>CM061550.1:164659375-166090625 GCA_030864225.1 Capsicum baccatum var. pendulum
TGTATTTTAGAAAAAAATAATATATTCAATATTCCTAAAGCATTTCTCTTTTTGGACTTTGATAAAGTGAATTTAATTTTTCAGTTCGTGACTGGATTTTTGTGATTCTTTGCCTCTTTGCTTTTTCACTTTGTTTCAATTAATATTTTTTTTAGGATTTTAAAATATTACCTAACATAGATATACTTATAAATTTATAGAACTCCTCTTCTTCTCTCCCTCTCTCACTGACCTCTCTTAGCCTATGTCACAATTTTTTTTCAGATATCCATTATTTCTCTCCGACTCTTTCTTTTTTTCTTTGCTATCTTTTTTTTTTTCAGGTTGTTAAAATTTCTTTGTGTTATTTAGATTCTGTCTTTGATTTCACCATTACTGGTTGAGATTAGCTATTTGAGGGCCTCCAAATTTCTTGAAACATAAGGAATGGATAAACAGAAAAAAGAAGAAGATATGTGTATTAACTTTATCAATTGTATTTCTATATCTTTAGAGACAACTTTTGAATCTTCTCTACTTCTTCCATTATTCTTGAGCAATTCAAACTTTCAATCATAGATACAGATGTAAAGCAATTTGTGTCATGGATACATGAAAATACTTAAAATTGAAATTGTAAACATGGACAATGTCATTCCCGAAGTCTACATCTTGGGCATGGTTGACACTCGAAGCTACTAGTGACTCGATTGTACCCTTGGTCTAGCATGTTGCTAACATATAAGCTGAAAGATATGCCGAAGCTCAAAATGTATATAATGAACTAAAACTTTGAAACAAAGTTCAATATACTTTTATAATCTACAATGTTAAATCAAATGAGCCTGAATACAAGCTACAAATAGCCCAACTAATTATCTGGTGAAGCCTCTAAACAACAACATACTATTGACACCTAATTTTGATCCTCATATTCGTCATTTTTCTCATTCGAGAGTCTATTTTATTCGTGAGGCCATCAATATTTTACTTATTTTTATCAAAAGTTTTAATAATAGATACTATTCACATTATTTAAATATTATTATTATTATATGATAATTATTATTATTATTATTATTATTATTATTATTTATTATTATTATTATTATTATTATTATTATTATTATTATTATTATTATTGTCATGTCATATTCTTTACTTGCAAAGTTATTGTTTACTATATATTTTACATTTTATTTTTAACCTATATTAAAAATATTTAGTCAAATATTTTAAAAGTTATAATTCGTTTAATGTGAATTATTTTTTGTATATAAAATATAATGATTTAATTGATAATTTAGTAATATTCTCCGTCACTTAGTAATTTAATAGTTATCCGTTTTATACATTTTTGGTAGAAATTAATTTAGTCCTAAACAAACTCAAAGTTCAAATTTTAAATTTAAATATTGTCAAATCTTTTAATAAGTATAAAATCCCCCTTACTGTCTTTCCTTTCTTGTGAAGAGTATTTTTATTCGAAAGATAATTTCAACTCAATTTTACCTATTTTATTTAATTCCCTCCATATTCATAAAATCCACTACAAAATTAAAATATTTTTTTATTAGAAGAAAGAATGTTACTTTCTCTAAAATAATTCCTCCTATCATCCCATTACAAGGAGAAAATATTTTGTTTTCATCTTGAACTCACTCTCCTTAACATTTTTTTTCTTTTTGTACACATACTTACTTAGCACTAATTCTGTTGGAGTCACACATCGGTGGGTTAAAGGGTTTTTGGTCTCCTTATATGATCTTGGGAAATCCTTCCCTCATGAGCTAACTTTTGAGGTTGAGCTAGGCCCAAGATCCATTTCTTTATTATGCTATCAGAGTCAGGCCCACCCAATTTGTTGTTTCCGATGTTGGGCCCCCCATCTTATATTGTCCATGCTCCAGATGTCCATCCTTGGGTGTGCAGGGGGTGTTGGAGTCCCACATCAGTGGGTTAAAGAGTCCTTGATCTTCTTATATGATCTTGGACAATTCTCTCCTCATGAGCCAGCTTTTGATGTTGAATTAGGTTCAAAGTTCATTTCTTTATCAAATTGACCTTAGAAAGAGGAGAAGATGAAGCATTAGTTCTTAGAAAGAGGAGGAGATGGAGCATTAGTTCTGAGAAAGAGGAGGAGATGAAATATTAGTTATCTTCACGAATCACTTAGTCACCAATCCAAAACAATTACCCATAAATATAAACATACACATACCCATACACATCTTCACATAATATATTGATAGCAAATCTTCTAGAACCACCACAGCTCACGATCTCCTCCATCATAACTCATATAACATCACTCAATTATTGTCGTGATAGCAACTTCGAACCACCCCAACAAATTTTCAAGATGGCATCGTTTCGACGGTCTTTAACCAATATTTTTGAGTTGGGTCTAAAACTCTTCAACATACTACAAAGAGGTTTTATGTTAAAAGGTTCAATTCCAACTCTGCTCGTCCTTCGGTTTCCAGCATTACTCCATTTTATATTTGGATGATGTCCATTTGATTTTGTATCTTTCTCTGCACTTATATGTGGCTCCTTTTCTTGAATCTTATGATGTTGACTGATTAATTTTCTATATTATCAGTTTATTTTAGTCAATTTTATAAGGACTAAAAATCTTGAATTATTGTTAGACTTGAATTAAAAGTTTTGAAGAGACAAAACATTTTGTGAAGTCTAGCTAGTTTCATTTATTGAGTTTGGTGGCATGTTAATATTTGGATAATTCATGTTGACTCAAAATTTTTTAATGAAAGCTTTAATTTCCCATAAAAGGTTCACTTCTCCACTCGTGTCTTATTTAGTTGTGTTACCCACGTGAATCCATGATAACTAATTCCTGTTGGAATTTTTTTTCATCCTTTTAATATGATAATTTTTCCTATGAACTTGTTTAGCTTGAATAAAGGTTCGAAGAGACAAAACATTTTGTGAAATCTAGCTAGTCCAGAGGTAATACGACCGTCCTAAAATTTGGGTATATTTCAGCAATTTCGTGTATAGTTTAGGATGGAAACAGACCATTTTCTTTTTAAACTATTATGTCAAAAGTAAATAGGTAGGCCTCCATCCCTTTAAGTTACTTGTCTTGTTTACTAACTTGTCTTGTTTGCTAACTGTATATTTTCTAGATTTTATTTGATTAACTGAGTAGTTTAATTAGTACTATGATTTAGTTATGTAAAAATTTAATTTTATGCGTAAATTCTTGGCTTTAATGAAAGTAGTTATATCTCTTTAATGTAATACAAATGTTCGTATCTATATTTAGTTTCTTGATCAGCATGCTATTTTCTTGTTATTTCATTTATATTGAAGCTACTTACGTTTTGTAATTGCTACTTTGTTTGTAATTTTTAACGATTACATCACTTACTCATTATAGCATCATAATGGCTTATACGTTTAAACTCTTATTTGTTCAAAATAATATATAATCTTACTTGTTGACTAAGAATCATGTTTAATTATATTTTTCACCTAGATCTGTATTAATTAGATAATCATCGATTTTTTCCTAATTTCTTAATAATTAAAATACAAGTTTCATGTTTAAATATCTAAGTAATAGTGATTTATTAAAATCAATTGATCTTTTGCTTGTAACATAAATCCCCTGCATAATATATGAATTTTGTTGGGATCCATATTTCTGGACTTCGAAAAGTGCTTAACATCTTTCTTTCGAAGTAACCTGAAATCTTACCTGATTTTTGATGATATAGACTAATTAAATAATTCATAATTAATTTAAAATGGTTTTTTAATCCACCTTAATTTGTTAGGTGGCGACTATTCTCTTTTAAATCATTCCTAAAAAGAATTATCATGTGTGCAACAACACGGTGACTCTGTTGGCGATTCTTAGATTTTAACGACTATGAATTCGTGTGTTATGTGAGATTTTCATTTGTATGCACTTTATTTTCTTATGTTAATCCTTTTGATGATTGTCCTGGTCCTTTTTCTTTTATTTGTTTCATTGAATAGTTATTTTGACATGGTGCTGTTTTCTTTATTATATGTTAATTTCCTTTACTTTCTCTTTATTTGTTTCCTAATAGTGTCTATATTTTCATGTCTATCCTCTTCCCTTTTCCCTTTTGCTTGTCTGTGTGTTATTTCTTATTTACTCGATATCTCTTTAATTATATATTTATTTATTTTTTATTTTTTTTATTTTTTATATTGTTCAATGTGTCATTACTTTTCATTATGTGTTATGCGTTATGCGTTACTACTTTATATAACTGGCATCTCGCTAATATCTTCCTCCACATGAATCTCTTTTATTTTTTAAGAGTGATTGCGTAGTTACATGGACATTCATTTTTCTAAAATACCTTATAAAAAATGTCTCAGATATTGATCAATCAGTAGTGCATCGACAGTCACAACTTTTTCATTCTCAATTTGTCCGCTTGGATGAATCATGTCAAGAAACCTCTCTTATTCCTAGATCCTGACAACTTATTCCTATACTAAGGAAAATGCATCCCTAGTATGTCTCATTAAGAAAAATTTTACCCTAAGTTTTAATGAATTTCATAATCCTAAAAGAACAGTTTCATACCTTATGTGCATTATAATACATCAATATGTCTAATATATTATTTCTTTAAACTTAATGTATGTTTCTTTCCTTATTTCTTTTATTTGTTTCTTTTTCAGTTTTCTTTCTTGACTAATTATTTCTTGTATTGGTTTCTTTCTTAACTTATTTTTCCTCTTAATGGTCCTTTTCCATATTTCCTCTATATGTCTCTTATTTGAATTTGTATTTTTTTAAGGTTCTGTCTCTTACTTAGTACTTATCCATTTTCTTATTTCATTTCATGGAAAACCCCTTTTCTTATTTCATTTAGAATATTTCTAGGTATGCTTTATTTATTTGACGTATCTTATGACTTCTTTATTTATGCATTTACTCATTAATCTTTTATTATATATTTAAATTTTTTGATTACGTATTGTGTTACTACTTTTCATTATATGCTACTTCTTATTGCTTTATATAAATTGACATTTCGTTCATACTTTTTCGACTTGAAAACCTTCCACTTTCTCACGCTATAAACTATACTTGGATGTTATGCCTTCACACTTCTTTGAATTTTTTCGTAATAAAAATTTATGAAAGAGAGTCGACTAAGACATGGTGGAGCGAACAATTTTACTTTCGGAGGCGACGTACCTTCTCGCTTAAGAATCCCTCCAGTTCGTGTCTATCTAAATTTTAGAAAATTCTAAGTCATGCATACATTATCCATTATGTGCTATGTGTTTGCTATCCTATTTTAAATTGTCATTCGACTTTTCCTATGTCTTCAACTGTCGTTCAAATTTTTCTATATCTCAAATTTTGTACTACGTCTGACCTGATTCTTGTTCCAACAAGATACATAGACAATTCTTTATAAGAATGAGGTCCTTTTTTTATTCCTTTTTAAAACATCCCCGTGTTTAAAATTGTAGAGAAATCTTTATGATTCAAATATTTTTTCTATCAAATCTTATATTCTCTCTTTCTTACACCTTTTCATAATTTCATAAAGGTGAAAACTAGAGTATTTCTGGGGTTATCAAATGATTTCACAGTCTTTCAAATTCTCAAATGTTTATAACTAAATCTCTCTAAATCTTAAAAATAAGACTTTTTGAATCTTCAACCGTCCCATTTTTTTTAAATAAAATATTTTTAAATATTCTATATGCATCTTTAAATATCTTATCATTATTTACTTGTTCACCCCATCGGCTTTAAGTACGAACTAGTACCTAAGTCTATTTTAGAATCTATCTTCTACTTTTTGATATTGATTCACTCCTTAAGCTTAAGTTCTAATTCATCCATTTGTCCTAAAGTCCTATTTGAGGAGTAACTCATCTTTTGATATTGGTACCATAAATTTTGTGTATACTAATCCTTATTTTATCTGATTATTTTTGGTTTAATGATTGTCTATCATTTGAACATCGATTCAATTGAGAATCAACAATATAACAAATATGTTCAATATCCAAGAAAATTCTAGTTTTCGTTCTTCTCGTCCAATCAAAATACTTTTGGACTATATCTCCTGATGTAGTCTCTACTCACAAAATATCATCACAAGAAAAATGTCACCCCACTCCATTCATTCACTTTATGACATTTAAAATTTTTAAATCATGTCAGCTTTTTACAAGGCCTTCTATTTGATAAATTTAATTTATTTTGGTTCATCCCATGACCTTCATATTGGCAAAATACAGATTCAAAATTAACACCTCAAGGTTCAAATATACGACAATGTTTTCTTTTGAACTAATATTTTTTGTTGAGTGTAGCAGGAGTCCAAAACTCCATAAGTGAAAACAGGGTCAGAATTTTTGAGGAAACTCCAAAAATTCCATAGGAAAACAACACCCAATTAATGAGGACATTAAAAAATATATTTATTCTAAATAGGGGCAGAATTTCTTGAAGATCCTAAAAAAATCATATATAATGGAATTCAAGTCCGTCAAGCAAATCAAAAAAATAAAAAGGAATCAAGAAAAGTAAAAGTATGAGTCAACCCTGCTTTTTAAGAACTTATAATTTTTTTAGCTCCAAAATAACAGGTACAAATGCAATAACTATCTTGAAATTCTTAAACAATCATCAACAGAAAAAGCCCAAACTACACTCCAACATGGGAAAAAGGCTAAGCTACTTTATTTACTTATCAACATTGAAAGGTTCTGCAGAGTCTATATTGCATGGTTCCTACAATAGTCCACATCATAGTACATCCAAAAAGTTTAAAAACATGGCTCCCCCAAGTGTCAACATTACATAGTTGTGGCAAGAATTCAAGTCGCGGTGAATCCACAGAGATCTACATTACATGGATCCCATAAGAGTTTACATTGTATGACTCCTGCAAGATTCTAAATCATAGTGTATTTGTAGAAATTTAGATTGAATTGCTCTCATAGAGTCTTCATTTCATGACTCTCGTAAGAGTCTATATCGTAGTGCATCCGCAAAAATCTAAATTGCATGGCTCCTGTAAGAGTTAAGATTGCATGGCTCCGGTAAGAGTCCACATTGTATTGCATCTGTAGAATCTACATAGAATGGATCCCACAAGATTCAACACTGCATAGCTCCCCTAAGAGTCCACATTGCAATTCATTTGCAACAACTACATTACATGCCTTTCATAAGATCCTACATTGAATGATTCCTGCAAAAGTCCACATCATAGTGCATTGATAGAAATTTAAATTGCATGGCTCCCATAAGAGTTTACATTGCATGGATCCCATAAAATCCCACATCGCAGTACATCTATATAAATCTATATTGCATGACTCTCATAAGAGTCAACATTGGATGACTCACGCAAGAGTCCATATCATAATATATCTACAAAATATGTATTACATGGCTTCTACAAAAGAATACATTAAATGGCTCCCACAAGAGTCTATATAACATTGCATCCTCAAAATTTGTATCCTGCATAAAAATTACACAAGTTGTTGAATCACATAAGAATACTACAGGACAATCACTCAGCAATACCTTATCTACTCAAGAGAGATATGTTTTCTTTAATCATCATATACTTAACCTAAAGTTTCATAGTCTAAAGGCATTATCTTCATCGCCTGCGGAAATCATCTCATGGCCTGATAATTTGCTTTCTTCTTATCATGCTCCAAAGGCGTCGTAGTATAAAGACATCATTTTCATGTCCTACAGACATCATTTCATGGCATAAGGATTTATTTTCTGCTTATCATGCTCCAAAGGCGTCATAGTCTAAAGGAATCATTTTCATGTCTAATAGACATCCTTTCATGGCTTAAGGATTTATTTTTTATTTATCATGATCTGAGTGATTCATAGTCTAAAGGCATCATCTTCATGGCCTACACACATCATTTCATGGTCTGAGGAATTATTTTCTGCTTATCATGACCCTAAGACATCATATCTTAAGACATCATCCTTTCCGTCTTAAGGCAAATGCTTATGGTTTAAATGAGAAATTGCATCATGTTTAAATATTTGCAATAACTATGTCACAATCCAATTTATCAGGTCATGATGGAACCTACATTAACCAACTAGTAGGTTAGCCAACCTATGGTCTGAACCGCTAGTAACGGACTATCAAAGACAAGAAAGAAAACAAGAGTATATATATATATATATATATATATATATATATATATATATATATATATATATATATATATTACAATCAGAGTACAAAGTGAAATATTGAATAAATATACATCTACCGACCATCTCTAAAATATAAAATAAAGATAAGTCTAATCAGTACAAGGAAAAGCAGAAATACTCCGAACGTCAGTAGCTCACTCCAAATCTCTAATTCATAGCTACACCATACGATGTATACATCAACAGTGAGAACTCGTAATATAATCCGCAAGCTGCAGAAGTATAGTATGAGTACCAAACATGTGGTACTCAGTAGGTATTGACCGACTAAGTTTCAAAAATAATACATGCATAAACAACATATGAAATAGGAATATAAACTATAGACAACTATTCCGTAAGCTAAACATATTAAAGCTAGCAGGTCTATAAGGATAAACATATCATATCCTAATATTTATTAGAATCTAAAGTGCTATGTTGTATATCACTAGTCAATTATATGAAAGAAGTGTGAAGAAAAGTTATATACTAATAAGCAATGCTAAAAACACACACACACATACATAGGAATAAATCAAGGTAGTAACCTGAGGGATCCATCCTGACATCTCGAGGGTAATAAACCAATAAGCAAGCTAAGACTAGCATAATGAGGGTCCCTAATCATAATGACCAAACATGAGATAACTACAAATAATGTATTTTACCATAAAAATAAAAAGGATCAAAATCACACCGACAACCTCGAGTACTAGTCCATAATCAACCAACTACGAACTAACAATAATAAAATAATAAATAAGTCTGAACAAGCTATACCTAACTGAGCTTTCATAAGCCTGAAAGGTTCAAGCAAACAATTGACAAACAACAATCATAGACTATACCTATGTAACCCCCATAAGGTCCGTAGATATAAGCACCAAACAATATACTAGTGATAGGCTATGCATATCAATCAATGAATGCAAAGTAAATCTATAGTGCAATATAAGATCTGAGTGACATAATGTACCAAGTATATACACCTCCTGTAGCTCAATAGCTCACATAGGCAGAACCTACAATGACCTTTTGTATCAAACACTGTGGCTCACGGATGAAGGGGCCCCTAGGAGATTTTTAAATATATGTATGCATTGCCTGGTCCCGATCCAAGACTTCCAATAGTCATAATCACCAGTCTACTCTATTCAGTACCAGAGAGTTTTATATACACTAAGTGCACAGAATTAAACTGTGACTAAAGAGTTAAGTCTTTAAATCTATTGTCATAATAGAATAGAAAGGGTCAGAATCTCTCTTGATTGAAGTAAATAGTAATGGTAAAAGAGTGGATAAATCATGGATGAAAACTATCTCAATCTAATTTTCAAAACGTCACCTTTAGTTACAAAAGCTCATAAATCTTTAATTAAGGTGGTACAATTTCCACTACAAAGAATCTATTTTAAAAGTGAAAAGATTAAATAAATCTTTTCTAGGAAATAGTAGTAAAACCATGGTTTTGGTTGGAATCGTACCAGAAAGTGAGCATGAATGAGTCTAAAGGTATGCATGCCATTACCCATTCAAAATAATACAACCATTGGCATCTAAGTGTTTAGATTAAATCCACGTCTATTATAATGATGGAATATTAACCTGGAGTCTAACTAGTATCACAACTATGGCCTCGAGCCTAATAGTATATTACTTGCATAATAGTAATACTATAATCAGGAAAACTATGATCCAATTTACTAGGACAAATAGCAAACCTTTTACTAAAGGTTCCTTAATATTGATCTATGGTTAACATCCTTATAATTTAGGGTGATAGAATTCTACTGCCATAAAAAGTAGTTCATCCTAATGGTCGAGTCACATTTCTATCCCAAATTTCCAAAATAGGCTAAGTCAATAATGACACTAGTATAAAGTATAGGTGGTACCAAAATAAAAATCAATAACAAGTACCACTCTAGGGCCATAAGAAGGCCAATATACAAAAGTAAACGAATGTTAACCCAAATTCTACACCCCTACGAAAATACGATAGTGAAAATCTCTATTCACTATAAAAAAAAATCATCTACAGGGGTAGTTAGACAATCATGAACTTTGCACCATGGCATAATACAACTAATATATAAATACTAAGGCGTATAATTATTAATGGTTATGAAAATCTCAACTCACATCAAATAGAACTTAAAGCAGGAATTATGAGACACACTTATCATGGTGGAAACCCAAAGTCATAAACCTAATATGCCTAATGGAGTATGAATCTAGCGGGTATGAACTTGAATTGAGCCCCTAAATCAGCAGTTGAGGCACTAAGTGAACTATTGCTAACTGAAGGCGCCACATCTTTATTAAAAAATCTGTATGAACCAAATGGCTAATAACACCATGCCCAAGCACACTCTCTAGACAAATGATCAAATGCTCTATAGTTGTAACAAATACCTAAAGAACTAATCGGGCAAGAAACATGAGCTGACCCCAACTGGCTGACCAACTGACATCAGGGACACTCCCTACTGAAATGGCCATCCTCTCTACAAACATAACACACCTCAATAGATATAGGCTGGTGAGGTATACAAGCTAACTATGTCTGAAGAACTAACTCATATCTGGGGAACTCCCTAGACCAAGGGCCAATTACAGCACAACCAAAACAAGCTCCTGGAATACTCTGAGGTACTGTACCTACTGATCAAGTATGGACAACATGGACTAAAGTTTTAACACACCAAATACTCTATAAAGTCTGACAAAGGTGCTACCCGTTATGACCACCATGACTAATTTGAGAGCCACATATAGTCTGAGATACTACCTTTGTGGAACTAATTGGCTGAAATCCTTTGAGATTCTAATCCTCCTATAAATAGACATACCATATAACAATCTAAAGGATATAACATAGAATTATGTTTGGCACTCTCAATAAACCCAATCTCATACTCTAGAATCGATAAGGGACCCTACTAAATACCAATATACCCAACTCTTATCGGAGAACTACTCTATGTATCGGATATCATCACTAGATGTGAGGTATACATAAATACGCTCAGAATCCCTAATACTAAATCTTGAAAGGCTAAAGTAGTCATAGATCCTAATAAATCCAAGGCTAGCCTCAAATCCCCTAAATGTCATTAAAGATGTTTGATGTCGATGACTAACTTCCTAGCTCGATTCTCAGCTGAAGCTCTCAAAACATGTGTAAAAGTCTCGTCTACATCTATTAATAACCTTATGAAATAAATCTGGAACAAAACAGATTCAAAAAAAGTACTAGAGGATCATAGAAATATGACACATGACAGGGAATCCAGAATAAAATTTCCTAAGAATGCCTTGTAATCTCCCAAAGATAGGATACAGACGTCTTTGTACCAATCTGTAGGACTCAACTAGAAACATAGCTCTTGTACCAACACACCAGTAAATCTATACTCCGATACCAATTTGTCACAACCAAATTTCTCAGGTCATAATGGCACCTACTATAACCCATCAGTAGGTAAGCCAACCCATGGTTAAGAATCTCTAGTAATAAACTATTAAAAAAATGAAAGAAAATAGAAAAATAAATCATCAAGAGGCTAATACACACACACACACACATATATATACATATAATGTAACCTTAAGACCTGGTGAAATTAGTACAAGAGATTTTATTCAAACTAGAGTACAAAGAGAAATACTAAATAAATGTACATGTTCAAACCATCTCCAAAATACAAAATAAGGATGAGTCTAATATGTATGAGGAAGAGAAGGAAAACAACAAACTTCATGAGATCATCCCAAATCTCTAATCCATAACTTCTCCAAACAATGCACATATCAATGGTGAGAACTCATACTATGATCTACAGGCTGCGAAAGTGTAGTATGAGTAACAAACACGTGGTACTTAGTAGGTATTGACCAGCTGAGCTCTAAAGATAATGCAAGCATAAATAACATATAAAGAAGGAATATAAAATATAGAAAACTATCCAGGAAGCTATGTATAATAAAGCTAGAGGGTCAGTAAGGATAAAATTATCCTATACTAAGAGTGGTATGAATCTAAAATGAACTACCTTATATCATTAGTCAATATACAAAGGAAGAGTGAAGGAATATATATACAAGGCCAATAATACATATACGACATGAAAGGCAAGGAAGAGAGGGATATACGATAATACCAAACATATATAGAAATACATATATATTGAAAAACCCTAGGTTTTTTCCCTTAGAAATTTCTTGAGCTTTGAGCTCACTGTTCTTATAACGACCAACCATACGAGTTGTATGATGTGAGTACGAGTCTAGAGACCCTAGTCATATATTGGTCAGTATAATATTAGCCAAGTTTTTTAGTTGTTATGAGAAGACTCCATACGAGTCGTATGTTAATGATATGATAATTATAGTCCCCAACCGTATATTGTCCAATGAGCCTAGATGTGCTACTTAAGGTATGACTTAAAGGATACTAGTCATATAGTGATGGTACGAGTTAGGCTAAAAGAGTCGTATATTGGATATAATATGGTGTCAAAATTTTTAATCCAGTTACAAGTTGAAGGTACACTTATATGATGTGGATACGAGTTGAGGGGTCCAACCGTACCTTCTTGCATTTTTTTATAACTTTTAAGTTGAGGGTATTTTGGAAATTTCCTACCCCAAGACCTTAAGACCCCACATCTTATAACACTATTTGGTCCCTTATTCTATACTTTAGAAGATCAAAGCACTCTCTAAAAACCTCTTAAGAAGATTGGGCTAGGGTTTCTTTAAAGAGGTCATCTAGAGGTTTAAGGATAAAAATCTCTCCATAAATATTCGTGAATAAGGCATGTTACTCCTCCCTCATTGTTAGTTTAACTAAAACCATGTTTTAATGATAGGTTTTCATGGTATTATTATTGATTTATTTGGGGTTTTGAAATACATGTTGGGGGGTTTTGGTTGTTCATAGTTGGATAATGTTTTCCCATGATTTTCTTATGGTTTTTGATGTTATAATGGTTTAAACATGTGGTTACATGGGAATGGTCAATTAATACTTGGTTTTGGTTTTGAAAACTATATGCCCTCAATATATTTTTTAAATGCCAAAAAATGATTTCATCATATAGTTTGACTATTTTTGAAATCTTTGCATTGCATAATATGGTAATGGAACTTAAATTAGTTTGGTTGGTTTTAAATGGATTGGGAAGACCTTGGTGTCCATGGCTTTGGTTTAATTGGAAACCTTGTGGGGTACATAGGAATCCCCAACGTATTGGCTAATTACATTATTTGCAAGCTATAGTCGGTATGACGATACCACTTTATAATTCCTTGGTAATTGAATCTTAGAAATTGGTGGTTTGGTTATGTGCTAAATGCTTTAATTGGGTAATAATGGTAGGTTGTGATAGCTGATCGTAAAGGTGTGACTCCGATGGACGGACACTAGAAACTCATATTTACTAACATGCAAGTTGGTCATGGTGACCATATGGTTGTGGGGTACACGGGAATCCCTTAAGTTATACTTGTATATATGTATCTTAGAGGGTGAAGGGTACATGGGAATCCCCAGCCTCTATGATATCTTCGATTCATGTGGCTACAAACACTTGGGCCTATTTAGGGGGTAACATTGGACCCATATAGACTATGGGTGGATTATGATGGTAAAGCTACACAACCCAGGTTAAAGGTCTTAAATGCATGCTAAACTCAATTTTCTTTCTTTACATGGTATATATGTATATATGTATATAATTACATATGTTAATTTCTTTGGTTTTGAATAATGGAATTATTTTATCCTTTTTCTTGAGTACATGCTCGCATTCATTTTTCTAACTATCTTTAGGAGTTGTATCCACACGCGATGCATGAACCGACCATACTACTCCTCCTGTTCAGTGATTTGGATTTTGGGACAACTTAGAGTTAGAATGAAATGGTGAGCTTCCATACTCTAGAAGACTCCATTTAATGCCATGGACTTCTTTACATTATTTTTTTTTTGTACTTTTGTGTTGGCAATGTTCGGGGGCTTGTCCCTACTCGATGTTCTTAGTCTCTGGTTAGAGGCTTTGTGGGACTACTATGAGCATGAGCGGTATTAGTATTGGTGCCATCCTTTATTGGTATTGGCATTAGGGTTGATATTGGTTGGACATTTGATTGAGGTTGTTGGATTATGGTTATAGACTTTATTTAGTGTCTTTGATTTATCCTTGTTCTATCAATTATATGTTTGGAATTCATCCAATATAGGTGCAGGGCGGTTATGGTTGGGTCTTGGAGTGGTCTCCGACCTTAGTTGGACTTGAGGCTCCCGATACGACTAGGCCCTGGTTTATGTTATGTCAAATTGGTTTCAGAGCCAGGTTTTATGGTCAATTAGGATTCCACAAAGCTATGTCGAGTAGAGTCTTTTTTAGAGGTGTGTTGCATGCCACAGTCATATGAGAGATTCTGTAAGGCATTTAAGAATGTTTATATTTTTTGTATTCTATTTTCAAGACATAGAGTCTAAGTCGTGAAATCTTCTCTAATTCCCATTTATTCACTTTTCATATTATGCCTCCTCGATAATATGAAGCTCCCAAAAAATCCTCTATCCTACCTAAGGAAAATATTCATAGGACACATTCTACTTATAGGGTCTATACCCAGTCTAGGTGTCTAGGTCCTGATTGTTCTCCTAGAGTTCTATTGGTTCCCTCTACTCCTTCTCGAGTTCCTTAGGTTGAAGTGACAAATGCTGAGTTTTATCAATCTATTCATATGTTGGCACTTTTGGTAGCTTCTCAGTCTAAGTATGGTATTTCTGTCACTCCATCTTCTGAGGCCACAAGGGTTAGGATGTTCATGAGGTTAAATCCTCTGACCTTTACTATTATTAAGGTTAAGGGGAATTCTCAAGGATTTTTGGATGATATGGAGAAAATTTTATGGGTTATTCATGCCCCTAATATGGAGGACGTGGAGTTTACTGCCTATCAAAAAAAGGATTTAGCGTACCCATGGTATAAAGAGTGGGATTAGGAGAGGGGTGATGATGTTGAGTCACCTTTGTGGAAGGATTTTTCTAATACTTTTTTGGACAACTTCTTTCCTCAAGAGTTAAGAGAGGCAAAAGTAGAAGAGTTTGTAAATCTGAAGTAATGTAAGATGTCAGTCAAGAAATATGCCTTGAAGTTTCACCAGTTATCATAGTATGCTCCGAAGTTGGTTTCTAGAATGAGAGCTAAGATGACAAAGTTTGCTTCTAGGTTGTCCAAATAATTAATTTTAGAGAGTAAGGATGCCTTGTTGAGTAAGGACATGGATATCTTGATGTGGGTGGTATACATACAGCAGGTTGAGAATGAGAAGAAGAAGCAGTCTGAGATAGTAGAGAGGTAGAGCAAGAAGTCTAGATTTTCTGAGCAGGGTGGTGGACAATAGAAGAGTGGTAGGTATGGTGAAAGGTGGCCCAAAAAGAGTGGGGCAATTCTGGATCTTACTCGACGGCTAGTGCTCCCTACTCAAAGTCGTCGAGTGATAGGCATTTCCATGGTGGTGACATCTATAGGTCATAGGATGCCCAATCTCAGGCTAGTAGGGCCCAACCATGTCCATCATATCCTTCTTGTAGATTTGATGGTCTATTTGATTGGGGTTTTTGTGATAAGGGGAGGGACATGTACTTCAATTATGACCAGCCAGGGCACATGCTTAGAAACTATCCTATCATTATAGTTGCCTTTAGGGAAAATAAGGTTCCAGTTGCCTCTTATTCAGCTTCAACACCAAAGGGTTCACCATCTATTTCTGGCATTAGTCGAAACTGCCTCTCTGCTCTCACTACCCAATAAGAGTCAAAGGTATCACCGGATATCGTGACTGGTATGTTGAATTTCTTTTCCTGTGATGTGTACTATTTACTTAATCTGGGGTCCACTCTCTCTTACGTGACCCCATTTATGGCTGTGTATTTTGGTTTTGGTCTCAAGTGTGTTTCAGATCCTTTTTCTATTTCTACCTCGATAGGTGACTCTATGATTGCTAGAAGAGTCTATAGGGTGTGTGTGGTATCTGTTGGTAGTAAAGAAATTATGGTTGACTTATTTGAATTAGATAAGGTAGATTTTGATGTAATATTAAGGATGGATTGATTGCACTTGTGCTAGATATCTCTAGACTCTCACACCCATAAAATTGTCTTTAAATTTCCTAATAAGCCAGTTATTAAGTAGGAGGGTGGTTACCTATTTCTAAGTAGAGACGTATATCATATATTAGAGCTCAGAGATTAATCTTCAAGGGGTGTCTCTATTATCTAGTCCAGATTAAAAATTCTAACTTAGAGGGTCCTTCTTTGCATTTTGTCTTAGTGGTGAATGAATTTCTTGAGGTCTTCCCTGATGACCTCCCTGGTGTTCCTCCTGATAGGGAGATTGAGTTTGGGATTGATTTTATTTTGAACACTCATTCAATTTCTATTCCTCCATATAAAATGGCTCCAGCTGAGTTAAATGAGCTTAAGGAGTAGCTAAAGAATCTTTTAGATAAGGGTTTCATCTATCCTAGTGTGTCCTCATGGGATGCACCAGTGTTATTTGTGTGTAAGAAGGATGGTTCCCCTCGAATGTGTATTGATTACCGATAGTTAAATAAGGTGACAGTAAAGAATAAGTATTTTATTTGATAAGTTGTAGAGTGCTAATTTTTTCTCTAAGATTGATCTTTTATCCAATTATCATTAGTTAAAGATTAGGGAGACGGATATCCATAAGACTGCCTTTCATACCCAGTACGGGAATTTGAGTTTCTGGTCATGTCTTTTGGGTTAACCAATGCCCTAGTGACATTTATGGATTTGATTAATAGAGTCTTATATCAATTTATAGATTATTCATTATTAGATTCTTTGATGATATTTTGGTGTACTCTAAGAGTGAGGTGGATCATGCCGATCACCTTCGTGTTGTGTTGCAGACTGAAAGAGCAGTAGTTGTATGCCAAATTTTTGAAATATGAATTTTGGTTGAAGCTGTCACTTTTTTGGGTCATGTTATTTCTAGTAAAGAGATCATAGTAGATCCGCACAAGGTTAAAGTGGTTTAGAAGTGGCCTAGACCCACGATAATTACTGGCATTCAGAGCTTCTTGGGTTTAGCTTGCTAATACAAGAGGTTTGTGGAGAGTTTTTCTTCTATAGATCCCCCATTGACAAAGTTAACTTAGAAGAAGGCAAAGTTTTTGTAGTCTGATGCTTGTGAGGGTAGTTTTGAGAAGCTAAAGGATAAGCTAACTTCAGCTCCAGTTTTGACTTTTCCTGAAGGTATTGATGGGTTTATAGTTTACTGTGACGCATCCCGTGTGGGGCTTGGTTGGGTCCTTGATCCAGCATCGTAAGGTTATAAATTATGTCTCTAGACAACTAAAGGGGCATGAGAGAATTATCCGGCTCATGATTTGGAGTTGTTACCTAAGGTATTCGCATTGAAAGTTTGGTGTCACTATTTGTATGGGGTATATGTGGATATCTTTTCTGATCATAAGAGCCTCTAGTATGTGTTTACTCAGAAAGAGCTTAACCTCAGGCAAAGGATACGACTTGAGCTTCTCAAAGATTATGATATGAGTCTTCACTAGCTTCTAGGTAAAACTAATGTGGTTACTGATTCTCTTAGCAGATTATCCATCGGAAGTCTAGCTCATGCGAATAAGGAGAAATAAGAGTTAGTGAAGGACATTTACTGTTTGGCTAGCCTTGGAGTTCATCCCTTGGATTTTGAGGAGGGTGGTGTAGTCATCTCTTGGTGATAAAATCAAGAAGAATCAGATGTTAGATCCTATCTTAATGAGGATCCAGGGTGATGTAGGAGGGCAGAAGGTGATAGCCTTTAAGATTAGTGGTGATGGTTTCTTGCCGTACCAAGGAAGGTTACGTATTCCTGATGTTGATGGTTTGTGATAGAGGATCTTGGCTGAGGCACATGAGTCACGCTATGTTGTTCATCCTTGTTTGACGAAGATGTATAATAATCTTAAGGAGATGTATTGGTGAAACAACATAAAGTGGGATGTGGCTAAATACATATTGTAACAACGAGTGAAAGTTGAGCACATGAGGCTGGGAGAATTGTATCAAGAAATTGAGTTGCCTGTATGGAAGTGGGAAGTGATCAATATGGATTTCATTACTAGTCTTTCTCATTTTCGAAATTAGTTTGATTCGATTTGGGTCATCATGTATAGGATGACAACATCGGCTAACTTTTTGCCACTGTGGACTAATTTCTCAGTTGAGGATTATGCGAGTTTGTAACTCCATGATATTGTGAAGTTGCATGGCATACCTGTTTCTATCATCCTAGATCGTGGTACACATTTTTCATCTCATATTTGGCAGTCGTTCCTAAAAGGTTTGTTGACCAAGATGAATCTTAGTACAATTTTTCACCTGCAGTCAGATGGACAAGATGAAAGAACTATTTTGATGTTAGAGGATATGATTCGGGCTTGCGCTATTGACTATGGTAGTAGTTGGGTTGAGCACTTGCTTCTTGTGGAGTTTGCATGCTACAATAGCTACCACTCTAGCATTGGAATGGCTTTATTTAAATTCTTGTATGGTAGGAGGTGTAGGTCCCCGATGGGATGGTTTGAGGTTGGTGAGGCAGATATGTTTGGCTCGAATTTGGTTCACCAAGATATGGAGAAGGTGAAGGTAATTCGGAATAGGCTTAAGATTGCCCAAAGTCACAAAAGGTCCTATGCGGATGTGAGGCAAAGGAAGTTAGACTTTGAAGTTAGGGATAAGGTATTCTTGAAGATGTTTCCCATGAAGGGAGTGATGCGGTTTGGGAAGAAAGGGAAGATCAGTCCCCGGTATTTTGGTCCCTACTTGGTTTTTAGAAGGGTTGGTAATGTTACGTATGATTTAGAGTTGCCTTCTAGTTTGAGCTCTATTCATTCATTGTTCCGTCTTTCTATGTTGAGGAAGTGTGTGGGTGACTTATCACAAATTGTGCCTATAAAGGATATTGGTATTGCAAATTCTCTAACTTATGAGGAGATCCTGGTTAAGATCTTGGATCTGTAGGTTCATCGGTTGCACACTAAGGATATGGCCTCGGTAAAGGTTCTATGGAGGAACCACAAGGTCGAAGAGGCTACTTGAGATCCAAAGAGGACATGAAGTTTAAGTCTATGTTCCTATTTTCTGCTTCAAAAATTCGTGCGAAAAGTATGTGTTCTTCATAACATCTTTGTTTTCTAACTTAGTTAAAGGAAAGATTGATTTCCTTGCATTTGTTTTCTAACTTAGTTAAAGTTCAGAATAGAGGTGTTGGGGTGTAAATTGTGTGGGTACTGCCTTGTTCCATCATTTGAGGACGACTGATGGGGGAGAATTGAAACACCCTGGGTTTCGGCCCTTAGAAATGACTAGCATCTCTTGTAACAATCAACCATACGAATCGTATAGTGTAAGTACGGGTCTAAGGACCCTAGTCATATGTTGGTCAGTGCGATGTTTGCCAAATTCTGTCCTTGGTACGAGAAGAATCCATACAAGTAGTACGTTCATGATATGAGAAGTATAGTGCCCAACTATATGTTGTCCAGTGTCTAGCCTAGATATCTTGCTTAGGGTATGACTTGAAGGATACTAGTCATATGGTGATGGTACGAGTTAGGCCAACAGAGTCGTATGTTGGACCACTACTAGAAAACTGTAAATTACATTGGGGATTTTACTTATTAAATAATATTTCAGGAAATACATGCGGATTTACCTACGAAAATATTAAATTCCTCAACATTAAAATATATTACCTGGGACTTATATATTTGCAACAAATTCCGCAGGTAAATTTGGTGCCATATTATGCAAAATTCGTACTTACGACATTACTTGGGAAAATGTGTCGGCGGGTATTTTATCTCTAGGTAAATCCACAGGTATATGGACAAATATACATTTTTTTTAAATCCATAGGAAAATCACCAGGTAATTTATCCTATGGATTTAAATAGAGATATTTTGGTGAAAATTTATGTAATGAATTTCATTACCTGGAAAATAATTTGGGGATTTAGTGCTGCGAATTTTGCTGGGGAATTATTCTTGAGGATTTACCTGTGAAATTATTACTTGCAACATTACCTGGCGAAATGTATCGGCGGATATTTTATCTCTAGGTAAATCTACTGGTATATGGACATATATATATTTTAAATCCATAGGAAAATCTCCAGGTAATTTATCCTATAGATTTACGTAGATATATTTTGGTGGAAATTTATGTAATGAATTTTATTGTCTGAAAAATTATTTGAGAATTTTCTGTTGCGAATTTTGCTGGGAATTTATTCTTAAGGATTTACGTGCGAAATTATTACTTGCAACATTACTTGGAAAAATGTATCGGTGGGTATTTTATCTCTAGGTAAATCCACAAGTATATGAAAAAATATATATATTTTTTAAATCCATAGGAAAATTTTCAGGTAATTTATCCTACGAATTTACGTAGAGATATTTTGGTGGGAATTTATATAATGGGTTTTATTACCTAAAAAATTATTTGGGGATTTTGTGCTACAATTTTTGCTGGGAATTTATTCTTGGGGATTTACTGTGAAATTATTACTTGAGAAATTATTGGGGGATTGTGTTGCTACAAATTTAGTTGAAATTATTTCTTGAGAATTTAACTACGAAATTATTACTTGAGAAATTATTGGGGGATTGTGTTGCTACAAATTTAGCTGAAATTATTTCTTGAGAATTTAAGTAGGATTTTTGTGACTTGAAAAATTTTAATAGGAAAAGGATACATTTGAAGAATAAAAAACATAAAATAAAAAGAATTATACATTAAATCGGTGGACACGTATAATCAAGTAAAAGATACTCAAGAAATTAAAATTAATTTATTGACATAGATGATGTTACATATGTATTCAAGCTAAATAAACTTTAGATTGACTCGTTATGTTATCACTAAAAAATTCTAAAATGTGAAATTTCGTTGGCCTAAGCTAGGGCAAAGAACGACTCAGGGCTAAAATAGAGCGTGTTTTTCTATTGGTTAATTTAAATATAATTGTAAGGCATCATGCTACGCACGACAATATAATATATCAATATAATGTACATTTAGAAGTCATTTGGTGTGAGATATAAGGTATTAAAATCATGAAATAAAAAAAATATTTTATTTACATTGAGTTGAAAGTATTAGGTAGTTTCATAATTATATATATGATGAGACTAGGGGTGAGCGTTTTATTTGTTCGATTTGCTTGTTTAATATCGAATCGGTTTTTCGATTTTTGATTTTTGGATTGACAAAAATGACAACCATAATCAAACAAAAATAAATTTGATTTGATTCTATTTCTATAAATTCGCTTAAGTTATTTTGAATTTTTATTTTAATTTTGAAGATTAAAGTAGTGAGTCTTTCCTTTTCATGACCAGACATTTAAAATTGGTGATTTTTTTTAAAAAAAATAATTTTTTTCAAACATATTTTTTTTTCAAATATAAATAACTCAACATGGATGAGATGAAATGAAATAACGAAAAAACATTATTTATATTGAATATATAAAATAATATATCTATATATATATATATATATATATATAGATAGATAGATAGATAGATATAAAAATATAAAATTTCCACATATAATAAAAAATATATATATTATTTATATAATTTTGATTTTTTGGTTTGACCAATTTTTTTTCTGAAAAATAAAAAATCGAACCATTTTAACCGAATTTCTTAAATTTAAAACCAGAACTGAATCCAAAAAATCAAAACAAAAATTAAATTTTCTCTAAGAAGACAAGGAGAAGACCCGGAATCAAAGTTTCAATTGTTTGAGTGATATTCGAAATCAGAGATTAGTTTCTTTAGATTCTACTGTAAACTCGATACTTTTTTCATTTGCAAAGGTCCTCACTCGATCATTTTGAAATCAAAGGTTCTGATTTTGTGTGTTGACACCCAATTTTGACCGTCCGATACTCCTTTTAGGCCTTTGTTTTGTCAAAATCATTAATTTTAAATATTAATATTTTTTTACACATTATTCTTGTATCAAAAATATATTGGCGCGTCACATTCATGATTTAAAAAATATACATATTTTTTAAATCCATAGGAAAATCACCAGGTAATTTATCCTATGGATTTACATAGAGATGTTTTGGTGAAAATTTATGTAATAAATTTTATTACCTGGAAAATAATTTGGGGATTTAGTGCTGCGAATTTTGCTGGGGATTTATTCTTGGGGATTTACCTGTGAAATTATTACTTGCAACATTACCTGGCGAAATATATCGGCAAATATTTTTTCTCTAGGTAAATCTGCTGGTATATGGACATATATAACGTAGATATATTTTGGTGGAAATTTATATAATGAATTTTATTGTCTGAAAAATTATTTGAGAATTTTGTGTTGCGAATTTTGCTGGGAATTTATTCTTGAGGATTTACGTGCGAAATTATTACTTGCAACATTACTTGGAAAAATGTATCGGCGGGTATTTTATCTCTAGGTAAATCCACAAGTATATGAAAAAATATATATATTTTTTAAATCCATAGGAAAATTTTCAGGTAATTTATCCTACGAATTTACGTAGAGATATTTTGGTGGGAATTTATATAATGGGTTTTATTACCTAAAAAATTATTTGGGGATTTTGTGCTACAATTTTTGCTGGGAATTTATTCTTGGGGATTTACTGTGAAATTATTACTTGAGAAATTATTGGGGGATTGTGTTGCTACAAATTTAGTTGAAATTATTTCTTGAGAATTTAACTACGAAATTATTACTTGAGAAATCATTGGGGGATTGTGTTGCTACAAATTTAGCTGAAATTATTTCTTGAGGATTTACGTAGGATTTTTGTGACTTGAAAAATTTTAATAGGAAAAGGATACATTTGAAGAATAAAAAACATAAAATAAAAAGAATTATACATTAAATCGGTGGACACGTATAATCAAGTAAAAGATACTCAAGAAATTAAAATTAATTTATTGACATAGATGATGTTACATATGTATTCGAGCTAAATAAACCTTAGATTGACTCGTTATGTTATCACTAAAAAATTCTAAAAGGTGAAATTTCGTTGGCCTAAGCTAGGGCAAAGAACGACTCAGGGCTAAAATAGAGCGTGTTTTTCTATTGGTTAATTTAAATATAATTGTAAGGCATCATGCTACGCACGACAATATAATATATCAATATAATGTACATTTAGAAGTCATTTGGTGTGAGATATAAGGTATTAAAATCATGAAATAAAAAAAATATTTTATTTACATTGAGTTGAAAGTATTAGGTAGTTTCATAATTATATATATGATGAGATTAGGGGTGAACATTTTATTTGTTCGATTTGCTTGTTTAATATCGGATCGGTTTTTCGATTTTTGATTTTCGGATTGACAAAAATGACAACCGTAATCAAACAAAAATAAATTTGATTTGATTCTATTTCTATAAATTCGCTTAAGTTATTTTGAATTTTTATTTTAATTTTGAAGATTAAAGTAGTGAGTCTTTCCTTTTCATGACCAGACATTTAAAATTGGTGATGTTTTTTTAAAAAAATAATTTTTTTCAAACATATTTTTTCAAATATAAATAACTCAACATGGATGAGATGAAATCAAATAACGAAAAAACATTATTTATACTGAATATATAAGTTAATATATATATATATATATATATATATATATATATATATAAATATAAAATTTGCACATATAATAAAATATATATATATTATTTATATAATTTTAATATTTTGGTTTGACCAATTTTTTTTCTGAAAAATCAAAAATCGAACCGTTTTAACCGAATTTCTTAAATTTAAAACCAAAACTGAATCCAAAAAATCAAAACAAAAATTAAATTTTCTCTAAGAAGACAAGGAAAAGACCCGGAATCAAAGTTTCAATTGTTTGAGTGATATTCGAAATCAGAGGTTAGTTTCTTCAGATTCTACTGTAAACTCGATACTTTTTTCATTTGCAAAGGTCCCCACTCGATCATTTTGAAATCAAAGGTTCTGATTTTGTGTGTTGACACCCAATTTTGACCGTCCGATAGTCCTCTTAGGCCTTTGTTTTGTCAAAATCATTAATTATAAATATTAATATTTTTTACACATTATTCTTGTATCAAAAAAATATTAACGTGTCACATTAATGATTTAAAAAATATACATATTTTTTAAATCCATAGGAAAATCACCAGGTAATTTATCCTATGGATTTACATAGAGATATTTTGGTAAAAATTTATGTAATGAATTTTATTACCTGGAAAATAATTTGGGGATGTAGTGCTGCGAATTTTGCTGGGGATTTATTCTTGGGGATTTACCTGTGAAATTATTACTTGCAACATTACCTGGCGAAATATATCGGCGAATATTTTTTCTCTAGGTAAATCTGCTGGTATATGGACATATATATATTTTAAATCCATCGGAAAATCTCCAGGTAATTTATCCTATAGATTTACGTAGATATATTTTGGTGGAAATTTATGTAATGAATTTTATTGTCTGAAAAATTATTTGAGAATTTTGTGTTGCGAATTTTGCTGGGAATTTATTCTTGAGGATTTACGTGCGAAATTATTACTTGCAACATTACTTGGAAAAATGTATCGGTGGGTATTTTATCTCTAGGTAAATCCACAAGTATATGAAAAAATATATATATTTTTTAAATCCATAGGAAAATTTTCAGGTAATTTATCCTACAAATTTACGTAGAGATATTTTGGTGGGAATTTATATAATGGCTTTTACTACTTAAAAAATTATTTGGGGATTTTGTGCTACAATTTTTGTTGGGAATTTATTCTTGGGGATTTACTGTGAAATTATTACTTGAGAAATTATTGGGGGATTGTGTTGCTACAAATTTTGTTGAAATTATTTCTTGAGAATTTAACTACGAAATTATTACTTGAGAAATTATTGGGGGATTGTGTTGCTACAAATTTAGCTGAAATTATTTCTTGAGGATTTACGTAGGATTTTTGTGACTTGAAAAATTTTAATAGGAAAAGGATACATTTGAAGAATAAAAAACATAAAATAAAAAGAATTATACATTAAATCGGTGGACACGTATAATCAAGTAAAAGATACTCAAGAAATTAAAATTAATTTATTGACATAGATGATGTTACATATGTATTCGAGCTAAATAAACCTTAGATTGACTCGTTATGTTATCACTAAAAAATTCTAAAAGGTGAAATTTCGTTGGCCTAAGCTAGGGCAAAGAACGACACAGAGCTAAAATAGAGCGTGTTTTTCTATTGGTTAATTTAAATATAATTGTAAGGCATCATGCTACGCACGACAATATAATATATCAATATAATGTACATTTAGAAGTCATTTGGTGTGAGATATAAGGTATTAAAATCATGAAATAAAAAGAATATTTTATTTACATTGAGTTGAAAGTATTAGGTAGTTTCATAATTATATATATGATGAGATTAGGGGTGAGCATTTTATTTGTTCGATTTGCTTGTTTAATATCGGATCGGTTTTTCGATTTTTGATTTTCGGATTGACAAAAATGACAACCGTAATCAAACAAAAATAAATTTGATTTGATTCTATTTCTATAAATTCGCTTAAGTTATTTTGATTTTTTATTTTAATTTTGAAGATTAAAGTAGTGAGTCTTTCCTTTTCATGACCAGACATTTAAAATTGGTGATTTTTTTTAAAAAAATAATTTTTTTCAAACATATTTTTTCAAATATAAATAACTCAACATGGATGAGATGAAATCAAATAACGAAAAAACATTATTTATACTGAATATATAAAATAATATATATATATATATATAAATATAAAATTTGCACATATAATAAAATATATATATATATATTATTTTTATAATTTTGATTTTTTTGTTTGACCAATTTTGTTTTCTGAAAAATCAAAAATCGAACCGTTTTCACCGAATTTCTTAAATTTAAAACCAAAACTGAATCCAAAAAATCAAAACAAAAATTAAATTTTCTCTAAGAAGACAAGGAGAAGACCCGGAATCAAAGTTTCAATTGTTTGAGTGATATTCGAAATCAGAGGTTAGTTTCTTTAGATTCTACTGTAAACTCGATACTTTTTTCATTTGCAAAGGTCCCCACTCGATCATTTTGAAATCAAAGGTTCTGATTTTGTGTGTTGACACCCAATTATGACCGTCTGATACTCCTTTTAGGCCTTTGTTTTGTCAAAATCATTAATTTTAAATATTAATATGTTTTTACACATTATTCTTGTATCAAAAAAATATTGACGTGTCACATTCATGATTTAAAAAATATACAATGTATTTTATTACTTTTACTATCATTTTTTGCAATTTATCAATTTAAATGTAATGTTTTTACTTAATTTGTTAGTATTTTATTTATTATTCACACTCATAAATTACTAATACATTGTCTATTATTATTATTATTATTATTATTATTATTATTGACACTTTTAAATTTTATATTCTTAATTTATAGGTGTCGATTTTGAATTATTGTTATCATTGATTTTTAAGTAACATATTATGTGTCGTATTTTTATTTACACAATTTATTCATAACTAATCTAAGAATAATTATATTATTTATTTTACTATTATTATTATTGTATTTATCCTAAACCTTAGTCAATTTAATTTTTTCTAATTTATTTATTTTATAGATTGATTTTGCCAATTTATAACAATTTTAGCCTAATTTTATCCATTTTATTACAATCCTAGCCCAAATTGTGTCCAATTGAACTCAATTTCAAATTACATTCAATTTTTTTAACCAAATTCTTAATCTTTAGATCCCAGCCATTGATCAATATTTATTTATTATTGTTATATTTAAATAGCAGCGTAAGTTGATTCAATTATCTTCTCAATTTTATTTAAATTCTAACCAACCTTTTATCTAATTGATATCAATTTTAACTGATTTTTTTAATTCAATTTGATTTATTTTTAAAACAAATTTATGTCGAGTCTTATTATTTTCCCCGTTATTATTATTATGTTATTATTGTATTTATATTGAGTCTTAATATCCATCACTTTTTTCCGCAGATTATTGTGCCAACTAATTAACAAATAATTTATATTTATCTTAATTTTATATAGTTACTATATTTATTAAATCATTTCCATGATTATACACACCAATAATTTACAAACATTGTCTATTATTATTATTATTATTATTATTATTATTATTATTATTATTGTTATTATTATTATTACGTCCTTCCTACATTTAAATAGCAGCCTACTCAATTATTAAAAATAATAATTTTATTTGTTTTTTAAAATTAATTTTATATAGTTACTATATTTATTAAATATCAACCTAATTCAATTCAATTTTTCCAATTTATTAAATTCTAGCAATTTTATGCTCAATTTGTGTCAATTGTGTTTAATTTGACTCAATCAAAATTTCCAATTCAATTTTTTAAACGTAATATCTAATCCCAATTTGACTCATCTTCTCAATTCTAATCTCAATTGTTCATCATATTTGATCAACGATCAATATTAAATCAATTTTTATTAATATTTTTCTTGAAATTGGATAGCTTTAGACTATTTTTCTTGAACCGAAGGTCAATTGGAAGCAACCTATTTACCTTAGCTGTAAGGTCTCCGTACACTGTACACTATAGACTTCAATTTGTGAGACTAAATCGGGTTAGTTGTTGCATTCATTTTCTCTAAATCTCATAGAGAAAACAATACGATGTCACATTGATTTATTATTATTATTATTATTATTATATTTATTCTCAATTTATTCAAATTTATCATCGATAATTTTTATATAATATTTTCTATGTGACAAATGTAATTTATTCTAAGAATAATAATTTTTATAATATTTTTAATTTATTATTACTATAAATTTATTATTATATTTAAATAGCAACCTAAGTTAATTCAATTATCTTCTCAATTTTATTTAAATTCTAGTCAAGCTTATATCTAATTGATATCAATTTTAACCTATTTTTGAATTCAATTTGGTTCACTTTTAACCAATTTTCAATTTTCTTTTCAATTTTAATCACCGCTGTCAATCTCATGAGATTGACGACTGAGATTAAATCTTATTTTTCTTATAAAAATATCAAAAATACCAAAATCCTAATCTAACTTTAAAAAACTTCTGATGCATCTTTCTCTCTGGCTCTCTTCGGTCGCCTTCATCATCGTCGCCGGCAACAAGCGAGCCAAGATATCCGCTCCACCACCGCGTGAAACAGCCGCCAACAACCACCCTCATTGTTGTTTCATCCTTTATGACAGATTATAAGGTAGGATTAACATAAAATATAGCGGAGAAAATATTTTTGCCAAAGAAAATTTCGAATGACAAAAGCTCAATTTCTCGATATAATTTTAAGTGCTAATAATTTTATCGAAATTGAAGAGGAAATTTATTTTAATTGGTAGTAAAAAATGTGAATTGAACTGTAGTGGCTCGTAAATTCATTAATTTTTTTTGTTGCATCAGACTTTAGTGATTTAAAATTCGTGTCATTGTAGGAAATTTTATTTTGTGCTGAATGTGGAGATAATGCTAAATGTTGGTGAAGCTGCACACATACAATGGTAATTTCTAAAAATACTTTTACTGGAATTCCTAACGTATTCAACAAATGAATTAAAATTTGGGGACTTTTGTAGATTTTAGGTTGTTTTTTATAGTAACAATGTAACGTAGATTAAGATGGCTGTATTTGAAGTTGGACTTTTTCTAGTGTGACTTTTCAATCGTATAGGGGATTCTGATTCATGGTCTTTATGTATTTTACATTGTTAAGAAATTTGTGTGCAACAGAATTCGGAGAAAGAGAATAGTTTTCTTTTAGTAAGTTAGTAAGATTACCCATATCTACTGCATCATGGTTGAAAGTTTGTAGGTGTAACTTTTGATTTTGCTCCAATCATTTTCTTGAATTGAGGATTAGTCTAAACTTCAGAGACTATTGGAAATTTTTTCCAATAATTCACTTTATTATATGACTATGTATTTGTTACCATGTTGATCTACAACTAAATAAGATTTTCTGTTTCAAATAAGAGTTGTATATCATTACTTTTGAGGAAGCATCCAGAGATGTATTAGATATACTCAAAGACAAGGCATTAAAGGTTGTTTATTGGTAGTTTTATTGCTCATCTGTACAGTTGCCTATCTATGTTTCTCCTTAAAACACATTCTTATTCAATGATTTTTAGCTAATTGTCTCATAGATTCTTGAAGTTTAAAGTTTTATTTGAATTTTTTTGGGTGTTTATGATGCAATATAATCTCATTTAGTTAATGTTATCCAGAAAAGTGGGGAAATACTTATATGTGTAGTTATATTTTGTAGACAGTTTATGTTTTGCTAAAGGTGCAAACCAGAATAAGAGCGTCGATTGCTTGCTGCCCTAGTCTATAAGGTTTGCTGTTTTCTGATGCTCTTTTTCTTCCTTGCATTATATGAGTACAGATAGTTAGGTTGTTTGTGTTGATATTCCATTCCATAGATAAATAATGTGCTGATTTTGGACATATTGACAGTGCATAGAAGGTGTATGCGTCCAAACACAACCTTAACGCAATGAGTGAATTGTCAAAAGTTTAATGTAGTGTAGTGACTTGTAATGTGTACTTTCGACTAGAAAATGGTTATGTGTAGTCACTTGGAATGTGAACGGAGTTACTTTAAATTGTGAACTCGTGACTTGAAAATAAGTAAATGTAGTGTTTTGAAATGTATACTAGTGACTTTAAAATGGTTAAGTGTAGTGACTTGAAATGTTTACTAGTGACTTGAAAATAGTTAAGTGTAGTCACTTGGAATGTGAACTGAGTTACTTTAAATTGTGAACTCGTGACTTGAAAATAATTAAATGTAGTGTCTTGAGATGTATACTAGTGACTTTAAAATGATTAAGTGTAGTGACTTGAAACATGTACTAGTGACTTGAAAATAGTTAAGAGTAGTTACTTAAAAATATTGTTTAGTGACTTGAAATGTGTACTAGTGATTTGAAAATGGTTAAGTGTAGTTACTTGAAATACGAATTAGTTACTTGGAAGTGGTTAAGTATAGTGACTTGAATGGTTAATTGTAGTGACTTGAAAATAGTTAGGTGTAGTTTCTTGAAAATATGGTTAAGTATAGTGACTTTAAACGAGTACTAGTGACTTCAAAATGGTTAAAGTGTAGTTACTTGAAAGTGGTTAAGTATAGTGACTTGAAAATGGTTAAGTATAATTATTTGAAATTTAAAATAGTTACTTGAAAATGATTAAGTGCAGTGACTTTAAATATGAATTAATTATTTGAAAATGATTAAGCGTAGTGATAAATGTGTACTAGCGAATTAAAAATGGTTAAGTGTAGTTACTTGTGGTTAAGTATAGTGACTTGAAATGTCAATTAGCTATTTGAAAATGGTTTGAGTGTAGTGACTTGAAATGTGAATAAGTTATTCAAAAATTATTAAGTGTAGTGACTTGAAAATAATTAATTGTAGTTACTTAAAATTGCAAACTTGTGACTTGAAAATGGTTAAGTGTAGTTACTTGAAATTGTGAACTTGTTACTTGAAAATGGTTTAGTCACTTGAAATGTGTACTAATAACTTGAAAATAATAAGTATAGTTACAAAATATATATGTTTGGTTATATGAAAAGATCTCTCTGCTTTGAGAATTTCCCATTGAATAAATCTTGTTGTATAATTCATTGTAGTGTACCTTGACAATGTATAATCCATTACAGTGTACCTCGTATAAGTCATTTGATCGTGTATGGATTTTTATGAAATAAAAAAAGAGTTTTCTTCACATTATGTATTAAATACATGGCACCACTTGAACCCTTCCTCTTGTTCTCTTATTCTTCTAATTTCATCCTCTGTTATCTTAATAGAACAAGTCATAACAATAGACATAATAATATGAAAAATCAACTTTGAGTTTATGATACTTTATATGATAATATATACATGTTTATATTTGTTGATTATTATGATTTTATTTGATGCTATGATGTCACATATTTTATGCTAATAATGCATTTTAGCACTTTTTATGGCCTGAATTTTATATATTCTTATGCAGAATGAGTTTGAAAGAAGGAAAAAAGAAATATTAGCTGCTCAAAGTACATCAATTGTGGAAAAAGGATGAGAAAGGAATTGGACTTGTTGATGAAACATGTATACAAAAAATCATTTTCAAATGATGAATGTCCATCTTAAGAAGACAAACAAGCTTATGAGGATGAAAGTGATGATGACTTTGACGATGTGAATGAAAGTGATTCTAACCCTGATGGTCGGTAGTTTTATTCAGGATTCAAGTTTAAATATTTTGTTTCGGATTATAAAGAATAATACATTATTGATATGGGTGTTATGAATTATGTTTTTTTGTTAGCTGTAATAGTTTACATTAGACTTATATTGAATGATGTTTTTTTGAGAATTATTGGAGGTTTTGAATAGAATTTTGACTAATTGTGTAATGTTTCTAGTAATTTACGTGTGAATTATTACTTGAGAATTTTCATGGGGATGTTCATGCTAAATATTTATGAATTTTGTTGAGAAAATATATTCTTGCGGATTTACTTAGGGCATTCCATATGAATTTTCTTTCAAAATAGTTTCATAAATATCCGCAAGAAATTTTCTTTTGTTAATTAGGATTTTTTACCTCTAAATTTCCTTCAGATCTACTTGGGAATCTTTATGGGGAATAATTTATGAATTGTTTCGTGAAATCTGCAGATAAAATATCTTTTTATGAAATTTTACCAAAAATTCATGCAAAATTTTGATAGTTAATCGTAAATAAATCTGCAAATAACATACCTGTGGATTTATTTTCGCAACTAAATTACCTAGGGATTTTATAAATTCATAGGTGATAATTAACAGTGGATTTAGTTTTGCAGCTAAATTACCTAGGGACTTTATAAATATGCAGGTAATAATTACCTACGAAGGTATTTCCTTTGGATTCTAATTGGTAAGGAAATCCCCAGGTAATCAAATTACTTGGGGATTTTACCACATTATCCCTATGAAAATCCCTAGCTAATAAGCATTTTTCTTGTAGTGGAAAGAATGTGGTGTCCAACTTTTTTATCAAGTTACAAGTTGAGGGAACCACTCATATGATTGGATACAAGTTGTGGGGTTCAACCATGCCCTCCTGCATTCTTTTTATAGCTTTTAAGCAAAGGCTATTTTGGACATTTCCCACCCAAGCCCTTAAGACCCTACTTCTTATAACACTATTTTGTCCCCCATTCCACACTTTAGAAGATCAAAACACTCTCTAAACACTCTCTAAAAATCTTTGAAGAAGATTGGGCTAGGGTTTCTTCAAGGAGGTCATCTAGAGGCTTAAGGATCAAAGTCTCTCCATAAATATTCGTGACTAAGGCATGTTACTCCTCCCTCATTGTTAGTTCAACTAAAACCATGTTTTAATAAATAGTTTTCATGGTATTATTATTGATTTATTTGGGGTTTTGAAATAGATGTTGGGGGTTTTTGTTGTTCATGGTTGGATAATATTTTCCCATATTTTTATTATGGTTTTTGATGTTATAATGGTTTGAACATGTGGTTACATGGGAATGGTCAATTGATGCTTGGTTTATGTTTTGGAAACTATATGCCCCGACATGTTTGTTAAAATACCAATGAGAATGATATTGTCACATAGCTTGACTATTCTTGAAGCCTTTGCATTGCATAATATGGTAATGGAACATAATTAGTTTGGTTGCTTTTAAATGGATTGGGAAGGCCTTGGTGGCCAAGGCTCTAGTTTAATTGGAAACCTTGTGGGGTACATGGGAATCTCCTAAGTGTTGGATAATGACATTGCTTGCAAACTATAGTCGGTATAATGATAAAACTTTATAATTCCTTGGTAATTGACTCCCGAAAATCAGTGGTTTGGTTAATATCTATCTTTTCAATGTTAACCCCTAAATATTTATCATCTATATCTTTATTGTTTTTATTCACCACCTCCATCATACTTCGTACATCCATTGCTAGGGGTTTCACTCCTTTTATTATCCTCTCCTACTTGTCATCCTTGTTGTGAAGAATAAACATTAATTCATTGCTAGTTTCCTACTCTTCTTCATTCACTTTTTCTCGCTCTTATGACTTCTGCACTTCATGTACATATGATTGTTCTGCTGTCACTTCTACTTGTTTCTCATTTTTTGTGTTGTTACTAACTACTTGTGTCTGCTTTTGAGAATGTTCTTCTGCTGCCTTCTCTTGTACCTTGCCAAAGGTCTCATTGACCCACTCCTTTGTACTTTTTTTATTCTGCTGCATGATTGATGTTTCTTGTATCTTCTTGCATTCTTGATTTCGGGCCTCAAAAGCATTTGAAATCTCCATATCCTTCTAGTTTTCCTCCACAACTCCTACAATATGCCCATACTTGTCCTTTTGTACTTGTTCCTTCGTTGTAGCCATTGATTCTTGGTGCTTGCAGCCTCTTTTTTCATTTGTTTAGTCTGTAATTCTTCTACTTCTTTTCTTTCCTTGCCTTCTTCATTTTGACTTTGTTTCTTCTCATAGAGTTTTTGGGTGAAGACTTTAACAAGCCATCTCATTATGGCCCTATAGACAACACTCCTTACAGCATTTAGGCTTATAATCATACTGTATGTTAATCTATTGTGATTTTATCTCCCCAGTAGCATCATCTTCTTCACTGATTCCCACTCTGTGTGGAACTTTAGAAACAAGATCCACTTCTATTTTAACCCTGGAACAACTAGGCTTTGTATGATTTTGTGGAGCCTTATCCACCATCAATGGTTTCCCAACAGTTGAAGCTATTGAGAAAATAGCATCCTTGGCAAAAAAAATTGGCAGCAAATCTGGCATTGAAATCCATGCAATTCCTGTCATGGTTTCTACATCAGGCTCAAACCAAGGGTCCCCCTTCAGTGTTCTCATTTGCCAATACATGTCATTAATCTTGATATAGTATGGAACTATTGATAATAATTGAACATAGTCCTTCAACTAATTCAACCTTATCATTATATGACGTGAGTCCATCACTCCGATATTGAATTCTCCCCTTACCCCATATTGTATTGGTATTGACTTACGTAATGCTTTTACATCTGGTTTTCCATATGATAACTTACCTACTATTATATATTGTAAGTTCTCTTGTATGATTAAGTTCTTGACCTCAGAAGATTTCCATGTGACTGTGGGTTCCCCATGCATCATAATAATAGGCTTTGGGAGAACTCTAATATTTTCATGCACATATGTTTTAGTTTTCAATAAATCTGCGTACTTTGGGGCCATGGAGATCACTTTCTCCTCACCTCCTCCACACTGCTTAGTTTTCTCATCCGGTGGGTCATTCCCACCGGAGATCATAGTCATAATCATCGGGAAATATTAATTTTAGATGGTTTTTTGCATGCACCATTATTAGGGTTAGGGTAAGAATCCCGTCATGTTGGGCTAACTTAACTTAGCTTCAATGGATGATTTCTCAGATTTTCCACACTCTAAGATCTCAAGAATGAGGGGAAAATGTTGAGAAATAAATGGGAAAATTAGTGTAGAAGGGGGGATTTAACACTCTATATAACGCTAAAGCAGCCGTTTGGCCACTCAAGAGACTACCACTTAAGCAGCATATGTCCGCTTAAGCGGTTGGGAAAGGAAAATAGTGATCTCTAAAGAGGTATCCCGACTGCTAAAGCATACAAGGAGTGCTTAATCGTCCATCAACCAGATAGACAAGGCCACTAAAATGACTCAATACTGCTAAAGAGACTACCACTTAAGCAGTCATTTTGGCGCATAAGCGGCTGCACCAACAATTTGAGGCATCAAAATTTTCAAGTCCAAATGAACTCAGATATGGTGCTTGGGATTCATTCGGAAACCCGTACATATAAACAAACTATGCTACCATACCTATTTTGACATTTCTGAATCAATAGAACTATCTAATTTTTCATCCAAGATTATTTTGACTAAATGTGGGGTCCACACCTATAGTTTAATTTTTAATAAATTCACCCAATAGCCAAAATGAGTCTAAAAGCCTTGGGACTTGAACTAAGGGCCCCTTAGTCTAAAATCAATATTCTAGGGCTGATGGAACTGTCAAAATTCTTATTTGAGGTCGTTTACAAGGTGTTTTGGTTTGATACTAATTTCTTAACTGTGTGACACGATCCCAACTAGGGCCTTGTCGTAATGGGCATCCCAAGTTGAACTAGGACTAGAGATCACCCACATTACCCAACCCAACCTCCAAATACAAATAACCTGAGTCAGATGAATTCTAAACGTAAAACAAGATAGCGTTTATTATAAAACATGACCCTGGGATAGATCTATATCCATGAACAACCCAAATAAGTAGAACCATCCATTATCCAACCCATAACCATACCACAAACCAATGCATAGCCAATATGTATATATATATAATCCAAAATGAAATGGAACAATCAAAAATCAAATATTAGCGCCAATACCAATGCCTATATTAAGGCTGACACCAATACCGATACCGCCCATTCCAATCCATAGTAGTCCCACAAAGCCTCTAACCGAAAGTAAAATAATATTTGGTTGGGACATGCCCCCAACCATAGATAAAACCAATATCCATGAAATAACTAAAGTATGTAAGACATCCATGAGATAAAATTGAGCCTTCCAAAATATGTTAGCTAACGACTTCAATCCAACCAAGTTGATCCCCAAATTCGATCACTAAGCAGGAGGAGTAGAATGGATGGTTCCTATATCGCATGGGGATACAGCCACCCAAAGATGGGTTAGCGAGTGAACTCTAGCAAGTACTCAGGATAAAGATAAAATAATGCCAACCTTTAAACCAAGTAAATTAACAATATGCACTCACAACCATACATATATATGTATAACCATGCTGGGAAAGGGAACCAGGTTTAGCATGCCATTAAAACTATTAACCTAGGTATAAGTAGCTTAACCGTTTAAGAACTATCTATGGGCTATATGGGTCCAGTATAACTCCATGAACAGGCCCCGATATATGTAGCCACACAAATCATAGATACCATAGGAGTAAGGGATTCAGAAGTACTCTTCGCTCTTCATGATACATATGTATAAGTCTACTTAGGAGATTTTCATGTACCCCATAAGTATCACATATGTTCATCATAACCAATCCTCATGTCGATAAATATGAGTTTCTAGTGTCGGTCCATTGGACTCACACTTTCACGGCTAGCTATCACACCCTGCCATTATTGCCCAACTAAAACCATTACCATACAACCAAACCACTTTCTATTTATTATTAACCAGGGCTATAAGTAGTGGTATTGTCATACTGAATATAGCTTGCAAGCACTGTCCTTTTCCAATCTTTTAAAGATAAGGGATTCCATGTACCCATAGATTACATTATCAAGTTAACTTGGGGGAATCCTATGTACCCCACAAGATGTTTGTTATTAAGTTTGCTTGGGGGATTCCCTTGTACCCCATAAGGTTTTCAATTAGACTAACGCCACTAAGACCTTACCATTTAACCATTTATACCATTTAGGGTTCCATTACCAAGTTATACCATGTAATAGTTTAATGAAAGTCCAACAATTTAACCAAAACATTCTCATAGGCATTTTATCAAATATATTGGGGGTATAGTATTTCCAATGCCAAAACCAAGTACCAATTAACCATTCCCGTGCTACCAAATGTTCAAACCACTATATTACTATGAAAACCATAAGTAAAATACATGGAAAAAACATAATCAACAATTATAACCAAAACCCCTAATATATATTTGAAAACTCAAAACCATATATCATTCATGCCATGAAAAATAATCATAAAACATACCTTTAGTTGGAACTAACAATAAGGGAGGAGTATCTTGACTTAGATTGAGAAGAAGATGAGAATAAATCACCCCTATGATCCTCAATTGACCAGCTTAAAGGAAACCCTAGATTTTGAGTAACCCAAGAGCCTTGAGAGGTTTTGAATGAGTTTAGAGTGTTTGATTGATTGTAAATATATTCATGCATCCCCAAAAAGGTGTCTTATTTCATTGGGTCCTAAGGAGTTATACGGGAAAATGTCCAAATTACCCCCAAATTAAACAGTATTAATTTCCCACAGGATAGTACGACTCCACCACACCACCCGTACCCTATGGTACGAGTGGTACTCACCACTCGTACCATGAGCATCCTTGGACCCCTATCACTTTCCAACATACAACCACCAAGCCCCAATCGTACGCAAGCATACAATACATACCTTTAACCTATATCTTAGGCAAAATCAAGAGGGGTTGACACTGTCCAACATATGAGTTGGACTATATCACTCATACCCTATCTCACTACTCATAGTGAGACACTTGTACTCAGATCCAAGTTAAGTTACCAAGTTTAAATTTAAGTATAGGAAAACCTAACCATACAACCCATCACCCACCATATGACTCATACCTACCCAAGTCTTACCCATTCTAGAAACTCAACCGCCCACACTAGACAACATACAACTGGGTCACCTGAACCGTACCCTCACCATATGACTAGTATAGTGAGTCTTATGATGTCCATAATGTCCAAATCCTGGAAATTTCAAAGGACCAAAATCTAGGGTGTTTTACTGTGATCGATCAAAAATAAGGAAATTAGTCTAAAACCTAAATAAACTATTCGATAATCAAATCGACAGTTCTTACAAGTCGAAAATAACATGTTGATGCTATGGGAGGACTCAAACTACTAAAAATGTAGTAGAATAAAGTAAATAAACTGGAGGTCATTACAAATTGCTTACCATTTATTCATTCCACATGCTCTAATCATTTTAATCTAGTTATACTAGAAAGCATACAGATAATGAATGAAGAAGAAATCATGAATGGGCACAACTTTCATTTTATTTTTGAGATACAATTCTATTTATACTTGTGTCACTCTAATTCAGATTGAACACATTTTCCTTTCATTCTTCACACTACATTTACAACATTGCTTCCAATCCTACTCACTCCTACTTTGTCGACTCTTTCTAGAATTATTATTGCCCATGTACTAGACCTTAGGTTATTGACTTTCATAATTCATTATTCATATGTTGTTATGAGATTTATTTTGAGACTTAGAATTATTTATTTTGTTTATTTCATGAACTATCTGGCTTACTTACTAACTTTTTTGGGGTTTGCTTACCTATTGTGGGGGGTGTAGTAGGTGCTATCATGATTGAGTTTTGATTTGTAACAAGTTGGTATTAGAGACCACAATCTTTACCCTAGTAATTACTAGTTGAGTATAGTAGAGTCTTGTGGATCAGTGTAGAGACGTCCATTAACAATCATTGGGAGGATATAGAGATTTAGGAAAAATCTCTTTTTAACACCCTGTATTTTTGAGCTAGAATTCAAACCATTATTCCTACGTGTATAAACTTAAATCCAATGATATGTATATAAATATAAGTGTCATGATGATTTACCTAGTGTGTAAAGTGCTTTTGAGGTAATGAATGTTCATAGAAAATACTTAGTTTGAAGTGGCATTAAGAACTTTTGTAGCATGAATGGAGCCAACCCATCCCCAAAATTACATCAAAATCAACCATCTCCAACTCTATCGAGTCTACCAAGGTCCCTTACCATAAATAGATACCTTACAACCCTTATAAATCCTTTTAGTGAAAAAAAGTCACCTACCGAGGTTGTTAAAAAAAGGGTTAGAAATGCACTCAAGACCAAAACCAAAATAAGTAGCCACAAATGTGGTCACCTAAGAAAGAGTGGACCCTAGATAAAGTAAATAATACACTTCACGGGAGAATATTTTTAATGTACCAGTGACGATATCAGGAGATTCCTTTAATTCTTGATGGGTGGAAAGAGTATAAACATGATTTCAGCTAGTGTCGATACAAAAAATAACATCCTTTGGTGTAGGAGCTAATGACTTGGCAACTAAAACTTTATTATCCCTCACTTTAAGAGCTTATTGATAACACTCAATCTACAGCTCTCGTAGGAGTGTAAAGCGATCGTTAGCAAATATAGAACCCAACCTGGGTTGGGTATCGATCCCACAGGGAATAGCTTGGCCAACAAGTAAGCAAAATTACTAAACTTTTGGTGCACGTCTCGTAAGAGGGGGGGATTCTTGTCGTGCAGGTAATTTAAATAAAGTATCAAAATAAAAGCTGAAAATAAAAAGAAAGAATGTTACGTGAGTTGTAAACAATGAGAATTGAAGCGTTGGGGTTATGTCCACCTTCTGAGTTATACGTCTCTATTGGCTATGAGTGTAGAGTTTTGACATGCAACTGCTTATAGAGAATTGTATTCGATGGTAAATCCAAGCGTCTTTCGACCTCAACAAGGACTATTTCACTTTAACTCTTTCGAGCTTAAAGCGTGTCTAACGGTACGAATTCTCCAAGAGGTTAGTCCAGTTACGGCACTAGCTTTTTAATAGGAAAGGGTGTCCTACTACCTTGACACTATCTCTTTTCCAGACAAATAACCTTTCTTTCGAACAAGTTAAATGTTATACTGGCGTATTCTTGCGTTTGCAACCGCAAAGAATGTAGATTAAGATGAAGAGACTAATGATATAAGCAGCATACGTGTCACGAACTCATAAACTCACAGCAATAGATAGTAGCTCATACGACTTCCATAACCCCAACAGAGAAGTTTAGTTACCCATGAATGCGAAGGAAATCACAATGTGCATTGTTGTTATTATACCACAGGATTGATGATTTTCGTGTAGCACAAGTGGTAGGCGTGTGGCATGAATTCCAAGGCAAAAGTAATTCTCTTGTTGCGGTAAATAAGAATAGATGAATAGAAGAAGAAAAATAGAATTAATGGAAAGATTAGAAGAGTTGTAGAATTGTTGTGGTGGAAGAAGAGAGGGATGGAAGATTAATTGTTGAATAGAAGATTGTTCTCTCCACTAAGGGAGGAATGTCTCAAAATCTCTAGCATGATAGGGTATTTATAATACCCATATCCTACTCCTACTACGCTAATGAAACAAATAACCAAATCCTACTAGGCTAATGGAATACTTAACCCAAATGTACTAGGTTAATGTAACATTATCATAATCCAAATAAACTAATGAAATACATAACCCAATTGTACTAGGTTAATGTATCATTGTCCAAATCCAGCTATGTGTCTGTAAGTCCCCAAAGTCTTCAGAAATGCTGTTTTAGCCCGAGACAGATTTTCCATGCAGCAGTTTTGGTCCTTAGGCATGTACACTCCTTTTCCTTTCTTCGTGAGCTTTCTTTTGCGTCAAGTAAGCCATAAAATGCTGAATTTTGCATCATTTATACCTGAAACTTTACTAATCATGTTCGTTAGCTCATTTACAGGAAAAAGGACTAAAAGTGCATGAAATATATAATTTGTTCTCAAAACTAGGCTAAAATATGGGCAAAATATATTGATATAGGCGTGTAAATCCGCCTATCATCACTTATTCCTCCTCTCACTCTCGAAACCACGATACAACTTACCACAAAACCAACAAAGAGGATAGGGTGTGAATGACTGAGCACCACTGGCCTGAGACTGGGCACCCTGTGTCCCAAACCCATTGTTGGCCTGAAAGAGATGATCACCAGATGACCTAGGATAAAAAGCACTGACAGCTGCAGGGGAAATCCCCCAATTCCCCTTCTTAGTCCCTTGTTTCCCATATTTAGCATAATGTAACTGACTCTTACCCTGCTCTATGGCTTAAAAGATAAATAGAATGATGAAACTCAACATTAGTGATTTCTTCTTGAGGTGACTAAGCATGAATGTCACCAGTCAAAGAAGAATCATGGGGACCAGTCGAACTCCATGAGGGAATTCAAAAGTAGGGACCTTAGGCTGGGTATGTACCCCATAAGTAGGACGAGTTCCATCCTTATTTTCTTCAAGTGAGATGGAAGAGTCTCTAAGAGCATCAGATCTTTGAGGAAGCATGATCTAAAATGCAATTAATCTGAAGTTAGAGAGTTTTAAAGACCTTAGACTATAGCTCAAAAATAGAACACAATAAAGGAAAATATTTCTAAATGCCTCGTAGCCTCTTTCTTACAAGTGTGGTGTGCTACACACCCTTGAAATACTCTACTTGATAGGGATTTGCAAACATCTAATTGATCATAAACCTGGCTTTGATACAAACTTTGTCACAACTCAAAGCAGGGCCTGGCTGTGATGGGTATCTCAAGTTCTCTGTGGATCGAAGGCTACCCCCTTTGCCTAGTCAAACATAACACATCACACTAATAATGGCTGAATTTTGAACATATAAAAAGATAGGTAAAGGTAATATCAAGAAGTCTAAGATACATCAACAACCAATACCCAGTCCACAGTAATCCCCAAAGCCTCTAAATCAAACCAAAAATTAATCTAAGTCAGAACATGACAATGATGATAGACAAATAAGTCCAAAGAAAATTCTATGACCAAAGGAAACAAATCCATGAAATAAAGCTCTTCTAGATAATGGAAGCTCACCACTTCAAGCTAACTGCTGACACTTCAAAATCCTATTACTATGCAGGAAAAGTAGAAGTGGTTCCATGTCCTACAACATATAGGGATACAATATCCAGAGAAATTTAGCTGGTTGACCGTTACCATGTAACTCAAGAATAAGGGGATAAAACAATGCCTTGATTAATAGTTACAAAATAAGTCAAATCCAATGCACAAAATTCAATGCATATATATATATATCATATGCAAGGATAGGGAACAAGGATTAACATGAGCTTTAAAACATTAGCTTGGGTTGTATAAGATGATCTTCATAAACCTACCCACGATTTATATAAGTCTATTTTTACCCCCTGGTCGAGCCTAGTGTGTGTTAGCCACACAAATCAAAGATATCATAGAAGGGTGGGGAATTCTCATATCCTACACCATATATGATGTATATATTTATAGTGTGACATAATTACATGATTATCAAGAACAACCCTCACATTGGTAAATGTGAGTGATCAGGACCTCCACCTTCATGGCTAGATACACTATCTTTTAAGCCTAATTAAAATAGTTAACAATAACCCATCGATTAATCTAAGGAGTCAATTATTAAGGCATTGTGAATTGGTATCGTCATACCGACTAAATCTTCCAAGAAAATATCATTAAGGCATAACTTTGGGGAATCCATGTACCCCAGACTCCACTATTAAAATCAACTTGGGGATTCACTGTACCCTATAAGTTTTATAAGAAAATCATTCACTTGGGGGAATCCTTGTACCCTACAAGGTTTGCAAGATCATTCTTATCTATTAGCCATTTATACAATGCATTAATTTTAAAGATATAGGATAAGACAATTTATAAATAACATTCAAAAGCCAGTTATGCAAGTGTGTTGGGGTTCTAATTAATTTAAAAACCAAAATCCAATTACTTGGGGAATCCTTGTACCCCTATTTTCATTCACCCTTCCCATGAATCCCAATAAGTGTACAAATCAACTATTCAAGTATAATTAAACCATAATAATCATGGGAAGAGCATTTAAACTAATTAAATCCAAAACCCTTAACCCACCATTCAAAACCCAATATCAAAACCATGTGAATATAAACTAATTCATGCCAAAAAAAAATACAAGTTCAGGAGAGAGATACATGCCTTAATAACTAAGGCATTTGAAGAAGAAATCACCCTTAGATCCCTAAATATCCAATTTCTTGAAACCCTAACCTTCTAAATGACCAATTTCTTGAAACCCTAACCTTGTCTTTGAATGACAAATTTGAGAGTAAAGAGAGTGTTTGATATGTTTAAGTGTGGAAAATAACCCCTCTTTGGTATTTTAAGGACGTGGGGTCTAAGTAGGGAATGAGGGAAATTACCTAGATACCCTTAAGTCATTATGGGTCACCCTATAACTCGTAACGACTGACTACGAGTCGTGCCCTTGACTCGAAATTAAGAAAGTATCCCAAGAAACCCAAATTGTTAACCTTTTAAGTCTACTATATGACTCGTTAAGTGACCTTATGACTTGTAGGGTCCTGATTGTAATCAATACAGAACGTATTTGGACATGGACTAGTTACCTTTCTATTCCACTCCATGACCCGTTAAGAGTCTTTATGACTCATATAATCTAATTTTACTTAGGACATGAATTTTGGGAAATCAAACTGGTCATCCTATGATTTAAATATTTTGACTCGTAATGAGTCATAATGACTCTTAACATAAAAGTTGTAATCAAAAAAATAGCTCAGACAATCTTTACTGGACGCCCTGCGACTGGGGTTCTATGACCTGTAAAGATACCTTACGACTCCTTTGGTGAGTCGTAGGTTGGACAGTGAGTTTAAAACTTGTAATTTTCCTGTGGCTAACATGTGGGGTGTCATTTTATATTAGCTTTCTTCCACTATTGTTAGAATTTATTGTGTTCTAGTTGACTAGGCAAAGTGGGTGGTCTTCGTTCCTCTATGCACTTGAGATACCCATTATGAACAAGCCCAAAACTGGGTTATGATATCTTTCTTCTATCTTATTATGCAAAAACTAATTTCATGCATTATGCCATGGAGACTCTATTAGATGAGACTAAGAAAATTTAGAGATTTGTGAGAGGATTGACTTTCAGGGTTCAAGAGGCGATGTTCCCTACAGCCCAGTCTGGAGCTATTTTTCAAAGGGTAGTTGGGATAGCTAAGGAATTTTAGCTCATCTATCATGAGTAGTTTGGTGATTTAAAGGACAAGAGGCCTCACATTTTTGTCAGCTCTGTGGTACCTCCTCTAGAGTAGAGGTTCCTTCATGTGAAGCTTTCTTCCTCAACATAGTAGGACTGTTCATGGGGCTATCCAGGCATCCAAGAGAAGGTGTTTCAGATGAGACTCCTTTAGTCCATGATAGGCTTCTAATGATTTTTCCCAGAGGTACTTGGGGAGTGGTATCCATTCCTATTATTTGGGGTCTTCCCCGTATATAGTGGTCCTTATGTATTGTTATTAGAGAGATGGTCCAAGGCATATTAAGAGGGTTTTTCCTTAGACTTAGAGGTCGAGGTCCACAAGAGAGTTCTCAGGCTCTAGTTAGAGCTCTTATTAGGGCAGCAACTTCCCTTACTAGGGGTTGGGGTGGATTTTAGACAAGTAGAGGTGCATTATCAATCGATTGAAGAGATGGTAGGTGAGTTGTTCAGACAAGACATGATAAGAGTCAGTTTTATGCTTTTCCAAGTAGATTTAAGCCGGATTCCTCCAATGCAATTATCATAGGTATTATCAGAATATGTCATCAACCTACATCAATATTATTTGGTCCTGATTCTACTTTCTCCTCTATGAGTGCATTTTTTTCTTCAGATCTTAATATGATATGTGATTTTTCTATATTTACTAATGTTGCATTGTGGGGTGGATTACATAAATATGTATCCCACACATCAGGATACATGTACAAATGTATGACTGTATTTTTAAAAATATTTAATTTGGTAGTGTTTTTATAAATTTATATTTTTTATAATAAATATTTATATTTAGGCGATGTTCAATTTTTAAAAAGATATAAAACTATTATTTTCTAATTTTTTTAATTTTGTAAATGATCAACAAAAATCATCTCCCAATGATTCTTTTTAATGAGTCATTAAAAAAAAATTAAAGCTAATGTTAAAGTAGTTAGTAGACATTACAATTTGAAGTTCTTAAGATATAATATATGTTAACTAAAATGACGTATTTTTTCATGTATCGCAAAACTCTAGGTAGATATTAAAAAAAACTTGGTATATACGTTATGTGATTATTTTGTGTTAGTTTATCTGTATAGTAATAATATATACATTTTAAGGAATAATATAAATATCATAAACGAAATGATGAGTTTTCTATTTTATATGTTCTAAACAAAAGATTTTGAATAAATTAATGTCCTATTAGGAATCTCAGGATACCTCATTATTTCGTAATAACAATTTTTCCTACTGCATCTTCCACAAAATTTATTTAGAGAGTCATATCTTTTTATGTAATTTCCTACTATACATCTAAGTAGGATTATATACGCACCAATCAAATCAGACGAAAATAATAATTTATTCGGAATATCATCTATATATATCTGTGCGTATGTGATGAGATATTTCATTCAATATTTGTATCTCATAAAAGTTAAAATTAAATCAAAATAAGTATAAAAAAAAATTACACGAATCTAATTAAATTTTTAAGTTGTTCTTAGTATACTAAAGTTATTATGACCAAAACAAATTTCTTAAATTTTGATGATATTCAATCATCATATCCTGTATAAACTAGTCATCAACATTCAATGATTCACATTGATCATTCACATATTATACTTTATGATTTAAAGTATAATTATTTATCCAAAAATTTATTCTAATAAATTTGATACTTTAACGTGTGTGTGAGAGAGGGAGAGTGAAACAAAAAGGAAATTATATAAATAATATTAAATACACATTTAAAAAATAAATATATTAATTCCGAATCACATTATTGTAAGTTTTTAATCCATTAGTTATTGCAATGTTGCAACTACTCTTGGTGTGAAGCCTTGATTAAACACATTTTAGAAAATATTTTTTCATATATTGAAAATAGTAGGAGGTGGATAATAATAAAGTATATTTTGTGCTAATATCTTTTTGAAAAGTTAATTATCATTCTTAAACAAATTTTGTTAACACAAGTCTTGAAACCCTTGTTTTCACATATGGCGGTAAACGACAAAAAATATTTCCCTCTATTCTAATATTGCCTCAATCTAAAAATGGTAAAAACTATAAGTAATTGTCCTTAATGACTATTTTTAATAAGTACAGAAGAACTTTTTGCGGTTGGACTATTTGATAAAACAAAATTCATAACGAAGGATATTGTGGTCATTTCACAGATCCTCACACCTAGAGTTTTCATGAAGCGCTTTATAAACCCCACATTTTTATATCTGATTAGGCACAAAATCAATTCGGTGTTGGTTCTTTTAGTGCAGTCCCTCTTGCTATCTTTCTATCTATGTCTTTTATGTTGGTTTTCTTAAAATTCTACTCATTATTTTTTGTTAATCTCGTCCTTTTCTAGATGATGATTGAGTGGGATCAACTAATTTTTGGGATTTATCTATCTATTTTTTCTTTTTTTAGTGATCATTGAAGTTTAGGTGATAAAGGTTGGTGATCAAAGCGACGGATCCTAGTGATAAAGTGAGTGATCAAAGATTCATCATTTAACTTTGATCATGGTTTTCTTTTTCATGTACCAATTTTTGGTATGAATTGATTTCTTTTTTATTATTAATTTTAGATTTTGGGATATTAAGATAATAGCAGCTAAACAGCAGCCCCAGAAATGGTTTTAATAGAAATCCAACTGAAAACTTGTGCTGATTGTGGTACCACCAAAACTCCTCTTTGACGTGCTGGCCCTAAGGCCAGCACAACATCTATCTATCCTGCTAATTTATTTATTTATTTATTTATTTATTTAGTGCATTGAGAATGATCCTAATCTAATGATATTTTTTTTGTGAATGCAGTCGTTGTGTAATGCTTATGGAAGCAGAAGTAGGAAGAATGCAAGAACGCTTCTTGGATTGAACAAAGAAGACAAGAAGAAAAAGAAATCATCAACATTCAAAAACAAGAAAAATCAAAATCAGAGCAGCAAAAATTATACGAGCAGTAGTGCAAATACTACAAGCAACACTAATGTTGAAAAGAAGTTGTCGTTGTGATAGCGATCGAGATCAAATTCTATTTCCTAGAAGAAGCTTGGTGAAGTAGAGAAATTTGTTTTCTTGATGATATCTCTCTCATGTGGTTCTATTTATGCATAAAAAATTGAATTTTTTTTACCTTTTTGAGTGGTGAGTGATGAGTGAGCAGGTATATGAGTACAAGGATTAAAAAAAAAATAATAGTTGAGATCTCTCCTTTTAAGTGTATGATTAAAAAAGAAATAATAGTTAAGATCTCTACTTTTATGTGTAGTAGGGTTAAACATAGATCGTCTTATCTGTTTATATAAATCAAATTAAATTTATTCTTGTTTATTAATAAGATTCCTTGATGTGCTTCATTTATTTGATGAAAAAATATAGTTCCTTGTGAAAAATTGATTCATTTTGATCATGGTTACATCAATTCATCTAGCTGTTTGATGTTAAAATTAGAAAAATAATTAATGTTTGTAAAAGTAATAGTCAAATGGATTATTCCTTTAAATAATCAAAAAATCATAAGTATAGGGAATGTCACAAAGGGTTATTGTTAAGTCCAAACACATGACTAACTAGCTATAATTTAATAGTAGTTGATCAGATGATGCTGACATAACACATAAATAAGATATGTAACCCTCTATTTTTATAATGGTTTCCTATTTTTTGGACTAAAAATAATGTTATTTAAAGTATTTTAGATAAATAGCTTATTCAATACTCCTAAAGCATTTCTCTTTTCGGAATTTGATGAAATGAATTTAATTTTTCTGCTCATGATTGGAATTTTTGTGATTCTTTGCCTCTCTTCTTTTACACTTTGTTTCAATTAACATTTTATTTTCTATGATTTTAAAATAATAACTAAGATAGATATACTTAGAACTTTATAGAACTCTTTCTCTTCTCTCCCTCTCTCACTGACCTCTCTCAGCCTATGTCACAATTTTTTTTTAGATATCCTTTATTTTTCTCTGGCTCTCCCTCTATTGCTCTGTTATCTTTTTTTTTTCAAATTTTGACCATGAAAATTACTTTGTTCTATACAAATTCTGTCTTTGATTTCAATATTATTGGCTGAGATTAGCTACTTGAAAGCCTCCAATTTTCTAGAAACATAAGGAATGGATACATAGAAGAAAGAAGAAGATATTTGTATCAACTTTACCAATTGTATTTCTATATATTAAAAGACAGCTTCTGAATCTTCTTTATTTCTTTAATTGTTCTTGATCAATTCAAGCGTTTTATCGTAGATATTGATTTAAAGCAATTTGTATCATAGATACATGACAATACTTAAAATTAAAATTATAAGAAAAGATAATGCCGTGCCCTGATTTTACATCTTGATCATGGCTGGCACCTAAAGCTACTAGTGAATCGAGTGTACCCTTAGTCTAACATGTTTCTAAAAGATAAACTGAAAGATATGCGAAAGCTCGAAATGTAAAGCATGAAAAAAACTTTGAAAAAATGTACAATAGATTTTTATAATATGAAACTTTAAATCAACTGAACCTGAATACAACTAACAAATAACCCTAAAATTTGTCTGATGACGCCAATAGACAACAACAAACAACAATAACATATAATTGACACACAATTTTGTCTCTCATATTCGTCATTTTTCTTATTCGAGCCATCGATATTTTACTTATTTTTATCAAAATTTTTTATAATAAATATTATTCACATTATTAAAGTATTATTATTATTATTAATATTATTATTATTAATATTATTATATGATTATTATTCTTATTATTATAATGATTATCATGTCATATTCTACACTTGCAATGTTATCGTTAACTTTAGCTTTTACATTTTTTAAACCTATTTTAAAAGTATTTGATCAAATATTTGAAGAGTTATGATTCTTTTATTGCAAATTATTGTTATATGTAAAATGTAATGATTGATTTGATATAATAATATTCTCCTTCACTTAGTAATTTAGTAGTTACACAATATATATATATTATTAGTAGAAATTTATTTAGTCCTAAACATGCTCAAAATTAAAATTTTAAATTCAAATGTTGTCAAATCTTTTCATCAATAGAAATATCCTCCTCACTATCTTTTCTTTTTGTGAAGAGTATTTTATTCTCAAAATAATTTTAAATTAATTTTACCTATTTTATTTTACTCCCTCCATATCCAAACCACTTCCTTAGGTGTGAGATAGATAGGCAATTTCTGATAGATCCTAACTCAATATAAAATAGTCTAGAAAAGAAATAGTAAAGAGACAAGAAACAATAGGAATAACTACAACTAATAATGTCATTAAAAAGAGTCACCAAGTAATATGGAAAATAAGACCACACTCTGAAATAATCTTAATACTATTTCGTCAAGCACAATTAGCAAAACAAATTTCTCCTGCCTACTAACACTTACAAACCCTTCTTACTATCCTTCTACTCTAAGCCATCTCCTCCACACCATATTATATAGTGTCATATCATCAATAAGCTGAAGCTAATCCATGTCATGTCAATCACTTCACTAAAATATTTCTTTGATCTAACTCTACCTCGCCTAAATCCATCCTCAACCAACCTCTTATATCTCCAAGCTAGGACATCTGTGCCCCTTCTTATCACATGTCCAAACTATCTTAACCTCACTCTCGCATCTTGGCTTTCACTAACACCACTCCTATCTTAGATTTAATAACTTCATTTTTAATCATAACCTTTCTCATACACCCACACATCCACTATAGCATTCTCATCTCAGCTTCCTTAATCTTTTGGATAATATCTCAAACAACTGGACTGCTAATCTGATGAACTAAACTAGACATAACTAAGTATTCTGAATATGAGGATGGCCCACCACAAGTTGAGAGAGTGTGATATTTAATGGAATATGTGTCTACAGTCTAGAGTACCTGGATCTACGTTACAAAACATATAATGCCAAATAGCGTCAGTATATGAAATGCACGATATGCAATAAAGCTGAATTGAAATAATTAATATTTGATAACTGAATATCAGATTTTCTAGGCCATGAGCTAAGAATGATTAGCTAAAATTTCATTGGTTTTATACGAAATATCCTAAAGACATATTGAAAACTAGTGGCCTTGTGGCATACTCCCTCTATTTCAAATAGAATTACCTACTCTCCTTTTTAATTCATTTTCTTTTTAGTCTATTTCAAAAAGAATGGACCTTTTCTTTTTTGGCAATACTTTTATTCCAACTTTCCATGTGGCAAATTTAATACCATAAGATTAGAAGGTATTTTGGTACCATTGACATAACTTTAATTTAAGATCACAAGATTGAAAAGTCTTTTTATTTTCATAAACCATGCACCAAGTTAAAATAGGTTTTCTCTTTGAATAAGATAGACTTATGATAATTTAAATAAAGTAATGAGTTGTTATGATTTGTGAAATTTCTTATATCTAGCATACCATCATGTGAGTGCATAATGACCAACCTCTAACTTGTTAATATTCCATCCTTACCATGACCTAAAATGAAAAAGTGTTGTTGTCAAGACTTGAGACTATCCCCTAGTCATAACACGGTACTTATAACCATTAGTGATCCCAAGCTAACTCATAGTACTGGCATAATGCATGACACCCCTAGTCATAACACAGTACTTGTAACCATTAGTGATCCCAAGGTAACTCATAGTACTGGTATAATGCATGACAACTGATTTAAAACATAAATAAAAGATAAACTGACTGAACAGAAGCATAATCACGAGGTAAGATATTTTAATTTATTTCTATTCAAATTTTAAAATAGTGTAATTTGAAAGAAAGAGGAACTTAAACTATGTACAATGACTCTGACTGACCATCTATGAAGCCTCTACTAATACTGGTTATAAGTAGCCGGGACATAACACTATCCCTAATCAATACATATGAATAAAAAAACATAAGTACAAGAACTACAACTGACTTGAGTCCTCTAAATAAGAGAACTTATCACCTACTGGATAAATGTTATTATCTGAATGACTATGATACTGAGAGTAAGTACCTCAATCTACATCATATGAAAAATGTAGGCAGAAGAGGTATGCTATCAGTAATTTTATATGTATTGAGTATGTGAGATATGTATTAGTCATAAAAATACTTAAAACATGCTTAAAAACTAAGGACATAAGTTATTTGCTGAAATATGTATTTAGAACATATTTGTACGTAAAAGTTGTAAGGCATAGTGAAAATTCTAAATCATGAGCTGAAATATTTCTGTAAATAGGGAAGCAGTAGAAATATTGTAATACCCCATACTTTTCTTAGCTCAGTTAAGCTTCTAGTTACATGCATAAGAGGCTTACAGCCTGAAAATTTCACTAAGTGTTGGGGACATAGTCATATTTTTGTCTTATTAAATTCGAGGATATTTAAATAAGTCTTTCCAACCCCGTGATGTTGGTTTTTGAGTTAATTCACATTCAGGGGTATAAGGAGCATGTCTCGAAGAAGTTTTGAATTTTTTGGACGAGGATTGATTGATGTTTAGATTTTGATTCTAGAACCTTACCACGATAGTGGCGCATCGCGGTAGGTATAACGATAAGCCCTTCATCATATCGCGGTGGCTTTCCAATTTACATTCCAGTTGCAGATTTAATTTCTTGAGGGGAAGTTACGTCTTTTCCCATTGCCCCAATTCATAAAAACACAAATTAAAACGTTGGTTAAGGCATTATTTACCTATATTTTCCATTTTTCTCTCAAAAACAAACCCTAATCATCCCCCAAGTTCATCAATTTCATTCCTTTCTCTTTAATAAAATCAAGAAATCAAGTCACCAAAATCCAAGAACTTTCAAGAAAAGCATCAAGGTTGTGTTTCTCTTTCAAGCTTAAAGATTTAAGGTATGTGTGATGTTCATCTATGGGTCCTTTTCACCCATGGAGTCCAAGAATCCCCTTTTGATATCAAATTAAGAGTTTTAACATGTTTATTATGAATTGACTCCATGAATTTGTTATTGATTTTGACTACAAGTTATGTTACAACTATTTTTTAAATGGAATGAGCCCTTATATGATTTGAGTGTTAAAATCCTCATGTTAAATCCCTAATCCATGGTTTTAGTATTGTAACTATGTTTTTAATCACATGTTTTACCATTCTCATGCTTAAATTCATCAATCCCATGTGTTTCATGAAACGTCTAAATGTTGGGTATTGAGCAATGATCCTTTATTATGGTTGTTAAAGCTCCATATGTCCTTATTCTTATTTTTATTCAGTGTTGGAGGGTTATGAACACCCAATACATAACTTTTTACATAATTTTTGTATCTTTTAAATGATTTCAGATAAACCATAAGCATTGTCATTCAGTTAGTATCATGATCAGTTGTTTGCTCAGTTAATCTTCCCTCAACCTAGTAATCAATGTCATTCAGTTGGGAGTAGGATTTAACACTAAGCGAACCCATAGATGGAGGATCACCTACCAATAAAGGGTATGACCTTCAGTAGTTCTCCTTGAGTCCCATACTACATAGCCAGCGTGGGTTAAAGATATCAACCTGTTAGTTTAGGGTAACACATAGCTCACTAGAGCTTTTGCCAGTCGAGGGAGATGCATTAGTCCTTCAGGACATTAGTTTAATGGATCCACAAAGCTAAAGTTAGTACCCATGACATAGTATTGATACCCTTCCAACTAGGGTTACAAGTTGGTGCCTAATTAGCTTAGAGTAGGGCATGTTGGTTAGATGATACCTCCTACATTCTTAGTTCAGTATTCAGTATGTAATTTAGTTTATGTTTGCTTGACCAAAGCATACATATCACCAATTATTCAGTTATTGGATTTTGGTATTTCAGCTTACAGATTATCTCAAAATAATATATGCTTTTAATGCATTCTCATATTTTACAGCTTTTATGCATTTTACTGAGCTATTTCATGCATGTATACTCAGTTATTTCATGTTATTTAGTCAGTCATTATCTCAAGCACAGTTAACCCATGCATTTTATCTTAACCTCATCTCATATACCAGTACATTCAAGGTACAGATCACATACTTTTCTTTGCGCTATGATGTTTAATATCATAGGTTTAGACGCTCAATTTGCTCACCGCACTTAGATAGTTCAGCCTATCAACAACAGCAGTTGTGATGAGTCCTCATATGTCGAGGACCTATATATTATTTGAGTGTTTTTGTATTTATTTTTAGTTAGTTCAGTTTAGAGTTAGTTGGGGCCTATCCCATCAACTCTTCAATCAGTTAGAGGCTTTCTAATGTTTCAGTCATTTAGATAATTAGTCAGTTTATCAGTTGTTTGATCATTCTTTTTAGTATGTCATCAGACATTTAGACTTATGATTTAAATTTTATTTTTAGTATTTGATCCTTATTACTTTATTCAATTGTTTCCAGACATATTCATTATCAGTATATTATTCTCTGTTCACAGCAGGTACCAGCCCATAGGTTAGCTTATGGTCACTTATGACCGTAAGCACCATTGTCGTGACTAGGGGGTAGCCCGGGTTGTGATAAAACTTGGTATTAGAGCCTAAGGTATTACAGTAGCCTAAGGAGTCTGAAATCCACACTGTGTAAAGTCTTGTGCATGTGTGTAAAACATGCCACACTTATGGACAAGAGGCTACGAGACATTTTAGGAAAAGTTCCCATTTTTTAGTATTTATGCCATGTGAATGAGCATGAGATCTGGTTAAACCCTATCTAATCCATCCTTTATTCCATTACAAAAAATTCCTCCCAAATAATAATAGAGAAAGAAAGGGGAACCAGCCCGCACCTACGTCTGTTCAGAAAGATACCCTAAATGAGCATGTATCTCATGTTGAATTCTGAGTTGCTTTTACTATCTTATCTAATTCAATAAATAGTCACAGAATAATCATCAGGCTATTGCCCCAGCTAATCCAGTGGAAAATATACCTATATCTCGGATTCGGGGTTTCACTCAAATAAATCTCTCTTTATTTTTGGGATCCAAGTCTGAAGAGGATCTGTAGGAGTTTCTTGATATGGTTCAAAAGGTGACTGATATTATGGATGCTACTTCGAGTGAGTGTGTAGAGTTGGTGGCATATCATTGTCAGGATGTAACTCATACATGGTATAAGGAGGCAGTGGAAGGAGAATAGGGGTGCAAATGTAGGGCCTGTAGAGTGAGAGGAGTTTGCCATGACCTTTTTAGATAGATTTTTCCCTTTGGAGTTGAGGAGAGATAAGGTGCTGGATTTTATTAATTTGAAGTAGGGTAATATGAGTGTGAAAGAGTATTCACTTAAGTATACTCAGTTGGCGAGGTATGCTTCTTCGGTGGTGGCTAATAATAGGTCTAGAATAAGTAATTTTGCGTCTAGTATATTTAATAGTGTGGTCAAGGAGTGTAGAACTATTATGTTGATTAAGGATATGGAAATATCTAGGCTTATGGTCCATGCTCAATAGATTGGGGAACAGAAGCTTAAGGAACAAAAGAGAGAATAAAAAGACTAGAACAGGTAGCTTTAAATTTTCTCAGCCTACGTCAGAGGGTGGTAACCATTCTCAGTTCCTTTAGAATTTTTCATCCCCAACTCTATCTTCAGCTAGTGCGCTAGTGCCAAAGTTCCAAAATGACAATCAAGATAGAGCGCCAGGTTCTAAGTCCCAAGGTAGTGTGAACAACGTTCGTACTAATCCTCTTTTCCAAAAATATGGTAGGGATCATTAGGGTGTCTATAGAGCCAACAGTGATATGTGTCTTGGGTTTGGTAAGCCAGGCCAAAGAGTCAGGGATAACCCAAAGAGTGGTCAGCAGGGTTATCCAATCGTCCTTCAGTTTTATCCGGTTGCCCGACTCAGTAGGGTGCCGTATCCAGTGAAACCAATGGGCAACACCAAAAAATATTGTATGCACTCTAGTCCCATTATGATTAGGAAAGATCTGTTGATGTGGTTACAGGTATGTTACAGGTCTTTCATCTTCATATTTATGCTTTATTTATCCCAGAGCCTTACTTTCTTTAGTAACCCCGTATATAGCTATTGATTTCGATGTCAGGCCAAAAATATTAGTAGAGCTTTTATCAGTGTCTACCTCAATGGGTAAATCTATTACATCCAGATGAGTATACAAAAATTGCCTGATCATAGTATCTCAGAAAATCACTTCAGTAGATCTTGTGGAGTTAGAAATGAATGAGTTTGATGTTAATATCTACATGGATTAAATCCACTCATGCTATTCTTCAGTTGACTATTGAAATAGAGTTGTTCAGTTTCTATTTCTTTATGAACCAGTTATTGAATGGAGGGAAAGTACTTCAGTGATAAGGGGAAAATTATGTCATATCTTAAGGCCAAAAAAATTATATCTAAGGGGTGTATGTACTATTTTGTTTGAATCAAAGACTCTAGTTATGAGACTCCAAGTCTCAAGTTAGTTTTAGCAGTAAGTGAATTTCCAGATGTGTCCCTTGATGATCTTCCTAGAGTTCCTCCCAAAAGGGAAATTGACTTCGGAAGAGATATCCTTTCACATACCCAACCTATCTCTATTCCACCCTATAGAATAGCTCCAGCTGAGCTTAGGGAGTTGAGAGACCAATTGAAATATCTCTTAGACAAGGGATTAATCAGGGTTTCTTTTCCCCATAGGGCATTCCAGTCCTTTTCATGCGTAACAAAGATGGTTCTCTCAGAATGTGCATCGATTAACATTAGTTGAACAAAGTCACAATCAAGAATAAGTTCCTACTCTCCAGGATTGATGACTTGTTTGACTAACTTCAGGGTGCCAGTTATTTCTATAAGATAGACCTCAGATCCTACTATCATCAGCTCAGAGTTAGAGAATATGACATTTCAAAATCAGCTTTCAAAACTCGGTATGGTCACTTTGAATTTCTAGTTATGTTTTTTGGACTAATGAATGCCCCAGCAGCTTTCATGGACTTGATGAATAGAGTGTTAAAGTAATACTTGGACATGTTCTTTATAGTCTTCATTGATGATATTCTTGTCTACTCCCATAGTGAAAATGATCATAAAGACCATCTCAAAATTGTATTGTAGACTTTTAGAGCCCATCAGTTATTCGCCAAATTTTGTAAGTGCGAGTTTTATCTAAGATCAGTAACTTTCCTTGGCCATATTATTTCCTATGATGGCATCTGATTTAACCCTCAAAAGACCAAAGCAATGAAATAATGGCCTAGACTCATCTCTCCATTAGATATCAAGAGCTTTTGGGTTTGGCTAGCTATTACAGACAGTTTGTTGAAGGGTTTTTTCTATTGCATCCCTTATATCTCGATTGACTCAGAAGAAAGTCAAATTTTAGTGGTCAGATTATTGTGAAAAGAGTTTTCAGGAGTTGAAGACTCGGCCCACCTCAGCCCCAGTCTTGCCTTTTCCATATGGTTCAGAGGGGTTTGTTGTTTACTATGATGCTTCTAGAGTTGGCCTTGGTTGTCTGTTGATGTAGAGAGGTAAGGTCATATCCTATGCCTCCAGAATGCTTAAACCCCATGAAAAGAATTACCCTACCTATGATCTTGAGTTAGAAGCTATTATTTTTGCCTTGAAAATTTGGAGGCACTATTTGTATGGGGTTCATGTTGATATGTTGACAAATCACAAAAGCTTGTAGTATATGTTTTCACAAAAAGATTTAAATCTTCATCAGAGAAGCTGGCTTGAGTTATTAAAAGATTATGATATGAGTGTGTTGTATCATCCGGGAAAGGCGAATGTAGTGGTAGACACCCTTAGTAGATTGTCTATGGGTAGTGTTGAGGGTGATAAGAAGAAGTTAGTCAGAGAGGTTCATCATCTTGCTAGATTAGGTTTTTGGTTGGTTAATTCAGTTGAGGGCAGTATATGGGTTTAGAATGGTTTGGAATTTTCTTTGGTTACCGAAGTGAAAGAAAAACAAGATAGGGATCCTAGTTTAATTAAGTTAAAGGTATCAAATAGAGATTATAAAATAGAGGTTTTCTCCCAAGGGGTAGATGGTGTATAGCAATGTCAAGGTAGACTATGTGTACCGTGTGTAGATGGTTTGAGATAGTGAATTCTTGCAAAAGAGCATGGTGTGCATTATTATATTCACCTAGGAGCTACTAAGATGCACCGTGATTTGTGGGAAATCTATTGGTGGAGTGGTATGAAGAGGGATATTGCAAACTTTGTAGCTACATATTCCAATTGTCAGCAGGTTAAAGTTGAACAACAGAGACCTAGTGGCACATTGTAGAAGTTCACTATTCCTACTTGTAAGAGGGAAGAGGTGAACATGGATTTTGTTATGGGTTTACCTCGTACGCTTCATTAGAACGATTGGATATGGGTCATTGTAGAGAGAATGACCTAATTAGCCCATTTCTTGCAAGTTCATACTTCTTATTTAGCTAAGGACTATGCGAAGCTCTATATTAGAGAGTTGGTTAGGTTGCATAGAGTCTTGTTGTTTATCATTTCAGATAGAGGTACTTAGTTTACCTCTCTTAGTTTACCTCTCACTTTTGGAAGGCTTTTTTGAAAGGTCTTGGTACCCAAGTTCATCTCAGTATAACTTTTTACCCTCAGACAGATGGTCAGGCAGAGAGGACCGTTCATACCCTAGAGGACATGTTGAGGAAATGTGTGATTGCCTTTAAAGGAAGTTGGTATAATCACTTGCCTTTGATCGATTTTGCCTACAGTAACAGTTATCACTCTAGTATTCAAATGGCTCTGTTTGAGGCTTTCTATGGGAGGGGATGTAGATATCCTATTGGTTGGATTGAGGTAGGTGAGACTACTTTTATAGGACCATATTTGGTGTTTGATGCTATGAAAAAGGTTCAGTTGATTAGGAAGAGGCTTAAGACAGCCCAAAGCCGTTTGAAATCCTATGCAAATATGAGAAGGAGGGATCTTAAGTTTGAAGTTAGAGATTTGGTGTATTTGAAAATCACGCCCATGAAAGAAGTGAAGATATTTAAAAAAAAAGGGAAATTCAGTCCCCGATATGTTGGCCTTTATAGAATTTTGAGTCTTTTTGGAAAGGTAGCTTATGGGCTTGAGTTTCCTGGAGATTTGGAAATAGTGCATCTAGTATTTTGTGTTTCCTTCTTAAGCAAGTGTATTGGTGATCCAGCTATTGTAGTCCCTTTAGAAAGCAAAGATGTTCAGGAGATAGCCTTTCTTACGAAGAAGTCCTAGCTAAGATCCTCAATCTTCAGATTCGTAGACTAAGGAACAAAGAAGTTCCCTTCGTCGAAGTTCTTTGATGGAATCATTCTGTTGACAGAGCCCCTTGGGAAGCAGAAGCAGATATGCGTACCAAGTACCCGTATCTTTTCTCTACAAAAATCAAACTCAACTTAAGGTAGCATTTTTCCTTAGATTATCTCTTTTCTATTCTTAGTTCTAGCTATATAATAATTCACATGTCATTACATGCATTCACAAATTAGTTCAGTTCATGTATAATATTTCAGACTCAATCATATAATCATATTTTCATTTATGCATATCTAGTACATGATTTGAGTTTTCTATTATTCGCAGCTTAATCACTTTCATTCGAGGACAAATGTTCCTAAGGGGGAAATATTGTAATACCCTGTACTTTTCTTAGCTCAGTTCATCTCCTAGTTGCATACATAAGAGGCTTACAACCTGAAAATTTCACCAAGTGTTGGGGACTTAGTCATATTTTTGGCCTCTTAACTTCAAGGATTTTTAAATGAGTCTTCCTGACGTTGTGATGTTTGTTTATGAGTTAATTCATGTTTGTGTAAGTAGAATGTCTCGGGTAAGTTTTGGATTTTTCATATGAGGATTAGGTCGTGTTTGGATTTCGATTCAAGAACCTCACTCCGATAGTGGTGCGTCGCGTTGGGTATAGCGATGAGCCCTTCACCGCATCGTTGTGGCCTTTCAATCCATATTCCAGCTGTAGAATTAATTTTCCAAGAGGTAGTTACATCTTTTCCCATCGACTAATTTGTAAAAACATGAATTAAAATGTCGGTCAGGACATTATTTGCCCATATTCTCCAATTTCCTCTCAAAAACAAACCCTAATCATCCTCCAAAGTTCATCAATTTTATTTCTTTCTCTTCAAGAAAACTAAGAAATCAAGTTCCCTAAATCCAAGAAATTTCAATAAAAGCATCACGATTGTGTTACTCTTCCAAGCTTAAGGATTTAAGGTGTGTATGATGTTCATCCATGGGCACTTTTCACGTACTGAATCCAAGATTCCCCTTTTGATTTCAAATTATGAGGTTTTACATGTTTATGATGAATTGTCTCCCTGAAGTTGTTATTGATTTTGATTGCAAGTTATGTTACAAGTATATTTTGATGGAATGAGCCCTTATATGATTTGAGTATCGAAATCTTCATGTTAAATCCCTAACTTAGGGTTTTAGTATTGTAACTATGTTTTTAATGATATGTTTTACCCATTCCCTTGCTTAAATTCATGGCGCCTAAGTGTTTGATGAAATTTCTAAATGTTGGGTTTTGAGAAATGATCCTTTATTTTGGTTTTTAATGCTTCATATGTCCTTAGTGTTATTTTAATTCAGTTTCGGAGGGTTATGAACACCCGATACTTAGTTGCTTACATAATTTTAGTATCTTTAGAATGATTTAAGATAAACCATGAGCGTTATCATTCAGTTAGTATCATGATCAGTTGTTTTCTCAGTTAAGCTTAGTTCATCCCAGTAATTAGTGTCATTCAGTTAGGAGTAGGATTTAGCAACGAGTGAATCCAGGGATGGGGGCTCATCTGGCAGTAGAGGGTGTGACCTTTAGTAGCAGTTCGTGAGTTCCAGAACTACATAGCCTGCATGGGTTAGAGATATCAACCTTTTAGATGAGGTTTGATAAGGTGTTTACCTGTCATTTAAGGGTAACACATATCTCACTAGACCACCTTCCAATCGAGGGTGACTCATTCGTCCTTTAGGATATTAGTTTAGTGGATCCATACATTCAGAGTTAGTACTTGTGGCACGGTATTGATACTCTTCCAACTGGGGTTACAAGTTGACCCTAGTTAGTTTAGATTGGGGCATGTTGGTTAAATGATACCTCCTACAGTCTCAGTTCAACATTTTATACAAAATTCAATTCAGGTTTGCTTGAACAAAGCTTACTGATTACCAGTTGTTCAGTTATCAAATTTTAGTATTTCAGCTTATAGATTATCTAAAAAATAATATACGCTTGGTCATGCATTCTTAGATTTTATAGCTCTTATGCATTTTGCTCAGCTATTTCATGCATGCATACTTAATTATTTAATATTATTCAGTCAGTCTTATCTCATGCATAGTTAACCCATGCATTTCAGCCTAACCTCATCTTATATACCAGTACATTCAAAGTACTGATCGTATACTCATCCTTGCGCTAAGATGTTTAATATCATAGGTTTGGACACTCAGTTTCCTGAACACACTTAGATAGTTCAGCCTATTAATAACTGCAGTTGTGCTGAGTCCTCATTTGTCGAGGACCTGTTATGTTATTTTAGTATTTGCTCATTTCTTTTCAGTTTGTTTAGTCTAGATTTAGTTGGGGCCTATCCTATCAACTTTTCAAACAGTTAGAGGCTTTTAGATGTTTTTAGTCATTCAGACAGTTAGTCAGTTTATCAGTTGTTTGATCATTCTTTTCAGTATGTCATACGTTCAGACTTATGATTTAAATCCTATTTTTAGTATTGGAACCTTATGGATTTTTTAGTTATTTCCGCACATGTTCATTATCAGTATATTATTTAGTGCTCATGGCAGTACCAACCAATGAGTTAGCTTGTGGTAACTTATGACCGTAAGCACCATTATCACGACTAGGGGGTAGCCTCGGGTCGTGACAAACATGACTATTATATTTAATCTCAAGATAATGTTAAATATGATGTAAAACTATACTGAGGGTCATTTATGTGAACTATACTGAGGGTCATTTATGAATACTGAATCTAAAACTATGGGATGTGAACTGATGTAATGACTAACTATAAACATGTACTGCATAAAGCTAAATAACTGAATACAATTTCATGAATATCTGAACTGAAACATAGTTGAACGTAAATTGAGGACTATGGGAGCTAACTACAATTGACATACCCCAACCTAAGCAAAATTGAGGTCCAACTTATAACCCCACTTGGAATGGTTCTAGTACCTTACCAAGGGTATCAACACTGGCTGATATGGATTAACTTAACTGATGTCCTAAAGTTTAAGAGTGTCATGCCTCTACTGATGGGGGACCCCTTATAACCTATGGTGGCAATGTAGTTTTGGAACTTAGGGATTTCTAATAATGGCCTCATTCCTAATTAACGGGGGAGACGCCATCCCTGCGTTCACTCGTTGCTAAGTATTACTTCCAACTGAATGACACTGGATAATAACTGATATGCTCAAGTCATGGTATTCTGAAAATAACTGTACATGTAGAATATGAAATACTCAATAACATATAAGCTGATATATTATATATATCTAGGTATCACTTATTCATAACCCACTAGCTCTGACTAATGTAATTTGTACATGATAATGTTAAAAGTTGATCATAGTAGGGAATTCCATGAATAAAGCCCAAAAATTCATCAACGAATCATAATATGAAAATTCATGATTCCTTAACATTGTAAGTTACCATCATTATGGGAAAACATGCATTCAAGGTTTAAATTACAAATATTTTGAAGAAATTAGGGAAAACTTATATATTTTGATCATATGCTTGAAATCTTAACTAAAATCATGTAAAACATAGTTGGATTTGTGATTAGCATGAATGATATAATATGGGCATAAGAAATCATTAATAATCACTAAAACATGCTTATCGCTATTAATTGTATCATGGCGGATTGAATTTAAGCTTAGAATAACAATTGGATAAAATACATAGTTTATGAAAATCATAAAATTCATGCGTAAAATCATAATTTGGACATGAGGATGAAAGGAGATCCTTACTGAATACCCACATACCTGATTACTTTTGATTATTAAATTGAAGTTTTGGAGATTTGGAATTGGAGATGAAAACCCTCAATTTCTTGCTTTGAAAGAGTGGAAAATCGCACGTTTCTTGAGAAATTTTGGTGGTGTTGACAATGAGGGATTTGGGGTTATTTTGGCTTATATTCAACCTTAAAATAAGTTAAACGACTTAGTTTTGGGTTAAAAGAGTGTAAAAAGACCAAAATTCCCTTAGAAATCGTCTAGAAGTCACCTGGAAGTAGTTTCGACAAATTAGATCACGACTCGTGAGATCTGGCCATGATTCATGGGTTAAGTCGTGGTCAGGAACTCATTTTCAGCCTCTACTTCCCAAATCATGATTTCCTCCTAACGACTTGCAATGTCTCATCACGAGTCATGGTCGCTGGGCAGCTTTGATAGTGCTTCAGTAATTTGGCCATAACGTTTCATCCAGATACGGATTAAGACAAAACTGGGATCGTTAGAAATTTAATTCAATTATCTATCTATTGGTGGGTCTTGAGATAAAAAATTCTTAGTAATCCAAAAGTTATTCTCATTTGAAGATGACAACAGTTATATTCTTCATAAGAATTTAATTGCTAAGGGATGTTTTTGACTTGTTTATAATCTAGGAGCTACTTGAGGTCTTAATATATGTCTAAGTAACTTATAAAACTATCCAAACATGAGGTTTGATTTTTGCAGGACTTGAAGCATAGCTCTAATATTGGCATGAATTTTTGGGGTTTTACAGTTGTGATGGCACCTCAACTCACTATGGTAGGAAATCCAAACACACAAACATACATTTCTATTGAAGTAAAGCTAATAAATAAATTAAAACAATGAATATCAAATCAAAAACTCCGATATATGATAATAAAGGGAATCCAAATAGTAGATTCTAACAACATCCAAATATTCATATGTCACGAATACAATAGTGATTCTAACTATAGAATGTCATATCTAAATATTTCAACACTATCTAAAAATTGTAAAGAAGACATGACAAAAAGATACAGGAAGCCGATATGATCTCCAGTCACCACAACTTTAGATCAAAAGAATATTCTATGAGATTAGGATCCTCACTGTCTAGTTGAATCAGGATCTCAATCATAGGGTGCTAAAAAATTAGAGGTTAGCACAACCATAAGTGCTCAGAAAGTAATATAGGCCAACTGAGCTTAAGCAACAACTCTAACAAGCAAAGAATACTAAAATAACTCTGCAGGCAGAAAACCCAAAAGTTTAGTATAAAATAAATACAATAGGTAATATCAAACTCAAAATATTACATGAGTGATGTAATGTAATGATATGCAAAGGCTAATTTCTATAGGTATACACCCCATTCTCAGTCCTTTCTAAGAGATTGGATCCATGAGAGTCTAGAAAGGTCCATATACATAACAAGCCAGATCTTTTCCCACAATCTTGTTAAATGACATAACCCGAACGAGGGCCTTGTCGTAATGGACAATCCCAAGCCCATCTAGGACCAAGGACTGCCCCCGTTACCCATCCCATCCACCAAACCATACCTTGACTCGGTTGAAGTTTGAATATATAACAAGGTAATGTATCCTACTATGTGGTGACTCTAGGATAAGTCTATAATCGAGACTAACTCAATCAAGTCCAACCTCCCAACAACCAACCAAACCAATGCGGATACCAATAACCAAAACCAATTATAATAATTCGATAGATGTGTATATATATATAACATAAACCATCCATACCATACCTAAGTCCACAGTTGTCCTACAAAGCCTCTAGACCAACCAAAGATTACCTAGTCGGGATATGCCCCCGATAATAGCCAAAAAAACAAAGTCTATGAAAGATAATAGATATGTAAAGTAACCCATAACATGAAAAAGATGCCTTCTGAACTATGGAAGATCGCCACTTTAATCAAACATTGACTGTCCCCGAATCCGATCACTAAGCAAGAGAAGTAGAATCGTTGGTCCTTGCATAGCGTGGGTATACAGCCACCAGTAAACGGGTTAGTGGGTGAACACTAACATGCACTCAGGATAAGGATAAGATAATTTCATTTATAAAACCAAGTAAAACCATCCATATGCACACAACCATACATATATTATAACTATGTTAGGAATGGGTACCAAGTTTAGCATGCCTTTAAAACCTTTAGCAGGGTTATGTATCTTTGCCATCCTAAACCAACCACAGGCCATATGGGTTCAGCTCCCCCTACTGAAAGGATCCCAGTGCATGTAGCCATACGTCCAAGTAAGAAACCCTTGGTATGACTAGTACATCCCTCAAATAAAGTGTGACATCATGCTCATAATCACCAAGACCAACCTCATATCGACAAATATGAGTTTCCAATGTTTATCCCCCTCGGGACCTCTACCTTTCATGACTCTACTATAATGTAACACCCCGAGTTTGTACCGTAGATACTACATGGTGATCATAATCCTAAGGGACCACAAGCTAACCCATGACTGGTACGTGTTGCAATAACTATATAATAATACTGTAATTATGTGAAAACTTGCCATAGGTTTCAAACTTGAAAGTAAATAATGAATACTAAAAAATGAATACTGATATATCTGTCTGAAATACTTTAGTCTGAAAAGCCTCTACTGTCTGAACAAGGAGTTGATAGGACAAGTCCCCAACTAACTCCAACTACTTAAATAAACTAAGTACTAAAATACTAAAATAATAAGTTTGTCCTCAAACTATGAGGACTCACCACTAAGTCTATTGCTGACAGATCAGGCTGCTAAGTATGATCGAGAGCCCGTGTATTTGAACCTATGATATAAGACATCATAGCACAAAAGAAAGTTATGCGTTAGTACTTTGAATGTACTGGTATGCTAAGTGAGGTAGGCTGAGATGCATGGGTCTATTTTCATGAACAATACTGACTGAATGACATAAGTATAACTAAATAAGAGTACATGCGTGAATACGTAAACTGTAACTGAGATGTTGATAACACTGGATACTGAGTTCTGAGTTATTGATTTACTAATATCTGAGTTTACTGATACTATGTAGCTAATAACTGAGTGACTGTATCTAATAGTCTTGATCCTATGGAACTATACTGAGTTCCATACTTACCATAAGTGATTGTATCTGACAGTACTAAATCTGTAGAACTGAATAGAGTTCTATACTGAGACTAGAATTGAAACTGAGACTGTGAGAGGTAATTATCTAACTAACATTCCCTTTTTCGAATAGATTGGGATCCAACTTATAAACCCAGTTTGAAGGGTGCCATACCGTGCCATGGGTAAAGACAACAAGCTATGGGGTCAGGCTAGTCTAGCGGGTGACCCCTGAGATCAGTCCTAACTAACGGGTGATCCCTGAGTATGTCAGTCCTATCTAATAGGTGACATCTTATAACCTACGCTGGCTACGTAGTTCTGGAAGTTAGGGATTGCTTCTAGGGACCCAGTCCTAGATAATGAGTGATCCCCATGCCTAGACTTTCTCGGTGTTGAATCTTACTCCCAATTGAATAGACACTGAACTAATTCCTAGTTCATACTAGGCTTGACTGAACTGTTACTGATTATACTGTCTAAATGAACTGAACTGAGTTCACTGAGCTCCGTTGACTAATACAATACTACTGAATTCTGTTAACAGACTAAATTTACAGCGATCTGAACTGAACACTGAACTAGGCTGGACTGATACTGAGTCTACTGAGTTTTTCTTGAGTTTGGTAACTGACTAAGAGTACTGTTGATCGTGACATGACTGATACTATTTTCAGACTGACCATGGCTCTAGGTAATCAGCTAAATTATCGAGTATTAAATACCCCCAAGACTCGATAACATAAATTATAATACATGGCTCAATATTGAAACAGGATAAATAACTACTTGATCATCATTATTCATTTGGACATTCTAGAAAACACTTGCATGACACGAACTTGAATACATGCTAACATAATATAATTTCACTATTTAAATCTCATGAATAACTCATCAAACACTTTAAAGGCATTGTATATGCACATAGTACAAATCAACACATGAACATCACAATTTCATGGCTTTAACATGAAATTACATGATACTACATACATAATAGTTCTTTTTACATAAATCTTGTACTTCATCATGGAATAGAAATCCAATCAATATTATAATCATAATACACTTGAATCCAAATCATGGAAAGCATAAAATCAAGTTACTTGAAGTTTAAAAGAGTTTATTGGACTCCAAGGTTGGAAGGAACCCTTGGATGAACACTTGACATCCCTTGGTTGCTCAATTCTTGAAAATTAACAGTGAAACCTTAATCCTTGGCCTTGAAATTAATCACCTAGGGTTCTTGTTCTTAAGCAATTCGAAAGAAAGTAAGTACCTTTTGCTCAATGGGGGATGAATCTCATGTTTTAGGGATGAATAAGGGTGGGGAAAAGACCCAAATATTCCTAAGGATGCAGCTTTTTAATGACTGAAAAACAAACTATCAACGCGTAGGCTGACGCATCGCATCGTTGGCATCAACGCGATAATCAATGCGCCGCATTGAGTCCGCTTCAATTCACTAGAAATTACCACTGGGAGCTAAGGAAAAATATTAATTGATGCGATGGCCGCCGTGCTGCACCAAGATCGTGTCGATGCACTATTTTGGATTCCTAAACATGGTTCAAACGAGGTCCAAAAATACGAAACTCGTCTGGAAACACCTAATGACATTCCTGATCATGAATTAACCTAAAGATTGACATTTTAAGGTCATAAGAGTTGTGAAATAGAGTTACCAACTTACGAAGGGCAAAATAATACTAAGTCTGAATACTTAGCTAGAATTTTCTAAGTCTGGGACCCCTTAGCAAGCTTAAAAGACTGAGTTGAGCATAGGATTTTTTTGTGGGGTCTTACAATATCTCCCCCTTGGGAACATTCATCCTCGAATGAGACTGATTAAACTAATAATTCTGATAGACTAGACTTAGGCACTGAATATGCTCAACTAAAGCATGATTTCATGAACGAAATTATTAATACACTGAATTATAATACTGAACATACATATCTGATGCATGAGTACGTAGCTGAACATAATTCATGAATGCATGACTAGGATTACTAATAATCTTGGCTTATATAATGGACATGCATGTTTGATGCATAAGTGTAACACCCCGTATTCAAGTACATGTATTGGCGTATTCAAGTACGTGTATTGGTCTTATTTATATAGAATTAATTTTTTATTTAATTTATACTGGAATTTGCCCGTCGATGGCTCTATACGAAGGTTATTGAATAAGCTTTCCAACGATATAAAGATTTCTAAAAACGGATAAGTTTCGGATATAATCGAGCACGTTCGAAACTATAAAACGATGGCCGGGATATGGTGAATAGTAAATGTACAGGAAAATTTCCTGCACACAAACTACTGAGGCCTGCCAGTTTTTTGGGTTAACTTTGAACAACATAACTCCCGTAATATAATGAACTGGGAGATCTACGACCTATCAAAAGAATGATCTTTGAGTATTCTTTCCAATTCAATTGGTTTCATCCAAATCCAACATCTGAGTAAGGAGTTATACTCGTTTTACTTCAGCCTCTCAAAACAGATTTTTAGGGTCAACTTCAAACGATCCTAACTCCTTGTACAGGACGAACTGGGTGGCCTACTTTATATGAAATGAAATCCATTTGAATTATATTTCCAACGATACCAATTTCACCCAAATCTGATATCGGAGCAAAGAGTAATGGCCGATTTACTTTAGCCTATCAAAACAGTCCACCATGGACAGATTCGGATTTACTTAAAATTGTAAGGGCAATATGGTCATTTTCCATCACCTCATGGACGAAAATTGGTCATTATATACATATACTTAGCCTCATATCCATAATTTTTATCCAAATTATTGAAGAATAAGGAAACCCTAGCCTAAGTTCAACTCCAATTATCTTGTGATTCAACCGTAGAAAATCCAAATTGATTCCGTAGTTGTGTTCACCATCTCGAGGGCTTCGAGAAGCACCCCTTATTTGTGCCAACAAGACTTTGAAATCAAAAGGGTCATTTTATGGTAAGGATGTAAATTATGTTGGTGTTATTTATATGGATATGTATATAGATGCATGTGAGCATAAGAAGTATGTTGTTTGATTGTTGTTGAAAGATGATTGGAAATGATGTTGGATTATTCTTGGGCATGGTTGGATTATGTTGAATTGTGAAAGGATTTGGTGTGATGATATGGTATTGAAATGATTATATATATATATATATACACATAAACCTATTGTTCAAGTTGGTTTTTGGAATGCCTTGCAAATATTGGTTGTATGGAATTATGGAAGAGAATTGTAGTGTTGGGTTGCTAATACTAGATGCCAAACATTTCATTGTAGATAAGTGATTTGTAAAGGCGGGAAGTTGTGTTGAATTGGTATCCGAATCTACAACAAGGTATGTAAAGCATACTCTAACAATGTTCTTTGGCATGAAAACACCAATGTTCCATCAAGTAAGATTCCGAGGTTGTCCAAAAACATGTATTGTTCTACATTACCAACAAAGTTGTTTCCATTTTATAAAGTGTCAAAATGTTTCGTTGATATACCAAAAGGCTCCTATTTCATTGTTATGATATTGATGATTCTGAAACACATTGTTGATGTATCAATGAGTCTTTATTACATCGTTATTGTATAGAAGGTCTATTACTTGGTTCCTGATGTATCATTGTTTCAAAGTATCAAAAATGTGGTGGCGACCGAAATAACAATCTCAAAGACTAATTGAACTAAGTGATGGAAGTTCTCTCTTATCGGGTGGTATCAGGGGCATAACCCTAGCATGGGTCAATCCCTATTTATGTGTTTATGGGTGGTATCCCAGGGGCATAAGCCTAGCATGGGTCGATCCCTATTTATGTGTTTATGGGTGGTATCCCAGGGGCATAAGCCTAGCATGGGCCGATCCCAGTTGATATGTACTGGAGGCAGCCTAATGGTCACAGTACAGTACAGTAATGATTACAAAGATGATAAGAAAAAAGGTAAAGTGATTGAATAAATGCAATGTACAGGTTGTCAAAAGTTTTAGTAAGTGTGGTCCACTCCTATTACGCTTTATTCACTTGTTTTTTATTTCTATTGAGCTCCTATATCATATGTGATTATCTACAGCTTTACATACTCAGTACATATTTCGTACTGACGTCCCCCATGGGGACCTGCATTTCATGCTGCAGGCATAGGTACCTCAGCTCATACACCGCACAAGTAGGAGCCAGGTCATACAACTATTGTTGGTGAGCTCCAGTTTGCTTCGGAGCTTTCCGAGTCGATTTCTTATGTTTTGTTATTGTACAAGAGTCATGTTTGGGCGGGGGTTTGTCCCGACCCTAGTTATGTCATGTATATCCTAGAGGCTTTGTAGACATAAGAAAGGGTAAAGTCATGGAAGTTTATATGGTGATGTTATATTTGTATATGTGGTGGCCCCGACGGCCAAGTATTATATATATATATCTGTGCGTGTTGTGCTGATACAGGTAATTAGACCCTTCTATACGCAACGAAGTGCTGTCCAAATTTTTGGTGACATATAAGTGAAAGTACAGGTATTTGAACGGGTTCTCCCGGGCCTTCTCGGCTTCGGGTGCCAGTCCGGCCCGATGGGATTTTGGGTCGTGACAAAAGTGGTATCAGAGAGGTTCGTCCTAGTGAGTCTACAAAGCCGTGTCTACGTAGAGTCTTGTTTATCGGTGTGTTGTGCACCACATCTATAAACAGGAGGCTATGGACATTTAGGAATTGTTTCTTTTATTCATGTCTTAGATCGTGCGATAGAGCTTATATTGTATATGAAGTCATAGTTGACCACTGAATTAGTTTGTTTCTCTTATTATAGTAATGATGCCGGTTACCAGAAGCAAGAATACCGGTAAGCAAGTAGATGTGGATGCTGGAGAGGGGACTAGTAAGTCACCACCTGCACAAGTTAATCAGAGTGAAGCTCAAGCTGAGCGAGTATCTGAAATGTCTTCCACTCCAGATGAAATAATGGGGAGGCCAACCACATTCACAGAACCACTTGTTAATGCTGCTGATCAGGATATGAGGGATGTAGTACAACTGTTGACCCGGATTGTTGCCGGTCAAGTCCAAGGACAAGCTATTCCTGCCGCGGGTTCTAGCGGTACTGATAGGGCGGCTAGTCTTCGGACGCAAGGTTTTCTTAAGATCGATCCGCCTACTTTTATCGGATCCGATCTTAATGAAGATCTGCAGGACTTTATTGATCAGATCCAAAGGGCCCTAGAGGTGATGCATGTATCGGGCAGAGAGACAGTGGAGTTAGCCGCGTATAGATTCAAAGGTGAGGCTATATATTGGTATGAAGACTGGAAACGGTCAAGGGGAATTGATGCACCCCCAGATACTTGGAAAGAGTTCAAAGAGGTATTTATTGATCATTATCTTCCATATGAGACTCGTCAGGCCCATGCGGATCAGTTCTTAAATCTTTGATAGGGTAATACAAGTGTGAGGGAGTATAGTCTTTGATTTAATTCCTTGTCCAGATATGCTCCTAATGTTATAGCTATGATGGATGACAGAGTTCATCGGTATGTGAATGGATTGGATCCGTATTTGGTTAGGGATTGTACTATTGCTGCACTGAATAAAGACATGGATATAGCTAGGATGCAAGAATTTGCACAGAAAATGGAAGATCAGAGGCAAAGAAAAAGAACACAGGAATTTGAAAGTGGATCTTCTAAGAGGGCTAGATCTACAGGGCAGTTTATGGCGCCACAGGGAGGTTTTAGACCTCAATTTTCTGCTAGACCACCTAGGCCCTTATTTTCTTATTCTGCAGCTAGTGCTCCACCACAGCATCAGGGGTTCAGAGGCAGTCAATTTGGGCAAAGAAGTGAGGGTCATAGTTTGCGATCTGTGGGTTATCATGGGCAAGGGAATAAGATCCAATCGAGACCTCCTCGAGAGCCATGCAATAAATGTCGAAAGTATCATTTGGGCGCATGTCGGCTGGGGACCAATGTTTGCTTTTGGTGCAGTATGTCGGGGCATATGATGAGGGAATGCCCACGAAGGGACATAGGGGGTATGGCACGGCCTACGGGGTCATTTGTTGCATCATCATCATCGATGCCTTATTCAGGAAGGGGTGCACAACCAATGGGTCGTGTTAGAGGTGATAGAGGAGCCATGGGTTCTAGCGGGGATCAAAATCGTACATATGCTCTAGCGGATCGACAGAATTTAGAGGTTTCCCCAGATGTGGTTACGGGTACGTTGTCTATCTTTTCATTCGATTTATATGCCTTAATTGATCCCGGTTCTACATTATCTTATGTTACTCCATTGGTTGCTGGAAAGTTCAAAAGAATACCCAAACTATTAGTTAAGTCATTTGAAGTATCCACACCGGTTGGGGAATCTATTATAGCTAGAAGGATTTATCGAAACTGCATAGTAACTGTTTGTGGTCGTGATACGATGGATGATCTTGTAAAGTTAGAAATGGTAGATTTTGATGTTATAATGGGTATGGACTGGTTGGCGTCTTGTTATGCCACAATTGATTGCTGCACGAAAAAGGTATATTTCCATTTTTCAAATGAATCAGTCCTTGAATGGAAAGGTGGAATTAGCGCACCAAGAGGTAGATTTATTTTTTATTTTAAGGCAAGAAGAATGATTTCCAAGGGATACATATATCATTTATTTAGAGTAAGGGATACAGAAGCGGATCCACCAACTCTTCACGCTGTTTCGGTGGTAAATGAATTTCCTGATATATTTCCTGAAGATCTTCCAGGTTTGCCTCCTGAATGAGAAGTAGAGTTTGGTATTGATGTAATACCAGGCACCCAACCAATCTCCATTCCGCCGTATAGAATGGTCTTATAAGAATTACGAGAATTGAAAGAGCAATTGAAAGATTTGCTAGAGAAGGTATTCATAAGGCCTAGTATGTCCCCCTCGGGAGCACCAGTGTTATTTGTGCGCAAAAAGGATGGCTCGCTGAGGATGTGTATTGATTATCGACAATTGAATAAGGTGACTATTAAGAATAAATATCCTCTCCCAAGAATTGATGATTTATTTGATCAGTTACAGGGCGCCAAGTGTTTTTCTAAGATTGATTTGAGGTCAGGTTACCACCAAGTGAGGGTCAAAGAGAAGGATATACCCAAGACAGCTTTCCAAACATGGTATGGTCATTATGAGTTTCTAGTTATGTCATTTGGGCTAACAAATGCACCTGCAACTTTTATGGATTTGATGAATAGGGTGTTTAAGCCATTCCTGGATGTATTTGTGATAGTTTTTATAGATGATATTCTAGTTTATTCTAGATCAGAAGAGGACCATGCCAATCACTTACGACAGACGTTGCAGACTCTTCGTGATTGTAAGCTTTATGCAAAGTTCTCTAAATGTGAGTTTTGGTTAAAGTCGGTGGCATTTTTGGGTCATATTGTATCTAGTGAATAGATAAAGGTTGATCCTCAAAAGATAGAAGATGTGAAGAACTGGCCAAGGCCCACAACGCCTACGGAGATTCGTAGTTTTCTCGGGTTGGCCGGTTATTATAGAAGGTTTGTTAAAGACTTTTCTTCCATTTCAGCACCCATAACCAAGCTAACCCATAAAGCATCCAAATTCCAATGGAATGATGCATGTGAGAAGAGTTTTCAAGATTTAAAGAACAAGTTGATTTCTACACCAGTGTTGGTACTTCCAGAAGGCACCGAAGGGTATACAGTGTATTGTGATCCTTCTAGAATTGGTTTAGGATGTGTATTGATGCAGCATGGTAAGGTAATAGCATATGCTTCTAGACAATTGCGGTCACATGAGAAAAATTATCCTACACACGATCTTGAGCTGGCAGCAGTTATTTTTGCTTTAAAGATATGACGCCACTACTTATATGGGGTTCATGTTGAAATATATACTGACCATAAGAGCTTGCAATATATTTTTAATCAGAAGGATCTAAATTTAAGGCAGCGGAGATGGCTTAAACTATTAAAGGACTACGATGTTGATATCTTGTACCATCCAGGGAAAGCAAATGTGGTAGCTGATGCGTTAAGTCATAAGGCTATGATGGTGCCTATAGAAAGGCAAGGGATGGTTATAGATCTTCACCAGTTAGCTAGTTTGGGAGTTCGCCTTCTTGAAACTCCGAATAAAGAGCTTATTGTACATAATGCTGCGGAATCTTCATTAGTAGCTGAAGTGAAAGAGAAGCAATATGCAGATCCTATTTTATTACAGCTTAAGGAGAATGTTCAGAGTGGTGCTACCAAGGCATTTGAGCTTACGCGAGAAGGAGTACTTCAGTGCCAAAATCGATTGTGTGTGTCGGATGTAGATGGGCTAAGAAAGAAGATTATGATAGATGCACATTTTTCAAGGTATTCCATTCATCCAGGATCAACCAAAATGTATCAAGATATGAAAGATATGTATTGGTGGAATGACATGAAGAAGAGCATTGCAGAATTTGTAGCTGAATGTCCAAATTGTCAAGGAGTTAAAGTTGAGCACCAAAAACCCGGAGGCTATATGCAATGCATAGAGCTTCCAATTTGGAAGTGGGACATGATCGACATGGATTTTGTTACAGGTTTGCCTCGTACAGCTCGGAAATTTGATTCTATATGGGTGATTGTGGATAGGCTTACTAAATCCGCACATTTCTTACCCGTTAAGACCACTTACACAGTTGAAGAATATTCGAAGTTGTATGTTAAAGAAATAGTCCAATTACATGGAGTGCCAACTTCTATTATATCGGATTGGGGAACTCAATTTACCGCAAACTTTTGGAAGTCTTTCCAACGGAGTTTGGGAACACAAGTGAATCTGAGTACAGCGTTTCACCCTCAGACGGATGGACAAGCAGAGCGTACCATTCAAACACTTGAAGATATGCTATGAGCATGTGTTATAGATTTTAGAGGTAGCTGGAATGATCATTTACCTCTTATTGAGTTTGCCTACAATAATAGCTATCATTCAAGTATCAAAATGGCACCATATGAAGTTTTATATGGGAGGAAGTGTAGATCACCAATAGGACGGTTCGAAGCGGGTGAAACTCTTATGTTCGGACCGGATCTTGTGTATCAAGCCATAGAAAAAGTCAAGGTGATTCAGCAACGATTGAAAACGGCTCAAAGTCGACACAAGTCATATGCGGATACTAGAAGAAGAGAGTTAGAGTTTTCGTTAGGCGATTGGATATTTTTGAAGGTATCGCCAATGAAAGGGGTGATGAGATTTGGCAAGAAAGGAAAGTTGAGTCCACGATATATAGTCCCGTATGAGATTATTCGAAGAAGTGGGCAAGTTGCTAATGAATTAGAGCTACCCCAGGAACTCTCATCAGTGCATCCAGTATTTTATGTATCGATGCTTCGAAAGTGCATCGGATATCCGTCCCTTATTACTTCTACTGAAGATGTGCAAGTAACAGAAGATCTTATCTATGAGGAGATGCCTATTTCTATATTAGATCGTCAAGTTAAGAAGATGCGAAATAAAGGTGTGATGATGTGGTATTTAAATGATGATTATATATATATATATATATATATACACAGAAACCTATTGTTCAAGTTGGTTTTTGGAATGCCTTGCAAATATTGGTTGTATGGAATTATGGAAGAGAATTGTGGTGTTGGGTTGCTAATACTAGATGCCAAACATTTCATTGTAGATAAGTGGTTTTTAAAGGCGGGAAGTTGTGTTGAATTGGTATCCGAATCTACAACGAGGTATGTAAAGCATACTCTAACAATGTTCTTTGGCATGAAAACACCAATGTTCCATCAAGTAAGATTCCGAGGTTGTCCAAGAACATGTATTGTTCTACATTACCAACAAAGTTGTTTCCATTTTATAAAGTGTCAAAATGTTTCGTTGATATACCAAAAGGCTCCTATTTCATTGTTGTGATATTGATGATTCTGAAACACATTGTTGATGTACCAATGAGTCTTTATTACATCGTTATTGTATAGAAGGTCTATTACTTGGTTCCTATTGATGTATCATTGTTTCAAAGTATCAAAAATGTGGTGGCGACCGAAATAACAATCTCAAAGATTAATTGAAGTGATGGAAGTTCTCTCTTATCGGGTGGTATCCCAGGGGCATAACCCTAGCATGGGTCAATCCCTATTTATGTGTTTATGGGTGGTATCCCAGGGGCATAAGCCTAGCATGGGTCGATCCCTATTTATGTGTTTATGGGTGGTATCCCAGGGGCATAAGCCTAGCATGGGTTGATCCCAGTTGATATGTACTGGAGGCAGCCTAATGGTCACAGTACAGTACAGTAATGATTACAAAGATGATAAGAACGAAGGTAAAGTGATTGAATAAATGCAATGTACAGGTTGTCACAAGTTTTAGTAAGTGTGGTCCACTCCTATTACGCTTTATTCACTTGTTTCTGATTTCTATTGAGCTCCTATATCATATGTGATTATCTACAGCTTTGCATACTCAGTACATATTTCGTACTGACGTCCCCCATGGGGACCTGCATTTCATGCTGCAGGCATAGGTACCTCAGCTCATACACCGCACAAGTAGGAGCCAAGTCATACAGCTATTGTTGGTGAGCTTCAGTTTGCTTCGGACCTTTTCAAGTCGGTTCCTTATGTTTTGTTAGTGTACAGGAGTCATGTGTGGGCGGGGGTTTGTCCCGACCCTAGTTATGTCATGTATATCCTAGAGGCTTTGTAGACATAAGAAAGGGTAAAGTCATGGAAGTTTATATAGTGATGTTATATTTGTATATGTGCTGGCCCCGACGGCCAAGTATTATATATATATATATATTTGTGTGTGTTGTGCTGATACAGGTAATTAGACCCTTCTATATGCAACGAAGTGTTGTCCAAATTTTTGGTGACATATAAGTGAAAGTACAGGTATTTGAACGGGTTCTCCTGGGCCTTCTCGGCTTCAGGTGCCTGTCCGGCCCGATGGGATTTTGGGTCGTGACAATAAGTACATGACTGAACTGATTCGTGAATGCATGACTGAATATGCCACAGTACTGGATGCCAAGTTTATAATTGTAACTGAACATGGACTAAGCCAATCTAAGAAAGACTGTTACCTTAAGCTGAGAATACTGATGAACCTGAGATCATTAACTAAACATGTATGAATGGGAATATGAGAACATTACTGAGACTGAAACGGGGTACATAAATTGAATATTATAAACTAAACTGAGCCCCTAAACACATGGCTTACTGCTGAGATTGGAACTTGAGGGTCCACTCATGAGTACCCGTTATTCCAAACTAGATTCATCACGTGAAGACAAATTGGGAGGTTTAGGACATGAAAGCTTGAGGGTTGTGGTGCATCTCCTCTTTGGGACATTATGTCCCTTGAAAAACATTGACTTAGCTGAGATACTAAGGAAAAGCTGGAACAATGCATAGGGTACTTCCAAACTGAGTCATTACAGAATATATGGGATTTAAATCTGGGACATGATACATGAACTGAGTTGAACATGCAACTACCTAGTTGATCCATCTTGGAATAGTTACATTCACAAGGCTTCGGATAGTGTGACTAGATGGAAGGATAGGAAACCTAGCCATACAAACATTGTCTGCCTAACTGCTAAACTTAATTGTTGGTTTTGCGAACTAACTTATGATGAAAACTTATATTCGACTGAAGCCTTTCTTTGAAATCCTTTCTATAGAGTTCTAGTGGCTTTAGGGAGCAAGGATTCTTGGCATGGCTGAATAAAATAGCTGAATAAGAAAATCACATCCTGGCTAAAATTCTGTAATATGATTCGGGGCCTATGAAATATCATCTAAGATGAAGTAACTAAGACTTATGCATTGCAACTATAATCTTTCAAGATTAGACATATCCCTTGAATATATCTCTCAACAATACTCTCTACCTTAGTACAACACTTTTCCTGAGACTATTAAAATATTCACATGGGTGCTGAGCATGAGTGCATAAACACACTAACTTATCTGTTTATCTGAGTGGCCGATATCTAATACTTGGTCAAGTAATATTGAACTGTACTTAGTCTGAATAAATAGACTAAAATTGTAGGGTATTATGCATATGAGGTAAGGACTGATTGTGTAACAGAAGATAACTGAACTTAAATTCGTGAAAACTGTATTATTTGAGAAGGCAAGACCAAACGTATAACATGAATCTGAAATAGTCTATAAACTGAGGTACTGAAATAATGATAACTGAACAACTGATAACTGTATGCTAAGGTCAAGAAAATCTAAAACTGAACTGAGTTACTTATCTGATTACTGCGCTAGGACTATGACTGAGACTGTAACTAAGACTGCAACTGAGACTGTACTGGAACTGAATATTGGGTTCTGATAACTCTACTTACTGAGGTCTGATCTGGACTGAATTATCCCTCTATGTTCAATCCTACTCAAATCTCCGAAATGTATTTAGCCACTTACACATCAACATGATATTCAAGCTTATCTTCATAGCTATAGCCTCATGTAAAACTAGCATGCAATAATCTTTTCTTAACATAAAACATTTACTCTTTCCCTTCTAAGCAACTGCTTATCACTATATCATTTTGTAAGGAGAGTCCACTGAAGGGTTAAAACATGAGAACCTGAGGTATGCATGAATACTATCCCAAACTCGACACTTAACTAAGGTCTGAGGAACAGAATATCAACACCATGGATTTATCAAAAGATCTAAACTGAGGATATGCATGATGAAATCTGAATTTAGTCAATTGCTAGGAGTGTAGTATGGGTCATGGGAACTGAACATATTGTATAGCATGACATGGATAACTGAGTCATGAGCTGCATGACTTGAGTCTGGAGTTTTTGTATTTATGAAACATGATTTGTAACAATGGGTGAACTGGAACTCCTTATACTAGGAACTGTAAGCGTGCATGATTGCTAATGTGCACGAGTATGGGCTACGATCATAGAGCTACCATGTAAAACATGAATGGGTATCATGATAGCTGATGGTTTTTTTGAGAGTCTGAAGTATGAGTCTGAGATGATCAGTGGGTTCATCCTTATTACGGGAATAGACAAGAGTGTCATCTATGTATACTATGATGAACATGTCCAAGTACTGCTTGAAAACATAGTTCATCAAGTCCATGAAAGCTGCTGGGGCATTACTAAGACCAAATAACATGACTAAGAATTCGAAGTGACCATACCAAGTTCTAAAAGCTATTTTAAAAATGTCACATTCTCTGACTCTGATCTGATGATAGACTGATCATAGGTCTATCTTAAAAAAGTAACTGGCATCCTGAAGTTTGTCAAATAAGTCATTGATTCTGAGAAGTGGATACTTGTTTCTTAACCATGACTTTATTTAGCCGATGGTAGTCCATACATATTCTAAGAGAACTGTCTTTCTTACGCACGAATAAAATTGGGGCACCCTACAAGGATACACTAGGTCTGATGAATCCCTTATCTAGGAAATCCTTCAACTATTCTTTTAATTCTCTGAGTTTTTCAGGTGCCATTCTGTATGATGGAATATATATGGGCTAAGTGACTGGAAGAAGGTCTATTCCGAAGTCGATTTTCCTTTTGGGAAGATCTTCAGGAAACACATCTGGGAATTCACATGCTACTGACACTGATTCAACGTTAGGGTTTCTGAACTAGAGTCTTGGACTAGAACGAAATGGTAGACATATCCCTTAGATATCATTTTTCTCGCCCGAGGTAAGAAACAAGCTGACCCTTAAGTGTTGTAGTACTACCCCTCCACTCAAGGATGGGTTCATTCTAAAATTGAAACTGGACAATTCTATTTCTATCATTGACTGAGGCATAGCAGGAATAAAGTCAATCCATCTGAGAATGACATCAAAATCAGTCATCTCTAATTCGACTAAGTCTTCTAAAGTGACTTTTTGAGATATCATAATCGGATAGTTCCTGTATACCCGTCGGGTTATGATAGATTTACCCATTGGGGTAGAGACATAGAAAGGCTCTGCTAGAATTTTGGGACTGATTCCAAAGTCAATAGCTATATCAGGAGTTACAAAAAATAAAGAAGCTCCTAGATCTAGCAAAGCATAAACATGCAAATGATAAACTTGTAACATACCAGTGACCACATCAGGAGAACTTTCCAGATCCTGTCAAGACTAAAGAGCATGGAGTCTATTTGGGTGCTGCCCACTGGTGGCACTGGATGCGGTACCCTGCTGATTCGGGCAATCGGACTAAGCTGGGGGATAGTTATGTTGACTCTGAGAACCTGACTAGGGACAATCACTAACTTTGTGTAAGACCTCGTAAAATCCTAAAGCTTTATTCTGTCCTTTAAGCTTGTCAAGGGGTCCCAGACTTAGAAAAATTCTAGTTAGGTTCCCAGACTTAGCCAATTATTGTCCTTCAAAATTTAGCAATATCATTTCGCCACCTTAACATCCTTTAATGGTCCGGATTTTTATTAGTTCATGATCAATAAGGTCAATAGGTGTTCTCAGATAAATTTTAAATCTTTCAGAACATGTTTCGATAATGTTTGGAGTTCCAAAATAGTGGACCAATGTGATCATGGTGTTCCGCATCGCCAATCGTATTGGTTAACATTTGTACAGGATTCCAGTGCCAAAACTACTAATGTTCGATGTGATCATGGCGCGACGTGTCGAGTATCGTATTGCAGCCATCAATGCGCCGCATCGCTCGTAGCATCAGCACCCAGTTTTTAGTCATTAAATGTCCACATTTTAAAGGGAAAAAAGGTTAATTTATCATCCATAGATAAACCTAATAACACATGATTTAGAAATATTTCACCCAAAATATAGAGTTTCTCTCAAGTCTCTCTCAAGAACAAGTTAGGGTTTTAAATTAAGGATTCAAATTCAATACTCAAATTCAAGAATCTTTCTATCAATCATTATAAAATTAGGAACGAAGGTATGTCAAGTGTTGATTTATGGATTCCTTTCATCCATGAAGTCTAAGAACCCTCTTTCAAATTATAAAACAAGATATTTATGTTGTGGGTTGTTTGTAACCAATTTCATCTTGTTGTATGATTCCCAAGTTGAAATCTTTATGTGTTTTCATGAAACTATGTTAGCATGCAAGATGAAATCCATGAATTGAGTTGTTTATGATGTGTAATTTGATGGTTACACCTATGCCCTAAGTCGTGCATGTAGGGTGTTTGACAAAATGGCTAGGAGGATAGAAATTGGGTATTTTAGCTCAATTGTGACTCAAATAATAAATGCATGCTTTACCTTTATGACCAAGACTGACTTCCATGATATTATGTAGATTATGAGTATTTGATGGAATGTTCATGAGATTAGGTTGATGAAAGTATGACATGTCTATATGCAATTCCATCCATGTACAACATTATGACAACCATGTGTTTCATGAAATCCCCAACTGATTGTATTATGAATTGTTGATATCGGTTATGCATTCACGAAGTGTCAAGTCTTGTTAGTTTCATGCTATTGAGTCCTGGAGGTACTTATACCTGATAATTTAGCTGTGTACGAGAGCCAGTGTCAGTTTTCACGATACTCCTATTCAAGCCATGATCATTAGAATTCAGTCAGTTACATGACTTAGGAAAACTCAGTAATCTCAGTTATCTCAGTAAGTTATCCGATCTCAGTAGTGTTCCATCAGTCAATGGAATTTAGTAAACTCTGTTCAAATCAGCTAAAAGATACTACCAAAAATAGTTCAGTTCAATTTAAATCAGTTTAGTGTCTCTTCAGTTGGGAGTAAGATTCAGCACCGAGTGAACCCAAGGATGGGGACTCACCTGTTAGCCAGTAGAGGGTGTGATTCTTAGAAGTAATCCTTCTATTCCAGAACTATGTAGCCAGTGTAGGTTGAGATTTACCCTACAAGTTTAGGGACTATACAACTCATTTAAGTTTTTCCTACTTGAAGGAGTTGACAGATGAGCTCCCTTTCAGAGAGGGTTTACTCATAGCTTGTCTTTACCTGTGGCATGGTACTGACACCCTTCCAGCTGGGGTTATAGGTTGGACCCCACCAGTTTAGTTTTGGATCAGGTCGGTTAGATTATTACCTCTCACAGTCTTAGTTTCGGATCCAGTCTCAGTAATAGAACTCAGTTTAGTTCTACAGTTTCTGGACTGTCGGATATATTCGCTCAAATCAGTATGGAACTCAGCAAGTTCCATCAGAATCAGTACTGTCAGACACAGTCACCAGTTAATAGTATATTAATTATATGAAATTCATATTACCAGTATTCAGATTTTCAAACTATCAGATACAGTCAATCAGACCAGTTCTTTATTTTCAAAATTGTCAGAAACAGTTATTCCTTTATCAGTAATAGGATATCAGTACCTCAGCACTCAATAGACTTAGTCTTTCAGTATCCTAGTATTAGTACCCAGATATCAGTAAATCCACGTTATCAGAATCCATGAGTCAGTATTATCATAGTCTCAGATATAATTATGTATTCATACATGTATTCTCACGTTCATGTTAGTCACTCAGTTAGTATTGTTCATGCATATGAACCATTGCATTCAGCCTACCTCATTTGCATACCAGTACATTCAATCGTACTGACGCATTTGCGCTATGGTGTTTTATATCGTAGGTTTAGAAGCACGTGCTCCAGTAGCATTTTAGTTTCAGCAGTCAGAGTCAGCAGTGAGTTCTCATCATTCAAGGATGTTATTATCTAATTATTTCATTCTTTCAGAACTTAGTTTATTTTAGCAGATAGGGTTTATTTTGGGGATTGCCCCATCAACTCTTTATCCAGATAGTTCAATTTTATAGTCTTTCAGAATACACATGTTCAGACAGTTATTTCAGTTGTTTTGGTATTGTTATACCATATTTTTAGTTATGTATCAGTATTAAACCTTATGGCCTTTCAGTTCATGTTTTCGCATTTACGATATTACCATTATTATTCAGGGCTCAGTAACAGATATCAGTCATGGGTTAGCTTGTGGTCCTTTGAGATTATGAGCACCGTATAGCATTCTGGGTACCAGATTCGGGGCATTAGATACTTGGTATCAGAGCCTAAGATTCAGCAGTGTCCTAGGAATTCTGAAAAGTCGCATCTAGTAGTGTGTTGTACATGGGTGTGTTGTGCATCACACTTATGTGCAGGAGGCTATGAGAAGTTTTAGGAACAGTTTCCCTTCTTTCAGTATTCATATCATGCGAGTAAGCATGATGTCCAGTCATACTCTCTATTTAATCCCTTCTTCTATTTCGTTTACAGAACATGCCTCCCAAAAGGGCTAACGAAAGAGGAACAAGGATTCAGTCAGCACCTCAGCCTATCCAGGAAGATCCTCTAGATGAGCACATCTCTTCTACAGAATTTAGAACTGCATTCACTACTCTAGCCAATTCAATCTCAGCTCAAAATGACCGGCCAACTGCTGTTCTGGCTAACCCAGTGGCTAATTCTACTGCATCCAGGATTCGGAACTTCACCCGAATAAATCCTCCCCTATTCTCCAGTTCTAAGTTTGACGAGGATCTAACGGAGTTCCTCGACCAGGTTTAGAAAGTCACAAATATCATGGGAGTGACTTCCAGTGGTTTAAGCAGTGGAAGGTAGACAGGGATGCAGATGCAGAGCCCATAGAATGGGAAGAGTTTGCTACAGCTTTCTTAGGTAGATGCTTTCCCCTAGAGTAGAAAGAAGTCAAAGTGTTAGAGTTCACCAACCTCAGACAAGGTAGCATGAGCGTAAAAGAATACTCCCTCAAGTTCACTTAGTTAGCCAGATACGCTCCTCAGGTAGTAGCAAATAGTAGATGTAGAATGAATAAGTTTGTGTCTGGGTATCAGGTAGAGTAGTTAAGGAGTGCAGGACTGCGATGTTAATTAAGGAGATGGATATATCTAGGCTTATAGTCCATGCTCAACAGATTAAGGAGCAAAAACTTAAGAATAAGGAGAGGGAAAATAATAGGGCCAGAATTGGTAGTTATAGTTTTTCTCAGCCAGGGTCAGAGGGTGGTAACTGTTCTTAGCATAGATAGAAGTTTTCAACCCCAGTTACATCTTCAGCTAGTGCACCAGTACCAAAGTTCCAAAATAACAGTAGAGATGGGGCGCCAGGCTCCAAGGCCCAGGGTACTGAGAGCAGAGTTTTTACTCATCCACTTTGTGAAGAGTGTGGTAAGCATCATAAGGGTATATGTAGAGCCAGTAGTGATGTGTGTTTTAGATGTGGCGAGACAGGTCACAAGGTCCGAGATTGTCCTAGGTCTGTCCTTAGAAGTAAGCACGGTTGTCCTTCAACTCAGTGCGGTCCCCCGAATTAGCAGGGTGCCGATTCCAGCGCTATCAATGGGCAATGCCCAAACAGACTCTATGTACTTCAGTCCTGACAGGATTAGGAAAGTCCTCCTGATGCAACCACTGGTATGGTACAGATCCCTCATTTACATATTCATGTTTCTTCATATTCAGGAGCTTCCTTTTTCTTTTGTAACTTTTTGCATAGCAGTCAACTTTAAGGTCAGGCTAAATGTTGACAGGACCTTTTTCCAGTCCCCACCCCAGTGAGTTTGTCTAACACAGTCCGAGAGGTATACAGGAACTATCTGATTATGAAATCTCTGAAAGTCAGGCCTTCAGGTTACAGTAGTAATACCAGTATGTGTAGGAAATCCATAAGGGAAGATGATTCCCGACCCATTCCTATCTCAGTGCAAAGTTTTGTACTTCAACCATCAAGATACTTACGCATGCTTTTCATTTCAGTCCCACAAATACAGCTTATATCCATGCGCTTTTCATAGAATGGTGTGTGTTTCATGTTCCTCGTATGAGGAGTCCAAGTTCATCCAATGTTGCGGATTATGTTCCACGAATTTAGAAATTCCAAACCCTGTTCGTGTAGCTCATGACTCATGCACTCATGTCATGCTTTACAGTATGCTTAGCCTACACGATTCATGACTTCACTCCTAGTGTTTAGTCAAACTCAGATTATGCCACGTATACCCTCAGTTTAGATCCCTCGGTGAATCTGTAGTGTTAATGTTCTATTCCACAGGCCTCAGTTATAGTGTTAGTTCAGTAATCAATATTCAGTAGCCATCAAAATTTAGTACTCCTGTACCAGTCTAACCCTCAGTTATAGAAAACCAACATTCAGTCTCAGTTACATTCTTAGTTACAGTAATAGTCTCAATTACTATATTAGCTACAATCTCAGTCCCAGTCCTAGTCCAGTAGTTATATCAGAAACTCAGTCCAGTTTCAAGATTACCCGATCATAGCATATGGCCATCAGTTACTCAGTTATTAGTATTACAGTACCTCAGTTTACAAAATATTTCTGAATCATGATTAGACACCTGGTCTTGCGTTCCTAAGGTAATACAGTTTTCCCTCATTCATGCTCAGTTACCTCATGTTGCCTACTCAGTCATTACCTCCTATGTATAATACCCTATAGTCTCAGTCCAGCTATCCAGACTAAGTACAGCTCAGTCTTACATGCCTAGTATTCAGATATAAGTTATTTAGTTAATCAGATAAAGTTAGTCTATATTTATGCATTCGTGCTCAGTAGTTTTTTCAGTAGTCTCAGTTGTAGTGTGTAAGGTCTAATCACTTTGTCTTAGCTTCAGCTCCAGGATATCCAGCCGTGATTCAGTTCGTAGGTGCCTTGTGCATCACCCTAGTTTTCCTCAATATCTAAGCAAAATTAGTATTCTTCGAGGGAGCTAGTTGTAACACCTCAAAATCTCATCCCGAAGCGTCACACGGTGCTTAGGACTACAAGTAGCCCCAATCTAATCCTTTGAGCCTATTACTACATATAATAACTTATTTCGAGATGAAATAAACAAAACACTGGTACTATCATATCAAATGATAGGAAATATGAAGAAAATACTCTATCCAAATGAACACAATACTGGAAATGTCAACATACTAACAATCTGATAACTAATTTGACAAAGCCTCTACTACTCCATGACTAGAGAGCCATTGGGACAGGCCCCCAACTGACTCAAACTGAACTGAAAGCAATAATATATCTACTAAAATACTAAAATGTCTGAAGATAGGTCCTTAAACCATGAGGACTCACCACTGTGGAGATGTAGACAAAGATACTCAGAAATCACTGACGATGCTGGGACTGAGCACTTGAACCTACATTATAAGACAATGTAACACATAGACGTATATGTGGATCAACACTTGGGAATGTACTAAGTATAGGGGGTGTATGCATTTAAATAAACATTATCATTACTCTTTATAACATCATGCATGCATATATGAATGACTCACATGGCTTAAATAAATCTAAAATATAATTCTCCTGAATCGTGAATAGTGAAACATTAATTAGAAATCTCACTACAAGAAAAATAGCCTATAAGGAAGGGAAATATGATCCCAAAAAGTCCAAATATCGTCCCAATTGATCTTTTGGGACGGAAAAAAATCGGTCGCATCCCATCCTATCAGCCTCCACCGTTAATGTTCAATAGTGACGATGCAACAAAGTCGGTCCTTAAAAACCTTTTGCAACGGCCAAAAATATGATCCTAGTTATCCTTTTGTGACGATATATCTCGTCTCAAATAGATTAACTACCTGGTCCTAATTATCTTTTAGAAACGGCCAAAAATCCGGTCCTTGTTATCCTTTTGCAACGATATATCTCACCCCAAATAGACTAACTACCTGGTCCTAATTATCTTTTAGCGACAGTATATCTCACCCCAAATAGATTAACTACTTGGTCCTTGAAATCCTTCACGACCAAAAATCTGGTCCATAAATAGTTTTAAGGACAATACAACGTTGGTCTGCAAAGGAGTATTTTTACAATTTTGAATTAAAATTGATGAATTAAAAAGAGAGTTTTGGACAAAAAGAATTGTCGAAACCAATATAAGACTTATACTATAGACAATCAAATGCATATAAATAAAATTATCAATAGTACTACCAATACTTTGAATTAACATCCCACAAGAAGTACAACATACAAAACTATAGTCACAATACTATTTACACAGTTCATCAACCAAAATAGCTAACATCTTTAAGTATATTAACAGTATGTTTTGCCAAATAATCCTAGAAAATGATGTTATCTCCTTTGACAAAAAACCTCCAAAAAAGGAGAATTCTCTAAAAGGGTATCCATCATAGAGTTGAGAGCAAGACTGTATATCGGTTAAACTTGAGACCTGAATACAACTGGCAAACAAGTAAAATTAAACATTTAGGAAATCAAAGTATACAAAAGAAAAAGAGAGTGAATACCTGTATGTTCACAAAGAAAAATTTTAGAACACCTTTTGCTGTATATTACCGTAGAGAAAAGATAATGAGCAGTAGATTCACAAAAATTAAACATATGATGACTATATTTTCATTGAACAAATTTCAATTGAGTTCCTTATGGGCAATAAAGCATTGAGTGTTTATTTGTGTATGAATAACTCACGAATGGGAAACCTCAAGTGCTCATGTTGAAGAAAGATTTACACAACGTGCCAACATGTGAACTCAGATTAATGCTGAAACTGTAATGTGGTAACAAAAAGTAATCAAATCATTAAACTCTGGTGTGATGCGATTGTGTATTGTTTCACCTAATTGTTCTTCATTAACCTACTCTGTAGTTAGTACGATGAGTAACATTGTCAACAGAACAACCAAAATCAGAGGTCCATGCATGGCCTAAGAAGAAACAGAAAATAACTTCTTGTAACATACAGAGCCAACAACTAAAGTAGCAGCAAAATATAACTGTAAACAAACAACACACTCACCGATAGTGAACTTGTGAAATCTAAGTATATCCATAACACCAACATGATCAAGATCACAGCCAAAGAGATCAGGTATCTGCAATTATGAAGCAACATAATCATCAACGTAAATGCCTTTTACACTACCAGACAGTGGCAAAGCCAGAAGTTTCAGTAAGGAGATTGCACCATCTCATATAATGCCTGACGATATAAGTTAAATTCGTTGAATAGATTACTGAAGTACCTAATTGATGCAGGCTCCAACAAAAACTCCACCATTTACTTCAACCTTTAATACACAACTTATGTAGTTGTGTATAACCAGCAGTTACAAGATATTCATCAGCAAAAATAAAGTCATCAAAGCAATTCTGCTTATTGGAAAGGGTACCACCTTTGTACCACTCTTCCCCATATTCCCCGCCTCCACGAAGATTTGCAAGCACAACGCGAGCAGCAGAAAAATGTGGTGTCATACTAACTTTGAATCCTCTATATCCAAATAACAAACAATGGTTGCATCCATCCAGAGAAACTCCCTTTCTAGCCACTATGAACATAGGTATCTTTACACCCATCTTTGCTTGGCATGAATACCTGCAAATGGAGCTCCGTTCCAAGAAGAATTGGTCAAAAAAACAATTTCTTCTTTCTTTTGAATATATATAAATTGTTGAGTCCACTTTTTCCAGATTTAGTCTGACTAATTTGTACTTTGGAGCATCCTTGTTAGTCAGGAGAGTGAAAACAGTGTCATTATGTGCAACATAATCATACGATGCATCAAAATTGTCGATAAGCTTGCTGAAGGAAAGTGCGTCGCCTCTGCCTTCGTAACTTGCAATGCCATTAGGCAGTGTGGATAAATGACAGTAGTATAACTGATTGACAGTATCACAGTTCCAAAAAATATACAAGAGAACGTACTGCAAAACAAACAAGAAAAGTTTGATTTAGGCAAAAGGAATACTTTTGATCAGTTAGAAAAGAAGAGTCGATTTTCATCCTTGAGTAGCAGATTTTGTAGAATCTGATTGTAGAGGCATACTTTGAGTATCACAAAGAGAAATATGAAGATGTGATTCCATCCGTAGCTAATAGCTAATATCCGGAAGCAAATAACGGTTCACTAGTATATACTACCACAAAAAATCTGCAACTCGAGGAAGAACATACAACGCAAGTTCTCCACATCTAGCTTTCTTCTCCAGAAACATAGAGAGTCCTGAGAGATCCCCAGCTACCCAATATACAAGCTTATGGTCCTTTGATGCCACCTTCCGGTGGGCACATATAGCAGCCTTTTATTGAGATAGAGAAATTAATCAGTAAAGCTAAGCAAGTCAACCAGCAGCATCAGAAAAAGAACCTAGGGACTCCCAGAAGTATGAGGCACCAAAAACATAAACTACCTGAAAGATTCCAATAAAAATGGACAAGAAAGCTGTAGAGCGAACAGCCCCTGTAAGAGCATACCAACAGGTGGGTGTAGGAGCATCCATAAACTAGGATAAGATTTACATAAGATCAACAAGTGTTCTTAAATGAACTAATTCACTAGAAACTCCTTTATTGTTTTTAAGAAAGGCAACAACTTACATATTCTCAGCAGAAAGTCTGTGCTGGGATCCATATGACAGTTCAAAATAAAAACAAAAGTGAATCCTTTCTTACAAGGACTATAATGTGAGTCTGCTTCTTCTAAAAGTTCTTTGCATCAAAAGTTGAATAAAAATACACAGCTCACCTTAATTTTCTGAATAGAGCTACTTTTCTCTCCAAAATATCTTACATTCGAAATTATAACTTTGTTTCAGAAGCAACAAAATTTTAAAGTCGGGTAAACTAAATGCAGGGCTGAACAATTATGTGCAGTCATGTTGAAGATACCAGAATAGACATATTTGAATTTTGTTTTATGTACAATAAAGATCAGCAAAATCTACCATACTATAATGAAATAGAAGAATGGCAACAAGGTGATCAAACCATCATTAGTATATAGTAAGAAAAAACCTAGAAATTATTGAGCGGTCTGCTCCGTCAAGAAGAAATTGCTTGTACTTAGGGTCTTCTTCTTGAGGAATGAGTTTCCACATAAAGGTCGGGCGATGAAGCATATCGCCTGCGAAAAGATACTGTCCAAAGTTTATAGCTACATGGTGACCAGAAATAATCCAAATCATTGAGGTAAGTATGCCAGATAGTCCTCTTTATAAGCAAGGTTTGGCTACCACGACTCAGTTTTCTTCACCGGGTGACCCTTGTTCATGATCTCATTCCATCAACCTTGAAGCTCAACATCTGACTTGACAGATTCAGGGTCAGCGTAATAGCGCTGAATATGGGACTCCACTAGTTATTTTATTTTAGACCATATGAGAAGGTTGTCAGCTACCACTATGCGCGGTGTCTAGGTGAGGAAGTCATATTAGCTAGAGTAATTACAAATAGAAGAGCATATTTATGATGATAATTTCTACTGCAATATGAGAAGTGCTCTGGAAATACTCCTAGTGTAGGTTTATTTTTCATATCAAATTATTGGTAAAATACATAGAAAACCCCAGAAATTAGTAGACACAGATGTGGTGCTGGTATTGCACCCGATGAACAGCTTATACCTTCTGCTTATACAATCTGCCAGCTATAATAATTATCAAGAGGAAGTAGATATCAAATCAAGACTTAAGGAAGTCCTGAATATTGACTACCTATTCTATCATGGTAAGTCCAACTCTTTTTGATAATTGAAACTTCTCAATGATAACACACAATGAAGGCATGAAAGGAATATAAAAAAAGATGATCAGTTCAGCCAGTGTCATCAAACAAATACTCCTGACTATTGACTACCTATATCGATTGGGATTTTCGCTTTACAACAAAGAAATTATATTGTATATTTTTTACATCCCTTTCGCTATTCTGGATATCTCCTGTTTCTTTCATCCAAATTAGCCAAAAGATGCACAACTTCATTCTTGCCTTCATCTACTTAACAAATTTTCACAATACTTGTAAAAAAACAATTGTCAACAATACCTTCACAAACTCCTGTCAAAATCACACACAACATAGTGTAGGATTAATATATAAAATACAAATAGTCTAATATATAATAGTTTCTTTTAATAATGATGTTGACATCTAATTTGGTACCTAATAAGCAATTGTACATCCAGGATAATCAAATTCATCACTATCCTATTTCCTCATTCGCTCGGGGTGAAGCTGAAGTCCCATAGTAAACATACCCTAATTTGGTACCTGATAAGCAATTGTACATCCAGGGTTGCCAATGATGGAGCAAGAAGCAACGTTTCATTATGATATAGGTCACCGCAGAGTTGAACACACTTGACGGAATCGCTGTCGGTAGCGTTCAATGAAAAAATTGCCGATGGAGATTTTGAGCAACAATAGCTAGGGCGTGATATTGGAGAATAGCGATGAAAATTTTTAGCAACAATACCTAGGGTTGGAGAACACAAAAAGTTTTTTCCTTTTTGGGTGCCTTAAGTTTGATTAGCAATTTGGCGTTGGCGGTACTCTAAATTATTAGTAATAGGGACCAGTAATTCATTTTCTTTGGACCGGATTTTATTTCATCTCAAAAAAAATGCACTATTAGGGACAAAATTATGAACTCATCCCTAAATATTGGTCTTAAATAGACCTTTTTCTCATAGTGCTCGCAAATCATTATATAACTTTAAAATCTCTACTCTTCTCTTATTCTCAATATTTGACAGTTAAAAGAACTTTAAACAATACTTTAAAACTCCTACTTTTATCTCATGGAGAGTAAAACTTCTTTAAAACTCAAGGACTCAGAACTTTTAGGAACTTTCAACACTTGGGAACTCTAGAACTCTTTTAGACTTAGGACACTTAGAACTCGGGATTATATAACTTTGGACACTCGGGAGTTTTTTATAACCGGCATAAACCATGTGAGCTACATGGAGTCCAACGTCTTGTCCTCCTAAGGAAAAAACCTCACATTGGGGAGAGGCATCACACTCTTGCCAGGGAGTATAACCTCAACTCAGTGATCACTATCTCGGCCTCGGGTCCATAAATCTCAGTCCTATGGTGGCAGGTAGTTCTGGGGTATGAGACCTCGAAATCATACCCAACTCGGTGCTAAATACTACTCACATACTCAGAGCAGAACTCTTAGGAAATCCATCTCAAATAACTCAAGGGTCTATACTGAAGACCAAAATGTATTACTATTTGTTTTAATAGAACATCATTGTGGATTCCAACTCTATTAGGACCAAAAAGGTCAAATATTTCTCAATAATCTCAAAGTACTCAATCATAGGTGCTTATAGCACAGAAGTTCATAAAAATTACAATTCTCAAGTAGGGCTTAGTGGCCCATAGTTCAATCTCAAGTTAAGACTTATCAAAATGCATACTAGAGATCATAAGGATTCACAAATCATACAAAAATCTTGAATTTCAGCATTATGCATTAAAATCTCAACATACTCATGTATCTCAATTTCTAAAACATGAAAATTATCATAATCTCAAGAATAACAACAAAGGGTACAAACCCTTACTTCAATTTTCATAAGAAAATATGTGAAACTCTATATTCTTGTAATTTAAAACAACTTCTGGGCACTAGGACGAAAGGAGTGTTCTTATTCAAACCCCACATACCTTGAATTATAAGCTTTGGATGAACTCTCACTTTTGGGACTCTATTCATACTCTTAAATAAGGGTTCTTGAAGCCTTTGACTTGGGAACCTTGAATCTTGACTCAATTTAGAAAATCTATGGTGGATTCTTGAGATTCTTGGAAGAGGTTTTGGATACTTAGGGTTTTTATTGAGAGAAAACTTGAGAAAAAACTTTATAGAATGCTTGTAAATGACTTTAATTTGGTGTTTCCACGGTTTAAGAGGGTTGGAAAAAGTCCAAACTGCTCTTTTTAACTGGGAACCCAATTTTTATGGGCCACTGCGACGCGTCACTATCGCGGTGGCTCACTGGAAATTGACAAATGGGAATCTGGGATTCACCGTGATGCGGAGCCATCGCATTGTCCCACTGGTTGGGACATGAAAGTTCAGTGTGACGCGTCACAATCATGCTAGGCCACTGGAAATTGACTATTAGGAAATTGGGGTCCTCCGCGACGTGCCACTATCACAGAGTTCCACTAGAATTTTATAATTGTCAAATAGACCCTCTCCACGATGCACCAGGCACTAGAATAACGATGTTTTATGACTATGACTTAAATTAGCCATAACTTCTTGCCCAGGCATCGGATTTGGGCGAATCTTATACCGACACAAAGATTATCAAATTTCCTATGTGATAAAAAGTCAAAATTAGGGAAATTCTATATGGTAAAAATTATACTGACTTATAAAGTCACTCCTTAACCTTCTCGAGGAGAAATTCAGCTTAGGAAAAATTCGAGGGATTACACTAGTGTCCTAAGGGGGAGGTACACGATAATTACCCAAACTCTCATGACATAAAATATACCATTATCTTTTCTCGTAATGAATCCAATTTGGGGTAAGGGGGTACTTATAAGTTGACCCTCAAACTCTGAACACAGTTGTAAGCTGCGTATTCAAGGTACTCAGTTCAGATCACGATATGCATCTCATGTATCACATTCCAGACTCAGTTACATTCATGTGTTTTCGCTCGTGCATGTCTAGTAATTAATTTTAGGATCATTAGCATTTTCAATTCAAGGAAATAGTCTCCCTTGAACTCATCTATGTTCATGCTCTAATTTTCATGATAAACTTGATATCAATTACCATTGCATATTTAGTCACGCATTCATGAACCAGTTAACCATGAATTAGATATGCATGTTTAGTATGATACATTCAGTTTATCGGTTATATCAGTCATGGAATCATGTTCCACTTATTCATGTTCAGTATGTACATCAGTTTATCTTTTCTTCCGTGTTAGTCAGTCTCATTCGAGGACGAATGTTCTCAAGGGGGAGATATTGTAAGACCCCTAAAATCATAAAGCTTAATTCAGTCCTTTAAGCTTGTCAAGGGGTCCCAGACTTAGAAAATTCTAGCTAGGTTCCCAGACTTAGCCTATTATTAGCCTTCAAAAGTTGGAAATCTCATTTCGCCACCTTAACGTCCTTTAATGGTCTGTATTTTTATTAGTTCATGTTCAAATAAGGTCAATAGGTATTCTCGGACAACTTTTAGATTTTTTGAAACACGTTTAGATCATGTTCGGAGTCCCAAAATAGTGGACCAATGCAATTGGCGTGCCCCATTGCCAATCGTGTTAGTCAACATTTGTGCAGGCTGCAAGAGCCAAAACTTTTGAGGCTCGATACGATCATGGCGTGATGAGTCGAGTATCGCGTCGTAGCTATCAATGCACCGCGTCTCTTGTAGCGTCGACACCCAAGGTTTAGTCATAAAATAGCTGCATTTTTAATGGCAAAAGAGTCAATTTCCCATCCTTAGATAAACCCAATAATACGTGATTTAGCCATATTTCACTCAAAATATAGAGTTTCTCTTAAGTCTCTCTCAAGAACAAGTTAGGATTTTTAATTAAGGATTCAAATTCAATACTCAAATTCAAGAATCTCTTCGTCAATCTTTGTAAAATCGGAAACTAAGTTTTGTCAAGTGTTGATTCATGGATTCTTTTCATCCATGAAGTCCAAGAACCCTCTTTCAAATTATAAAACATGATATTTATATTGTGGGTTATTTGTAACCATGTTTATCTTGTTGTATGATTCCCAAGTTGGAATCTTTATCTGTTTTCATGAAACTACGTTAGCATGCAAGATGAAATCCATGAATTTGAGTTGTTTATGATGTGTAATTTGATGATTACACCTATGCCCTAAGTCATGCATATAGGGTGTTTGACAAAATGTCTAGAAGGATAAAAATTGGGTATTTTAACTCAATTGTGACTCAAATAATAAATGCATGCTTTACCCTTATGACCAAGACTGACTTCCATGATATTATGTGAGTTATGAGTATTTGATGGAATGCTCATGAGATTAGGTTGATGAAAGTATGACATATCTATATGCAATTCCATCCATGTACAACATTATGTCAACCATGTGTTTCATGAAATCCCCAACTTATTGTATTATGAATTGTTGATATTGGTTATGCGTTCATGAAGTGTCAAGTGTTGTCAGTTTCATACTATCGAGTCCTGGGGGTACTTGTACCCGACAATTTAGATGTGTGCCTAGAGCTAGTGTCAGTTTTCACGATACTCCCATTCAAGTCATGATTATTAGAATTCAGTTAGTTACATGACTCAGGAAAACTCAGTAATCTTAGTTAGTTATCCTATCTCAGTAGTATTCCACCAGTCAACAAAATTTAGTGAACTCTGTTAAAACCAGCTAAAAGATACTATCAGTAATAGTTTAGTTCAATTTAATCAGTTTCGTGTCTCTTCAGTTGGGAGTAGGGTTCAGCATCGAGTGAACCCAAGGACGGGGACTCACCTGTTAGCCAGTAGAGGGTATGATCCTTAGATACAATCCTTGCATTCTAAAACTACGTAGACTGCATAGGTTGAGATGTACCCTACGATTTTAGGGATTATACACCTCATTTGAGTTTTCCTACTTGAAGGGGTTGACAGAAGAGCTTCCTCTCAAAGAGGGTTTACTCATAGCTTATATTTACCCGTGGCACGGTACTGACATCCTTCCAATTGGGGTTATAAGTTGAAACCCACCAGTTATGTTTTGGGGCATGTCGTTTAGATGATTACCCCCCCCCCCCCCCCCCCCACAGTCTCAGTTTCAGATTCAGTCTCAGTAATAGAACTTATTTTAGTTTTACAGTTTCAGGACTGTCAGATACATTCGCTCAGTTAGTTCCATCAAAATCAGGACTGTCAGACACAATCACCCATTTAATAGTATATTAATTATATAAAATTGATGTTACTAGTATTCAGATTTTAAGACTGTCAGATACTGTCAATCAGACCTGTTCTTCATAATCAGAACTGTCAGAAACAGTTATTTCTTTATCAGTAATATGATATCAATTCCTCAGTAATCAATAGACTTAGTATTTCAGTATCCCAGTATTAGTACCCAGATATCACTAAATCCACATTATCAGAATTCATGAGTCAGTGTTATCACGATCTCAGATACAATTATGTATTCATGCATGTATTCTTACATTCATGTTATTCAGTCAGTTAGTGTTGTTTATGTATATGAACCATTGCATTTAGCCTACCTCACTTGCATACCAGCACATTCAATTGTACTGAAGCATTTGAGCTATGGTGTTTTACACCATAGGTTCAGAAGGACGCGCTCCAGAGTATCAGTAGCATTCCAGTTTCAGCATTCAGAGTCAGCAGTGAGTCCTCATCATTTGAGGATGTTATTATTTGATTATTTCATTCTTTCAATAATTAGTTTATTTTAGAAGATGGGGTTAGTTGGGGGATTGTCCTATTAACCCTTTATTCAGATAGTTCACTTTTAGGGACTTTCAGACTACAACATGTTCAGACAGTTATTTCAGCTATTTTGGTATTGTTATACCATATTTTTAGTTATGTATTAGTATTGAACCTTATGACCTTCTAGTTCATGTTTTCGCATTTACGATATTACAATTATTATTCAGGGCTCAATTACAGATATCGGTCATGGGTTAGCTTGTAGTACTTTGGGTTTATGAGCACCATGTAGCATTCCGGGTACCATATTCAGGGTGTCACACTTTGTGTCCTGTCTTTCCACATTCTAAACATACATCACTGCCAGCTCTGCAGATATCCTAGTGGTTTCTGCGACATTTCAGACAAAGGGGATTGGTTCGGCCACTCTTTGGCCTAAATATTTTAGGCTTCTTATTCTTCCTCCCCTTTCTCCTACGCCTCTCCTCCTTACTCTACAAAGCATGAGCTATAAAACTAGGTAGGATAACAACCAACTGACTATTCTGAGAAACTACTGAATGAGCTAAGACAGTGAAAGTAGCTCTAAATCCAGTGTAAGAAACATGCCTATTCAGGGGATCTGCCTGAACAGGCGCAGGGGCTGACTGGTTTTCATTACTTCTTTCATTAGTTTCTCTAGAAGATATGTTCTTGAAGCATAAGGAAAAGATGAATTAGACTGAGAGCTTAACTTGAGCTCATTCTCACTCGTGCAACATGAACACTGAAAGAAGGGAAACTTTTCCTAAACCATCTTGTAGTTTCTTGTCCATAAGTGTGGCGCGTTACACACCCAAGTACAAGACACTACTAGATGTGGCATTCAGACTTCTTAGGACTTTGTTGAACCTTAGGCTCTAATACCAAGTTTGTAATGCCCCGAGTCTGTATCCCGGAAGCTACATGGAGCTCATAATTCCGAGGGACCACAAGCTAACCCATGAGTAGTACCTACTACAATAACTATATAATAATATTATAATTATGCAAAAATTAGGCAGAAACTTTCCATAAGGTTCAAACTTGAAAGTAAATACTAAATACTAAAAACTGAATACTGATGCATCTGCTAGAAATATTTTAGTCTGAAAAGCCTCTACTGTCTGAATAAAGAGTTGATGGGACAAGTCCCCAACTAACTTCGACTACTAAAATAAATTGAGTACTAAAATACTGAAATAATAAGTATGTCCTCAAACTATGAGGACTCACCACTAAGTCTACTGTTGATAGATCAGGCTGTTAAATATGATTAGGAGCCTGTGCGTCTGAATCTATGATATAAGACATCATAGTACAAAAAAAGGTATGTGTCAGTACTTTGAATGCACTGGTATGCTAAGTAAGGTAGGATGAGATGCGTGGGTCCATATGAATGAAAAATACTAACTGAATGACATGAGTATAACTGAATAAGGGTACATACGTCAATACATAAACTGTAACTAAGATTGTGATAACACTGGATACTGAGTTCTGAGTTACTAATTTGCTGATATCTGAGTTTACTGATACTGTGTAGTTGATAACTGAGTGACTGTATCTGATAGTATTGATCTTGTAAAACTATACTAAGTTTCATACTAAACATGAGTGACTGTATCTGAAAGTCCTGAAGCTTTAGAACTGAAACTGAGTTCTATTTTGAGATCAGTCCTAACTAGCGGGTGATCCTTGAGTATGTCAGTCCTATCTAACGGGTGACATCTCATAACCTACGCTGGCTATGTAGTTCTAGAACTTGGGAATTTTTTATAGGAACCCAGTCCTAGATAATGGGTGAGCCCCCATCCCTAGGCTCGCTTGGTGATGAATCATACTCCCAACTGAATAGACACTGAACTAATTCCTAGTTCATACTGCGTTTGACTGAACTATTACTGATTATACTATCTAACTGAACTGAATTGAGTTCACTGAGCTCCGTTGACTGATGAAATACTACTAAATTCTATTAACAAACTAAATTTATTGAGGTCTGAATTGAATACTGAACTGGACTGGACTGGTACTGAGTCTACTAAGTTTTTCTTGAGTTTAGTAACTGATTGAGAGTACTGCTGATCGTGACATGACTGATACTATCCTGAGACTGACCATGGCTCTAGGTAATTAGCTAAATTTTCGAGTGTTAAATACCCCCAGGACTTGATAGCATAAATTATAAGACATGGCTCAATCTTGAAACAAGATAAATAACTACTTGATCATCATTCATTCATTTGGACATTCTAGCAAACACTTGCATGTCATGAACTTGAATACATGCTAACATGATATAATTTAATTATTTAATTCACATGAACAACTCATCAAACACTTGGAAGGCATTTTATATGCACATAGTACAAATCAACACATGAACATCACAATTTAAAGGCTTTAACATGAATTCAAATAATAGTACATACATAATATTTGTTTTTACATAAATCTTGCACTTAATCATGGAATAGAAATTCAATCAGCATTATAATCATGAATACACTTGAATCCAAATCATGGAGAGCATGAAATCAAGTTACTTGAAGTTTAAAAGAGTTTCTTAGACTCCAACGGTGGAAGGAACCCTTGGATGAAATTTGATATACCTTGGTTGCTAAATTCTTGAAGATTAACGGTGAAACCTTGAGCCTTGGCCTTGAAATTAAATCACCTAGGGTTCTTATTCTTGAGAAATTTGAGAGAAAGTAAGTAACTTTTGCTTAATGAGGGCTGAATCTCGTATTTTAGGGCTGAATAGGGGTGGGGAAAAGTCCCTTTAGGATGCGGCTTTTTAATGACTGAAACCCGAACTGTCGACACGTAGGCCACTATGTCGCATCATTGGCATCGACGCAATAGTCAACATGCCGCATCGAGTCCGTGTCAGTTCACTAGAAATTTCCACTAGGAGAAGGGTAAAATATTGGTCGATACGATGGCCGTCGTGCCACGCTGAGATCGCGTCGATGCACTATTTTGGATTTCCAAAATAGTTCAAACGAGGTTCGAAAGGTATGAAACTCATCCGAAAACATCTTCTGACATTCCTGATAGTAAATTAACCTAAAGATTGACATTTTAAGGTCATAAGAGTCACGAAATACAGTTACCAACTTACGAAGACCAAAATAATACTAAGTTTGAATACTTAGATAGAATTTTCTAAGTCTGGGACCCCTTAGCAAGCTTAAAAGACTGAGTTGAGCTTAGGATTTTTTTGCGGGGTCTTACATACACATCCCGCCATTATTTCCCACTTAAAACCAATTTTCAAATAACCAAACCATTATCCATTTATTAACCAAGGCCATTGATGTTGGCATCGTCATACTAACCCTTACTTGAAAGTATCATCCATAGCCAACCATTTATAGGTTTAAGGGGACTTTCAAATGCCCTTTCTAATTACCATATTAAACCACTTTGGGGACTTACATATTCCCCACAAACATAACCATTTAGTCTTTTACCTTTTCTAAACCATTTAAACCAATTCCATTAATGCATTCACTTGAGGAATTTCCATGTATCCCGCAAGGTTTTCAAAATAGACCAACCTTGACCACCTAAACCTTTACCCTTTAAACCATTCCAAACCATTTTTTACAATGCCAAGCATTTACAGAATTTATATCATATAAACCATTTAAACATTGCAAGACCATCCAAAACCATTTAGAGTTCCATTACCAAACCAAACCATGCAAGAGTTCCTATGAAAGTTCATCAATAGAGTGAAAACATCCTTTGAGGCATTTTATCTAAGATGTTGAGGGCATATATTTAGCAAAACCAAAACCAAGGCATAAACCGCGATAATTTGGGTTACTCAAGACCCATTCATTAAATCATAACCTATCAATGACCACACATGAAACCATTACAAGAAAATATGTAAAAACACAGTTTAAACCAATACCAAACCATATGTATCGAGACCCTCAACATATATCGAAAACCACCATTCATGATTCATTAATCAATGTTTAAGACACAATACACATGCCTTTAGTTGGAAATAATAATGAGGGAAGGAGTACATGCCTTATACATGAAGATTCATGAACAAAATCTTGACCTTTGAGCCCTTTGAAGAATACTTGAGAAACCCTAGCCTCCAATTTTCATGAGTGAGTTTAAGAGAGTATTTGAAGTGTTTTAATCCTTTAACAATTGTTATGGAAGGCTACCAAAGGTTATATTATATGAGGACATAAGGGTTTACGAGTAGGAATTGTCCAAACTAACCTTGGTTTAAAATTGTAAAACAAGTCACGTCCAGGGGTACGACACCACCTTACCACCCGTACCATAGGGTAAGAGTGGTACCCTAACTCGTATCCAAGCCTCAACATGACCTTACCTACTCATTTCTATACGACTCCACCTCGCTAACTCATACCTAAGGGTACGAGTGACATCCCAAATCATATCCACCAGTCGTACCTAAGAAGGACTCCACAGGACCAAGATAATCATGCACCATACTATATCCCTACACCACTCGTATGCTCCTGTATGACTCATACTCTAGTGAATTGTATCATGGGTAGTAGCAAAGCCAACCATGTTTCCTAGGGTATGATTGAACCATTAGGACGCCCTACAAGTTGTATTTAAGGATTCAAATTGTACCTTTTAGTCATACCAAGTCAGAATATCCAAAACCAAGGAAATTTTACAAGGGTCCTATCCCTAGGGTGTTTCAGTCTCTACTAGGATCATTCATCCTCGAATGATGGGTAAGGATAAGGGACAAGAACAAGATAACAAATTAACACACGACAAACTTTCCCTCAATCAAAATAGGAAGCAACGACACACAATTAAGGTGAGAAGATCACTACATAACCTAAACACAATTTACACCCCAACACCTTTATTTTGACCTCTTACTAAGTTAGACAACAAAGATACAAGAGGAACCATTCCTTATCTTTACCCAAGTTAGAAACCAAGATGTGATAAAGAACTCATACCCTACGCACAAGTTTTCGAAATGAAGAACAAATGGGAATACTTGGACTCCATGTCCTCCTCTGCATCCCAAATAGTTTCCTCGGACTTTTGGTTTCACCATGGAACCTTTACCGAAGCCATACCTTATTGTTTGCAACCGGTGAACTTACCATTGGAAGATCCTCAAAAGAACGAAGAACTCAAGATACCAATTCTACCTAAAGGAACCAACCAACCTAGGACCATACACACCTCACCCAACATAACACATAGATTACCAGATGAATGGACCCATGTAAGGAAAAGTCCAATTTAACTTAGAATTTACTGAGGAACATCACTATAAGAGCTTAAGTCTAACTATACACCACCACTTCCCCATTCAAGCCTAACCAGAGTTAAAAGGAGTTAAATTAAGCCACCGAGATCTGCTCCTTACATCTATCTCGAAACACCACACTGCTTCTATCACCATTATAAAAAGAAAACCATAAGTAAAAGACATAGGGAAACTATGTCCAACCACTATAACCAAAAACCCCAGCCTATAATTGAACACCAAAAATCATACAACTACTAAGCTATGAAAATAATTCATAAAACCATGCCTTACCAGACCTCTCAGGTACACAACACAACTTATTGGTATATCTACCAACCACAACATTTAAGCCTACCACTTATATACCCACGGTATGATCTATCCATCAAAAGATCTAGCATGCTCTATCGTTTCCACAAGGATTTTCACCACCTATTCCCTTCCTAACTATTTTCCTTGACAACAACCTTACCTTACCTTCCAAAACCTTAAATATGGTAATCACCCTAGACTCTCCCCCACTTATGGACTTCAACATTCCCCATTTCACCAAATCACTATATGTCCTAAACCACTACCATCCTAACGCAAGAAGAGTCATTTAAGGAACCAAACTACAAGAGTTATCCATGACTCCCAAGTCAAGTTCCTAGAGATAAAAAACGATACTATAGGCACAAAGTACTTCACAACAACCACCTACACTATAATGGAGAATCATGTTGATCAAACCATACTAAAAAGGAGTCCTTAAGACTGGATAACGAAAGAAACCCAACCACACATACCATGAGTAACTTAACACAAGGTCAAGTCTCATATCCAGGTAACAAAGCGATTGCAAAATGTAAACCTTAGTCATAAGTGCTATAAGAATGCAGGCAACACTGGTACAGTAATCTCTTAACCGAGATAAAAGAGTATCAGTAGAATATGTGACCCGACCTTTCTTTGAAGTCCACCACTAAAAGAGAACTCTAAATTAACCACCAACCTTCATCCCAAGGCTACCTAGGGCCCAACATAGACCTGCAAGAACCATGAGACCAAATTGACTCCAAGGTCTCCAGTTACAGCAAAACCATTTAAAATCAAACCATGGCAACCAAGGCCATTTCAAAAATATTTGAATCCAACCAAAACCAATTTATGTTCCTTTAATTATTTTTGAAATGCAAAGGGTTAAGAATAGTCAAACCATATGACAAAATTATATTCAATGGAAATTTCACAAATAGTTTGAGGACATGTAATTTCCAAGACCAAAACCAAGTAATAGGGGAATCCATATTATACCAAAATTTATTTAACATTCCCATACATCCCACAATGTTTATTCATAAACATTTGTAAAGCATGAATAATGCATCATAATCCATGGAAAATTAATTAAATGAGTAATCATATCAAAACCCTCTATTATGCCAAAAATCCATATTCAAAACCATGAATTCAATAATCAATTTTACACCAACAATAAAATGCAAGTATAGGCACAAGGATATATGCAAGCTCCATAACCTAACCTGTTGAATGAGTAGATCCCCAGTCCCACCGTTCAACTTAAACTTTCTACCTATATGGTACAACTCTCCCGTTATTGTATTTCCTAAATCATCAACTATATCCAACCTACTAGTTTACCTCCACAACTCTCGCATTGCTATTTTTGAGCTTGGCATACTCCTTTTTATCCAAATCAAGTATCTTTATTTAAGCCTAGGATTTACCAATAACTATGTGCTACTAGCAAAGTACCATTATAAAATATACATAAGCATGGTTTACCCTAGAGGGAGAATACTACAAATTCCTTAGTCACCAACCAACAACCTAACCATTACCCTTATGTATGAAAGAACAAAACACTCCATAGAGGAACATTTAGATCGATGAGATATTCATCTAAGAGATCCCTTAATTTCTTCTTAAGACCCTTTAACTCCACCGAAACCATTCTATAAAGAAGGAATAGAAATTTGGACAAATGTCCAACACAAGACCAACCCCAAACCAACCTTCCCATTAGAAAGACACCATGAGGGTCATCAGAAATGAACCTAGGAAATTTATGCACCACCAAAACCTGATGCAAAGAAAGACCTTCCGAGTTAGATTTTTTAACCCAAGCAAGATAATAAAAATGCCCCTTTTGAAACCAACCTTCGATTTCTAAGATATGATACAACTATTTCTCGTAATATCTAGGGAACAAAACCATCTTTCCATCCAATAATTGACTCATTATGGAGCATAAAGATAATTTTTTTACAGATTCGATGCCCTAATAATGCCTAGCACGAGTAAACCCAATCCATTCCCCCGAATGACATTGAAATACACTATATTCGAGTCACACAAATCTACCAAGAACCCTTTACTACCAACAGATACCAAACACCCCCGTAGACTCTGTTAGCAACCGAAGATTCATCCACCAAGGTAGAAATAAAAGAAGAAAAGAGACTAAAAATAACCTTGGGACCACATCCATTATACACAACCATAAATGAGGCCACAAAAGATAGAGGACCCCAAACCAAGTAAACCATACACACCATAAAGAAAGGAGTTCTTAATATACTAGCATCGGCATCAAAATATGACTCAGACTCTCAATGAACAGTAAGAACATCGAGATAATCCCGACCAATTTTGGATCTAGAGGTAGTAGCCAATACTCTATTTGCCTAAGTGGCAACCCTAATGGGACATCCTCGTCATACAAAACCCAACTAACCACAACCAGAATACTGATTCCTTCCTCCCTAGTGATAGCCACGATGAAACCAACAATAAAATTTATAAAGAAAAATGGGATGATGCAGATTAGGCCTTATTAGCCTAAGATTGGGCACCTTGTGACCTAAAACAATTATCAATCTTAAAACACCTGCCACCCAATAGATTCAGGTGGGGAGTACAAGCCATAAAATAGAGTTAGGACCACCCAACTCTTTCTCTTAGACTATTTACCACCAAACCATTGGCCTCTTGTTTAGATTAGAAAATCGATATCCCTTACCTTTCCTATTCCCAACCTTACCTTATTTCTCCCTGTACCAATAGAACCAGACTGACATGACAGAGTTACCACCTTTCAAAATAGGGTTCCTAGAGACTAGTGATATTCTACAGGGCAAACTAGAAGCTCCGACCACTGACCAGGTATGTGCCCCAAAAGTTAGACTAGATCCATCCATGTTATTTTTTAGTAGAATAGGTAAGTTTCCACAACTTTAGATTATTGAGATGGCATGATACGAAGAGTGAACCGAGGAAGATTTATAGAAGAGTTCAAGACCTTAGACCCCATAGCCCAAAAATAGAATAACTAAGAAAGTGAAACATCCCAAATGGCTTGTAGCCTCCTGATTATAAGTGTGGTGCATGACACACCTATAAACAAGACTCTACTCGACACGGCTTTGTGGATACCCCATGACACCAAAACCTAAGCTCTGATACCAAATTGACATGACCGAAAATAGGGCCTTGTTGTAATGGGAATTCTCGAACCCAACTAGGACAGACGACTACTCGATTACCTAGCCCATCCACCAAATGCATACCTTGAGTCAGATAAAGTCCAAACATATACAAAAATAGTGTATCCAACCACGTGGTAACTCTGGGATAAGACTATAACTGAGACTAACCTAATCAAGAGCAACCAACCAAACCAATGCAGAAAACAATAACTAAAACCAATTGTAATAATCCAACGGATATATATATAACATAAACCATTCATACCATACCCAAGTCCACAATTGTCCATACAAAGCCTCTAGACCAACTAAAGAGTACCTAGTCGGGACATACCCCTGATAATAGACAAAAAAAACAAAGTCTATGAAAGATAAAAGATATGTAAAGTAACCCATAACATGAAATAAATGCCTTTTAAACTATGGAAGCTCACCACTTCATCCAATATCAACTATCCCCGAATTAATCACTAAGCAGGAGAAGTAGAATGGTCGATCCCTGCATAGAGTGGGTATACAATAGCTAGTAGATGGGTTAGTGGTGAACACTAACATGAACCCATGATAAGGATAAGATAATGCAATTTACAAAACTAAGTAAAACCATCCATATGCACACAACCATACATACATATATATATATATATAACCATGCTGGGAAAGGTGACCAAGTTAAGCATGCCCTTAAATTCTTTACCTGGGCGGTGTAGCTTTATCGTCCTAAACCAACCATGGGCCATATGGGTTCAACTCCCCCTACTGAAAGGGCCTAGTGCATATAATCACATGACCAATGAAGAAACCCTTAGGATGAATAGTACATCCCTCAAATATAGTGTGACATCATGCATATGGTTACCAAGACCAACCTTATATATATGAGTTTCCAATTTTTATCCCCCCCGGGACCTCCACCTTTCATGGCTCTTCTCATGTCCCACTATTATTGCCCACTTAAAACTAATTTCTAAAAAACCAAATCATTAACCATTTATTAACCAAGGACATTGTTATTGGTATCATCATACGAACCCTTACTTGTAAGTATCATCCATAGCCATCCATTTATTGGTTTAAGGGGACTTTCACGTGCCCTTTCCAATTACCATATTAAACCACTTAGGGGACTTCCATGTTTCCTACAAGCATAACCATAACACCTTTTACCTTTTCCAAACCATTTTAACCAATTCTATTAATGCATTCACTTAAGGGATTTCCATGTATCCCGCAAGGTTTTCAAAATAGACCTACTATGACCACCAAAACCTTTACCTTTTAAACCATTCCAAACAATTTTAGACCACGCCAAGCATTTAAAGCATTTTATCGCTTAAACCATGCAAAACCATACAGAACCATTTAGAGTTCCATTACCAAAATAAACTATGCAAGAGTTTCAATGAAAGTTCAATAGTTGAGTGAAAACATCCTTTGAGGCCTTGTATCAAACATGTTGAGGGCATACCCTTACCAAGACTAAAACAAGGCATAAACCACCATAATTTGGGTTACTCAAGACCCATTAGTTAAATCATAACCAAACAATAACTACATATGCAAACTATTACAAAAAATATGTAAAAACATAGTTTAAACCAATACCAATCATATGCATCAAGACCCTCAACATATATTTTGAAAACTATCATTCATTATTCATAAATAAGTGTTTAAAGAGGCTGTAGGGCTGCCTGGATCATAGGGATTCTCAGGTTCTAGGGACTCATGGACCCTAGTGTGTTGCTGATAATAAACTTTTGGGACAGGACCAGAGAAGTCAACTCCTCTTATCTTCCCTTTGTCATTATCATTTTCTTTACTTCCCTCCTGGGTTTTTGAGGTGGAAGCTCTGTACGAGACAGATCTTCTAAATGAAGAATTCTGAGAGGTTTCAAAACCTAAGAATTTTAGATCGATAGATCCATCAGGGTGCTGAATAACCCTTTCTATTTGAGATTTTTCCGGATAGGTACGGAGGGGCTGGGTGATGGCAGCAAAGTGCCATTCATTGCTATGGATGACTTCATCCCAGACCAAAGCCTTGGGAACAAAGACATTGCTTCTGTCTTTATTTGCCTCATTGCTATGGATGACAGAAGCAATGTCTTTGTTCCCTATCTAGTCATGTTGCCTCGGCAATTTAGTTATGTTGCCTATTTCTGAGTTTGAGATCCTTAGACTTTCCTCTTAGTTTTTGAAGGGTTTTGTTTTAGCTATCCTTTTTGGTACAACCCATTTGTGAGATGGACTAATTTGAGGTTATTTCTTTATTTATGGCTATTTCATCATCTGATAGAGACTTGATGTTGATATTGAGATGTCGTGTATTTATCTCATTGGTATGTTAGGTTCGTTCCCTCATGATGGATTGTCTTGTTGTTAGTGTGGAGATTTGATACTCTTTTGTCATTATGATATAGTTTTGTCTAGTGTAGTGGCAAAGTTAGAGGCAAGTGGCCTTTCCTGTGATCGCTCCTTAAGTTGGCAATTAGAAACTCTTTAGCTTAAGTTGTTGGTACTCTGGTGATGGTCTTGACCTTGACCTTGGTTTTGATATTGGTATTTCTCCTTGATGATATGAGCCTGTGGCTATTTCATTACCTAGATGAAGTATTGGATTGGTTAGTTCCAACTTAAGTTGCATTTCTTTGAGTTGCTGAAGTTCTTGCCTTCACTGGTGTGGTTTTCAGCCTTGAGAAGTTTTGTGTATGTTTTGATAGTTCATGCCCTCCAGCGGATATGGAGTGGGTTATATGCATTTTCAGCTAGTGATTTTTTCCTCTTGCGTGATTCCTATTTTTAGCTATGTTTTGTTCCCTCCAGCTGATATAGAGTTGGTTGCTTGTGTTTTTAGTTAGTGGTTATCTCTGTAGGTGATTTTACTTACTAGATATTTCTAAATTGTGGCTTTGTATAGTTTATCTCAGCTATGTCAAATTTTAGAGAGTAGAGTCAATTTGAGATAGTTGACATTGAAATAGCCTTATTGGCCTAGTTTTGGATTTTGACTCCTAGGATTAGCGATTTTGAAGTATGATAGATTTGGATCATTAATGCCTACCCACTTTAGGTTTTGATTTAGATATTTGAGATTAAGAGGTTCAGCCTTGGTACTGAGATTTCAGTTTGGTGTTGTAGAGCTGTCGTGCAACCTTCATTTTGGAATTATTACAATTTGGATTTCATTTATAGGATGGTTGAGCCTACACCATGGTTGCCAATTCAGTCTTCTAGTCTTCGATTTGATTATAGTTGATAAGTGTTCAGATAATAGCCTATAAGACTTATATTGGTTATTTTAGTTTTGACCTCAAGTTTTAGTTTTATATGAAAATTTTGGATGATTTACTCAGCGGGAGTAGTATTTACGAGTTAGATTTAGTATGTCTTCATTCTTGATGAAGAAAACATCCTGGAATGGAATATTCAGTGATGAGTAGTTATACCTTGGAATTTGTGATTTTAGTTTGATTTTCATCTAGACTGGTTGCAATATTGTCATGGATTGCATTCCTTGATTATCTCCATTTGTGTACCCAGATAGAGCCTTATGAGCTTATTCATGTTTGCCTTTTGGACTTTCAATAGCCCATCTTCATTTTATTGATTTCTCTATGATGAGAAGGAGTGGACGAGACTTAGGTGATTTTCCTCCTAGTTTGGAGTTAATAGCATGCGTAAAATGGTTAAGGAAGGTTATGTTTTTTATCAGGAGTAGGTTTAATGACTTATGTCTTGGTTTTCTTTTGGCTTTGATGATCCTTTGTTGATTTATGCGGATATTAAGATGGTAGTAGCATAATATGATTCAGATATACGTGCATCAACCTTCTTGGTTAAGTTTGAGACTAGTTAGCGGTTAAGTTGAGTTGGCTATCTTTAAAGTAGAATGAAAGTGTTGGTTGAAAAAGGGGTACCTGTGGAGAAATACCTTGCAAGTGTTTTCTCTCAACTAAGGTTATCTAGGAAGTCATGCTTGGAGTATGCAGGCCCAGTACCTCATCCTTTCGAGCTTTTGAGATTCTTTCTGTCTATTGACTTTCGAGGATAAAAGTCCTTTTAGTGGTGGATATTATAATGATCATTCAGGTCATTTTCCATATTTATTCTTATCTTCACCATTCGAGCTTCTCCATAGTTGCCCCAAGTCATTTATGACTTGTTGGGACTGACAGTTCAATTATCGGTCAGTTTATTTTTTTTAGAGCCAATTCCTTGCTTAGAAGTCTTCATTGGTTCCAAATGGCCACCGGGCAAAAACATTAGTGAAGCAATCTCGGATGCAAATTCTGAATTCGCCAGTATATCCAAAATATTGATTTTAGTCTGGGTAGAGGTTTTTTTGGGTCCCAATGTACCCGAGCTCAATTTGACCTATTGGTTGAAAAGTTGAAAATTGGAAAGAATAGGCGTGGGACCCATATTTGGTCGAAATGACCTCGAATTGAAAATCCAACTTTGCCATTATATCTGGAAAATCAAGTTTTTTCTAGGAAGACCCTTGGTTCAGGTCCCAAGGCTCCTGAACTCAGTTCGACCTGTTGAGCGGATTTTTTGAAATATGATGAAACTATAGGTTTGGGATTCAGTTTTTGCCTAAAAGATCTCTGATGAAAGTTTTGATGATTTCAATAGATTTGAAATGTGGTTTACACTCAAAATTCACAATTGTATCACAATATTTGAATTTCGAATGAGTTTTGAAGGTTAAAAACTTATTTTTGAGTTTGTTGTTATCTGGTACAACTGCGATCGCAGCCAAGAGTATGCAATCGTGGGAGCGCAATTGCGGATTGTAGGACTGTGATAGCAGCATAGCTTTAGCTATAGGGTTTATATAAAGGCCACAAGATGCGTTTAGGTCACTTCCCCTTCACTATTTAGACCTAGGAACCCAAAACGAGTGTAATAACTCAAAATTAGTCAGGGGGGATGACTTGGGAGCCTAATTATCATCTTGTATTGCGATTATATTTAAGATGAAGGTAAGAATCTCTTTAATTCATGATTAAATTTCATAGTTTAGGCCCAAAAACTCAATTTAGCTCAGGGCTTAATTTTACCACAAAGTATTATTAATTTTCACCCATTTCTTAAGGGTTATGATTCGTTGCTCATGTGTGAACATTGGGTTGGTCTCGAAAACTCATTTTCTATATGTGGGCATCACTTGGGGTTTTGGTGTCGTTTTTAGACCCAAAGAATAATAGTGTAATATGGGTATTATTACACTTGTATAGATGAGTAGATTAAGGTTTTTATAGTCTGATAGCATTTTGAGGAATGTAAAGTGAAGACAAGCATATGGTGCATGAAGTGAGGTTTTGTGATTTATCCTTAAGGTAGGCTTCTATCTACTTTTCTTCATAGATGATGTGTGATATATATTACGTGTGAATATGGATGTTTGGCTTGATTATGAGTAGGATAACATAGCCTTAATTGTTGATGCTTGGCGAATAGATAATGGTTTGGCCTCTTAAAAGGGAATTTTTATAACCCTTTTGTATCCTATTGACTTTCCTCTTTAGTTTAGATTAGTTATAACATGGATATGATATAATGCTATGTTTGGAATATGGTTTTAGCATTTGAAGCATGATTTGTATATTTAGCCTTATTAGGCTAGCGTGGTAGTCTTGAAACCATAAGATGGGTAGAGTTCACTTGAGTTCGCTTGTTTCTAGTCAAAGTTTCCATATTTGGCTTGAATATGGCTTACTTGATATCTATAAGATTAACTAGATGCCTTAGCCTAGTTTAGGGCATAGTGTGTCTAATTATGGAAATTGTGGTTTAGAAGTGGGATTGTTCGACTCACTTAGGCCAAAGCTTGTGTTAAGTCTTGTGGACTTAGTGCGGACGTTAGACATAAATGAGGCTAGTAAAACTTAGAATATGGTTACTTCATAACTTGGTAATTTGTATTGATGTTTTCAGATTGTGGCTTTTGAGCTATAGTTATGATACTCCTTGTGGAAATGATATTGGGCATTTAGAAATAATATTACTCCTCAAGATGTTATGTGGCCTATAGATATGATATTTCCTCTTACACTTGATGATTGGCCTATAGAGATGCTATTTCCTCATAGACTTGATAATTGGCCTATAGAGATGCTATTTCCTCTTAGACTTGATGATTGGCCCATAGAGATTCTAATTCCTCTTAGACTTGATGATTGGCCTATAGATATGTTATTTCCTCTTAGACTTGATGATTGACCTAAAGAGTTGCTATTTCTTTTTGTCATGATTGTTGGACTAAGCGAGATGATATTCCTCTTGGATATATAAATTGGCCTTAAGAATATATATTTCTCATAGTCATGATGTATCACTTATTGATATATGATATTCAATAGACGATTACATGTCTATATATATTATGCCTCCTAGATGTGAGATGCTTCTTGTGTAAGAGATGGTTACATGCTTATTGATATTATGCCTCCTATATATGAGATGCCTCCTATATGAGAGATGATTAGAGGTATGCTACGACTTTTAAATGTTATTATTAATATAAGTCTTGGATATGTGTAGGGGCCTAAGCCATGATTATGATGTTGTAATTATTTTGGATAAATTAATGAGCCAAGGGCTATGTTATGATATTGATTCAATATACAAGAAGTGTTTACCATTATATGTGCTTATGTTATTACAGTTTATGAGTATGAATATGTATATTTTTGTATACATATCTCTTCGGTATTGGACGAAGGAAGATGTGGTGCAAGGCTTATTATTCCACTGATTGAATACTGGTGATGGCATGCATAGATTTAGTATGTTAATGATTATTTACCATTATAAATGATGTGATTATAGTTAACTATGATCTAATGAATGTCCTTCATGTTAGACGGTTAAGTTATGTAGTAGCTAGTTGTCTGTTAGGGGACTATAACACTTGATGGCTAGGAATCTAATGTATTAGTTAATGAATCTTGATTAATTAAAACATGGTAGCTACGATGGTTAATTAATGAATGGTGTCATATAATAAAAGATGGTTAGGTGACAAGTAGTAATGTGTTGTCTAGTAATGATTAACAGATATAGGATGATTAGTTGATAATAATGAATGTTGGGTAAATAACAGTTTTGGTCTAATGATGAACCTTGACTAGATGTTAGATGTTGACTATTAAAAAAACAGTGGTTAGTTGTTATCCCATGAATAAAGATTATCCGAAGGATAAGGTTTAGACTGATAACTAGAGTTTGTGTGATGACTAGCGATCTAGTTATTTTATAATAATAAGTGTTGGTTCGCTAATAAAGAGTAGTTGGGAAGTATTGACTTGATAGATATTCTATGGTGATATGTCTATGATTATGAGTATTTTAGTGTATTTTATTCGGTAATGGTAATTGTGATTATATTGATACCCGACAAGGCCAGTGGATGCTATTGTGATGATATTGATACCCAGAAAGGCCGAAGGATACTGTTGTGATGATATTGATACCCAGCAAGGCCGGAGGATACCAGTGTGATATATTGATACCCAGCAAGGCCGAAGGATTCTATTGTGATGATGTTGATACCCAGAAAGTTCAGAGGATATATTGATGATATATTGATACCCGGTAAGACTGGAGTATACTATTGATGATGTGTTGATACCCGAAAAGGCCGGATGATATATTGAAACCTGAAAAGGACGGAGGATATTGTTATGATGATGTTGATACCCCGAAATTCAAAAGGATATAGTGATGATGTGTTGATACCCGAGAAGGTCGGAGGTTGATTACGATGATAATAGTCCTCATGAGGACATTAATGATGTGTTTTGATATTGAATGTGTACTTTGCATTCATTCCTGCCTGCATATCGCCTATCACTAGTATGCACTTATATTTATTAGCCGGTAAGGGATGTTTGCATATATATGGGTAAAAAATATGCCTTGTATTGTTGTATGTTGATTGAACCTTCCGAGCCTGGGGCGGTGGGGTTACTCATAGTCTCGGCTATATATTTTGGTTGTCTAGAGTAACTGATTATTCACGTTGTTATTGATAATTTTTGTATCATTGTTATGATCATTATTATGGCTAGATTATGGAAAATTGGTCATTGATCCGCTATCGGGAATTGAGGTATGTCTTCGACCTCTCCTATCTTATGATTGCATTATTATACACGATTATTTCATGTCTAGCCATGTGGATTAGAAAGCCCGACTATGCTAGTATTTAAATGCTGGTAGTATTATAATGAGGTCTCAAAATGTGAATATAATTATATAGGTTATGCTTTTAGATGACCTTATGTTTATATGTATATATATACCTATTTATATATCTAGCTATATAAAGCTATGGTAGTACCATATATCCCATCTTTCGTAGTTTATATTGTATAGTCATTTGTTTGCCTTGTATATTACTACGTATATTTCATTCACTCTTTATTCATATATTGACCTAGGATATACGGTATTGCATTGATGTATATTGAATATAGATGGAATAGGATAGTTCACCGTGATGCTTCCTCTGTCTTATTATGTTAGACTCTTGGACATAAACAAGATAGTTTTTCCTTATTTTCTCACTGACTTGTCATATGATTTATGGACTCTTAGACGTAGTTTCCATTCTGTTTTTATGCTGTATATATCTACTTTGTCTTTGGAGATCAGTTGACACTTGCCTACTGAGTACCATTTGTTTCGTACTCATACTACACTTCTGCAGCCTATAGATCATAGTACTTGTTATCGCAGTTGACATGTGCATCGTGTGGAGCAGCCCTAGTTCAGAGACTTAGAGTGACCTCCTGATGTTTGGAGTATTACTTATCTCTCTCTTATCTATTAGTCTAGTCTCTAAGTTATATTCAGAGATAAGTTGTATTAGTGTGTTTCTCCTGATATTTCACTTTTGTACTCTTTTTATATTAGAAGCTCTTGTACTGATACAACCAAGTTTTGGGATTCTTCTATGTATTGATCATTATTTCATATATTCCATATTATTTTCCTTATATTATTGAGTAGTTCATTACTATCCTTTCTGAACTACGAGTTGGCTTGCCTACTGGTTGGTTATGGTAGGCGCCATCATGACCTGACGAAATCAGGTCGCGACAAGTTGGAAAAGCATCGTCCTTTGTTATGAGTCATCCATCAACTCGTAACATCACCATTCGACTTGTCTCATGAGTCATAACCAGGATTGTCTCCAGGATCACAAACACTGTTATCCTTATCACTCAACCAACCAACTCGTAACATGACCCTAAGACTCGTAGGATCCTACTCGGAACCACTGCAGAAATAAATAGGATGAACAATGTGCATCCTATGATTTGAAAGTTATGATTTGATTATGGCTCATCCTAATGACTAGTCACAAGTCTTTATACTTGTGTCCCTCAAGTCGTATCCAGTACAGAAAGTTAATAACATTGACTGGACACCTTACGACTGGGTCACATGACCCGTCAAGACATCCTACGACTCGTGGGGTCAAGTCGTAACCAAGGCAGTGAGCTTAAAGCTCAGGAAATTTTCAATAGCCAAAGTCTGAGGTGTTTCACTTCTGAATCCACCTATGTAAAACAACCTTAACCCAATTAAACCAAGAATCACATCACAGAAGAATAGAGTATCAATCTCAACATCAATGTCAATGTGAAGACTACGAACGGAGAATGAACCAAGCAATTCAAGATAAAGAAGTCCCAATTGGCCAACTTAATAAGAGGCTATAGAAAAGTATTACCTATATTCACCACCCTTAACTCAACTACACCAAGGCACATCATGGAAAGATTGGAGTATCCAAGTCCACACCATACCAAGATCTATACTATGACCAAACAAGCTAGAAAGGCATACCTAAGACATTTCCCTATCAACATCAAGACCACTGTTGGGCGATGAACTAGCCGAATTAGAAGAATGGATACCAAACTCGTCAACCTAAAAAATGGCCTATATAATAATATTACCGATGCTATAATCCTAGCAACTAGAAGTTAAGTCTATAAATCTCAAACTCAAAAATAGACAATATAACCAAAGCGCCAACTCTATAACCATAACAGAATGATAGAAGGCCAACCTACCTTCATTTTCATAGCATACTTATCTACCAACCTAACCTTACCAAACAAATAGGAAAACGACCGACCTCACCTCGTTACAAGAGAGAGAACCATCCAACCGAGCTAGCCACCTGGATCAAACAATAATTGCGAGAAAGGGAATTCTAAATATATAATGCTAGGCTAGTAGTCTATAAAGTAAGGACCGATCAACCTCAAAAAAATGATAGTAATAACAACACAACAACACCAGTTTAAGGTGTAGGTGGTACCTAAATGGAAATAAATAACAAGTACCACTCTAGGGCTATAGAAGGCTAATATACCAAAGTAAAGGCACTTTAACCTAAATGCTACACCCTTAGGAAAATATGATAGTGAAAAAAACCATCCACTACTAAAAGAAATCATATATGGGGTAGTTACACAATTATGAACTCTACACCAAGGCACACAACAACCAATATATAAATACAAAGGCATATAATTGTTGATGGGTATGAAAATCCCAATTCACATAAAATAGAAGTTAAAGGAAGGAAACACGAAATCCACATGGTGGAAACCCAAAGTCATAAATTTGATATACACAATGGAGTATGAATCTGAGAGGGTCTGAACTTGAACTGAGCATCTAAATCACCATTTAAGGCACTAAGTGCGCTACCACTAACTGAAGGTGACACATCCTTATGAGAAAGATTTGTATGAGCCAAATGGCTAATAATCCCACACCCGACAAACTCTCTGGAATAATGACTGGATGCTCTGCAGTCATAACAAATCCTTGAAGACTAACAAGGCAAAAAGCATGAGCTGACCTGAACTGGCTGACTAACTGTTGTCGGTTACACTCGCTACTAAATGGCCATCCCCCCCACAATTATAACACACTATAAGAGCTCTAGGCTATCGAGGAACACATGATAATTATGTATGAATAATAAACTCGCATCTAGGCACTCCCAAGACCAATAGCCAATTGCGTCATAACTAAAACAAGTTTTTGGAATACTCTTAGGTACTGCACCCACTAGTATAGTATGGACACCATGGCCTAAAGTCTCAAAATACCAAATACTCCACAATGTCTAATAAGGACATTGCCCATTGGAACCACCATTATTAATTTGAGAGCCACGAACAGTCTGAGATGCTTTTTTGGAACTGATAGGGTGAAATACTCTAAGATGCTAATCCGTCAATAAATCCATACATCATCTTAAACTCTGAAGGATATAGCATAAATGTATGTCTAGTCCTCTCAAGAAACCCAATCTCATACTCTAGAACCAACTAGGGAGCTTGCTAAATACCAACATAACCAACTCTTGTCTGAGAACTGCTTGATCTACCAGATATCATCACTAGATGTGAGGTATTCATAAAAAGGCTTGGAATCCCAAACACTAAATCTTTAAAGGCTGAAGCAGTTACAGACCCTACTAAATCCTGGGCTAGCCCCAAATACTCTAGCTGATTCTAAAGATATTTAATACTAATCACTAACTCCCTATCCCAATGATAAGTTATAGCTATAGAAACATATGTTGAAGTCTAATCTATATTTATCGATAACCTCGTGCCATCCATCTGGAATAGAATAGAGTCATAGAAATAACTAGAGAATCATAGAAATATAGACACATGATAGGAAATCCATATTAGAATTTCCTAAGAATGCCTTGTAATCTCCCAAAGATAGGATATAAACGTATCTATATCAATTTGTAAGAATCTATGCAAAACTTAGCTCCTGTACCAACACACTGATAAACATAGGCTTTGATACCAATTTCTCTCAACCCAATTTATCAGGTCATGATGGCACCTACATTAACTACCAATATGTAAACCAACTTATGGTCAGGAATCGCTAGTCATTGACTATCAAATACATGAAAGAAAATAGTAAAATAAATATCATAGAGATACTAATATATATACACACACATATATAATATAATTCTATGACATGGTGAAGTTAGTATAAGAGCTTCTATTGCAATTAGAGTTCAAAGTGAAATACTGAATAAATATACATGTATAAACCGTCTTCAAAATAAAATATTGAGATAAGTTTACTATGTAAAAGGAAGGAAAGGAATAATCCAATTGAGATAAGTTTACTATGTAAAAGGAAGGAAAGGAATAATCCAAACATCATGAGCTCACCCCAAATCTATAATCCATAGCTGCTCTGCATAATGCACATATCAACAGTGAGATCTCATAGTATGATTTGTAGGCTGCAAAAGTACAGTATAAGTAACAAACATGTGGTACTAAGTAAGCATCCAAAGATAATGCAAGGATAAATAACATGTAAAGAAGGAATATAAACTATAGGCAACTGTCCAGGAAGCTAAACATAATAAAGTTAGAGTGTCAATAAGGGTAAACTTATCCTATACTAGTGTGGAGGAATATATACTAATATGCAAGTCTAAGAACACAAATACAACATGAATATAAAAGGAAGAGTGGGATATACAATAATACCATAAATATATATATATATATATATATTTATATATATACACATATATAAGGCTAACTAAAGGTAGTAACCTGAGTGATCCATCCTAACATCTCAAGGATCATAACCCGATAAGTTAGCTAAGACTAGCTTAATGAGGGTCCCCAATCATAACCTCCAACCATGAGATAACTTTCAATAATGTAATTTACCATAAAAAGGAAAAGGATCAGAATCTTTGTAACAACCTTGGGTTCCATTTCATAATCTACCTACCATGAGCTAAACCTAATACAATAATAAAATAATGGGAAAGTTTAAATAACCAATACCTAATCGAGACCTCATAAGCCCAAAAGATTCAATCAAATAATCAAAAAAAGCAATCATAGACTATACTTATATAACCCATGATAAGGCGGATAGATATAAGTAGTAAACGTTATACTGGTGATAAGCAATGCATATGAATGAATTAATGAAAAGTAAATCCATTGTACCTTATTTGAGTTGAGGGCCATAATACACCAAGTGTATACACTTCCTCTAAATAAACATATCACAAAGACAGGACCTATGAAGACCTCTCTTCTCTAGCACTATGGCTTATAGATGAAGGGGCCCCTACGGATTTAGCAATATTCATATATGGATCATAGATGAAGGGGAACCTAGGGGATTTGAGAATATTTGTATACACTGCCTTGTCCCAGTCCAGGACTTTTAATAATCATCATCATCAATATACTTTATCTAGTAGCAGAGAGATTTATTTATACTAAGTGCTAGACTCAAACTGTGCTAAAAGTGTGTAAGTCAATAAATCAATTGCCTAAGATCAAATTTGGATCTAAATTACCATAATAGAATATAAAGGGTTAGAATCTCTCTTGACTAAGGTACATAGTAGTGGTAAAAGATTGGATAAACCATGGATGAAATCTATCTTGATATAATTTCCAAAACATCATCATTAGTTCCAAATTCTCGTATGTCATTAAGAAAGATGATACAATTCCCATTATAAAAGAATCCATTTTAAAAGTGAAAAGTGGGAATAAATACCTTGTTATAAAATTATTAAAATCATAGTTTTGGATGAAATCGTACAACTAAGTAAGCATGAATGCATTTAATACTATGCATACCAAAACCAGTATCGAATCAATAGAACTATAGGTGTCTAAGCATCTATAGATTAAAGCCACATTCATTATAATGATAGAATACTCACCTAGAGTCCAATTAGTATCTAAACTGTGGCCACGGGACCAACAATATATAATTGGCATAATAGAAATACTATAATTCAGGAAACTATGATCCAGTTCACTAAGTCAAATAATAAACCTTCAAAACAAGGTTCCTCAATTTTAAGGTATGGTTAACATGCTTATAATCTCGGTGATAGGATTATATCGCCCTAATAAGTAGTTTATCTTAAGGGTTGGGTTAGACTTATACCTCGAATACCATAAATAGGCTAAGCTAATAAATACTAGTCATAAACATGACCTATTTTCCTTACCTTGAATAAAATCTATACTATACACCGTCTCATAAAGAAAACAAGACTAAAGTCTATTTCGATGCCAAAACGCAATTCTTCAATCATCCTTAAATCATATGACTTTTCTCTATGCTATCAAAATACCACCACACTATGAAAATTAAAATATACACATCAATAGGAGTAAAACGGAAATCATATTTCAATATAAATGGTGAATGATCGTGTCAGAATTTGAGTCAAGCATGGGCCCATGGGTTCCTAAATGAAACCTAAAACTAAATTTAGCACACGATCCATCAAAGAACGAGGAATGTGTGCTAAAAGTTAAGAATAAAATAAGCAAAAATTAGAGCCTAATCATACCTTAAAGCCTATGGTTTTTAAGAGCTAATTTCTATCAATTTACAATGAAAAGGGATGGAATTTGATAGAAAATAAAATGGGTAATGACAAAAGAGTGTTGGGCTAACTTAACTCAGTTTCAATGGATGCCCACACTTTTCATACTCCAACTTCTCAAAAATAGAGGGAAATGTTTGAGAAATAAATGGGAAAATTGGTGAATAAGGGTGGGGGGATTTAACACCTCATATGACGCTAATGCGGTTGCTTGGTCGCTCAAGAGACTACCAATTAAGAAACACATGTTATATTAAGAGGGTGGTCAAGGAAAATAGTGATCGGTAAAGAGGCACCCTAATTGTTAAAGTGAACAAGGAACGCTTAAGCGGCCCTCAGCCGAACAGCCAAGGCCGCTAAAACAGCTCAATTTTGCTGAAGAAATTATAATTTAATTGATCATTTAGGTGCATAAGCAGTTGCACCAACAACTTGAGGCATTATATATTTCTAAGTCCAAATGGACTCCAATTGGATGCTTGAGATTAGTTTGGAACCCCATATATGAAAACAAACTATGCTATCTATAATACCCCATATTTTTGTGCTAGAATTCTAACTGTCATTCCTGTGTATCTATGATCTAATCCAACTGATTCTCACATGAATACAAGTTGCATGATCATTATCATATTCTATGGAGTAGTTTATAGGTGTAAAATATGTATATCAATGACCTAGAACAAGGTTGAGCTAAGACCAATTGATTCATCCAAAGTTTAACATTTGATTCTACAAGGGTCAACTTCAAACATAAATATCTATTAATATACATGTAATTTATTATCCCAAAACCTATCAAATTGTAGATAATTGAATTATCTTTCCAACAATACTAATTTCACAAAAATTCGATACCCGAGCGAAGAGTTATGCTTATTTTTGTGAGAGGCAGTAAGGGTGTGCGATGGGCAATGCGCCGCCCAATCAAATGTGTCCGATTGGGAGTGCGAGGCATACTTAAATATCTTCCATAAGGTGTACGACACACACCTTAAAGTCTACCATGGGTTGTGCGCCACATACCTCACTTCTAAGTGCCAAAAACACTCCTATATATGTCTATAACACGGAATTTAACTCCGACAACATCAAAATAAGTTTACTTTCTCACAAAATCACCAAGAACAACCTTTAGGGTTTCAACATAAAAACCCCAATAGCGAGAGATTCAAACGTGGAAATTCTATAATTTTTACATATTCGGAATCCCCGTTTGAAAAGTCATTCAAAGCTTTAAGTTTGAGGTATGTGGGGTTTTTCAACAAGAACACTATTTCATTCTTGTTCCTAAAAATACTTTATTTTATGAAGTTATGGATTTCATATGTTTTACTATGATTTTAAAGCATGAACTTATATCCTATATTAATTATCAAGAGATTATGATATTTTTGATATTTTAGAAGCTGAATTATATGAGAATGATGATATTTTGTGCCCTATAATTGAATTTTCCAGATTTTGAAGGAATTTATATATGTTTATGATGTAAAGCTTGAATCTTGATAAGTTTTAATGTGATATTGGGACATGAGTTTTGAACTCTATTTAAGATTGTTGTTTTTGAGAAATCATGTATTATAAACACCTTGAGTTTGAATGATTTAAGATGCTGAAGAAGCTTTGACCTTTGAGTCTTAAAAAGGGTGTTTTCGAACTCGAGATAAGAAAAGAAATCCACTTTTATTGATTATTATAAAAAGGGTAGCAAGATGACTCCCGTTGTTAATTATTGAACTATTTATTAGTGGATTTTCTTTTAAAAAGATCTGAGCTAAGTTCGGGAGTAGTCTTCAGCACCAAGCGGGAGGTATAGCTATTTTTGTACTTCCCTAGAACTACGTGCCCCCATAGGATGTGATCTTGAGGCTGATTTATATAGTGATCACTATTGTTTGGATTGATAATTTAAGGTCCTACTCCGATGGCAAGGAATAGGGCGACTCTCCCCAACGTAGGTAGAATGTTGGACTCCATGTAGCTCACATGGTTTATATCGGTTATGAGAGACTCCCAATGTGTGTGTGTGTACTCTTCTATCTAAGATGAAAATATATTCGCTTGAAAGACTGAGCTTAAGAAAGTTATTATTTTTGAAAGATTGAAAGGATATTTTCTAAAGAGAATTGTTATGAGATTTGATTGGTTTAATGATTTGAAAACGAGATGAGAGTGAATTGAGAACTTATTGTAATGAATCACTTGTTTTATTTTACATGCATTATTCATCCATGATTTCAATGACTAAATTCGAGCTAAGTGAGTCATTTATATCAGCATGCATAATTTTATAAACTGTGATGATATTAAGATATTATTCTATATATGCATTGCACCCCCATATTCTTGGTATGTTTCCATGGTACTGACCCACATATTCATATGTGTCTCGGAATGTAGGTACAAGGTATAGTGTACATCTTCAGATCCAGTCAGTTCGGAGCATCCAGTCAGCAGGTAATGAGTTCATTTGATTTAAGGGCTTAGTTTAGTAATACAGTTCGAGTAGTGTTGTATTTTTTTTATTCAACCGTATTGAGCTGAGATAATCGGGAGTCATGACCCGGATACCTATAGTTAGTACTAGTAGAGGCTTCATAGACAGTCAGTAGAAGTTGATGTTTTCAGTTTCAATTTTTGTTGTAAAAGCAGAGTTGTAATCTTGTAAATTCAATTTTGTATTGATCAAATTCAGAAAAGAGTTATTTTCTGCATATTTATATAGATTTATACTTTTTATTCAGTTGCTTATGAGTATGCCAGTAGAAGGGTTAGCTTGGGGTCACTTGTGACCCTAAGCACCATGTGACATCTTGGGACCCAATTCCAGGGCGTTACAAACTTGGTATTAGAGCACAGAGTTCAAGTGTCCTAGGGTGTCTATGAAGCCGTGTCTAGTAGAGTCTTACAAAATGGTACGGAGACGTCTATACTTTTCTTCAAGAGGCTATAGGGAATTTAGGAAATGTCTCTATTCTTTTAAGTCTTAAATCGTGCTATAGAAATGTTCTCTAAGAAACTTATACAGATTCTCATCTTACTCTAGTCAGTCCATCTCTGCCATATTTCCTAGGTATCAAAAATAATTGAGTTTAATTCTCCATAGATAGTTGTGGAATTGTAAGAGAGCTACAAAAGTATCCTATCAGTACTTTTGAGTTCCAAAAACTTAAGTACTTTATCAGGCCTGTAGGAATCTTGCACTAAGCCCAAGTCAGATATGCTTTCAAATTTCTCCTCAGAATCCATAATGATAAACAATACTTCTCTATCTATGTACTGTTCTTAAGGTAACATGTTCGGCAAGTTCCAATTTCCTCCCCAGATAATGCTCTTATATTTACTGACAAAAGTTTCAGAAGTTTCATAAAGTGGCTTGAGAGTAGCCTTATAGTTTGTTATAAGTCCTTCAAATTTAAGTTATGCCCTCGTTCTTATGAATTATTCAATTAAGATAGAGTAAGGTGTATTCTTAGATCATTGAATGTTGTGTGTCAAATTTTTATCTCTAGTATTACGTAATTTTGTTATCATTATGTTTGTGCAAAATCAAAGTCTAGTGAAGCCGTGTGGGGCCTATTTCGAGTCACTATCATAGTTTCTTTGTTATTCATCTAATTTTCTTGTTCAAAACATAAAACCAAAGTTAAGTGAAGCCGTGTGAGGCCTATTTCGATTCACTAGCAACTTGTTGTTTATCTTGTTGTTCTAGTATTAGTTGAAAGTGTGAGTTTCTGTGTAGTAAAAGAAGTAGTAGCATTTAGTTGAAAGTCTTCTGTTATTCAAACTTGTGGGTTTAGAAGTGTAGTGGCAAGAATAGTGGTAAGGACAATTTATTTAATATATATAGCTGATTTTTTGCTTATGATTGAATTTGTAATAAAGTGATATACCCTTGTTTGTTAGTTTAGTGAAGTTAGAGAAGGAGATTATTAGTTAAGGTGGATTTTTTTTTGCTTGAAGTATGAAAAGAGTTATTGATGGTATTTGTTGTGTTAGGAAACTATAGGTTTTGATAGAAGTACTTGGTGGTTGAGTATTGTTAATTTAGGCTTTCTTGAGATTGTAAGAGAAAGTTTAGTTAAAATTTATAGAGCTATGAAAGTAATTTAGGTGTGAAGATGGGTAAATAGTAATGATGTGAAGAAGGAGGATGTGTTAACAGATTATGAATAAGATAGGCCATATGATTATGCTCGATTGTCATTGTGTACTAGTTTTTATTAATGCTATGTTCTATAGTTTTGAAGTGAAAATTGTGTGTAAGCTTGGGTTGTAAATCACGTTTAGCTCTAGATATTAAGTTTGAATGGTTGATGGTTCGGTTGTTGATACTAGTGATATGGAGGTGATCTAGTAGGCCTGAACTGTGTATGCAAGAGTGTAAGATCATGTGTTTGTAATTAAATATGATGTAGAGGTGCGCCCAAGGTGCTATGGGGCTGTATTATATTTTGAAGATTATTGCATATGATGTGGTTAGTAGTAACATTGAGTTGCTAGGTGGAGAAAGGATAGTTAGATAATTTATGATGTTCTTGAAAGCTAATTTAAGGAGTTATGATTGATGATGTTGAGCCTTTTAAGTATGATTATTATTCTCATGGTTTGGGAAAAATATAAGTATAGAAGTGTGATCTTGGTAGGCTATGATTATGTTATTAGAGATGTAGGTATGGTTGCAAATGAGAGTGTAAGTCTTTGATGATGATTTTTGAAGCTAGAAAGTTAAGGATGGCATATGGATGGGTTGCTCAAGAATGAAGTCGGTAAGTTCAAAATTAGATTATTCTAGTGAGTTTAGCATTTATGTATAGATATTAGAATGATGAAATTATGGCTTAATCTCGAGGATATGGAGTAGACCATCATGCTACTAATACTAGCTTTGACCTAAGGAGGAGATGGTTAGTGAAGAACCAAACCAAGTTTTGAGAATTAAATTGTGATACATGTCAATAATGAGTTATGATGAGATAGTGATCCCTTCTTACTCTAAAGTATTCCTTGGATTTCAGTCATTACAACACCAAATCCATCACTTGCTTGACAAATCGATGCCACAGTCCTATGCTTATACCTATCATGTGTGCTCAAGACCATTCTCAGCTTCTAGCAAGCGTGTAACAGCTTCACTCTGTGATTCGAGGTATCTCTTATGAATCTATGAACTCCATTCTTATGTTGAATAGCTCATGATAAGTATAAACTCATGTTTCAGAGTATGACCAGTTTTTAAACTCATGATACTAGTGAAGTTCACGTTATATCATGCATGTCCTCAACTTAGATTTCTTTATTGAATCCATGCCTTTGATATTTTATTCCTTAGGCCTAAGATAAGTGTTAATGTTATGTATTGTAGTTTCTGTGCTTTAGGTTCTTATGTGTTAGTCCTTCGGTGGCCTCTTCCTATTTTAAGATAGTGGCGATGATTGTGGATAACCAATGGTTTAGATGTGTGAGAGTTGATGACCCTCATTAAGAAAGATTATTTATACTTTTCTATCTAAGGCTAAGGTGTGAAGTAAGATTGAGGCCAAGTCTTTGATACATGTCATGGTTAGTTAGAAATTGTGTATGTTTTTAAGAACAGTGCAAGATAATTACCGTTGATAAAGGTTTAGAAAATATGCGAAGTATGCCTCTAGGGGTATTTGCCTTAAAGTTATATGTGATTTTTAATGATAGGCTTGAATGTCATGTTGGGTGTAAGATGATGAATGCAATATGCACTAATGAATCCATAAAAAAAGTTTTAAATAAGTCATTGAAGTGGTAAGGCATGTTATGCTTAAGGTTTAAGCTCTAAAAATATATAGAATATTGAACCTTGTGGTTTAGACTAGTATTATGGTTTGGCATGTTGTATCTTGTGATTTTGTGTTAGGCTTGATCATGGTGAGAGAACTTAGTTTAGTTTAGACCTTAGTAGAAATATTTTGCAGTGCCAATATGAGAATTATAAGTTGAATCAAATGAGTATGGTATTTAAGGGGAATAGTATAGTTGAGAGATAGTTGCGTTTCCTATGGCCTAGAAATCCTATCCTAGTTTATGAGTTATATAATTATATTCCATGCCATAGAGTTATATCAATGTTGTAATTCCTTAGTCAAATGTCTTGTTCAGAGCATGCCCAAAATTCTTTGCTCCCTAATGTCAATAGAATTTTATAGAAATGTGCTGAAGAAATACTCCATTTGAGTATGGGTAGTCAGTATGATCCAGTCCATATAGCCTGTAATATAGTTTAGCAAGCAAGGAGATAAGCTCCTATAGATTCTTAATTTTCCATCTAGTCTTACTATCCAGAGTCTTATACGTATGTACATTCCAAGAGGCAATATGTTTGTGTCCAATTAAAAGTATGAATTCAGCTCAGTTCATGCATCGGTTTCACTTTCAGATATTAAGTCATGATTCAGTTCGTAAGTATTTGTGTAGTATCACAGTCTCTTCCTAGTATTTTCATCAAATTATTATCATTCGGGAATGAACGATCCCAAGAGGGGGATGTTGTAATACCCCAAGTTTTCATGTCATAAACCTCTCATCATTTCTCATGAGATAAGATCCAGTGCAAAGTAATGGTTAATCATAAATTGACACTCTCTTTTCTATCTTAGCCATATATTATTTTTCATGAGGACTCATGCACTTGCAGACCAGTTCAGTAGCTCATTATTCTTGAGATCCTGTGATTCAGTTCTATCAGTTACACATGATAGCTTGAAGACAAATATTCCTCTATGTTTCAGGTTAATTATCCACATTCGAGGATGAATGTTCCCAAGGGGGAGATTATGCAATACCCCATATTTTTGTGCTATAATTCTAACCGTCGTTCCTGCGCGTCTAAGCTCTAATCCAAGTGATTCTCACGTGAATACAAGTTGCATGATCATTATCCTAGTCTATGGAGTAGTTTAGAGGTGGAAAATATTTATAGCAATAACCTAGAACAAGGTTGAGCTAAGACCAATTGATTCATCCAAAGTTTAACATTTGATTCTACAAGGGTCAACTTCCAACTGAATATCCCTTAATATACATGGAATTTTTCATCCCAAGACCTATCAAATTGTAGATAATTGAATTAGTTTTCCAACGATACCAATTTCGCAAAAATCTGATACCCGAGCGAAGAGTTATGCCTATTTTTGTGAGAAGTAGTAAGGGTATGCAATGGGCAATGCGCCGCCCAATCAAATATGTGTGATTGGGAGTGGGAGGAACACTTAAATCTTTGCCATAAGGTGTGCGACACACACCTTAAGGTCTTTCATGGGTTGTGTGCCGCATACCTCACTTCCAAGTGCCAAAACCACCCCTATATATGTCTATAACACGAGATTTAACTCCCACAACATCAAAATAAGTTTACTTTATCTCATAATCACCAAGAACAACCTTTAGGGTTTCAACATAAAAACCCCAATAGCTAGAGATTCAACCATAGGAATTCTATAATTTTTACATATTCAGAATCCCCGTTACGAAGGCTATGAGGGTCACCCAAAAGTTTGTGAATGGCATTACGTCATTCAGAAAGTCATTCAAAGATTCAAGTTTGAGGTATCTGGGGGTTTTCAACAAGTACACTCTTTCGTTCTTGTTCCTAAAAATAATTTCTTTTACGAAGTTATGGATTTCATATGTTTTACTATGATTTTGAAGCATGAACTTATATCCTATATTAATTATCACGAGATTATGATATTTTTGATATTTTAGAAGCAGAATTATATGAGAATGATGATATTTTGTGCCTTATAACTGAATTTTCTAGATTTTGAAGGGATTTATATATGTTTATGATGTAAAGTTTGAATCTTGATAAGTTTTAATGTGATATTGAGACATGAGTTTTGAACTCTATTTGAGATTATTGTTTTTGAGAAAGCATGTATTGTAAACACCTTGAGTTTGAATGATTTGAGATGATGAAGAAGCTTTGACCTTTCGATCGTAAAAAAGGGTGTTTTTGAACCTGAGATGAGAATAAAAATCCACTTTTATTGATTATTATAAAAAGTGTAGCAAGATGGCTCCCGTTGTGAATTGTTGAACTGTTTATTAGTGGATTTTCTTTTGAAAAGATATGAGCTAAGTCCGGAAGTAGTCTTTAGTACCGAATGAGAGGTATAACTATTTTGGTACTTCCCTAGAACTACGTGCCCTCGTAGGATGTGAGCCTGAGGCTGATTTATATAGTGATCACTAGTGTTTGGATTGATAATTTAAGGTCCTACTCCGATGGCAAGGAATAGGGCGACTCTCCCCAATGTGGGTAGAATGTTTGACTCCATGTAGCTCACATAGTTTATGTAGGTTATGTGAGACTCCCAATGTGTGTGGGTGTGTACTCTTCTATCTAAGATGAAAATATATTCGCTTGAAAGACTGAGCTTGAGAAAGTTATTTTTTCAAAAGACTAAGCTTGAGAAAGTTATATTTTTCAAAAGATTGAAAGGATATATTCAAAAGAGAATTGTTATGAGATTTGATTGCTTTGATGATTTGAAAATGAGATGAGAGTGAATTGAGAACTTATTGTAATGACTCACTTGTTTTATTTTACATGCATTATTCATTCATAATTTCAATGATTTAATTTGAGCTAAGTGAGTCATTTATATCAGCATGCATAATTTTATAAACTGTGATGATATTAAGATATTATTTTATATATGTATTGCACCCCCATATGCTCGGTACGTTTCCATGGTACTGACCCACATATTCGTATGTGGACTATATTTTCTCGGAATGTAGGTACAAGGTATAGTGTACATCTTCAGATCCAGTCAGTTCGCAGCATCCAGTCAGCAGGTAATGAGTCCTTTTGATTTAAGGGCTTAATTTAGTTATACAATTTGAGAAGTGTTGTATTTTTTTTATTCAATTGTATTGAGCTGGGATATTCGGGAGTCATGACCCGGCTACCTATAGTCAGTACTAGTAGAGGCTTCATAGACAGTCAGTAGAAGTTGATGTATTCAGTTTCAGTTTTGGTTGTAAAAGCAGAGTTGTAATCTTGTAAATTCAGTTTTGTATTGATCAAATTTAGAAAAGAGTTATTATTTGTATAGATTTATACTTTTTATTCTGTTGTTTATAAGTTATGCCAGTAGAAGGGTTAGCTTGGGGTTACTTGTGATCCTAAGCACCGTGTGACGTTTCGAGACCCAATTTCAGGGCGTTACATTATCATACCTAATTTAATATTTCAAAATTAATAGAATTATCTAATCTTTCATCTAAGATTGTTTTGAATAAATATAGGGTCCATATCTATAGTTTAATTTTTTTATAGAATTCGCCTAATAGCCCAAAATGAGTTTGGAAGTCTTGGGGCCTGAACCAGGGGTTCCCTATCCTTAAATCAATGTTTCGAGACTGATAGCACTATCAAAATCCTCAACTGAGGTCTTTTACTATGAGTTTTGATCTGATACCAATTCCTAAATAGTTAGCTCCAAAAAAAGGGAAATGAGCCTAAATCCTAATGAACTATATCATAATCAAACTGATAATTCTGAAAAGTCAAAAATAAATTGTAGCCGTTGTGGAAGGACTCAAAATGACAATAATGCATGAAAACTAAGAAAATGTCCCAGTGTCATTACAAATTACTACCATTTATTCAATCTGAATGCTCTAATCATTTTTATCTAGTTATACTAGAAAGCATGCAAGTAGCGAATGAATAAGAAGTCATAAATGGGCGCAACTTTCACTTTATTTTTGAAAAAGAATTATAGTTTTTCCTGTGTCACTCTAATTTAGCTTGAACAAAATTCAATCTCCACTCTTCATTATTACTTCCATTCAATCCTACTCACTCCCACACCGCCGACTCTTTTTATCATTAGTATTGCTCATATACTAGACCTTAGGTAATTGATTTCCTATTTCATTATTAATATGTTGTTAGAAGGTTTATTTTCAGACTTAGCATTATTTATTTTGTTTCTTTCATCAATTGTCTAGTTTACTTACCTATTACGGAAGGTGTAGTAGGTATCATCATGATTGAGATTTAATTTATAACAAGTTAGTATTAGATCCTACAATCTATTGCCATAACAAGTACTAGTTGAGTCTAGTAGAGTCTTACAGATCAGTTTAGAGACGTACATTATCTACCAACGAAAGGATATATCAATATAGAAAAAATCTCTTTCTTCTATTTGATCATGCTAAACTAATTTCATGCATTATACCATGGAGATTCTATTTGATAAGATAGGAAAATTTAGAGATTTGTGAGAGGATTGACTTTTAGGATTTAGGAGTCGGTGTTCCCTACAGCTCAATTTGGAGCTATTTTTCAAAGGGAAGTTTAGTTAGCTAAGAAGCTTTAGCTTATCGATCATGAGGAGTTTGGTGATTTGAGGAACAAGAGGTCTCAGACTTTTGTCAGTTCAGTGGTACCTCATCTGGAGGTAGAGGTTCCTTCAAGGGAAGTTTTCATTCTCAACTTAATAGCCTGTTCATAGGGCTATCCATGTATCCAAGATTAGGTTTTTTTAATAAGACTTCTTTAGCCTAGGATAGACTTGTAATGATTTTTCCCAAAGGTACTCTGGGAGTGGTGGCCATTCTAATTATATGGGGTCTTCCTCATAGATAGTGGTTCTCAAGTATTGTTATAAGTGTGGTAGTCTAAAGAATCTTAAGAGGTTTTTTCCTTAACTTAGAGGTGGGAGCCTTCAATAGAGTTCTAAGGCTCAAGTAAGAGTAGTAGCTTGCCCTGCTAGGGGTTAGGGTGGATTTTAGACAAGTAGAGGTGCATCATCTGTCAATCGAGAAGATGGTAGGAGAGTTATTACGACAGGACATGATAAGAGTCAGTGTTATGCTTTTCTAGATAGATTCAAGTCGGAGTCCTCATATAGCTATTGTCTGATTATTCCATCAACGTGCTTCTTGGCTCTATTTTGTCCTATATGTGTGAATATTTTTCTTCAAATCTTAATATAATATGTGATTCATCCATATTTACTAAATTTGTATTGTGGGTTGGATTATATAAAAATGTATTCCACACATCAAGTTACATGTTCAAATGTATGACTACATTTTTTGAAAGATTTAATTTTGTAGTTTTTTTATATGTTTATTTTAATTAGTTTTATATCTTTTATAATAAATATTTATATTTATGTGATTTTTATTTAAACAGACATAAAACTATTATTTTTTATTATTTAATTTTATAAAATAATCAAAAAATCATCTCTCAATGATTCTTTTAAATGAATCATTAAGACAATTAAAGCTAATTTTAAATTAGTTAGTATACATTATAATTTGAAGATCTTAAGATATGACATATTTTAACTAAAATGCTCATGTCTCACAAAATTCTTGGTAGATGTTAAAAAAAATCTTGGTATATATATTATGTGATTATTTTGTGTTAGTTTATCTGTATAGTAATAATGTATACATTTCAAGAAATAATATAAATATCATAAAGGAAATAATGTGTTTTCTATTTTCTATGTTCTAAAGAATTTTTTTTGAATAAATTAATGTCCTATTACGTATCTCAAGATTAAAACAAATAGTGGATTCACATTCCTCATCATTTTGTAATAGAATTTTTTCCTACTACATCTTCCACACAGTTTATTTAGGGAGTCATATCTTTTGATGTAGTTTCCTATTATACATCTAAGTAGGATTATATATGTATCAATCAAAACCAGATGAAAATAATAATTTATTTGAAATATTATTTATAAAAATTTTATATATATATATATGTGTGTGTGTGTGTGTGTATTTAGACAATTCATTCAATATTTATATCTCATAAAATTAAAAAAAAATCAAAATAAGTATAAAAAAATTATAAAATTACTATGACAAAAACAATTTCTTAAATTTTAATGATATCCAATCATCTTAACCTGTATAAACTAGTATTCAATATTCAATGATTCACATTTATCATTCACATATTATACTTTATTCTTTCACGTATAACTATTTACTCAAAAATTTATTTTAATAAATTTCATACTATTATGTGTGTGTGAGAGAGAAAGTGAAACAAAAAGTAATTGTATAAATATTATCAAATGCACTTTTAAAATATAAATATCTTAATTTCGAGTAAATTTTAATCCATTAGTTATTGCAATGTTGCAGTTACTCTTGGCATGAAGCCCTGATTAAACAAGTTTAAGAAAATATTTTTTCATACATTGAAAGTAGTTGCAGGTGAATAATAATAAAATATATTTTGTGCTATTGTCTTTTTCAAAAGTTAATAGTCATTCTTAAGCGAAATTTGTTAACATAAGTCTTGAAATCATTGTTTTCACAAAGGGCAACAAATGGCAAAAAAATATTTCCTTGTATCCCAGAATTGCCTAAATCTAAAAATGGGAAAAACATAAGTAATTGTCCTTAATAATGCCATTTTTAATTAAGTGTAGAAGAACTTTTGGCAGGTTGACTGTTTGATTAAAAAAATTCATGTATTTGGTCATTTCATAGATCGTCGCACCTAGAATTTTCATGAGGCCTTTTATAAACCCCATTTTTTATATCTAATCAGCCAAAAAACCAATTCAATGTCAGTTCTCTTAGTGCAATCTATCTTGCTATTTTTGTATTTATGTCCTCCATGTCGGTTTTCTTGAAATTCTAATCATTTTTTTGTTTTATCCCTTTCTTTTCTAGTTATAATTGAGTGGGATCAACTAATTTTTAGAGTTTATCTATCTTTTATTTTTATTTTTCTTAGTGATCATTGAAGTTTAGGAGATTAAAGGTTGTTGATCAAAGTATTGGATCAAAGTGATAAAGTAAGTGATCAAAGATTCATCATTTAACTTTGATCATGTACCCCTTTTTCGGTGTGGATTGACTGTTTTTTGTTCATTAATTTATGTTTTTAAATATGAAGATAAGAGAAGCCACATAGTAGTCACAAAAATGGTTTCAATAAAAACTCAACTGAAAACATGTGCTGATTGTGGTACCGCCAAAACTCCTCTTTGACGGGATGGCCTTGCTGGACCTAAGGTAAGCACAACATCTATCTATCTTGCTCATTTATTTATTTATTTATTTATTTATTTATTTATTTATTTATTTATTTATATATTGAGAATGATCCTAATCTAATGATGTTTTTTCTTAATGATCCTAATCTAATAATGTTTTTTGATTTTGTGAATACAGTCACTATGTAATCCTTGTGGGATCAGAAGTAGGAAGAAGGCAAGAGAACTTCTTGGATTGAACAAAGAAGGAAAGAAGACAAAGGAATCATCAGCATCCGGAAACAAGAAAAATCAAAACAAGAGAAATAACAATTGTATGAGCAGTAGTGGAGATGGTACCAACAACACTAATGTTAAAAAGAAGTTATCGCCCCAACAACGACCAAAATCAAAGTCTACTCCCTGAAAGAAGCTTGGTGAAGTTGAGAAAACTTCTTTCTTATTGATGTCTTTCTCATATGGCTCTGTTTATTCATAATTTATTTTCATTTTTGTACCTTTTTGGATGATTAGTGATAAGTGGGCAGGTGTATGAGTAGAATAATAAAAAAGAAATAGTAGTTGAGAGCTCTCCTTTTGAATATTGTAAGGTTGAAGATGATCTTATATAAAGTAAATTCACTCAAGTTTATTAATGAGATTTCTTGATATTCTTTATTCATTAGATGAAAAAATATAGTTTCTTGTGAAATCGATTCATTTTGATCATGGTTATATCAATTCATCTAGTTGTTTGAACGTGGCTGTAGACAATCATGATTTTCATGACAATTTGTATTTCACTAGAATTACATTTAAATTATGTGAAAGTTAGTAAAAGAACTAATGTTTTTAAAAGCAATATTCAAATGAATTATTCCTTTAACTAATCAAAATAATCATTAGTATAGGGAATATCAAAAAGGGTTATGATTAAGTCCAAACACTTGACTAACTAGCTATAATTTAATAGTAGTTGATGAGATGATATTGACACAACACATAAATAAGATATGTAACACTCTATTCTTACAATGGTGTCCTATTTTTTGGACTCAAAAATGACAGTTCACGTATTTTAGAAAAATAGCTTATTCAATATTCCTAAAGCATTTCTCTTTTTGGAATTTGATAAAAATGAATTTAATTTTTCTACTCCTGATTGGGATTTTTATGATTCTTTGTCTTCTACTTTTACACTTTGTTTCATTAATACTCTTCCTTTTTATGATTTTAAACTACTGCCTAACATAGATATACTTAGAAATTTATTGAATTCTTTCTTTTCTCTCCCGCTCTCACTGACTTCTCTTGGCCTATATCACATTTTTTTTTCCAGATTTTCTTCCTTTTTCTCTGGCTCTCCCCCTCTTGCTTTATTATTTCTTTTTCAGCTTTTGGCCATGAAAATTACTATGTGTTATTAAGATTCTGTCTTTGATTTCACTATTATTTGTGATTAGCTATTTGAGAGCCTCCAATTTTTTTAGAAACATAAGGAATGGATACATAAAATAAAAAAGAAGATATTTATATCTACTTTACCAATTGTATTTCTGTATATTCAAAGGCAGCTTCTGAATCTTCTCTTGTTGTTCGATTGTTCTTGATCAATTGACACTTTCTATCATAGATACAGATTTAAAGCAACTTGTCTCATAGATACATGGCAATACTTGAAACTCAAATTGTAAAACACAGACAATGCCATGCCCCAAGTCTATATCTTGAGCATGTCCAGCACCCGAAGCTACTAGTGACTCGAGCATACCCGAGGCCTGGCATGTTGCTAAAAGATAAACAGAAAGATATGCAAAATCTCAAAATGTAAATCATGACCTAAACCTTTAAAATAAAGTACAATAAACTTTTATAATCTAAAAATTTAGATCATCTAGGCATGAATACAATCGACAAATAACTCCAGTAATTGTCTGATGACGCCTCTAAACAACAACAACAACAACATCATATTATTGACACCCAATTTTGATTCTCATAGTCGTCATTTTTCTCATTCGAGCGTTTATTTTGTTCACGACGCCATAAATATTTTACTTATTTTTATCAAAAATTTTGATAACAGATACCTTTCACATTATTTAAGTAATATTATTATAAATAATTATGATATTATTATATCAAAATTATTTTTAATTATTATTAATAATAATAATAATTATCATGTCGTATTCTATACTTGCAAAGTTATTGTTAACTTTATCTTTTATATTTTTTAAACTTATTTTAAAAGTATTTGTTCAAATATTTTGAGAGTTATAGTTCTTTTATTTTGTATTTTTTTTTATATATAAAGTATAATGATTGATTTGAAAATTTAGTAATATTCTTCTTCACTTAGTAATTTAGTAGTTACCCATTTTATATATTTTTATTATAAATTTATTTAGTCCTAAACATGCACAAATTCAAATATTCTCAAATCGTTTCATAAGTAGAAAAATTCTTCTTAGTATATTTCCTTTCTTGTGAAAAATATTTTTATTCTTAAAATAATGTTAAATTAATTTTACCTATTTTATTTTACTCCTCCATATCCATAAAATCCACCTAAAAAATCAACATATCTTTTTATTAGAAGAAAGAACATTACTTTCTCTAAAATAATTCCTCATATCATCTCATTACATGGAGAAAATATTTTCTTTCCACCTTGAACACACTCTTCCTAGCGTTTTTTTTTCTTTTTCTACATATACTTAGAACTAATTCACCTTAGAAAGGTGAGGAGATAGAGCATTGGTTCTCCTTCACGAATCTCTTTGGCACCAATACAAAAGATTACACATAAATATAAACATACACATACACATCTTCACATAATATATTGATAGAAAATCCACTGCTAGAACCCCCACAGCTCACCATCTTCCCCATGATATATTTAGCCTTAAAAATACAACCATGTAATTTTGATAACACTACTCAATTATTGTCGGGGCAGCAGCTTCGAACCACCCAACAAATTTTTAAGATGGCATATTTTTGATGGTGTTTAGCCAATATTTTTGAGTAGGGTTCAAAGTTCTTTAACATACTAGAAATAGGTTTTATGCTAAAATCGTGTATTATTGTTAGACTTGAATTAAAAGTTTTGACGAAAAAAATATTTTGGTAAGTGTGGCTAGTTTCATTTATTGAGTGTGGATGAATGTTAAAAATTTGGATAATTCATGTTTACTTAATTTCTTTTAGTGAAAGATTTCATTCTAATAAAAAGTTTCCTTCTCCACTCGTGTCTTATTTTGTTTGTGTAACCTACATGAATCCGAGATAACTAATTACTATTGAAATTTGTTTTCATCCTTTTACTATGATTATTTTTTCAATAAATTTGTTTAGCTTGAATAAGTTTACTTTAGTTTTTCTAAAAAGTTTAAAGAGATCTAAGTTACACTTGATTAAATGGACCGGTATTATGTTCTGATATTCTGAGCATTCACTTTATTGTTTTAATTAGTTTAACACTAAAAAGTCTATACTTCCACCCTTTTTTATTAAAATATTTTTACATGTACACTGCAATGAAATACCATCACTTGGAGTCCGACCCCGAGAGTAAAAGAGCCAAAGCGTGATGCAAAGTTCAAATGAAGTCATCACCTCATTGGGGCTCAGGTACATTTGGTAAATGGTGACAAAAAATACAGGCTATTGCTAACTTCTTTTATAAAATTTACCCATAGCTTTATTAAAATATAAAACACTTTGTTACTCCCTTTTTTCTTATTTAATATTTCACCCTATTAAAAATCTCAAAGACTCGACATTTTTTATAATAATACTATTGTCGACATAGTTTGATGTAATTTATATATTATATATATATATATATTTTTAGCTTCATATGTTCAAATATTTTATTTATTACTCTTGAATAGCTTCTTTATGGTTAATTTTCATCTTGTCTTTAGGTGTTTAATAGTGTTGATCATAAAAAATGAAATGGAGTAGCATTGCGTTAGGCCCATTTTCAGCCATGTCATTATCGTGATCCCACACTCTCTCTCTCTCTTTATCTTTCTGTCCTCTCTAAACTTTAACTTTTTGTATTATTGATTCATTTATTTTATAAAATTCTTATGTTTTATTTGTCACTATAATTAAGGTGACATATGTTTTGATAATATATTTTTCAATTTTGTAGTATTTAAGTTTAGATTATTGGTCTATCGACCACTAGTTTATTCTGACAATACAAATTCAAAAGAGATCACATAGCAAGAAAAATGATGATTACCTTATTTTTGCGTCCATGAATTAAACAAGTTATCATTTGTGCCATCACAAAAGTTCATTCTTTAAAACTATTATATTGAAAGTAAATTGGTACGCCTCCATCCCTTTAAGTTACGGTCTAGTTTACTTACTGTATATTCCTGATTTATTTGATTAACTGGGTAGTTTAATTTGTACTATTATTTAGTTATGTAGAAATTTAAATTTATGCATAAATTCTAGGCTTTCATGATAGTAGTTATATATCTTTAATATAATACAAATGTTCCTATATTTATTTAGTTTCTTAGCCAATATGCTAGATTCTTCTTCTTTTATTTACTTGAGGGGTATGACTCCTGTCAGAACGAGCCCAACATTAAAGCAAGATGTCTATGTACTTTCTATAAGTTAAATTGTACTAGTTAGAATTATAAGTAGCAAAGACAAATACACCATAATTGTGCATATATTATTTACACAAATGAAGAAATTTGATGCATCATAAGGTTGAGAGATCTTTGATCAATGACCATATATAAATGTAGCTGTTGCAAACAAGATGATGTCCTATGCTTGCTGAATCTTCTATCAAAAATCTTCTGGTCAATGATTTTGATAAATTCAAAATTACTAAGTTTATTATAACAGCACTATTTGTTTTAAATATGGGGGTGATGGAGCAGGGAAGAGAGCACGACCTATGTCTATTCGGTATTGCTTTCAGCTATTGCATTGACATTATCTATTCCATTTTAATTTTTGTCATCTGTTCCATCTTTTGCTAGCTATAGATGTAGCATTTAGAAGATAGATATTTTTTCTAGCTCAAGTTTTCCTAACACATCCTTACTAGTATTGGAGTCATGTTGCAACCAATAAGATTAGATTTTATTTTTTCTACAAACCTTCTGAATTATGTGTTGCCATATATTTTTGAGTTTATCATCTAATAATAGGTTCTTAAAGGAATTCAATGACACCTAGCTAAAAAATACCAAAGTATTGAACATCTTCTCCATGTAATTACCAAAAAACATTAGCATTAAATAACAATTTGAGCCCCAAGATCTCACCATAAGAAATGTAAACCATTTTGCTTCGTCCTTCATCTACCCTCTCAAATGTTTTTATGTAAAGCCTTATTGGTTATATCTTTTGGATTTTACTCAAGTTTTTTTTTGTAGAAAGTTTGTTTCAAATCAAAACACCTTAGTTTCTAGACGTTAGAAAACTTCTTGGAATTTTGATCTCTGGACCCAATATGACTCATAGGTACAAGTCGTTTGGGGTACGGATGATATGGTCCAGTCGTATACTGACCAGTGTTGGTTGATGGAATGAATTTTGATTACTAGAATATATATAACTTAGGGGCATGAATCATATTGGTGGTTACGGTTTGTTTGGTTCTTTAAATTAATCTTAGACATGTTTACTTAGGCTGGATCTGAGTACATGTGGCTCACCATGAGCTGTAAGCCAAGGTACGGGTCTTACCTAGGACATATATGGTGGATAGTGTCTAAATCTTCCATGGGTGTAAATCTGCAGGGTTTACATATCGTATATTTTGGATACGACCTGGTTGGGTGAGTCGTATGATGGAAAGTATTTGATATAATGGTTAAGGCTAGGATACGAGTAGAGGATACCAATCTTATCAGAGGGTATGACTTGTGTGGGTCAGTCATATCACTGTGATGGGATCTTGGTGCAACTTAAGTGGGGGTATTTTAGACATTTCCCTATTTATCATAATATGGTCCCACAACTGCTAACCTACTTGGGAGGTTATTTACTCTATTATTCCATTCATTAACAGTTAGAAACTTTTCTAAAACACTCCATAATTCTCTCAAGAGATTTTGGGCAAGGGAAGCTAGGGCTTCAACTAAAGGATCTTTTTGGGGCTTGTCTTGGTGATTTATTTCTTTCATCATTTTGGTTTAAGGAATGTTCTTTTCCATCATTGTTAATTTTATCAAAAGGCATGGTTTTATGAATGTTTTCATGATTTCATTGATTGTATGATTTTGGTTTTCAACTATGAATTGGGGGTTTTGTTATTAAATGGTTTATTACAATTACCATGGTTTTAATAATGCTTTTATATGCATTAATGGTATTTTTGGATAATTGGATTGTATGGGAATTGTTTAATGTTAATTGGAATTGGTTTTGGTCATATTATGTCCCCAATGTGTTTGATAAAATTCTTATAAAGATATGTTCATTGCATTAGCTATTTTAATGGAACTCTTGTAAGTTTTAAAACTTGGTAAAATATTTGTGCATGATTTAAAAGGCTTAGAATGGTAAATGGCTAATGTTTATTCTTGTGAAGAACATGAAAGTCCTCTAAGTGGTTTAATATAGTAAATAGAAGGGAACTTGAAAGTCCCCTTAAACCGATAAATAGTTGGCTATGGATGATACTTGTAAGTAAGGGATGAATGACAATACTAATATCAATGGCCTTGGTTAATAAATGGATAATGGTTTATTTATTTGGAAATTGGTTTTAATTGGGCAATAATGGCGGGATATGTAGCAAAGTCATGGAAGGTAGAGGTCCTGGGGGGACCAAAACAAGAAACCCTTATTGGCCGATATGTGGTTGGTCTTGGTGATCGTGTACATGATGTAACACTATATTGGGGGGATGTACAAGTAATCCCAAGCGTTTCTTCCGTGTTCATGCGAATACACCTACTGGTTCCCTTTCAACAGGGTGAACTAAACCCATATATCCCATTGATGGTTTAGGACGACAAAGAAACACAACCTATGTAAAGGTTTTACAGGCATGCTAAACCTGGTTTCTTTCCCATCATGGTTATATATATGTATGGTTGTATGTATATGGATGGTTTTACTTGGTTTTAATAAATGGAATTATATTATACTTACCCTGAAATAATGCTAGTGATCACTCACTAACCTCATCTACTGGAGGATGATACCCATGTTATGCAGAAACCAACCATTTTATTCCACCTATATAGTGATTCACTTGAGATCAGCATATGGATTAAAGTAGTGAGCTTCCATCCTTTTGGAAGGCTTTATTTCATGTTATGGATATATCTAGATTCTTTGATTTTATTTTGGATATTAGTTTTGGCTATGGTTGGGGGCATGTCCTAACCAGCTTTCATTACTTTTTTGGTTAGAGGGTTTGTGGCACTTCTATGGGTTAGAGTGGGGGAGATCGGTAGTTGTGTCAACCTTGGCATTCGAATAAGTTGGTGGGCTGACATTATTGGACGATACTCCTGGTTGTTCCATCCTATTTTATTTTGGGATTAATTATATTACACCTTGGTAAATTATTGGTTATGGCACTTGTTCTTGTATGGTTTGGTATGGTTGGATTATTGGTATGGGATGGTTGGACTCGGTTAGGTCGATCACAGTTGTGATCTTATAATAGAGTATTTATGTGAGCATTTACACTATCTTGTTACACGCTCAGTAATTCATCCAACTCAGGGTAGGTGACTAGAGGTTGGGTTAGGTAATGGGGGTAGTCTTCGATCCTGGTCAGTCTTGGGATACCTTTTACGACAAGGTCCTAAGGTAGGTCATGTCTAGTTGGTATCAGATCCTAGGTTCTTGGTCAATTGGGAGTCTATAAAGTTATGTCGAGTAGAGTCTCTTTAGGAGTGTATAGTCTGCCACACTCATAAGAGATAAGGCATTTAGAAATGTTTCACTTTCTTGGTATTCTAATTTCAAGCTTGGATTCTTAGTACTGGAATCTTCTCTAATACTTAGTTGTTCATCTTTTAGATCAGGCCTCGTAGATCTAGAACACAAGGGAACTTTTCTATTCCGTTTAGGGTAATGCTGAAGGGGTGCATCGTATTCTGGGGTTCATCTTCAATCTCACGATCCCATCCTTAATATTTCTAGAGTTCCAGCAATTTCTACTAGTCCTCCTTAAGGAGAGGTGAAAAATATAGAATTCTATCAGTCTATTCATGTTATTGCTAAATTGGTTGTTGCTCAAGCTGAGCAGAATATGTATGGTGCTTTATTTGCTGAGGCCACAAGGGTTGGCCAATTTATAAAGATGATTCCTCCCACTTTTTCTAGAGTGATGGCGAAGGAGGATCCACATAGCCTCTTAGATAAAATAGAGAAGATATTTTGGGTGATGTAGGCTACCAATGTGAAGGGGCCAAGCTCTATAGCTTATTAGCTCAAAGAGGTTGCATATCAGTGGTGTGAAAAGTAGGATAGGGATAGAGGGGATGTGGAGTATTCATCTTTATCGGATGCCTTTACTGGTGCTTTTCTGGGTTTTTTCTTTCCCTAAAAGTTGAGGGAAGAAAGATGGAGAAGTTTTTGAACCTCAAGCAGCGGAAAATGTCTATCAAGGAATATGCCTTAAAGTTTCACCAATTGTAGAGGTATGCTCCTAATTTGGTGGTTGACATGTAGGCAAGGATGGGTAAGTTTTCTTCTGGGTTTAATTGGGATTTGATTTTGGAGGGCAAGATTGACTCACTGATTAAGGATATGGACATCTCTAGTAGATTGTTCATATGTAGAAGGTAGAGGATGAGAAGAGAAAACAAACAGAGTTTGGGGATAGGTACGGGAAGAGGAACATGTTTTCTAATCAGGAAGGTGCTCAGTCTTAAAATGGTCGAGATGGTGGTAATTGGCAGTAAAAGAAGTGGGGGGCTCTGGTCCATACTCTTCAGCTAGTGCTCCTTACCAGTCGAGCGACAAGCGTCATCATGGTGGTGATAATTTTTGGATACAGGGTTTCCAATCTTAGGCAAGAGGAGGTCAGTCAATTTTTTTATGCCTTTTTTGTCGGTTCAGTGGTCATCCTCATAGGGGTTATTGTGATGATGGAAAGGACAAATGCTTCAAGTCTGGCCAGGCAGGCCAATGGCTCAGGGATTGTCCAGTTAATAATATTTTTATAGGGGCAAATAAGATTACTATGGCTTCATCTTCTGCTCCTATACCTAGTGGTATGGCATCTACTTTTGTTACTACTCCTAGATCTAGTATTGGTCAAAACAGGTTGTATGCTTTAGCGTCCCGATAGGAATTCGAGGCATCACTTGATATCGTTACTGGTACGTTACAACTCTTCTCTCGTGACATATATTATTTGCTTGATCTGGGGTCTACTCTCTCCTATGTGACTCCTTATGTAGCTTATCTTTTGGTTTTGATCCAGAATTTATTTTGGATCCCTTTTTGGTTTCTACCCCAGTAAGTGACTTGATTATTTTTAAAAGAGTCTATATGGGGTGTGTGGTATCATTTGGTGGCAAGAAGACCATGGTAGATCTTCTTGAGTTAAATATGGTGGATTTCGATGTCATTCTGGGTATGGATTGGTTCCACTCTTGTTATGCGTCCTTGGATTATCGAACCCATAAAGTTATCTTTAGGTTTCCTTGTGAACCAATTATAGAATGGGAGGTTGTTTCTTTAGCTCCTAGGGGGAGCTTTATTCCTTATCTTAGAGCTCGAAGGTTAATCTCTAAAGACAGTCTTTATTATTTAGTTTGGGTTAAAGATTCTAACTTGGAAGGTCCCTCTTTCTAGTCTATTCTAGTGGTTAATAAGTCTGCAGAGGTCTTTTCGGATGATCTTATTGGTATTCCTCCGGATAGGTAAATAGAGTTTGGTATTAATCTAATTTCGGACACTCGTCCAATTTCTATTCCTCTGTATAGAATGGCTCTGGATGAGTTAAGGGAACTCAAGGAGACACTTAAGGATTTTCTCGATAATGGGTTTATTTTTCCTATTATATCTCCTTAGGGTGCACCGGTGTTATTTGTGCACATGAAGGATGGTTCCTTTGGGATGTACATTGACTATAGGCAGCTGAACAAGGTGATGGTCAAGAAAAAGTATCCTCTTCTAAGGATAGATGATTTATTTGATCAGTTGCAAGGTGCCTCATTCTTTTCTAAGATAGATCTTTGGTCTGGGTACCATCAACTAAAGATTAGGTAGGTGGATATCCCTACGATGACTTTTCATAATCGGTATGGGCACTTTGAGTTCTTAAGGATGTCATTTGGGTTCACTAATGCTTTGACAACATTTATGGATCTGATGAATAGATTTTTGTGCCAGTATTTGGGTCTCTTTGTCATTGTATTTATTGATGACATTCTGGTTTATTTAAAGAGCGAGGAGGATCATGCTAATCACCTCTATGTGGTGTTGCAGACCTTAAAGGAATAACAATTGTATGCCAAGTTCTCCCTGTGTGAGTTTAGGTTGAATAATGTAACTTTCTTAGGTCATATTATTTCTAGTGAGGGGATCATGGTGGATCTGCAGAAGGTTATTTTGGTGAAGAGGTGTACTTGACCTCTGACTCCATCTGACATTCGGAGCTTCTTGGGTTTAGCCGGATATTATAGGCGTTTTGTGGGAAACAGTTTGTCGATAGCTGTTCCTTTGACTAAGTTAACTCAGAAAAAGGTAAAGTTTTCTTGGCATATGCTTGTGAAAGTAGTTTCGAGAAGTTGAAGGATAAGTCAACTTTTACTCTAATGCTGACATTGCTGGAAGGCAATGATGGGTTTGTGGTTTATTGTGATGCATCTCGTGTAGGTTTTAGTTGTGTATTGGTGCAGCATGGGAAGGTAATTGCCTGTGCTTCTAGGATGTTTAAGGTGCAAGAGAGGAATTATCTTACTTATAATTTAGAGCTATTTGTTGTTGTGCTTGCTTTGAAATTATGGCGGCATTATTTGTATGGTGTTCATGTGGATGCATTTTTTATCATAAGAGTCTATAGTACGTGTTCACCTATAAAGAGCTTAATCTTAGGCAGAGGATATGGCTTAAGCTTCTCAAGAATTATGATATGAGTCTTCACTATCACCCAAGTAAGGCTAATACAGTTGTTGATGCTCTCATCAGGTTATCCATGGAAAGTTTGGCTCAAATGGAGGAAGGATAACGATAATTGGTGAAGGATATTCATCTCTTGGCTAATCTTAGAGTTTGCCTCTTGAACTCCAAGGATGGTGTTAAGTGGTACAAAAAGTGGTTCGATCATCTCTTAGTGCAGATATTATTAAAAAATAAGTGCTAGATCCTATCTTGATGAAAATCAAGTGTAACGTTGGTGGGCAAAAGGTCATGGTGTTTGAGATCAGTGGTGATGGTAATTTATTGTACCAAGGAAGGTTGTGTATTCCTTATGACGATGGGTTGCGATAAAGGAAGGTTGTACCAAGGAAGGTTGTGTATTCAAGGATATCTATTGGTGTAATGGTTTGAAGAGGGATGTGGCTGTTTTTTGGGCCAAGTGCATGGTGTGTCAACATGTTAAGGTTGAGCACATGAGGCCAAGAGGTTTGTATTAAGAAGTTGATTTGCCTAAATAAAAGTGGGAAGTGATCAATATGAACTTTGTTATTGGTCTTCCCCGGTCTTTAAATCAATATGATTCAATTTGGGTCATCGTTCATAAGATGACTAAGTCTGCAAACTTTTTTCCAGTGTGAATACTTTCTTGTCAGAGAATTATGCAAAGCTGTATCTTCAAGAGATTGGGAAGTTACATGGGGTGCCTATTTTGATTATTTCTGACCATTGCACAAAGTTTACGTCTCACTCCTAGTGGTCTTGTCAGAGATAATTGGGGACTAAGTTGGGTTTGAGTAATGCTTTTCATCCTCAGATGGATGGGCAAGAAGATAGAACTATTTAGACACTGGAGAATGTGCTTCGGCCCTATGTGATTGATTATGAGGGAAATTGGGTTGAAGATCTACCTTTGGTGGAGTTTGCTTAAGACAATAGCTATGATTCTAGTATTGGTATGGCCCCATTTAAGGGATTGTATGGTAGGATTTTTAGATCTCCTATTGGTTGGTTTGAGCTTGATAAGGCAGATTTGTTTGGTCCCGATTTGATTTATCAGGATATGGAGAAGTTAATGGTGATTCGGGATAGGCTTAAGGCTGCCTAAAGTCACCAAAAGTCCTATGCGGATGTTAGGCGTAGAGACTTGGAATTCGAGGTTAGGGATAAGGTTTTCCTCAAGGTATCTCCCATGAAGAGAGTGGTACAGTTTGTCAAGAATGGAAAGCTCAGTCCCCGGTATGTGGGTTCATACGATGTTTTGCAGAGAATTGGTAATGTTAGTTTTGAGCTTGAGTTGCCTTCTAGAATGAGCTTGGTTCATTTGCTATTTCATGTTTCTATGTTGAGGAAGAGCATTGGTGATCCTACTTTGGTTCTTCCTTTAGAAGGATTGGGTTTCACAGATTTTTTTTCCTATGAAAAAGTTATGATAGATATCTTGGGTAGGCAGGTTCGTCGGTTGCGTACAAATGATATGGCTTCTGTTAAGGTTCTTTGGTAGAACCATAAGGTGGAAGAAGATACATGGGAATAAGAAAAGGACATGAAGTCCAAATATCTAGATTTGTTTTCTTCTCCTGGGGTTCGTGCAAAAGGTATGTGTCTTCAATACATATTTATTTTCAGAGTTTGTTTAAGGAAAGATTTATATCTTTGCCTCTTTGTTTTCGAACATTATTAAAGATTGGGAATATATTTGATAATGCAAATGGCTCTTGCATATGGTTAACCCTACCATGTCTGTCATTCGTGGATGAATGTTCCTAGTGGGGGATACTAGAACCCCTTATTTTCTAGACCTTAGGAAATTTTTGATAATTCTAATCTCTGGAACCAATAAAACTCATGGGTATAAGTCGTACATTGGGGCACAAATGGTATGGTCCAGTTGTATAATAACCAGTATTGGTTAGTAGGATGGAATTTGGTTAGTGGAATAGATACGACTTAGGGGTACAATTCATATTGGTGGTTACGGTTTGTTTGGTTCCTTAACTTAATCTTAGACTTGGTTACTTAGGTTGGATCTAAGTACGAGTGGCTTACCATGAGCCGTAAGACAGGGTACGAGTCATACCCAGGACTTGTATGGTGGACAGTGTCTAAATCTTTCTTGGGTGTAAATCTGCCAGCAGTACGGATGAAGGGTACGAATTGTATGTTATAGATACGACTTGGTTGGGTGAGTCATATGCTGGATAGTGTTTGATCCAAAGGTTTAGGCTAGGATACGAGTAGAGAATACCAATTGTATCGGTGGATACGACTCGTGTGGGTCAGTCGTATCCGTGTGACAAGTTATTGGTGCAATTTAAGTGGGGGTATTCTGGACATTTCCCTACTTATCCTAATATGGTCCCACAACCTCTAACCTTCTTAGGAGTTTATTTACCCTATTATTCCATTCATTAATACTTAAAAACTCTTTTAACACACTTCATAGTTCTCTCAAGAGCTTTTGGGCAATGGAAGCAAGGGTTTCAACTAAAGGATCAATTTGGGGCTTGTCTTGGAAATTTCTTTCCATGATCATCTTAATTTAAGTCATGTTCTCTTCCCTCATTGTTAATTTTATCTAAAGGCATGGTTATATTTATGTTTCCATGATTTCACTGATTGTATGATTTTGAATTTCAAATATGAATTGGGGGTTTTCATATTAAATGGTTGGTTATGGTTTCCCATGGTCTTAATTGAGATTTTATATGTATTAATAGTGGTTTGGATAATTGGATTGCTTGGGAATGGTTTAATCGTAATTGGAATTGGTTTTCGTCATATTATGCCTCCAATGCGTTTGATAAAATGCTTATAAAGATGTGTTGATTTCATTTATTATTTTAATGGAACTCTTGCATGTCTTAAAACTTTTGTAAAGGAATTGTGCGTGGCTTGGATTGGTAAATGGCTAATTATTATGCTTGTAGGGAACATGGACGTCCTCCAAGTGGTTTAATATGGTAAATGGAAGGGCACTTGAAAGTCCGCTTAAACCTATAAATGGTTGGCTATGGATGATATTTGCAAGTAAGGGTTAGTATGATGATACCAATATTAGTTGCCTTAGATAATATATGGATAATGGTTTGGTTATTTGGAAATTTGTTTTAATTGGGCAATAATTGTGGGATGTGTAGCAAAGCCGTAGAAGGTGGAGGCCCGTAGGGACCAAAACTGAAAACTCATATTTGCCGATATGAGGTTGGCCTTGGTGGCCATGTGCATAATGTCACACTATATTTAAGGGATGAACTATTCATCCCAAGGGTTTCTTCCCAGGTCGTGCAGCTCCTATATAGCCCATGGGTGGTTTAGGGTGGCAAAACTATATAGCCCCGATAAAGGTTTTATAGACATGCTAAACCCAGTCCTTTTTCCTAGCATGTTTATATATATTGGTATGGTTGTGTGCATATGATAGTTTACTTGGTTTTATAAATGGCATTATTTTATCCTTACCTTGAGATCATGCTAGCTCTCACTTGCTAACCTCGTCTACTAGCGTCTATATACGCACGCTATGCACAAATTGACCGTTCTACTCCTCCTACATAGTGATTGACTCAGGATCAATATTTGGACTGAAGTGGTGAGCTTTCATCCCTTTGAAAGGCTTAATTTCATGTTATGGATATTTCTAGACATTTTTATTTTATTTTAGATATTGATTTTGGCTATGGTTCGGGGCATGTCCCGATTGTATTTCATTACTCTTTTGGTTAGACGCTTTGTGGTACTTCTATAGGTTAGAATGGGCGGGATTGATATAGGTATCAGCCTTGACACTAGAATAAGTCGGTGGTCTAATATCATTGGATGATATTTTTGGTTGTTCCATCTTATTTCATTTTGTGATTAATTATATTATGACTTAGAAATTCTTCGATTATGACGTGGTTTATGGACTTTGTTCTGGTATAGTTTGGTATGGTTGGATTATTGTAATGGGATGGTTGGACCTGGTTGGGTCGGTCACAGTTTTGAGTATTCTTGGAAATTCAGCCAACTTAGGGCAAGCGTTTGGAGGTTGGATTGGGTAAAGGGGTGGTCTCCGATTCTGGTCGGACTTGGGATGCCCATTACGACAAGGCCCTAGGGCGATTTGTGACATAATTCCTAGCTGGATACTTTCATTTGAAGCTAAAAAAAGAGCATTGGAAGAGCTTTCTATTACTCTACAACATTATGAAAGTTGCATCATTTATAAAATATAACAACATCCTCAAAGAACCTCAATGAGATGATTTACGAAGATAGCCAAATTATTGAGCACTATAGAACATAGGTGGATCTTATTATTATCTGGAATTGCAGATACGGTTCTATCCATGAAGAGTCAGGACTATTTTTCCATCTCATAATTTTTAACGGGAAACCCCGACAAAAAAGCAAAAGAAAGAGGAGAAATAACAATGAATCATTTTTTTCAATTAATAAGTTCTTAAATCATTTTCCATACGTGGATATAAAGATCTAGTCCCTTGATCTTTCCTTACACTCCCAAATGGTCACCACCTTACCTCTTCCATCCAAATTAAAAAAATGGTCTTAGCATTTTAGATTGAGCAAAATATAGGACAAAATATTAATGAAGATTACCTCAAAACTGAACATACAATGAAACAGAGCGCAAGTCACTACAATTGATACAATAAAATCGTCTAGGGTATTTCCATCTACTACACGATAATAATTCATGTTGTTTGGTACAACAACATGAAACCTGCATATAACACACACATGACTCAGAGCTAAAAAAAAACTAGGCAAATAATGAAATCACAAGATGCTCAAATACCCAAATTTTGAAATTGCATAAGACTTAAAATTTATGAAAGTACCCTCCATACACTGAGTCTTGTGCCTGGACAGTAAAACGAACATAATAAGTTATTCTATTTTTAGTCAAGTAAAATTAAGGCATTAAATGTTATTTATCCTTTTTACGACATGATTAATAATTTCATAAAAATATACACTAAATTTGGGTATCAAATAACCATTTGAGTAACAACCACACACATTGATTAATGGTTTCCAATTATAAAGGACATGGTACCAATTTTGTGGATCAACCTATAAATAAATCGGGGGGGGGGGGGGAAGTAACTTTAGGTTTTTGTTATTGTGAAAGAATATAGAAAATGAAGAGAGTGAGATCTCTAAAATAAAATAAAGAGAAAAATATTCGAAATATACCTATACTTTGGTGAAATTTATTGTAATACGCCTCAACTTTACGGGGTTCCTTTGCCCCTATATCATTTATCATTATATTTCTATGGCACATATTTTTCAGTTGGACTACAACGTGAATACATGCACACTACTGCTGCATATTTTTTTTCAAATCATTCAGACAAATCTCATATAAAATCATAAAGACATCCAGGTATAGTTTTCATTTGTTGTGATCTTTGACAAGAATTTTTAGGCCTATTACATAAGGTAAAAAAGATAGCAAGTTGGTATTAGCAAAAACATATAATCGAGAAATTTTAGTAGGTATGTAAAACAAGTTAATATATCTATCACATAAATGAAAAAGACTGAAGTTAAACTAAACTATTAAACCTAAAAGCACCTTACTATGCTAATTCTTAAAAACAAATGATACTAATGCCACCCAAAAAGTTTTTGAATAAAAACTTTCCCTCGGTGATGTTATTTCAAGTTCTTTCTGTGATCCTCTTTCCTAGTGCTGCAGTGTAACTGAGTATAACAAAATAATTCACATATTAATCAACACTTTCATTCTTAATATTTTTTTTTCTAGTATCCACTTTGTAATGAAACCAAGAAAAAAGGAAAAGAAAGATCAAGTCTGGACAACGTGATTTCTTATAGCAGTGACAATAATAATATAACTAACAACTAATGAGTAGTGCATAAAATTACTATCTAAAAATAAAAATTACCAACTTTAAAAAGGAGGTAACATGAAAAATAGATTGAAAATTGTAGATGTTTGTGATACCCTAGGAAATTTTTTATTGAAATTTTGTGTGTAAACGTATTGGGTTCTATCTTCTAGAATGAATTATAAATTTTCGTGTGGAATGTCTTAGATTATGACCCAACATTATGTATGCCATTGAATAAGCTTTCTAACAATATGTGGATCATCCAAAACGGACACCCGAGCGACGAGTTATGAACATTCTGATCGAACCGTGAATAGTAGTGAACAGTAAAACGTGCAGGAAAAAGTACTGAGGCCTGACGTATTTTTTCTCTAACTTTAAATGAACATAACTCCTTGTACATAATAATCTGGGTCATCTACTATATATCAATGGAAAGCTCTGCGAGTCCTCTTTCCAATGAAATTGATTTAATCAAATTTGTCTATCGGAGCAAAAAGTTATGGTCGATCTACTTCAGCCTATCAAAAGCAAATTTTTGGGTCAACTTCAAACGATCATAACTCCTCGTACAAAATGATCTGGGTGAGATACTATATATCAAAGGAAATATATGATAGTCCTCTTTCTAACTAAATTAGTTTAATCCAATTTGGATATCGAAGTAAAATGTTATGGTTAATCTACTTCAAACTATCAAAACAGTCCACCAAAGGACAAATTCGAGGATTTTTTTGGTTTTTAGGGGCGTTTTTGTCATTCCCCCTCGCCCAAAATCCATCCAAACCCTATATTAAAGCCTATTAAAAGCATGATATGTTATATTTCATTAAATTTCCTCGAAAAGAAAACCCTAAGCTCCTACATCCTACTTCAAGAACCTCCAAAGTTCACCATTAATTTCACAAATTTATTCAAGATTCCAAGTTCCTAGTTCAAGAACTCCAAGAACCATCATTCAAAGGCACGATTAACATCTCAAAAATGAGTATCGATCAAAAGTTCATCATTCAAGGTATGTGGGAGGTTTTCAACAAGAACTCTCTTTTGTTCTTGTTCCCAAAAGTAATTTTCTTTACAAAGGTATAATTTTTATTTGATTTTTATGAATTTGAAGCATGAACCCATATCTTATGATGATTATTATTAAATCTTGAAGTTTATGATTTTGAAAGATGAATTTACATGTGTGGAGATATAAAGCATGAATCTTGAATGATATTTATCTTGATTTTGATATTTGGGTCGTGAATCCCTATTGAAAATTGTGTTTTTTTTAGAAAGTGTGTGCTATAAGCACGTTGATGTTGAATATTTGAGATATTTTGAATGATTTGACCTTTTGGTCTTAATGGAGTTGTTTTGAACTCAAGTGTGAAATAAATCCACAATGTGGTTATTTTGATAGATGGAAAGCATGATGGCCCCCGATGTATATTTATATATAACTGAAATATTTTTTTTGTGGATTGTCTTTGAAATGATCTGAGCTAAGTTTGGGAGAAATCTTTAGCACCGAGTGAAAAGTGTAAAGCGACCATACATCCCTAGAACTACGTGCCCCCGTAGGAGTGAGCCTGAGGCTGATTTATATAGTGATCACTAGTTTTTGTGGATTTGATATCTATAGTCCTACTCCGATAGCAAAGATAGGATGGCTCTCCCCAACGTGGGTTTTACGTTGGACTCCATATAGCTCACATGGTTTATGTCAGTTATAGGATCTCCCAGTGTGTGTGTGTTTCCTTGTGTCTATGGTGAATGGTGAAGTGATTTGAAAGTAGAATTCTGAAAGTTACTCTTTCGAAAGATTTAAATGATATTTACATTATGGGAATTGAGATTCTTAATGAAATTAAAGTGATTCATAAATTATATGATGACTCACATGTGTTATTGTACTTATTTCATCCTCTCATGATTATGATGATTTTTTTCGGGCTATGTGAGTCTTTCATACATTATGCATATTTCTTATAAATATTTATGATGATGGTGTTTATACAACTGCATACACCCCCATATACTCGGTTCCTTTCCATGGTACTGACCCACATCTTCGGATGTGGGCTGCATTTTCTCAGAATGTACGTTCAGGTGCTCAGTTCCAGGTTCGACAGTGATTCTTCGGGCACTCTATTCTACATCCTCTATTATGGTGAGTCCTCATGTTCCGAGGATGTGATGTTTGATGGTGCTTTCATGAAATTGTTTACATTTGATAACTGAGTATGAGTCAGTTGGGGCATGTCTTACTGGCTCGCTTGTTTTATTGATTTTCTTAGAGGCTTACCAGACTAGTATAGATGTTGGGAGTTGATGAATAAGTCGTATTTTGTTATCTTTCTGAAATTATTTTATTCTTGGATGATGATTACTCTATTGATATTTGAGGGTTATTTATGGAAATCCTATTGATTTGTGTTGAACTAAATAAAAATGGCTCAAAGGGTTAACTTAGGGCTACTCATAGCCTCAAGCATCGTGTGACGCTCCAGTACCCGTTTTCCAGGGTGTTAGAAACTTGGTATCAGAGCCTAAGGTTTTAAGGTATCCTAAGGAATCTGATAAGCTGCGTTAAGTAGAGTCTTGGTCATCGGTGTGTAGGCACCACATCTATGAGCAAGAGGCTACAAGACATTTTATGGAAAATTGTGATTCTTTCTTTCAGAATTCTACCATGCTTAAAATGTCTCTCTTTGCTATTTATTCACGCTCTCCTCTTTCAAAAATATGCCTGCACATCAAACGAGAAGAAATAATGATGGTCAGCAACCTCAACCCGCTGACCCATTGAATGAAAACATGTCTCATGTTGAATTTTGGGCAGTCTTTCAGGCACTGGCCCAAGCTATTTCTACAAATATTCAGGCCAACCCGACCTCGGCTCCACAACAACAGAGAGGTGATTCAGCTGCTGCCAGGATTCATGACTTCATGCGGATAAATCTACCAAAATTCTATGGGTTCAAGTCTGATGAGGATCGATGATTGTTTTTAGAGGAGGTGCAGAATATTACTTAGGTGTTGCATGTATCTGAGGAACATGGTGTAGATTTGGATGTGTATAGGTTGAAAGACATTACTTATGATGGGGTTGTTGCTTGGAGAAAAGGTAGAGGTAAGGGAGCTGTACCTATAACTTGGCAAGAGTTCCAGGATGCATTTCTGTATAAGTTTTTCCCTTTGGAGATGAGGGGGGCGAAGGTGGAAGAGTTTATGAACCTATGACAGGGCTCTATGACTATTAGGGAGTATTGTCTAAAGTTCAATAAGTTGGCCAAGTATGCTTCTAACTTAGTGGCTGATAATTGGGCTAGTATGAGTAAGTTTGTGATTGGAGTGTCTAGTTATATGGTTAAGGAGTGTAGGTCTACTATGCTGAATAGTGAGATGAATCTTTCTAGGCTGATGACTCATTCCCAATAGATTGACGCAGACAAGATTAAAGAGAGAGATAGAATGAGAGAGAATAAGAGAGCTAGGTCTGAGAAGCACAGACAGGGTCAAACTAGATTGCAAGGAGGGAGTCGCCTTCCATATTAGGATCATTCATCTATGCCAGTACAGTCATCTGCTAGTGCTTCAGTGCCTATAGGTAGGCAGGAGCAAGGTAGCAGGTTGCATCCAGGTCCCAGTACAGTACTGGCAGTATGCCAAATCATCCGCTGTGTAATAAGTGTTGTAGGGCTCATTCAGGTGAGTGTTGGGGTGAGAAGAGGGGTGTTTTCCTTTGTGCTGACATGGGTCACAGAGTTAGAGACTGTCCACAGGATGGACAAGGGCGTCGTGACTATCGCCCTCAAACCTAGACTCAGACTATTAGTGCTTCAGTTCCAGCGACTCGACCAGCCCCAGCTCAGGGTGCCTCTTCTAGCAATGCTAGCGGGCAGCGCCAAAATAAATTCTATGCTTTACCGTCCCACCAGGAATAAGAGGACTCTCCTGATGTTGCTACTAGTATGCTTCGTATATTTCAGTTTGATGTGTATGCTTTGTTAGATCCTGGATCCAGTTTCTCATATGTTACACCCTTGATTGTTGTGAATTTTGAAATGAGTCCTGAGATTATTCCTGAGCCTATCCTAGTTTCTACCCCAGTGGGTGATTCGATTGTTGCCTAGAAAGTGTATAAAAAATGTCCTGTTACCGTTCTTCATAGAGTCTTGTTGGCTGATCTGATTGAGTTAGACATGGTAAATTTTGATGTGATTCTGGGCATGGACTGGTTGTATTCTTCTTATGCCTCTATTGATTGTCGGACCCGAGTGGTCAAGTTTCAATTTTCAGGTGCATCCGTGTTTGAGTGGTCTAGGAATTCTGTGTCACCCAAGAGTCATTTTATCTCTTACCTCAAAGCTAAAAAGCTTATTTCCAAGGGGTGTATTTTACCATTTGGTTAGAGTCAAAGACACTAAGTTTGAGACTCTAACTCTCCAGTCCGTTAACATCGTCAATGAGTTTTCTGATGTATTTTTGGATGATCTCCTAGAGATACCTCCTGATAGAGAGATAGAGTTTGGGATTGATCTTCTTCCCGATACTCAACCCATTTCTATTCCTCCTTACCATATGGCCCCTGCAGAACTTAAAGAGTTGAAAGAGAAACTCAAAGATCTACTAGATAAGGGTTTCATAAGGCCCAGTATTTCTCCTTGGGGTGCTCCTGTGTTGTTTGTGAGAAAGAAATGTGGCTCTTTGTGTATGTGCATTGATTACCGCCAACTGAATAAAGTCATTGTAAAAAATAAGTACCCTCTTCTGAGAATAAATGATTTATTTGACCAATTGTAAGGTAAAATTTATATCTCAAAGATATACCTTCGTTCTGGCTATCATCAACTCAAAGTTAGGGAGTGTGACATCCTGAAAACCACTTTCTGAACTTGTTATGGCCATTTTGAGTTTCTTGTTATGTCTTTCGGGTTAACTAATGCCCAAGTAGCTTTCATGGACCTCATGAATCAAGTGTTGAGACCATATCTGGATATGTTTGTCATAGTGTTCATCGATGATATACTGGTGTACTCCCGTAGTGAGGATAAACATTCTGATTATCTCCGAACGGTCTTGCAAACCCTTAGAGATCATAAGTTGTTTGCCAAGTTCAGTAAGTGTGAGTTTTGGCTAATGTCAGTTGCTTTTCTAGGTCATATCATTCCTTCTGAGGGTATTAGAGTTGATCCCCAAAAGACCAAAGCTATTAGAAATTGGCCTAGACCTATTTCTCTGACTAATATCCAAAGTTTCTTGGGTTTAGCTGGCTATTACCGCTGTTTTATTGATGGTTTCTCCTCGATAGCATCTCCTACGACTCGGTTGACCCAAAAGAAAGTGAAGTTCTTATGAGAAGAGTTTTCAGGAGTTGAATACTCGACTCACTTCATCCCCTGTTTTGACTTTGCCTAATGGCGTTGATGATTTTGTGGTGTAATGTAATGCTTTGAGAGTTAGGTTGGGTTGCGTATTGATGCAGAAGGGTAAGGTGATAGCTTATTCTTCTAGACAGTTGAAACCCTATGAGAAAAATTACCCTACCCATGACCTTGAGTTGGCTGCTGTTGTGTTTGCTTTGAAAATCTAGAGACACTATTTGTATGGTGTCTATGTTGATGTTTTCACTGATCATAAGAGTCTGCAGTATTTGTTTACCCAAAGAGAATTGAATCTTAGGCAGAGACGATGGTTAGAATTGTTAAAGGACTACGATATGAGTGTGTTGTACCATTCGGGCAAGACCAATGTTGTGGAGGATGCCCTAAGTAGATTGTCCATGGGTAGTGTTTCGCATGTGGTAGAAGGTAAGAAAGAGTTGTCTCATGATGTACTTTATTTTGATAGATTGGGGGTTAGGTTGTTTCAATCTGCTGAAGGTAGTATAGGGGTTCAGAGTAGTTCCAAATCCTCCTTGGTTTCGGAAGTGAAGGAAAAACAATACTTAGATGCTAGTTTAGTCAGACTGAAGGAGTCAGTCAAGGACCAAAAAGTAGAGATTTTCTTCCAGGGGGGAGATGGTGTGTTGAGATTGCAGGGTAGATTGTGTGTCCCAAATTTTGATGATCTGAGATAGAGGATTATGGCTGAAGCGTACGGGGCGTGATATTCTATTCATCCTGGTGCCACCAAGATGTACTGAGACTTGCGGGAAATCTATTGGTGGAGTGGCATAAAAAAGATATAGCAACATTTGTAGCTAAGTGTGCAACATGCCAACAGGTTAAGGTTGAACACCAAAGACAGGGTGGTATGAAGCAAGAGTTTAGTATTCCCACTTGAAAGTGGGAAGAGATAAATATGGACTTCGTGATTGGTTTACCTCCTTCCCGACGCCATCATGATTCCATTTGGGTTGTGGTTGATAAGTTGACTAAGCCTGCTCATTTCTTGCCAGTTCATACTTAATATACTGCTGAGGATTATGCTAGATTGTATATCCGAGAGCTAGTCAGACTGCATGGAGTTCCCTTGTCTATCATTTTGGATAGGGGTACTTAGTTCACATCATAATTTTAGAAATCTTTTCAGAAGGGTCTTGGTACCCAAGTTCTTTTGAGTTCTGCTTTTCATCCGCAGACCTATGGTCAGGCTGAGCGGACCATCCAGACCTTAGAGGATATGTTGAAACCTTGCGCACTTGACTTTAAAGGAAGTTGGGATGATCACTTACCATTGATAGAGTTTTCTTACAATAACAGTTTCCACTCTAGTATTGGCATGGCTCCGTTTGAAGTCTTATATAGGAGGAAGTGTAGATCACCCATAGGTTGGTTCGAGGTGGGTGAAGCAGCTGTGAGTGGTCCTGATTCGGTATTTGAGGCAATGGAAAAAGTTAAGTTGATTAAGGAAAGGTTGAAAATTGCGTAGAGTCGCCAGAAGTCATATGCGGATGTTAGAAGGAGCTACCTTGAGTTTGAAGTTGGTGACCTAGTGTATCTGAAAATTTTACCCATGAGAGGGGTGAAGAGATTCGAAAAGAAGGAGAAACTTAGTCCCCATTATGTTGGTCCTTACAAATTTCTTAGCCGTGTTGGTAAGGTAGCTTATGAGGTCGAGTTGCCTTCCGAGTTGTCCTCTATTCATCCAATATTCTATGTCTCCATGCTTAGAAATCATATTAGCGATGCTGTGGTAGTAGATTCCTCTGTGAGTGATGACATTCAAGAAAATCTTTCTTTTGATGAGATTCCTATTGAGATTCTTAATTTTAGTGTCCGAAGAATAAGGAACAAAGAAGTTCCCTTGGTCAAGGTGTTGTGGAGAAACCAATCTGTTGAGGGTGCAACTTGGGAAGCTGAGGCGGATATGCGATCCAAGTACCCGCACCTATTTTCCGCAAACTTCAATCAAGCCGAAGGTACCGTTCTTTCCTAAATCCTGCACTTTTGATAAAAGTTGCAGCAGTTCAGCTATCATTTATTATGTGTTCAGCTATAGTTACTTGAATTTATGCATTCTATATTGCATTCGGAGTGAGAAATGATGTGGTGATGAGTCTAACGAATGGTTTCAGCTGTATGCTCTATTCCCTATCTAATCTTGACATGTATAGCGTCATTCTAGGATGAATGTTTCCAAGGGGGGATGATGTAATACCTCAGGAAATTTTTCGTTTAAATTTTGTGCGTAAACTTGTTGGGTTCTATCTTCTAGAATGAATTATAAATTTTCCTTGTGGAATGTCTTAGATTATGACCTACCATTGCATAGAGTATCGAATAAGCTTTCCAAAGATATGTGATCATCCAAAACGGACACCCGAACGACGAGTTATGAACATTCCGATCGAACCATGAATAGTAGTGAATAGTAAAACGTGCAGGAAAAAGTACTGAGGCCTGATGTATTTTTTCTCCAACTTTAAACAATCATAAATTATTGTACATAATGATCTTGGTGATCTACTATATATCAACCGAAATCTCTACGAGTCCTCTTTCCAATGAAATTAGTTTCATCCAATTTGTCTATCGGAGCAAAATGTTATGGTCGATCTACTTCAACCTATCAAAAGTAAATTTTTAGGTCAACTTCAAACGATCATAACTCCTTGTACACAATGATCTGAGCGAGATACTATATATCAACGGAAATATATGAGATTACTCTTTCTAATGAAATTTGTTTTATCGAATTTGGATATCGAAGCAAAACGTTATGGTTGATCTACTTCAGACTATCAAAACAGTCCATCAAAGGACAGATTCAATTTTTTTTTTGATTTTTAGGGGCGTTTTGGTCATTCCTCCTCACCCAAAATCCATCCAAACCCTATATTAAAGCATATTAGAAGCATTATATATTATATTTCATGAAATTCCCTCAAAAAGAAAACCCTAAGCTCCTGCATCCAACTTCAAGAACCTCCAAAGTTCACCATTAATTCTGCAAATTTATTTAAGATTTCAAGTTCCTAGTTTAAGAACTCCAAGAACCATCATTCAAAGGCACGATTAACATCTCAAAAATGACTATCGATCTAAAGTTCATCATTTAAGGTATGTGGGATTTTTCAACAAGAACTCTCTTTTATTCTTGTGCCCAAAAGTAATTTTCTTTACAAAGGCATGATTTTTATTTGATTTTTACAAATTTGAAGCATGAACCCATATCTTATGATGATTATTATGAATTTTTGATGTTTATGATTTTGAAAGATGAATTTACATCTGTGGAGATATAAAGCATGAATCTTGAACGATATTTATCATGATTTTGTTATTTGGGTCGTGAATCCCCATTGAAAATTGTGTTTTTTTGAAAAAGTATGTGTTATAAGTATGTTGATGTTGAATATTTGAGATATTTTGAATGATTTGACCTTTTGGTCTTAATGGAGTTGTTTTGAACTTGAGTGTGAAAGAAATCCACAACGTGGTTGATTTTGATAGATGGGAAGCATGATGGCTCCCGATGTATATTTATATATTAATAATTTTTTTTTTGTGGATTGTCTTTGAAATGATTTGAGCTAATTCTGGGAGAAATTTTTAGCACAGAGTGGGAGGTATAAAGCGACCTTACTTTCCTAGAACTACGTGCCTCTGTAGGAGTAAGCCTAAGGTTGATTTATATAGTGATCACTAGTTTGTGTGGATTTGATATCGATAGTCCTACTCAGATGGCAAGGATAGGACGACTCTCCCCAACGTGAGTTGTATGTTGGACTCCATGTAGCTCACATGGTTTATGTAGGTTATAGGATCTCCCAGTGTGTGTGTGTTTCCTTGTGTCTATGGTGAATGGTGAAGTGATTTGAAAGTGGAATTCTAAAAGTTATTCTTTCGAAAGATTTAAATGATATTTACATTATGGGAATTGATATTCTTAATGAAATAAAAGTGATTCACAAATTATATGATGACTCACATGTGTTATTGTACTTATTTCATCCTCTCATGATTATGATAATTTTCTTCGGGCTATGTGAGTCTTTCATACATTATGCATATTTCTTATAAATATTTATGATGATGGTGTTTATACAACTACATACACCCCCATATACTCGGTTCCTTTCCATGGTACTGACCCACATCTTCGGATGTGGGCTACATTTTCTCGAAATGTAGATTTATGTGCTCAGTTCCAGGTTCGATAGTGATTCTTTGGGCAGGCTATTCTACATCCTCTGTTGTGGTGAGTCCTCATGATCCGAGAACGTGATGTCTGATGTTGGTTTCACAGAATTGTTTACATTTGATAACTGAGTATGAGTCAGCTGGGGCATGTCTCAATGGCTCGCTGGTTTTATTGATTTTCTTAGAGGCTTGTCAGACTAGTATAGATGTTGGGAGTTGACTAATAAGTCATATTTTCTTATCTTTCTGAAATTATTTTATTCTTGGATGATGATTACTCTGTTGATATTTGAGGGTTATTTATGGAGACCATGTTGATTTGTGTTTAACTGAATGAAAATGGCTCAAAGGTTAGCTTGGGGCTACTCGTAGCCTCAAGCACCGTGTAACGCTTTGGGACCCATTTTTCAGGACGTTACAATGTTATATATTAATTTTTGTTCTGCAAGTCATTCTGTGGCTTTCAAACACATCCAAGAAATTTGTATCTATTCGATAGATAGAAAGTATCAAATAAAGTTCAGAGATATATCAATAAGTGCAAGACTCAACCAAATAAATACTGCTATCTTCAATTTTTATGAAATTCAATTCAAACATGTGCATTTATTCATCGATTGCATAAAAAAAATTATATCTTAAGCGCAATTACATGTTGAGTTTGAAACAAAGCTGATTTAGGAATTTTTTGGGCTACTTGAGGGAAAATTGAGCAAAGCTAAGTGACTTTTAATGATAATTGCATCTCAAAAGTAGTTCACATCGGATAATTTAAAGAAAATCAGCTAACATCGAGGGCTAATTAGCGAGATTTCAGAACACACTATCATAGGCAATGATAGTAAGATCTTGGAGAAGTGGAATTGATTAAGACGAATATCCATTAGAAATAGATTTGTACAAAATTAAAATACACAATAGGTTAGAAAAGTCATTTTATGGAACATTCAATTGTCAGTGAGGATCCAACATAAGTTTTCATTTCTGGCTCAGTAGCCCATGCAAGAATGACACAACATGTTTTTCCATATGCACAGTGACAGAAAAAATACTTTCATCTCTTTATACGGGATCAATAAATAAAGTAGAAAGAGATATCGCCATATTACTTATGGCTCAGTTTTAGGTGTAGCATATTCGTTTTCAACAACACCATCATTAACCAATTTAGGCATCATTATAGCTTCACCACAAAAGTAAGGCTTATAGTGAACCACCTGTAATCTGCATTTAGAGTTGAGAAGTTATTATGGTTCTTACGCTTCCAAAAACAAATTATGCTAACAGTAATTTAGTATTGAAACACAATTCACTATTAGGTTACAACCAATTAAAACAGAGCATATCTCATCACAACTATATCTTCATCTGTACACTACTGTTCTATTTGGTGTTTCCCCTATTCTAAGCAAACAAAAAATGGTCACAACTATATCTGTAGTTGTACATTACAATCATCATTTTCTATATAGTATGTTATCTATGAAATTTAGTTTGGTTCAGTCACCACCATTTCCAGTAGAGGTAGTTCATATATAAGTAAGAACCAGGACAAAGCAAAAAATTACATAGATTATATTTTGTGCTACTGTACATTTTTCCAATAAAGATGAAATCTCATGTATTTGTCTTTCGATATCTATAAGAAAATGTTATTTTGTGTCTAATCTACTTGAGAAGTACAAGTCAAGTTTATCGGCATATATATTTCAATAAACACATAGCAGGAGTTTTAGTGCATCGAGATATTTTTTATTCAACAATTAGAGCCGTTTTCTTCCTTGAATATTTCTATTAATGTAAGGCTTTTAAAACACAAAAAATCTGAACTACGTTCAACATTATTTAATATGTCGTAATGAAAATCGACTTATGGGCACTTACAGATAGACACCACAAACAAAATATAACTTAATTAAGAAGATTATCATATATTTATATAATCTTCTAATAGGGAAACTTACATATATCTATCAACAATAGAGTTTCTCCAAAAGAAATAAAAACTCCACTTTAAATTTACATTTGCTTCACATCATGTAACTTTCTATACATTAGTAATACACCATTTCATGTAATCAAATAGATATATACTATTACCTTACAGATGACATAAGATGAGCAAACAATATTTTTAGAGTACCAGTAACAATTTTAAACAATGCCATCAAATTTATGTTAGATCCTTCAAAAGTAGTGCGTATTTGAAAAAAGGTTCGATAATATTTTTGGAGAATTCAAAAAAATGTATTATTAGCACATTCAGATCTACATAGCCATTAAATCCACGAGTGACAATCAGAAGCATTATTTTCAATGGGTTGCAACATACAAAAAGTTCAACCAATCTAAATGATCTTGAATTTTCACTAACAATCGAATCAATTTTCTAGCGTTAGACTTCCTTTGTGAAAAGTGGTAAGACTTCCTTTCTGAAAGGTGGTAAGGAAAGTATGCTCTTACAAATCATATCAGAAGAAGCTAGAATTAATCAAGGAAAAATTTAATTATTACCTGAGCAGGTCCATTTCAATTGATTATTATGCCAGTGAACTGATCAACTTTTTTCTTCCCACCTCATTGTTTCTTTATGTTGAAGTTCAATAGTTGAACTATAATAAATTGAAGAGTGTAAGTAAATTAGTATAAAAAAATTTATCATAATTCATCAAACTAGAAAATTAACTTCGCTTAAACAAATTTATCTTATAATAAAAAGGTGAAAAAAGAATTTTCTTGTCAAAACTTATAGTCCCTAGCTTAGCTACTATAGTATCCCTAAATCAACCATTTATTTTGAATCTTTTTGATAATAGACCTTGTGTATCCCCTCTGCAGAGTAGGGCATTGTTACAAGACCATTGAAAATACAATCACAACTATAGTAATAGAAGTATGTTATTGCACTTCAAATTTGCGGATTCAAAAAACTCAAAAGTGAGAAATTCTTATAATCCAATAGAAAAATCTATAAATCTTGTAATCTCTTTCTATTCCGCTGATACCACCATTAAACAAAGTTGCAATCATTAAACAATTATGCCCAATCTAGTTAAAGATAAAAAACTCAAATAGTGCAACCCTCTAGTAGGAGAATTCAATCTTCTTCCATTAGATATTATGAAGAAAAATAAAAATTTAAATAAAAAATAAAAAAATAATAATATATACCTGATACAATAACATCTCAAATGCACAGAAGAAGCATGTGTAGTAGACTGGTTGCTTATGCTTGCTCAGACTGTGATAGGTGTCAAATTTATTGCCCATTTAGTAATGTCATTTAGTATTAAGTGAAGTCTAAAGATTAAAACATTCATAACTTTTCTTTAAATGACTTTATACATATATGTCAAAACTCTCCTTGCTAATATACAAAAAAAATTAAAGCTACTCACACTTTGTAAACTGCTACTTTGTTTATATTTTTAACGATTACAACACTTACTCATTATAATATCATAATTGCATATATGTTTAAACTCTTATTTGTTCATAATAATAAATAGTCTTACTTGTTGACTGAGAATGAAGTTTAATTACATTTCCAAATTAAATATATACTTATTATACAATAAGATTCATGTTCAAATATCTACAAAATATTAATTTGTTAAAATCAGTTGACCTTTTGCTTGTTACATAAATTCCCTGTATAGTATATGAATTCGGTCGAGACCCCTCATTTGTAGACTTCGAGAAGTGCTTAACACCCTTCTTTTGAGATAATCTAAATTCTTATCTAATTTTTAGTGATGTAGACTAATTATATAATTTAAATTAATTTAGAAAGATTTTCTAATACACCTTAATTCGTTAGGTGGCAATTATTCGTAAAAGGATTTATCACGTTAAATTTCACTTTTCATGAGAAAAATAAGGTACAAAAGTATGATGACTATATTAGAGATACTTAGGTTCTAACCATTACAAATTTATATATTATATGAGATTTTTATTTGTATGCACTTTATTTTGATGTTTGTCCTTTGATGATTCTGCTATTCCTTTTCTATTTATTTTTTCTTTGAATAGTTATTTTGACATGGTGATTTATCGTTATTGCATGTTAATTTCCTTCTTTTTCACATTATTTATTTCTCTAATTAGTGTCTATATTTTTATGTCCATCTATTTCTCTTTTTTTCCTTTTGCTTGTTATGCATTATTTCTTATTTCCTAAATATATCTTTAATTTCACATTTATTTATTTTCTTATGTTCATATTTTTTATTATACGATTCAATGTGTCACTACTTTCATTATTTATTATGTGTTACTGCTTTTATAGTTGACATCCCGCTCATATCTTTCTCCATATGGAACCTAATTTATTTTTTAAGAATGGTTGTGTGATTGCATTGACGTTTATTTTTCTAAAATATTTTATGAAAAATCTCTCCTAAATCGATTGATCAATAGTGCGTTGACAGTCATGAACTTTTTTATTTTCAAGCTGTCTACCTGAGGGAACCACATCAAGAAATGACTCTTATTCCTAGATCATGACCGATTATTCTTTCACTAAGGAATATGCATCCCAAAGCCTAGAATGTCTTGTTGAGAAAAGCTTTACCCTAAGTTTTAAGGATTTCATAATCCTGAAAAGAATACTTTCATAACTTATGTGCATTATGAGACATTAATATGCCTAATCTATTACTTCTTTAAACTTAACATCTGTTTCTTTCCTTGTTTCTTTTATTTGTTTATTTATCTATTTTCCTTTTTGATTAATTATTTCTCATATTGGTGTTTTGCTTAACTTATTTTTCCTCTTAATGGCCCTTTACCATATTTCATCTATATGTCTCTTGTTTGAATTTGTATTTTTTTTAGGTTCTGTCTCATACTTAGTAGTTATCCATTTTCATGTTTTCCTTTTCATGGAAAACCCCTTTCCTTATATCTTATATGTTTTCTTATTTATATTATTATTTCTTAATTAATCCTCTCTAGTTATACTTTATTTATTTGACGTATCTTATGACTTCTTACTCACCCTCTTTATTTATGTATTTACTCTTTATCACTTTTATTAAATATATTTTTTTTAATTTCTCATCGTATTTTTACTTTTCATTATATGCTACTTGTTAGTTCTTTATATAAATTGAAATTTCATTCACACTTTCGAAAATGGGAACCTCACACTTTCACACGCTATATACTATACTTGGATGTTGGACCTTCGCACTTCTCCAAATTCTTTTCAAAAAAATTTATTATAGAGTTGACTAAGATATGGTGGAGAGGATAATTTTATGATATGGTGGAGCGGATAATTTTAATTTAGGGGGATATATGCCTTCTCGCATTAGACCCCCCCTCCCCAGGTCCGTGGCTACCTAAATTTTAAAAAACTTTAAGTCATGCATGCATTAACCATTATGTGCTATGTTCTACTATCCTTGTTCAAATTGTCATCTAACTTTTACTATGTCTTCAAATACCATTCAAATTTCTCTATATCTCAAATTTCAAACTACATCTGACCTGATTCTTATTTCAACAAGATACATAAATAATTCTTTATAAGGATATAGTTCTCTTTGATTATTTGATTGAGAACATTCTTATGTTCAAAAATGCAAAGGAATCTTTATCATTGAAATAATATTTTTCTATCAAATCTTATATTCTCTCCTTCTTTAACCTTTTCATATTGTCATAAAGGTGTAAACTAGGGTATTTTTGGAGGTATCAAATGATTTCATTTTCAAATTCTTAAGTGTTTCAAAAAAAAGTCTCAAAATCTTTAAAAAAATCAAATCTTCATTCGTCTCAATTTTTTAAAGTAATATTTCTTTAAATATTTTATGCACATCTTTTAAATATCTTATCATTATTTACTTGTTCACTACATTATCTTTAAGTATGAACTTAGTACCTAGGTCTTCTTTAAGAGTATAAACAACAGGTAAAAATGCAATAACTATCTTGAAATGCCTGAATGATCAGCAAAAAACAAAGCCCAAACTACACTCCAACATAAGAAAGAGGCTAAGCTACTCTATTTCCTCATCTACATTAAATGACTTTGCTGAGTCTATATTTCATGGATCCCAGAATAGTTCATATAGTAGTGAATTCACAAAATCTAGATTGCATGACTCCCACAAGAGTCATATTCTGTGGCTCTCATAAGAGCCCATATCATAGTGTATCCACAAATATCTACATTGCATGGAATCCACAAGAATCTACATTTCATGACTCCCATAAGAGTCCATATCATACTACATCCATATAAATCTATATTGCTTGGCTCGCATAAGATTCTACATTTTATAACTCTCGCAAGTGTTCATATTACTGTGCATCCACATAAAGATTGTAGGGGCCCTAGAAGAGTCAACATTATAGTACATCCATAGTATCTACATTACATAGCTCCAACAAGAGACAATATTGCATGGATCCCACAAGAGTCTACATCATAGTGCATCTGTAGTATCTATATTTCAAAGCTTCTGTAAGAATCAACATTGCATGGCTCCTGCAACAGTTCACATTACAGTGTATCCATAAAATATGAATTATATTCCTTCTACATGATTCAACATTGCATGGCTCCCACAAGAGTCCACATCGTAGGGCATCGATAGAAATCTACATTGCATGACTTCCACAAGAGTCTATATCATATCGTATCTACGGAAATCTACATTGCATGGCTACCATAAGAGTTTACTTTCTGCTTATTAGGTTCCTAAGGAGTCATAGTCTGAAGGCTTTATTTTCATGGCCTATGGACATCATTTCATGACCTAATGATTTAATTTCTGCTTATTATGCTCCGAAGGCGTCATAGTCTAAAGGTATCATTTCATGGGCTATGAACATTATTTTATGGAATAAGAATTTACTTTCTGTTTATCTTACTCTGAGGGCATCATAGTCTAAAGGGAACATCTTCATGGCTTGCAGACAAAATTTAATGGACTTAACATTTAGTTTCTGCTTATCATGACCCTAAGACTTCATATCTTAAGACATCATCCTTTCCATACTATAGAAAATGATCATTATTTAAATAAGAAATATCATTATATTTAAATATTTGCTATGATTAGCGACAAGTCAATTTCTCAAGTCATGATGACACCTACATTAAACCACCAGTAGGTAAGCCAAGATATGGTCCAGAACTACAAGTAACGGACTACCTAAAGACATTAAAGAAAACAACAAAATAAATATTGTAAAGGGATTAATATATATATATATATAAAGCAACGCTGAAACCTGGTGAAGTTAGTGCAAGGCTTCTATTACGATCAGAGTACAAACAGAAATAATGAATAAATATTCATGTAAAACTTGATTTTGAAATACAAAATAATGTTAAGTCGAATCAGTATGAGGGAGAGTAGAAATACTCTGAATATTAGGAGCTCACCACAAATTTTTGATATGTAGTTGCTCCGCATGATGCACACATCAATGGAGAGAACTCGTACTATGATCTATAAGCTGCAAAAGTGTATTATGAGTAACAAACACTTGGTACTCAGTAGGCATTGACATAGCAAGTTCCAAAGATAATGCAAGGGTAAATAATATGCAAAGCGGGAATATAAATTGCAAGAAACTATGCAGGAAGCTAAATAGCAATATATATATATATATATATATATAGGTCTAAATAAAGTTAATAACCTGAGAGATCCATCCAAGTACCCAGAGGGTCATAACCAAAAAAGAAAGCTAAGACTACTATAACGAGGGTCCTTAATCATAATGTAAATCCATGATATAATTGTCAATAATGTTATTTACCATAAGAAATGAAAGCGATCAGAATCATACTTACTAGAATGGGTATAGGTCCACAATCAACCTACAAACTAACCATAATACTATCAATAAAGTATTCATCTAGTTCTATTATAAATTGCATTTATGTGAGTATTATGGCTCACTCTTTTGTTGTGAGGGCACATATTTAATGATAGTTGGGTGATTTTTGTGATGTATTTTATTGAATGATATGTATTAGTTTTCCAACTAGGTGAGTCAATTCTTGAGTCTAGGAAGTTTTGGAGTAGTATTCTTGAACTTTCTATTGAGTATGTAACATGCTTAGAGTAGAAACGTGTATTTTTTGTAGTCATTGTAGTAGCTTGAGTGTCTTTCTTGTATTAGAAGTGTAGAGTATCCTTAGATTATGATGCTTATTGTAAAGAGTTTTTCGAGAATGAACAAGGCTTTAAGTGTGTGGTGATGATCTTAGGTGGTTTTATGCACTTAAGTGTTATTATCCTAGGTTATTTAGCTTTGTTTTGAGGACTTCACGTTTATTAATGTGTTAATGGTGATATACTTTAGCATCTAAGTGTTTAATTATATGATTACAATGTTCGTGGTGTCTTTAAAACAAGTTTGTACTTTAATTGGTCACTTAGAGTTCAAGTGAGAAAGCTTGTGTTACTAACTTGAGCTAGGTGTTCTTCTAGTTGATCTCGATGGATTCTAGTGTGTGTAATGAGTTTCTAATGGTTGGATTGTGTAATTATATGAGGAAAAACTTTTTTTTTTATAGTTTTTAAGGTTCATTTGGATTAATCCAAGTATAAAAACACTATGCTAAAGAATAATAGGATGAAACTAGTTCTTAGCTTGAGATTGTAGTTCACCGTTATGGATTGTGTGTTGTTTTGAGCACTAATTCGTGGTGTTTGATACTATAGTATTATTGGTAAGTTGACTTTTATGATATATGGGTGATTAAAAATCTAGAAATAAAGTGGATACAAAACCAAAAGGCTTGGGATGGAAGACAAATGAAAAAGATGAGTTAGAAATAGAATTGAGGCTTTTCTGGTGAGCCTTCGCAATGAAGGGGTGACGCGGCCAGCATTCCCTTGGAATAAGTGGAACATCATGGATATAATTACCATGAAATATGTGGCATATCATGACCCCTACTCCCATGGAATAGGTGGTGCATCGGAGACCATATTCTCACACGACCAAAATCTCATCCTATAAATAGGACACTTAAGCACATTTTTATACACCTTGGATGTCTTTGAATCTTGGATAGCATCTGGAAAACACTTTAATTAGAGTTTTTCTTATTTTAATTTATTTTATTTATGTATTATATCATTTATTCATTGATTTTGATTACGGTTAAGTCCATTAGTGGCTAAATGCCCTCTTTACGGGGTTAAGGAAAAGAACATGAATACTATTGCTTTGAATTGATTTAGTTTTGATTGATTATCATATTTAGTTGTTTATTTATCCTTTTTATAACTATTATATTGATTCACTACCCTTCAAATAGATTTATTGTCGTCTCTTGATCCTAGAAGGGAGAATAAGAGGACAAAATAAGGGGCTAAATCTTTTTATTTTTGTATAAAATAAGGGATTTGAATTAGCATATATAATATGGATATACCTAGAATCCTTCTTTGTTTCACTTACAGAATGGGACCTTAATTCATATAATAGATTATTACATCTCCGCTCAATGATGTAGTTGTAATATCCAGTTACGTAGAAGATTAGAGGTCGGAAGACCATGATCATACGATAAACCCTATGAATCAACAACCCAGATAAGTAATCTAACCAATAAAGTTCAATGGCTAGTATGATTGTTCATAGTTCTTTAAACCCGGGTTTTCATCCATTGATTGTCCAAATTCTTTACTTTTACGCATTGTTTACTTTACGTTAAATTGTAAAATTTCACAAACTCTTTTGGTTACTTTTTCTCTAATTTAATCTCAATAGTTAAACAAAAATTTGATAGTTTTCAACACAAGTCTCTGAGGGGTCAATATTCGGCTTTTTATAAGGCCACCATATTACTTGGTGAGACCACGTACACTTGCGTAGGTGCTTGGGTTCAATAAGTTTTTGGCATCGGTGCCGGGGACTTGTCAATTGGCATTTATTTTAGTTTTAGTTTTACTTCTTAGATTTATTTGGTGATTTACACTTGATCTTTGTATTGAATTTGCAGAAAATAGGTTTACAAACTAGTAAGCTGGCAAGGGATAGGGAATTAGCTAAACTAAGCCCAAAACATGAGCAACGATTTCATCAATTGAGGAGAGAAATAATCCTTCTCCATTGTATCCCTCAAATTTAAGAGGAACAAGACAATCTTACTCTTATGGATGAAGATCAACCAGCCCAAAAGATAGTTCACAAAGTGGCAATCCTACATCCGACGAATTAGACCTCTTTTTTTTTTTTTTTCTGAAACCAGCTTCTGGAGGTAACTTTAAGCTGAAACAGAACATAGTCAACTTTAGATCAATAGTGGATAGTTTATGGGGCTTTCATATGAAGATCCACAAGTCCACCTGCAGAACTTCCTTGACATCGTGACACATTCTTCCCTATGGGTGTGACAACTAAATATGATAGGATGAAACTTTTCCCCTTTTCACCGTTTGGAGAAGAGAAGAAGTGGTTGAACGCTGAGTTAAAAAGTTTAATCACAACCTAGGATGACTTAGCCTAGAAATTCCTTATCAAAGTTTTTCCATCTGGTAAAATTGTGAGACTATATAGTAATTTTGTGAGCTTCAAACAGATGTCAGATGAGAACTAATATTATGCATGAGAGAGGTTCAAAGTTCTTCATTGGGACTGTCCACATCATCAGCAGTTCAATGAGGTAATAAATCACACTTTTGTTGAAGTACTTGATCACAATACAAAATTTTTCTAGATTCGGTTGTAGGTGTTCAAGCATTTGAATTGACGTATAATGAGCTATACACCTTGTTGAACCAGATTTCACAAGGGAATCCTGTGTGGCATAGTGACACAAGAAGTTCTCCAAAGAAGGCTGCAGTTGTGTTGGAGGTGGACTAATTTACTATTATATCAACTCAAATTGTTGCACTACAAAATTAATTAACTAGTCAGCTCAGCAATACAAAATTAGGGGTTACATAGCCTACAGAAACAACAAATGCTATTTTTCTTACATGGTTTGAGGTTTACAAAAATAGTGGTTATTCTGCATCCATGTTTAGTGAAAATCCTAAGTTAGTGATATGTGTGGGAAAATTTTAAAGGCCAAATTGTGGGAATACCTATAATCAAACGTGGCAAACTCAGCAACCAATTCTAACAGTAGTAGCAGGTTCAAGGAAATCAGGATACTATTCAAACTAGCAAAATAGAATAGATGCTGAAACAAATTCTAGCTTCTCAAGCATAGTTGACAATTGATATGAAGACCCATCAGGTGGCCACAAAGAACTTAGAGATACAAGTTGGGCAGATGCAACAGGCACAAAATACCATGCGTCAAGGTAATTTAATAAGTGACACTGAATCTCCTAAATAAGTAATGGCAATCACTTTGAGGATTGGTAAAGAACTCAATGAAGAATCTACAAAGACAACTTTGGAAGTAGATGCAGAATTGGTTCCTCAATCGGTTGCAGACAAAATTGCTAAAAATTTGAGAAAGTTTGATTGCTCAAAAACTAAAGTTACTGAAAACATGAAGGGGATACCATCACCATCCTTTCCTCAGAGACTGAGAAAATAAAAGGAGGATAATTGCTTCAAGAAATTCTTTGAAACGTTCAGAGAGTTTCACAGTAATATTCCTCTTTTAAATGTTTTCTACGGAATGCGCAAGTACGCTAAGTAATTAAAAGATATGGTCACTAACAAACTTAAGATGTAGAATGTTGAGGCAGTAGTACACACTGAAGTGTGCAGTATGTGGTGATGCAGAAGATCCCCTAAAAGCTCAAAGACCTTGGGAGTTTCATGCTTCTTATTCAAATTGGCAATATTGAGGTAGTCTATGCACTTAGTGATTTAGGGGTAGGTATCAAGTTGATACCACTGTCTTTGTTCAACACTTTTGGCTTGGGGAAGCCGAGATTGAGCTCTGTGATACTCTAATTAGCAGAATAGACCCTAGCCTATCCTAAAAGAATCATAGATGATGTTTTCATAAAGGTTGGTAAGTTTATTATTACCACTAATTTTATTGCTTTAGAATTTCAGGCAGACAAAAGAGTGCCAAAGATCTTGGTACTTCCATTCTTTGCGATGGGAAGAGCATGGATAGATGTGAGAGAGGACACGCTCATAATGAGGCTGAGTGATGAAGAGGAAGTTTTTAAAGTGTACAAACCACTCAAAACACTATCCCACTATAAATTTGGTGCCTAATTACTGTGATTAAAGGGCATATGTATAGGGTGGTATAGTTTAGTCCACAAAATACCTCTTTAGACTTTCTCATTAAGTGGCACAAGTTGCAACCACCACAACCTGTAATGAAGTAGATTGATGAGCCTAAAAAGGCTATTTCTTAGAGAGTTGTTGACCTTGAGAGTTCACACTGAAGAGGTAAGAAAAAATAAAAAGATTGCCTCTAATTATAAGGAAGATAATGAAGTAAAATGGAGGGGTCATAGTTTGGGTCATACCGTAAAACTAAATCAGGCGCTGCTTGGTGGAAACTTAAGTAAAGGTATGTTTTATTTTTAGAATTTTTAATTTTTACTCCACTAGGTTTTGTTTTGTGAGTCACAGGTTGATGAAGAGTCTGAGTATAGGAAAACCTAAGCTAAGAATCATGGAAAAAACTAAGTGTGGGGTCCCCCGATCCTAAGTGTATCCCCATCTTTGATGGACCATAATTTAATCCAAAGATCCTAATTGTTTTAGTGTAAAACAAATTGAGTTAAGGAGTGTGAATTAAAGTAGGAGAAAGGTAAAAGTGATGACCCAATATAATAGTTATTGGTTTCTACAATTGATGTTTTGTTGTTGGGAATTAGAGAAACTTATGCTAAAAAAATTCCCATTTTTATCCCAGATGTGTTACAGTGAACCTGTTTTGGCCCTGGTCCTCTTTGAACACTGTACACCTTAACTAAGGAAAATCTCTTAACTTGAGGGAGTCTATCAAAGGGGTGCATAACATGTAGTGGTCGTGAAGAAGGATAAAATTTAATAAGAATGAACAAACAATACTTCCACCATATTGTATACTAATAAGCTTAATGAGATGGGGTAAAATAAAAGATGTGTAAAGGTAGTATATGTGAAAGTTGGTTGTTGGAGATTGGTCTTAATTGTATAACATTATGTAATCAAGTGCTTAGGGTAGATAGTCTCTATTCTTTTCCAAAATAGTTCCTACTCGTCCCTTTGACTACATTACAACCCATAAAGACCTACTTGATCCTAAGCCTCATCATTTTGATAGTAGTGGAGTATTACACAAAAGTCAAGCCTATGGTTCCTCTTATGTAACTTATGAATTCTTTGTGAGAGGGAGCACAACTTTATTCTTATACCCATTCCGTTATAAATTGCATTTATGTGAGTGATTATAAGTAACTCTCTTGTTGTGAGGGCACATGTTTAATGATATTTAGGTGGTTTGTATGATGTATTTTATTGAATTATATGTATTAGTTTTCCAACTACGTGAATGAATTCTTAAGACTAGGATGTTTTGGAGTAATATTCTTGAACTTTCAATTGTGTATGTAACATACTTAGGGTAGAAACTTGCATTCTGTGTAGTCATTATAGTACTAGATTGAGTGAATTTCTTGTAGTAGAAGTGTAGATTCTCCTAAACTTATGATTCTTAGAGTAATGAGTTGTTCAAGGAAGAACAAGGCTTTAAGTGTGAGATGGTGATTTGAGGTGGTTTTTTATACCTCATTGTTGTTATCCTAGCTTATTTAGCTTTGTTTTGAGGACTTCTCAAGTGATTAATGTGTTAATGATGATATAATTAAGCATCTAAGTCTTTAAGTATTTGATTACAATTTTCATGGTGTCTTTCAAACAAGTTTGTACTTAAGTTGATCACTTAGAGTTCAAGTGAGAAACTAGTGTTACTTGCTTAAGCTAGGTGTTGTTCTAGTTGATCTCGATGGATTTTGGTGTGTGTAATGAGTTCCTAATGGTTTTATTGTGTAATTATTTGAGTAAAAACTTTTTTTTTTTTTATAGTTTTCAAGGTTCAATTGGATCAAGCAAAGAGTGAAAACACTAAGTTAAAGATTAATAGGACGAAACTAGTTCTTAGTCTAAGTTTCTAGTTCTCTATTATGGATTGTGTGTTATTTTGAGCTCTAATACGTTATGTTAGATGATATAGAATTCTAGGTGAGTTGATTTTTATGATATATGGATGATGAAAGATCCGTAATCAATTGGAAATAACATCAAAACGTTTGGGATGGAATACAAATGCACAAGACGAGTTAGAAGTCGAGTTGAGGCCTTTCCAGTGAGCCTTCTCGATGGTGGTCCGGTGCGAACCCCATTACCATGGACTAAGTGGCATGTCTCTAATCTTATTCACATAAAATAGGTGGTGCATTGTGACTCCTACTCCCATGGAATGGGTGGTGCATCGTGGACCATACTCCCATTCGGCCAAAATCTCATCCTATAAATAGGACACTTAAACACATTGTTCTTAACCTTTGATGTCTTTGAAGCTTGGAGAGGTGCTCAAAAACACTTCAATTAGGGTTTTATTCATTTAATTTAGAATATTTATGGATTATCATGTATTCATTATCATCTTGTGAGCCCGGAAGGGGTAATAAGATGATAGAATGAGGGGGCAAATCGAGCAAGGTTCTTATTCTTTTATAAAATAAGGGATATGAATTCATTTATAGGATCGGGATATACCTATCATCATTATTTTGTTCACTTGAAGGATGACATCTAAATGTATTATTGCATCCCCTCTCAATGATGTAGTTGTAATGTCCAGTTAGGTAGAAGATTAGAGGTCGGGAGACAATGATCATATATAAACCCTGCGAATCAAAAACCAAGATAAGTAATCTAACCAATGAATTTCAATGGATTAGTATGATTGTTTGTAGTTCTTTATCCCCGGGTCTTCATCCATTGATCGTCCAAAGTCTTTAGTTTTACGTATTATTTACTTTACTTTTAATTATAAACTTTCAAAAACTCTTTTGGTGACGTTTGCACTAACTCAATCTTAATAGATAAACTAGAATTTGTTTGTTTTCAACAAAAGTATCTGAGCGATAGATATTCGTCGATTTATAAGGCTACTATATTACTTGGTGAGACCACTTACAATTGTTTGTACGCTCGGGCGCAACAAGTTTCCGGGGACTTGTAAATTGGCAATTGTTTTAGTTTTAGTTTTATCTTTTAGATTTCATTGGTGCTTTACACTTTATCTTGTTATTGAATTTGCAGGAAATAGGTTTATAGACTAGTAAGATTGCAAGGGATAGGGAATTGGTTGAACCAAGCCCAGAGCCTGAGCAATGCTTTAATCAATTGAGGAGAGAAGTATTCCTTCTCTAACGTATCCCACAAATTCAAAAGGAATAGGACAATCCTGCTCTTATGGCTAAAGATCAACCAGCCCGCAGGATCGTTCATGAATTAGGAATCCTACTTTCAATAAATATGACCTCCCCTTCTTAGAAACTGGCTGTTGGAGGTAACTTTGAGCTGAAACGAAACATGGTCAGCTTTTGATTAGCACTGGAAAATTTATGGGGCTTTCACATGAATATCCATAAGTCCACCTTCGGAACTTCGTTGATATCAGTGACACATTCATCCCTATGGGTGTGTCAACTGACTATTTTAGGCTGACCCTTTTCCCTTTCACTATTGGGGGAAGCAATGAAGTAGTTGAACGCTAAGCCAAAAATTTCAATCACAACCTGGGATGACTTAGCCCTGAAATTCCTTATCCGATTTGTTCCATCTGGCAAAACTGGGAGACTGTGTATTGAGATTGTGAGCTTCAAATAGAAACCAAATAAGAACTTATATCATGCATAGGAGAGGTTCAAAGCTCTTCTTTGGGACTATCCATATCATCAGCAGCCCAATGAGGTACTAGCTCAGACTTTTGTTGAGACACATGATCACAACATGAAAATTTTGCTAAATTCAGCTACAGGTGGTCAAGTGTTGGAACTGACGTATCATATGCTATACACCTTGTTGAATAGGATTACACAAAGGAATCCTAAGTAGGATAGTGATCAAGAAGTGATTCAAAAAGCGATGCAAGTGTGTTAGAGATGGACCAATTTACTACTATATTCACTCAACTTGTTGTATTACAAAATCATTTAACTACTCAGCTTAGTAATATGCAATTGAGGGTTACATAGCCTGCAAAAACAACAAATGCAATTCATTAGACATGGTTTGAGGTTTGTGGCAATAGTGGTCATTCTACAACCATGTATGGTGCAAATCCTCAGTCAGTGATATTTTTAGGCAATGTTTAAAGGCCAAATTATGGGAATGCCTACAATGAAAAGTGGTATACTCAGCCACCAGCAGCATGTTCAAAGAAATCAAGACACTACTCAAATTAAAAATATGGAAGAGATTCTTAAAGAAATTCTATCTTCTCAAACATAGTTAGCAACAGATACGAAGAGCCAACAGGTCACTACTAAGAACTTGAAGATTCAGACTAGACAGATGCAGCAGGCACAAAATGCCAGTCCTTAATGTGGTTTGCCAAGTCATACAGAATCTCCAAAACAATTAATGTAAATCACTTTGAGGAGTGGTAAAAGGCTCAATGAAGAACCTCCAAAGACAACTATAGAGGTAGATGCGGAGTTGGTTCCCCAACTGGTTGCAGACAAAGTTGCTGAAAATTTTAGAGAAGCTTGAGTACTCAAAAAATAAAGTTGTTGAAAAGGTGAAGGAGAGACCATGACCACCTTTCCCTCAGAGATTGAGAAAATCAAAGAAGGATGCATACTTTAAGAAGTTCTTAACACATTTAGAAAGATTCACATTAATCTTTCTCATTTAGTTATTTTGCAGGAATTGCACAAGTATGCTAAGTACGTGAAGGATATGCATTTACAAAGTTAAGCTATAGGATGTTGAGACAGTAGCACTCAGTGAGGAGTGTAGTTCTGTTGTGATGCAGAAAATCCTAAAAAGCACAAAGGCCTTGGTAATTTCATGCTCCCTATACAAATTGGCAATAGTGAGGTAGTCTACACACTTAGTGTTTTGGGAGCAAGTATCAACTTGATGCCCCTAGCCCTGTTCAATAATTTGGGCTTCGTGAAGCTGAGATCAAGCTTTATGATACTCCAATTGGCAGACCAAACCCTAGCCCGTCCCGTAGGAATCACAAAGAAGGTTTTCATTTAGCTTGGTAAGTTTATTTTTCCAACTAATTTTATTGTTTTAGACTTTCTGGTAGATGGAAGAGTGCAAGTCATCAAGGGATGTTATTCCTAGAGATGGGAGGAGAATTGATAGATATGAGAGAGGGTACACACACAATCAGGCAAGATAAGGAAGAGATAGTTTTCAAAGTGTACAAACTATTCAATACACTATCCTGATACAAATATTTGTAATTGATTACTATAATTAATGGGATAAGTATGGGGTTGTGGAGTTTATTCCGTAAAAGACCTTTTTGGACTTCCTCATTGTGTGACACAAGTGATAACACTCAACTTACATGTCAATTTAAATGCAAGGTAGTCATGATCAGTATATTTTCCCAACTATTGAGTCAGGATCAAATCCACGAGGAACAATGTGAGTGGTGACTAAATTAATTTGGAAGGGTAGATACTACCTATATACAAACCAATAGTACAAAAAGATAAAAATGGGTGGGGGGTTGAAAGATATCACACCTAATATTTCTTTTGGGGATTTTCTAGAATTAATTTGGAGATATGAATAATTAGAGACTAGGCAATTAGGGATGGATCTTGGGAATATTCTTTCCTAGGGGAGACATATGCATAAGCATATGATAACTTGATGTAAATTCTAAGTGTTAGAGGTGTGGTAAGCTATATTAGAAATCCTTGAGGCTTGTTTCTCAACAAAACCTCAAAGGTTTAACTCATTGACCCTTTCAAGTACCCAATGAGCGCTTCAATAAAAACCACCTAATACCACAATTAGACACCCCTATTTCTAGGATGATGCCCTAAGTATAGTTAAATTCACAATCACCCTTATGTCTAAGATAGTGAAAATTAGTCAACCATAATCGTAAATTATCTATTATTACCTTGGTTCTCACATCCATCTTTCAAGGAATATGTGGGTTCCTAAAGTTCACCCAAACCTCTCTTTAAAGGATGGTTTGAACTTTCAAAAGCTTTGGACTTTAATCCATCAAACCCATTTGGGTATTTGAGGCTTTCAACCACAAATCCCAATCAATTTACACAAGCAATAGTAGAATCCAATATCACAAACTAGTAAATGTATAAACAAATCACATCCAACACAAAAATACACCCTATTCTAGCATAATTCCAAGATGAAAAACTAGCTACTCATAATATAAATAGGTACAAATTTTACCCAAAATCTCTACTGATTTGATTTGAGAAAGTCTAAGTGAATATTACTTCAAACTATGAGATCCAATAAATCTTCAATGGGAGTTCACTAATTCTTCACTTGGAAGTGACTCCAAAATATTCTTCAACCAAATTTATACAATAATTTCTTCTCCAAGAATGGAGGCTACAACCCTATAACAATGTCTAAAAATTGGGGAAGATAGAATATCATAATGATTAGGGTTTGAGTCTTCCTTTTGTCAAATTTAGGATCAGCCACGTGCATTTACATTTTTTCCCTTGGGTTTTATTTTTTCGGTAGACTGCGATCACATAGGCTTGGGTTCGATCATAATTAGCTCATACAACTGTGGTAGGTTAACCTTATTGACTGACCACAATTGCTATCCTCAGACCACGATCGTGGTAACTAAGGCCATGTCTCCTCCAGGTCTTCAGTTGCACTTGCTTCCTTCCTTGTGATCCTTTTAAGGTCTAATCTGCATCCTTCTATCTCATCAATAATGTACCTGCAAACTGCAGATATTAGTGTATTAAATCACAATTATGTCTCATTTATTCATCAAAACATGGTAATTTGCATGAATGTTGAGTGCAAATGAGTGATAAAATCACCACTCAGCAACACGCCAACTTAAATCTTTGCTTGTCCTCAAGAAACACTACCCTTTATCATGAGACATTATACTTTTATGCCCAATTTTCATACCTCAAAGTTCACAATGACTTCAATCTTAGTAACTACCACAAGTAGCTTATTGCACATGGGCAAATCTATTCTTACTACACCCCTTATCATAAAATAAAATATCTAAGGATGCACAAGACTTTAAAGAGAAACCAACAAACAACAACCTATACTCTAAAAGTGACTCACTTTTGATCAAAACTAAGCTATACTCTATTTGCCTCATTGCTCAAAAGAAGACAAAATCACCTACCTCAACTTGTTCACATGACTTATCACAAGAAAAAAAATTCCACACACCAAGCTACCAAATATGCAATCAGGAATTTAAGTGCAAAAACTCTCTCCCTCATAAAAGAACTGTTTATGTCAACTAGTGTATACCATAGGCTTGCCCATATTTTTAATAGCCACTACAAAGAAAGTAAATGGTTGAATATGTCAAAGTAATTTTTATGTTTGTAATGTAGGTTTGGGTATTGGTATGATATCATTTGGGAGCTACATGGCTGTACCTTTCTTTGAACATCTACATCACACTATATAATCTGCCTTTTTGACTATGGGCCACTCATCTTTGATCTTTTCTCTTTTCATATGCCTACCTTTTTCTCCTTTAGTTCACCCATTTTCTTTGATTTATATTTCTTGTAGTTTTCATGTAATTATTTCTTTTGTTTAACCCAGTCTTTTTCTATTCTTCAATTTTCAATGCTTGGGCACTTAGGCATTCACGTACAACTTCATTGCCCCATACATACTTTCATTAATCTTCACCACCCAAACTTAGGCTTTTACCCTCAAGTTTAAATTTTAAGTTTAAGGAGAGTATAGTTCAAAATAAGGATAAAAAGAATGGTTCACGACATATAATATGTTTGCCAAAGAAAGGTTTAAAGGCTCAAAGTGGGTAACTAGGGATTACGTTTATGTATGGGTAGGTTTCTTCAGAAAAAGTGGTTTTCCAATGTCACAAAGATGGCCTAAGATCATTTTCCAATCAAATACAATAAAAATTAGCTTTGAATGACTAATGGGTAAAATCTAGATAACATAAGAATACAAGAGATGAATACAAAAAACTGACTACACATGGCATGCAAAATCAGTCAAGAAGGCTCTATTGGCCCCCCCGTTAGAGATAAAATTGGAGTATCTATCACTATTAACAAGTTTAATATTGTGATGTCACAAACTGAGAAAGAGTTTTGTTACAAAGTTGCTGACATCCATGCCCTTGATTTTAAAAACTTTTTTGGACGAAGGATGTTGTTAATTTTGCATTTGTGCCACACTTAATTTGCTCACTTACGGATACAACCAAAGCCATTTCATATTAATATGAGAAAACCAACTATATGGATACTCAGACTTTGCCAATAGTGCACAACGAGACCTCAAATTTATAATGCCACAAGTACTCAGACTTTCTTTGCATTAATGAATTAGATTCCATGGGTTTTCAAAATACTCTTGTATCTACGGTTCAAAACCCAAGCACTATACTTTACCCTAAAGAATGTCGTCACTCAATATATCATAGGGAAAGGCTTATTATGCATCATCATAATAAAAAAAAATCTAAAGAAAAAAGAAAAACTAAAAATAAAACTACTTCATAATCTATGAAAACTAGGCACTATCAAAGTACTCAAATATAACATCCCCAAAACACAAAATAAAATATCATCCTACATAAGAATATCTAGAAACATATCGGAACAATACGAACCTAGGGTCACCCCTAAATAAAAGAAAAGCAGTGTCCTCATTGCATATACAATAAAGAATGAGTAAAAGGGGTCTCCCTGAATCTGCATCAGGAGTAGTCCTCTCCTGCTAACTCTGCTCTATCACCACCGGCATTATCAGCTGACCAATCTGTAATGTCCTCATTATCAATCTCCAACCGACATGAAGTTAGTCAATCATTGGGTTTGAGCACCTTGAAGATGTCCTTTACCCCTTTCCACAACTTATTGAAGATTTTATCTCTCTTTTTCTCTCTCGTCACCATCTTCTTATGCAACTCCTTGAGGTTCCTATGTGACGTAGCAAAGCCTGAATAAGCTCTCCCCAATATAGCAACTAAGGATTCTTATTTCTTCTACTCCTCCTAGTATATCTCATAATATGACTGAGCTACATATGAATGGAGAGTGGTAGAGGGCTCTCTTGATCCCTGAGACAATCTATAAAATAGCTCCCTAACCACCCATATCTAACTTGAGATATCATCACAAGGGTTGGCTGACGAAGGTCTATAAGAGTTTGTGTCCTCCTGGGTCGACTTGGCTAAGTCCATCTTTCTTTTTTTTCTTTGACCAGGGGAACCCTCACCCTAAAATTTTAGTAGGAAGATGTGGGGGACTAGGTGCACCCAGGTATCTAAAACATACTCCTCTACCTATGCCCTCTTTCAAATCTCAGTGATAAAGGAAAAAACAAGAATAATTATACTTCCCTAGTTTTTGAAGTGCTGCAACTTTAAGAGAATAATATCACCAACATTCAGAGTAATGCTAGAGAGAATGCGAACCACCACCTATGCTCAAAAATCTATGACAATAGCTATTTGAGTACACAACAATACTCTACTACAGATAATATTAAGCCAAAGCCTGGACTCATCTATGAAGTCATTCATCAAAATATCTCTCTTAGTGGTGGCCTAGAGAACTTCTTTTCCCTAACATAACATGTTCGCCATCCAGGTCACTAGCTCAAATGATTTTGCTTAGAACAGCCCCATGTCATCATCCGGGAGCTAATATATCTCATTAATCTGCTCTGATCCAAAGTTTACTTGCTTACCCCAAATTGTTACCACTGGGTTTGTAAGAGAAACTATGCTAAGGTTTGCGTAGAACTCACATACCCAATGCTCATTGGCGTAGAAGGGGTCCAGGGCAAAATACATCCACCTGATAGCAGTGAGTTAGGCATGGAATGCTGGGAGCTTCTCATCCACTTTATCAAGGTAAATACACCATTTTGTGAGTAATTTTGTCCTTGGTAGATCACTGTAGTAGAGGTTTTTGCATTCTACGACCATGAACCTGGTGTTGTCAAAGTCTCCTATCTTTGTGACTTAGTACCTGTAAGCAATACAATCTAGGCCATTGTTTAGAATTATCACACCAAAGTTATTCTAGATTAATCAAGTAAACTCATGCGTTGGTGTTATAATAGGTTCTGGGGTGAGAAATGCGTGTGCAAAAGTTTTGGCTACTGCAAACAACTTTCCTCAGGTATGGCGATCGCGGAGAACTATTTGTGATCGCGGTTCCTCGATCAAGATCATCGAGACCACAATCACGGTACTTGAAACCATAGTCGACAGTTCTGCACATCACTCAAAATACATAATATTAACCCCAATTTTGTGCTCCAACTAGGCACATAAACATTGTGAGCAAAGATCCTAAGCCTAGAAAGCATTATTATAACCCCAAACTTAAATAATTTAACATTGAAGACAACAACTGCAGCAGTCACCAGTCTGGTCCCCTACCCCACAAAGTAGCTTGATATTGAACACATGGTGCATACGTTAATTTCAACAGTTTTAGGCTTAAATTAGGGTACTCATGACTTCCCCATTGGTGTGTACACCATCTATAGTAGCTAATCACCATAATACTAAAAAGAATCATATATTTCATGTTAAAAACACTATTTTAGGTCTTTCCCTAAACTACAAGTTCTAAGCATCAATTACATTAAAAACAAAGGAGTTTGGGACAAAATACCAAGTAAATGATGCAAGGGGATTGAAATGAACACTTGGGTATTGAATACATACCCAAAATTTGGAGAGAATTTGAGAGGAATTTAGAATGGGCATGTGGAAAAACTAGAAGCCGGATGGTCATTTAAAATAATTTGACCACAATTGCAATCCTTGTTCCGCATTTACGAGCGTGCAACCTCCACAATTACAGAGGCATGGGCTATGGTTGTGGTAACCGAGATAAAAAATTAGGTCTTCTGCACTCCTCTATTCAGTATAAACATGCAAATTTTACCGTTCCCTTTTTAAATTTGAATCAAAATTGCTCCTAGCACTACCTATTCATGGATTATGCATGAACAAATGCAAAAAATAAAATCTACTCTATCATGCATAAAATAAAAAGATATGGGCCACTTTTTGTGGCTTGATTGGGTGCCTCCCATCGAGCGCTAAGTTTAATGTCTTAACATGGTGCCCCATCAACTCCCATTTTGTGATTTCTCTTAGAAGATTTGAATCTCCATCCTAACTTTTTCCCATGATGCATTGACCAATGGAGGGATACAAAATTCTGATCTTCCAAGATAAAACTTGTAAGACGTGAAGAAATGATAAGGGAGCTTCTATTGCACCATTTTGAAGAATTGAACCTTTTACCCAACTTCATATCACATTTGTGGTTTGGCTCCTTGGGCAAAGGTATGAACATCAATAGGAAACTAGTTGTACATCGGAAGTTGAATTTCTTAGTCATTGATGGTGGGGCTTCCATGTTCTCCCTTGGATTGCCAAATACCAAAATGTAGGGATTATACTCTATCTCTTCACAATTCACCATTTTCCTAGGTATATAGATTCTCATCACATCCATTTAACACAATGTTGAAAAGTGGTTGGAATGAGGTCTAACCTATAATTCTGGAATTTCCTACTCCGTTGCACTTTCACCCCGAAATGAACTATATTTGATATAAGAGATGTGTTTTGGTTCTTATTTTGACTCTAGTACCATTTCCTTTATTTGGAAATCTTCCATATCATTTGATTCGATTGATTGGGAAATCACCAAGGATTCTTCGATACAAAGCTCATCGTCATAGATTGGTTTCTCTTCTTGATTAACCTCCTCTTAGGAAATTGGCAAAGTAGTGGTATTTTCAAGTGTTTATTCCATGCCCATTTCCTCTATCTTGGCAATTTTCCACTCCAAATGCTTTTTTGGATTGATGTATCTCTTTCATATTGTCCTACATTTTTGTTACCCGATCCAAAATGGTTTGAAGTATTTCCTTAAAACTATTGAATCCAAAATGTTGCTCTTCCTTTGTCTCATCATATGACGTATCAAACTAATAAGAAGAACTAGAAACTCGGTAAGCATAATAAGGAGAGAAGGGATTTCGGAAATCACTCCAATGTCCATCTCGAACACCACACAAAGAATGATCATACTCCTAATAGGATCGCGATGGTGTTTCCATCTTTCTCTGGGGAGCATACGTGCAATCTTTTCTAAAGTAAGGTCCTTTACAATATGGAATTGGATCATCAAGATAGAATTTCTTACTACCAAAATCATATTTTTCAAAAGATGCCTTAGAGAAAAGTAAAAATATACCTAACACAAGAAACAAAAGAAAATAAAAAACAAATATTTACAAGTTCTATTCAAGAAAGTAAGCTAGAATTCCAAACTAACTTAATACACTAAATCTTTACCTGGTAAAGGGCGCCAGTTTTTATAATGCTCAACTTACGTGTTAATTTAAGTGCAAGGAGGTCGTTGTCAATATATTTACCCAACTTTGGATTAGGGGTCGAATCCACGAGGAACAATGTGAGTGGAGACTAAATTAATTTGGAATAATATATACTAGCTAAATTCAAAATAATAGTACAAAAATATAAAAATGGGGTGAGGGGGGTTTAAATATATCACACCTAATATTTATTTTTGAGATTTTATAGTATTAATTTGCGGCAACAAATAATTAGAGTCTAGGCAGTTAGTCACGAATCTTTTGATTATGCTTTCCCAAGGGCGAACTATGCATGAGCGTGAGACAACTTGATGCAAAGTTTAAGTTTTGGTGATGTGGTAGGATAGGTTATAAATGCTTGAGGCTAGTTTTTCAAGAAAACCTCAAAGGTTTCACTCATTGACCCTTTCGAGTACCTAATGAGTGCTTCAATCAAAACCACCTAATACCTCAATTAGACACCCCAATTTTTATGATGCTGCCCTAAGTATAGTCAACTTCACAATCACCCTTATGTCTAAGATAGTGAAAATTAGTCAACCATACTCATAAATTATCTATTATTGCCTTGGTTCCCACATTCCTCTTTCTAGGATGATGTGGGTTTCTAAAGTTCAGTCAAACCCCTCTTTCAAGGATGGTTTAAACTTTTAAGAGCTTATGATTTTCATCCATCAAACCTATTTTGGTATTTGGGATTTTCACGCACAAATATCAATCAATTTACTCAATAAATAATAGAATCCAATACCACAAACTAATAAATGAATAAACAAATCACATCCCATATATATTTACACCTTATTCTAGCATAATCCCAAGAGGAATCTACTCATAAGATAAATAAGTAAAATTTTACCCAAAATCTTCATTGATTTGATTTGAGAAAACTAAGTGAATGTTAATTCAAACTATGAGATCCAACAATTCTTCAATAGGAGTTCACTAATTCTTCTTTTGGAAGTGACTACAAAATATTCTTCACCCAAAACTTATTCAATATTTTCTTCACCAAGAATAGAGGCTACAACCCTATAACAATGTCTAAAAAATTGGGGAAGATAGAATATCATGATGATTAGGGTTTGACTATTCCTTTTGTCAACTTTGGGATTAGCCACGTGCATTTATATTTCAACCCTTGGGCTGCATTTTTTTGCTAGACCCCGATCGCATAGGGTTGGCCGCAACCTCGGTATTGCAATTGCTATTAGCTCATGCAATCATAGAAGGTTGACCTAGTTGACTGACCGCAATCGCAGTCCTTAAACCGCGACCACTGTAATTGAGGCCATGTCTGCTCCAGGTCTTCAGTTGCAATTTCTTCCTTTATTTTGATCTTTTTTAGCTCCAATACGTATCGTTCTATCTCAACAACAATTTACCTCTAAAATATAGATATTAGTTCATTAAATCACAGTTATGTCTCATTTATTCATTTAGAACATGGTAATATACATGAATGTTAAGTGCAAATGAGTGGTAAAATTAACACTCATCAACAAGCCACAACCACCCCAACCTAAAATTATGCATATTGATGAGCCTTAAAAGGATATTAATTACAGAGATATTTACCTTGAGAGTTCACACTCAAGAGGTAAGAATCAAATTAAAAGATGTCCTCCAAGTAGGAGAAAGGGGATGGAGGAGAATAGATGAGTCGTAGATTAAGTCATTCCGCAACACTAAATCAGGCGTTTCTTGGAGGCAAACCAAGCAAAAGTATTTTTTATTTTTACTCCACTAGTTTTTATTTTGTGAGTCACATATTGATGGGGAGTCTAATTACTGAAAAACTTGAGCTAATGAGCATGACGAAGACTAAGTGTGGGGTACCCCAACCCTCTTGATGTGTACAGATACTATGATCTTGGCCTAGAGGCCTCAGGGGGCATTTCAATCTCTACTTTTATGAATACTTTAGGGACAAAGTAGACTTTTAACATGGGGTCGAGAAATTCTCATTTTTAGGAGTAATTCTTAAAACAATTGTGTTAATATTAAGTGGAATATTCTGATTGGTTCTATATATGATTATATGATGCAAGTGTTTTGGTTGTTAAAGCATGTTGATTGTGTGAATTACTACTTTTTTAAGACTCTTAGGGTCATGAGTATAACTCTTGTACTTGTTGTCTTAGTGTTGAATTCATGTGATTGTTTGGTTGAGAGTCTATGATGATCCTACTGGAGTTGAGCATGTGCGATATGTGTTTAAGGTGTTGTATATTCCTTGTTGCATGTGATGTCTAGAAATTTACTAGTGTGTATACAAAGGGAAATAAAGATTGTGGGTTTATGAGATGATAAAGGACTTTCTTTGATAGCCATTACCATTGTGCATAATCTTAGTTAACCCCATTGAGAGTTTAACATATTTTCTTTAGCATCCTCATATGTTGCTGGTATCCCCTTCTTTGATGGACCATAATTTTATCAATAGCTCCAAAGTTCTTTAGTGAAAAATTAATGAAATTAAGGAGTGTAAAATTAAGTAGAAGAAAGGTGAAAGTGAATCCCTAAATTAAAAGTTATTGGTGTGTACTATTGATGTGTTATGGTTGGGAGTTAGAGAAACTTATGCTAAAGAAATTCCCTGTTTCCCAGTTGTGTTACAATGAACCTGTTTTGGCCCTAGTCCTCCTGGGACATTATGCTCCTCAACTAAGTCAAATTACTTAAGTTGAGGGTGGCTATAATTGGGGTGCGTAACTTAATGTTGGTGTGAAGAAGGGTAAAATTTAATCATGAATGAACATACAATACTCTCACCATATTATATGTGAATAATCTTAATGAGATGGGGTAAAACAAAAGATGTATGAAGGTTGTGGAGGTGAAAGATGGTCGTTGGTGATTGGTCTTAATTGTACAATGTGATGTATTAAAGCACATAGGAAAGATAGTCACTATTCTTGGACAAAAGATTTCCTACACATCCCTTAGCAAACATTACAAATCGTAAAGACATACTTGATCTTAAGATTTATTATTCTGATATTAGTGGAGTATTACACTAAAGCCAAGCCTATGGTTCATCTTATGTAACTTGTGAATTCTTTGTGAGAGGGAGCGTAACTTGATTCTTATACCCATTCTGTTATAAATTGAATTTATATGAGTGATTATGGGTAACTTTCTTGTTATGAGGGAATATGTTTAATGATAGTTGGATGATTTACACGATGTATTTTATTGAAAGATATGTATGAGTTTGCCAACTAGGCGTGTCAATTCTTGAGGCTAGGATGTTTTGGAGTAGTATTCTTGAGCTTTCAATTGTGCATGTAACATGCTTAGTGTAGAAACTTGCATTATGTGTAGTCATTATAGTAATCTCTTGAGTTTCTTGCTTGTAGTAGAATGGTAGAGTCTCCTCAGCTTATGATGCTTAGAGTAAATAGTTTTTCAAGGACGAACAAGGCTTTAATGCGGGGTAGTGATTTGAGATGGTTTTATGCACCTTAGTGTTGTTATCCTAGCTTATTTAGCTTTGTTTTGAGGACTTCTCGTGTGATTAATTTGTTAGTAATGATATAATTTAGAATATAAGTTTTTAAGTATTTTATTTCAATGTTCATGGTGTCTTTCAAACAAATTTATACTTAAATTGGTCACTTAGAGTTCAACTAAGAACTCTAGTGTAACTAGCTTGAGGTAGGTGTTGTTCTAGTTGATCTCGATGGATTACAATATGTGTAATGAGTTCCTAATTGTTTTACTATGTAATTAAGTGATTTAAATTTTTTTTTATAGTGTTTAAGGTTAAATCCGATTATTCCATGAGTCAAAACACTAAGCTAAAGATTAATAGGATGAAACTAGTTCTTAGCTTGAGTTTCTACTTCACCATTATAGATTGTGTGTTGTTTTAAGCTCTAATCCATCGTGTTTGATTCTATATGATTCTTTGTGAGTTGATTTTTATGATATATTTATGATTTACAATCTTTAAATCATGTTTAAACAAAACCAAAAGACTTGGGATGGAAGAAAAATATACAAGACGAGTTAGAAGTCATATTGAGGCCTTTCTAGTAAGCCTTCGTGATGGAGGGGCGGCGCGACCCCCATTAACATGGACTAGGTGGTTATTTTTGAAACCTAATCCCATATAATAGGTGGAACATTTTTATCCCTTTCCCATGGTATGGGTGGTGCAACATGGACCATACTTTCACACGGTCAAAATCTCATCCTATAAATAGGACAATCACATTCTTATACTCCTTGGACGTCTTATAAGCTTGGCGATGGGATGGAAAACACTACGATTAGGGTATTATTCTTTTAATTTTTTTATTGGATTATATAATGTATTCATTGATCTTGATTACAGTTATTTCCATCAGTGGCTAAACGCCACTGGTTTGAATTAATTTGGTTTTTATTATCATATATGGCTGTCTATTTATATTTTTATATCTTTTAAGGATTAGCGACCCTTAGAATGCATCTATTGTCTTCTTGTGAGTGCGGGAGGGGGAATAAGAGGATAGAACGTGGGCGCAAATAGAGAAATCTTCTTATTATTTTTATAAACCAAGGAATCTGAATTAGTGTCTAGGATAGGGATATACCTAGAAGCCTTGTTTGCTCCACTTGCAGGATAATATCTTAATGTATCTAAATGTATTATTACGTCCCCGATTAATGATGCAGTTGTAATGTCCAGTTAGGTAGAAGATTAGAGGTCGAGAGACTATGATCATATGATTAACCCTACGAACCAACAACCAAGATAAGTAATCTAACCAATGAAGGTCAATGGCTTAGTATAATTATTTGTAGTGCTTTAACCCCGTGTTTTCATCCATTGATTGTCCAAAGTCCTTACTTTTACGCATCGTTTACTTTACATTTAATTATAAACTTTCAAAAACTCTTTTGATAACATTTGCACTAATTTAATCTCAGTAGTTAAACTAGAATTTAATAGTTGGCGATTGATATTCGGCTTTTTATAAGGCCACTTATCACTTGGTGAGACCACGTACACTTATGTGTGTGGTTATTACAGATAATTATAGACGTTTCCGCACCAATCGGAAGGACTCCACTAGACACTAATCTCAAATACCAACATACCAATAAACCTAGGCTGTGATACCAATTTATCACGACCTTATTTCTCAAGTTATGATGGCACCTACTATAACCTAAATCCAATCCATAGTTTGGAATTAATAGTACTAGAAAACCAAGAGACAACCCCAAAACCTTGTGGAATTAGTACAAGAGCATCTAATATAATAAGAATAAAAAATAAAGTACTAAATGAATATACTGATACAACCCTTCTCTAAATACAATACAGAGATAAGTTTAATCTATAAGAGAGAGAATAGTAGTACTCTAAATATCAGGATCACACCCTAAATTTTTTATCCATAGCTTCTCCACCCCAGGCACCCAAAATTGGCGAGAACCAATACTATTATATGCAGGCTACAAAAGTGTAGTATGAGGACCAATACATGATACTCAGTATGAAACTGTAGCTACACTCAAAGATAATGCAAATATAAATAACATATAAGTAGGAATGTAAAAGACACCCAAATATCTTTAAAACTAACATAACAAAAAATAAGGAGGCAATAAGGATGAACTATTCTATCGTAATAATACCCAGGAACAAAATCATTATACCATATATCACTGGCTAATATGCAGATAAGGGTAGAAAGACATACAGTAGTATACAAGGCCAAAAAATTGATATACAAAATAAGTAAATGAAGTAAGAGACAGATACATAATAATACAATAGCTATATATGTGTGTATATATATGAATATACATAAATAGAACTAAGTCAAAGTTAAAACCTAAAGTAGTCATATTAGCATCTTAAGATGTTGAAATGTAGGGTGTGCACCACCTTTCAAGGGACTAGGTCCCTTAAAGTTAGACACAAGCAATAAAGTAGTAAATCAGTGAGGAAACAACACTTTGCAAAAAAGTAAAGAACACCATGGTTTAACGTGAAAACCTCTTTGCTCAATGGAGGAAAAACCATGACTTTCCCTCTCAGCACTCAATAATCCACTATAATAAAACTCATGATGATAGACTATTAGAACCTAACTCTAGGCTCAATTAGTTTAAAATAACTATATTACAAACTCTCCTTAACAACTCTATCAAGATCTCACCTCGATATTGATTAACTCTAACCAATATAAAACTCAGGTAACTCTACCTAAGCACTCAACAAGAACAAGAAAAGCATTACTCTTAAAACATGAGTTATTCAATTACATACAAAAACTTAACTCAAGAATAATTCAGCACACAAAAGCTTGAAATGTGAACAATATTTGAGTTTTTGCTGATTTCTCTCTCTGAATGATCATATTTCAAGAACTATGAATTGATAAGCATTCTTTTCTATTTATAGTAGGATAATGATTAGGGTAGAATTTTAGTTTGGCTAGGTGTCCTGATTGGTACACAGCACAACAATGCAGGTTGTTACGCTCACAGATAAAACTGCATAGGATAGTGTCAACCATATGTTTTCATGAAGACCCAGAGAACTGGTTCCTTATTATCAATTGCACATCATCAAAACAAGATATAGCAATATTCCCCTTTTTTGATGATGAAAAACCAACCACAGATTTCGAGCATCAAAGTTTATTTCATTCACCTCATTTAATCTAAGTGATCACCACTACTATTGATGAATGTTCCCCCTATCACTATGCACCATCATGTTTCAGCAACATTCTTCCCCCTGTTAATATGCCATCATGCTTCACAAACGTTTAACATATCATTTATCTTCCCCCCTGTCAATATACCTATACTTCAACATATTATCCCTCACATATGTGCCAATTGGTACCTAGTCCCTACCATATAAACTCAGTAGTATTCCCCCTTTTAGAATCATTGAAAAGTAAGAACAGTAAACCAAGAGAAAAATAAGTATAAGTGAGTGAAATCCTGTCCACTAGGAACACTAACATAAACAACTTCTAAATTAAAATAGAGACAGATAAAACACACAAACAGGGACTCATTCATATTTTAAAGTAAAAGTTAAGTATCATTATAGTGCAAGATTGAAATGTTCCATAGAAAAATATATAAGAATCATGAAAAATTTAACTAGTGAATGAATTGGGAAGAGGATTTGGAGAAATAGAACCATCTTATTATTTTCAGCAGAATGATAATGTAACCATTCCTTCATTAGAAACTTTATCTCTACATTTAAGCTAAGAAACTTATCAGTTAGAGTTGAAACTCTCCTCTTTAGTTTAACATTATTAGTTCAAAGATCTTTAGAGACACTTGGATCCTTATTAGAAAATTATTGAATTGTTATTTGCATTGTGCTAATCTCTGCACCTTTAGTGGCTGTGTTGATCATAAATTCCTCTATTTATTTCATAAACTTCTCTTGAGAAATAGTTACCAATTTATTTTTCACACACTCAGTTTTGATAAGAGTTTTCATACTAAACAATTGTATCACAGTGCTAGGTGTTCCATTTTCATAGACAATACCAAACTAATCAAACACTCTATTCACCTAGTATCCATAAGGAATGCCATTTGTTTTATTTTTCTCATGAATAATTTATGTATGTTCTCCATCATTAAAGAAGGTAAATTGATGAACTCAAAGCTATTAAGAAACACCATCACATACAAATCAGTAGCTGAAGCAATGTTTCTTTTTTTTGATCAAGGTTGAATCACTTTGTTAACAAAATCAAAAACTAATTATAACTCACTCTTGAATGATTTACTATTTACTGCAACCATAGATTTTCCCTTAACTTTTGATGCATTTTCCATAAAATCTATTGGGGGTTGTTTATTTGATACAGTAATCACACCACTGATAGGAACATACAAAATTCTCCCAAGTAATACAACATCCAGATTTGGCTTCTTTTGTTGAAATACAACAGTCATCTTCAATTTGTCTTTAGAAAATCCAATTTGGAATAGGATTTGCTAACTACCTCATAAAAGACTGTAGGAATTGGTCCTTCCATAATATGGATCCATCTTTGATTTTTAACAAGATTAACTAATTCCATCATACCTTGTTTGGATAATACACTTGAGTCAAAGATCATCCCAGTTAGCACTTTTTGATTTCTCAAGAACCTATTTCATACTTCATTAGACACAACTTTCCTTCTTTCTCCATTTTTACCTTTTTATAAACAGTGATATGTTCCCCTTCAATCATTTTCCTCTTTTTAGGACCACATCCTTCAAAACTCTACTGCTTTTCAATAGAACTTCTAGACTTCTCTCTAGGGTTTATTGTTATCTTACTGACATCTTAATCCTTAGGACTAACCATGATCTTTCTTAGGCTATTTGATAGCAAGATAAATTTTTCATCAATCAATGTATCATCCATCAATATACTACCAAAAAGGTTATGAAGCTTAAGGGATTAATCATCATCAATGAGTTGAGTGAAGAATGTAGTGGAGAAGAAAGGTGTTTTTAAAGAAGGTCTGAGAGAGGATTTTTATCTATGATAAGTTTAGAGTCCTTTGACAGACATAACAATGAGGAATTAGCCGACATTTGCATATCTTTATTATAAGAGGGCTATTTATGGCTAGATCTTTTCTTTTGACAAAAGAAGGTTTGGGTACAATAATATTTAAGGAAACAAATAAGCTTAAGGAAGGGATTTTTAAAAGAATGAGATGTGATCAATTTTAATTTTGGGGTGACAGATCTTTCCTTTTAAGATAAGAAAAATATTTGACACAAAGAGAGAACAAATGTGGCTTTTACTGATAAAAAAAAGGCACAGTCATGATACTAGACTGAGAAATGTGACTAGGTGCCCCCCTTTTTTGAGCGAATCCTTAAATTTGTGTCTATCTCAGCTGTTCTCTTAAAAATTTATTCCCATGCGCGTTTACGTGCAAAGGGAGGATACTGAGTTAGACTATCAAGTACATACATTATACAATATACATGTCTTTTGGTCATAGCTAATTTTAGGGAGAACAACAGATTCAACTAATTGGTTAGGTTATTTTGATTAACCCCATCATCAACCTATTCTTTATAAATTGTTCATTTTTAAGAGACTTGATAAATCTGTTTGCTATCTAATCTTCAGTCTTACAAAACATCACGGAACTAACTCCCTTCTAAATATTGTCTCTAAAAAAATAAAATCTCACATCAATATCTTTGCCCTCTTATGCTGCACTATATTTTTATCCATGTTAAGAGCACTTGCGTTTTCACACAACAGTGGGATAGTGCCTGAGCCAATCCCAAAATCCTTCAGTTGTTTTTTGATCCACAATAATTGAGCATAATAAGAAGCTGCAGCCACATACTCAACTTTAGTGGTAGATATAGAAAATGCGTTCTGCTTCTTAGAACCCCAAGAGATTAAGGAAGAAACCTAAAAATATGCCATTCTTAAGGTGTTTTTTTTATCTACCAAATATCTAGTATAATCAGTATCAACATAGCCTATTAGATCAAAATTGTCTCCAGATGGATAGTATAGGACTAGGTCCCATATCCTTTTAAGATACATGAGAATTCTTTTTATAGCTTTCAAATGTGACATCTTTGGGCAAGCCTAAAATCAGGCACATATTTTCACATTGAATACAATATCTATCCCGCTTGTAGTGAGATATAGAAGGGATCCAATAATCCCTCTATACATGGTCTCATTAACTGAGGGACCAAATTAATCATTATCCAACTTTGAACTGGTTCTGCTGGAGTTTTAATTGACTTGGCATCTTCCAAATTGTATTTCTTTAATATCACTTTGATGTATTTCTCTTAAGAAATCATTGACTCATGAGAAGTTTGCTTGATCTTCAGTCCTAGGAAGAAACTCAATTCACCCATCATACTCATTTGAAAATCACTACCCATTAGCTTTGCAAACTCTTCACATAGTAATTCAGAAGTAGCTCCAAAGACTATGTCATCAACATATTTCTGAACAATTAGTAAGTTGCTACCTCTGGGATTTAGAAAGAAAGTATTATCATTTTCCCCTCTTTTAAAGCCATTTTCTTGAAAAAACTTTTAAAGTCCCTCATACCAAGCCCTTGGTGCTTGCTTCAGACTATAGAAATCTTTCTCCAATTTAAGCACATGATGTGGAAAATCAAAATCATCAAAACCTAGAGGTTGCTTGACATAGACTTCTTCCTTCAAGATTCCATCCAGTAAAGAACTTTTGACATTTATTTGGACGAGTTTTAACCCCATGTATATAGCAAATGCAATAAGTATTCTGATAGCCTTTACCCTTGATAAATGGGCAAATATCCATCATTCCTTTTTCCTGATTATAAACTTGAAAAACCATTCTTCCATTATTTTTGTTGATAGACCCATGCTCATCCTACTTGTTTTTGTTGTAACACCCTCATTCACTGAACTGAAATGCTACACGGTGTTATGACCCCGAGGGACCACAAGATAACCTATGACTGATATCTGTACCTGTATACTACAAATCATGATATAAGAATGTGGAATACATAAAACTGTAAGGCCATAAGGTTCAACTGAAAAAATCATGTGGGAGAAAATACCCAAAACAACTTAATCTGCAAGCTAAGTCTGAACGTAAATCTGAACGTAAATTTGTACCTAAATCTAAAAGCCTCTAAACTATCTGAATAAGGAGTTGAAGGAACATGTCTCCAACTAACTCCGTAAAATTGAGCTAAAGAAATAAATAAATTTATCAAATCATATTGTCCTCGAATCAATGAGGACTCACTGTGTCTCTGGGATTGGAATGCTAACGCTACTACTGGGCTGGAGTTCCTATCTCGGAAGCTATGGTGTAACATGAAAAGAAAGCACCATAGCGCAAATGCGTTAGTACAACTGGAGTACTAAGTATACGAGGAAGGTAGGCTGAACATAAAGGGTTTCATGCATGAACAACACTGACTAACTGATATGAACATGGGAGTGCAAGCACATATATATAAAAACTAGGACCGTGAATACATGATAGCATGACCTGTAAGCAAATACATGGTTTATTGATAACTGTCATGGCTGATACTGAAACTAATAATATGGACGATTGTATCTGATAGTTCTGTATATACTAGAATCTGAAGAACGCCCTAATTTCTTTTATTGAGATTGATACTGAAACTGTGGGAAGTTGTGTTTAACCGACATGACCCATGTATGCCATTATGGCTAAGTTGGGGTCCAATCTCTGCCCTGACTGGAGGGGTGTCAATATCGTACCATGGGTAAGGACAGCCTGTGAGTGACCCTTATCTGGCGGGTACTCAATGAGAATGGTGGGAACCATAAATTGATGGGTTAAGACACCTCATCAACCCTAATCTGACGGGTTAAGATGTCTCAACCTACGCTGGCTACGAAGTTCTGGAACACGAGGATGACTACTAAGAATCACACCCTGAACTGGAGGGCAAGTTCCCATATTTGGTTTCACTCAGTGCTAACCTCTACTCCCATCTGGAGGGACTGGACATGAATAACTGACTGTGCATGACTTAATCTGACTGAATTTTGTTGACTGACAGAATGTTAATGATACATGACAACTGACTAGGATCATGAGGTTTTCCTGAGTCACATGACTGACTGCAGTCTATGGAATCATAGCTTGAGTTCAGATATCATGAAACATGACATGGATCTAGGCACACAACTATTGTTTTTTGGTACAATTACCCCCATGACTCGATAGGAGGAAACTGACACACATGACATGACTTGATCACAAGATTTGAGTCCATAATTCATAATATCATAAGTAAGGCTTTCATATTAAGAATGATTCTTAACAAACTATCACATGATCAGGAATGCACACAACATTCATATACTTGCATGGCTTCAATAACATGGTCATTTCATATTGCAACAATATCATGAGCATCTCGTACAGCTTCTTTAATTCAAGAAAATAGCATGGGGATCACGTTGAACATAAACTTAGAACATGGAATAGTCATTTAGGACTCATTATGTCATAAAAGCATGATTTCTATTCCCTTAGGTATTTTCACAAACACTTTACATGCACATCTTAGGCATAGGCGGATTCATCAAGATTACAAATATTCAACCACCAATTTCACATATTTATATATTAAATACCTCCATTTCCTCACAATAAACATACAAAGATCCCATCTTAGGCATCATCAAAATCCAACCACATGAACATCAACCACCATTAACATAAACATCATAATACAAAATTTAGAAGATGGTTCTTGAGCTTCATGGACGAAAGGAGTCCATAAATCAACTCACGCATACCTTAGAAGGAAGATTCTTAATGATTGACGGAGGAATTTGCTTGAAATCAGATCTTTAAGCTTAGTTACGCAACCCTAGTTGTTTTTCTCTTTTAGTTCTCTTGGATGATGAGCTTTGAGATGATAATAGGATTGTAATATGTTTAGAAGCTATATATTTCGTAGGGTTAAGTTTAGGGACGTGTAAGGAGTGCTAAAAGACTTAATTACCCTTAAAATAACTCAAAACAGAGTATTTTGGCACCTGGAACAGACTTAGACGACGTCTAAGTAATTGTCTAAGCTAGGTTGGGCAGCGCCTAACCAATCGCCTATGTTTGGTTGGGCGGCGCCTAACCAATCGCCTATCCTTACTGTCTCTCATGAAAATGGGCATAACTTTTCGCTCGGGTATTGGATTAAGGAAACATTGGTAATGTTGGAAAGCTAATTCGATTATCTACAATTTGGTGGATCTAAATCAGCAAAACTACCACATTAACATCGAGTTATACTCGTTCAAAGATGACCCTTGCAAAATCGAACACTAAAACTTGATGGATTCAAAAACTCTTAGCTTGTATTACCTTAAGGACTCATACGAACAAGCTTAATGCATCATAAGCTATCCTATCATTAGGATATTCATTATAAGTCATGTACTCAAGTATGAATCACAGTATAGGAGATATCATACGTAGGAATACTTATTCACTTCCTAGCTTAGAAACATGTGGGGTATTACATTTGTACACCCATTTGATCCTACTAATTATTCTATCAACAGGTCTAGGGACCAGGTGCCAGACTTTACTTCTTTTAAATTACTCAAGATCCTCCTACACTGCATTGATCTAGTCAGTATCTTTCAAAGCCTCTTTCATATATTTAGGCTTAATTTGGTATAATAATACTAAGAATGCCATGAACTTTTTAGCTTGAACTCTTGTATGGACTGCAGAGATCAAAGGTGTGGTCAGATTCTCATGTGGGTGAGAAGATTTATACCTCCAGTTTGACCGTCTTAGATGAGTTCCACTGGGACCAATTCCTTGAGGATTTTGACTGGACCCTTCTTGATGTACTTCAATTTAAGTAGGAATCTGTAACTGAGATCCTGGATCACCATCTCCTTAATCATTCTCATGTACATCATTTAGTCCTCGACTATTATCTTCAGCAATATCATCCCTTTGAATAGGAATAAGGTCTTCGATGTTACAATATTTACCATCACCTAGATTTATTAGATTTTTTTCATCAAAGACCACATACACAGGTTCTTCAACACACATAGTTCTTTTATTGAAAACTCTTTATGTTTTTTCTTCTTGAATAATAGCCCAAAAATATTGCTTTATCATTTTTAGAGTTAAACATTCCTAGATTATTCTTCCCATTATTTAGAACAAAATATTTGCGCCCAAAAGGTTTGAAGTAGTCAAGATTATGCTCTCTATTGAACATAAGCTCATATGTGGTCTTTTTTAAGATTGATCTAATCAAGAACCTATTTGTTCCACTGTACGCAACATTTATAGCTTCAACCCAAAAGTTCTTTGAAAGACCATTGTCAATCAGCATAGTTCTGGCAATCTCTATGAAGGTTCTGTTATTTCTATCAACAACTCCATTTTGCCAAGGAGTCCTTAGGGTAGAGAAGTTATGACTGATTCAATTTTTACCATAGAAGCCTCTAACTTGGGTGTTCTCGAATTCAGTTCCATGATGAGATCTGAATTCAGCAATCTTACAGTTCAACTTCATTTGAATTTTCTTAGTAGGAGTAACTAAAACCTCGCAGGTTTCATCCTTGGTTCTCAAGAACACTGTCCAAGTGAACTTGGAGTAGGATAGATACATACATCTTTCGTCCTCTACTTTAGACTTTAATAGGTCCACATAGATCCATTTTCCATATCAAGGGGTCTACAAATACTCACTTACTTCTTCAGCTTTATGAAAAACTTGGTTTGTTTGCCCTTAACGCAAGCATTACAAACCTTGTTGTCTGGAAGTTTCATCTTGGACATGCCATGTACCAGGTCCTTTTAAATCAACTTGTTTAGCAAAAAGGAACTTACATGTCTCAAGCTTCTGTGCCTTAGATAAGCATCTTCACTTTGAGCACATAAGCAAGTTAATTCCTCATGAGACACAGACTCTAAATAAACGACATAAATATTTTTTATCCTCTTGGATTTGAGAATAACTCTCCAAGACTACAATATTGATACAATACAATAATTAGATAAGAATATAAAATCATTACCTTTCTCACAAATTTGAGAAACACTTAGAAGACTGTAGTTTAGGCCATTCACATTGTACACATATTCAATTGCTTAATGTGAAGGTCTTCAAATCTTTTCCACACAATCAATATAGTCCTTTTTACCATTTCCAAAAGAGACACCTCTACCTTGTTGTGTCTTGAGTGAAAGAAATTAGTCATTCCTCCGATTCATATGCTATGAACATCAATTATCCATGAACCATTTTTTACTGTATTCCCTTTTTCCTACCTGCAAATTTAGTCATTTGTTAGATTTGGGAACCTATTTGATTTTGAATTCTAAATATGAAGACAAAGGCATGATCAAGTATTTATTTGCCTATCTAGGTAGAGAATTCTTATTCATTTTTTTCAATGGTATGAAAACCTTAGGATAATAAGTCTCTTGCTGGATGTATCTAGTACTACTCATTGTACCTTTAAGACAATACTGACAATTTATTTCAAGTGTCTATCTCTTATACAATGTGGGCATAGAGCTTTGTGAACCCTATTTGTAATATCATGAACATCTTTCCTTTGAGACCCAAGTGATTGGTTTTTACACTGATATCCAAGTCCTTTACCATTATTGACACCCTGACTAGTTAAACTAGAAAGGATTTGAGAGGATATAGTCTATTTTAAGGATTTGTAAAGTTCTTCCCTCATACAGATCATGTCCCTTTCTAATTCTTCATTCTTATGGAGTGCAGTCATAAGATAATTTTGAGAATCCTTCAACTTTATTCAATATCAATTTGAATACTTGAGGCTTATTTCTTCCTTTTACAATCAGAATCACCCACTTTCTTCAGTTTATTAATTAAACTCAGATTTTCATATTTCAACTTAGTAAACTGTTTCTTTATTTTAGATATCTGGAGAGTTAAAGAAATTAATTAAAGCTCCTAATTCTCTACTTGCTCCTAGTTCACGCACATAATCAAACGTTATATTTGCTAGTATCTTTATATTTCTTGCATAATTATCTAAATTTTCCTTAATGTCAGAGAGAGTTACCTTATGTTATTTAGTATCTGCAGTGTTTACAATGAGAGAAAACAAAGGCATCATATTTAAATTCACATTCCTTGATAGCCATCATAGGAATATCTTCAGCCTTTTTAGTTTCATCAAATTCAATAGAGGAATATCCAAATATTGCTAGGGCCTGCTTCATTGCATAATTAGCTACAACTTTTCTTCTTAGTTTTACAGGGACCTGGTCCCTGTCCTATGTTGTATGCAAACTCAATCCAAGGCAAGTGGTCATCCCCACTTCCCTTGAAGTCAATTCCACACACCTTTAGCATATCTTCAAGATTCTGAATGGTCCTCTCTGCTTGACCATCTGTCTGAGGATGAAATGATATGCTGAGATGGACTTGGGTACCACGACCCTTTTGGAATGCTTTCTAAAAGTGAGAAGTGAATTGGGTGCCTCTGTCTGAGATGATAGATAGTGGAACACCGTGTAACCTGACTAACACCCTGATATAGAGTGTGGCATAATCCTTGGTGGAATAAAAAGTATGAACAGGAAGGAAATAAGATGACTTGGTCATTCTATCTATAATGACCCATACTGAATCATGTTGATGACGAGTTAAACCCGTCACAAAGTCCATGTTAACTTCTTCCCACTTCCAAGTAGGAATGGTGAACTCTTGCATTGAACCACTAGGTTTCTGATGCTCTATCTTAACCTTCTAACAAGTAGAACACTTAGCCACAAACTCTACAATATCTCTCTTCATCCCACTCCACCAATAGATCTCCCGCATATCACGGTACATCTTAGTGGCCCCTGGATAAATAGAGTATCGCGCACCATGCGCTTCTTCAAGAATTCAATGCCTCAATTCATCTTTACATGGAACACATAGATGACCCTGACAACGAAGAAAACTGTCTCCCCCTTGGGAGAAAACCTTGACTTTTTGATTCTGAACTGACTCTTTGAGCTTGACAAGGCTAGGATCCCTGTCTTTTTTCTCTTTCACCCCGGAAGCTAGAGATGACTATAAACTACTATGAATACATACTCCACCCTTTGAATAATCGACTAAGCGAACGCCTAGCCTAGCAAGATGATGGATCTCCTTAGCCATATTTTTCTTACTATCCTCAATGTGAGAAATACTACCCATGGAGAGTCGACTCAGAGCGTCGTCCACAACATTAGCCTTGCCCAGATGATAAAGAAAACTCATGTCATAATACTTCAAGAGATCTAACCACCTTCACTGGTGAAGATTGAGATCTTTCTGGGAAAAGACACACTGGAGGATTTTATGGTCTGTGAAGACATCTACATGAACTCCATAGAGATAATGCCTCCAAATCTTCAAGGCAAAAACTATCACTGCTAACTCAAGATCATGAGTAGGATCATTTTTCCCTTGTGGCTTTAACTGTCTCGAGGTGTAGGCTATGACCTTACTATGCTGCATGATGACACAACCTAAACCCACTCTGGATGCATCACAATAGACTACAAAACTGTCTGAACCATCTGGAATAGCTAGAACTAGAGCTGAGGTGAGTCGAGTCTTCAACTCTTGAAAGCTCTTCTCACATAAATCTGACCACTGAAACTTAATCTTCTTCTGAGTCAATCTGGACATAGGAGATGTAATAGAAGAAAATACCTCAACAAACCATCTGTAATAGCTATCCAAACCTAAGAAACTCCTAATATCTGATGGAGAAATGGGTCTTGGCCAGTTTCTTATAGCCTCAGTTTTTTGAGGATCTACTCTAATGCCATCACCAAAAAAAATATGTCCAAGGAATGCTACTTATCTTAGCCAAAATTCACACTTGCTAAACTTAGTGAATAACTGGTGATCCCTAAGAGTCTAAAGAACAATCCTGAGATGGTCTGCATGATCATGCTCTGTACGAGAATAGACCAGAATATCATCTATGAATACTATGAAAAACATGTCCAAGTACTGCTTGAACACATGGTTCATCAAATCCATAAACGCTGTAGGGGCATTGGTAAGATGAAATGACATGACTAAAAATTTGAAGTGACCATACCGAGTACAGAAAGCTGTCTTCGGAATGTCACATTCTCTAACTCTGAGCTAATGATAGCCTGATCTGAGGTCTATCTTGGAGAAGTAACTAGCACCCTAAAGTTGGTCGAGTAGATCATCAATCCTGGGAAGAGGATATCTGTTCTTGATCGTGACCTTATTGAGTTGACGGTAATCAATACACATCCTGAGAGAACTATCTTTTTTGCTCACAAATAATACTATCGCACCCCATGGGGAAATGCTGGGTCTGATAAATCCCTTATCTAAGAGATCCTTCAACTGATCTCTAAGTTTCTTGAGTTCTACTAGTGCTATTTTGTATGGCAGAATAGAAATAGGTTGATTATCCGGAAGAAGGTCTATGCCAAAGTCTATTTCCCTTTTGTGAGGAATGCCTGGAAGATCTTTGGGAAAGACATTTGAGTATTCATTAACAACAGGGATTTTTTCAAGGCTGGGAGATTCAGAACTGGAATCTTTAACATGAACGAGATGATACACACACCCCTTAGAAATCATTTTCGTTGCCCGAAGGTAGGAAACAAGTTGACCCCTAAACGCTGAAATACTACCCTTCCACTTTAGGACGTGCTCACTCGGGAACCAAAACTGAACTATCCTATTTCTGCAGTCGACTGTGGCATAGCAGGAATGAAGCCAATCCATGCTGAGAATGACATCAAAATTAGTCATCTCTAACTCCACTAAATCTTCTCACATAGATTTTTGAGATATCATAACCGGGCAGTTCCTGTATACCCACTTGGCTATGATGGTTTTAACCACTGGGGTAGATACTGAGAAGGGATCTGCTAGGACTTCGGGACTAATTCTGAAATCACCTACTATGTATGGAGTAACAAAAGGTAAAGATGCACCTGGGTCTATCAAAGAATAATAATAAACATGGAAAATCTGTAACTACCAGTAACAATTTCCTGATCCTGCCGGGATTGAGAGTTTAACTTGTGATTATGCTCACTAGCATGACATGAATAATGAAGAAAGAGGACTATTCCTAAGATATCTTATAGCCTCCCCCACATAAATGTGGCGTGCAACACACCCATGTACAAGACTCTACTAGATGCGGATTTCAGACTTCCTAGGACTCTATTGAACCTTAGGCTCTGATACCAAGTTTGTAACACATTGATTCGCTGAACCTGAATGTTACATGTTGCTCATGACCGCGAGAGACCACAAGCTAACCAATGACTGATAGCTGTACCTATATACTGCAAATTATGATATAATAATGCAGAATACATACAATTGTAAGGCCATAAGGTTTAACTAAATAAAACCATGTGGGTGAAAATACCCAAAACAACTCAATCTGAAAGCTAAGTCTGAACGTAAATCTGAATATAAATCTGAAAGCCTCTAAACTATTTGAATAAGGAGTTAAAAGAACATGTCTCCAACTAACTCCGTAAAACTGAGCTGAAGAAATGAATAAATGTATCAAATAATATTGTCCTTGAATCAATGAGGACTCACTGTGTCTCTGCGACTGGAATGCTACCGCTACTGTTGGGTTGGAGTTCGTGTCTCAGAACCTATGGTGTAACATGAAAAGAAAGCACCATAGTGCAAATACATCAGTACAACTGGAGTACTGAGTATACGAGGAAGGTAGGCTGACCATAAAGGGTTTCATGCATGAACAACACTAACTGACTAATATGAACGTCGGAGTGCAAACACATATATATAGAAACTGGGACCATGAATACGTGATAGAATGACCTATAAAGTATTACATGGTTTACAGATAACTGTCATGACTGCTATTGATATAGATAACATGGACGACTGTATCTGACAGTCCTATATATACTAAAATCTGAAGAACGTCCTGAGTTTTTTTATTGAGACTGATATTGAAACTATGGGAAGTAGTGTTTAATCGACATGCCTCATGTATGCCGTTATGGATAAGATGGGGTCCAATATATGCCCCGACTAGAGGGGTGTCAATACCGTGCACGGGTAAGGACAACCTGTAAGTGACCCTTATCTGGCGGGTACTTTAAGAGAATGGTGGGAACCCTAAACTGACGGGTTAAGCCACCTCATCAACCCTAATCTGATGGGTTAAGATGTCTCAACCTACGCTGGCTACGTAGTTCTGGAACAAAAGGATGACTACTAATAATCACACCCTTAACTGGGGGGTGAGTTCCCATCCTTAGGTTCACTCGGTGCTACCCTCTACTCCCATCTGGAGGGACTGGAAATAAATAACTGACTGCGCATGACTTCATCTTACTGAATTCTATTGACTTGTGGAATATTACTGATATTTAACAATTGACTAAGATCATGAGGTTTTCCTGAGTCACATGACTGACTGAAGTCTATGGAATCATAGCTTGAGTTCGGATATCATGAAACATGACATGGCTCTAGGCGCACAACTATAGTTTTTGGGAACAAGTAACCCCAGGACTCGATGGAGGAAACTGACACACATGACATGACTTGATCAAAAGATTTGAGTCCACAATTCACAATATCATAAGTATGGCTTTCATAATAGGAATGATTCTCAACAAACTATCACATGATCGGGAATGCACACAACATGTATATACTTGCATGGCTTCAATAACATGGTCTTTCCATATCACAACAGTATCATGAGCATCGTACAACTTCTTTAATTTAAGATAATGGCATGGGGATCACGTTGAACATAAACTTCGAACATGGAATAGTCATTTAGGACTCATTATGTCATAAAAGCATGATTTCTATTCCCTTAGGTATTTTCACAAACAACTTACATGCACATCTTACGCATAGGTGGATTCATCAAGATTACAAATATTCAACCACCAATTTCACATATTTATACATTAGATACCACCATATCCTAACAATATACATACAAAGATCTTATCTTAGGCATCATCAAACTCCAACCACATGAACATCAACCACCAACAACATAAACATCATAATACAAAATTTAGAAGATAGTTCTTGAGCTTCATGGACGAAAGGAGTCCATGAATTAACTCACACATACCTTAGAAGGAAGATTTTTGATGATTGATGAAGGAATTTCCTTGAAATCGGATCTTCAAGCTTAGTTACATAACCCTAGTTTTTTTTCTCTTTTAGTGCTCTTGGATGATGATCTTTGAGATGATAATAGGATTGTAATATGTTTAGAAGCTACATATTTTGTCGGGTTAAGTTTAGGGACGTGTAAGGAGTGTTAAAAGACTTAATTACCCTTAAAATAACTCAAAACAGAGTGTTTTTGGCACCTAGAACTGACTTAGACGGCGCCCAAGTTATTTCCTATGCTAGTTTAGGTGGCACCTAACCAATCGCCTATGTTTGTTTGGGCGGCGCCTAAACAATTGCCTATACTTACTGTCTCTCACGAAAATAGGCATAACTTTTCGCTCGAGTATTGGATTAAGGAGAAATTGGTATCGTTGGAAAACTAATTTGATTCTATACAATTTGGTAGGTCTAAATCAACCAAAATACCACATTAAGATCGAGTTATACTTATTCAAAGATGATCCTTGCAAAATTGAACACTAAAACTTGATGGATTCAAAAACTCTTAGCTTGTATTACCTTAAGTGATTCATATAAGAATGCTTAATGCATCATAAGCTATCCTATCACTAGTTTAGTCATTGTAAGTCATGTAGTCAAGTATGAATAATAGGATAGGAGATATCATTCGTAGGAATGATTTGTAAAGATCTTCCCTCATACAGATCAGGTCCCTTTCTAATTCTTCATTCTTATGGAGTGCAGTCATAAGATAATTTTGAGAATCCTTCAACTTTAGTCAATCTCAATTTGAATACTTAAGGCTTATTTCTTTCTTTTACAATTGAAATCATCCACTTTCTTCAATTTATTAATAAAACTCAGATTTTCATATTTCAACTTTGTAAACTGTTCCTCTATTTAAGATATCTAGAGAGTCAATGAAATTAATTAAAGCTCCTAATTCTCCACCTTCTCATTTAGAGCATTTTTCTCAATGGTTAGTTCACGCACATAATCAAACCTTATAGTTGCTAGCATCTTTATATTATTTGCATAGTTATCTAAATTTTCCTTAATGTCAGAGAGAGTTACCTTATTTTCTTTGGTATCTGCAGTGTTTACAATGAGAGAAAACAAGGAATCATATTTAAATTCACATTCCTTGATAGCCATAATAGGAATATCTTCATCCTTTTCAGTTTCATCAAATTAAATAGAGGAATCTCCCAATATTGCTAGGGACTGCTTCATTACATAATTAGCTACAGCCTTTCTTCTTCGTTTTACAGGGACCTGGTCCTTGCTCTATCGTTTTCCACCTCTAGTCTTGAGATAATCTTTGTAATTTATTTTGTGCATTAGATAGTTCTTAATGAAATGCTTAGGACTTCCACATGTGTGATAAACATCAATAGTGCTTCTCTTTTTCCTGGTACCTCCTTTTCTTTGAAACTAGCCACTTTTCTTCATAGCTCTAACAATTCTTTTTACCAAATAGGCAACATTAATGTATTGATCACTTTAATCAAATTTCTACAAACATCTGCATAGGACTTCTGTCAGCTCTGAGAAGCCCAGAGTCTCTCTCTAATCAATTGAACTTTCTCTAAGGCGTTGAATACTAAGTCAGGATCTATGATTGAGGCCTCACTAACTTTGAACCAACCAATCAATGATCTATGTCTCCTACCATAGAGAACTTCAAATGGAGCCATCCGAATACTAGAATGATAGCTATTGTTGTATGCAAACTCAATCAAAGGCAAGTGGTCGTCCCAATTTACCTTGAAGTCAATTGCACACGCCCTTAGTATATATTCAAGAGTCTGAATGGTCCTCTCTACTTGACCATCTGTCTGAGGATGAAATGCTGTGCTGAGATAGACTTGGGTATCGAGACCCTTTTGGAATGCTTTCCAAAAGTGAGAAGTGAAATGGGTACCTCTGTCTGAGATGATAGATAGTGGAACACCATGTAACCTGACTAACTCCCTGATATAGAGTTTGGCATAATCCTCGGCGTAATAAGAAGTATGAACAGGAAGGAAATGAGCTTACTTGGTCATTCTATCTATAATGACCCATACTGAATCATGCTGATGATGAGTTCTAGAAAAACCTGTCACGAAATCTATGTTAACTTCTTCGCACTTCCAAGTAGGAATGGTGAAATGTTACATGGAACCATTAGGTTTCTGATGCTCTATCTTAACCTACTGACATGTAGAGCACTTAACCACAAACTCTGCAACATCTCCCTTCATACCACTCAACCAATAGATCTCCCGCATGTTGCGGTACATCTTAGTGGAACCTGAATGAATAGAGTATCGCACACCATGCACTTCTGGAAGAATTCTCTGCCTCAATTCATCTATACATGGAACACATAGAAGACCCTGACAACAAAGAACACCATCTCCCCCTTGGGTGAAAACCTTGACTTTCTGATTCTGAACTGACTCTTTGAGCTTTACAAGGCTAGGATCCCAACCTTTTTTCTCTTTCACCTCGGAAACTAGTGATGACTCTGAACTACTATGAATGCATACACCACCCTCTGAAGAATCGACTAAGCGAATGCCTAGTCTGTAAAGCTGATGGATCTCCTGAGCCATCTTTTTCTTACTAGCTGCGTCGGCCATAACATTTGCCTTGCCCGGATGATGAAGAACACTCATGTCGTAATCCTTCAAGATCTCTAACTACCTTCTCTGGCGAAGATTGAGATCTTTCTAGGAAAAGACATACTAGAGGCTTTTATGGTCTGTGAAGACATCTACATGAACTCCATAGAGATAATGCCTCCAAATCTTCAAGGCAAAAACTACCGTTGCTAACTCAAGATTATGAGTAGGATATTTCTTCTCATGTGGCTTTAACTGTCTGGAGGTGTAGGCTATGACCTTACGATGCTGCATGAGGAAACAACCTAAACCCACTCTGGATGTATCACAATAGACTACAAAACCGTCTGAACTATCTGGAATAGCTAGAATTGGAGCTGGGGTGAGTCGAGTCTTCAACTCTTGAAAGCTCTTCTCGCATGAATATGAACACTGAAACTTAATCTTCTTCTGAGTCAATATGGACATGGGAGATGCAATAGAATAAAATCCCTCAACAAACCATCAGTAATAGCCAGAAAAACCCAAGAAACTCCTAATGTCTGATGGAGAAACAGGTTTGGGCTAGTTTTTTATAGCCTCAGTTTTCTGAGGATCTACTCTAATGCCATCACCGAAAACAATATAGCCAAGGAATGCTAATGATCTTAGCCAAAATTCGCAATTACTAAACTTAGCAAATAACTGGTGATCCCTGAGAGTCTGAAGAACAATCCTGAGATGGTCTGATAGACCAGATTATCATCTATAAAGACTATGACAAACATGTCCAAGTACTTCTTAAACATACGATTCATCAAATCCATAAAAGCTGTAGGGGTATTGGTAAGACAAAATGACATGACTAAAAATTCGAAGTGACCATACCGAGTACGAAAAGCTGTCTTTGAAATATCACATTCTCTAACTCTGAGCTGATGATAGCCTGATCTGAGGTTTATCTTGGAGAAGTAACTTGCACCCTGAAGTTGGTCGAATAGATTATCAATCCTACGAAGAGGATATCTATTCTTGATTGAGACCTTGTTGAGTTGACGGTAATCAATACACATCCATAGAGAACTATCTTTCTTGCACACGAATAACACTGACGCACCCCATGAGGAAACTCTAGGTCTGATGAATCCCTTATCTAAGAGATCCTTCAACTGATCTCTCAGTTCCTTGAGTTCTACTGGTGCAATTCTGTATGGAAGAATAGAAATAGGTTATGTATCCAGAAGAAGGTCTATGTCGAAGTCTATTCCCCTTTCGGGAGGAACGCCTGGAAGATTTTTGGGAAAGACATTTGAGTATTCATTAACAACAGAGACTGTTTTGAGGCTGGGAGATTCAGAATTGGAATCTTTAACATGCACGACATCATATACACACCCCTTAGAAATCATTTTTCTTGCCCTAATGTAGGAAATAAGTTGACCCCTGAACGCTGAAATATTACCCTTCCACTCTAGGACGGGCTCATTCGGGAAGTGAAACTGAACTATCCTGTTTCTGCAGTTGAATGTGGCATAGTAGGAATAAAGCTAATCCATACCAAGAATGACATCAAAATCACTTATCTCTAACTACTCTAAATCTACTGACGTGGATTTTTGAGAAATCATAACCGGGCAGTTGCGGTAGAGACTAAGAAGGGCTCTGCTAGGACTTTAGGACTGATTCAAAAATCTCCTGCTATGTATGGAGTAACAAAAGTCAAATATACACCTGGGTCTAGCAAAGCATAAACATGAACATGGAAAATCTGTAACGTACCAGTAACGTCATCAGGAGAATTTTCCTGACCCTGCCAGGACTGAAGAGTTTAACTTGTGATTACGCTCACTAGCATGACATGAATAATGAAGAAAGGGGATTGTTCCTAACATATCTTATAGCCTCCTTTACATAAATATGGCGCGCAACACACCCATGTACAAGACTCTACTAGATGCTGATTTCAAACTTCCTAGGACTCTATTGAACCTTAGGCTCTGATACCAAGTTTGTAACACCTTGATTCGCTGAATCGGAATGATACACAGTTCTCATGACCCTGAGGGACCACAAGCTAACCCATGACTGATATCAATACCTGTATACTGCAAATCATGATATAATAATGTAGAATACATAAAACTATAAGGACATAAGGTTCAACTGAATAAAACCATGTGGGTGAAAATACCCAAAACAACTCAATCTGAAAGCTAAGTCTGAACGTAAATCTAAAAGCCTCTAAACTATTTGAATAAGGAGTTAAAGGAACATGTCTCCAATTAACTCCGTAAAACTGAGCTGAAGAAATAAATAAATATATCAAATCATATTTTCCTTGAATCAATAAGGACTCACTGTGTCTCTGTGACTGGAATGCTACCGCTACTGCTGGGCTAGAGTTCGTGTTTCGGAACCTATGGTGTAACATGAAAAGAAATCACCATAGCGCAAATGCGTCAGTACAACTGGAGTACTGAGTATACGAGGAAGGCAGGCTGAACATAAAGGATTTCATACATGAAGAACACTGACTGACTAATATAAACATCGGAGTGCAAACACACATATATAGAAACTGGGATCATGAATACGTGATAGCATGAACTATAAGCTATTACATGGTTTACTGATAACTGTCATGATTGATACTGAAGCTGATAACATGGACGACTATATCTAACAATCCTGTATATAATAAAATATGAAGAACACCCTGTGTTCTTTATTAAGACTGATACTGAAACTGTGGGAAGTAGTGTTTAACTGACATGCCCCATGTAAGCCGTTATGGCTAAGATGGGGTCCAATCTCTGCCCCGACTGGAAGGGTGTCAATACCATGCCACGGGTAAGGACAACTTGTGAGTCACCCTTATGTGGCGGGTACTCACCTCATCCACCCTAATTTGATGGGTTAAGATGTCTCAACCTACGTTGGTTACGTAGTTCTGGAACACAAGGATGACTACTAAGAATCACACCCAAAACTGGTGGGTGAGTTCCCATCCTAGGGTTCACTTAGTGCTAACCTCTACTCCCATCTGAAGGGACTGGACATGAATAACTAACTGTTCATGACTTAATCTTACTAAATTCCGTTGACTGGCGGAATGTTACTGATATCTGACAACTGACTAAGATCATGAGGTTTTCCTGAGTCACATGACTAACTGAAGTTTATGGAATCATAGCTTGAGTTCGGATATTATGAAACATGACATGGCTCTAGGCACACAACTATAGTTTTCGGGTACAAGTACCCCCAGGACTCGATAGGAGGAAACTTACACACATTACATGACTTGATCACAAGATTTGAGTCCACAATTCACATTATCATAAGTAAGGCCTTCATAATAAGAATGATTCTCAACAAACTATCACATGATCGGGAATGCGCACAACATGTATATACTTGCATGTCTTCAATAACAAGGTCATTCCATATGACAACAATATCATGCGTATCTTGTACAACTTCTTCAATTCAAGACAATACACGGGGATCACGTTGAACATAGACTTAGAACATGGAATAGTCATTTAGGACTCATTATGTCATAAAAGCATGATTTCTATTTCCTTAGGTATTTTCACAAACACCTTACATGCACATCTTACGCATAGGTGGATTTATCAAGATTAAAAATATTCATTCACCAATTTCACATATTTATACATTAAATACTACCATATCCTCACAATAAACGTACAAAGATCCTATCTTAGGCGTCATCAAACTCCAACCACATGAACATCAACCTCCAACAACATAAACATCATAATACAAAATTTAGAAAATGATTCTTGAGCTTCATGGATGAAAGGATTCCATGAATCAACTTACAAATACCTTAGAAGGAAGATTCTTGATGATTGATGGAGGAATTTCCTTGAAATCGGATCTTCAAGCTTAGTTATGCAACCCTAGTTGTTTTTCTCTTTTAGTGCTCTTGGATGATGAGCTTTGAGATGATAATAGGATTGTAATATGTTTAGAAGCTATATATTTCGTAGGGTTAAGTTTAGGGACGTGTAAGGAGTGTTAAAAGACTTAATTAACCTTAAAATAACTCAAAATGGAGTGTTTTTGGCACGTGGAACTGACTTAGACAGCTCCCAAGTTATTGCCTAAGCTAGGTTGGGCGGCGCCTAACCAATCACCTATGTTTGGTTGGGCGGCGCCTAACCAATCGCCTATCCTTACTGTCTCTCACGAAAATGGGTATAACTTTTTGCTAGCTATTAGATTAAGGAAAAACTGGTATCGTTGGAAAACTAATTCAATTCTCTACAATTTGGTGGGTCGAAATCAGCAAAACTACCACATTAACATCGAGTTATACCTGTTCAAAGATGACCCTTGCAAAATCGAACACTAAAACTTAATGGATTCAAAAACTCTTAGCTTGTATTACCTTAAGTGACTTATATGAACATGCTTAATGCATCATAATATATCCTATCACTAAGATATTCATCGTAAGTCATGAGCTCAAGTATGAATCATAGGATAGGAGATTTCATACGTAGGAATACTTATCTACTTTCTAGCTTAGAAACATGTGGGGTATTACATTTGTATACCCTTTTGATCCTACTAATTATTCTATCAACAGGTCTAGAGACCAGGTGCCAGACTTTACTTCTTTTAAATTGCTCAAGATCCTCCTATAATGGATTGATCCAGTCAGTATCTTTCAATGCCCCTTTCACTTATTTAGGCTTAATTTGGTATAATAATGCTAAGAATGCCATTAATTTTTTGTCTTGAGATCTTGTTTGGACTGCAGAGATCAAAGGTGTGTTCAGATTCTCAAGTGGGTGAGAAGATTTATGCCTCCAGTTTGACCATCTGAGATGAGTTCCACTGGGACCAAGTCCTTGAGGATTTTGACTGGACCCTTCTTGATGTACTTCAATTTGATTAGGAGTCTGTAACTGAGATCGTGGATCACCATATCCTTAATCATTCTCATGTACATCATTTAATCCTCGACTATTATCTTTAGCAATATCATCCCTTTGAACAAGAATGAGTTCTTCTACGTCACAATATTTACCATCACCTAGATTCATTAGATTTTCTTTCTCATCAAAGACCACATACACAGGTTCTTCAACACACATAGTTCTTTTATTGAAAACTCTTTATCTTTGTTCTTCTTGAATAATAGCCCACAAATATTGCTTTATCACTTTTGGAGTTAAACATTTCTAGATTATTCTTCCCATTATTTAGAACAAAATATTTGCACCCAAAAGGTTTGAAGTAGTCAACCTTAGGTTCTTTATTGAACACAAGCTCATATGTGGTCTTGTTTAAGATTGATCTAATCAAGAACCTATTTTTCCCACAGTATGCAACATTTCTAGCTTCAACCCAAAAGTTCTCTGAAAGCCCATTGTCAATCAGCATGGTTCTGGCAATCTCTATGAGGGTTCTATTCTTTCTATCAACAACTCCATTTTGTGGAGGAAACCTTGGGGTAGAGAAGGTATGACTGATTCAATTTTTATCATAGAAGCCCCTAACTTAGGATTTCTCAAATTAATTTCCATGATAAGATCTGAATTCAACAATCTTACAGTTCAACTTCATTTGAATTTTCTTGGTAGGAGTAACCAGAACCTCATAGGTTTCATCCTTTGTTCTCAAGAACACTGTCCAAGTGAACCTGGAGTAGGATAGATACATACTTCTTTCCTCCTCGACTTTAGACATTAATAGGTCCACGCAGATCCATATTCAACATATCAGGGGGTCTATAATACTCGCTTACTTCTTCAGCTTAATGAAAAACTTGGTTTGTTTGCCCTTCACGCAAGCATTACAAACCTTGTTGTCTGGAAGTTTCATCTTGGACATACCATGGACCAGGTCCGTTGAAATCAACTTATTTAGCAAAAAGTAAATTACATGTCTCACCCTTCTGTGCCTTAGATAAGCATCTTCACTTTGAGCACATAAGCAAGTTAATTCCTCATTATACACAGACACTAAATAAGCCACATAAATATTTTTGATTCTCTTGGCTTTGAGAATAACTCTCCAAGACTACAATCTTGACACAACACAACAATTAGATAAGAATATAACATCATTACCTTTGTCACAAATTTGAGAAACACTTAGAAGACTATAGTTTAGGCCATTTACATTGTACACATCTTCAATTGCTTAATGTGAAGGTCTTCAAATCTTTTCCACACAATGAATATAGCCCTTTTTACCATTTCCAAAAGAGACACCTCTACCTTGATGTGCCTTGAGTGAAAAAAAGTAGTCAGTCCTCCCATTCATATTCTTTGAACATCAATTATCCATGAACTATTTTTTTACTGTATTCCCTTTTTCCTACCTGCAAATTTAGTCATTTGTTAGATTCGGGAACCCACTTGAGTTTGAGTTCTAATTACGAAGAGAAAGGTGTGATCAAGACTTTCTTTGCCTATCTATGTAGAGAATTCTTATTCATTTTTTTCAATGGTATTAAACCTTTAGGATAATAATTCTCTTGCTGGATGTATCTAGTACTACTCATTGTACCTTTAAGACAATACTGACCATTTTACTTCAAGTTTCCATCTTTTCCACAATAAGGGCGTAGAGCTTTGTGAACCCTATTTGTAATATCATGAACATCTTTCCTTTGAGACCCAAGTGATTGGTTTTAACACTGATATCCAAGTCCTTTACCATTATTGACACCCTGACTAGTTAAACTAGAAAGGATTTGAGAGAATATTGTCCATTTTAATGATTTGTAAAGCTCTTCCCGCATAGATCAGGTCCCTTACTAATTCTTCATTATTATGGAGTGAAATCATAAGATAATTTTGAGAATCCTTAAACTTTATTCAATCTCAATTTGAAGACTTGAGGCTTATTTCCTCCTTTTACAATCGGAATCATCCAATTTCTTTAGTTTATTAATTGAACTCAGATTTTCATATTTCAACTTAGTAAACTGTTCCTCTATTTCAGATATCTGGAGAGTTAAAGAAATTAATTAAAGCTCCTAATTCTCTACTTTCTCATTTAGAGCATTTTTCTCAACAGTTAGTTCACGCACATAATCAAACCTTATATTTTCTAGCATCTTTATATTTCTTGCATAATTATCTAAATTTTCCTTAATGTCAGAGAGAGTTACCTTATTTTATTCGGTATCTGCAGTGTTTACAATGAGAGTAAACAAGGAATCATATTTAAATTCACATTCCTTGATAGTCATCATAGGAATATCTTCAGCCTTTTCAGTTTTATCTAATTCAATAGAGGAATCTCCCAATATTGCTAGGGCCTGCTTCATTGCATAATTAGCTACCACCTTTCTTTTTCATTTTACAGGGACTTGGTCCCTGTTCTATCCTTTGTCACCTCCAGTCTTGAGATAATATTGGTAATTTATTTTGTGCATTAGATAGTTTTTAATGAAATGCTTAGGACTTCCACATGTGTGACAAACATCAATAGTTCTTCTGTTTTTCCTGATACTTCCTCTTCTTTGAAACTAGCCACCTTTCTTCATAGCTCTAACAATTCTTTTTACCAAATACTCAACATCAGTGTATTCTTCACTTGAATCAAATTTTGAAGCCTTCAATTCCAGAGATTTTCTTTTTTTTCTTTCTTTTTGTCTTGTCCTTGATGTTTCTTGAGCCCATAAGTATTTAGATTACCAATGAGTTCATCCATAGTGAGAGTTTTCAAGTTTCTTGCCTCAGTAATAGCATCCACTTTACTTTTCTAGAAATTAATACCTTGAATTTTTCTCACTTGCTTATACAAAGGGATCACTTCTCCTAAGTAGTGAAGCTCATTTGTGATAGAAGTGAATCTTGTATGAATTTCTTGAATTGTCTCTCCTTCCATCATAGAAAAAGTTTCAAACTGAGTAGTCAGCATGTCAACTTTTGAATCCATCACATTAATTGTTCCTTCATGAGATGTCTTTAGGAAATCCCAGATTTTCTTAGAATTTTTGCAAGAGGAAATCCTGATATACTCATCAGTTCCTATCCAAAAGACAAGCAATTTCTTTGCCTTGTAATTCTTCTAGACTTTCTTTCGATCTTCGTCATCAGACTTTCTCATGTTTTTGACAACCATCCTTATTTTGTCTCCTTCTTTGACCACTCTAACAGGAACATGAGTTCCATTAAGTATTATATCTATCAGCTCACTGTCCTCTGCCATAATGAAGTCACACATCCTGGTTTTCCACAACCCATAGTACTGCCTATTAAATCAGGGTGGTCTGTAGGTTGATTTCCCTTTTTCATGATTAGGTGGATCAATCATGATCAATAAATCACCTAGGTATAAATGTTTTAGAGTTTCGTTGATCTGATACCAATTATTGAAATATAGGAGAATGGCTACACCACCTTATGAGTGACCAAGTCCTTTAAAGTTAGACACAGACAATAAAGTAGTAAATCAGTAAGGACACACCACTTTGCAGGAAAGTAAAGAAATCAGTGGTTTAACATGGAAACCTTTTTGCTCAAGGGAGGAAAAACCACGGATTTCCCTCATAAGCTCTCAACAATCCACTATAATCAAACTCATGATTACAGACTCTATTAGATCATAACTCTAGGCTCAACTAATTTGCAACAACTCTATTAAAAACTCTCCTTGACAACTCTGTCAAGATCTCACCTCGATATTGTTTAACTCTAACCAATATAAAACTTAGGTTACTTTACCTAAGCACTTAACAAGAACAAGAAAAACATTACTCTTATAATATGAGTAATTCAATTACTGACCATGACTTGACTCAAGAAAAACACACTCTCATGACACAAAAGCTTGGAACTTGAGCAATTTAAGGTTTTCACTGATTTCTCTCTTTGAATTATTAGATTACAAGAAGTATTCTCTTCTATTATGGTAGGATAGTGATTAGAGTAGAATTTTAATTAGTACAGGTTTCCTTTTCTGTACACATCTCACCTATGCAGTATGTTACACTAATAAACCAAACTGTGTAGGACAGTGATAGTTGTATGTTTTCATAAAGACCCAGGGACCTGGTCCCTTGTTGTTAGCTGCTCATCATAAAAACAAGACATAGAATAAGGCTTTCTATTCATGCTAGGAACTAGTGCTAATATAATCATGATCTAAAACCATAATATCTAACCATGAGATAATCATAGGTAATAAAATAATTGTAAGAGAAACAAATCAGAATCATACCTCTAATCTTAGTACCAATCCAATAATCAACCAATCACTAACTAACCATTCTAATATAATAACTGGCTAACTCGATCAAAAAATACTAAATTGTGCCTCATAACTCGTAAGGTTCAATTACCAAAAAGCATACAAAAACAACACTCATAACCCATTCTTTGATATTATGCATGAACTTAGGTATTATTCTTAGATAAGATGTGATTTTGTCTTAACTTTGCAGGAAAGTAGGGCTTAGAGCAAAGAATCTAAAAAAGGGATGAAAAGTTTTTGAAAAGTCTATCCAAGAGTAAGTGTATGACTCATGGGTAGTACTTATGAGCCTTGAGTAGCCACAAATGTTGAGTTCTGAAGATAGATGATTGAGACTAATTTCCACTAGACTATCTACAAGTCGTAGTTACAACCTGCGACTCATAGATTTCCTCGTAGGTTGATGATTCTACAGGGTTAAAGATGCACTATGATTTCAATGATATCTATGCACGATGCGTAGGTTGAACCCACGATTAAAGACATGTATCGTATGTTGAGGCTAACACAACTTTCGTATACTATTTAGGATTTGTTTTATTTTGCATCAATAAATACTCCTTATCACGACCTGGCCCAAGGCCTGGTCGTGTTGGGTATCTCAAGCACAATATGGGCCGAAGAGCACCCCTTTAGACTAACCTACAGAGCATAATATAATAAACAACGGAAGCTAACAAAAATAATAAATAAAATAGATGAACTAGATTAAATCTAAGAGTCTAAACCAGAAACCACTCATTCGAATACTGTCCACAAAAGCCTCGAAAGCCAAAAATACCAAATTTGGTTGGGACATACTGCCCACAAAAAAAAAAGAATTCTAAATTCCCAAAATATAAAAATAAACCCAATGAAATAATAGGGATTTTTGAAAGATAGAGGCTCACCACTTCACTCCAGCTCACACAATGTACTATACACCTAACGTTGCACAGAAGTAAGAAAAAGCCCTCGGACCCTACATCTTGAAATAATGTAATGTCCAGAGATTTTTAGTAGGGAAAGAACTTACATGTAACTTGGGAATGTGATAAAATAATGGCATTGCCAAAAACTAGTCAACACCGTTTGTACAATAATTATATATACATATATAGGATTCAACGATAGGGAAAAGGACCTTGAACATAAGAGTTTCAAATATTATCCTAAAATGTGTAACTCATTTCATCCTAAAGGTACCCATGGGCTGTATAGGTCCAACTCCCCCCGCTGGAAGGGCTTTTGGGCATATTTGCCTCATGAACCGAGGAAACCAAGGAAATTCTAGAGACACCAAGGCAATAGCAATAAAAAATATAATGTGTGTACCAAGTACACAATCACATAGACCCCCTCGCTACAAATGTGGCTTCCAGTGTTGATCCCCTCCCCCCCTTCGGAACCTACACCTTCACAGTGAGCTACAAAATTCCATTTAAGCTTAAATTAAAATAATTTTCACATAAACCCAACTATTAAACAATGTGTTTTTATTAAGGAATTTTGCTACATGGTATTGTCATACCAAGATGCTTGTAAGCTAATTCAAATGCCAAACCAGTTTATACAAACTTCAGACTCATAAGATCCATTAAAATCTAAATCAATGGCGGCTACCAAGGGCATTCCAAATTAATTTTTACTATCCATTATCATTTAATTCAATGCAATGTTCCAAAGATAAGTTAAATGATGTAAATTATATGTTCAAAATCAAGATTTTTGAAGTGGGTTGAGGTTATTTCCATTAACAAGTAAAAATTTCATGAAATTGGGGAAAGCTATGTTCCCTATTCCAACCCTCATAATAATGCACCCATTAATCCCCCAAAATATGCAATTGAAGCATGAAATACACATTTAAAAATGGGGAAACAATTCATGTAATAATCCTCAAAAGCCCTCAACCCAATTTCAACCCATCAATTCAAATCACATGTATAATAATTAAACAAACTCCATAATAAAAATTACAAGTTTAGAGAAGAGAGACATTCCCCAACTATACTAGAAATTAACAAAAATTCAACGTTAGGAGCTTGAATGTTAGATTTCCTTGTAAAACTCTTGTATCTCTTGCCCTAGGAGTTAAACAGGAAAAGATTAAGTTTAATCTTGATAAATAAGGGAAAAGAGGTAAGTTTAATCTTGTTACATAAAGGCAAGGAGGTCCTTTGAGTGTTTTTAAGTAGTGGGAAAGAGTGTAAAGGAGGAAAGATCAAAAAGACCCTAATTAAAATATGCAGGAAAAATCAGGAATAGTAGTCAGTACTTGGGTAATAAATCATGAGGCCTGACCATGAGTCATGGCCCAGAGTCGTTAAGCAACGGGTCTCTCATAGCAACTTATTGTGTGACATAATGAGACTTCATTAAGAATCGTGGTCAGGGACTAAATTCTTGGGTAATCTTTTCTTGTGACAATGAGTCCCTCCTAATGAATCATTATGTCTCACAACAATTTGTACCCTAGACTCATTTTCAAATGACTAAAACTTAGGCTGCCTTACTTCTATGGAAAAAAGTATTCCTATGATGTGTTAAATCTCACAACGATTTGAAGTTAGGGCTGTTGTCACTGCCATCTTGATATCACTTAAATATCTTGACTAACTTAATTATTCATCTCTTGGAGGGCCTAAATCTCAAGAACTTGGGGTGTTGCATTAGTCCTCCCCCCTTTGGATTATTCATCCCCGAATAAGAAATTAAGGCACCGTTAGCATGATAAAAGAAAGAATACAAATAGAATCCAAGGACAAATTCAAAATGTGATATGATGGAAACAAAACTCATACCTTAAGTATTTCCATCCATCGCTCCAAACAAGGAAAAGTATTTGGATTTCATATTTTCTTTAGATTCCCATATAGCTTCTTCTATCTTTTGATTTCTCCAAATGACCTTTGCCGAGGCTACATCCTTTGTCCTCAATCTATGAACTTTCCTATCTAATATTTCAATTGGGACTTCTTCATGAGACAAAAAATCCGTGACACCATCATCCTTAATAAGAACTATTAAATAGGGATCACCTACACACTTTGTCAGTATAGACACATGGTTAATAGGATGAATTGAGGCCAAAATCACTTGAAAATCCAATTATTAAGTGACATTTCTAATTTTCCTTACAATTTGATATGGGCCATCGTAACAAGGATTGAGCTTCCATTTTATTGCAAATATCTGGACTCATTTCATAGGAGAAACCTTTATGAAAACCTAATCACTAACCTCGAACTCCAACTCCCTCTGCCTCACATCTGCATAAAACTTTTTGCAACTTTGAGCAGTCTTAAGTCCTTGTCTAATAACATTTATCGTCTCTATGTATCGGTGAACAAAATCAGGACCAAATAAACTAATCTCACCAACCTCAAACCATCCAATAAGATAACTAAACCTTGTATCATGAAGAGCCTTAAAAGAAGCCATTTGAATGTTACATGATAATTGTTGTTCTAAGAAAAATCAACAAGAGACAACTGATCAACCCAACATCGCTTAAAATCTATCACACTTGCCCTTAGAATCTCTTCTACAGTTTGGATAGTAGGCACTACTTTCCCATTCATTTGATGGTGGAAAGCAATGCTAAGGTTCACTTGAGTACCTAATTTTTTTTGAAAGAAATGGCAAAAATGAGAAACAAACTTTATACGTCGGTCCAAAATGATGAAGACTGATGCTACATGCACTTAACTATCTCTTAAATGAGCAACTTAGATTGATCTCCTCCAGAGTAATTAGTCCTTAGAGGTAAAAAGTGAGAATACTTGGTCATCCTATGCACAATGAGAGAAATAGAACCATACTGACTACGAGACCGTGGAAGACCCATAACAAAGTCCATATTGATTATCTCCCACTTTCACATAGGCAATCCAATCTCTTGAGATATGCCACAAGGCCTCAAATGCTCTACCTTTACTTGCTGATAAAACATACACTTACCAACAAAATTTGCCACATCACTCTTCATATTATTCCACTAGTATATTTTCTTCAAATCATGGTACATCTTAGTTGAATTTGGATTAACTGTATATCCAAACTCATAAGCCTTAGTCAAAATCCTTTCCCACATCCCATCAACATCAGGAACACACAACCTTTCTTGATACCTCAAGATGCCATCTCCCCCAACTCAAAAGCCATAACCTGTTGTTGACCCATATCATCCTTAATATGTAAAAGTATGGGATCCAAAGACTATTTATCCTTTATCTTAGAACCAAAAGATGATTTAACCACTTCTTAAAAAATCTTTCCTCCATCCTCAGAGTCTAAGTGATGAACTCCCAGGTTAGACAACCTATGGATATCCTTCACCAAGCTTCTTTTTTTGAATCAATATGAGATAAGCTTCCTATAGATAACCTGCTAAGAGCATCAATAACCATATTAGCTTTTCCTATATAGTAATGAAGGTTCACATCATAATCCTTAAGGAATTTGAGCCATCACCTCTGCCCGAGATTCAGTTCCTTATGCATAAACACATACTACAAAGTTTTATTATCTAAACAAATTTCCGTAGGTACCCCATATAGATAATGATGCCAGATTTTCAAAGCAAAGACCACAGTTGCAAACTCTAGATTCTGAGCCAGGTAATTCCTCTCATAACTTTAAGCTACCTAGAAGCATAGGGAGCAAACTTAGCATGCTGCATCAAAACACAACTTAGTCCTTCATGAGATGCATCAGAATACATAACAAATCCACCAGTACCCTCAGGAAGGGTCAAAACTGGCGTAAAACTCAACTTATCCTTCAACTTTTCAAACTACCCACACAAGCAAAAAACCATAAGAACTTAACCTTTTTTGAGTTAACTTCTTCAACGGGATGATAATAGACAAAAAAACTCTCCACAAACATCCTATAGCAGCCTTCCAAACCAAAAAAGCTCCTAATGTCAATTGGATTCATAAATCTAGGCCATTTCTTAACTACTTTAGCATTTTGTGGACCCACCTTGATCCCCTCACTACAAGCAACATGCCCTTAAAAGGTCACAATACCTAGCCAAAATTCACATATACAAATTTTTACATATAGTTTCTGGTCCTAAAGTGTCTGCAATACAATTTAGAGGTAATTGGCATGATCAATAAAGAATTTAACAAACAAATCGTAAAACTTCTTAAACACCTAATTGATAAGATTTATGAAAGTATTCTAATCATTAGTCCACCGAAATGGCTTAAACAAAAACTCATAATGGTCTTATAACATTTGAAAAGAAGTCTTGGGAATATTAATCACCCTAATTTTTAGCTGATGGTAACCCAAATAGAGATCAATCTTAAAGAAACATCTAGCACCTTGAAGCTAGTCTAAAAGATCACCAATCCTAGGAAGACTATATTTAATTTTCACTATAACCTTATTCATTTGCCAATAGTCTATACACATTCGAAGAGATTCATCCTTATTTTGAATAATAGGTACAAAATCACCCCATGAAAAAACACTAGGACAAATGAAACTTTATCCAGAAGATCCTTTAAGTGCTCCTTTAGCTCTTTTAATTCAGTCGGAGTCATTTTCTATGTGGGAATGGAAATAGGATCGGTGTTTAGTAGAAAATCAATCCCAAAATCTATTTCCCTATTGGGAGGAATTGTAGGATGATTATAAAAAAAACTTTAGAAAACTCTTTAACCATAGGGAAAGATTTCAAAGAAGTACTTTCAAAATTAGAATCCTTTACCTAACCTAGATAATATAGACACAACTTTAGATATCAACTTTTGAGTTCTAATGAAGCAAATAAACTTTTATTTGTGTACTAAGGAACTTCCCATCCATTCAATCACCGGGTTATTAGGAAAATAGAAATTAGCCTTTTAGGTCTTCCAATCTAGAGAAGCATAGCACAAATAAAGCTTGTCCATCCCTAATATTACATCAAAATCCACCATATAAAGTTTTATAAAATCCACCAATGTCTCTCTATCAAAGATGGATGCACCATAGACCCTATACATTTTTCTAAAAACAATAGAATGATCCACCGTAGTAGACACCAAAAAAAGGTCAGAAATATTTTTAGGACCAAAACCAAATTGTACAGCCACATAAGGGGTCACATAAGATAGGGTTGAACTAGGATCAATTAAAAAACAAAAATCACAAAAGAATAGCTATAACATTACAGTAGCAACATTAGTGGATTCCTCAGATTCCTGATGAGTAACAAGTGCACAAAGATTATTTTGGATGGTACTAGTACCTGAAGTATCACCCTTAGGTGTAGGAGCCAAAGAAGTGGTGATCGGAACCATATTAGCTCTCATGGAAACATTAACTATCGAATAATATCACTATAGATTACAAGGACGACCAAAATTGAAATGCAAATTCCTTCCCTTCACGTAATAACCAAGATAAAGTTTCCCATAAAATTAACAAGTATATTAAGGTGGGAACGAGTGAGCTCTAATAACCTGAGACTGGGCACCCTAGGCCTTGGGACCACCACCCTCCTGAAAATGATAATCACCAGAAGGCTTAGGGTAAACAACACTAGATGTAGAATAAGAATTTCCCCAAGTATGCTTCTTGGTCCACTGTCTACCATCTCTCCCACTGTTCTACTAACTTGTACACTGCTCAGAATATCAAAACTTCTTGGTATACTCTCTCCCATCTCCACCTCATTATTTTTCTCACCCTTCACCTGCTGTGTACAAACAACTATCTCCGAGTTGTCCATGTCTTTATTCAACATATTAGCCTTATGCTCCAGCACCAAATCAAAGAATAGACCATAATCAAACTTTCTCATTCTAGAACTCATATTGGACACTAACTCCAGAGCATAATGGGATGGTTTTTGGAACTTTAGTGCGTGTACTCTAGCACACTCATCTTGCCTTTCTTTAAGTTCACAAACTTTTTGGCCTTAGCTTTCCTCAACTCTTGAGGAAAGAAGTGATCAAGAAAAGTACCTAAAAACTCATGCCATACTTCTGAGTCAACACCATCAACTCACATTACTTCTTTCACCTCATACCACTGGTAGGACATATCTTTCAAAAGATAAGCAATAAACTCTACCCCTTCAAAATTAGTAGAATGCATTACCCTAAAAATATTTTCCATCTCATCAATAAACCCTTGAGGATCCTCCTTAGACTTAGAGCTAGTAAAGGTTGGGGTATTCAATCTCATGAACTGGCCAACCTAAGTAAACTTAGATGAATTAATAGCAGGACCAACTAGATCAGACCGACGAGACTGTGATGCCACTAGTTGAGGAAATATGTGAATCGACTGATGGAACTTTGCATTAGAGATATCTTTCTAGGGTACCTGGTCATAAGTATAACTGGCATAGAAGGCTCGAGAGTGACTAGTAGGGATCGATGAAACCCCATATAGAGTGATAAAGTCAGGAGCAGGGACCCTAAATCAAGTCAACACTCTATAAACAGGGGGAGTTCCCTCAATATTTTCCCCAACTAGGACAGAGGTTCAAGAAGAGTTTCTACAACCATCAAATCATTATGGAGGCATGATCTAAAATATAAATAAGCTAAAAGTTAGAGAAGATTCAATGTAACTAGACTCTATAGCCCAAAATAGAAGAAAAAAGAAGGAAATATTCCTAAATGTCTCGTAGTTTCCCCATTATGAGTATGGCATGATACATAAACTTAAAAACGACTCTACTCAACATGAATTTATGGACACCCAATGACCCTGAAGCTACTCTAATACCAAGCTTACCATGACTTCACCTAGGGCCTAGTAGTGATGGATATCTCAAGCCCACCGTGGACCAGAGACCAACCCTTTATCCTAACCTCCAGAGCACAATATAAAAAATATTGGAAGCTAACCAAAATAGTGGATAATATAGATAAATAAAATGAAATATAAAAGTCTAAATAAGATAACCAATCATCCCAACACTGTCCACAAAAGGCTCTACAACTAGAAATACCAAACAAGGTCAGGACATACCCTCGGCCATGAAAAAAGAGAATTAAAATTCCCAAAATATGAAAAGAAACCTAATGAATGGCAGGACTTTTAGAAGATGGAGGCTTACCATTTCATAGAATCTCAACCAACATACTACACCACCTAACGTTGCACAGAAGTAAAAGAGAAGCCCTTGGTCATTACATCATGAAATATTATAGCATCTAAAGAAGCTCAGTGGGGCAAGCACTGGTATGTAACTTAGGACACTGTGATAAATAATGCCATTTTCAAAAATCAGTCAACAACAACTACACAATAGTTATGTATACATATATATGATACCAGGAAAGGGACGAGGGCCATGAACATGAGAGTTTAAAATATTATCCTAAAATGTATAGCTACTATGTCCTAAAGGCACCCATGGGCTATATGGGTTTAGCTCCCTTTACTGGAAGAGCCCTAGCATGTATTAGCTACATGAATTGAGAAAACTAAGGAAAGGCTAAATATACCAAGGCAATCTCCATCCATAATATAATATGTGCTCTAAGCACACGGTCACATAGACCCCCACGCCGGCAAACATGGTTTACAGCGTTGATACCCCCAGGACCTACACCTTTATGATGAGATACAAGATTTCTTTAAGACCAAATTAAAATGATTTACACCCAAATCGAACCATTAACTAAGGAGTCTTTATTAAGGCATTTTACAATATGGTATCATCATTCCAAGATGCTTGCAAGCTAATTCAACTATGCCAAACCGGCATATATAATGATTAGACTCCCAAGATATATTAAAATACAAATCCAAAGCCATTGAGGCATTCAAAAACCATTTTTATTATCCACTATCCTTTAGTACTATGCAATGTTCCAAACTTAAGTTTAATAATGTAAATTGCATGTTCAAAACCAGGATTTTTTAACTGGGTTGAGGTTAATACAATTACCAAGCTAAAATTTCATCAAATTAGGGAAAACCATGTTCCCCATTCCAATCCTCATAATAATACACCTATTACACCCCAAAAACCATTAATTAAAGCATGAAATACATATTTAAGATATGGGGAAAACAATTTAAGTAATAATCCTCAAAAGACTTCAACCAAATTTTAACCCATCTTTTCAAATCACATGGATAATGACTAAACAAATCCCTTAATAAAAAAATACAAGTTTAAGGATGAGAGACATTCTTAAAATATACATGAAATTGAAAGGAATCCAAAGTTTGGACCTTGAATGTTAGATTTCCTAGTAAAACCCTAGTATCCCTTGACATGGGAGTTGAAGAGAAAAAGAGTAATTTTAATCTTGATAACTAAAAAGAAAGAGGTCATTTTATTGTTTTAAGTCATGCTAAAGAGTGTAAAGGAAACAAATGAACAAAACGATCGTAATTATAATATGTAGGAAAAATCAGGAACAGACATCATGACTTCGGTAACGACTCGTGATGTCAGACCATAAGTTCAAGTCTATAGTCATTACCTAAGGATCGACAACCTAGTCCTTCACTGTTATTATAATGGGTCTTTTATAATGACATTTTTTTGACATAATGAGTGATCAATAAAGAATCATGGTCAGAGGTTAAATTCTTGGGTAACCTTTTATAGTGACAATAAGTACAGCCTAATGACCCATTACATCTCACACGAGTCATACACTAGACTCATTATCAGGGTCCAAAACCTACACTTCCATACAGTTAGGGTAATGAGTCCTCCTAATGACTCACTATATCCCACAATAAGTTGTAGTTAGGGTCGTTGTCACTAGAAGTTCAACATTACTTCAGTAACATGGATAATTTAATTATTCATCTATTTGAGAGTCTAATAGATAGGAACTTGGGGTGTTACATAAGCTTGTCACAGCCCGACCTAGGGTCTAGTCCTGACGGGTATCTCAAGTATACGGTCAGCCAGAGACCACAACTTAGCCTAACCTCTAGAGCATAACATAAAAAACAATGGAAGAAAAACAAAATAGTAAATAAGATAGATGAATCAAATAAAATGTAAGAGTCTAAACAATACAACCAATCATCCCAATAATGCCCATAAAAACCTCAATAACCATAAATACTAAATCAGGTCGGGATATGCCCCCGACCATGAATAAAGAGAATTTGAAATTCCAATAATATGAAAAGAAACCTAATGAAATCGAAGGGCATTTTAAAAGATGGAGGCTCACCAATTCACAAAAACTCAACTAACATACCACACCATCTAATGTTGTACAGGAGTAATAGAAAATCCCTCAAACCCTTCATCTTGAAATGATACAGTGCCTAGAACAATGAATGGGGCAAGAATTTACAAGTAACTTAAGGGAATTTTGATAAAATAAGTCCATTTCCAAAACTAGTCAACATCAAATACACAATATTTATATGTATATTTATAGGATGTAGGGATAGGGATAAGGGCCATGAACATGAGAATTTAAAATATTATCCTCAATTATGTAGCTGGCTCAATCCTAAGGGCACCCATGGGCTATATTAGTCCAGCTCCTCCTGCTGAAGGGCCATAATGTATGTAAGTTGCACAAAGTGAGGAAATAAAGCGAAGGCTAAATAAACCAAGGTGATAGACATCCAAGATATAATGTGTGCACCAAGAACACATTCATGTAGACCCCCACTCTGATCCCCTTCGATACCTAAACCTTTACGCTGAGCTACAAAATTCTCATTAAGCCCAAAATAAAATAATTTGCACATAAGCCCAACCATTAACTAAGGTGTTTTTATTAAGGCATTTTCAACATTGTATCATCATACAAGTATATTTTCATGCAAGTTAAATTATGCCAAACTAGTCTATATAACCATTAAACTCCCAAGTTCTATTAAAGTGTAAATCCAAGGCCACCAAGGGCAGTCAAAATCTATTTTTATTATCTATTATTTTAATGCAATGAGTCTGTACTCTGGATGCTACATGGTGCTCATAATCCTAAAGGATCACAAGGTAACCCATGACTGATACCTGTTGCAATCACTGAATAATAATAATGTATAATATGGAAATTAGGTGGAAATTTTCCATAAGGTTCAAAACTGAATCATATACTGATATGTAAATATTGAATGCTGAACATCTGACAATCATATCTTAAAACTAAATAACTATCTAAAGTAATCTACACTGAAAAACATCTAACTGAAATATTTAAAAATGCAGTTGATAGGACAAGTCCCCAACTAACTCCCCACTACAGATGATAAACTAAAAATGCTAAAATAACAACTCTGTCCTAAAACTATGAGGACTCACCACTAAATCTGCTACTGGTAATCTGGGATGCTAGGTATAGTTGGGAGCCCATGCGTTTGAACCTATGATATAAGACATCATAGCATAAAAGAAAAGTATGCATTTGAATTTATTGGTATGCTATGTAAGGTAGGCTGGTATGCATGGGTTCATATGATGAACAATAACTGACTGAGTAACATGAATATAATTGACTTAGAATGTATGTATATCTGACACTACTATAAATACTGAATATGCAATGATATACTAATAACTATGCATGTTGTAACTGAGATTCATGTTAACACTGGGTAATGAATTGTGATAACTGGATGAATTTTATCTGAGTTTACTAATACTGAATTATTATATACTGAGTGACTCTTTCTGATAGTCCTGATTATATCAAACTGAGCTAAGTTCTATACTGAGCTGGGTGACTGTGTCTAACAGTCCTGATTCTGAAACTAAATTGAGGTTTGTACTGAGTCTGAAACTAAAACTGTGGAAGGGTTCATCTAACTAACATAGCCTGATTATAAATTGAGTTATGGTCCAACCTGTGACACCAGTTGGAAGAGTGTTAGCACCCTGCCAAGGGATACGAACAATGGCTATGAGTTAACTCTTTTTGATAGGAAACTCTTTTATCAACCCTCACTAGCAGGAAAACTCGTAGGATATGTATCAACCCTAGATAGAAAGTAAGACATCTCAGCCTATGCTATCTATGTAGTTCTGTAACTCAGGGATTATTACTAAGGGTCAAACCCATTACTAACAGCAATGCCCCCATCCCTGGGTTCACTCGGTGCAGACTCTTACTCCCAACTGAATAGACACTGAACTGATTTCTAGTCTATACTAGTCTTGACAGAACTATTATTGATTATGCTGTCTATCTGAACTAAACTGAGTTCACTAAGCTCTATTAACTGACTAAGTACAAAGAGTTCTATCAACTGATTGAATATGCTGAATTCTATAATTGACTGAATACGCTATGTTTTATAACTGTCTGAATACTAATGGATGTGACATTACTGAGACTATTCTGAAGTTACTGTAAATCAAGGTAAACAGTTAAATTATCGGGAATTAAATACCCCCAGGACTCAAAACCAAAAATTATAAAGCATAACATGATCTTGAAAAGCCTTATAATGTTCATAAATCATTCATAGATTCATTTTATCAAACACCTGTAAGATATAAGCTTGTACATATGCTAGCATGTCATGATTTCCCTATTTAATCCACATGCACAATTTATCAAACACTTGGAGAACATAATATATGCACATAATACAATTCAGCGTGTAGGCATAATGATTTCCAATCCCAACTTACAAATTCAAAGGATTTATCAAACACTTGGAGAACATAATATATGCACATAATACAATTCAGCATGTAGGCATAATGATTTCCAATCCCAACTTACAAATTCAAAGGATTTAACATGAATTCACATAATACTACACATATGTCAAATAAATTTACAAGAATCTTATAATAAATCGTGAATTAGAAACCCAATTATCATCATTATCATGAATAAATTCAAGCCCAACATGGAATTCATGAATTCAATAAATTTTAAGTTTTAAAAGCGGTTCTTGAACTCCAAGGGTGGAAATAAACCCTTGACTGAACACCTAACTTAACTTGGTGCTTGAATTCTTGAAGATTGATGGTGAATTTCTTAAATCTTGATCTTGACTTTGATGGGTTAGTGTTTGTTCTTTAGAGAATTTGAGGGAAAGTGAGTGTATTTGGCTTAGTGAGGGATGAATTTCGTGTTTTAGCAGCTGATTAAGGGTGAGAAAATGACCCAAATATCCCTCTAGATGCAGAATTTTAATGACTGAAGGCATGGCCAGTGATGCACAGCCCGATGGGTTGCATTGATAGCTTTAATGTGATAACCAATGCACCATGTCGAGTTCACGTTGGTTCACTGGAATTGCACTAAAAACTATGGAAAAATTAACTTTCAACACAATGGGTGACGCGACGCATTGAGATCTCGTTGACACACTATTTTGGTAACTTGAGCATCGTTCAAACGAGGTCCGAACAATCAAAAACTCACCCGAAGTAACCTACTGAAATTCTTGATCATGAATAAACCTAAAAAATAATACTTTAAGGTCATAAGGGTCATGAAATAGGATCACCAACTTACGAAGGAAAAAGTACTTCTAAGTATAAATACTTAGCTGAAATTTCTAAGTCTGGGACCTCTTTTCAAGCTCTAAAGGACTAAGTTAAGTTTAAAATTTGTGCGGGGTCTTACAATATCTCCCCTTTGTGAACATTTATCCTTGAATGAGACTGATTAAACTGAGAGTACTAATAGGCTGAATTTACATACTAAACACACAAAACTAAAATATGATTACATAATTGAAAATACTGATATACTGATATTTTATATTGAACATGCATAATTGAGGCATGACTGAGTTATAAAAATATGACACATGATTGAGTTGTTTCATGAAGCTATGAATGATATGAAAATGCTATGTAACTGAACCAATACAGAGTTGCAAACGTAACCTGAGCATGGAACTGATATATTCTAGGAAACCTGCTACCTTGAGCTGAGTGTGAGGATAAAAGGTGAGGATAATTGGTCCATATATCTCATTATTCTTCCCAAGTAGCTCCCATAACAGACTGATTCTGCCAAAGAACCTTGACTAGAGTAACTTCTTTATTCCTTAGTCTACGAACTTGATAATCGTTGATTTCTACTGGGATCTCTTAATAAGAGAGACTATTCTAAATATCTATACCCTCTATAGGAACTACAACTATTGGGTCACCTATGCACTTCTTTAGCAAGGAGAAATGAAACACTAGATGTACTAAAGCTATGTCTGAAGGCAATTCAAGCTATTAAGATACCTTTTTAAAATGATTGAGAATTCGGTAAGGAACAACATATCTGGAATTGATCTTCCCCTTTTTTCCAATCCTCTTTACCCTTTTCATAGAAAAGATTTTCAAAAACACATAATCAGCAATCTCAAACTCAAGATCCTTTCTTTGCACATTTGCATACGGTTTCTGTCAGCTTTGAGTTGTCTTAATCCTTTCCCTGATAAACTGAACCTTTTAAAAGGTATCAAATACCTAGTCAGGCCCTACCATTACAGCCTCACCTATTTCAAACCAACTAATGGGAGATCTACATCTCCCATAAAGTACACCAAATGGATCCATCTGAATGCTGGAATGACAACTGTTATTAGATACGCTCAATCAACGGCATGTGGTCCAACTACTCTTAAAGTCAATGGCACATACTCTTAACATATCTTCTAAAGTTAGAATGGTCCTTTCTTCTTGAACATCTATCTGAGGCTTACTAAGACCCATTATGAAGGATTTCCTGAAATGAGATGTAAACTCGGTACCTCTATCTGAGATAATTGATACTGGGACTCTGTGTAACCTGACCAACTCTTTGACATAGAGTTTGGCATAGTCCTTGATTGAATAAGAGGTATGAACTAGTAGGAAAGAAGTTGATTTGGTCATCCTATCTACATTGACCCAAATTTAATCATGTTGATGATAATTATGGGGCAAAGCCATAACAAAGTCCATGTTCACTTCCTCCTACTTCCATATTTGAATACTGAACTCTTGTATTGAACCACTAGGTTTCTAGTGATCACTCTTAAACTGCTGACATGTAGAGCTCTTGGCCACAAACTCTGAAATGTCTCTCTTCATCCCACTCCACCAATAGACCTCTCACAAATTATGGTACATCTTAGTAGACCCTGGATTAATAGAGTACCATTCTCTTCTGCAAGAATTTGTTGCCTCAAGTCATCAACACATGGCATAGATAGGCAACCCTGGGAATGAAACACACCATCTTCCCCTGGGAGAATACCTCTACTTTCTGGTCTCTGATTGAATCTTTTAACTTGGCTAAACTAGGTTTTTTGTCCTACTCTTATTTCACTTTAAAAATTAGAGATGATTCTGAACTATTCTACACCCACACACTTCCCTTTACTAAATCGAGTAAGCGAATACCGAATTGGGTAAGCTGATGAACTTTCTAAATTAACTTCTATATATTATCCTCCACGTGAGAAACACATCTCATAGACATTCTTTTGAGAGAATCAACCACTACATTGGCCTTGCTCATGTGATATAGTACGCTCATGTTGTAGTCTTTCAATAACTCTAACCACTTTTTATGACATAGGTTCAGATTTTTCTGAGAGAATATATACAACAGGCTCTTATGGTCTTTGAACATATCTATATGTACCCAACTAACTCCGACTATTGGTGATATATCAAAAATTCTGAAATAACAACTCTTTCCTCAAACTATGAGGACTTACCACTAAATCTATTACTGATAATCTAGGTTACTAGGTATGGTCAGGAGCTCGTGCATCTGAACCTATGATATAAGACATCATAGCTCAAAACAAAGGTATACTTCAGTACTTTGAATGTACTAGTATGCTAAGTGAGGTAGGTTGGTATGCATGGGTTGATATGCATGAATAATAACTAACCGAGTAACATGAATATAAGAAACTAAGAATATATGTATATCTGAGACTACTATAAATACAAAATATGCAATGACATGCTTATAACTATGTATGTTGTAACTAATATTCATGTTAACACTAGGTACTAAATTTTGATAACTGAATAACTGGTATCTGAGTTTACTAATACTGAATTAGTGTATATTGAGTGGTTATTTTTAACAACCTATTTCTGTATAACTGAATTGAATTCTATACTGAGTTGAGTAATTGTGTTTGATAGTCCTAATTTTAAAAACTAAACTGAGGTTTATATTGAGTCTGAAACTGAAATTATGAGAGTGTTCATCTAACTGACATACCCTAATTATAGACTGAGTTGGGGTCCAACATGTGACCCTTGTTTGAAAGGTGTTAGAAACTTGCCAAGGGATACTAGCAATGGCTATGAGTTAACCCTCTCTGACAGGAATCTCTTTCGTCAACCCTTGCAGGAAAAAAAACTCATACGAGATGTATCAGCCCTAGACTGGCGGGAAGACATCTCCACCTATGCTGGCTATGTAGTTATGTAAGTAGGGATTGTTACTAAGGGTCAGACCCTTTACAGACAGGAAAGCCCCCATCATTTGGTTCAGTCGGTGATGACTCCTACTCCCAACTGAATAAACATTAAACTAATTTCTAGTCTGTACTAGGCTTGACTGAACTATTATTTATCGTGTTGTCTATCTGAAGTAAACTAAGTTCGCTAAGTTCTATTAACTGACTAAGTGTACTGAGTTTTGTTAACTGACGGAATACGCTGATTTTTGTAACTGTTTGAGTACTATTGAACATGATATTACTGAGACTATTCTGAAGCTACTATAAATCTAGGTAAACAACTAGATTATCGGGAAATAAATACCACCAGGACTCAAAAACATAAATTATAAAGCATAGCATGATCTTGAAAAGCATTATAATGTTCATAACTTATTCATAAAGACATTTTATCAAACACTTATAAGATATAAGATTGTATATATGCTAGCATTTCATAATTTCCCCATTTAATCCGCATGCACAGTTTATCAAATACTTGGGGAACATAATATATGCACATAATACAATTCATCATGTAGACATCATAATTTCCAATTCCAACTTACAAATTTAAGGGCTTGAATATGAATTCACATAATACTACACATATGTCAAATAAATTTACACGAATCTTGTAATAAATCATGAATTAGAAACCAAATTATCATCATAATCATGAATATGTTCAAGCCCAACATGGAATTCGTGAGTTCAATAAACTTGAAGTTTTAAAAGAGGTTCTTAAACTCCAAGGGTGGAAGGAAACCCTTGGATGAACACCAAACATACCTTGGTGCTTGAATTCCTAAAAATTGATGGTGAATTTCTTAAATCTTGATCTTGACTTTGTTGGGTTAGCGTTTTTTCTTAATAAAATTTGAGGGAAAGTGAGTGTATTTTGCCTAATGAGGGCTAACTTTTGTGTTTTAGGGTCTAATTAAAGGTGAGAAAATGATCCAAATATCCCTCTGGATGGGGTTTAATGACTAAAAGTGTGCCCAGTGATGTGTAGCCCGACGGGTTGCATTGATGGCATCAACGCGATAACTAATGCGCTATGTCGAGTTCGCATTGGTTCCTAAGAATTACATTGAAAACTGGGGAAAAATTAATCGTCGACGAGATGGGTGAAGCAACGCGTCGAGATCACGTCAACCTACGAAGCTAAGAATTACCTGAACATGGTTCAAATAACCAAAAACACAATCGAAGTGGCCTACTAACATTTTTGATCATTAATAAACCTAAAAATCGATACTTTAAGGTCATAAGGGTCGTGAAATAGGACCTCCTACCAACGAAGGCAAAAATACTTCTAAGTATACACACTTAGCTAAAATTTCTAAGTTTGAGACCTCTTTTCAAGCTCTAAAGAACTAAGTTAAGCTTAAAATTTTTGTGGGGTCTTACAATATCTCCCTCTTGGGAACATTCTTCCTCGAATGAAAGTAACTAAGCTAAGAGTACTGATAGTGTGAATTTATATACTGAACACGCACAACTAAAACGTGATTACATGACTAAAAATGATATACTAAGATTTTATATTGAACATGCATTACTGAAGCATGACTGAGTTCTGTAAACATGACACATGAATAAGCTATTTCATAAAGGTATGAATGATATAAAAATGCTATGCAACTAAACCGATATAGAGTTTTAAAGGTAACCAGAGAATGGAACTTTATAAATTCAAGGAAAACTATTACCTTAAGCTGAGTCTAAGTTTGTGGAGAAGAGGTAAGGATACTTGGTCCACATATCAGCTTCTGATTCAGAAGTAGCTCCCTCAATGAATCAATTGCTCCAAAGAACCTTGACTATTGGAACCTCTTTGTTCTTTAGTCTGCAAACCTAATGATCGAGGAGTTCTTCTAGGATATCTTCATAAGAGAGACTATTTTGTACATCTATACCCTCTATAGGGACTACAATTATTGGTCTCCAATGCACTGCTTTAGCAAGGATACATGACACACTAGATGTACTGAAGCTAAGTCTGAAGGCAACTCAAACTCGTAAGCTACCTTTCTGAAATAGCTGAAAATTTGGTAAGGACAGACATATTCGGGACTAAGCTTCCCCTTCTTGCCAATCCTCTACACCACTTTCATAGGAGAGATTTTTAAAAACACATAGTCACCAATATCGAAATTGAGATCCTTTCATCACACATCTGCATATATTTTTTGTCGCCTCTAACTTTCTTAAGCCTTTCCCTGATCCGCTGAATGTTTTATAAGGTATCAAATACCAAGTTATGCCCTTCCACTGAGGCCTCACCCACTTCAAACCAACAAATGGGAAATCTACATATGCTCAATCAAGGGAAAGTTGTCCAAATGGAGTTGTCTGAATACTAGATTGATAACTGTTATTAAATATGCTCAATCAAGGGAAAGTTGTCCAACTACCGTTCAAGTCAATGGCACATGCTCTTAACATATCTTCTAATTTCTGAATGGTCTTTTCTGCTTGAACATCTATCTGAGGATGGAAGGTTATACTTAGGTGAATTTGGGTACTAAGACCCTTTATGAAGGCTTTCCAAAATGAGAGGAAATCTCAGTACCTCTATCTTAGATAATAGAGACTAGGACTCTGTATAACCTGACCAACTCTCTGACATAGCATTTGGCATTATCCTCGGCTGAATAAGAGGTATGAAATGGTAAGAAATGAGCGGATTTGGTCATCCTATCTATAATGACCCAAATTGAATCATGCTGATGACTACTATAGGGAAAACCTATAATAAAGTCCATGTTCACTTTCTCCTACTTCCAAATAGTAATACTAAACTCTTTCATTGAACCACTAGGTTTCTGGTGCTCAATATTAACCTGCTGACATGTAGAGCACTTAGCCATAAACTCTGCAATGTCTCTCTTTATCCAACTCCACCAATAGACCTCTCACAAATTACAGTACATCGTATTGGACCCTGGATGAATAGAGTAATGTGCACCATGTACTTCTGTAAGATTTTGTTGCATTAAGTCATCCACAGATGGCACACATAGGCGACCTTGGTAATGTAACATACTATCTTTCCCTTTGGAGAAGACTTCTATTTTCTGATCTCTAACTGACTCTTTCAACATGGCTAAACTAGGCTCTCTATCCTATTTTTCCTTTACTTTGGAAACAAGAGATAATTCTTAACTATTCTGTACCCACACACTTCCCTCTGGTGAATTGATTAAGCGGACACCTAGTTGGGCAAGCAGATGAACTTCCTAAACTAACTTCTACTTATAATCCTTCACGTGAGCAACACTACCCATAGATATCTTATTGAGAGAATCAACCACTACATTGGCCTTTCCCTGATGATACATGATGCTTATGTCATAGTCTTTCAATAACTATAACCACCTTCTCTGACGTTGGTTCAAATCTTTCTAAGTGAACACAAACTGTAGGCTCTTATGGTCTGAGAACACATCTACATGTACCCTAAAAAAATAATGCCTCCAAATCCTTAAGGCAACCACCACAAGTTCTAACTCAAGATCATGGTTGGATAATTATTTTCATGGGACTTAAGCTATCTAGAGTCATAGGCTATGAACTTACCTCTCTGCATCAAAAAATACCCCAAACTAACTTTAGAAGCATCATAATATACCACAAACCCATCTAAGCAATCTAGTAGAGTCAAAACTGGGTTGTAGTAAGTCAATTATTTAACTCCTGAAAAGTCTTCCCATAATAATCTAACCACTGATATTTGATTTTTTTCTGAGTCAATCTATATATGGGGGATAAAATGGAAAAATCCTTCTACAAACCATCAGTAATAGTCAGCCAAAACTAAGAAACTTCTAATATCTAATGGAGATATAGGTTTGGGCTAGTTTCTCACTATTTTGGTGTTTTGAGGATCAACTCTAATGCCATCACCGGAAAGTATATGGCCAAGGAAAGCTACTGTCCTTAGTAAAACTTCACTCTTACTAAAGTTTGCAAACAACTGATGGGCTTTGAGGGTTTGTAACACTATTTTGAGATGGTCTACATGTTCATGTTCATTGTGGGAGTAGATAAGAATGTTATCAAGAAGACTATGATGAACATGTCCAAGTACTACTTGAACATGCTATTTATCAAGTCCATGAAGACTACTGGAGCATTGGTAAGACCAAATAACATGACTAGAAATTTTACGTAGCCATACCAAGTTCTGAAAGCTATTTTTGGAATATCACTTTCTCTAACCCTAAGATGATGATAGCCTAATCTGAGGTCTATCTTAGAGAAGTAACTGGCACCTTAAAGTTGGTCAAATAAGTCATTGATTCTAGAAAGTGGATACTTGTTCTTAACTGTGACTTTATTTAGCTGATGGTAGTCTATACACATTCTAAGAGAACCATCTTTCTTACGCATGAATTGAACTAGTGTGCCCCACGAGGAAATGCTGGGTCTGATGGACCCTTTATCTAATATATCTTTCAACTGTTCTTTAACTCTTTGAGTTCTGTAGGTGCCATTCAGTTTGGAAGAATGGGTATGGGTTGAGCATCTGGAAGAAGGTCTATTCCGTAGTCAATTTCCTGCTCGGAAAGGACTCCGGGAAGATTTTTGGGAAACACATTTGGGAATTCACATGCTATGGATATTTACTCAAGATTAGGGGTTTCTAAACTAGAAACTTGGAATTGAATGAGATGATAGACATATCCCTTAGATAAAAAATTTCTCACCCTAAGGTAAGAAACAAGTTAACCCCAAACTGCGGAAGTACTACCCCTCAACTCAAGGACAGGTTCATTCAAAAACTAAAAATGGACAATTTTGTTTCTGCAGTTAACTGAAGCATAGCGGGAATGAAGCCAATCCATTCTAAGAATGACATCAAAATTGGTCATTTCTAATTCTACTAAGTGTGCTAAAGTGACTTTCTGAGATACTATATCTGAACAGTTCCTATATACCCATCGGGCTACGATGATTTACCCACTAGGGAAGAGACTGAGAATGTATCTGCTTAGATTTTTAGACTGACTTCGATGTCAATAGCTATGTAAGGAGTTACAAAGGACAAAGAACCTACTGGATCTAGCAAAGTATAAATGGGCAAATCCTAAAGTTATAACATACCAGTGACCACATCAGTAGAAATTTCCTGATCCTGTTGGGACTGAAGTGCATAAAGCTTATTTAGGTGCTGTCTACTGGTGGCATTGGAAGTGTCACCCTACTAATTCGGGTGATCGAACTCTACAAACCTACCTGAGGACACTCTATAACCTTGTGGCCTAGCTTGCCATATCTAAAATATACATCACATCCAGCTTTGCAGAAATCCTAGAGGTTTCTTCCACCCTTTTGGCAATTAGGATTCGTTCAGGCACTGCTAATACTACCCTTGGGTTTAAGGCCTGGTACCATCTCTAAATTTTGACAATGGAGAACTGATTGAGTAAAAAGATGAAATGAAAGATTTCAGCCAGAATTGAGAATGATTTTCACCCTCTAACTTAGGCTAAGTAAAGTTTAAGCTACTTGTTCTATCTCTTTTGTTATCCCTCTTCTTCTCCCTATTATTAGCCTCATCTATCTACTGAGAATGAACTATGAGCTTGGATATGTCAATTTCCTTAATAAGCATTACAGTTCTACACTCCTTGACCATACTATTAGACATGCCAGACACAAAAATACTCATCTTAGATCTGCTATCTGCTACCACGTAAGGGGCATATCTAGCTAATTGAGTAAACTTGAGAGAATACTCTTTCACTGCCATATTGCCTTGCTTAAGATTAACAAACTCCAACACCTTTACTTCCCTTAAATCTAGTGGGAAGAACTTATCCAAAAAAGCAGTGGCAAACTCCACCCATTCTATAGACCCTGCATTAGAGGCCCATTCTCCCTTCCATTTCTTAAACTATGAGTAAGCCATATCCTGTAATTTATATGCAGCAAACTCAAAACACTCACTAGGTGTCACACTATAATATCTGTGACTTTCTAAAACTAATCAAGGAATTTTTATGGGTCCTTATCTGACTTAGACTCGATAAAAGATGAAGGGTTCATTCAAGTAAAGTCCTAAATTTTGGCAGCAGTAGTATTGGCCACTGGGTTATCCTGAACAAAAGCTAGCCATTTATTCTGTGCTACAACAGAATTGGCTAGGGTAGTGAAAGTGGATCTGAATTCAGCATAGGAGACATGCTCATCCAGGGGATCTGCTTGAATGTGCTGGGGTGCTGACTGTGTTCCTGTTCTTCTTCTATTATTCTTTTTGGGAGGCATGTTCTATAAATGGAAGTACGAAAAGGATTAAACTGAGAGTGTAATCTGATATCATGTTTACTCGCACGATATGAACGATGAAAGAAGCAAAATATTTCCTAAAATTCCTCATAACTTCTTGTTCATAAGTGCGGGGAGCTACACATCTATGTACAAGACTCTACTAGACACGACTTTCAGATTTTTTAGAACTCTGTTGAACCTTAGGCTCTGATAATAAGTTTGTAACACCCCAAGTTAGGACCCCAGATGCTACATGGTGCTCATAATCTCGAAGGACCACAGGCTAACCCATGACTGATACCTGCTATAATTACTGAATAATAATACTTTATAATGCGCAAATTAGGTGGAAATTTTCCATAAGGTTCAAAACTGAATCATATACTGATACATAAATACTTAATACTTAACATCTGACAATTATATCTAAAAACTCAATAATTGTTTAAAATAATCTAGTCTGAAAAGCCTCTAACTGAAATGTCTGAAAATGGAGTTGATGGGACAAATCCCCAACTAACTTGAACTACTAATGATATACTAAAAATGCTAAAATAACAACTCTATCCTCAAAATATGATGACTTACCACTAAATCTGCTACTGATAATATGGGCTGCTAGGTACGGTCAAGAGTTCATGCGTCTGAACCTATGATATAAGACATTATAGCACAAAAGGAAGGTATGCGTTAGTTCTTTGAATATACTGCTATGCTAAGTGAGTTAAGCTGGTATGCATGGTTTCATATGGATGGACAATAACTGACCAAGTGACATGAATATAACTGACTGAGAATATATCTATATCTGACACTACTATAAAAATTGAATATGCAATGATATGTTCATAACTATATATGGTGTAACTGAGCTTCAAGATAATACTGGGTACTGACTTCTAATAACTAAATGACTGATATCTAAGTTTACAAATACTAAATTATACTAATAACTATTTCTGATAGTTCTAATTTTGTAGAACTCAATTGAGTTATACACTGAGCTGCATGACTGTGTCTGACAGTCCAAATATTGAAACTGAACTAAGTTTTATATAGAGTCTGAAATTGAAACTGTGGGAGTGTTCATCTAACCGACATACACTGATTATAAACTGAGTTGGGGTCCCACATGTGACCCCTATTAGAGGGGTGTTAGAACCTTTCTAAGGGATACTAACAATGGCTTTGAGTTAACCCTCTTTGACAAAAAGCTCTTTCGTCAACCCTCACTAGAAGGAAAACTCGTACGAGATTTATCAACCCTAGACTGGATAAAGAACATATAAATCTACACTGGCTACGTGGTTCGGTAATGCAGGGATTGCTACTAAGGGTCAAACCTTTTAGTTAAAGGAATGCCTCCATCCCCGGGTTTACTCGGTGCTTACTCCTACTCCTAACTGAATAAACACTTAATAGATTTCTAGCCAGTAATAGGCTTTATAGAACTATTATTGATCGTGCATTTTATCTGAACTAAATGAGTTCACTAACATTTATTAACTGACTAAGTACACTGAGTTTTATTAACTTTCTGAATACGCTGAGTTCTACAACTGAGGGAATACAATGAGTTCTATAACTATCTGATTTTTTTTTGTTTAATTTTATATTTTATTAATAATTATCTAATAATGGACCAATCCATTATACAATAAAAATTCAGCCTAGTACTATTCACTAGACCCGACCCAACCCAAATACTAATAGTAAACAAATAGAAAAAGAAGGGTTTCAAAAAATATTTTAGTTTCCTAATCCTCCTCTCAAACCCACTGCCTTTTACTCTGCTGATCCCTTTCTCTGAATTGATCCACCTTCTGATGATGTTATGATTGATGCTATGATTGATGGACATTGCAGCTCCTACATCTTGATTTCCTTTTGCATTAATCTTGCACAAGTAAGTACTGTGTTTCCCTCTATCTTTTACTCATTTATTTCCCTATTCAGATAAATACTGATGATCTTATCTCATAACTGTACTTTGTATTTATAAAATAAAGGTTTTATAGAAAGTGAGAGAAATCTGATATGCTGAGATTTGTTATAATAGATGAATATGCTACCCTCTTCTTGCTTTGCTACGTATTTTCTCGATCTTCTTAAATTGAATCAATTTTATCTTTCTTGGAACCCATAGATGTTGTAGATCTGAAGATAGAAATTTTCTTGGTTGCTTTCTTATACTCACAAATATTCAACAACTCTCCTACATGCAGGTTTATGAAACTATATCTGGTCCATCTACTCTTCCATAGTGCTAAAAACCATTTTTGTTGAATGTAATCGCTTAATAATAGTATATACAGTTTCTTTGATTCTAAAGACTTTTGTATATAAATGACAAGTAAATTCTTAAGGTTGAAAGTCCTTCTGCCCATCATCATTTACCTCGTATGATCCTCAAGTATGGAATCTTCCACATGTCACTATTTAATATGGCCTTACCTTTTTTTTCTAATTTCGTGCAACTTGTGATGGTGAAACAACCTGTGTCAATCGCTAAGTTGGATAGATGATCAGCTAGTTGATTTCTCTCCCTGTAAATATGCTGATAATGTACTTGCTTATTTTGTATGAATTTGAGTATCTACTTGACTATATTTGCTATGTTCCATGGGCAATGTCATTCATTTTTCAACACCTTCTGCATGAGTAGTGAATCCATCTGAATGATAATCTTATCATCCTATGTTTGTGAATAATGTTTAGCTGCATATAAGATTGTATTAGCCTCTGATTGCATACAATATGCATAGTGTTGTGGTTCTCCCTTAGGATATAGGAAATCTCCATTCTTTTCCCTCAAATAAAATGCATAAGAGCTACCACCTTCCTCCCCTATCATAGCTCCATCTATGTTGTATTTGACCCAACCCTCCTCTGGTGTATTCCAAAGAACTATAATCACCTTTAGTTTTATTTTCAACTTGCCAAATTCTCCAATTATATGAGGCCATTCTATTGGAAATTCCATTGCTGGTTTTCTGACCTTCAAAAGCATTCTAAGATTCCTTGTAATATTATATATAATCCTCAATCTTGTAGTTTCCTTATCCTCATGTTTCTTCCTATTCCTTCTCCTCCACAGTTCCCACAAAATTATGCTAGGTAGAGAAAAGTAGTAAGGTTGTTCTCTCTCTTTTACTTCTGCATTCTACCATCTCAAAATTGTTCCCCTCATAGTTTAATTATGAATATGAATCCTTGTAAAATAAAAAAATTAGGACCAAGTCCTGTTAGCAGAAAATGAGTTCCTGAGGACATGAGAGATTGTGTCCTCCTTTGGATCATCACAACACCAACACTTAGATGGACCCTGCATCACCCATTACCTAACTGTATCATCCACAGGAATTCTTCTTCTCTATAGCCTCCGCATGAAAAAACATATCTTAAAAGGTAAATCTTTCACCCACATCCTCTTATAAGTATTGTCTATATCTTCTCTATTCCTTATATAATGCTAAGCTGATTTGACTATAAACAAACCTTTTGGTTCAATACTCCATATAGGCCTATCTTCATCTTCATCTGATGAGGGAATCACTTTGTTAAAAACATGATCTGCTATCTCTTCTGTGAATGATATTCTAATTAATTGTTCATCCCAATTACCATATCTTATCAAATCTCTTACCTGCCTATATTGTCCTTGCTCCTCATCACCTCCTTCTATTATAGACTGTAAATCTCTCTGTACAATCCAGTTATCTAACCATATATTATAGTTTCTTACTTTACTTTCCACATAATTAAATGCTCCACCAGATCTCTTGCCATTAGAATCTTCTTCCACACGTGTGATCCACCAGTACCTATTTTCCACATTACTAGTTTTGGATGTTCCTTTATGCAATATTTATTAAACATAAAATCCCTCCAAATTGATTTTGTGGTCCTGAAATTCCACCAAAGTTTTTAGAAAAGAACCATAGAGATATCAACAATCCTTCTAAATCCCAAACCTCCTTCCTCTTGTGGTAAACATACAATTTGCTATTTCACCTAATGCCTTCCCTTCTCTATAATTTTGCTACTTTAAAAAAATTAAGCTAGAATTCTTTGGATAGTATTCAATACATTCATGGAAGGGTTCATTACAGAAAAACAATGTAAAGGGATGCTCTGTAACACATGCTTGATTAGCAGAGCTCTTCCTCCATAAGATAACAGTTTACCTTTCAAAGTCTGCACCTTACTAACAATATTATTCATTAGCTGTTGATAGTATTCCTTCTTCTTTATCATATAGAAAATAAGACATCCAAAGATAATGAAAGGAAATTCTCTTCTCAGAATGCCAGTAGCCACTACTGTTTGGACCCCTACTCCATTAGAAACATCTTTGTGCAAATAAATTGTACTCTTATCTTTGTTAATTTTCTACCTTGATACTTCCTCATATTTGTCAAAACTACAATAACCAACTGTAAAGTTTTCACTTCAGCTTTGCACAACATGATCATATCATTTTCAAAAGCAAAGTGATTCAATTTTGGGCTTCCAGTTGGCAACCTAAACAATTTGAAATGCTTATTCTGTATCAGTTTCTTTAGTGACCATGGCAGAACCTCTGCTGCCATAATAAATAATGTTGGTGACAAAGGATCCCCCTGTTTTAATCCTCTTGTAGATCTAAAGAAACCTTTCGGATAACCATTTAGAAGTATTGTGTAACACCCTGATTTTCTGAACCAGAATGCTACACGATGCTCATGACCCCGAAGGACCACAAGCTAATCCATGAATGATATCTGTACCTATATATTGTGTAATATATCATAAAATGCGTAAACATGAACATGAAAGGCCATAAGGTTCGAACTGAGTATATTTCTAATAACAAAATATCTGAAAAAGATATAACAATACCAAAATAAGTCATAAATACTGAAAATAATGAGATATGAATATCTAATCGAACATCTAGCCCGAAATCCTCTAATTAAACTAAATAACGAGTTGAAGGAACATGTCTCCAACTAAATCCATATAGTAACTGAATAATAAATGTAGCAATAATCATATCATCCTCGAAAGAGAAGGAATCACTGCAAACTCTAAACACTAGAATACTACTGCTAATCTGGAGTTCGTGCCTCTGAACCTATGACGTAACATAAGAGAAAGCACCGTAGTGAAAATGTGTCAGTACCTCTGAAATGTACTGAGTATACGAGTGAGGTAGGCTAAATTCAAATGGTTATATGCATGAAAAATGCTGACTAATATAAACGTGACAATACATATATACACACATAACTGTAACTAAACTTGTGGAGATATTGACTACTGAGTCTGAATATTGACAACATGAGTGTAATGATACTGAGATACTAAATAGATGAACGACTATTTTTGACAGTTTTAATTTTGAAGAACTGGTTTGATTGACTGTGCCTAACAGTACTGAAACTGAGTACTGATAGTATAAGTTCTAAGAACTGGTAATAATGATAGCATAAGTGACTATATTTGACAATTCTGAATCTGATGGAACTATCTGAGTCCCGTACTGTATCTAAGTTGACTGTATCTAACAGTCTTGATATACGAAAATCTGAAGAACTATCTAAGTTCTTTACTGAGACTAGGTGACTGTAGCTAACAAATCATGAAATTTGTAACTAAAACTGTGGGAAGTACTCATCTAACCGACATACCCCAAGCTAAGCTAACTGGAGTCCCATCTCTGCCCTGACTGGAAGGGTGTCAATACCATGCCACTGGTAAGGACAACATGTGAGAAACCCTCATATAACAGGTAACTTTAGTGAGAACGGTGTGAACCCTCATATAACAGGTTAAGCCACCTCATCTGCCCTCATATAACAGGCTACGATGTCTAAACCTATTCTAGCTATATAGTTCTATAACTTAGAGATTGCTTCTAAGGATCTTAGTCCTAATCTAGAGGGTGAGTCCCCATCCCTAGGATCACTCAATGCTGAATCCTACTCTCATCTGAAAGACACTGAACTAAATAACTGGGCTGAACTGAATAACTGAATTAAACTGATTAGCTAAACTAATATTGATTAACTATATTGATACTAGTGGTATTGTTTAGCCGAGCTAAACTAAGTTTACAAAATTCCTATGACTGACGGAATGTACTGAGTTCTGAGGACTGGTTGAGAGTACTGAAGTTATTGAGATTAAATTTGAATACTGAGGTTATATATATTACTGAGTACTAAGATAACTGAGATTACTGAACTACTAAGGTTACTAAGCACTGAAATTACTGAGAATACTATACTACTGAGATTATTGAGTTTTCCTGAGTCATATGACTGACTGAATTCTACTTAATTATGGCTTGATTTTGTATATCATGAAACATGACATGACTCTAGGCACACAACTATATTTTTGGGTACGAATACCCCCAGGACTCGATGGAAGGAAACAGACACAACATGACTGACTTGATCATAAGATTGGACTCCACAATTCACATTGTCATAAGTAGGGGATATTATACTTCATGTATTTACTCAACATCTCCAACATGGTAGGGGAAAGCATGGATATATTTCATGTACATAATTCATATCTCAATTATCATACATGTTTCATACCACAACAATAACAACACATAAATAGCATGGAAATCCATATTGATGTGTATAGCTAACATAGACATGTCATTTAGATATCATGGAATTATGTAAATATGAATTTCTAGTATCCTAGGCATTTTATCAAACACCTTTCATGCATTCTTTAAGGTATAGGTGCATTTCATACTTGCATCATATCAAACCACCCAAAGTGCATTTTTTTCAACTAACAACCATATATATTCCATGAAAACACCTTTATATCATCTTGAAACTTAAAAAACAATCATCAACAAGTACTTTGTCATATCACCACAAAAAGTTTACAAAATAACATGTAAAAGCATGATTCTTGAGCTCTATAAATGAATTGAATCCATAGATGGACACTATGCATACCTTAAAGCTTGATCTTGAAAGAGATATAATGTTTCTGAATGTTCCTGAAGAAATCCTTAGGCTTTCTCTTTATTTTTCTTGACTAGGGTTTAACCCCTTTGGGAAAGAATGTTCTTGTTCCTGAGGAGATGATCTTGAGAGGAAACCCTAATATTGTGGTTGGAAGTGTATGAGAGAACTTTTTGAGATATTTTAACTAAACAAAATGGAAGATAATATGTTTCATGAGGGTTATAAATCGTGGGAAGTGAAGGAAAAAGACCAAAATACCCTTATGAAATAAATTTTCAGCTGCTGAAAATAATAGCTGACGACATTTGTGACAAGGCCACAAAAATATGGTAAGCTGTAAAAAATGTCGTCACATAGAAGCTAGATTTTGCCTAAGGCTGATGACATTTGTGACATTGTGTTAAAAATGTTGTAAGATACCATGAATTCCATCACTTAGGAGCTAGTTTCTGGCTAAGGCTGACGACCATCATGATAGGGCATCACAAATGTGGTAAGCTACCATGAATGTCATCACTTAGGAGGTGTTTTCTGCCTAAGGGTTACGACCTTCGTGATAGGGCATTACAAATGTGGTAAGCTACCACAAATTTTGTCACTTAGGAGATGGTTTCTTCCTAATGATGATGACCTTCGTGATACGGCATCACAAATGTTGTAAGCTACCACAAATGTCGTCACACTATTTCCAGCCTGACATGCTAGAGTAAAATAGGAATAACTCTTTGCTCCGTAATTGGATTTAGGAGAAATTGGTATCATTGGAAAGCTAATTCAATTATATATCTATTTATAGGTCATGAGCTCAAAAATTCCTAGTTTAATTACAGATATGCTCATTTCATATTGAATATACCAATATCCTTCTCAAGAATTCAATCGGTAAGGAATTTTTTTGATTCGTTTGATAGGTGGGAGTTATTTGAAGCCTTAATATACATCTAAATTACTCATAAAACTATAAAATAACCATGATGTACTATGCATGGTTAGGAATACTATGCATGGTTTGGATTTTTCGAGGTATTACATATAGAATACCAATTGTATTCCAGTAATCTAAAGACCATATCAATCAGCATCTCAGAAAAAACAAATTTTCTCAACACCTTTGTTAAGAAAATCAATTCCACTCTATCACATGCTTTCATCATGTCAAGCTTCATAACCTTGTTAGGTAGTTTACCCCTTTTTCTTATTTCTGATGCAATTTCCTAAAACACCAGGACATTTTTAGCAATACTCCTTTCCTGAACAAAACATGCCAGTTCTATTGAATTCAATTGGGATAAAACTCCTTTAATCCTCTCATGAACAATTCTTGAAAAAATTTTATTGACAAAGTTTCTAAGACAAATAGTCCTCACGTATGAAAAATTATTCACTGTTAACTTCTTTGTTAATAATACCAAATTTATATGAATAAATCTAGGAAGTTGAAATCCAAAAAAGAAATTTGTTACTATTTTGTAAATGTCCTGCTTAATACTCTCCCATGCATCTAGGTAAAATTCCCTTGTCATCCCATCCAGACCTCCTGCACTATTTCTATTCAACACCATCACAACTTCTTTGATTTCTACTCATATGGTATTCTCATTATATCTTTGTTCGGTTCTTCAGTGACAAACCTTGGTATTTCCTCCAGAATACTAAAATCTTCTACATCTTTTTATTTGGTAAACTGGTTCTAGAAAAACTTAACTGCATCCGCTAATATGTCCTATATTTTTTCGAATAATTAACTATTTTCATTTTCAATTCTACTTATCGTAAGCATGCTTCTACTTCCTTTAACAATAGTTTAAAAGAATTTAGTATTCCTCTTACCCTACTTGAACCATTCATACCTATCTTTCTGTCTCTAAAAATCTTCTTCCATCTTTAATTGTATGTTTAGTTCAACATGATCCTTAAAAGTTAGCTCTGTTTACTTCACTAGGATTCTCCTCAAATTATTTTTATCTTACCCTGATAATATCTTCCAGAGTTGTAATTTCCTGAAAGATATTACCAAAATACTTTTTACTTCAATTACCTAAAGTTGACTTAGTATTTTTCAGTTTCTATTGAAACACTATGAAAGGATTTCTTCAATCTATAAATCCCAACTCTGTTTAATCACTTCCAAGCATGTTTCCTCCTTTATCCAAAAATTTAAGAATCTAAAAGATTTGGCTATCTGCTCACTCTATATTCTTCATTGAACTAGTAAAGGAGAAATTTGATCCACTCCTAGCTAAATGTTCCACTTTCATCATCTTAAAAACATTTTACAGCTTATCATTGAACAAAATCCTATCTAACCTCTTCAATATGCAGTCCTCATCTATTCTCCCACTCCACCAAGTGAATTTACTTCCCTTAAACTGGACTTCTTCCTTATTACATAAACTAATCCAATGATAAAAGTCATGAGTTTCATTAAATTCAATATGTAGCCCACCTAACTTTTCTTCCTCACCTCTAATTATAATGAAATCCCCTCCTATAAGCAAAGGTATTTGATAAGTATCAGACAGATCAACTAAAGAATCTATCATTTGGATTGGTCTCTTCATACACTAAAGTAACCAATAATGAAAAACCTATATTTTGATTGCCAACTATCAGAGTGAATTGCTGCTCTTCAACTTTCACAAAACTATATTCCATCTTCTCTTCCAAGAAAACCCAAATTTTTCCTGATACATTTAATACAACATGTTTCATACCTAACCTTCTTTTGTACTCCTTAATACGGTGACCATCTTGAAATGGTTCCATAATTCCAATAAACTAAAAGTGGTATCTCCTTTGCATTGTTATTAGTCTAGTAAAGGCCTGTTGGGTGTTAATGACCTTATGTTCCAAATCAATGCATTCATGTGGACTGTGATTTAGCTGTATGATTCCTTGTATACATTTTTGATGATTTTTCCTCTGCTATACTTTTATTACCACACTTTTTCTTCTTTTTTATTTCTCCATACTTCTCCTTCAAAGCCTCTATTTGTTTAGGTGACAGATCTGCTGCCATAGCACGTTAATTGATATTTTATTCCAATTCATTCTCATCAAGATATACCTTTGTACGATTAGTAATTTTCATCAAATTCTAAACCTGCATTACTGTGGGTGTGATCCCCTCTAATACCATCAACTCCTTCAACTCTACATCATACACCTAAAGTTGCATTTTGTCAACTGTGTTGGCTATGCTTCCCCTGTCTAAACTTTGCTAATCCTCTTTATTTTGTACACAGTGAAATGTATTTAGTGTTGTGTTCTCCTTACTTTTATCGTCACACTAATCCATGAATTTTCTTGAATTACTCTGTTCCTCCAAACTTGTCTGAACTTTAGCATTATTCTTTACTCCTTGGTTATTTGAATCACTGCCTACTGCCTGCTGAGTTATTTTCTTTCATGCTGTTGCTTGAACCTCTTGACTAACTTCTGTACCTTTACCAAAACTTCTAGTAACCTAATCTTTTTTACTAATCCCATCTCCACCTTCTTGTTTGTCAGTTTCAACATTTCCTATATTGTTTTTGTTGTCTTTATTCTTATTGTCTTTATCTTCTAAAGCTTCAAATTTATTTGACATTCCAACTCCTTTTCTCTATTCTCATTGACTTCTCCCAATATATGACGAAATTTATCCCTCCTTTATCTATTTTTTATTGTGAGCCACTAAAATTATTAGTGCTTCCCTCCTTGCCTCTTGCTGATTATGCGCTTGCTTCATTTGAATGTTGTTCTTTTTGTCATTCATCTTTGATTCTGCCTTCTTTTATTCCTACTTCTGTTTGTCATATAACTATGGATGTTTTTTCCAACATCTTTGTTCATCATGTCCCTATAGGCAGCATTTTGTACAATACTTTGGTATGTAATAATACTGAATTTGGACCAATTTGGATTTGATATCACCAATAACTTCATTTTCTTCATTAATTTGAATCCTTTGAGGTAATTTTGCTACTAAATCCACCTCCACTTTTACTAGTGCACAGCTGTGCCAAGTGTGATTTTTAGTAGCCATATCAACTGTAAGTGCTTTACCAACTGCCAAGGCAATAGAAAATATTGCATCTCTTGCAAAAAACATGGGGGTAAATTTTCCATTGAGATCCAAGCTACAACCACCGTGGTTTCAACATCCAGTTCAAACCATGGATCCTATTCCAATTTCCTCATCTTCCAGTAGTTATCCGTTGATCCAGTGTAAAAACCTACAGTCGATAGTAATTGCACATAATCCTCGAACATTTCTAGCCTTAATAATACATGCCTATCATCCAAAACTCCAATAGTACATTGACCTTTGATTCCACATTGAGCTAGAATGGATTTGCAGAAAACTTCAGTATATGGCTTACCATATTAGAATTTACCAGTTATAGCATATTGTAAATTTTCTTGCATGATCAGATTCTGCACTTCGGATGATTTTCACATAATTGTAGTCTCTCCATGCAGGATAATAATAGCTTTTGGAAAAACCCTAATATTATTAGTAACCACCACTTTAGGCTTGAATAGATCTGCATACTTCGAACTACAATCACTTTTTTGAATGTTTTGATTACTTTATTCAACACTCCTCATGTTACTTTTATTCGGTGGGATATCCCCACCGGGTATTTTGGCCATAATGGCCGGCGATAGGTTTAGTATTAGTGAGCGATGAGATTAAGGTTGAATAAGCTTACTAATAGTGAGTCCTTATAGAGGGAAAAAAAATAATTTCTATAACTGTCAAAGTACTACTGGACGTGACATTACTGAGAGTATTCTGAAGCTACTGTAAATCTAGGTAAACCGCTAGATTGTCGGGAATTAAATAACCCTAGGACTCGAAAGCATAAATTGTAAAGTATAGCATGATCTTGAAAAGCATTATAATGTTCATAACTCATTCATAGAGATATTTTATCAAACACTTGTAAGATATACGCTTGTACATATTCTAGCATGTCATAATTTCCTTATTTAATCCATATGCAAAATTGATCAAACACTTGGGGAATATAATATATGCACATAATACAATTCAACATGTAGGCATCATGATTTCCAGTCCCAATTTACAAATTTAAGGGTTTGAACATGAAATCATATAATACTACACATATGTCAGATAAATTTACATAAATCTTATAATAAATCATGAATTAGAAACCCAATTATCATTATAATCATGAATATATTAAAGCTCAACATGGAATTCAAGAATTTAATAAACTTGAAGTTTTAAAAGAAGTTCTTAAACTTCAAGGGTGGATAGAAACACTTGGATAAATACCTAACGTACCTTGGTGTGTGAATTCCTAAAGATTGAAGGTGAATTTCTTGAATCTTGATCTTGATTTTGATGGGTTAGGGTTTGTTCTTGAGAGAATTTAAGAGAAAGTGAGTGTATTTTTCTTAATGAGGGTTGAATTTTATGTTTTAGGGGTTAATTAAGGTTGAGAAAATAACCCAAATATCCCTCTGTATGTGGGCTTTTAATGACTGAAAGCATGCCCAGTGACACGTAGCCCGATGCGTCGCGTCGATGGCATCAACGCGATGACCAATGCACCACGTCAAGTTCACCTTGGTTCACTGAAATTGCACTAAAAACTGGGTGACAATTAATTGTCGATGCGAAGCTTTGAGATTGCATTGACCCACTATTTTTTCCACCTAAGCATGGTTCAAACGAGGTCCAAACAATACAAAACTCACCCGAAGTGACCTACTGACATTCCTGATCATGAATAAGCCTAAAAATAGATACTTTAAGGTCATAAGGATCATGAAATAGGATCTCCAACTTACGAAGGCAAAAATACTTTTAAGTATAAACACTTAACTAAAATTTCTAAGTCTGTAACCTCTTTTCAAACTATAAAGGACTGAGTTAAGCTTAAAATTTTTATGGGGTCTTACGATTATCCATTACTGTATTGCAATGTTCCAGAGGTAAGTCAAATAATGTAAATTGCATGTTCAAAACTAGATTTTCCAAATAGGTTGAGGTTAAAATCATTACCATGCAAAACTTACATGAAACTGAGGAAACCCATGTTCCCTATTCCAATCCTTATAACAATGTACCCATTCTTCCCCAAAAACCATCTATTAAAGAATGAAATACACATTTAAAACATGGGGAAAGTAATACAAATAAAATCCTCAAAAACCCTCAACCCAATTTCAATTCATCAATTCGAATCACCTAGATAATGATTTAAAAAATACCCATAATGAAAATTATAAGTTAAGGGATAAGAGACATACCTTAAATATACATCGAATTGAAAGAAATTCAATGTTTTGAACTTGAATATTAGATCCCCTTGTAAAACCCTAATGTTTCTTGCCTTGGGAGTTAAAGAGAAAAGATGTTTAATCTTGTAACTAAAGGCATAGAGGTCCATTGAGAGTTTTTAAGTCATGGGAAAGAGTGTGTAGGGAGAAAAAGTCCAAAAAAGACCTTAATCAAACATATAGGAAATATTAGGAACAGTTGTCATGACTTTGGTAACGCATCATGAGGTCTGACCATGAGTCGTATCCCGAATTCGCTACCTAAGGATCAACGGCCTAGTCATTATTTTTATGACAAAAAAACTCTCATAACAACTCTTTGTTTGACATAATGAGTCATCATAAAGAATCGTGGTTAGGGACTGAATTTTTGGGTAACTTCTGTTGTGACAATGAGTCCCTCCTAGTGACTTATTACATCTCACAAAGAGTCATACCCTAGATTCATTATAAAGGTACCAAGAAATGGTGTTGCCTACTGCCATGGAAATGTGTCCTCTTAATAACATGTAACATGTCATAATGAGTCATGGTCAGGGTCGTTGTAACTTATAGTTCAACATCACTTCAGTAACTAGGCTAAATCAATTATTCATCTCTTTGAGGGTCTAAATCTCAGGAACATGGGATGTTACACGATCTTGTCATAACCAGACCCAAGACCTAGTCGTAACCGGTATCTCAAGTCCATCATAGGTCAGAGACCACCCCATTAGCCTAAACTCCAGAGTATAATATAACAAATATGGGAAGACAACACAAATAGTAAATAATATAGATGAATCAGATCAAATCTAAGAGTATAAACAAGACAACCAATTATCCCAATAGTATCCATAAAACCCTCTTAAAACATAAATATCAAACTAGGTTAGGACATGCCCCTGACCATGAAAAAATAGATTTAAAATTATAAAAATATGAAAAAAGACTAATGAAATGGTAAGATTTTTGAAATATGGAGGCTCACCATTTCACATAAACTTAATAAATGTACCACACCACCTTACGTTTCACAGGAGTAACAAAAAATCCCTTAGAACCTACATCATAAAGCAATGCAGCGTCCAAGGATGCTTAATAGGGAAAACACTGATATGTAACTCAGGGAAATATGATAAAATAATGCCATTTCCAAAAACAAGTCAACACCATATGCACAATATTTATATATGCATATATGTGATACCAGGATAGGGAAAAGGGCCATGAAGATAAGAGTTTAAAATATTATTCTTAACTGTAAAGCTCGCTACTTATTAAAGGAGCCCATGGTCTATATGGGTGTAAATGTTGCTGCTGGAAGGGCCCTACTACCTAGTGGTTGCCCTGAACATTGGAAATCACATTTTTGGCCAATGCCTAAAAAGTAGCCTAAAATTCAACATGGGATACATTTTCATTAGAGGGTTAACAGGATGGGTTGGATGGTTATCATATCTGCGTGCATTAGCTAGGTGAGGAGACATATTCAACTATCACATAAGTTCACGAGTTAAAAGAAGATAGGGACACTGTAAACATGATAATTTATGAAAGAAAGAGATGATTTCCTAAAACATTCCATTGCCTCTTGCTCATAAATATGGCGCGCTTTACACCCATGATCAAGACTCTATGTAACATCGATTGTCTGACTCCCTAGGAAACTTATTACCTTAGGCTCTGATACCAAGTTTGTAATGCCCCAGTAATAAAGAAATATAGATATATAGTCAAAGCTAAAATATGGAATTCTATCTGAACTAAGTTGAATTATCTGAATATAGTATCTGAAAGTACTTGAGTTAGAAGTTTGGACAATAGATACTAAAATCTAAATAATAACTAGTAGTCTAACAAGACTCTACTACTTACAACTAGAGAGTCACAAGGAAAATCCCCCAACTGACTTGAACTGACTGAAAATACTGAATTAACTACTTATCTAAGCAGATTACCAGAATAACTTGGTCCCCAGACTATAAGGACTCACCAACTGTCGGGATATAGATGAAGATGCTAAAAATCACTCATACTGTAGAAACTGAGCACCTAAACCTATATTATAAGATAATGTAGCACGTCCACGTATATTTAGATCAGTACTTCTGGATTGTACTGAGTATATGGGGGAAATGAATTGGGAAAGAATATCTCAATATTATTATCAATTTGTAAAAGAATGCATGCTAAGTGTAGATGACTGACATTAAGTGGAGTAACTGAAAGCTAGAAATTATAATCATGAGTGATAAAACATGTTGTATAAATCTAGTGAGTCATAAAACTTAGTTCTAAAAGTTGTAATTGTATTATATATTTAAATCATGCATTATAAGTTTAGAAAGGACTCATTTTTATATTTAAAAACTGAAAGCTGGTATCTCATAGCTAATATATATTTGAAACGAAATATTTGAACAAAGTTGTAAGCCTTTACACTTAGTTTCTAAAAGTTATTCTATCGTTCTTTTCTATTAGGGAGGTTATTCTAGCCGACATGCACTATATGAGCTATCATAGTGTCTAACGTCTAGTTAATTTATGGGAAAACCTCATACTGGGGAGAGGTGTAATACTTTTACCAAGGAGTATAACCTAATCTAATTGATCACATCTGTAACTATCATCCATATAGAAATGGGAATAATATGATAATCCGAACCTATGTTGGCTTATAGTTATGGGGCTTGAGAACATACTCAACTCGGTGCTAAATGCTACTCTCTTTAATCTATATGCTCATTTTGTTGGAAGTTCACTTTAAAACTATACTAAGGGTTTATAATGAAAACCATTTGTATATCTATTAATTCAAACAGTAACTAAAACTGTAAAGTGGATTCCATATCTAAGCTAAGATCAACAGATCAAATCTTGATAAAAATCTGAAAATAACTAATCATAGGATGCTCAAAGAACAATCATTCTTTAAATATCAATATTCAACTAGGGCTTAATAACCCATGCATCAAATTCATGTGAAATCATCATAAAGTTCATGCTTGGTAATGAAAGTATTGATAATACAATTCTAAATCTAGAAATTAATGTCATGCGCATGAAAATATGAAAGTATTCATGTAATTTAACATCTAAATCACTTGAAATATCATAATCTTCAAATAACAATATTTGGGTATAAACCCTAATTTGAAACTCATGTAAATTCAAAAAAAATTAACTTCATAAACTAATTTTAGGCACAACTATGAAAGAATTATCCTTGTTGAAACCCCCCATACCTTAATTGATGAAATTGATGAAGAAACTTGACTTTGAATCCATATTTGTGTTCTTGAAGATTGTATATTTAAGATCATGACTTGGGAATCTTGAAATTTGGTTTATATTGGAAAAAGAATGGTTGAATTTTAATTTCTTGAGGATTAAAATTTGAGTTCAAGGGTTTTCTTAGAGAGAAATTTTGTGAATAAAAAATGTATAATTCTTAGAATAGGTTAAATTTTATGTTTTACATGATTTGGAGGCTTGGTAAAATACTAAGTTTCCTTTTGAAAAAATTAATTTGGAACTGGAACCCCGATTTTTGACCTTACCGTAATGCGGTGGAATCATGTGTCTTACTGGATAAGGGACGAGCGATATTTTGGGCTCTAGCGTGATGCGGAGTAATCGCACTGTGTCACTGGAAAAGGAAGAATTCCACTTTTTACTCCACCGTAATGCAGTGTCTGTCCCATTGAGATTTCTGGCGTTATACTAGCAAATCATGCTAAGCTGGTGGAAAGGGATGAATGAGAATTTGGGCTTCATCGTGATGCAGGATAATTGCGGTACTTCACTTGAAAGTGGACAATTATGAATCTACACCTCACCACATGGGGTTCTATCTCATTGCTCTACTACTTTTCACAAAAAGTGACATACTTTCTCAACTAAGCATTGCATTAAGGCAAATTGGTACTGTTGGAAAGCTGATTCAATTATCTACAATATGGTGGGTATAGAGCTACAAAAAATTCTACATGTATAAAGAGTTATACACTTTTGAAGTTGACCCTTGATATACTAGGAGCCATATAGGGATTAGAAAGTTACAGGTATTACAGACATCCACATTCATGGCTTTGTTACACAACCACCTTTTCATTCTATATTAAAGTATTCCCACATAACCCAACCACCAATTCAAGGATTCAATTATTAATGCATTATTAAGTGGTATCCACATACCGACTATAGCTTTCAAGCAATGTCATTTGCCAACTATTTTGGGGATTCATTCATTCCCCAAAATAAGTTAATAAAATCTAGTTAGGGATCCCATTGTACTCCATAAGGTATTCAAAACCCTCCATAACCATTTTTATATTTATGTAATGCATTAGTTTTAAAGAAATAATTCAGGCCAAATGATAATTCATATACAAAATCCAATTATATAAGTGGGTCAAGGTTATTATCAAATTCTATACCAAAACAAATTATTTAAGGAATCCTTTATACCCCAAAATTCATTCACCATTCCTATTCACCCCAATGAGTGTACAAACCAATAATTTATCAATAAAAAGTCAATAGAAACCATGGAAAAACATTCAAACAATTTATATCCCAATCCTCAACCCATAATTCAAAATCCAACATCAAAACTAGGAGTAATAAATATATTTTCATGTCATTAATAAAATACAAGTATAGGGAAAGAGTGACATGCCTTAGACACTCGAAAATTAGAAAGTAATTTGTTACTTGGAACACCAAAGATGAAATGTAAGATCCCATAAAATTCTTAGATTAATTCTGTCCTTTAAGCTTATTAGGGGTACCAGACTTAGAATATAATAACGAAGTATTCAGACTTAGTTCTATATCAGCCTTTGAAAGTTAGTAATCTTGTTTTATGACCTTAACATCCTTTAAATATTGATATTTGAGTTAATTCTTGATCATGAATGTCAGTTGGGGTTTTCAAAAAGGTGTTTGATTTTTTTGACCTCATTTATCCCATATTTGAGTGCCCAAAATAGTGGGTGGATATGATGAGGTAGTTTTCGCCAGCTTCAGTGCAAATTCTAGTGAACCAATGTAGACTCGACGTGGTGCATTGGCTATAGCATCAATATCAATAATACGGCGCGTTGGCCTGCGCATCGGTAATACAGTTTACAGGCATTAAAAGGTCATGTCATCAAGGTTAATTAGGTCTTTTTCCCACTCCCTTCATCATCCAAAATACAAAATTAAACCCTTTGGAGAGCAATTATATTCATTCTTCAACAAATTTCCTAAGAACAAAACACCTAGGTGTTTAAATTTAAAATCAAGAACTCAAGAACTCACCATTAACTTTTAGAAATTCATCAACTAAGGTATGTGAAGTGTTCATACAAGGGTCCTTTCCACCCTTAGAGTCCAAGAAATTATTTTTAAATTTCAAGTTTATGAGTTATATGATTTCATGTTGGGTTTGATTATGTTCATGTTTATAATGAATAATTGAGATTCTAATCCATATTTTATGATACGTTTCAGGTGAGGTAAATTGATATGTATATAATATCATGAGGATCCATGTAAAACCCTTAAAATTTTCAATAGGGATTTAAATTATGATGTCCACTTGTTTTTTAGTGTTATGTGCATATGTCTACTCACTATATTCTTGATGAATTGTTCATGTGAAGTAATAAGGGAAATAAATCATATCATGCTAGCTTATTTGCATGTTATACCATGCACGAGTTTGATAACATGTCTCTATAGATGCGTTATGAATTAAATATGCATGCTTATTCTAAGAAAGATCATGTAATGCTTTATTTTTATGCTATCGAGTCCTAGGGGTATTTAATACCGATAATTTAGTTGTTTACCTAGAGCCAGTGTCAGTTACGAAGTAATCTCAGTAGTGAATCGATCAGTAGAACTAAGACAATTACAGAAAGCTAAGCAATCTCAATAGTGTTCATAATTCAGTCATTGTACTTAGATCAGACCTCAATATACTCAGTTAGTTAATAGAATCCATTAATATTTCGTCAGTCTATGAAACTCGATGAACTCAATTTAGTTTAGTCAAATAGTAATATCAGTAACAACTTAGACCAATCTAGTATATACTAGAAATTAATTCAGTGCTCGTTCAGTTGGGAGTAGGATTCAACACCGAGCGAAACCATGGATGGGGGCATTCCTATTAATAGACGTTTTGACCCTTAGTAACAATCCCTGCGTTACAGAACTAAGTAGCCAACGTAAGTTGAGATATATTTCTGTCAGATATTATGAGGGTTGATACATCTCATTAGAGATTTCCTACCAGCTAGGGATTGACGGAATAACTCCTATCAGAATGGGTTTACTCACAGCATGTCTCTACCTATTGCATGGTATTGACTTCCTTCTAATTGGGGTTACAGGTTAGAACCTACTTAGATTAGAGAGGGGCATGTTAGTTATATGATTACCTCCCACAGTCTCAGTCTTAGAATAGAACTCATTTTAGTTGTACAGATTCAGGACTATCAGATATAACACTCAGTTCAGTATAGAACTTAGTATAGTTCCATAGTAGAATCAGGGCTATCAGATATAGTCATTCAATTATCATTAATATAGTATCAGTAAAATCAAACATTAACAGATCAATATTGAAATTTAGTGTTCAGTATTATCATGATCTCAGTTATAGTATACGTATTCATGCATGCATTCTTATTCAGTCATACTCATGTTATTCGATTATTATTGTTCATCCATATGACCCCATGCATTTTAGCCTACCTCACTAAGCATATCAGTACATTCAAACTACTGACTCATGTTTTGCTTTTGTGCTATGATGTTTTATATCATATTTTCAGATGCATGCGCTCCAGAGCACCCTTAGAAGTTTATATTTTCAGCAGTCAGCTTAGTGGCTAGTCCTCATAGTTTAAGTACATGGTAGTTTTAAGTATTTTAGTATTATTTTATATAGTTAGGGTTATTTGTGGACTTTTCCCATCAACTCCATTTTCTGACAGTTTAGAGGCTTTCAAACGAGAGTATTTTCAGATAGTTGTTCAGTTTTCAGTATTGATGTTCAGTTTTGGTATTGTGATACCATATTTAGTATTATTTATATTATTGAACCTTATGGCCTATTTTCTTCCTAATTTCTACATATTTCAATCTTATTGTTATTAAGCTATTACAGTAGGTACCAGTCATGGGTTAGCTTATGGTCCTACAGGATTATGATCACCATGTTGCATCTATGGTATAGACTTGAGGTGTTACAAAATTGGCATCAGAGCCTAATATTCAACAGTATCCTAGGAAGTCTAAAAGCCACATATAGTAGAGTCTTGTGCATGGGTGTGTTGCACGTAACACTTATGGATAAGAGGCTATGAGGTGTTTTATGAATAGTTTCCCTTTTTTAGTATTCATGTCGTGCAAGTTAGCATGAGATCCAGTAAAAATCTCACTCTAATCTAGTTCTTCCTTTTGCTTACATAATATGCCTCCCAAAAGGACTAATGAAAGAACAATTAGAAATCAGTCAGCACCTCATCCCATTTAGGTAGATCCCCTAGATGACCACCTCTCTCATGCAAATTTTAAGGTTGCATTCACTACTCTAGCCAATTCAGTCGCAACCCAAAATGAATGCTCGGCTAATTTTCTAGCTAACCCAGTGGCTAATACTAAAGCAGCCAGGATTTTATACTTTACCCGAATGAATCCTCCCTTATTCGCAGTTTCTAAGTCTGAAGAGGATCCATAGGAGTTTCTCGATCAGGTATAGAAAGTCACAAATATCATGGAAGTGACTTCAAGTGAGAGTGCTAAGTTAGCTGCCTATTAGCTACAAGATGTAGCCCATACATGGTATAAATAGTGAAAGGTTGACAGGGGTACAGATGTAGAGCCCATAGAATGGGAAAAGTTTGCTACGACCATCTTAGATAGATTCTTCCCCTTAGAGGTTAAAGAAGACAAGGTGTTAGAGTTTATAAATCTCAGGAAAGGAAGTATGAGTGTGAAAGAGTATTCCCTCAAGTTTACTCAGTTAGCCAGGTATGCTCCCAAAGTAGTAGGAGACAATAGATCCAGAATGAGCAAGTTTGTATTTGGGGTATTGGGTAGAGTGGTTAAGGAGTACAGGACAACAATGTTAATTAGGGATATGGACATATATAGGCTTGTGGTCCATCCTCAATAGATTGAGTAACAAAAACTTAAGAAGAAGAAGAGAAAAAATAAGAGAGCCAAAATGGGTAGCTTTAGTTTTACCCAACCAAGGTCAGAGAGTAGTAATCGATCTCAGTTTAGTTAGGAGTGTTCAAACCAAGTTCAATCTTCAGCTATCACACTAGTACCAATGTTCAATAATAACAATCATGATAAGGTGCCAGGCTCCAATACCCAGAGTAGTGCAAGTGGTGTTCCTACTAATTTACTTTGCAAAGAATGTGGTAAAAATTGTAAGGGTATGTGTAGAGCTAGCAGTGATGTGTATTTTAGATGTGGAGGGTCTAGTTATAGAGTCTGAGACTATCCTAAGGCTGGTCAACAAAGTCAGTTTAGTCATCCTTCAGCTTAGTCCGGTTGCCCAAATCAGGAGGTATCTTTTCTAGTGCCACCAGTGGGCAACACCTAAATAGAACCTATGCTCTTCAGTCCCGATAGTATCAGGAACGATATCCTGATATGGTCACTAGTACGTTACAAGTTTTCCATTTGCATGTTTACACTTTGCTAGATCCAGGAGATTCTGTGTCCTTTGTTATTCGATATATCGAGTTGATTTTGGAGTCAGTCCCAAAATTTTAGCAGAGCCTTTCTCAGCCTCAACCCCAATGGGTCAGTCTATCATAGCCCGGTGGGTGTATAGGAACTATTCGATTATGATATCTCAAAAAGTAATGGGTAGGAATGAGGCCTAATCCATCTTTAACTCAGTTCAAAGTTTTGTACTTCCGTCATCACGATACCTACGAATGTTTTACATCTCTTCTCTATGAACACAACTTATAGTCACACACTTTCCATAGAATCGTGTGCATTTCTAGTTTTTAGTATGAGGAGTTCCAGCTCAATTAGTAGTACGAATCATGTTCCATGAAAATGGAAACTCCAAACTCAGTTCATCCAGCTCATGACTACTGCACTAATTCCTTACGGTATGTTCAGTCCCAGTTACCATCTGAATCATAGTCTCAGTTACAGTGTTAGTTATAGTGTAAGTCTTAGTCTAGTAATCAAATCAGAAATGCAGTTTAGTTTCAGGTTTGGTTTACCATAACTTATAGTTATCAGTTATTTAGTTATTAGTATTTCAGTACCTTAGTTTATAGACTACTTCATAATCATGTTATACGCTTGGTCCTGCATTCTCAAATAATATAGCTTTCACGAATTTATGCTCAGTTATCTTATATTACCCTGTTGGTCTTTCCTCATATGAATAATACTCTACAGTTTTAGTCCATTTATTCAGACTAAGTACAGTTCAGTCTTCTAGACGCAGTGTTCAGCTATCAGTCATTCAGTTAATTATATAAGTTAGTATGCTTAGGCATTTGTATGCAACGCCCATGCAAATATTTTTTTCAGTAGTCCCATGTGAATTGTCGTACTAAGGTGGAGAGTATAGTTGAGAGAGTATTCAAGGGATATATCTAAGCTTGAAAATTTGTAGTTGTAGTGCATAAGTCTTAGTCATTCTATCTTAGATGATAATTTGTAGGCCTCACCCCATATTACAAAATTCTAGCCACGTTATGATGTCTTATTCAGACAATGCCAAGCTTTCCTTGCTCATTAAAGTTACTGGTAACTCAATAAAAAGAATGCCAGAGAAAAGCTCCAGTTGAGAATAAGTTTTCATTATGATTTTGTCTGTAAAGCCTGTAATTCAGTTTAGCAGTCAGACGGACAAATTCGTGTGGTGTGGTTTTCTATATTTTATCTAGTTGCACTATCCAAAGTCTCATGAATGTAACTATTCTAAGATGGAAAAACTAGGTAGTTATGGGTTCAACTCAGTTCATGTATCATGTCCTAGTTTAAGGCAACAAAAATTTAGTCACGATTCAGTGTGTGGGTGCCTTGTGCATCGCCCTAGTTTTACTCAATATTTGAGCCAAGTCAATATTAATTGGGGGACATAATGTCCCAAGGGGGAGATGCACTATAAACCCGAGCTTTCATTTCCTAAACCTCCCAGCTCTCTTCATGTAACAGATCTAATTTGGAGTAGTGGGTACTCATAGGTTGACCTTCAAGTTCCAATCTCAGCCGTAATCCAGGTATTCAAGGGGCTTAGTTTAGTTCATGATATTCAGCTTAGTATCACGTTCAAGTCTTAGTTATGTTCTCATGTTCCCGTTCATGCATACTCCAAAAATGATCTTGGGTTCATCAGTATATTTTAGTTTAAGTAATGACTTTTCCTTAAGCTTATTAAGTTTCATGCTTTGATTTTACATTACAAACTTGGTATCAGTTACCGTTGCATATTCATTCATATGTTCATGAGTCAGTTCAGTCATGTATTCATGCATCAGCTATACATGTTCAGTATGAGAAACTCATCTTATCAGAATTACAGTCATGCATTCATGAATCAACTCAGTCATCCACAAATGCATCAGATATGCATGTTTATTATAAAATTTAGTATGTCAGTCAAATAATCATGTTTCAGATGTTCATGTTCAGTAAGTTAAGCCTGCCAGTATTCTAAGCTTAGTCAGTCTCATTTGACGATGAATGTTCCCAAGGGGGAGATATTGTATGATCCTACCAAAGTCGTAGATTAATTTAGTCCTTTAAGCTTGTTAGGGGTCCAAAACATAGAATATATTAATTGAGTATTTAGAATTAGTGCCATTTTAGCCTTCAAAAGTTGGAAATATTATTTCATGACCTTTACGTCCTTTAAATAATGATATTTGAATTAATTCCTGACCAGGAATGTCAGTAGAGGTTCCTGGAAGAGATTTGGATTTTTTAGACCTCGTTTAGACCATGTTTAAGTGCCACAATAGTGGGTCGATGCGATATTGATGCGACGCATCGACCATCGCGTCGAAAAGGTAGTTTTCCCTAGCTTTAGAGAAAATTCCAATGAGTTGATGCATACTCAATACTACGTGTTGGCTATCACATCAATGCCAATGACGGGGCTCGTCAGCCTGTGCATCAGTAACACAGTTTACAGGCATTAAAAGGCTGCATCCTTAGGGTTAATTTGGTCTTTTTCCCATGCCCTTCAACCCCCAAAACAAGAAATTAAACCCTTTGGAGAGCAATTATAATCAGTCATTCACAAATTTCATAAGAACAAGAACCCTAGGTGTTCAAATTTCAAATCAAGAACTCAAGAACCTACCATAAACTTTTAAAAATCCATCAACTAAGGTATGTGAAGTGTTCATCCAAGGGTCCCTTCCACCTTTGGAGTCCAAGAAACTATTTTTAAACTTCAAGTTTAAGGATTTCAGGAATTGAGTATTGGGTTTGACTATGATCATGTTTATAATGATTAATTAGGATTTTAATCTATGTTTTATGATATGTTTCTTTGTGGTAAATTGATATGTATGTAATATCATTAGGATCTATGTAAACCCTTTGCAATTGTTAGTGGGGATTTGATTATGATGTCTACTTGTTGTTTAGATTTATGTGCATATGTCTGCTCACCACATGCTTGATGAATTGTTCAAGTGAACTAATAAGGGAAAGAAATCATGTCATGCTAGCTTATTTCCAAGTTATACCATGCAGGAGTTTGATAAGGTGTCTCTAGACATGCGTATGAATTCAATGTGCATGCTTATGCTAAGCAAGATCATTTGATGCTCTATTTTCATCCAATCGAGTCCTGGGGAATTTAATACCGGATAATTTAGTTGTTCACTTAGATCTAGTGTCAGTTACGATGTAATCTTAGTGTTGAATCTATCAGTAGAACTCAGACAGTTACAGAAACCCAGGAAATCTCAGTAGGTTTCGTAATTCAGTCACAGTACTCAAATCAGACCTCTATAGACTCAGTCAGTTACTAGAATCCAGTAGTATTCCATCATTCTACGGAAATCAGTGAACTCAATTCAGTTCAGTCAAACAGTAATAAAAATTTGGTCCAGTCTAATACAAAGTAAAAATCAGTTCTGTGTCCGTTCAGTTTGGAGTAGGATTTAGTACCGCGCGAACCCAGGGATGAGGGCATTCCTGTCAATAGATGGTTTAAATCTCAGTAGCAATCCCTATGTTATAGAACTACTAGCTAGCGTAGGTTGAGATATCTTCCTACAAGATATTATGTGGGTTGATACATTTTATTGGAGTTTTCCTACCAACAAGGGATTAGTGGAAGAGCTTCCTGTCAGAGAGGGTTAACTCACAGCTTGTCTCTACTCGTGGGACGGTATTGAAAACCTTCCAACTGGGGTTATAGGTTGGACCCCACTTAGATTAGAGAGGGGTATGTTGGTTAGATGATTACCTCCCATAGTGTAAGTTTTAGTCTCAGTCTCAAAATAGAACTCAGTTTAGTTCTACAAATTCAGGAATATCAGATACAGTCATTCAGTTATTTGTAATATAGTATCATTAAACTCTGACATTAAAAGATCAGTATTCAGATTCAGTGTTCAGTATTATCACGGTCTTAGTTACAGTATATGTATTCATGCATGTATTCTTATTCAATCATACTCATGTTATTCAGTTATTATTTTTCAAACATATGAACCCATGAATTTCAGCTTACCTTACTAAGCATACCAGTTCATTCAAAGTACTGACACATGCTTTTCTTGTGTGCTATGATGTCTTATATCATAGGTTCAGACACACGGGCTCTAGAGCACCCTTAGCACTTCAGATTTTCAAAAGTCATCGTAGTGGTGAATCTTCATAGTTCGAGGACATGGTTGTTTTCAGTATTTCAGTATTAGTTTTAGTAGTTGGGTAAGTTGGGGACTTTTCCCATCAACTACACAGTTCAAACAGTTTAGAGGATTTCCAAAATAGAGTATTTTCAAACAATTGCACAATTTTCAGTGTTGATGTTCGGTTTTGGTGTTGTGATACCATATTCAGTATTATTTACAGTATTGAACCTTAAGGCCAGTTTTTCGTCTAATTTCCACAAATTTTAGTATTATTGTTATTCAGTTAGTACAGAAGGTACCAATCATGGGTTAGCTTGTGGTCTTTTAGGATTATGAGCTCCGTGTAGCGTTCGGGGTACAGACTGGGGGCGTTACATGAACGCACAATGAATTCCTTAGTATCTCTTGTCTTTTTAGGTTAAGAGTGGAATTAGGGATTTTTAATCTCTTAAAACTAAAATGAATAGGCTATATATCGCTTAAGGGTCATACATAGGTGAAAGGACCCCAATACCCCTTATCCTAAAAAAAATAAAGAAAATTGCAGGGATTTTACATAGATGTGTGGCATGGACCTAATTGTGGAAGATAACCTCCTGCCACGGACACTAACGAGGAGATTATCCTCCGTGTCACAAACCCTATTATGGATATTATCCTCTGTGTGATGCACCCTAATGCAGAGATTATCCTCCATGACACGAGGATAGTGCGGAGGTTCACTGCCTTCGTGTTCCAAATCCACTCCGAACTATATCTAAAAATTCAAAAACTCTCTCGAGACATCACAACAACATATGTAAGTACAATCCAAGTTAAAAATTAACATTTTGAACACGGGATGGAAAAAAATAAAATGCTCAAAATTTGGAAGGGGTTACATTACCCCCCTCCCCCAGGATCATTTATCCCCAAATAATGTGCTAGGACTTTTTGCAGGAGAATAGCAATGTTATACCAGAATTAAATGATAAACTCTGATAATAACAAGGATAAATGATATTCATACCTTAATCTTGATACACCCCAAAACTGGGCCGTGTTGCATGGGCACCTTAAGCCTACATGAATCAGAGGTCGCCCTAATAACCCAATCAAATCATCAGTATATATATATATACATATATATATATATATATATCACAAGGGTCAGATAAATTCTGACCATACAATAAGATAGTTGAAACAATATTACAAGTCATAACTAAGAATGTTTAAACACTTCATTAGAATCATCAAACTAACCATTTCATCCACTTCCACAGTAATAACAATAACTCTATATAAATTGATGTTTATAAATGTATATATTAGGACAAGCCCCGGACAATAGCCGAACCATGTCAAAGGAAGACTAAGTCTAAATATAGGAGACCAACAATGAATGTATTCTGAAATAAGGAATCTCCCCACTCCAAAGTCAATGCACGAACCGCTTTAATCACCTAATCACTCTACATGAAGAAAAGATGATGCTTTGGCCCATTTGATGAAAGGGGACATAGCGTCTGAAGACTATTACCAGTTGGAGCGCTAACATATAACTCAAGGATAAGGATAAAATAGCATCATTATTCAACAAGAAGTCAAAATATCATATTCAATGATATCTACACACTTATACTTACATATAGGTATGCCACATGCTAACCAAGAAATCATGGCTAAACAACATTTTTGAACATTCATTCATTAGACATGAAGTGGAGGACTCCGACCTTCCACACCTAATTTCAACAATTATGTTTAGGCATAGGACTTTAACCACAATCACATACCACTAGACAAAGGACTTTGACCATGCTCACACATTCATTAGCCAAGGAATTTAACCACATACACTGTCATTCAAACAAGTGACATTAACCACACAAACATTTATCTACGCAATGGACTCTAACTTCATGTCAAAGGACTCTAACTGCAAGTCGTTTCATTCGGCGAGGTACATTAACCTCAAGAAATATGTTTAAGCAAGGCACTTTAACCTGGAACAATTTCATTGGAAAAGGGACGTTTACCTCGATAAATTTTATAAGGCAACTGACTTCAACCTCGAGCCATTTCATAAGGCAAGGGACTTCAATCTCAAGCCATTTCATAAGGCAGGGAAATTCAGCATCATGCCATCATAACTATAATTAGTTGATATTGGTACTTTAAACCTTTACCAATTCATCAACATTCACTCCATACAACACTTGAGGACTCTAACCATTTAGCTAATTCAACACTATACTTGACCCCATGGTCCTTACAGGAGCCTTCATTGCTCAACCATTTCAATAGGTCAATGCCTTTATTCAATCCATCATATAATTCAATTTATGGTCATCAGGACGTCACAAACTATTCATATTTTGTTAACAATCTTATACCACATTCTCACCACACTTTAGCTCAATACATAATTCAAGTTTATTTTCATATAGAGGGATTTCAAACCCTTATAAGTCATTAACTCAATAAGGTCATCATTACAAAATACATGAATCACAATACCTTTGCAACATCATTTACCAATAATTCATACTTAATGGGACATTGCCCTAGTTCAACACATAACCACGCATGACTAGACAATTCACTTAGACATTTTCACAAGCACCTTATCTACATACCTTTAACAAGTCTAATTTTATGGTAGAAATCATCATGACTAGGTTTACTCAAAACCCTCATGTTAAACCACATACAACAAGAACCCATACATGGAAATCATCATCAATAACATATAGAAACACAAGTCTAAGCAAGATTCAACAGTATTCATCATTAGGCAATAAAACCCTTTTCATTAATTTCGAAACCACCATGTACACTTACTAATCCAAGTGTAAAATACATGGATTTAGAGTAATTTAACATGGAAAAGAGTTATATGCCTTAGAAAATTTGATTCACCAAGAGTCTTGCTTTTACTTTGCATCTTCAAGATCACCCTTGAAATCCTACCCTCTAATTCTTCAAAGATGAGTTTGAGAGAGTGTTTTGAATGTTTTATCCACTCGAAAAAATGTGTTTAAGGAGACCATATACAATTATAAAGTGAAGGGACTTAGGTTTTAGCATATAGGAAATGACAACAAGGCCCTTAGTTAAACACTAGAAAATGGACCAGTCCAAGGTACGTCTCACTAGGGGAACTGTACCCTAGGGTACGAGTGATACGCTGACTCATACCCTAGGCTTTTCCAGGTAACCTTTACTGTTAAGGGTATGCCCATACAACCTTGAGTTGTATCCAAAGGGTATGACTCAAACCTTAACTCTTATGTTTTAACCTATCAAAATCATTCCACTCAAAGTTCAAGTCCAAACTCTATACGACTCACTTAGTATGACTCGTACCCTTTGGTACGATTGAGGAGGGGGTAACTCTTACCTAGGACAGTGAGTAACGCTCACCACACTAAAAAGAATACACATAGGTGAGGGAAAGAGGATACAACTCATATCCAAGTGGGTATGAATCATGCCCCTAGTCGTATCCACCCCAGTGACATTAGTGGAAGAATTTTTTTAATGGTTCAAAGTCTATGTGTTTCAATTCTCCCCCACTTGGATCTTTCATCCGTGAATGACGGGTAAGGCAAGCAATAAACACACAACAACAAATTATCACATATCAAACCAACCCTTGAACAAGTTAGAATAAGCATACAACAAGGGAACAACGCACATCATGCTCATTATCAATCAATCACTCGCTTCATCGACTTTGGGACTTAAAACCCATTACTTATCAATACATACCCATTTCACAACCTAGGGACATCAACCCATCAACTTATCAATTGATACTTACTCAATTAAAGTATACTGGAATCAAACCCATCATTTATCGAAGACATAAATTAACTCAAGATACTAGGGACTTAAACCCATTGCAACAAGGATACACATAATTTCAAGGCATTATGGACTTTAACCCACGGTTTAGCAAGACATAATTCAATTTAAAGCTTAGGGACTTCAACCCATTGTCTATCAAAGACACAAATCAAAGCAAGGATATTACCACATACCTCTATCACAAGTTTTCAAAATGGGAAACAAATGAGGATACTTGGACTTCATGTCATATTCCTCTTCCCAAGTAGCTTCCTCGGACTTTTGGTACCTCTATAGAACTTTCACCAAAGACATATCTTTTGTTCGCTACTAGCAAACTTACTGATCAAATATTCTCATCGAGATCTCCTTATAGGACAAAGAATTCGAGATATCAACATCCCCTAAGGAAAAATCCAACGAAGGATCACCCATGCATTTCTGCAACATAAAGACATGGAAAACCGGGTGAATGTAGTTCATGCTAGAGGGAAACTCTAAATCATAGGAAGTATTGTTGACCCTATTCACAATCAAGTATGGACAAAAATACCAGGGAGTAAGCCTATCTTTTTTACAAAACCGCGCCACTCCCTTTATGGGAGACACTTTCAAGAATACCCAATCATCAATACTTAACTCTAAGTCCTTATGCCTCACATCCACATAGCAATTTTGGCATATTTTAGCGATTTTCAATCTATCATGAATTACCATTACCTTCTACCATGCAACTTACCCTCGTCGACTTTGTACCACCCGATAAATGATCGACCTCTCCTACTGTATAATACCTTAAAAGGGGCCATGCCAATACACGAGTGGTAACTATTATTATAGGTAAACTCAATCAAAGTCAAGTGTCCATACGAACTACCACTATAAGCAATCACAAAAACCCAAATCATACGCTCTAATGTTTGGATAGTTCTCTTCTCTTGCCCATCCATTTGCCGGTCGAAAGCAAAACTAAGGCATACTCTAGTAACCAAACACTTTTAGAATGACTTCCAAAAGTGAGATGAAAATGGAGGACCACAGTCCTAGATGCTCAAAACTAGGGCATCATGCAACTTTAGGATCTCCTCAAGATACAACTTAGTATAATCTTCCACTCAGTAATTAGTCTTTATGGGCAAAACGTAAGCGAACATGGTCATTATATTAACAATAACCTAAATAGAATCACATTGATTCTGGGATCTTGGAAGACCGGTAACGAAATCCATATTAAATTCCTCTCACTTTTATTCAGGGGACATAATTTCTTGGCACAAACCACCGGTCCTCATGTTCTCAACTTTTACTTGTTGACACACCATACACATGGCAACATAGCTAGCCATATCATGCCTCATATTGCTCCAACAATAAAACTACTTAAGGTCATCATAAATGTCAGTGGAACCGGGATGAATAAAATCATGGGATCCATGAGTCTAGGCCCTGATCTTTTCCGTCAATCCATCAACGTCGGGAACACATAGCCTACCTTGGTATCTCAAGATACCATCTCCAACAATCACAAAGTCCAAAACTTTGTGTTGACCCATATTACCCTTGATCTTCATCAAGTTGGGGTCCATTACTTGCTTCTTCTTTATCTCAAAAATAACAGACGACTGACATACCAGATACACAAATACACCACCATCCTCAAAATGCGCTAGCCGAACTCCAAGATTAGCAAAACAGTTAATGTCCTTCACTAATTCTCACTTATACATATCCACATGGGCCAAACTCCCCATGGATAATCTACTAAGAGCATCAGGTGACTACTTTAGCCTTACCGACATGGAAGTAAAGACTCATATCACAGTCTTTCAACAACTCAAGCCACCACCTTGGCCTGAGGTTAAACTCCTTTTGAGTAAACACATATTGGAAGATTTTATGATCGGAAAAGGTATCAACGTCAACCCCATAGAGATAATAGCGCCAAATCTTTAACGAAAAGACCACGGCTAACAACTCTAAGTCATGAGTAGGGTAGTTCTTCTCATGAAATTTTAAGTTTCTAAAAGCACAAGCCACTACCCTACCTTGTGGCATCATAAAGCAATCAAGACCAACTCGATGTGCATCATAATATACCATAAAACCATCATTACCTTTGGGAGAGGTCAAAATTGGAGCTGAAGTCAATTTATTATTCAACTTCTCAAAACTACCTTAACACGCATCTGACTACAAGAACTTGACCTTATTTTTGGTCAACTTGATCAATGGGGCAGCTATAATTGAGCAACTCTCCACAAACTTTCTATAGTAATCGGCTAGACCCAAGAAGCTCTGAATAGCGGTTAGAGTCATAGGTCTTGGCCACTTTTTAACCACCGCAACCTTTTGGGGATCTACCATGATCTTTCCACTAGAGAAAAGATGTCCATGAAAAGTTACGGTTTTCAACCAAAACTCACACTTAGAGAACTTGGCATACAAACGATGATACTTCAAAGTTTCCAACACGGCATGGAGGTGATCTACATAATCCTCCTCACTCTTATAATAAACTAAGATATCATCAATAAAGACAATGATAAACATGTCCAAGAACGGATGGAAGACCGTATTTATCAAGTCCAAAAATGTTGCTGGAGCATTGATCAGCCCAAAAGAAATGACAAGAAACTCCTAGTGACCAAATCGAGTTCTAAAGAAAGTCTTAGGGATATCTGCATCCCTAATCTTAAGCTGATGATAACCCAATCTAAGATCAATCTTTGGGAAACACTTCAAACCATAAAGTTAATCAAAAAAATCATCTATACTAGGAAGAGGATATTTATTCTTTACAGTCAATTTGTTAAGTTGAGGATAATCAATGCACATAAGAAGTAATCCATCCTTCTTTGGCACAAACAACATGGTATCATCCCATGAAGACACACTAGGATAGATAAAATATTTATCTAACAGGTGATTCAATTTCTTCTTAAGAACCTTTAGCTTTGGTGAATCCATTCAATAAGGATGGATAGAAATTGATGAGTGTTCGAAGCATGATCAATCCTAAAATCAATTTCTCTATTGGGAGAAATACCGGAAAGATCATAGTGAAACACCTCGGGAAACTCATTAACCATGGAAATGTATTCTAGAGAAGTCTCTTCCGAGTAAGAATCTTTAACTTGGACCAAATAATACAGCAACCTTTTGAAATCAACTTTTGGGCATTAAGATAAGAAATGAACCTTCCCTTAGGTATGAAGGAACCACCTTCCCATACAATTGTTAGCTTATTAGGGAATTTAAATATGACCCTTTAGGTCCAAAATCTATGAAATCATAGCATAAGTCAAACTAATCCATCCCAAGAGTGATATAAAAATCAACCATGTCCAACCCTATCAAATTGACAAAAGTAGCTCTACCACTAACAGATATCACACATCCTTTATAGACCCTTCTAACAAACACATGATCTCTGATCGAGGTAGAACCAAAAAAAGAAACTGACACACTCTTAGTACAACAATCATGATGCACAACCAATTATGAAGTCACATAAAAAAGACTAGACCCTTGGTCAAGAAAACAATACATATCACGGGAGAAAAGTTTCAATATACCCATGACTACATTAGTAGACACCTCAGAATCTTAGCGAGTAGCAAGTGCATACAAGTGGTTTCGTCCAGCGCCATTCCAGAAATAAAAGCAAAGGCAAACATAGCTCCCTTCGGTGCGGAAGTAGATGGAGTAGCAACAGGAGCCCTATTGGACGAAGAAGTTACTAGAGAGGGGAACTCAAGTTGTATGTACCCAATCTGACCATAATGAAAAAATATGTCCCATCTCTTCTCACACTGACCACAATGACTTTGACGATAAAATCTATAAGAGGGGCGGGGTGGAGCCTACTGGGCACCACAAGCATGAAATTGGACACCCTGTGCCTGGGACCCACCACTAAATTGAGATCGATGACCACCCAAAAACTTTAGGAAAGGAGATAAAAAACTAGTCTAGGAGAAAGATCTGAAAGATCGCAAAGGGAAATAAGAGAAATCCAAAACCTTAGACTCTATGGCTTGAGATTAAAACACAAAAAAGGGAAACATTTCATAAAATTTTTCATAGCCCTTCTTTTACATGTGTGAAGCACTTCACACCAATAAAAGAGACTCTAATCGACACGGTATTATGGACACCCAACTGACAATGAACCTGGCTCTGACACCAACTTGACACACCACAAAAATAGGCCCTGTCGTATGGGCACCTCAAGCCCACATGAACTGGAGGTTTCTCCGATAACCCAACCTAATAATCAGTATATTTATATCACAAGTGTTGAATAAATCCTGACCATATAATAAGATAGACAAAAACATACTACAGGTCATAACTTAGAAATACCTAAGCACTTTATTAGATTCGTCAAGCAAATTAGTTCACCCAAGTCCACAATTATCTACAATACCTCTATATGAATCATGTTTATAAATGTATATGTCAGAATAAGTCCTCGACAATAGAAAAACTAAGTCAAAATATAGGAGACCAAGAATGAATGTCTTCCCAAATAAGGAAGCTCACTACTCTGAATTCAATGCATGAACTACTTCGATCACCTAATCACTGTGCAGGAAGAGAAGATAGTGTTTTGACCCCTATGTTGCATGGGGAAATAGTATCCGGAGATAGTTAGACATTAGAGTGCTAGCTTGAAACTCAAGGATAAGGATAAAATAGTATCATTATTCTACAACAAGTCAATATATCATATTCAGTCATATCCAAACACTTATCCTTGCATATCGATGTCATATGCTAATCAAGAAATCAGGGCTTGATAACATTTTTGAGCATTTATTTATTAAACATGAAGTGGAGGACTCTGGCCTTCCACACCTAAATTCAACAATTTTATTTAGGCATAGGACTTTAAACATAATCACATACCATCAGATAAAGGATATTAACCATGATCACATATTCATTAGCCAAGGACTTTAACCACATACATAATTATTCAAACAAGGGATCCTAACCACACACAATTTATCTAGGTAAGGGACTCTAACCTCATGCCAAGCGACTCAAACCGCAAGCCATTTTATTCGGAATACATTAAACTTAAGACATCTCTTAAGCAAGAGACTTTAACCTTGAGAAACTTTATTGGGCAAGGGACTTCAACCTCAAGATTATTCCACACAACACTTAAGGACTTTAACCATTTAGCTAATTCAATACTATACATTATCCCATGGTCCTTATGGGATCCTTCATTGCTCAATCATTTCATTAGCCAATGCCTTTATTTAATCCATCATACAATTCAATTTATGGTCATCATAACCCTCAAAACTATTCACATTTCATTCACAATCTTATACCACATTCTCACATACTTTAGCTCAATACATAATTCAAGTTCATCTTTATATTGCAGAACTTCAATCCCTTATTATTCATTAAATCAACTAGGTCATCATTACACAATACATGGGTCATAATACATTTACAACGTCATTTACCAATCATTAATGCATATTGGTCCATTTCCCTAGTTTAACATATTACCACATATGACTAGACAATTCATTTAGATATTTTCACAAGCACCTTATGTGTATACCTTTAACAAGGTAATTTTTATGGTAAAAATCATCAAGATTAGGTTTACTCAAGACCCACATGTTAAACCAGATACAACAACTACCCACATATCTAAATCATTATAAATAACATGTATAAACATAAGTCTAATCGAGATTCAACATTATTCATCATTAGGCAACAAAACCCTTTTCATTAATTTCAAAATCACCATGTACACTTACTAATACAAGTGTAAAATACATGGATTTAGAGTTATTTAAAAGGGGGAAGTGTTACATGACTTTGACAACATGATTCACCAAGTGTCTTGACTTTACTCTGCCTCTTGAAGATCACCCTTGCAACCTTATCCTCCAATTCTTAAAAGATGAATTTGAGAGTGTTTTGGATGTTTGATCCACTCAAGAAAATGTGTTTAAGGTGGCCATAGACACTTATATAGTAAAAGGACTTAGGTTTTATGCTATAGAAAATGACCACAAGGACCTTAGTTAAGAGATAAAAAATTGACCAGTCCAGGGGTACTACTCACGAGGGGAATTGTACCCTAGGGTACGAGTAGTACCCTTACTCATACACTAGGATTATCTTAGGTTACCTACACTATTAAGTGTATGACCACACACTCTTGAGTTATTTCAAAAGGGCATGACTCAACCCATACCTCGTATTCTTCAACTGTATCAAAAGCAATCCACTAAAAGTGTAAGTCCAAAATCTATACGACTCAATTGGTACTACTTATACCCTTTGGTAAAATTGAGGAGGGGGTCACTCATACCTTGGACACTGAGTAAACCTCACCATACTGCCTAGGATATGAAAGGCGAAGCGAAAGATGATATGACTCATATCCAAGGTGTACAAATCATGCTCCTAATTGTACCCACCCCAATGACATTAATTGAAGAAATTTTTCAATGGTTCAAAGTCTAGGTGTTTCAAAGTTCCTTCACCCGATGCTTGTAACAAGAATGGGTACCTAGCCTTCATATCTTCCTTCGCCTCCCAAGTGGTCTTTTCCACTTTATGGTTCCTCTAAAGAACCTTTACTAAAGCTACATCTTTAGTCCTCAATCAACAGACTTGTCTATATAAGATCTCCATTAGGATCTACTTATATAACAGGGAATCTAAAATACCAACACTCCCAATAAGAACTGCCAAGGAAGGATCACTCACTCACTTCTTCAACAAAGACACATAAAACACAGGGTGAATAGATCCCAAACTTGTAGGTAATTCTAGCTCATAGGTAATATTCCCCTCTCTCTTTAAACTCATATAGGGGATAATGTAACAATTCTTAAGCTTTTCTTTCTTTCAAAATTGCCTAACTTCCTTAATGGGAGACACCTTCAAGAACACTCAATCACCCATATTGGACTTTGACTCTCTTTTCCTCATATTCGCATAAGAGTTTTGGTGAGTTTGCACAGTCTTAAGCCTATCCCAAATCACCTTCACCTTCTCTATATCTTGATAAACTAAATTAAGATGGAACAACCTTGCCTCAGAAACTTTGAACCACCCAATAGGAGATCAACAACTTCTACCATACAATGCAATAAATAGAGATATCCTGACATTAGAGTGATAGCTACTACTATATACAAACTCTACAAGAGGGAAAATAATAACCCAACTACCACTAAAGTCAATTACACAAGCTTGAAGCATATCTTCTAAAGTCAAAATAGTCATTTACACTTATCCATCCATCTGTGGGTGGAAAGATGTAATGCCACAATTTTTTGGTCCTTGAAAATTTCAAAAATTTTATCCTCATTGTCCAAACTATGACTCACCTGATGAGTCACAATGTGTATTTACGGGTTATAAGACCCGGTTGCAATTATCCAAGAAGGATTTGCCTAAGTCACTATCTTGGTAACGACTATACTTAACGACTTGATAGAACCCAACGAGTCATAAGAAGGGTATTTCATAGTGTGTCTAGTTTATTTTCCCTAATCAAACTATTGAGACTATGAACTAACCCTATAAGTCATTGTGTCTCACTATGAGAAGTAGGGTGCCAGTCGTATGGTTTACATTAAAGATCCTAAGGGGGTTCTGGTTTGGCTATGACATAATGGTCCAAGTCGTAGAGTAACCCTACGAGTCGTAACGTCACTCATAGTGGTATACGGGTTATTTTCCAACTTTTGATAAGGGTATTTTAAATATTTTCCTCCTATCCAACTAACAACTAGCTTATATTCATATTTGGGACCCTTTTCTCAACCATAACTCAACATAATAACACTCTCAAGCTCTTTCAAATTCTCCCAAAAAGCCATACATAGGGTTTCAAAGGAGTAGGTGAACCAAGGGCTTAAGTGTTGAATTCCTTCCACAAAACATATTTTTTCAGGCATGTTTCTCTTCCTTCATTGATAATTTGTTAAAATAATATGTTTTAAAGTATTGTTAATGAGATGTTGATGATAGGTTTGAAATAAAGGTAGAGGTTTTTTAATATTTATGGTTTGAATAATGTTTCACATGGTTTGGATGTGATTAATGACGCTTTGATTATGGTTTTGAACTTGTGGGTGCATGGGTATAGTGAATGAATGGCACAACTCGAATCTACCCCCTAGTTTCGAAAATGGTGCTTATGGTCACAAGTGAGTAAATCCATAATGTTTAAAAATGCTAAAATACTAATAAATCATAAATCTGAGTGTATGAGAACATACTGAAAAGATTGATAAAATAACTGATTAACCAACTAACTATCTGAATGTTTAAAAAATCCTCTCTAACTGACTGACTATGGAGTGAATGGTACAAGTCCCCAACTAACTCAAACTGACTGAACAGTACTGAACTACTGAATAAAAAAAATATATCATCATGTCCCCCAAAAATTAGGACTCACTACTACTGTTGTTGAGTCAAGCTAGGATGTCTAACTACGATTGGGGAACTAAGTGTTTGAACCTATAATAAAAGACCTCATATCATAAAAAAAAGTGCAATCAGTATATTGAATATACTGGTATATGAGATGAGGTTAGTTTAGAATAGATAAATTTATGTGCATGAAGTAAAGACTGACTGAATAGAATGGGATTACTAAATATAAACATGTGACAACTGGAAAATCTTAGAATGTATGACCAATCATAAAACATAATTCTGAAATAGTCTATATACTGAAATACTAAAATCTGAAAACTAAAAAGCTAATAGAATGTATAATATGGTCAAGCAAACTTGAACTGAATTCTGTACTGAATTCCTAGTAGCGACTGTGGGAGGTATGATCAAACCAACATGCCCCACTATAAGCTAAGTGCAGTCCAACCTATAACCTCAGTTGGAAGGGTATCAATACCATGCCATAGGTACTAATAATTGATATGTTGATCCACTAAGTAACCCTTATCCAGTAATTGCTCTAATGAGATATGTGTTACCCTTAATTGTAACACTTTATAAACCCTTAAATAGATGGTTAATATCTCTAACCTACACTGGCTACATAATTCTAGAACTAAGGGACTACTACTAAAGGTCACACCCTCTACTAGCAAGTGAGCCTCCATCCCTAGGTTTGCTCGATGCTAAATCGTACTCCCAACTAAATGACACTAACTACTGGACTAAATTAAGTTTAACTAATCAAACAACTGAACATGATACTAACTAAATAACAAGGCTCATGGTTTATCTGAAACTATACTGAAATACTAAAAACAATGTAAACAACTATGTTTTGGGTATTCATAACTCCCAAAACTGAATGGAATTAACAATATGAACACATGAAATATTTGAATAACATAATAGCAAATCATAGTTCTAATCACAATCATTTAGGCATTTCATCAAAAACTTGAAATTCATGAACTTAAGCATGGGAATGATTGAAACATGTGGAAATAACATAATTACAACACTAAAACCATAAATTAGGGATTCAACATGGAATTTTGTTCTTTCAAATGTGTAAGGGCTACTTTCAATGAAAAACACTTATAAACATCATGTATAAGCAAAATTCATAAAGGCTTCATGAAGATAACTCATTATAAACATGTAATTTCATGATTAAAAATATAAAATGGATTTTTGACTCCATGGGTGAAAATGGCCCATGAATGAACATCACACATACCTTAAATCTTCAATCTTGAAAAATTCACTTTTCTTGAACGTTCTTGGATTGGGAAGCACAATTTCTTGGTTTTATTGAAGGTAAGATACTTGAAATTGATAAACTTGGGAAAGGGTTGGGGTTTAATTTGGAGAGAAATTGAGGAAATTGGGAATATAATGCCTTAACTAAATGTTTATCCCACGTTTTAATGGATTAGCAATATAGGAAAAGACAAGACTGACCCCCTTTGGGATTTAAATTCATAACTAGAATGCTAAATTGAGCATCACTGTGATGCAATGAAACTCTCATCGATGTACCCACCATGTTGCAATGCAATCGCGGTGAGGTTTTGGAAATGAAATCCAAACGTGCCTCAATCCTTATTTGAAAAATCTAAAATTTCCTAAGATATGATCCTTACACCCCTAAACATGAATTAAATCAAAAACTTACATCTCAGGGTCGGGAAGGTCACTTTTAAAATCATTGAAGTTAAGAGGCCAAAAATAAAACAAAGTCCCCAACACTTAACTATATTTTCAGGTTCTAAGCTTCTTATGAATGCACTATGATATGGGGTATTACAATATCTCCTCTTTGGGAATATTCATCCTTGAATAAGACTAATTAAACTGAGAATACTGAACTAAGGCAACTGAGATCACATACTGTACATGCATAACTGAAAACATGATTACATGACTGAGTCTGAAATATTATACATGACTTAACTAAATTCGTGAATTCATGCTAAGACATGAGGACTTGAAACATGAAGGAATTTTATGCATAACCTTAACACTTGACTGAGGCCTAAGGAATAGAGCATCAGTGACATGAATTCAACAATGGGGTCTAAACTGAGGACATGCATGACATAAATTTGAATTTTTGCTGATCATTAGGAGTGTAGCATAAGTACCTAGAACTGAACATACTATAAAGAATAAGTACATGATTCATGAGTTGCATGACCTAATTTTTAAGTTCTTAAATTCATGGAACATGTTTCTTACTGCTGAGTTAACTAGAACTCCTCATACTAGGGACTGGGAAAGTACTTGATTTTCTCTAAAGTGTAGGAATATGAGCTATGATCATAGAGCTGACATGCAAGGCATAAGCAGATATCGTGATAACTGAAGTACAAATACTTAAATAAGAATAGGTTGGGCATCATCCTCCCTTAGTACCATTCTACAACGTACTGGCATCACTACTAGAATCTGAGATTCTAATTTGGTTACTTGTTCTATCATCTTCTCCTTAACTATAAGCCATCACTCTTTTTCTGTAGGACCCCTTTGATAAACTCTAAACTGAACTGCAACTATCCAAGATTCAAACTTATATCCTAACATGTAACATGGATATCCTCAAACCTTTAATGAACCACACTTACTTACTTTATCGCCTACTAATATTATATATCGAAACTTATCTTTCTCCCTAAACCATGATAATTACAATTACACTTGGACATCCTACTTTAATATCCTATAGCTCATAACTTAGTTTGTAAGTACATCAATTACTACATTACCATCCCCATTCAAATTTAGCACTAAAGGGTACTACATAAGCATACCCATTGTTAAAACTTAGAAATAATACAATCCTATATCATCACCTTGGGCACACCTCTAGATCATACACATATAAGCATACTTAATCTCGAATCAACAACTAAAATTTTTGCATGCACTATTTTAACATACTGATTCACTTTCATACAACTAGCCCAATGGACACATAATCTGCTCAATTTAGTTAACACTATCCCCAATTTACTACTGCTAAACTTCTTGGTTCATACTTCTAACTCAAGATCATATGATATCATAGGATTCTAAGGAGGGATCTAAAAACACACCTGACCCCTAAGCAGTGAGGTAATACCCCTCCATTTGATGATTGGATCAGTTGAAAATTGAAAAATGAATGACTATTGTTCTACAGTCAACTGAAGCATAGCATGAGTGAAGCCAATCCATCTCTATAATGACATGAAAATTAGTCATCTCTCACTCCACACAATCAACTGAGGTGACTTTCTATGATTTTATGACTAGAAAGTTCTTGTATACCTATCTGGCCATAATAAGACACCTATTGGAGTTGACACTAAGAAGGGTTCTGCTAAAGATTTGAGACTGATACCGAAATTGACTACTATATGAGGGATTAAAAGAAATGTGAAGCTCTGAATCTAACAATGAATAAAAACAAAAATTAAAGATGTGTAACATACTCGTGACCACATCCGGAGAACTTTCCTGACCCTACTGGTTATGCTGGAAGTGGCACCCTGCTGAGTAGGGCGACCGAATGGAACTAAAGGATAATTTGATTGACCCTGCTGACCATTCTTTGGGCAATATCTGACACTGTATCCTGGCTTTTCGTATAAAAAACATAGATCATTTCCATCTCTACACAACCTCTAATGGTTCCTACAACATTATCTGCAAAGAAAATTGGTATGACCACCAGTCATACTAACCCGGGTCTCTAAGCTTGGTGCCCCATCTCGACTGTTATTCCTAAGCCTTGGTACTGGCGTACTAGATAAAGACGGAGCTAGGGCTGAAAATTTTTAATGGAACTGAGAATGGTTACCACCCTCTGAACTTGGCTAAGAAAATTTAAAACTACCTATTTTGGCCTTCTTATTCTTTCTCTTGCTCTCCTTAAGCTTTTGTTCTTTAATTTATTGAGCGTAGACCATGAGACTAGATATGTCCATCTCCTTAATCAATATATTAGTCCTGAACTCAATGACCATACTATTAGCTATACCAAAAACAAACTTACCAATTCTAGATCTATTATCAACCACTATCGAAAGAGCATACCTTATCAACTATGTAAACTTAAACGAGTATTCCTTCACACTCATATTACCCTACTTAAAATTAATAAACTGCAACACCTTATATTCGATCAAATCTAAAGGAAAGAACTTGTCTAAAATATTATAGCAAACTCTTCCTACTCTAAAGGACCTACCTAAGCACCCCTATCCTCCTTTCACTTCTTATACTATGCATTAGCGACATTCTACAAATGGTAAAAAGACAAATCTACATCTTCACTTAATGTGACACCCATAATATCAGTCAACTTCTAGATCATATCAATAAATTCCTACGGATCCTCATCAGACTTAGATTCTAAAAACAAAAGAGGGTTATTCGGGTAAAGTCCCGAATCCTAGTTGCAGCTATGTTAGTGATTGGATTCGATGGGGTAGTAGCCTATTGATTTTTTTGATTTTATATTGAGTAAGATAATATACTGAAAGAATCTCTAAACTTAGCATAAGTGATGTTCTCATTCAGGGGATTTTCCTAAACAGGCAGCGGTACGGGCTGATTCCCATTCCTACTTTTGTTATTCTCTTTGGGAGGAATTTTCTGTAAGGGAATAAAGGATGGATTAGAAAAAGATATTAAATAGAGATCATGGTCACTCGTATGGCATAAATACATAAAGAAGGGAAACTTTTCCTAAAATGTCTTGTAGCCTCCTATCCATAAGTGTGGCGCACTTTACACCCATGCACAAGACTCTACTCAATGTGGCTTTTCAGACTTCCTAGGACTATCTAAAACCTTAACCTCTGATACCAAGTTCTTTCACAATCCAAGGATACCCCCTAGTCACGACAACGGTGCTTATGGTCACAAATGACCACAAGCAAACCTATGACATAGTATCTACTATGAGCACTAAGTAAATTGATAACGATCAACATAGGCAAAAACAACCCAGAAAGCCATAAGGTTTAAAAATACTAAAATACTAATAAATTATATATCTGAGTATCTTAGAACATATTGAAAAGACTAATAAAACAACTGATAAATTGACTAACTATCTGAATATCTAAAAAATCCTCTAGCTAACTGATTATCCAGTTGATGGAATAAGTCCCCAGCTAAATCTAACTGACTGAATAATACTAAACTACTGAATAACTAAAATATACTATCAAATATCCGAAATATGGGGACTAAACAATACCGTTGCTGAGTCATGTTGCGATGTCTAATTGCAGTCGGGAAATTAAGCGTTCAAACCTATGATATAAGACATCATAGCACAAAGAAAGCAGACGGTTAGTATATTAAATGTATTGGTAGATGAGATTAGGTTAGGATGAAATGCATGAGTATATGTTAATAAAGTAAAGACTGACTAAATTGTATGGGATTGTGGAATATAAATATGTGACAACTATAAATTTTTAGAATACATGACCAAGCATATATAATGATTGTAAAATAGTTTGTAAACTGAAATACTAATACCTGATAACTAAATACTAAATAGTTAAATACTAAAATAAGACTGTGGGAGGTACCATCTAACCGACATGCCCTACTCTGTGGTAAGTAAGCTCCATCCTATAATCCTAGTTAAAAGGGTGTCAGTACTATACTATGGGTATCAACATTGGCTGTGTGAATCCACTAAGTCACCCTCATATGGAAGGTGCTCTAATTTGATATATGTTAACCTCAACTAGCAGGTAAACACTTTAATAACCCTCAATTGTCAGGTTGAAATCTCTAACCTAAGCTGGCTATATAGTTCTAGAACTAAGGGATTGCTACTAAGGATCACCCTATATTGGAAGGTGAGCCCTCATCCCTAGGTTCACTCAGTGGTAAATCCTACTCCCAACTAAATAGCACTGACTACTACACTAAACTGAGCTTAATCAAGCCAATAATTGAACATGATACTAACTGAATAGCAAGGCTCATGGTTTATCTAAAACCATTCTAAAAATACTATAAACTATGTAAACAGCTATGTTTTCGGTATACATAACACCCAACACTTGATGGAATTAACAATATGGACACATGAAAGCTTTGAAGAACATAATAGGGGATCACAGTTCAAATTTCAATTATTTAGGCATTTCATCAAACACTTTAAATTCATGAACTTAAGCATGGGAATGACTGAAACATATGGTAATAACATAATTATAACACTAAAACCATAAATTTGGGAATTAACATAGAATTTTCTTCATTCAAATGTGTAAGGGCTATTTTCAATGAAAAACACTAATAAAAATCATGTATAATCAAAATTCATAAAAGCTTCATGAAGATATTTCATTATAAACATGTAATTTCATGATTTAAAATTTAAAAATGGTTTCTTGGACTCCATGGGTAAAAAGGGACCATGGATGAACATCACACATACCTTAAAGCTTTAATCTTGAAATAGGAGTTACTTTTCTTGAATGTTCTTGGACTGAGAAGCACAATTTAGTGGTTTTATTTAAGGCGAGATGCTTAAACTTTATGAACTTGGGAAAGGGTTGGAGTTTAATTTGGAGAGAAATTGAGGAATTTGGGCATATAATTCCTTAAAATGAAATTTAATCCCTTGTTTTTACAGATTGGCAATGGGAAAAGATAAGACTGCCCCTCTGGATTTAAATTCATAACTGGAACACCAAATTGAGAATCACTATGATGCTATGAACCCCTCATAGCTATACCCACTATGATGTGATGCAATCGCGAAAAGGTTCAGGAAATGATATCCAAATATACCTCAATCCTCTTTCGAAAAATACAAAAATTCCTAAAGATATTCTCCTTTTACCCCTAAATATAAATTAACTCCAAAACTTACATCTCGGGGTCGGGAAGGTCTATTTAAAAATCATTGAAGTTAAGAGGCCAAACATAAAGATAAGTCCCTAACACTTAGCTAAATTTTCATGTTGTAAGCCTCTTATGCATGCACTATGAGCTAAACTGAGCTAAGACCAATATGGGTTAGTAAAATAAACTAGGGTATTGTGATTTTCCCAAACTTGTACCTTTTGAAATGGTTATGAATGCAAACCCAGATTATGAAATTGGTTTCTAATTATGAGAAACATGGGAATTTGTTAAATTGAACCAAGGGGGTTGTGAATTGGCATGTTGTTGTTACCATGAAAGTGTTGTTCGTATGATTATACCAATAATATATGACTTAATTTGAAATATGGTTTAATGAATGGCATTGTGTGATAAACGTTTTAATTAGGCTTTAATAGAGGTTATACAATTGAGTTATTAAAGTGGAGGTCTGAGTGACCGATATTGGAAACAACGTTTACCGATGTGGGGTGAAAATAACTAGTAAGGTTCAAGTCCCCCTCATTATTATTAGATTATTAGAGTGGTTTGAGTCCTCTACACATTATTACAAAATCGAGTGCTTAAGTTACTTTAGAATATGGTTGGGAGGTTCGAGTCACTAGTGTATATATATGAGATTATTCTCAGTTTCATGTAGCTACACGCACTGGGGCCTAACCAAAAGGTGAGATTTAGGGCCCATATAGCTCTTGGGTAAATGTTATGATGGTTAAAAAACACAACCTAGGCTAAATTTTTAAAGAGCAAGTTAAGTCTTGTTCTCTACCGGGTATGTGATATATCTGCATGTATATATATTTGGTTATGTTTATTTATTTTTAATGATTTTGAATTTTTGTTAATGGAATTATGTTATCCTTAACCCTAAGTTACATGCTAGTATTGACCCTACTAACTCTCTCCGGATGTTGTATCCCCATGCAATACAGATATCAAAGCTTCTTCTACTTTTCCTACATAGAGTTAGGTCAACTAGTTTGGTTCACTTGTTTATGCTATTGTGGTGAAGTGGTGAGCTTCCATTCCCTAAAAGGCTTAAGCATTTCACCAACTTTCATTCTTAGATTTGAGTTGATAGTTACTTTCATTATCATTAACATTATCATATTCTTTCTCATTGTTATCTATCAGAGTTGGGGACATGTCCCGACCGAGAATGGTTTTGGTTTTTTGTTTAGAAGGCTTTGTTTGGATTACTATGGATATTGGATGGTTTTGGTTATTTTTTGGTCGGCCATGAATCATCGATTATAGATTTGTTTTGATTTTATTTAAGCTTGTTGAATGTTATTTTGTTATATGTTTGGAATACATATAACATAATAGGATATTGTTTTTTGTTTGGTTAGATGCAGGGGTAATCTTTGATCCATGTAGGACTAGAGATACACATTACGACCAAGCCCTACTTTGAGTCATAACCAAGATGGTATCAGAGCGTAGATTTAATGTTATTGGTATCCAACAACGTCGTGTCAAGTAGAGACTTATTTATGGTTGTGTAGTTTGTCGGACTTATAATAGAGAGGCTATGAGTAATTTAGGAATGTTTCCCTTTCTTATTGTTCTATTTCAAACTATAGAGTGTATGGTCTTGAATTTTCTCTAGTTCATATGTTCACTTTCCGGATCATGCCTCCCAAAAGATTTGATATTCGTAAAAACTCTTTTGTCTTGTCTAAGGACAATGTGTATGGAGCTCGTCCTACTCCAAAAGTTCAGACTCAGTCAAGGGTCACTGCTTCTGATTTCCTTGAGAAAGCTTTACCAATTCCTACATCCCTCCTCAGGCACCCTTGGCTGGAGTATCTAATGATAAGTTATACCAGTCTATTTATTTGCATACCCATTTTGTGTAATGCATGCTACTAATATAAAGGTTGTAAAGTTTGTTGCTTATCAGTTGAAGGATATAACTTACTAATGGTATGAGGAGTTGGACCGATCTAGGGGGAATGGAGATGCGTCTGCTTTATGGGATGATTTTTCTAGTGCTTTCCTTAATTACTTCATTCCCAGGAGTTAAGAGAGGCAAAGTCCAAGGAATTTGTGAATCGAAAGTAAGGCATAATATCCTTAGAGGATTATGCCCTGAAGTTTCATCAGTTATCGCGTTGTGCTCTAGAACTAGTGTCTAACATGAGGGCTAGAATAAGAAAGGTTTTCTCTAGGCTATCCCGTGAGTTGATCTTGGAGAGCATGGCTGCCTTATTGAACAAGGATATGGGGGTTATAGACTTGTTATTTATATGCAATAAGTGGAAAAAAAATACAAAGCAAGAGTCAATGAGAGAAACAAAGAATAACAAGTTTTGCTATTCGGATCAGTGTAGAGGTCAATAATAAAGTTGTGAGATGTTCGAGATCCAAGAGCTTTTTTCTAGGAAAGTGAGACTAAATTAGCTCCATCATATCCTCCTAGTAGATTTTATGGTTAGGTGCATCATGGTTTTTGGGAGGAAGGGAAAAATAAGTACTTTAAATATGGTCGGACTAGTCATCTACCAATGTACTGTCCTTCTAAGGTTGCTTCTGATGCAAATAAGATTTTGTGGCTACTTTGTCCAATCTTACTGCAAAAGTTGCTATATCTTCTTATGGCTTCAATGTTGAAGGGAACCTTCTATTTGCTATAGCTACTATTTAGGATTCAGAGACGTCCTCAATGTTGTTACTAATATGCTTAAAATTATCTCTCATAATGTATATTGTCTTTTTTATCCCAATTCTACTCTTTCTTATGTGACCCCTTATGAGGCTATTCATTTTGGTTTTGATCCTAAGTGTAATTTAGATCCCTTTTTTGTGTCCACTTCAGTGGGTGACTGTATTATAGCTAGAAGGTTCTATACAGGTTACATAGTGTCGATCTATGGTAGAGTGACCTTGGTAGATCTGATAGAGTTGGACATATTTAACTTTAATATGATATAGGGGATAGATTAGTTGTAATTATTCTATGATTCTCTTGATTATCAGAATCGAAGTGTAAGTTTCCTAGTGCCTAAGGGAAGGTTTACTTTAAATCTTAGAGCCTGGAAATTGGTTTCTAAAGGGTGCCTTTATCACATAGTGTATGTTAAGAATTCTAGATATTAAGGTCCTTCCTTGCAGACTATCCCCGTGGTCTAAAAATTTCTTGAGGTGTTTCCTGATGATCTTCCTAGTATTTCTCCTAATAGGAAAATTAAATTTAGGGTAGAACTTCTTCTGCACACATGTCTTATTTCTATCCTTCCTTGTAGGATGGCTTCGGCTGAGTTGAAGGAACTAAAAGAGAAGTTGAGACATCTCCTAGATAAGGGTTTCATTTGTCGTAGTGTGTCTCCATGGAGTGCTCCTATACTCTTCGTGTATAAGAAGGATGATTCTTTTTGAATGTGTATTGATCATCACAAATTGAATAATGTGGTTGTGATGAATATGCATCCCCTTCTGAGGATTGACGATCCATTCGATCAGCTTTAGGGTGATAAGTTCATTATAAATATTGATCTTCGATCTGGGTACTATTAATTGAAGATTATGCAGGTGTATATCCCTAAGACTACTTTCCAAAATTGATATGGTAATTTTGAGTTTTTAGTGATGTCCTTTGGTTTGACCAATGCCCTACAAGCATTTATGGACCTTATGAATTTAGTTTTCTATCTATTCTTTGATTTCTTGTGATTTATTAATGAAATTTTGGTGTATTCTAAGAGTAAAGAGAATCATGTCAATCACCTCTGTCTTGTGTTGTAGACCCTAAAGGATTTGTATTTGTATGCAAATTTCTCTAAGTGTGAGTTTTTGTTGAATGTTATGACTTATATGGGTCATGGTGGATCCACAGAAGGTTTTTGTGGTTAATAAATGGACTAGACTCACAACTACATCCAACATTCAAAGCTTTTTTGTTTTAGATGGTCTGTGGAGAGTTTCTCTTCTATTACTGCCCTAATGGGTAAGTTGACTCGGAAGAAGGTGAAATTCTTGTGGTCTAATGATTGTGAGGGTTGTATCGAGAAGCTTAAGGATAATTTGACTTTGACTTTAGTTTTAATTCCACCTGAGGTCATTAATGATATTATTGTCTATTGTAATTCATCCAGGGTGGGACTAGGTTGTGTCTTGATATTGTATGGAAAGGTGGTTGCTTATGCTTGTCAACAGCTAAAAGTCCATGAGAAGAATTATTCAGCCCATGATTAGAAATTATTAGCTTTGGTATTTGAATTATAGATTTGATGGCATTATTCGTATGGTTTCCATGTTTATATTTATTCTGATGATTAGAGTCTACAATACGTGTTCACCTAGAAAGAATTGAATCTCAGAAAAAGGAGATGGCTTGAGTTGATCAAGGACTAAGACACAAATCTTCACTATTATCCAAGTAAGCAAACGTGGTTGTTGATGCTCTTAGCAGGCTGTCCATGGGAAGTTTATCATATGTGGATGAGGATAAGAAAGACCTGGTGAAGGATATTTGCCATTTGGCTAATCTTGGAGTTCATCTCCTAGATTTTGAGAATGGTGGTGTGATTTTTCAAGAGGTAGCAAGGTCATCTCTTGGTCCTGAAAGAAAAAAGAAGCAAGTATTCGATCCTATTCTGATGTAAATTAAGAATGATGCAGGTAGGCAGAAAGTGATTATTTTTGAGATTGGTTGTGAAGGTATCTTAAGGTACCAAGGTATATTATTTTTTCTCAATGTTGATAGGTTTTGAGGAAGAATTTTGGTCGAAGCTCATGAATCGCGATATACATCGCGATATACATATCATCCTTCTTTGAATAAAATGTATCATGATCTTAAGAAAATTTATTGTTGAAATAATATGAAGTGGGATTTTGCTAATTTTGTATCTAAGTGCATGGTGTGTCAGCAAGTAAAGGTATAGCACTTGAAGCCCGGTAGGTTGACTGAGGAGATTGAATTGTCGGTGAGGAAATTAGAGATAATTACTATAGATTTGTTTATGGGTCTTCCATGGTCTCACCAACAATTTGATTTGGTTTGGGCCATCATGGATAGAATGACTACATGATAGAATGACTAAGTCTGCTCACTTCTTGTCAGTGATGACTAATTTCTCTTCTATGGCTTATGCCAAGTTGTTCATTGAGGACATCATGAATTTGCATAGTACTCCAGCTACCATCATATCTGATTACGGTGCCTAATTCTCGTGTCAGTTTTTGAGGTTGTTCCAGGGAGTTTTAGGTACTAAGGTAGCCCTTAGTACTGCTTTCCACCAACAGATGGATGGGAAAAAATAAAGGAAAATTCAAGTTTTAAAAGATATGGTTTGGTCTAGTGTTTTTTTATTACGGTGGTAATTGGGTTGACAACTTTTCTCTTATAGAATTTGCCTATAAAGATATTTATCACCCTAGTAATGGTATTGCTTTGTTTAAGGCCTTGTATGGTAGGAGGTGTAGATCTCCTATTGGGTGGTTTGAGGTTAGGGTAAATAAGTTATTTGATCTGAATTTGGTTTAATAAGCCCTAGAGAAGGTGAAGATGAATCGAGATAGACTTAATGCCTCCTAAATTCACTAAAATTCCTATGTGTATGTGAGGCAAAGGGAGTTGGAGTTCGGTTTAGGTAATTGGTTGTTTTTAAAGGTGTCCATCATGAAGGGAGTGATGTGGTTTGGTAAGAAAGAGAAGCTTAATCCCTAATATGTTGGTCTATACTTGGTTTTAAAAATGGTTGGTAGTGTCTCTTCTGAATTGGAGTTGCCTTCTAGTACGATATCCATTCATTCGGTGTTTCATGTTTTGAAGTTGAGAAAGTGTGTGGGTGATTTTTCGACGGTTATTCCTTTAGAGGAGTTGGGTATTTCGGATTCCTTATCCTACGAGGAGGTCCCAGTTGAGATTCTAGATCGGCCATTCCGTCGATTAAAGACCAAGGATGTGGCTTTGGCGAATGTTCTTTGAGAGGAAACAAAAGGTTGAGGAAGCTACTTGGGAAGTTGAGGAGGACATGAATTCCAAGTATCCTTTCCTGTTTCCCATTTCGAATAATTGTGCTTGAGGTATGTGTATTCCTTAACATCTTTGTTTTCTAATTTTACTAAAGGAAATGTTCATTTCCTTGGAATCTTTGTTTTCTGTCTTTGTCAAAGGTAAAAGTAGTGGTATGTGGAGTCCAATCAAGCTAATATTTTTTTGTCCTATCGTTCGTGGATGAATGATCCTAAGGAGGGAGTATTAATGCCTTGGGTTTTTGGACCTTGAAATTTCTGAAATTTTAATATCACTATACTGAATATGACTTACTTGATGAGTCGTATTGTGTCTTTACGGGTCAGAAGACCCGATTGTAATGAGCCCAAAAATATATGACTAATTCACTGCCTTGATAACGACTATATTTAAGAGTTGTATAGACTCCTAATGAGTCATAAGGAAGATATTTGGTAGTTTGTCCAGTGTAGTGCCTCTATTGAAACTATTAAGACTACAACCTGACCCTATGAGTCGTAGTTTCTCATTAGGAGACTTAGGGTACTAGTTGTAAGGTTCATAGTGAAGACCCCAAGGGTGGAGGGTTCTTGTTTGGCTATGATTGAATGGTCCAAGTCATAAGCTGACCCTACGATTCAAAAGGTCACCCATAGCGATCGATGGGTATTTTCAAACTTTTAATTAGGGTATTTTAGACATTTACCTCCTATCCCACTGACAACCCATGACTTATAATCTTATTTGGGACCCTATTCTTAACCATAACTCAACATAATTACACTCTCAAACTCTTTCTAATTCTCTTAAGAAGTCATATTTAGAGTTTCCAAGAAGTAGGTCATCCAAGGGCATAAGGATTGAATTCCTTCCGTAAAACTTGTTATTTCAGGCATGTTACTCTTCCCTCATTGTTAATTTTTTTTTTTAACAGCATATGTTTTAAAGTATTTTTATGAGATATTGATAATTGGTTTGAAACAAGGGTTGAAGGTTTTAAATGTTTATGGATTGAACAATGTTTCTTATGGTTTACATATAATTAATCATGCTTTGATTATGGTTTGGAACTTGTGGTTGCATAGGTATGGTGAATGAACTAAGGAATCATGATTTTTCCAAACTTGTTATTTTTTAAGTGGTTATGGCCCCAACCCTATATTGTGAAATTGGTTTTTAATTATGAGAAATGTGGAAATTTGTAAAATTGAACCAAGGGGGTTGTGAATTCCCCCATGTGATGTAGTTGTTTTGGCATGTTGTTGTCACCTTGCAAGTGAAGTTGGTATAATGATACTACCAATGTATTCCTTAATGTGAAATATGTTTCAACAAATAGGATTGTATGAGAAGCATTTTAATTGGGCTTTAGTGGGGGTTGTGAAGCTATGTCATCAAAGTGGAGGTCCATGTGACTGAAATTGAAAACCGCATTTGCCGACATAGGGGTCAAAGTGACCAGGTAGGTTTGAGTCCCTCTTCATTATTATTACTTGATTAGGTAGGTTCGTTCCCAATCCCATAATTATATTATTGGGTGTTTAATTCACCTAAGTATATTATTGGGAGGTTTGACTCCCCCATGCATATTATGACATTATTCTCCGGTTCATACGACGATACGCACTAGGTCCTAGCTAAGGTGTGAGTGTTGGATACATATAGCCCATAGGTACATGTTATGATGGTTGAGCTATACATTCCAGGAAAAGGTTTTAAAGCGCATTTTAAGCCTTGTTCCCTATCCCGGCATGTGATATATCTATATGTATATGTATTTACTTATGTGCATTGGTTTTTAATGATTTTGAACTATTGATCATAGCAATATGTTATCCTTATCCCTGATATACATGCTAGTATTTACCCCACAAACCATCTTCGAACACGGTATCCCTACGTGATAGGGGCACCATAGCTTTTTTACTTTTCTTGTGAAGAGTTAGGTAGATCGGTTTGGTTCATTGGTTTGTGGTGTTGTGGTGAAGTGGTGAGCTTTCATTCCCTTAAAGACATAGGCATTTCACTAGCTTTCATTCTTAAATTTGAGTTGATAGTTTCTTTCATTATCATTAACATTCTCATTTTCATTCTCATTGTGATCTATTAGAGTCGGGGATATGTCTAGACGAAGACTGGTTTTGGTTATTTTTTTTGAATGATTTATTTGGATTACTATAGATATTTGGGGGTGTTGGTCTATTTTCTGGCCGGTCATCGATCGTCGATTATAGACTTGTTTCGATTTTCTTAAAGCTTGTTGCATGTCTTGTTGTTAAATGTTCAAAATTCATCCGACATTAAGGGATGTTGTGTTTTGTTTTGTTAGGTACAGGGGGTGATATCCGGTCCATGTGGGACTTGAGATACAAGTAAACATAACCCCTGGTTCGAGTCATGACAAAAGTGGTGGTAAGGTACACCTTAGTCCCCAAACTTCACTTAAACGACCACCAAATATAAGATAAGAACCACGATTTGAAATAATGTAAAATAGAGCACCATTCAACTTAATGATTTTCTGAATAAAAAACCTTGCATAGTCCTCAACAGAATAGTTAGTCCTCACTTGCAGAAAGTGGGCAGACTTAGTCATCCTATCCATGTTGACCAAAATAGAATCAAATGGTTCTGAGACCGCGGAAGACCGGTGAAAAAATCCATATTAATTATTTCCCATTTCCACATAGGCAACTCAATTCCTTGATACAACTCACCAGGCCTCAAGTGCTCCACCTTCACTTCATGAAAAACAATGCACTTAGACACAAAATCATCCACATCCCTCTTCATGTTATTCCACCAATAAATCTCCTTAAGGTCATGATTCATCTTCATCGAACCAAGATGAACCGACTAATGCGACTCATGTCATAGACCTTGAGCAACTCAAGCCATGTCCTTTTGCCTGAGATTCAAATACTTCTGGGTGAATACATATTCCAAGATCTTATGATCTGAATAAATTTCAACATGGACCCTATATAGATAATGTCTCCAAATATTCCATGCGAACACCACAGCTAGCAACTCAAAACCATGAGTCGGATAATTCCTCTCATAAACTTTCAACTGCCTAGAAGCATATGCTACTACCTTACTATGATGCATTAACACAAAACAAAGTCCAACATAGTATGCATCACAATAAACCACGAAGCTATCAGTACCATTGGAAAGGGTCAAAATCGAAGCAGAAGCCAATTTATCTTTTAGCTTCTCCAAACTCCCCTCGCAAGCATCTTTCCACATAAGCTTCACCTTCTTCTAAGTCAACTTAGTCAAAGGTGTGGCAACCGCCGAGAAGATCTCCATAAACATCCTATCATTTATCTAAACCCAAGAGGCTCAAAATATCAGTTGGATTCGTGGGTCTAGTCCGCATCTCAACCATCGCACCTTTCTATGGATCCCCCAATAATTTTTTCACTAGAAACAACATAACCCAGAAAAGTAACAACATTCAACCAAAATTCACACTTTGAAAACCTACCATACAATCATTGATCCTTTAAGGTCTGCACGACAATACAGAGGTATTTTACACGATCCACCTCACTCTTTAAACATACCAAACTATCATCAAAAAATACAATCATGAACAAATCCAAAAATTGATAGAATACCTAAGTAATGATATCCATGAAAGTCTTCGGGGCATTGGTCAACCCAAACAACATGACCAAGAACTCAAAATGTTCATATCAGGTACAGAAGGCAGACTTAGGGATATCATCATCCCTAATCTTTAACCGATGATAACCCGACTGAAGGTTAATATTAGAGAAATGCTTAGCACCCTGAAGTTTGTTAAATAGGTCATCAATCCTAGAATAAGGTACTTATTATTCTCCATCACCTTATTTACGTGATTCTAATCAATACACATTCAAGGAGAACCATGATTCTTATGCACGAAAGGAACGGGAGAAGCCCACAAAAACAAAATATTATGGATAAAACCCTTGTCATGAAGATCTTTCAACTGCTCCCTAAGTTCCTTCAACTTTGTTGGATCCATTCTATAAGGAGGGATAGAGATAGGATGAGTGTCCATAAGATGATCAATCCCAAACTCAATTTCCCTATGAAGAGGGGCACTAGGAATATCATCAGGGCAAACCTCAAGAAATTCACTAACCGTAGGAACAGATTATAAAGAAGGACCCTCCAAGTTAGGATCTTTAACCCAGACCAAATAATAAAGAAACCCCTTGGAAATCAATTTCTAGGCTCTAAGATGTGATATAAACCTTTCCTTAGACACTATGGAACTCCCTTCCCTTTCAATGAACATATTATTAGGTAATTTAAAAATGACCTTTCGAGGCCGACAGTCTAAAGAGGCATAGCACGAATGCAACTAATCCATCCCCAAAATGACATCAAAATCTAGATTTTATAATTTAATCAAATCCCCAATAGTTTCCTTACCACCAACAGATACCACACAACCCGTACAGATCGTTCTAGCAGCCACTAAGTCACCCATCAGGGTAAAAATGGAAAAGAGGTCCAAAATATATTTGGAATTAAAACCAAAATACACAACCAAAAATGAGGTCATATAAGAATGGGTAGACCCCCGATTAAGTAAATTGTACACATCACAAGAGAAAAGTTTTAACATACTAGTGACGACATCAATAGATACCTTAGACTCCTAACAGGTAGTAAGAGATACAGGCGATTTCGACCAGTGCCAGTACTAGAAGTGTCACCTCTTGGAGAAAGAGTTAATGACATGGAAACTAGAACCTTATTATCCCCTGTACCATCCTTTCCCCTAGGGAAATCCTTCATATGTCCCGACTGGCTACAATTAAAACACAAGTTCCTCCCATCATCCCAGAAACTATGATACAACCGACCATATAAGAAAGATATGATGGAGCTGACTCGGCCCTATTGGCCTGATATTGGGCACCATATGCCCCAAAACTATCACCAATCTAAAGATAACGATCTTCAGACTACTTTGGATAAAATCACTAGCCATCGAAAAGGAAATAAAATTGCCCTACCTCTTTTTAGACTACTTCCCACCATCTCTACCACTCTACTATTGACCTCCCCCTGATTTGATTACTGAAACTAGTTACTCTGCCTCTCTCCTACCTATACTTGCTTTTTTTTTTCCTCTTCAACCTATTGCATATATACCACCATTTAAGAGACATCCATATTCTTGTTCAATATAGCAACCTTGCATTACAATACAAAATCATGGGACAATTCATAAGAAAATTTGCTCATCTAAGATCTCATAAAGGACACCAATTCTAAAGCATAACGGGACAATTGGTGAAACTTCAATGCATTCTTCTTCACTTTCATCCTGCCTTTCTTCAGATTCACAAATTCCTCAGCTTTTTCCTTTCTCAACTCCTGAGGAAAAAATCAATCCAGAAAACTATTAGACAAATTATCCCACAAAGTGGACTCAGTATCATCACCCCTAAGTTTCATCCACTATTCATACCATTGGTACTCATCCTTCAACTGATAAGCAATAAATTCCACACCCTCTACATTGGTAGCATGCATAACCTAAAATATCTTATCCATCTCATCTATAAAACCTTAACGGTCCTCTTTAACCTTAGTAACAGTTAAAGTTAGAGGGTACTTTATAAACTGGCCAAATCTAGTGGCCCCAAATAAACTACTAACAATACCAGCAGAACCCTTCTGACGTAACTGAGATGTCACCAAATGGGTCAATAGATGAATAGATTGGTAAAACTCAACATTAGTGATATCTCCCTGAGGTAGCTGAGTATGAGTGTCACCAATTGGATAAGGATTAGTGGAGATTGGTGGAAATCCATGGGGGGAATTACAAGCACCGACCTTAGATCAGCTATGTACCTCATAAGATGGATGATATCTACCCACATTGTCCTCAGGTGGGATGAATGAGTTTCCATGAGCTTTAGATCGTATGGGACGCATGATCTAAAAGATGAATAAATGGGAGTTAGAGGAATCCAAGACCTTAGACTCTATAGCCCAAAAATAAGATAGCAAGGAAGGGAAACATTATAAAATGGCTTATCCTCTTTCCCTTATAAGTGTGGCGCGCTAAGCACCCATAAAAGAGACACTACCTAACACGGTTTTATAGACACCTAATTGACCATGACCCTAAGCTCTGACACTAGCTTTGTCATGACCTAAACTATGGACTGGCCATGATGGACATCTCAAGTCTACTGAGGCCCAAAAACCACCCCCTTAGCCAAATCTAATAGAATTAAGTACACCTTATAGTGGAATGAATTACAACATTAAACAAGATATGATAAGAAAACTCAAAGAATCTATTATAGATGATTATCCAACAACAACCAACCAATAACTAATATCAATAACCAACCATAATACCCATGTATATAGTGATATACAAAAAAGCATCTAACAAAACCAAAGATAGTCTAGTCGATACATGCCCACGACCATAACCAAAATCAAATCCAAAAGAAAGAGTCAATACATATGGAAACCCAAAGAAATTGGGTATTTCAAAGGATAAAATCTCACCACTTTAGTCTGACTCATGAGTTGTCCCCTAATTACCTAGTCACTGTATAGGAGGAGTAGAAGTATGGCAGTCCCTGCCTCATGTGGGGATACAAATTCTGAAGATGATTAGCGATTGGAACGCTAGCATGTAACTCAGGGATATTGGATAAAATAATGTCATGGACCGTAACACATAAACCATTAAAATTAATATGTAATATCATATGAATTACATATTTATATATCACATTCTTAGAAAGGGAATAGGGCTTATGATACAATCAAAAGTTGCTACAAGAGCACAAGACATTGTCCAAGGTTCAAGCTTCAGAATTGGGATAAAATTAAAGACCCCTTTTGGAGCATTTTGAATCCTTGTTCAAGAGGATACAGGAGGAGGAGTTGTTACACTAAAGAGGTGCCTTAATTAAAGGAAAAAATTGACTTTATACCCTACATTTAAACACTCATGAGGCACCCTTTGCCTAGCCCTCATTAAGGGCATTTTTGATATTTGTTATGTAATAGTATAATAGACAAGTAGTTTTCTATTTTCATAAGTTTTGACCTAATGAATTGAGTAACTTTTTAGATTGAAATATTAGTATTAGATTGTAGTCTTCTCCTTAATAGAGGAAACCAAAATTTAAACCTTGAATACAATTGAAATTGGTTTTCACTTGCATTGGGTTATTTTGACAGAAGGGTGTGATAGAGGAAGTGTGAGTCCTTTGGTACACCTAAGATGAAGGTTTGAGATTCTATTGGTAGGTGTGTTTGAAGATTTGATACACCTTTTTGTTCTATTTATTTGATAGAAGTAAGGGTCTTTCTACCTATCTTAACTTTTTATGCAATCTTCTTCTTCATCCCGTTTCTAGTTTGTTGGTTTCTCTTTGTGTGCTTGCTGATTTTTTCATCTTAGTGTCATTTTCGTGTGCTTGATAGTCTTTACGCTATCATTTGGTATCAGATCCTTGGCTAGGGTTTTTCCTAAATCCCAAAATCTTGTTTTTAGTGTTCTTGTTAAGAAAATCTCAACTAAAAAGAGTCAAAAAATCTAAAAATCTCAAAAAATATTGGTGTTGTCTTGAGTTGTTTGTGTAGATCCAAAAGTTGTTGGTTAGATCTACGAGATTTTATTGTTTTTTGTTGGTTTCTTCCGTTAGATTGTTGTTGTTTAACACCTAGGGAGTCTAGATCTACACTGGGAACAAGATTTGGTTGAGTTTGAGCTAAGAACCTCTATGGATATGGTGTTTTTGAAGCTTTTAAGCTACTCCAAACCTTTAATTTTCCCTCCCAAATGAAAATTCTTCTTCTCCAAGGGTGTTCTAGGACAAGACTTGAAAATTTTGGGTGAAAAATTTTGAAAACTCAACATCCAATCATTGAATGCCACATCATCATAGCTCAACGGACAAATTAAGTTCTTAGGTAGATTTCCTAGTTTCTAATTTTTGATTCTAGTTTCTTTTAAGCTAACTCTATCTATAATTAGCAAACTAGTAAGTAGCTACTAGGTTGGTAATTAGTCTAGAGTTTGTTTATTTTGTGTCTTCGGTCTTTGTGTGCTTTTCTCATTTTAGAGTCATAGTATTTCGTTGGTTCAAGTTTGTGTATCACTTTAATTGAGTCATTTCAAACAAAGATCAATTACGGACCAAAGCTTCTCACGTCTAAAGTAACTTGCCAAGTATTTTTGATTCTTCAACACTTCTGAGGCCAAGTGTGAGGTAAGGTTGACTATATTTTTGAACTAACTTTTTTGCTCGTTTCGTAGGTTATTTTTCTTGCTCTTTTTTGCTCTTTTTAGGTATATTTCCATGGAATCCAAAGGTACTACTTCCCAAACTTTGGGAAATGATGATATTAGAGCCTTGATGGCTTGGTTTTAGCCCTTTTCCCTAAAAATGGAGGGTGATAATGATGCCTTAAAGAGTAACATAAATGCTATGAAGGGTGATGTGGATGCTATTGGGGATGACATGATTAAAATAAAAGCAGGGTTTAATAGACTATTTGATAGACTATGTCCATCAAAGCCTCCACAAGTCCAAATCCCTCAAAACCAAAGACCCCACACTCCACAAAATTCCATGCCACAAATCCAAGTCTATCACCAACCAAATCCAATGCCTCCTCCCCAAGATCCACTAAACGGAAACCAATTCATTCAACTAAGAGAATAAATGGTGATATAAATTAAGGGTGATGAGGTTGGAGAGAAATTTGAGGGTGATATACAAGAAGAATCAAAAGAAAAGAGGGAAAAGTAAAGGGAAGTTGTGGATAGTGATGGAAAGGAAAATAAATGCCTTATTGTGGATCTTGTCCACAAAGAACCTTTGTTACTTCCTAACCAAAAAGATAGCATTTTGCCTAGCTTTGATCCTTCTTATGTGCAGGTACTAGATGAAATAATAATCAAGAAGGATCCAAAAGGAATTCCACATGAAAGCATGAGAAATGAACTAGAGACTCCCTTGACCAAGAGCGCCAAAAAGGTGGACTTTCCAAGCCTTACCCAAGGTGAATTTTCTACACTCAACACTTCTTTAAACTCAAAATGTTGTGATTTAGGGTCTAGTGAAATGGTTTTGGGTTTAAAAGTGCATACCTCCTTCTTTAATAACTCTTTTGTTGTAAATAATGATCAACTTGCTCTTAAAACTAGTTTACTACTTGAATATGGGAATTGTGGGATTGAAAACCCTCAAGTTAGTGTTGATGTTTATAATTTTGAACTTGATAATGAATATGGTCCCTTGTAATTCTTGTGTGGCAAGAACCTTGCTATTAATTGTGTTCTTGGTTATCATGTCTATGGAGAGATTGCGGATGATGAAATGTATGTTGTTAAGGGAGGCCTACTAAGTCGTACGTCCTTATCCTTATATGATAGTCTTCCCTTAAGAACAGATGATTTTGTTGAGTATGATACCCTAATAAATGGAATGAGTAGCTTCGGATTATTCCCTTGGCCACTTCATCCATTTGATCTCGGTGTACTAGTGGGGTAGGGAAGGGATTGTTTTTTCTTGTGCTTATTTTCCCTTGATGTTTACCTTAACCCTATCCTTTGTGATGCATATACTAATTGTTTCATGGACAAAAGAAGGGATTTCTGGTTGTATGTTAAATATGTACCCCTTTGGCATGATAATCTTGTGTAGGGGATACTTAACCCCGGCCTAGACCCTTGCTTACAATTTCCCTTTGACCCCGGAATACTTTTGAGATGTGAAAGTTGTAGCTTTGGTTCATTCTCAATTAATTTTGATGTTGATGACATTCAATTCATTTGTATCCTTTATTCCAAGCTTTTCATGCCAAATACCATGGATACATGGATGTATGTTAAGTGCGAACCACCTTGGAGTAATGATATAATTATGGTGCTAATGCTAAACCTCCTACCAAGAGGATTGTGTGTTTGTTTTGCTGTCTCTTTGGTTTTGGAAGATTTGAATTTGAGGATAAATTCCTTTCAAGGTGGGTAGGATGATAAAATCACATGTAGTTACAAGAGCACAAGACATTATCCAATGTTCCAGCTTCGAAATTGGGAAAAAATTGAAGACCCATTTCGGAGCATTCTGAAGCCTTGGTCAAGAGGAGAAAGGAGGAGGGGTTATTACACTCAATAAGTGCCTTAATTAAAGTAAAAAGTTGACTTTATACCCTATATTTCAACACTCAAGAGGCGCCCTCTACCTAGCCCTCATTAAGGGCATTTTTGACATTTGTTATGTAATATTATAAATAAACATGTAGCCATCTATTTTCACAAGTTTTGACATAATTAATTGAGTGACTTTTTACATTGTAATCTTAGTGTTAGATTGTAGTCTTCTCCTTCTCCTTGAGAGAGGAAAACTAAAAATTGAACCTTAAATTGGTTTTCACTTGTATTGGGTTATTTGGCAAGAAAGGTGTGATTGAGAAAGTGTGAGTCCTTTGGTCCACCTAAGAGGAAGGTTTGAGCTTCTATTGGTGATGCGTGTTTGAAGGTTTGAGATACCTTCTTGTTCTATTCATTTGATAGAAGTAAGGGTCTTTCTACCTATCTTTTCTTTTTATGCAATGTTCTTCTTCATCCCCTTTCTAGTGTGTTTTTTTCTCTTTGTATGCTTGATGATTTTTGAATCTTAGTGTTATTTTCATGCGTTTGATAGTATTTAGGCTATCAGCTTAGCATGAACCTTATAACATTAACTTGGACTATATAGATTGGCCATCATAAACCGGCGCCCATAGTTTATGTAGGTTCAATTTCCCCTACTGAAAGGGCCCTAGAGCGTGTTAGCCGCATGAATTGGAAAAAACCCAAGGGAGGGATAATTCCATCTAGGTAAATATGCATCCTAAAATATATCAAGTGTGACTTATACACATGGTCATTAAAACAAACCCTCACATCGGCAAACATAAGTTTCTAGTGTGAGTCCCCTCTGGGCATCCACCCTTACGACTTTTCTACACAACCCCTTTTAAGCCCATACTAAAATATTTAACACATAAACCAAACAATTATTCCGAGATTCAATTATGAAGTCATCATTAAGTGGTATCATCATACCGACTGTAGCTTCAAATCATATCATTAGACAATCCTTTTGGGGATTCCTTCGTACCCCCGACTTCATTATTGAAATCCACTTGGGGGTATACCATTGCACCGTACAATGTTTTCAAACCCTTCTTAACCATTTTTCCACTTATTCAATGTATTAATTTTAAATAAATATGTAAAGCCAAATAATAATTCATATTCATAAACCAATTATTTTAGTGGGTTGAGGTTATTATAAATTTCCAAACAAAAAGCAATTATTTGGGGAATCCATTATACCCTAAAATTCATTCACCATTCTCATGCACCCCAGTGAGTGTACAAACCAACAATTAATACATGATAAGTGAATAGAAACCATGGAAAAAGATTCAAACAATTTATATCCAAAACCTTCAATCTATAGTTCAAAACCTAACATTAAAAATCATGAATAATAAATAAATTTTATCATCATTAATAAAATAAAAGTATAGGGAAAGAGGTGTATGCCTTAGACACATGAGAATTTGAAAGTAATTTAGAACATAGAACCCAAAAGATGAATGTACGATGAATTCCCTAGGCTCTCATATGGTTTTTGAGTTTGGGAGTGTAATTAAGGATTTCTAATCACTTAAAATTTAAAAGAGTAGGCTATGTAACACTTAAGGGTTGTACATAGGTGAAGATACTCCAATACTCGTCATCTTAATAAAAGAAAAAAATTCATGGATTTTATATAGGGGCATGGCAAGGACCTTATCGTGAAGGCTAGCCTCCGAGCTACGGACCCTAATGCGGAGATTATCCTCAGTTTCATAGATCTTATTACAGAGATTACCCTTTATGTTATGCACTCTATGACAGAGATTATCCTCCATAACACGGGGATATCATGGAGTATTATTGCCTCCATGGTAAAAAACTACCCCGAAACCCATTCAAAAATTCTAAAACTCTTCTGAGACATCCCAACAGCATATCTAAATAGAATTTATGTCAAAAATTGATGTTTCAAACATGGGAGGGGCAAAAATTAATTTCTCCAAATTTGGAGGATGTTACAATTTGTAATTTTGATATGTTATTTTGTTTAAATAGAAGAAAAATTAGGAACCTTAGTGCAGTCTAATTTCTAATGTTTAAAATGATGCCCCTCCTAAAAGTTTTGTGAACTATGTTTTATGAGCATATATTTATTGTGACCATTATTGATTCTTGTTATGGTATTATTATTAATGATAAAATAATCACCACTTAAGTATTGTATGAAATAGATAGGCAGTAGTTGATAATGTAACCCTACACCATATGTGTGTGAGGAATTAACAAGTTCACTTTGTGAATTTAATCCAAAAGCTACTTGATTAGTCTTTCCAGGCTATAGGGTGGTTAGTTAGGACATGATCATAGGCCATGTTTGAGTAAGTCTACTCTTAGCCTAAAAAATCAACCAAATGAGAATAAGCAGTCTTTGATACTTATTTGAGCCTAAACTTACCTATTTTCTTATTTTAACCTTTTCATCTTTCTAATTTAATTATAATGAACATGATTTAACCCTGGTCCCTCCTTAAACACTGTGTACCTCTAACTTAGTCAAATCGTCTAAGTTAAGGATGACTATCATAGAGGTGTATAGGTGAAGATTGGATGAAGAAAGGTGTCGAATAAAATAAAGAATAGTAGGGTTGGGTGTGGAATAAAAATGAAAAAAATAAAAATATATAATTATAAATGCAAAGAATGTAGGGAACCACACCAAATTCAAATAGTAATAAAGGAGAAAAAAGTAAGAATAAAAGAAACATGGTTCAATGGTGGAACCATAAGTGTAGTGTCAAAGAGGGTGATCCACTATTTCCCTTATGTACCATACCTACCCCCAAGCCTACATTACAAGTTGAGAAAAGTCCTTTAATGATCATAGTATAACTGTCCAGAGAAATTAACATATGTAAAATAAGGACAACCCTATGGTATTTCATGAACATTGTTTGAACAATATTATGAGTGTTAGTGATTTGATATATTCCTTGTATTGATATGCATAATGATATTGTCAGAGTTGGTACTTCATTGTTGTAAGGGTACATTGGTTGAATTATTAACTATTTATCTCTTTGGGTTGTGTTAATTTCATACATGCTTGGTCATTTGTTGTTAATTTTATACCACTGTTTGATTTTTTTCATGTCATGTTGTTGTGCTACATTGATACAGAAAGAGGTTTAAAAGTTTTGAATAGGAGAGGGTAAGAAATTTGAGCTAAAATGAGTTGACTATCGTCGCCTTAGGTTTCTTTAGTTAATCATCATGTTTATTCATTATGTGTTTGTTTTCTGAAGACATCAAAAAGTTTTAAGTTGAGGGTGTTAATGTTCCATGGTTTCATGGAACTTTTGATTCTTAAAACAAGGAAATCATGCACAAACATAGGTATTCTTATTACATATGATGTGCTTTTGCGTAGATTTTGTTGGAAAACAAGGTTCGGAGTAATGAATGAGAAAAATGGATAAAGAGTTGTTGAAAATGATACCCATGAGTCAACCAATGACATGTGGATAATACCTATGAGTCGTGAGTAGCCACATGGATTGAGTTATTAAGATAGATAATTGATTCTGATTTCCTCTAGCCTATCTAAGAGGCGTAAGTACAACCTATGACTTATAAGTTTTCTATTAGGTTAAACATTTTGCACTGTTAAAGATGGACTTTGATCTCCACAATTTCTTAGCACGACTCATGGGTTTAACCCATGATTCAACCCATCAATCATGAGCTTAGGCTGACCCATCTTTTCTGTGCTATTTATGATAGGTTTATTTTGAATCTATAAATAATCCTATACGGTTTTATGTTTTTTTTAACTCTTTTATTATAGTTTACACACTTTATACACTTTTGACATTATTTTTATGCAATACCCTATACTTTTTCCAAGCTTGAAATCATCTTAAGAATGTTAGAAACTTTCCTTGAAAGATAAATTCACTTTTGTATACATGGTATTTTAAAGATTTTTACTTTTTATCACGTGGAAAATTGAATTAGCTTTCCAATGATACCAATTTTGTCAAAATACGACATCAGAGGAGAAAGTTATGGCCAAAATACAGAAGGCAGTAAACCGCCCAAATGCGACGGTGAGGCCGATGGATCGTCGAACTAGCAATGGACCGTCGCCCATGACCATCGCAGTAAGGTAGTGAGAACTACCTTCTGCCTAGGTGTGATGGCCCAGGTCGATGGATCATCGGACTAGTGATGGGTCATCACTCAGGCCATCGCAAGGGAAACAGTGGGGCCACCTTCTGGATAAGGGAAGATGGTCAGGTTGACGGCCCGTCAAACCTGTGATAGACTATCGCCATAGCAATCAAAGCCAAAATACTGAGACCTCATTCTTCCTAGAAATGATGGACCGTCAACCCATCGACGGACCAATGCACCCACCGTCACAGGTCCCGTTCAGTTTTTTTAAGTCATTTAACAGGGGTATTTTTGTCATTTACCACCCAACTATATATATACCCAATGATATCTGATTTTAGACATTTGGTTCATTATTACTTCACAAACAATATTAGGGTTTCTCTCTAATGTTAATCTCCAAGAACAAAATCCAATTTTCTTCTAGAACTAAGGGATTTCCAAATCTTCAACTTCAAGAACATCAAAAATCTTAACCCAAGTACGCATAGTGTTCATTCATGGACTCCTTTCATCCATGAAGTCCAAGAATCCCTTTTCCAATTTCAAATTATGGATTTTCTTTATGCTTTCATGATTGGATTGTTCTTGTTCATGCTGATAAATGATATATTGAATTTTACTCTATGTTAGGTGATAATTTCTATGTGGGTTTTATTATTAAAGACATAGATTCATGCAAACCTATGACTAAACACTTGAATGATGAAATTAGAATGTGACCATGATGTTTAATAGTTGTACAATAATGTTTACATGTACCATACCTACTATACGGTTGTTTTAATGCCTAAATGAAGGAAAAGTGCCTAACTAGAATGTTGTCATGAAATCCCCATGTATGTACAAGCTTATGCCTATAGCATGTTTGACAAAATGCTTTAGTAAATGTATTATGGTGATTATTATATATTCAAGCAAGTCATGCTTTCTCAGTTTCCTCCTATCGAGTCCTGGGGGTAGTTGTACCCAAAATATTAGTTGTGTGCCTAGAGCCATGTTATGTTTTTATGATACTCTCAATCAAGCTATGATCCTTATACTTCAGAAAGTCTTATGACTCAGGAAATCTCCATGATCTCATGAACTCAGTCAGTTGTCAAATATCGGTAGTATTTCATCAGTCAAAAGAATTCAGTAACTCAGTCCATGTTTTGTTCAGTAAATCATGTTCAGTGACTATTCGTATGGGTGTAGAAATTAGCAATGAGTGAACCCAAGGATGGGAACTCACCTATTATGTGAGGGTGTGATTCTTAGAAGTAATCCTTGCATTCCAGAACTATGTAGCCAACATATGTTGAGACATCAGCCTACTATATGAGGATGGATAAGGTGGCTTAACCTGCTATGTAAGGGTTCCCACCATTCTCATTAGAGTTACATATTATATTAGGGTCACTCACATGTTGTCCTTACCAGTGGCGCAGTATTGATACCCTTTTAATTAGGGCATAGATTGTACCCCAATTCAGCTATAATGCGTCATTTCAGGAATGTCGGTTAAATGACTACTTCTCACAGTTTTAGTATCACTATTAGTCAAGAACTCAAATAGTTCTTCAAATTTTAGGACTGTCAGATATAGTCAATTAAGATATAGTATGGAACTCAGCTAGTTCCATCAGATTTTGAATTGTCAAATACAGTTACTCATGTTATCAATTATATAAGTTATCAGTAGTCATGTTATCAGTATTCAGATTCAGTAATCATGTTATTATAATATCAGTGTCATTTTTTATGTCTTATGCATGTACTCTCACACTCATGATAGTTAGTCTGTTATTATATTTGTTCATGCATATATAAATCATAACCCCTCTAACTAGTCTCTACTCAAGCAGGGGAACTCATCATGCCTCAGAACAGCCCTCCATGGTGTAGTCAATATCATAGTAGTCTAGTAAGAAATATAAAATTCTTGAACCTATGACAGTTTATAAGTACCTAGGGGTGTGGTCATCCACCCTAGATGATATCGCTCAAAACCTGTGAAACACCTTAGTTTCTGTAACGTAGAAAATTTCCTGGAATTATGATCTATGGACTCAATACAACTCATGGGTATGAGCCGTATATTGGGGTATGGATAGTATGATCCAGTTGTATACTGACCACTATTAGTTAGTGTGATGGATTTTGGTTACTAGAATGGGTACGACTTAGGGGTGTGAGTTGTATTGGTGGTTACAGTTCTATTGGTTCCTTAAATTAATCTTAGACTTTATTACTTAGGTTGGATCTGAGTACGAGGGGCTCACCATGAGACATAATTTGTCATACCCAGGAATCATATAGTGACAGTGTCTAAATCATTCTTGGGTTTAAATTTGCAAAGAGTATAAATAAATGGTACAGATCGTAAGATGTTAATATGACTTGGTTGGATGAGTTGTATGCTAGAAAGTTTTGGATCCAAGGGTTAAGGCTAAGATATAATTAGAAGATACCAATCATATCAGAGTGTACTACTCTTGTGGGTCAGTCCTAACCCAGTGATGGAATTTTGGTGCAACTTAAGTCGGGGTATTCTAAATATTTATCCACTAATCCTAATATGGTCCCATGAGTTCTAACCTACTTGGAAGGTTATTTACCCTATTATTCCATTCATTGACACTTAGAAAACACTTTTAAAGTCTCTAAAATTCACGCAAGAGCTTTTGGGTAAGGGAATCTAAGGTTTCAACTAAAGGATCAATTTGGGGATTGTCTTGGTGATTTCTTTCTATCATCATCTTGGTTTAAGGAATGTTCTCTTCTCTTAATTTAAATATTATCTAAAGTAATGGTTTTACGAATGTTTCCATGATTTTATTGACTGTATTATTTGGTTTTCAAATATGATTTGGGGATTTTTATATTATATGGTTGCTAATGGTTTCCCATGGTTAAATTATGCTTTTATCTGTATTAATGTTGGTTTTGGATAGTTGGATTACATGGAAATGGTTTAATGATAATTGGAATTGGTTTTGGTCATATTATACCCCTAATATGTTTGAAAAAATACTTATAAATGCCCCTAATTGTGCATAGTTTAAATATCTAGGAATGGTAAAAGTGTAAATGGTTATGCTTGTGGGGAACATGGAAGTCTTCCAAGTGGTTTAATATGGTAAATGGAAGGGCACTTAAAAATCCCCTTAAACCTATAAATTGTTAGTTATAGATAATACTTGCAAGTAAGGGTTGGTATGATAATACCAATATCAATGGCATTGGTTAATAAATGAATAATGGTTTGGTTATTTAGAAAGTGGTTTTAATTTGGCAATAATGGTAGGATATGTAGCGAAACAGCAGAAGGTGGAGTCCCAAGGGACCAAAATTGGAAACTCATATTTGTCGATATAAAGTTAATCTCTGTGAGTGTGTGTATGATGTCACACTATATTTTGGGGATGTACTAGTCATCACAAGGGTATCTTGAATGGTCGTGCAGCTATACACACTAGGGCCCTTTTGACAGGAGGAGTTGAACCCATATAGGCTTTGGGTGGTTTAGGATGGCAAAGCTACAAAGCCCAAGTAAGTGTTTTAAAGGTATGCTAAACCTGGTCCCTTTTCCTTATGTGGTAATATATATTAATATATATATATATATGGAAAAGGGTCAAAAATAGCCTTTAAGTATTGGAAAAGGGTCAAGAATACCATTCGTTTATCTATTGGACCAAAGATACCCTTCCATCCACCTTTTTTGGTCAAATATACCCTTATAACTAACAAAAAAATTTTGAACCATAATTAGAAATTCTATTAAACACGTGGCACCTTTCTATTCGTTGTAAATTAAATTAATTAAAATATTAAATTAAATTCAGATTTAATTAAAATGCCCGACCCATGGAGAGTTATCTATCCAACTGAAGCAAATAACTTTTGTGAAATTTAGTCTTCTAATTTTGATTTGGGGGCCAACTGTTGAAATAGAAAACTTAATATTTAGTTTGATAGATATGGAGGGAAATGATAGCTATCAAAGTGGGTTTGACTTTTGGCCAACAACGTCTAACATAATCGAGGTAAATAGAGGAAAGATCCAACAAAATGGAGGCTAAACATCAGTATTGGTGAAGCCAAAGCAGCATGCTTCAAGAAGACTTATATGCGAAGAAATAAAAGTAAAAATAAAAATAAGCTTTCTCTTAAAAAACACACAAGTAGAACGAAGCAATAGGAGATCAACTCATTTGGTAATTGAGCTCGTGCTCAGTTCATCTAAAAAATCAATGAGCTCAATCAAGATTAACTAGAGTAGAGAACAACGGAATCCAATATTCCTCTGTATGATTAATTACTTCTTATACGAATTTAACCAAATTATAATTAAAAAAAAAAAAAATAGATCCATAGACGTTCCAAATAATCTATGTAGAAACTATCTCAGTACTGAATCAACAGTCTTTCAAATATTTCCAATAGCACCACGCAAACTCTCCATGGGTTGGCATTTTAATTGAATTCAAATTTATTTTAATATTTTAATTTATTTAATTTATAACCAATAGAAAGGTGCCACATGTTTAATAGAATTTCTAATTATGTTTTAAAAATTTTTGTTAGTTATAAGGGTATATTTGACCTAAAAAGGTGGATGAAAGGGTATTTTTGACCCAATAGATAAATGAAGGGTATTATTGACCTATTTTCAATACTTGAAGGGTATTTTTGACCCTTATCCGACATATATATACATACATATATGTATGTATATATATATATATATGCTTGTATGGTTGTGTGCATAAGGATAATTTTACGTTGTTTTGTAAATTATATTATTTTATCCTTACCCTGATATTATGCTAGAGGTCACTTGCTAACCCTGTCTACTGGCGGTTATACACCCACGCTATGCAGAAATCAATTATTCTACTTCTCCTACATAGTGATTGACTTAGGATCAATATTTGGAATGAAGTGGTGAGCTTCTATCCTTTTAGAAGGCTCCATTTCATGTTATGGATATTTCTAGACATTTTAGATTTATTTTGGGTATTGGTTTTGGCTATAGTTGGGGGCATGTCTCGGCCGAATTTCATTACTCTTTTAGTTAGAGGCTTTATGGTACTTCTATGGGTTGGAATGGGCAATAATGGTATACATGTTAGCCTTGACATTGGAATAAGTCGGTGGGCTAACATCATTAGGTGATATTATTGGTTGTTCCATTTTATTTTATTTTGGTATTAATTATATCATGTCTTGGAATATATTTGGTTTTGGCCTGCTTTATGTCTCTTATTTTGGTATGGTTTGGTATGGTTGTATTATTGGTATGGGATGGATAGACTCAATTGGGTCGATCACGATTGTGATCTTATCCCAAGTCATTATGCTAGATATTACTATCCCTGATAGTTCTGGGGTTCATCTTCGATCTCACATTCCTATCCCTGATAGTTTTGGAGTTCCACGGGTCGCTACTATTTCTTCTCAAAGCGAGTTGACTAATATTGAATTTTATCAGTCTATTTATGTTATTACTAAATTGGTTATTGCTTAGGCTGAGTAGGATATGTCTGGTGCTTGGTCTGTTGAGGCCATAAGGGTTGGCTAATATATGAAGATAAGTCCTCCCACTTTTTTTACATTGAAGGTGGAGGAGGATCCACATGTCTTTTTAGATGAAATAAAAAAGTTATTTTGGGTAATGCAGCCTACCAATGTGGAGGGGGTAAACTTTGGTACCTACCAGCTCAATAGGTTCCATATCAGTGATAAAAAAAGTGGGATAATGATAGAGAAGATATTGAGGATTCATCCTTATGGGATTCCTTCTCTAGTTATTTTTGGATAATTTCTTTCTCCAAGAGTTAAGGGAATCAAAGATAAAGAAGTCTGTGAACATCAAGCAGGGGAGAATTTCAATCAAGGAATATGCCTTGAAGTTTCACCAGTTGTCAAGGTATGCTCCTGATTTGGTGGCTGACATGTGGGATAGAATTAGAAAGTTCTTTTTTGGGTTGAATTGGGATTTTATTTTGTAGAGCAAGACGGCCTTGCTAATTAAGGATATGAATATCTCTATGTTCATATGCAGTAGGTAGAGAATAAGAAGAGGAAGCAGGCAGAGTTTGGAGATAGGCAAGAGAAGAGGAGCAGGTTTTTTTACTAGAGGGGTACTTAGTCTCAGGGTGGTCGAAATGGTGGCAAATGGCAGAAAAAAATTTGGGGAGTTCTGGTCCCTACTCTTCTGCTAGTGCTTCTTACTAGTCGGGTGATAGACGTCATTATGGAGGTGATAATTTTTCGGTGAAGAGTACCCAATCTCAGGCAATTGGAGGCCTGTAAATTTTTTATGGCTTCCTTATCGGTTCTGTGGTCGTCTTCATCCGGTTTATTGTGATAAAGAAAGGGGTAAACGCTTCATGTATGGCCAGGCAGGCCATCGGCTCAGGTATTGTCCGATTAATAAGGATTCTACAGGGGCAAATAAGATTCTTATGGCTTCATTTTATGGTCCTACACCTGGTGGTGTGGCATCTACTTTTATTACTACTCCTAGTTCTACTGTTGGTTAGAATAAGTTGTATGTTTTGGTGTTTTGACAAAAATCTGAGGCATCACATAATGTCATTACTGGTATGATACAACTTTTCTGTCATAACATACATTATTTGCTTGATTTGGGGTCAACTCTCTCCTATATGACTTCTTATGTGGCTGCATTCTTTTGTTTTGATCCAGAAATTATTTCAAATCCTTTTTCTATTTCCACCCCGATAAGTGACTCGATTGATGCTAAGAGAGTCTGTAGGGGGTATGTGGTATATGTTTTGGGAAAGTAGACCTTGGGGGATCTATTTGAGTTGGATATTGTACATTTCAATATCATTCTGGGTATGGACTAGTAACACTTTTGTTAGGCGTCCTTGGATGGTCATACCCTTAGGGTTATCTTTACCTTCCCTGGTGAATCGGTTCTAGAATTAGAGGGTGTTTTTTCATCTCATAGGGGTGATTTATTACTTTTCTTAGACCTCAGAGGTTAATCTCTAAAGGCTGTTTTTATCACTTGGATAGGGTTAAAGATTCTAACTCAGAAGATCCTTTGTTTAATTCAGTTCCAGTTGTTAATAAGTTTCCAAAGGTCTTTCCGAATGATCTTCCTAGTGATCCTTTGGATAGGGAAATAGAGTTTGGTGTTGACTTGGTTTTGGACACTAATCCAATTTCTATTCCTCCATATCGAATAGTACCGGCTGAGTTAAGAACTCAAGGAGCAACTTAAGTATCTTATGGATAATGGGTTTTTTGTCCTAGTGTATCTCCTTGGGGTACACCAGTGTTGGTTTTGTGCAAAAAGGATGGTTCCCTTCAGATGTTCATTGACAATAGGCATCTTAACAAGGTGACGGTCAAGAACAAGTATCCTTTTCCAAGGATAGATGATCTGTTTAATAAGTTGTAAGGTTCCAAGTTCTTTTCTAAGATATATCTTCGATCTGGGTACCATCAGCTAAAGATTAGGGAAGCGGATATCCCTAAGATGACTTTTCGTACTCGGTATGCGCATTTTGATTTTTTGTTAATGTTATTTGGGTTAACTACCTTGTTACATGCTCAAAATTCAGCCAACTTAGGGCAGGCAGCTGGAGGTTGGGTTGGGTAATGAGGGTGGTCTCCAGTCCTAGTCAGACATGGGACGCCCATTACAATAAGGCCCTAGGGTAGGTCATGTGCACCTACCCGCAGTTATGGTTCTACATCCAACCCAGATAAATCAATCTATCTAACCTCATAAATAACCCTCTTTGTCCGACTGTTGTCTCTCAAAATACTTTTGTCCCGCTCGAGTATGCTTTAAATGCCCTCTACACACCACCTTAGGTTCATTTCAATAATATGCTCCTCTAAGATGTGCGTGGGGTCAAAAGTCCGACTCTGCTGAGCTAGTGCCTGTGAATCAGAAGATGGCCCCTAGAGTGAAGCCTAGTCTATACTCTCCTTGGACTGCGGTACTATTGCTGCTAACTCAAACTAAGGGTATCATGTATCTGTTACTGGTACTGACTCAAAATTTTCCTCCTCATCATCATTATTATCTCCCTTATTAGACTGGGAGAATGTGGGGATTATGTCCTGGCCTTCTTCATACTTGGCCTGCCTAGGAGTGCAATAGCCCCAGCCTATATCATAGATCGAGTAAAAGATGGCCACTTGCCTTACTATTACATTTTTGCAATTAGTACACCCATCTTGTCTATAATAATAGCCTCAGCAACTGCCCGTTACTTTCCCCTAGTCAAAGGCCCTGTTTTATGGTCAGGGCCACTTTGGCTAGTACAGCTCTAGTCTGGACAAGTGTGTATTCCTCCTCCGAGCTACTGCTCTCAAAAGAGTTAACCTATCGCCTAGAAGCTACGACCTTCTTATTTGAATCCTTAGGAGCCATATGTTCCTGAAAAAACAAGTGTTAGTGTCCAACAAATAATGAGGGATTGCAAAAGTTGAAGAAAAACTTAAAATTCAAAAATGTTGAGTTTTTCATTAATTTTCGCACCCCTATAACTTATTTTTAATCCCAACATGTCCAGTGTGCACAGATATACCGTGAATCATTATTTTAATGGAAACTAACATGCTTTGGTATTCCTCTACTTGTTCTAGTTCAACATCCGTTTAGAGCATAATCATAGAGTTTAATTCATGAACAAAGCCCCACCTCAATATTTTAGCATACTTCAAGGATCCTACACACAAGCATGTTTGTTTCTATATATTTTCCATGAAAATAAACATATCAACTTGCTTGTTTAACATTTATCTTAGGACGCTGCTGTTAGGAGCCGAGAAAGTTACCTTTTCTTATAGAATTCGGCAGTGAACTATGAAGAAATAAAGCAAAACCCAAGATTAAACTTGTATTTAGCACTTTGGGATAGGTTGGTACTACAAATAAGTCTCAATTTTTCCTTTGCTTAGGTGTGTGAATGTGGGTAGTTTTGAATTTTGAGAGGGATTTTGAGTTTTTAAGGTTAAAGAGGAATTTTGAGAGTTTGATATTTAAAAAATGAGCAAATAGTGATTAAATAGCATGGGGTCGACTTAGAATTTAATTAAGCATTGGTGGGCCCTAAATTATAAACAAAATTTAGGCCCAAATGTGCCCTACTTACGGAGTCAACATACGGTCCACATGTCAAAAATACGTTTTGTATGTTAACCCCTTATGTGGGACCTAAAAAGTTGGCCATTTTCCTTGCTAACCAAACTTTGTGTTTTGACCTTTATTTTTCTACTTACAAGGTAATAAATTGTATTTATGAACCTGTAAGCATTATTGTAAGTTTAACTTATCTGTCCTATGTAGGACTTATGACCTTAATGAGTTGATCTCTAAGTCCCCTTACCTGAAAGAAGATGTATTTAGCAATCCTTACCAAGTTCTTGGCATTTACTCAAGATATGTACCTACAAAAACAAAACAAACAAAAATGAACACTAAATAGTGGATTGCCTCCCACCTAGTGCCTGGTTTAACATCGCGGCACAACGTGGCTAAGTTGGTTACTCAGAATTTACCAAAAAGACCATGGGTTACCTCACATACAACACTTGGTTTAACATCATAGCATGAAGCAGGTACCTTCATTACTCATAACTCATCAAGACACCAATAGGAATACCTTCCTGGCTCATTAATAAAATCTATCACCGACACAACCATCATATCGATTGGTTGCTTTATTGTTTTTTGAAAGTTGAAATTGAACTCCGCACCATTGACTCTGAACTTTATCTACCCTTCTTCACATCAACCATTTCTCTGCCTGTGGCTATAAATGGTCTTCCTAATATGATGGGCATCTCATCATCAACCTCAAAGTCCAAAATGACAAAGTCGGTCGAAAAATAAAGTCGTAGACTCTCACAATAACATCAAAAGAAGTAACCACAGGTCTCATCACAGTAGATCGCCCATCAACAGCAGTATTGTAGTTGGTTCAGAAGTTCTTAAGCCCAATTACTTTAATACAACCACCAGCTCCAAATGTATGTTGGCTCCTCTATCACATAAGGTTCTCGAGAACTAGGATAAACTAACAGTATAATGAATGCTGCAGGATCACTCTTTTTTTAGGCCAGATACTTAATCGTGAATCCACTACAGTGGTGCAATCTACCAACATCCTTAAAAGTAGTCCCTTTCTACTTTTTAACCAATTGCTTCATAAACCTGGCATATACAGGAATATGCTCCGACTCCTCAAAAAGAGGCATGTTGGAGCTCAACTATTTTAGCATCTCAATAAATCATTTGAACTTCTTTTCCTCTCTCTTCTGCATCAGTCTCTAAGGAAAGGTGGCGATGGTCGTGGATTTTATCTTATTTCCGACTCCACAACCTGAGCCTTGCCTTTGGCCTTACCAACTTTACGATTACCACCTGTTTCTCTTTCTCACTCCACAATAGGTGTCTTATCAACAACATTTTCATTATGTCTTAGTGCTTCCACAAGAGGTAATGAGGGATTCATAGTAGCTACACCACTCCTTATGGTAATAGCAAGAACATGACCATTATTTTTCAAATTTACAACAGTGTTCCTTGGAAGGGTACCTGGCTACCTCTAGTTTAGTATTACTGACATCTGCCTGAACTGGTGCTCCAACTACTCGATAGCAGTGGCATGAGATTCAACCTTCTAGGTAATGTTTGATTTAATCTCCTTAAAATTTTTCTCTTAATTTTCTTGAATCTTGACTAGCTTGGTTAGCATCGCCTCCATTCTAGATTTTTTATCCCGACTACCTGGTGGAATGTACCTGACTCCTTTATCTATATAGTCATCATTTTTCTTCCAGTCACCACCAGGATCTCTACTACAGGCTCTGTATCTATCGTAATAGTTCTCACCTTATTTTCCTTGCCCTTGGGATCAAAAACCCACCAACTGAAGATCCAGATATTTTACTTCCTCCTCTAACTCTGACTCATAAGCTTCGGAAGTTGAACCTTGGGCTCCTAATGCATTTACTTTCTCAGAACTTGCTGCTAAAAATTGCTTTGCAGGTAACCCAAAATCAGATTTCAGTAGTGTAATTTCTTGTGCTACTGAATCATTAGCTACGTTTTGGTCGCAAGAGGAACAAATAGCATACGTGCCAGATCCCCTCTCAGTCTCTTGAGCAAATTTCAAATGGAATTATCAACCCATCAGAGGTCAAATACATTTGGAAAATGGTGACAAATAAGACATGCTACTGATAACTTTTTTTATGAAGCGTACACATAACTTTAATAAAATATAAAGCACCTTGTTACTCCTCCTTTTCTTATTTAATATGTCACCCTATTAAAAATTTCAAGGACTCAACAACTTTTATAATTATACTAATGTCGATACAGTTTTATATAATCTATATATTATACATATATTTTTAGCTTTATATTACTTTGAAATGTTAAAATATTTTATTTAATACTCTTGAATAAGATTTTTTTTAGGATTTATTTTCGTCTTTTATTTAGGAGTGTAAGAGATTTGATCATAAAAAATAAAATGAAGGGAGCAACATTGCATTGTGCCCATTTTCAGCCTTGTTATTATGTTGACCCCCCCTCTCTCTCCTCTCTTTTAACTTTAACTTTGTGAATTATTGATTCATTTATTTATTTTATAAAACCTTTATGTTTTATTCATCACTAAAATCAAGGTGACATATGATTTTCTAACAAGTTTTTATATTTTGTACTTTATCATTTCCTCTATTTAAGTTTACATTATTGGTCTATAGACCTCTAGTTTGTTCTGATAATACAAATCTAAAAAATATCACATATCAAAAAAATAAAGATTATCTTATTTTTGCCTCCACTAATTACTCAAGTTAAGGTACTCTTTATTTATCATTTGTGAGTCATAAAAGTTCTATCTTTCTAAACTATTATGCCGGAAGTAAATAGGTACGTCTCCATCCCTTTATGTTACAATCTTGTTTACTTACTATATATTCATGATTTATTTGATTAACTGGGTTTAATTTGTACTATTATTTAGTTACATACAAATTTAATTTTATGTGAAAATTCTTGGCATTCATGATAGTAGTTATATATCTTTAATGTAATACAAATCTTCCTATATTTATTTAGTTTCATAACTAATATGCTAGTTTCTTCTTTTATTTATATTGAATCTACTCACACTTTGTAAACTGCTACTTTGTCTATAATTTTTAACGATTACATCACTTACTCATTATACCATCATAATTGCTTATATGTTTAAACTCTTATTTGTTCAGAATAACAAATAATCTTACTTATTGACTGAGAATCGTGTTTAATTACATTTCTCACCTAGATTTGTACTTATTAGATTACAAGATTCATGTTAAAATATCTAGATAATATTAATTTGTTAAAATCAATTAATCTTTTGCTTGTGACATAAATTTTTTGCATAGTATATGAATTCGATCTAGACCCAAATTTATGGACCTTGAGAGGTGCTTAACATCTTTTATTGAAGAAATTGAAATCTTACCTGATTTCTAATGATGTAGACTAATTTTATAATTTGTAATTAACATAGAATAATTTCTTAACACATCTGAATTCGTTAGGTGGCGATTAGTCTCTTTTAAATCATTCCTTAAAAGAGTTATCACGTTGAATTCACTTTTTTGAGGAAAAAATAGGATGCCACAACATAGCGACTCTGCTGGAGATACTTACGTTCTAATAATTACGAATTCGTGCGTTATGTGAGATTTTTATTTGTATGCACTTTATTTTTTGATGTTCGTCCTTTTGATGATTGCCTTATTCCTTTTTCCTTTATTTTTTCTTTGAATACTTATTTTGACATGGTAATTTATCGTTATTTCATGTTAATTTCCTTCTTTTTCTCTTTATTTATTTCCCTATTTACTGTCTATATTTTCATATACATCCATTTCTCTATTTCCCTTTTGCTTGTTATGCGTTATTTCTTATTTTCTAAATATCTCTTTAATCGTACAATTATTTATTTTTATTATTTTTCTTATATTGTTCAATGTGTCACTGCTTTCATTATGTGTTATGTGTTACTGCTTTCTATAACTGACATCTCACTCATATCTTCCTCCACTTGGAACCTATTTTATTTTTTAATAGTGATTGTGTGGTTTCACAGTCGTTCATTTTTTAAAAATATCTTATGAAAAATATCTCATAAATTGATCGATCAATAGTACAATGATAGTCGCGAGCTATTTCATTCTTAAGTTTTCCTAAGGAAACCATGTGAAGAAAACACTCTTATTCCTAGATTATAGCCGATTATTTCTTTACTAAAGAATTTGCTTCCCAAAGCCGAGAATGTCTTGTTAAGAAAAGCTTTACCCTATGTTCTTAAGGGATTTCATAATTCCAAAAAAAAAAAACACTTTCATAACTTATGTGCATTATGAGAGATCAATATATCTAATTTATTACTTTTTTTAAACTTAATGTATGTATCTTTCCTTATTTCCTTTATTTCTTTCTTTATCTATTTTTCTTCTTGACTAATTATTTCTCGTATTGGTTTCTTTCTTAACCTATTTTTCCTCTGAATAGTCCTTTTCCATATTTCCTCTATATCTCTCTTGTTTGAATTTGAATTTTTTTTGTAGGTTCTGTCTTACAATTAGTAGTTATCCATTTTCTTATTTTTTTCATCAAAAACCCATTTCCTTATCTCTTATATGTTTTATTATTTAGATTATTACTTCTTAATTAATCCTCTCTAGTTATGCTTTATTTATTTAACGTATCTTATGACTTCTTACTCACTCTCTTTATTTATGTATTACTCTTTATCATTTTATTAAATATTTAATTTTTCTTAATTTCTCATTGTGTTAGTACTTTGCTTTATATGTTGCTTGTTCTTGCTTTATATACATTGACATTTCATTCATATTTTCCTGACTTGGGAACCTCACACTTTCACACACTATACACTATTCTTGAATGTTGTGCCTTCGTACTTCTCCAAATTCTTTTAAAAAAATTATTATAGAGAGTTAACTAAGATGTGTTGGTGTGGATAGTTTTACTTTAGGAGGCGACAAGCCTTCTCGAATAAGAATCCCCCGGTCTATATCTACCTAAATTTTAGAAAACTCTAAGTCATGCATGCATTAACCATTATGTGTTATGTTTTTACTATCCTTATTTAAATTGTCATCCAACTCTTACTATGTCTTCAACTACCATTCAAATTTCTCTATATCTCAAATTTCAAACTGCATCTAACTTGATTCTTGTTTCAACAAGATACATAGATAATTTTTTATAAGGATGCAATCCTCCTTTTTTTAAAAAAAAAAAAAAAACATCCTCGTTCTTAAAAGTGCAAATAAATCTTCATTATTCAAATATTTTTCTATCAAATTTTATATTCTCTCTTTCTTTGATCTTCCCATATTGTCGTAAAGGTGAAAAGTAGGGTATTTTTGGAGTTATCAAATGATTTTTACAGTCTTTCAAATTCTTATATGTTTCAAACTAAATATCTTAAATTCTTCAAAAAAAAAACTTTTCAAAGATTTAATCATATTAATGTCTTACAATAATGTCTTTAAATATTCTATGTGCATCTATTAAATATCATCTAATTATTTACTTATTCATACCATCAGCTTCAAGTACCAACTTAGTACCTAGATCTTCTTTAAGCGCAAAAACAACAGGTACAAATGCAGTAACTATCTTGAAATGCCTGAACGATCATCAGCCAAAAAATCCCAAACTACACTCCAATATGAGAAAGAGGCTAAGCTATTTTATTTCCTCATCAACATTAAATACCTCAATAGAGTCTATATTGCATGGCTCCCACAGTATTACACATCACAGTTCATCCATAAAATCAACATTGTATGGCTCCCGTAAGAGTCAACATGACATGGCTCTCACAAGAGTCCATGTCATAGTGCATCCATAAGGATCTACAGTGCATGGCTCCCACAAAAGTCTATATTGAATAACTCCCGCAAGAGTCCACATCACAGCACCTCCATAGAAATCTACATTGCATGGCTCCCACAAGAGTCTACATTGCATGACTCACGCAAGTGTCCTTATTGTAGTGAATCCATAGAAATGCTTATTGCATAGCTGCTGCAAGAGTCAAGATTGCATGGATCCCTCAAGATTCCTCATTGTAGTGTATCCATAGTATCAACATTGCATGGCTCCCATAAGAGTCAATATTTCATGGATCCTGCAAGAGTCCACATCGTAGTGCATCTGTAGTATCTACATTACATGGATCCTATAAGAGTCAACATTGCATGGCTCCTGCAAAAGTCCACATTACAGTGCATCAATAAAACTACATTACATGACTTCTGCAATAGTATACATTGCATAGATCTCGCAAGAGTCCACATCGTAGTGCATCGATAGAAACTACATTGTATGATTCTACAATAGTCCATAGAGTAGCGCATCTGCAGAAATCTACATTCCAAGGCTACCGTAACAGTTTACTTTTATCTTTTCATGTTCCAAAGGTGTCATAGTCTAAAGGAATCATCTTCATGGCCTACGGACATCATTTCATGGCCTAGTAATTTAATTTTTGCTTATCATGCTCTGAAGGTGTCATAATCTCAAGGCATCACTTTCATGGCCTACAAACATCATTAAATGGTGTAAGGATTTACTTTTTGTTTATCGTACTTCGAATGCATAATGATCTAAGGGAACCATCTTCATTTCTTGAAGACATCATTTAATGTCCTTAGAATATACTCTTTGCTTATCATGACCCTAAGACATCAAAGCTTAAGACATCATCCTTGTTGTATAAAAGAAAATTCTCACGATTAATAATAAATTGCATCATTTTTAAATACTTACAACAATTATGTCACAAGTGATTTTCTCAGGTCATGATGGCACCTACTATAACCCACCAGTAGGTAAGCCAACCCATGATCCAGAAATGCAAGTAACAAACAATCAAAGACATTAAAGAAAACAACAAAATAAATATTGTAAAGAGACTATAATATATATAAAGCAACCCTAAGACCTAGTGAAATTGGTATAAGGATTCTATTATGATCAGAGTACAAAATGAAATACTGAAGAAATATATATGTAAAAATTGTTATTGAAATACAAAATAGTGTTAAGTCGAATCAGTATGACGGAGAGTGGACATACTCTGAATCTCTAGAGCTCACCCCAAATCATTGATTCATAGTTGCTCCTCATAATACACACATCAATAGAGAGAACTTGTAATATGATTTGCTGGATGCAAAAGTGTAGTATGAGTACCAAACGCTTGGTACTCAATAGGCATCGACATACTGAGCTCCAAAGATAATGCAAGCTTAAATAATATGAAAAGCGGGAATATAAACTACAAGCAACTATGCAGGAAGCTAAATAGCTATATATATATACATATATATATATATGTATACATATATATAAAGGTAGTAACCTAAGAGATCTATCCTAGAACCTCGAGGGTCATAACCTAATAAGCATGCTAAGACTACCATAATGAGGGTCCTTAATCATAATGTAAATCCATGAGATAATTGTCAATAATGTTATTTACCATATAAAAAGAAAGGTAAATGAATCATACTTTCTAAATTGGGTACAGGTCCATAATCAACCTGCTACGAACTAACCATAATAATAAAAATAATGTATCTGGCTAGTTCAGACAAATAATACCTAAATAGACACCCATAAACCTATCCCTTTGCAACCCCTATAAGACCGATAGATATAAGCAACAAATCATATACTTTTTATAAGGAATTCATATGAATGAATGAATGAATGCAAGGTAAATCCATAGTACTATATTTGATCCGATTGTCGTAATGTACCAAGTTTATACAGCTCCTCTGGCTTAATAGCTAGAAAAGGCAAGACCTATAGTGACCTCTCTTCTACGGCACTATGGCTTACGAATGTAGAGGGCCGCAATGTATTCAAAAATATTCATATACACTAACTAGATATAATCCAGGATTTGTAATAACCACATCATCAATCTACTTCATCCACTACCATAGAGATGTATATAAACATAGTGCAAAGACTCGAACCGTGACTAAAGGAGTATAAGTCTATAAATCCATTATTCGAGATTAATTTTGGGACTAAATAAACATAATAAAAATTGAAAGGGTCAGAATCTTTCTCGACCAAAGTAAATAGTAGAGGTAAAAGAGTGGATAAACCATGGACCACAATCTATGTCAGTCTAATTTCTAAAACATCATATTTAGTTCCAAAAGCTCATAAATTATTAAGTAAGGTGGTATGATTCCTATTATAAATGAATCTTTATTAAAAGAAAAAAGTAGGAATAAATTTCTTTTAAATAAACTGTAGAAAGATCATAGTTTTGATTGGAATCGTAACACTAAGTGAGCATGAATGACCTAAAAGTATGAATGCTATCACTAATATCAAAATAATACAACAACAGGTTTCTAAGCATCTATAGACTAAAGTCACGTTCGTTATATTAATAGAATACTCACCTAGAGCCCAACTAGTATCGTAACCACAACCTTGATCCCAACAGTATATTACTAGTATAATAGTATACTATAATCTTAAAAACAATGATCTAATTCACTATTTCAAATAGTAAATCTTTCTCTAAAAGTTTATTAATATCGAGTTATGGTTAACATGCTTATAACATAGGGTAAAAGGATTCTAATCCATAACAAGTAGTTCATCCTAAGGGTCGGGTCAGATTTCTACCCCAAATTTCCTAAATAGGATAGGTCATAATATACTAGTCATAAACATGACCTAGCATTTTTACCTAGCATGAAATCTATAATATACAACACCTCATAAAAAAAGTAGACTGAATCTCACCTCAAAATCGAACTGCAATTCTTGAATCATCCATAAAGTGCTCGACTTTTCTCCATGCTCCAAAAATGGTGCCACACTATCTAATAACATTTTACACATTAGTAGTAGTAAAATTGTAATGCCCTAAATCTGGTATCCGAAACGCTACACGATGCTCATGACCCCGAAAGATCAGAAACTAACCCATGACTGATATCTATACTTGTATACTGCATAATATACTGTATAATACAGAAATATCAATTGAAAAGCAATAATGTTCAACACTAATATAAAATATCTGATAAAAATATAACATCTGGGTGAGGTATGAAATATAAAAACAACTGAAATAAAATTTCTGAATATACTGTAGTCTGAAAATTCTATAAATCATGACTGAACTATCTGAATAAAGAGTTGATGTGACATGTCCCAAACTAAATCCAACTAATAAATAAATTAATGAGGTAATAAAGTAATGATCATGTCCTCGAAAGATAAGGACTCACTACTAACTATAACTATTGAGACTGGAATCTACTGATTCTCTGGAGCTCGTGTCTCTAAACCTATGGTATAAGATACCATAGTGTAAATGCATCAGTACTTTGAATGTATTGGTATAAATTTGAGGTAGGCTGAATACTTAGGGTTCATATGCATGAACAATACTGACTAACTGACTAATATGAACGTGAGAATGCATGCATGAGTACATAGTAACTATAACTAACATCGTGGTAACATAAATTTACTGGTAACTAACATGAATTGTAACTGAGTTCTAATGACTGATACAACTGATAGCATGAGTGGCTGTATCTAATAGTCCTGAATCTGATGGAACTAGCTGAGTTTTGTACTATTTTGAGTTGACTATATCTTATAGTCCTAAATTCGATAGAACTATCTGAGTTCTATTACTGAGAATGAATGACTGTATCTGAAGTCCTGATTTCTATAGCTGAAACTGTGGGAAGTAGTTATCTAAACAATATGCCCTAAATAACGCATTATAGTTGAGTTGGGGTCTAATCTGTAACCCCAATATGAAGGGTGTCAATACTGTGCCACCGATAAGGAAAAGCTATGAATGACCCTTATCTGACAGTGTCCCCAAAACAGAATGGTGGGGCCCTTATCTGACAGTGTTGATGTCTCAACCTATGTTGGCTACATATTTTTGGAATTCAAGGATGACATCTAAGAATCATACCCTCATCTGACAGTGTGTGTTCCTATCTTTGGGTTTACTCGGTGCTAATTTCTACTCCCATTTGAATAGACACTATACATAAATTATTGAACTAAACTCGACTGAGTTAACTTAGGTTCGTTGACTAATGGAATATTACTAATATTTCTGTATTACTAAGCTTTCTGAGATTACTGGGATTTCTGAGTTTTACTGAGGTTTCCTGAGTCCCATGACTAACTGAATTCTACTGAACATGGCTTGACTAAGGATATCATGAAACATGACACTGGCTCTAGGTACATATCTAAATTGTCAGGTACAAGTACCCCCAAGACTCGATGGAAAGAAACTGACAAAGCGTGAATTTCTTAAATACATGACCAACATCACAATCCATAATTCATTTATTGAGGCATTTCATCAAACATGTTATATGCATAAACTTGTACTTACATGATGCATAATATCATACTAGTTAGGAACTTCTCCTTCACATAGGCATTTAATCAAACACATGGTAAGCATAGTATATGGAGAAAACATTACACAATAAATAAACATCATGATTAAACTCTAATTTCATCATCCAATGGTTTAATCATAGGTTCACATAAATCTAGACCTATACTAATCAATTCCACATAAAATTGATCACCCAACATGGATTAGAATTCAATTGGTCATTATGAACATGAACAAAAGCAAACCCAACATGAAATTCATAAAGAAATTTGTACACTTGAACTTTAAAAAGAGATTCTTGGGCTTCGTAAATAAAAAGAGTCCATGAATGAATACTATGCATACCTGGTAGTGAGTTTCTTGATGTTCTTGAATTTAAAGAATTTGAATCTCTTAGTTCTTGAAAAATATTTGGATTTGTTGCTTAAGAAGTGCTCTTTGGGAGAAAATCCTAATTTTAATGTAGTGGAAGAATAATGAATTTCGGATCCTTGGTTGGATGTTACTAGGTATATAAACGGGTGGTAAAATACCAAAAGGACCCTTGAAAATGACTTAAAAATAACAAAACAAAACTTGTGATGGCTCATGCGACGGCCCGTCGCTGGATCGACGGTCCATCATTTAGACCGTCGAAGGTGGACTAGGAAAGGGACTCGCTGCCTAAGTAGCGATGGCTTGGGTGAAGGTATGTTGCAAGTTTGATGGTCCGCCAACTTATCCATTGCACCTTATCCAGAAGGTTGCCTCACTGCCTTAGCTACGATGGTAAAGGCGATGGTCCATCGCTAGGTCAACGGTCCATCAACCTGGCCGTCTTACCTGGGTGATTCTGGAAACTCTAAGTAAAACATCCATAACATTTTACTCCGATACCGAATTTGGATGAAATTTTGTATTGTTGGAAAGCTTATTCAATTTCCCACGTGATAAAAAGTTAAAATCTTGAAAATTCCATGTGTATGAAAGTGGATTCATCTTTTAATAAAGCTTCTAACATTCTTTGGATGATTTTAAGCTAGGAAAAAGTACGAGGTATTATAATATCTCCCCCTTGAGAACATTCGTCCTAGAATGAGACTGAGAATGAGAAAAGAAGATAATCCAACAAACATACTGAACATAAATGACTGAAAAATAATTACATGACTGACATGACTGATAACTGAATATATCATACTGAGCATGCATAGCTGATGCTTGTGTAACTAATTCATAAATGCATGGATGAGAGTTCTGATTAACCAAGGTTCTTACAATGAGAATGCTTGTCTAATGCAAGATTATATAACTGAACTGATACATGAATGCATGATTGAATATTCAATGGTATTTAATACCAAGTTTGTGATGAAATTCTGAGCATGAACTGTATACCAAGCTTGTAACTAAAGTCTGAACATGAAATTGAAAATCTTAAGGAGAACTGTTACCTTGAGCTAGATCCGAGTTGGCGGAGAAGAGGTGAGGATACTTGGTTCACATATCTGTTTCTGCTTTCCAAGTATCTTCCTCAACGGACTGATTTTGCCAAAGAACTTTGACTAGAGGGACTTCTTTATTCCATAGTCTACGAGTCTAACAGTCTAGGATTTTGACTGGAATCTCTTCATAAGAGAGGCTGTTCTGAACATCTATGCGATGAATAGGGACTACAACTGCTGGATCACCTATGCACTTCTTGAGCAAAGTGACATGGAAGACTGGATTTACTGAGGCTAGATCTGAAGGCAATTTGAGCTCATAATCTACCTTGCCAAAGCGACTGAGAATTTTGAAGGGACTGACATATCGGGGACTGAGCTTTCCCTTCTTGCCGAACCTCTTCACTCCCTTTGTGGGAGAGATCTTTATATAGACATAGTCACTAATCTTGAACTCGAGATCCTTTCTACGAACATCTATATAAAACTTCTGTCGGCTCTGGGTAGCCCAGAGTCTTTCTCTGATCAACTGGACTTTTTCTAAGGCATCGAATACTAAGTCTGGCCCTATAACTAAGGCCTCTTTAACTTTGAACCAACCAAATAGATATCTACATCTCCTACTATAGAGAGCTTTGAATAGAGCCATCTGAATATTGTAATGATAGATATTGTTGTATGCAAACTCAATCAAAGACAAGTGGTCATCCCAACTACCCTTGAAATCAATTGGACACACCCTTAGAATTTTTTCTAGGGTCTAAATAATCCTTTCTTCTTGACCATTTGTTTGACGATGAAAGGTTGTACTAAGATGAACTTGGGTACCAAGACCTTTTTGGAATGCTTTCCAGAAATAAGAGGTGAACTGGGTACCTTTGTCTGAGATAACAGATAATGAAACACCGTGAAATCTGGCCAACTCTCTGATGTAGAGTTTGGCATAATCCTAGGCTGAATAGGAGGTATGGAATTGAAGAAAATGATCTGATTTTATCATCCTATCTATAATGACCAAAACTGAATCATGTTGACGGCGAGTACGAGGCAAACCCATCATAAAGTCCATATTTACTTCTTCCCACTTCCAAGTAGGAATACTGAACTCCTGCATAGACCTACTAGGCTTCTGATGCTCTATCTTAACCTGGTGATATGTAGAGCACTTAGCTATAAACTCTGCAACATCTCTCTCCATCCCACTTCACTAATAGATTTCCCACGTGTCGCGATACATCTTTGTTGACCCTAGATGAATAGAGTAGAGCACACCATGCACTTCTGCAAGAATTCGCTACCTTAAGTCGTCTATACTTGGGAAACACAAACGACCCTGACAACGGAATACACCATCTCCTCCTTGGGATAAAACCTCTACTTTTTTATCCTTGAATGACTCTTTTAACTTGAAAAGGCTGGGATCTTTATCTTGCTTTTCTTTTACCTCAGAAACTAGAGATGATTCTGAACCCATACATCACCCTCTTTTAATCGAATAAGAGAACACCTAGTTTGGAAAGCTAAAGGAATTCTAGAGCTAACTTCTTCTTACTGTCCTCAACATGATTAACACTACCCATAGATAGTTTGCTGAGAGCGTCGGCCATGATGTTGGCCTTGTCGAATGATAAAAGACACTCGTAATCTTTCAAAAGCTCTAACCACCTTCTCTGACGAAGATTGAGATCTCTCTGAGAAAAGATATACTAAAGGATCTTATGATCTGTGAACACATCTACTTGAACACCATATAGATAATACCTCCAAATATTCAAGACAAAAACTACGGGTGCTAACTCAAGATCATGAGTAGGATAATTCTTCTCATGGGGTTTAAGTTGTCTAAAGGAGTAGGCTATGACCTTACCATTCTGCATGAGGACACAACCCAAACCTACTTTGGATGCATCACAATATACTACGAAACCATCTAAACCATCTGGAAGAGCTAAGACCGAAGCTGAGGTGAGTTGAGTCTTCAACTCCTAAAAACTCTTCTCGTAAGGATCTGACAACTAAAACTTGACTTTCTTCTGAGTCAATCTGTACATAGGGGAGAAATAAAATAAAATACCTCAATAAACTATCTATAATAGTTAGCAAAACCCAAGAAACTCTAGCTACCAGATGGAAAGATAGGTTTTGGCCAGTTTCTTATCGCTCTGGTCTTTTGAGGATCTACTCTAATGCCATCACAGGAAATGATATGACCAAGGAATGCTACTGAACTTAGACAAAATTTGCACTTAATGAATTTGGCAAACAGCTGATGATCTTTGAGAGTCTAAAGTACGATTCTGACATGGACTGCATGATCACACTCATTGTGGGAATAGACTAGAATATCATCTATGAATACTATGATGAACATGTCCAAGTACTTCTTGAACACTCGGTTCATCATCTCCATGACTGTTGGGCATTAGTAATACCAAAGAACATAACCAAAAACTCGAGGTTACCATACCGAGTATAAAAAGCAATTTTCGGAATATCACATTCTTTGACTCTGAGATGATCATCACCGGATCTAAGGTCTATATTAGAGAAATAACTGGTACCCTGAAGTTGGTCAAACAAGTCATTGATTCTTGAAAGAGGATACTTGTTCTTGACCGTGACTTTATTGAGCTGATGTTTATCAATAAACATCTTGAGAAAACCATCTTTCTTTCACACGAATAAAACTGGTGCACTCCACGAGGACACGCTGGGCCTGATTAATCCCTTATCTAAGAGATCCTTCAACTGCTTTTTCATTCTCTAAGTTCTGTTGGTGCTATTCTGTATGGCGGAGTAGATATAGGCTGAGTATCTGGAAGAAGATTAATGACGAAGTCTATTTCCCTTTTGGGAGGAATTCCTAAAAGATCTTCGGTAAAGACATCTTAATATTCATTCACTACTAAACTGATTCAAGACTGTGAGTTTTGGAAATATTGTTCTTAACTCGAACAAGATGATAGACACATCCTTTAGATATCATTTTTCGTGCCCAAAGGTAGGAAACAAGCTGACCTCTGAAAGCGGATGCACTACTCTTACACTCTAGGACTATTCATTTAGAAACTGAAACTGAACTATTCTATTTCTGCAGTCGATTGTGGCATATTTGGAATGAAGACAATCCATGTTGAGAATGACATCAAAATTTGTTATCTCTAATTCAACTAAGTCTGCTAAAGTGACTTTTTGAAATATCATAATTGGGCAATTCCTATGTACTCACCAAGCTATGACAGTTTTGCCCACAGGGGTAGAAACTAAAAAGGGCTCTGCTAGAATTTTAGGACTGACTCGAAAATCAACTGCTATATAGGGAGTAACAAAATACAAAGAAGATCCTAGACATAATAAAGTATAAGCATGAACATGAAAGATCTATAATGTACTAGTAACCACATCAGGAGAATTTTGCTGATCTTGCCAGGACTGGAGAGCATAAAGTCTATTTGGGCATTGTCCACTAGTAGCACTGAAGGTGGCACCCTGCTGATTTAAGCGATCAAACTGAGCTGATGAACGGTTCTGCTGACCCTGATAACTTGACTGGGGACAGTCTCTGACTCTCTATCCTAGCTTTCCACAGCTAAAATAGACATCGTTACCACCTCTGTAAGCACCCTTATGGTTCATACCACAAGTCTAACAAAGGGGATTAGTTCGGGCATTACTAACACTGCCCTGAGACTTTGATCCTGGTGACCTATCTCTATTACCTTTCCTTAACTTTGAAGATGGAGCACTAGCTGAAGAAAGAGTTGGAATTGTTGATTTAGGACAAAACTAAGAACGGTTTTCTCCTTCTAATTTGGGCTGAGCAAAGTTGTAACTACCTGTCCTTTCTCTCTTATTCTTCATCTCCCTCGTCTTAATCTTTTGCTCCTCTATCTTCTGAGCATGAGTCATAATCCTAGCTAGAGTCATATTATTATTTAATATCGTTGACCACTTACTCATCTTGGCCCTGCTGTCTGCAACCACATGAGGGGCATATCTAGCTAATTGAGTAAACTTAAGAGAATACTCTTTCACCATTATGTTTCCCTGCTCGAGGTGGATAAATTCTAACACCTTAGATTCTCTCAGCTCTAGGGGAAAGAACCTCTCTAAGAATGCGGTGACAAATTCCTCCCACTCAATAAGCCCTGTATCTTCTCGCCTTTCTGAATTCCACTACTTGTACCATGTGTGAGAAATATCCTACAACTGATATACATCTATCTCAGCACTCTCAACATCTAATACCCCCATAATATCAGCAACCTTCTGAACTTGCTCGATGAATTTTTGAGGGTCTTTATCTGACTTAGATCCGAGAAAAGATAGAGGATTCATTCAAGTGAAATCCTAAATCTTGGCTACAGATAAATTGTCCACTGGGTTGGCTGGAATGACAACTCATAATTCATTCTGAGCAGCAACTGACTAGGTAAGAGTAGTGAAGGCAGCTCTGAACTCTGGAAGAGAAACTTGTTTGCCCAAAGGTACTTTGGGCTGAGGGGCTGACTGATTCCCATTTAATCTTTTTGGAGGCATATTCTGTAGAAGAAATGAAGAAATAAATTAGACTGAGATATTGACTTGATACTATGGCCACTAGCACAACATGATACTGAAATAAAGGAAACTATTCCTAAAACATCTTATAGCCTCCTATACATAAATGTGGAGCGCAATACACCCATGTACAAGACTTTACTAGATGCGGCTTTCAGACTTCCTAGGACATTATTGAACCTTAGGCTCTAATACGAAGTTTGTAACACCCAAAATTTGGTACCCGGAATGCTAGACGATGCTCATAACCCCAAAGGATCACAAACTGACCCTTTATTGATATTTGTACCTGTATATTACATAATATACTGTATAATGCGGATACATGAACTAAAGGGACATAAGGTTCAACCCTAAGATATAATATTTGATAAAAATATAACATCTGGGTGGGGTATGAAATATGCAAAATAATTAAAATAAACTATCTGAACATACTGTAGTCTGAAAAGCCTCTAAATCATGTTTGAAGTGTCTGAATAAGGAGTTGATGGGACATGTCCCCAACTAACTCCAACTAATAAATAAATTAATTAGGTAATAAAGTAATGATCATGTACTCAAATGATGAGGACTCACTACTAACTCTGACTGCTGAGACTGGAATCGGCTGATGCTCTGGAGCTCATGTCTCTGAACTATGGTATAAGACACCATAGCACAAATGCGTCAATACTTTGAATGTACCGGTATATATGTGATCAAGGCTGAATGCATGGGGTTTATATGTATGAACAATACTGACTAACTGACTAACATGAACGTGAGAATACATGCATGAATACATAGTAACTATAACAAAGATCATGATAACATGAATTTGCTGATAACTAACATGACTGGTAACTAGGTTCTTATGACTGATATAACTGATAACATGAGTGACTGTATCTGACAGTCCTGAATCTGATGAAAGTAGCTGAGTTTCATACTGTTCTGAGTTGACTGTATCTGATCGTCCTAAATTCTGTAGAACTATCTGAGTTCTATTACTGAGATAGAATGACTGTATCTGACAGTTCTAATTTCTATAGCAGAAATGTATCTGATAGTCCTAATTTTTGTAGCAGAAATTATGGGAAGTAGTTATCTAATCGACATACCCCAAATAACACATTATAGCTGAGTTGGGGTCTAATCTGTAACCCCAATTAGAAGGGTGTCAATACTGCATCACCAATAAGGAAAAGCTATGAGTAACGCTCATCTGAAGTGTTCCCAAAAGAGAACGGTGGGAACCTCATCTGAAAGTGCTTATCCACCTCTTCAACCCTCATCTGACAGTAGTGATATCTTAACCTATGCTGGCTACATAGTTCTGGAATGCAAGGATGACTTATAAGAATCACAGCCTCATTTGACAGTGTGTGTTCCCATCCTTAGGTTCACTCGGTGCTAATTTCTACTCTCATTTGAATAGAAACTGTACATGAAATACTGAACTGAACTGGACTGAGTTGATTGAGTTTTATTGACTGATGAGATATTACTTAGATTTTTGTATTACTGGGCTTTCTGTGATTATTGGGATTTCAGAGTTTTACTAAGTTTTCCTGAGTCACATGAAAAACTAAATTCTACTGAACAAGGCTTGACTAAGGATATCGTGAAAACATAACACTGGCTCTAAGCACATAGCTAAATTGTCGGGTACAAGAACACCCAGGTCTCGACGGAAAGAAACTGACAAAACATGACTTTCTTGAATACATGACCAACATCACAATCCATAATTCATTTATTGAGGCATTTAATCAAGCATGTGATATGCATAAACTTGTACATACATGAGGATTGCATAATATCATACTAGTTGGGCACTTCTCCTTTACATAGGCAATTAATCAGACACATGGTAAGCATAGTATATGTAAAAACATTATACAACAAATAAACATCATGATTCAACTCTAATTTCATCATTCAAGGGTTTAATCATAGGTTCACATAAATCTACACCTATAATAATCAATTCCACATAAAATTGATCACCCAACATGGACTAGAATTTAATTGGTCATTATCAACATGAACAAAAGCAAACCCAACATGAAATTCTTAAAGAAATACCTACACTTGAACTTTGAAAAGAGATTCTTGGGCTTCATGGATGAAAGGAGTTCATGAATGAACACTATGCATACTTGGTAGTGAGTTTCTTGAAGTTCTTGAACTTGAAGAATTTGAATCTCTTAGTTCTTGAAGAAGATTTGGATTTTTTTGCTTAAGGATTGCTCTTAGGGAAAAAAACCTAATTTTAATGTTGTGGAAGAATAATGAATTTAGGAGCCTTGGTCAGATATTACTAGGTATATAAATGAGTGGTAAAAGAGCAAAAAGCCCATTTAAAAATGACATAAAAATAACTAAACAGAACCTGCAATGGCTCATGCGATGCTCCATCACTGGATTGATAGTTTGTCATTTCGACCGTCGTAGGTGGACCAGGATAGGGACTCACTACCTAAGTAGTGACGGGTTGGGTGATGGTCCATCACAAGTTCGATGATCCGTCAACCTGTCTGTCGCACCTTATCTAGAAGTTGCCTCACTACCTTGGCTACTATGGTCAAGGCGACGGTTCGTCAACCTAGCTGTCGCACCTGGGCAATTTTGGCAGCTCTTACTAAAACATCTATAACTTTTTATTCTGATACCAAATTTGGATGAAATTGGTATCGTTGTAAGGCTTATTCAATTTTTCATGTGATAAAAAGTGAAAATTATAATAATTTCATGTGTACAAAAGTGGATTCATCTTTTAGAGAAAGATTCTAACATTCTTGGGATGATTTCAAGCTAGGAAAAAGTAGAAGGTATTACAAAAATGGAGCCTGTATTGCAATATAAAAGGTAGGGAAAAAATTAGGGTCAAGAATGAGCTTGTGGGACCTACAAATAAAACCCAATTAAATATGCCATGAGGTCCCTCTAAGGACAAGGAATGGGTGCTCAAAGTTTAGTACAAATTGAGCATAAATCGGGGCCCAAATCATCCCCTAAAGCCTAAGGGTTTTAAGACCTAATTTCTATGAATTTATATTTAAAAAGGATGGAGTTGACGAGGAAACTAATGGGAAATGACCAAGGAGTGTTGGTTGAAATTATCTTAGCTTTAATGGATGATTCCCCATACTTCCCTTGCCCCAAGATCTCAAAAATGAGGGGAAATGGTTGAGAAATGAATGGGAAAATTTGGTTACAAAGGGGGAGGATTTATCACCCCAGGTTCTATTAAACCGGTTACGTGGTCGCTTTAGCAACTTCCTTTAAGAAGCATATATCCTCTTAAGTTGTCAGTCAAAGAAAACGAGTATTACTAAGCGGTATCCTTACAGGTAAAGTGACATCTGCTAAAGCCTACTAGGTTGACACTAAGCCAGACAGGCAAGGGCATTAATTTATCTCAATGTTGCTAATGCAACTGCAACTTAAGAAGTCATTTGGTCACTTGAGCTGCTACACCATCAACTTGAGGCATCAGAGTTTTCTATGTCCAAATGGACTCCGACTAGATGCTTGGGATTCATTTTGAACCCCATGTGCATAGAAAAACTTTTGACATTCCAGTTTCAATGGAACCATCAAAAATTTCATCCAAGATCATTTTTACTAAATATGAGGCCCACACTTAGAGTTCCCTTTTTTGTAGAATTACTTAATAGCCCAAAATTAGTCTGAAGACCTTGAATCCTAAACCAAGGATCCCCCTATCCTAAAATCATCATTTCAGAGCTGATAATCCTGTCTGAATTATCATCTAATGTTGTTTACTAGGATTTTTGGTCCAAGATCAAATCCTTAACAATGATAGCTCTAAAATTGGGAAATAAGCCTAAAACATAAATAAATTATATGATAACTGAACTTATAGTTCTGACAAGTCATAAATGACCTGTAGCCATTGTAGGAGGGATCAAAATTCCAGAAATGTAGAAAAAATAAGGAAATAACCTAGGAGGTCATTACAATATCCACTACTAAAAGGACTTTCATCCACCAAAGTCAATGGGTAGAAAGATCACGAAAGCTCAAAGGAATGAGGTACTAGGCCCGGGTAAGACTCCCTAGATAATGTTAAAGAAGTAACAATGCTTCCAAGGGATTTTGCTATCGATATCCTTTTCTCAACCAACTTCCTTACTTCACCTTGCAGAAAGCCAAAACTAAACCTAAACAAATAACCAGTGTCCAACAGAACCGAGAATGGATGATACACAGAAAAAAAACTGTAGCACACTAATATCACCCCAAAGCAAGCACACCAAAGTAGAAACTTAGCCAAGATAAATCCAATCTAAGTCATTAATCTCAAAACAACTTCATTATCAAAATATGATCCTTCATTACATTTCAAAACACGCTATCTACTCCAAACCATGAAAAAATATCATCTAAGTCCTATCCTTACAAATTTAGCACCCTATCCTCGAAAGTTTGGAGCAAATCCGTTGAAGATCCATAATAGCAAGCATAAGAATAAGCCTATAAGCGTTACCTGGACACAAAAGTGGAGATGTTCAAAGCTTGTAATCTCCTAACAAGGTTAAAACTAGTCTGAATGACCCTTGAAACTGGTAGTCAGGAGTCCAAAGCACAAACTCATAAAGCTGAATGTTCTACTCCAGGGTGCCCCCACCAACTATGCATGAAACTATGCTAAGCTTAACTCAAGCAGACTTTTTTGCAGAGAATACAATCCAAAATTTTGATGAAAACTAAGAATCCAGGTTAAGAGTGGTAAAAGCCAATATCGTGTGCTAGCGGACTATCATTCGAGCATCTATCAACCATAACCTATCCTAACTGAAGAAGACCAAATAGGTAGGTAAAAAGTATGATTATCCAGCCTATAAGCAAAACCTGAACTGATACAAAGTAGGAAATGGAGGCTACAACCAAGCTCTACAAATAATAGTTTAAATTTCAATACCAAAGCTAAAAAAAATCAAAGTTCCAAATTCTAGCATAACTTCTAAGTTGTCAATCAAAAGATACACAATCCAAAACATAAGCCAGTAACTTCGAACTAAGTCCAAATACCAAAAACAACCTCACTATACAAAAATTAGGCCTATCCCCACTAGTTTTTGCTAGAGCTAAACCCAAAATATTGTTGAAGATCAAAATCGCAACTCAGGAAAACCACTAGCTAAGGACACATATATTCAACCCCATCTCTACTAGATGATATAAAATATCAAAGCATAGCCTAAATTCAGCCAAAACTCGAGTAACTCTAACGAATACACTGTTTGATCCATTGTTAGATATATGACAATAAATACCTAAAAGAACATATCACCAAGGAGAAGCACTCTAAAAAGTCATATTAGGTCGAAAAATTACCAAAAGAAGAAATTTTTGAATCCTCCCATGTACAACAACTTTAACCCAATTAAACTATAGATAACATCACATAAGAATAGAGTACCTATCTCAACATCAATGCCAAGGTGAAGACCATTATCAAAGAATGAACTAACTGAATCTAGATAACAAAGTCCCTATTAGCCAACTTAAGATACTATTATAGAAAAGGATCACCCGTTTCCATCACCCTTAACTCAACTGGACCAAGAACCAGATCAAAAAAATAATAGAGTATCTAACTCCTCACCAATACTAAGAACAATACTATCACAAGGAGACAAACCCAACAAACCAAAAAGGCAAACCTAAGCCTTTTCAACATCAACATCAAGACCACTGCCAGAAAAAGAAATAGCTGAATTAAAAAAATAGATCCTAAATATGTAAACCTTATAAATGGGCTATAGAAAAATATAGGATATGCTAGAATCCCAACAACAAAAAGTAAGTCCTAAAATCTCAAACTCAAAAATGAGAAATATAACCAAATCGCCAACACTAAAACCATAATAGAACCATAGAAGGACAACTTACCTTAACTTTTATAGCCCACTAAACTACCAATCTAACCTCATCAATATAAGAGAAAAATGACCAACCTTACCTTACTAAAAGAGAACAAACTATACAGCCAATCTAGCCACTTAGTCCAATGAACGAGAATTGCAAGAAAGGGAATTCTAACTAGATAATGCTAGTTCTATCATCTATCAAGTAAGGAGTGATTAATATCTAAATAATGAAAATAATAAAAATAACATTAGCGACATCAGTATAACCTGTTGGCGGTACCAGATGAAAATCAATAACAAGTACCAATCTAGGGTCGTAAGAAGGCTAATATGCCAAATTAAAGGGAATTTAGCCTAAATGCTACCCCCTAGAAAAATACCATGTTGAACCACTCTATCCACTACTAAAAAATCATCTATGGAGGTAACTACACAACATAAAATTTACTCCAAGGCACATAGCAACCAATAGATAAATTCAAAGGCATATAATCAGGTAGGGGTATAAAAACTCTAATTCAAATCAAATAGAAGTTAAAGGAAGAAAATAAAATATTAACCTATCATAGTAGAAAACCAAGTCATAAATTGAATGAGCCTAAGAAAGTATGAAGCTGAGTGGGTCCATGTAACACTACGAGATTACACCCTGGGCATCACGCGGTGCTTACAACCCCAAAGGACCATAAGTTGGTACCTGCTAAGAGAATTGAATAACACAATCATAAATGCGAAAGAAAAACTGATATGTCATAAGGTTTTAATAACTAAAATCAATATTGTACCATAAATCTAGAAAATAATTATCTGAGTCTATTAAGATAAAGTAAATCTGAATAACTAATAACATGTAAACTGAAGTCGGAGTACTGAATAACTAACTATAATATCTGAAAGGCTCTAAACTGACTGACTTTGAGTTGATGGGACCGTCCATAACTAACTCCACTAACTACTGAACTAAAGACATAAAGTAAAATAATATATCCTCGAAATATAAGGACTCACCACTGCTACTGCTGAGAGTGTGAGAATTCTAAGCATAATCCGGCAACTGAGCGTCAGAACCTATGATATAATATATCATAGAGCAAAAGAAAGGTATGCGATCAGTACTTTGAATATACTGGTATGCTAAATAAGGTATGCTCACATACATGGTTTCATAACCAGGAATAACAACTATCTAAATATAAATACAAAACATGAAGTACTAAATAGAGAGCATGAAATCTGTAGATACTAAAAATATATGAAATCTGTAAATATTATGTATGCATGAAAGTCTATAAATACTGAAGGTATAGGAAATCTGTAGATACAAGGGATGCATGACCAAGCATATAACATGGATTGAAAAAAAAATTGTAAACTAAAATACTAAAATGATATTTGTATGCCTTGGTCAAACAACACAGAGATTAAACTACTGGTCTAATTATTGGATTGAGACTGTGGGAGCTATCATCCAACCAAAATGCCCTAATCTGAACAAATTAGGGTCCAACCTGTAACCCCAATTGGAAGAGTGTTAATACTGTGACATGGGTACTAACACTGGCTATATAGATCCACTAGTCTAGTATATTGTATTGTCCCGATGGACGAAGGGTGCCAAGCCTAAACTGATGGGTGACTTCTTATATCCTAAGCTAGCTACGTAGTTCTAGAGTATAGAGACTGCTACTAGCGACTATGTCTATCTGATGGGTAAGCCACCATCCCTACACTCACTCGGTGCTAAATCCTACTCCCAACTGAATAGCACTAGGTTACTGACTATTTCTGAGTTTAACTAACTAATCTAGAAATGTTCATGATGTATGTTGAAGTTATTCTGAAGATACTGAGATGAGACTAAGTAAACAACTATGATTTTCGGTTATTTAAAACCCCTAGGAATCAAAAGTAATATAGTAAAACGACACTAAAGCTTGGAGGACATAGCATTAAGGCTTTTATTAAATATTCTTTCTTGTAAGCATTTTACCAAACACTTGATATGCATAGTGTATATAGAGCCTGGGAATTAGTTTAAAGCTTGTAGTAAAGCACACCTTCAACACCATTATCACAAATCATGAATTTAATCAGTGAACAAAAATATTCAAACATATGGAATATAGTAATAGACATCAATTTCACTAAAACATGGTATAGAACAAGATTCATGGAAATTCATGGTTTAGTTATAATTTAAAATCAAGATAACTTGAAAAGATTCACGGATCTTCACTTGAATTTGACAATTGTAATTTAACACTTCTCCGCAACACACTACGGGCCAAAATCACGGTGTTTTATGATTGAAATTTAAAATTGCCATAACTTCTTACTCGGTTTCTAGGGAAATATGGGGTATTACAATATCTCCTCTTTGGGATCATTCACCATCGAATGAGACTGGTTAAGCTGAGGAAATTGATGGACTTAAATTACACACTGAACATGCATATTTGATGCATAGAATACAAGACTAAACTGATTTCTAAATGCACGACTAACATAAACATGATGTGCAACTAAAACTGAACATGATAGAGAGGAATCTTAGGAAGATTAGTACCTTAAACAAAATCTAAATTTGTGAAGAAAAGATGAGGGTACTTGGTCCGCATATCTGCTTCTGCTTCCGAAGTGGCTCCCTCAATGGACTGATCCCTCCAAACAACTTTGACTAGTGGAACTTCTTTGTTCCTTAGTCTATGAACTTGACGATTGAGAATTTCGAATGGAATTTCCTCATAGGAAAGACTGTTATGAATATCCATACTTTTTAAGTGAAAAACTATAGCTGGATCACTAATATACTTTTTCAACAATGAGACATGGAACACTCGGTGTACTAAGTCTAGATCCGAAGGCAACTCAAGCTCTTAATATACCTTTCCAAAATGACTAAGAATCCCATAAGGACCGATATATCGGTGACTAAGTTTCCCTTTCTTGCTGAACCTCTTCACTCCTTTCATGGGACATATTTTTAAGTACACAAAATCACCGACCTCAAACTTGAGATCCTTTATCCTCACATCAAATACCAAGACAAGCCCTACTACTACGACCTTACCTACTTCAAACCAATCAATTAAAGATCTACATCGTCTACCTTAAAGGGCCTCAAATGGAGCCATCTGGATACTTGAATGATAGTTGTTATTCTATGTGAATTCGATCAAATGCAATTGGTCATCCCAACTACCTTTAAAATCAACTATGCATAATCTTACCATATCTTCAGGAGTTTAAATGGTCCTTTATTCTTGATTATCTGTATGAGGATGAAAAGTTGTACTGAGGTGGACTTGGGTACCAAGACTCTTTTGGAATGCTTTCCAAAAATGAGAGGTAAAGTGGGTAGCTCTATCAGAGATGATAGATAATGGAACATTGTGCAACCTTACCAACTCTCTAAGGTAGAGTTTGGCATAGTCCTCGGTTGAATAAGAGGTATGGACTGGCATGAAATTAGCTGATTTGGTCATCCTATCTACGATAACCCAAATAGAATCATGTTGATGACGAGTATAAGGCAGACCCATCACAGGTCCATGTTCACTTCTTCCCACTTCTAAGTAGGAATACTAAAATCCTGTATGGACCTACTAGGTTTCTCATGCTCGATCTTCACCTGCTAAAATATAGAGCACTTAGCTACAAACTCTCCCATATCTCTTTTTATCCTATTCCACCAATATATCTCCCACAAATTGAGGTACATCTTAGTGGCCCTGGATGAATAAAGTAGCATGCGCCATGCGCTTCTGCAAGAATTCGCTGCCTTAAGTCATCTATACTAGGTACACATAGTTGACCCTGACAACGCAGCACACCATCTCCCCCTTGGGACAAAACCTCCACCTTATGATCTGTGACTGATTCTTTCAACTTAAGTAGACTGGGATATCTATCCTTATTTTACTTTACTTTAGAAACTAGACATGATTCTAAACTACTCTGCATCCATACAGTACAAGCATAATTGACTAAGCGGAAACCTAGTAGGGAAAGTAGATGAACTTCCTGAACTAAGTTCTTCTTATAATTCTTAACATGAGCAACACTACCCATAGGCAGTCCATTGAGAGCATTTGTCATTATGTTAGCCTTTCTCGGATGATACAGAACACTCATGTTATAATATTTCAATAAATCTAACCACTTTCTCTGACACAAATTTAGATCTTTCTGGGATAACACATACTGCAAACTCGTGTGATATGTGAACAGATCAACATGCACCCCATATAAGTAATGCCTCCAAATCTTTAAGGTAAACACTACAGCTGGTAACTCGAGATCATGAGTAGGATAATTCTTCTCATGAGGCTTAAGTTATCTAGAGGTATAGGCTATAACCTTACCTCTCTACATGAGGACACAACCCAAACCTACCTTGGATGCATCATAGTACACAACAAACCCATCAAAATGTCAGATGTCTATCAGCTTAGATAGACATCTAACATTTTGAAAAGTAACCTGAACAGATGTCTATCTTAGAAAGTAATTGGCACCCCGAAGTTGGTCAAAAAAGTCATCGATTCTAGAAAGTACATAATTATTCTTGATGGTGACTTTTTTTAACTGACGGTATTCAATACACATTCTGATACAACCATCTTTATTATGCATGAATAAAACTGGTGCACCATACAGAGAGATGTTGGGTCTGATAAATTCCTTATTTAAGATATCCTTTAACTGGACTTTTAGTTTTTTGAGTTTAGTTGGAGCCATTCTATATTGCGTAATAGATATGGGCTGAGTGTCTGGAAGAAGCTCTATTCCAAAGTTGATTTCCCTTTCAGAAGAAACTCCGGGAAGATCTTCAGGAAACACATCTAGAAATTCCCTGACTACTAAAAATGACTCAACGGTTAGAGTCTCTAAATTTGAGTCTTTGACTCAAACAAGATTTTAAATACACCTCTTGGATATCCTTATTCTCTCTCTAAGGTATGAAACAAGCTAACCCATAAGAGCTGTAGTACTACCCCTCCAATTAAGGATTGGTTTATTTTGGAACTGAAAATGAACTATTATATTTCTACAATTAATTAAGGCAGAGCATAAGTGGAGCAAATATATGCTGAGAAAGATGTCAAAATCCATCATCTCTAACTCTATGAGATCAACTAAAGTAACTTCCTGAGATATTGTAATCGGACAGTTCTTATATACCTACCTAGCTACAATGGAAACACCTACTGGGTAGACATTGAAAAGGGCTCAGCTAGAGTTTCGAACTGACTTCAAAATTGATGGCTATATATGGAGTTACAAAAGAAAGAGAGGCTCTAGGGTCTAGTAAGGCATAAATATGTAAGTGAAAGACCTACAACATACCAGTAACTATGTTGGGAGAATTTTCCTGATCTTGGTAGGACTGAAGAGCATATAATCTGTTTGGATGCTAACCACTGGTAGCATTTGAAGTGGAACCTTACCGAGTTGGGCGATCAGATGGAACTGACAACTGATTGGACTAGCCCTGTTGGCGCAACTCCCTACCTCTCTGAGCAACAACCCGACACTTTCAAATTTGATGGCCTAGCTTGCCACATTCGAAACACACATCACTTCCATCTCTACACTCACCCTAATAGTGTCTATCATATTTTTGACATAGAGGTTCCATGTGGGCACTATTAACACTACCTTGGGACTTAGAGCCTACTTCCCTAACCCGATTATCATTTCTAAATTTTGGTACTGGGGCACTGGCTAAAGACGGTTCTGCAGATAAAGACATCTGATGGGATTGGGGACTGTTACCACCTTCTAGCCTTGGCTGACTGAAATTAAAACTAGTCGTCCTAGCCTTCTTATTTCCTTTCTCTTTCTCTCTCTCTCTCCTTAATCTTCTGATCCTCAATATTTTGAGCATAGACCATTAGTCTAGACAAGTCCATCTCCTTAATCAGCATTTTTTCCTACACTCCTTGACCATACTATCAGATACACCAGACACAAACTTATTCATCTTGGACCTACTGTCATCTAGTACATGGGCAGCTTATCTAGCTAACTAAGTAAACTTGAGGTAATACTCCTTCACGCTCATGCTTCCCTACTTGAAGTTAATAAATTCTAACACCTTGGCCTATCTCAACTCCAATGGGAATAATCTATCTAAGAAAGTTGTGGTAAACTCTTCCTATTCTATAGGCCCTACATCAATACCCCTATCATCCTTCCACTACTTAAACTAAGTATGGGCTATATCCTGCAATTTATATGTAGCCAACTCAGCACTCTCACTAGATGTTACCCCCATAATCTTCTATTTTCTTCTAGAGGTAAACTTCAAAGGGGAATTGGGGTGAATTTACTCCTGTTCTAGTAGTTCCATCCTATTTTGATGAAGAAGGCACTCTACTAGTGTTCCATATATTATAATAAGTGCTTATGCCGAAGGTCCACATTCAATGTACCGCATATGTCCATACTTCATCCCCTGGATCAAAGGCAATAATGGTTCTCAGAAATCCAAGCTTCCAAATCGATGTCATGACACCGATGATTCATATACTCATGTCTTATGTCACGATCGATTCCAAGAAATAGTAGTTTAAAGTGGAAATCTTTACTTTGTTCCCTGAATATGAATCTCATTTTTATGCTATAATACCTATGATGTATGAAGTCATTTTTCTTACTATGCCCAGTCCGAAGGACTCATTTTATAGTGTGTTTATTAGAGTAATCCTTTATTTATAACCTGGGTAGGTTTTTTGGAGTACCTCATACCTATAGTACCATATCTCATTTCATAGGTCTCGCCTTGGGTAGTCGAACTGATAGGATTTGTAATTGGGATGGAATCCCCTCCTTCTTGATACTTATACTCTAGATTCTCAATAATTCTTCTTATGTTAGGATGGTGTAACCTTAGAAGCGTAGTGATATTTTGGATGAGACAGTAAATGTCCTTTATTGTAAAATTCTGGGGTGACTACTAGAGCTAAGGTTATAAGTGTAGACAAAAGAATGAGATGAATGTTGTTATATAAAATAGATGTGGAGGGGAGGCATGGAGAAAACCTTTGTGATAGTGATTAAGGGTGTTAGTTTTGGTAAGGAAATCCATACATAGTGTGTAGGAAACATAGGATGGACCATGGTGATTGATAGATACCCAACCATTATGTTATGCGGCCAAAGCTCCTTAATTTAAGACCTGAGATTTCTTAATTATAGAGATATACTGGGTGGTATTATCAGAATAGGGGAAAGTATAAGGTCCTATGGCATCCACTAGCACCTTTAACTCCCAATTAGTGTTTAACATGGGATGGATATATGGTTATTTTCAAGCCCTCTAATTTTGTATTTGGGGGGGAGCAAGGTTGAGATAGAGAAGTATTGTCTTCATGTTGAAAACTCGATGAAGAGTTTGGCTATATTTAGGTGATATTAGATGTATAAGTTGTGGAGGAGGGAGCTACTTAGGATGCGGAAGAGTACATCGAGTCCAAGTATCAGTATTTGTTCTTCATTCTAGAAATTCATGCTTAAGGTATGTGTTCTTCATAAATCTTTGTTTTTAGACTTTGTTAAAGGGAAGTTTGATGGGTAATCTTGTGTTGAACTTATCCTTATGCTTGCCTTTACCCGTCATTCGAGGATGAATGGTCCTAGGGTAGGGGGAATTAAAACACCCTGAGTTTTGACCCTTATAGATTTTCTGAGTTTGAACTCCCTGGTCATGATACGACTTGAGCTTACTAGTCATATGGAGTGGGTATGACTTAGGAGCCCAAGTAGTATGGTATACAGTGTGTCCTGTGTCACTTACTACCCAAGGTATGAGTTGACTCCATGCGAGTTGTATGTAGATGGTACGAGAAGAGTAGTGCAATCATATGATTAACAGTGTCAAACTCTTGAGGGATTGTCTAGGGTATAAGTTAGGGTTACCACTCATATGATTGGGTATGAGTGAGGTGCCCAAATCGTACCCACCTGAGTTTTTTCAGCTTTTAAGCTGAGGGTATTCTGAACATTTCCCACCATAAACTTTTAAGACCTAACATCCTATAATACTTTGTGGCCTCTCATAACTTACTTGGGAAGATTAAAACACTCCTAAAACTCTCACTAAACTCGCTCAAGAAGATTGGGCTAGGGTTTTCTTCAAGTGTTCATGCATTTAGAGTCTTAAAGACCAAATTCTCGCTGTGAATCTTTGTAAATAAGGCATGTTACTCTTTCCTCATTGTTAGTTCAAACTAAAAGCATGTTTTACTTAATTATTTTCATGGCATAATTGTCATATTATTTGATTTTAAATTATATGTTGGGGTTTTTTGTTGTAAACGGTTGGATATTGTTTTCCCATGCTTTACTTATGTTTTTTATATTATAATTGTAGTTTACATGTTCTGTCATGGCAATGGTCAATTGGTTCTTGGTTTTGGTTTGGCAAACTATATGCCCTCAACGTGTTTGTTAAAATGCCTATGAGAATGGTTTAGTCATTGAGCAAGACTTTTATTGGAAACTTTGCATTACATAATATGGTAATAGAACCTAAATTGTTTTGGTTGATTTTAAATAATTCAGAAAGGCCTTGGTCTCCATGGTATTGGTTTAATTTTAAACTATGATAATATGGGTATAATGGAATCCCCAAAGTGTTAGGTTTGATTTACTACTTTGAAATCTAATGCATGGTATAAATGGTTGAATAGTTAAGGATGGTTTTGAAATCCTTATGGGGCACATGGGAATCTCTGATGTGATTTTAATTGGAAATTATGTGGGGTACATGCGAATCCCCTGAGTATTGGATAATGACATTGCTTGCAATCTATAATCTGTATGACGATGCCACTAATAAAGTCCTTAATAATTGACTCTTTGAATTGAAGGTTTGGTTATGTGTCAAATCTTCTGAATGTGCAATAATGGGGGTAGTGATATCTAGCCGTGAACGTGTGAGTCTAAAAGGTTGACACAGGAAATTCATACTTGCTGACATGAGGACTATTCTTAATGATCACATAATTGTGGGATACAAGGGAATCCTCAAGTATATAATGTACATAAGTATCATAGAGGACGAAGGGTATAAAGAAATCCCCGGCCACCTATGGTATCTCCAGTCTGTGTAGCTATACGTATTGAAGATCATCTCGGGGGTAACACTAGACATATATAGCTCATGGGTGGATCACGATAGTAAAGCTACACAACCCAGGTTAAAGATTTTTAATGCATGCTAAACCCAATTCCCTTTCCTGTCATGATATATATGTATATACGTATGTGATTGCATATGGTTATTTACTTTGGTTTTGAATAATGGCATTACTTTATACTTATTCCTGAGTACATGATTTGTTCACCCGCTAACCCATCTTCGGCGCTGTATCCCCATGCAGTGTAGGAAATGGTCGTACTATCACACCTCCTACTCAGTAACTTGGTGATTCGGGGATATCTTGTGTCATACTAAAGTGGTGAGCTTACATTCTTTAGAAGGCCCATATCATGTCATGGTTTATCTTATGATTTTACTATTCCCTTGACATTTTTTTTGGCTATGGTCGGGGGTATGTCCCAACTATATATTCTTGGGCATTGTTTGAAAGATTTATGTGGACAACTGTGTACTTAGGGTTTGGATGATTATGATATGGATTTGGGTTTTGTTTTGGTTGGTTGGCTATTTGGTGGATTGACTTGGTTGGTGTGGTCTCAGATGTAGACTTCTCCCAAAGTTATTACATTTTAAAATACTCTATCTTGTTATATGTTAAGAATTTGTTTGACTCAGAGTATATGATGGTTGGTTGGATTGGGTATTGGGGGTGGTCTTTGGTCCTGGTTGGACTTGAGATGCCCATTACGACAAGGCACTATTTTTGGTCGTGTCACTCTAATATTGAATGAAGCCTCCGTTTGTCTTTGGGACTCAATGATGAATTATATATTTGTTATCTTCAGAGAGTGCATGATGTCTCCGAATGTTTTTTAAAGACTTGATGACCAATGATGTCTGAAATATTTATGGTAAATTCATTAGAATAGGTAAAGTGATTTATAATAATTTGGTAAGTAGGGGTAAAGTAAAAGTGTAGATGCTCGACTAATGTTGATAATGTAATGAAGTCTCTGGTTGTCTTCAAAAATTTTAATATTGAGTAAGGTTGTTGTTTATCTTTATGGTCTCGATGATGTCTCCAATTGTTTTTAAAGAGTTAATGATGCATGGCATCTCCAATTGTCTTTGAAGACTTGATGATGAGGGTGTCTCTGATTGTCTTCGGGGACACAATGCGGATTATTGTGAAATCCTCCAGTTGTCTTTGAGGACTTCAAGATGAATGAATCTCTAGTTGTCCTTGGAGACTAATGTTGATTGTTGTAAATCCTAAAAGAAACTTTAGATTAAAGTTATTTAATAAAGGCATTAGGTAAGAGTAAAGTAGATAAAAGATGAGAAATTAAGTCATGTGGCTTAAGATGAAGGAGTGGAATGGACAAAATATATATTTGTTTACCTTCAAAGACCCAATGTTTGTTCTTGCAGAAACTCAAGGAAACATTATCAAGTGGAAAAAGTGAAATGTAAAAGAAGATAGTAGAGTAAAGAACAAAATAAGTAGAGTTGCTCGGCTGTAGATGGCGATATTGATTTGTTGAGTGTCATCCTCTGATCTTCGACATTTATCCTTGATGAGAAATTACTCATAGGGACCAAATGATATTTTTTTCCATGATTGGTATCCTTGACATTAACTTAGCATTGTCATTTTGTATCTTTGTTGTCCTTGCGCTCAAAGAAAAAATCTTAGGTGGGAGGGGATGTTGATTCGTGTTGACTCAAAGCTTGTCTTTGTTGAACCTCTATTCATCTTGTCTATTCTAACTTTTTTGATCTCCATTGAGACTTAGATAATGAACCAGTAGTAAATGATTTGAAAGAAAAATGTTTAAATGATATATATGTGTATATGCCAAGATATGTGTAGTTTTCAAACCTCTGCCAATCTTTGACTATGATACTTTTGAAACAAAATGAATGCTCTTTATCTTTTTAACCATTATCTTGTAGTCCAAGTCAAATATATCTTGACAATATCAAATTATCTTGTTGGCTTGTTATCAAAATCTGCCCCAGTTTTGGTGGTATAGAAGGTATATAAATTCGGTTATGATGAGACCGAACCTTGCATAGGTTACCTACATACCTCTCCAATAGAATCACATAAAAACACAGTTCATGGTACATAAAAATGATTGGGAGTTTTTCTAATAAAGGGACCAGACCCACTATGGGTTTTCAATATATCCTGCCTAAGGATTTAGGCTGTGTGTAGTTCAAAATTACATGGGTAGAAAATTTTTGTTTCTACCCTACTGTGATCAAATCGTATGTGGATGGACTACGTATACCACTGAGGTAATCATTCAAGCATAGTTCTCTAATTACTAATAAGACATATTCCTAATTTTGTTGTAGTAAAATCGAACCCTATGTGGGCTTCCTATGTATCCCACCAATGGAATTAGGTCAAAACGTAGTTTGTAGGTGATGTTGGGTGTATTTATGCATTATAGCATTCTATTCTAGCATTTTAGCCTTTTTGAGGATGATTTTTATGCTATATGTGTTAAGAATACCCATTCGTGTAACCTTTCATAATAGTTAGTGATGAATTCAAAAACATCTTCAGACTCAATACCTTGGAAAATATGTAGTTTCACCTTTAAGAACTTTGTCAACAGTTCATGTTCTATACCAGTCATCACAAAATATAAAATTATCAAGGAAAAGAATTAGTGCCTTAAGCCTCATCGACCATAGGAGCCATATAAATGGTAAGGTAAACAACTGGAACTTGAAAATCTGGTACAATTGGTGTGGCTAACACCTATTGAACAACCTCAAAAAGGATGAAAGGTAAGGATGAAACCCCAATAGTTACCATTACCCCAAACTTTATTCCCTACTATATTACTTTTCTTTCCTCAATATAACCCTAAAGTGGGGCAGAGGATATGATAAGTCATGGTTTTATGGCACTTTCAATTCATAATAAGGAAAATATGTGAGTACTTAGATCTATTTCTTAGATGCAATGTATTTTTATGTTGGTTTTGCAGGAAAACTGGATTCGAAGCAAAAAATGAGCAAACGAGATGAAAGTATAAAATCCCAGATTTTCCCTAAGCTTTAAGCTCGCTACCCAACCTACGACTCACAATATGAGTTGTAAGTTCTCTATATGGGTCTTAAGACCCAAATTGTAGCCTGACCAATGTGATAGCCTTATGTTTTTCTTGTGAGTACTACTAGGGGTCATGAGTCATAAGGACTCTATATGAGTATTATAGTCCCAAACTATAGCCTGACTCATAAAGCTTGCATAAGTTCCTGTCTTGATCATGACTAGACTTAATAAGTCGTAATGACTCAATATGAATCATATGGTTCCAAGAATAGGGTGACTAGTGTTCACCCAAAAAGCTTCTATATTGATTGCGACCAGTACCCTAAGAGTTGTAGGGTCACTTGATGAGTCGTGTAGTTACCCGTGTCACTAGCGGCAATTTTCAGCTTTTTAATGAACAATACTTTGGACAGTTTCCTCTTTACCCACTGTAATGCCCCAAAATTGGGTCCCGAGACGTCACAAGGTGCTTAAGGTCACAAGTGACCCCAAGCTAACCCTTCTACTGGCATAAATTATAAGCAACTGAATAAAAATACAAATCCATACAAATCAGCAGAAATTAACTCTTTTCTGAATCTGATCGACACAAAAATAGAATTTTATAGGATTACAATTCTTCCATTACAACCAAAATTGAAACAAAATACATCAACTTCTACTGACTGTCTATGAATCCTCTACTAGTACTGACTGTAGGTAGCCGGGTCATGACTCCCGAATACCCCAACTCAATATGACTGAATAAAGAAAATATAACACTATAAACTCTACATAACTAACCCAAGCCCTTGAATCAAAAGGACTCATCACCTGCTGACTGGATACCATGAACTGACTGGATCTGAAGGTACAACTATACCTTATACCTACATTCCGAGAAAATATAGCCCACATACGAATATATGGGTTAGTAACATGGAAAAATACCGAGCATATGGGGGTGCAATGCATATATAAAATAATATCCTAATATCATTACAGTTTATAAAATCATGCATGCTGATATAGATACTCACTTAGCTCGAATTAAATCATCAAAATCATAGATGAATAATACATGTAAAGTAAAATAAGTGAGTCATTACAATATGTTCTCAATTCACTTTCATCTCAATTTCAAATCATCAAAACAATCAAATCTCATATCAATTCTCATTAGAATATATTCCTTAAATCTTTTAAGAATAATGACTTCTCAAACTCAGCCTTTTAAGCAAATATGTTTTCATCTCTGATAGAAGAGTATACACACACATTGGGAGATCCTATAATTGACATAAAACATGTGAGATACATGGATTCCAACGTATATCCCACGTTGGGGAGAGCCGTCCTATCATTGCCATCGGAGTAGGACTTCCAGTATCAATTCAAAAATACTAGTGATCACTATATAAATCAGCCCCAGGCTCACATCATACGGGGGCATGTAGTTCTAGGGAAGTAAGGTCACTTTATACCTCCCACTTGGTGCTAAAGATTACTCCCGGACTTAGCTCAAAAATTTAAATCAGCCTTAGGCTCACATTAAAGAAAATCCACAATAAACACTTTAAAAATTTTCATTGGGAGCCAATTTGCTATCCTTTTATCATAATCAATAAAAACGTGTATTTCTTTCACAGTCGAGTTCAAAATAACTCATTCATGACCAAAAGGTCAAATCATTCAAAATATCTCAAATATTCAACATCAACATGTTTATAACACACACTTTATAAAAAAACACAATTTTCAATGAGGATTCACAACCCAAATATCAAAATCATGATAAATATCGCTCAAGATTCATGATTTATATCACCACACATGTAAATTCATCTTTCAAAATCATAAACATCAAGATTTCATAATGATCATCATAAGATATGGGTTCATGCTTAAAATTCATAAAAATCAAATAAAAATCATGCCTTTGTAAAGAAAATTACCTTGAATGATGAACTTTAGATCGATACTCATTTTTGAGATGTTAGTCGTGCCTTTGAATGATGGTTCTTAGAGTTCTTTAACTAGGAATTTGGAATCATGAATAAATTTGCAGAATTAATGGTGAACTTTAGAGGTTCTTGAAGTTGGATATAGGAGCTTAGGGTTTTATTTTTGAGGAAATTTGATGAAATATAACATATAATGCTTCTAATAGGCTTTAATATAGGGTTTGGATGGAATTTGGGTGAGGGGGAATGACCAAAACGCTCCTAAAAATCAAATAATTCTCAAATATGTCCTTTGGTGGACTATTTTGATAGTCTGAAGTAGATCAACTATAAAGTTTTACTCCGATATCCAAATTGGATGAGAAATAGGACTCTCATATCTTTCCGTTGATATATAGTATCTCACCCAGATAATTGTGTACGAAGAGTTATGATGATTTGAAGTTAACCCAAATATTCACTTTTGATAGGATGAAGTAGATCGACCATAACTTTTTGCTCCAATAGAAAAATTGGATGAAACTAATTTCATTGGAAAGAGGAATCGCAGAGCTTTCCACTGATATATAGTAGATCACCCGGATCATTACCCAGCCCTCAATACTTTTTTCTTTCACATTTTACTGTTCACAGTTTGATCGGAATAGTCGTAGTTCGATCGGAATGGTCGTAACTCATCGCTCGTGTGTCCGTTTTTGATTATCTACATATTGTTGGAAAGATTATTTGATACTCTAAACAATGGTAGGTCAAAGTCTTAAAAATACTACACATAAAATTTATAGATCTCTCTAAAGTGTAGAACTCGATACGTTTCTCATGAAATCTTTACGAAGAAACTTTTCTGGGGTATTACACCCACTTAGACCCCGTGTACATAAAATACCTCGGGGATATTATTTCCAACCTTCATAAATCATAGAAACTTCATCAAAATCTCTCAAATCCCTAATTCAAGAAAGAGTTAGGGTTTCAAGAAACTGGCATCTAGGGCTTCCAAGGGTTGATTTCTCTTCGTAAGTCATGATATCCCAGGCATGTTAACTCCTCCAAGTATAAAATCTTTTAAAGAATGTCTTTTTAAATTGTCATTCATGTGGTTTTGATATTGATTTTGAAACATAGGTTCAGGGTTTCAAATTATTTTATTCTTAAATAATATTCTCATGGTTTATATACACTTGTTCATAGTTTATTGATGGTTTTAAACTTGTGGTGTGCATGAGCATGGTGGATAAATTAGGGGGATTGTGAATGAATTCTCTGAATTTTGTGAACTATGGCCATTGAATTGATGATAACACCAACCCAATCTTATGAAATTGGTTTGAATACGAGAATATGCATATTGATCTATCCCTGGAACTATTTCATGGCATAAAAAGGTCTATTGAAACATAGATAGATTTAAGTCACAAAAGACTAAATGGGTTAGAGTGCCAAATGGCTAAATGAATTTGAGTCCCCAGTGACTAAATGGGTTTGAGTCCCAATTGGTTAAACATTTTGAAGTCCTATTGGTTGATAGGTTAGAGTCCCCACTACTAGAAATTACCCCTATGGTAATGGATACAAAATCGTTGCAATAGACAACAAAAACGTTGTCATTGCTCTACCGCAATGGTTCAGCAAGCGTCCCATAGGTGGGCGTTGCCATATGTTATTAAATTGAACGATATATATAAATAGTTGTATTAATGTAAATTTTTATTTACATACATAATAAATTATAACACAATATATAAACATCACAAAACAAAATCATTCATTAATAATTTCATAATTCAAAATATGATTAAGTTCTACATATTTTAAGTTCTACATATTTTGCAAGCAATAACACAACTTACAACTAAACATCATCGTGAGGTCCACGTTATCACACACTTCTCCATATAGTATCAATTCTGATTTTCTCACATCAACCCAAAATCTACTCTGAACTATTCATATATCCTAAAGAAGCAGCTGATCTCTCTGGTCTATAGTTTAATAATGTAAGACATCATCTTCATTTTTATTATGGCGGTGGTACCATCGAATACCTGCTACCAATTTTCACTTTCTTGAGACTAGATATCTACTTGAATGAAAGATTAAATGGCTTAGAGAAGAAATTTCCCATGAAGACAAATAAAGAAGGAACCACCTCTACATTTTCGTAACCATCGAGTATAGTCTCCAAATTACCCAAAGTCTTCTCTAAGGATAGGGGAGAACAAGTCCAATCGTATTAAAAAGGGAAGAAAAGATTACAAATAAAAAAAGAAGCATATGTACCTCCTCATTGTCCAGCCAGCTATTAGATAGTATAACAAACATATCATTTATAGCATTTTATCTAGCTCTGCAACTCTTAGTTGTTGTAAAAGTTAGGGAAGTTTCATATTTATTTAAGCTACCACGAATAGTTGCTATGGTATTTTTACTTTTCTATTAATGAATCAAGTAAAAAAGGATACAATTCCTCTTTGGTAAGAATACCACCACCAAAGAAGTCTAGGCCTGCAAAAAATGCCATGGACTTTTCTCTATCATCTAATGGAGAAAATCTGCATATCCTGACCTGCAAAATACTTTTAGCATATTAGCTATAAACTAAACCACCAATCATATAATTAGCATATCCAAACTTTTTTTTAATTACTTAAAATTACTAATAAGTAAACAGTCAGTATATAAAAAGATATTAGAGCACGTTAGCTTTGACAAGCTTTTCATGACAGAACTTTGAATAGAGAATTGGCTCAAGAGAAAAACTCAATCAGTTTGGCAAATTTTATTGATCCTATTCTTCAGTTGTACAAATAGGAATATAAATAAGTTCTAAACAAACAGAATTTACTTCTTATGCATTTACTTCATCAGATGTTGATAAGAAACTAAAAGTGGAGAATACTGAAACTCTTTCAGAGCATAAGCACTAGTAAGCATGAAAATTGAGGTTGATTCTTGATATTCAAAGAACTCTTCTCAAACACTTTATAGATCTAAGCCTGAATTTCAAATAATAGAATTAGTACAAGAAGGGACCTGAAAAACACCATCCAACTGCATTTCATCTTCTGCCACGACAAATTGTATTTTCCACAAAGAAACCAGTAGTTATCCTGTACTGCAGGTTATGGATACAAAGCGTGTAATTTCCAATACTGTTAATAGTAGGAACACAATTTTCAAGCATGGCCAGCTATATAGGGGAAGGAATTTAATGTACTTTCATTCAATTACAAAATAGATCACATTTAAGTCATAACATAAACATAAATAAGAAGTGAAACCGCAAAACACTAAGACTAATTGCAGGAGAAATGCATATAGCAAAATTGCAAAAAATGGTTTTAGGAAAGAAACCATATCTAATATAAGCAAATTAATTAGTTTTTAAGATGACTAAAGAACTGAGGAAAGATAAGAATCATCTGCTATGATACAACCTAACAAGAGAAACTTGCTAATGAAGGACATTAACTACTCTGATTTAAGTATGTTAGTTTTCTACTTCATAGCAATAGAAAGTTGTATACAACTATCAGGAGGAGTGAAATATTTCTGAATAAAAGGATAGGTCTCATTTTCACAAGTTCAAAACTATGTTGCTCGGACTCTTCAAAAAAGGCAATGGGTGCATGTTGGATTTGCCAAAACTAGTGTATATTTAGAGAATCTGACTCGGGGTGTGGCATCAAATCTGAAGAGTTCACAGGCTACTCCAAAAAATAAAAAGTCATGATGGAATAAGGTACTGATGCTTGGTACATCGTGAAAGAGTCCAAATAATATGGTTTAACAATTATATATATATATATATATATATATATGCAATTGAAGATTTAGTGCCCAAAATATAAAATTGGAAAAGCTTAACAAGTTGGAAAGAAAGAGAATAACTAATGACATTACTTGTATATTGGTATTTGACAACAACTACAGCAGGATACCTCCAGTCAGATCATTGGATGACAGGCCCCTATGGATGGACCTTCTATATATAGGATGGACATTCCAAGAAGGGGAATTAACTAAAGTAAGACTGGAGATTTGAATATTATCAGAGTACATGATTTCTATCAAATAAGTCCTTGTAAATTTCAGTTCTCCCTTGTAGAATTTGTCCCACCAGTGCTACCATTGTCCATCAATGGTTCCATTTTCCCCTAGGTGAATTTCAAAGAAATATTACAATGATTTAGGAAGAAATAACAACTAGTTCTACTAAAAATGAAAATGGACTTAATACTCCGACTGACTTAAAAATTGCGCAAATAGAACCATAGAAAATTATCCTTTCTGGACAATGTGAGAATCGAGTCTATCATTTCCAATAACTTGCAAATATTTGACCAGTGTCTAGCATTTTCTCATAAAATTTTTAGTTTTCTCAATAGAGGTCTTTAGACTAAAATCTGAAAGAACTATAAATTACAAGAGAAATAAAAATGGGGCTATTTTATTGAACAAAGTTTAGGGGATATTCATCTAAATTTCTATAATACTCACTCTGTCCCAAAAAATGTGTTGCATTTAAAGTATCAACAACAACATAATACATAGTGAAAATACAAGTGAGGTCTGGGGAGGGTAGAGTGTATGTAGATCTTACTCCTACTTCATGGAGGTAGAGAGCCTTTTTTGAGGACCCTTGGATTGAGTAAATTTAGACTATCAACGACAAATATTCTAATTTTTTATGTGAATTCATACATAAGTTTTTTAGCTAAAAATGTTGAGTTTTAGAAATTCTAATAGAAACAAAAAAAATGAGACATCCTAAGAATATCTCAGATGAAAAAATCAGTAAGGTTGGTACCAAAAATAAGACTAATGAATCTATCGCAGTTTGTATCCCCTCCCCAGCCATAGGACGATAATGGTGCAATCATCGGATAATCATTTTCATGCTAAAGAACAATAAAAATTGGTTAAAGAGCAGAAGAAAACACAAAATCCTAACCACTAGTTATTTTCAAAAATTGTGCCAAATATCCAGAACAACTAGTCAAAATCCTTTGCAGAAATAGTGTTCGCTAATCACTTTCTCGATATAGTTTAAAGAAAAAGTCAAAATTTGTGTAAGATAAAGGTTCATGTTTTCACGTGGTGTTTGGACCAACTTACATACATCTTAATTATTTTACTAAATATTTATTAATATTTGATATTGAGTAATTTAAAAACAACTGCAGTAGGATATATCCAGTCAGATCATTGGATGCAGGACAAAAGGACATATTATAGAAAGAGTTTGTTGCAAGAATGGTCTTAGTCTTATGTTGCTTATAGAATCTCTAACAATGTTGTTGTACCCGTGTTGGATCCTCCAAAAATGCATTTGCTACCATTTTTTAAGAGTCTGAACAACATTTGTTGGTATCCTAGGATAACGGGGGAACAAAAAACAACGAAAAAATAAATACTAAAATTTTTTTAAGGTTGTAGGGCTGGCCCCAAGATGGTGGAATTAGACCATTGAGACTATTATTTGCAAGATTCAAATTTTGTAGATTTGACATGCTGCTAAGGTAATCAGGCAAGGAACCAGATAGATTATTATTCTATAAAATCCCTACATAGACCGTTAGTATTTTAGCAACAATCAATAAAACTTACCTAGGCCCACTGAGACACTGAGGATTAGTATTAGAAGCAGAGTCAGGATTTCTAATTTATGGGTTCTTGGTGAAGATTAGCATTAGATACACAGCATTTCAGTAATTTTAGTACAAAATACAGCATACTTACAGGCTAAACAAAAATTTCAACTTGGTTATCAATAGAAAAAGTATTCTTGAGAATTCATTAGAAGCTAATCTCCTATTTGATTAGAAAAACAGTTATGCCCCAGTCTCCAACAAGTTGAGTTCGACTATATGAATCTACTTGATTCACTTATAACAAAAAAAAAGAACTCTTACAAGGATATGACATTTCCATTTCTGCATGTAACATAAGACCAACTGAAATATGGAGACACAAAATTAATGTTTCAATCTATAATTTTATTGTTTGAATCATTCAGAAACCTCAGCAACTCAATTGAAAACTCTAGAATAAAAAGGCTTTGGACATTGAATTTTCTCTATCAACTAGATGAGTGTGTCCGCTTAATCCTTCTCGTTGTTTCTAATACACTATACAACAAAAAAAAATAATTACGTCTCAGTTCCAAACATGTACAGTTTGGGTATGTAAATCTTTACTCTTTTATTTAAGTTCAATTCATGTTTATGATAATCTTAGTTGAGGGGTTCAAATGAATTTGCTCTATCGGAATATTACCTATCCTAAGGTGCAAAAACTAAATGACATACTTATCTCTACAATAGCTAATATACATATCTAATACAGAAAAGAGAGGAGTTGTTAAGCCAGAATTCAAAACCTACTACTTCATTAAGATTTAATTTCATCAAAGATATGTGTCGAAGATTGCTCTAATAGTTAAAATTAATTTTATTTATATCTCAAGGTGATAAATGGGAGGGTGCAAAACTACAAACCTTCTAAGGGGCCATCCACTTCTCAACATAACGTAATGCATTCGTAGCTGATTTCTTCACCCCATCAACCTGAAATAAAAGGAAAATCAATCTCTTGGTCATTCAATGAATACTAAATACACCAATTTTTATAGTTTAATTCTCTTTAATCTTATATAAATTTCAATTATATGTGTTATTTCTCTGGCATGATAGGTATAGTGGTAAATTATAGTTCTACCCCTGAGGTAGGATGAACCAGCTCAGCATGTACAAAATAGAATTCATATGAAGTCCTCTATTTATTAGGCATGTCCTGCCTAATTATACCTATCTACTCCATATGTTCTCCTTCTAATTAACTCCAACAAAGACGTTACCACTCCATGTCTCTCTTCCAGTTAACTAACAACATTTGTATTTGAGTATTTGGTCATCTATTTAGCACAATACGAGCAGATACCAAAAAATGCATTATCGACCTAGAAAGAGGTAGCAATTGAAAACACCCAAATTAAACCTATCCCCAAATGTTTGATCAGCAATCAAAGTGAAGGGAAAGAAAACCCAAAATAAAAATTCAAGAATTAGGTTAAAATCATCAATTAAAAGAATTAACTAACCTTATAATCCCTACATTAAATAACAAAAGCCCAAATTTTCTCAAAATTTAAAGTAAAATTGAAGTGGTTGTCGGAGCAGTAGAGGGGCTAAAGTTAAAGAAGCTTTAAAATCAAGGTACGGTGGATGTACTTTTTGGCTTTTTCAAGTCTTTTGAGTTGGAGAGGGATTGAACTAGTAACAATGTTGGAGAAAAGAAAAAGTTGAGTTAACTCAGAGAGATTAGAAATAATTGGAGATAATGTACTAGAAAGGCTAGGTGAATTATAAAAACCAGTACCAAGAATGAGAATAATTCTTGTAAAAGAGGAACATGGGTCAGAGCAACTTCAAAATTAAGGTACGGTTGTCAGAGCAGTGATACGATGGTAAGATTAGTGGTACATTATCATAGAATAGTTATTGGAGTAGTGGTATGGTAGTTGGAGTATGGTAGATGTAGTAGTGGTGGGGAAGACTTGGTCGGAGCAGTAGCAGTGGCGGTCTTGATTGTGGAATTATATGCTAAAAGAATTGTAAAAATGTTTATTTTTGGTGACCTTAGTGAAATTTTGTTGTAGGAATAATAAATGAACCATTGTGGTACCTTTTTTTCCCAGTAAAGTGTTGCCATAGGTGACTCTATGGAAACTATTTAGGTAATTATTACGATAAAGCACCCTATTGTAATGGTAATCAAACAATAGCAATAGTTATAACATCAAATAGTTCTATTAGAACAATTCTTTTTTGCAACGGTTGAAACAGTTGCAATTGACCCTCTATAGCAATGTTGTTGGAACCTTTGGCAAAAGTTTCATTACAATAGGGGTAATTTCTAGTATTGCCCATTTGTCTAAGTAGGTTGAAGTCATGTTAGATTTTTGGTTAGAGTTCCAAATATCTAAATTTTTTGAAGTCCTGTGGGCTAATGGGTTAGAGTCCCAGTTGGTTAAATGGTTTGGTTTGACAAAATATTAAGCTTGCAAGCGTAAGGATATGATGATACCTATAATGTACCTTAACGAATAACTCCTTGAATGATTGAATGGGTTATGTTCTAAATGCTTTAATTAGGCTTAAATAGGATAGTTTATCAAGGCCGTAAAGGTGGAGGTCCCGATAGGATCAATACTAGAAATCACATTTATCGGTGCGGGGGTTTAAATGATTGGGTGTTTTGAGTCCCCCTTATAACATAATTAGTTATTTAAGTCACCCTTGATATATGATTGAGATGTTTAACTCCCCCTTGTATATATATATTATGATTATTATTTAGTTTGTGCGGCTACATGCACTGGAGCCCAACTAGGGGGTGTGAATTGGGCCCATATAGCACATGGGTACTATTATAAGGGTTAATCTAGATAGTCCAGGCTAATATTTTACTCTTATACTAAGCCTTGATCCCTATCCCAGATTATGGTGTATATATGTATTTTCATATGATTATCTACATTGGTTTTGAATGATTTTAAACTGTTTATCGAGGAATTATTTTGCCGCTTATCCTTGAGTTACATGCCAGCACTCAAATCACTAACCATTTCTAAACATTGTATACCCACTTGATGCAGGACCTGGAGACACTTTTACTTTTTCTATGCAGTGATAGGCTTTTTGGGTTGTCGACAGTCAGCTTGAAGTGGTGAACTTGTATTTTCTGGAAGAGCTTCATTTTATGTTTTTGTTTTCTTTGGTTATAGAATTTTCTCTCAACTTGTTTTGGCTATCATCGGGGCATGTCCTGACCTAGATTGACTTTTGATTCATTTTTCTTTAAAGATTTTATGGGTTACTATGGATAGGGTATTGGTTGTTGATATATCTTAGACTTCTTGAGCTTATCTATATCTATCGTATTACATTCTTGAAGTTTAGCCACTATTATCATGTTATGTTCTATTTAACTAGGTAAAGGGGGTAGTCTTCGGTCCACAGTGGACTTGAGATACCTTTCATAGTCAAGGCCTTGTTTGGGTCGTGAAAAAGCTTTTATTAGAGCCAAGGTTCATGGTTAATTGGGTGTCCATAAAGTCGTGTCAAGTAGAGTCTCTTTTATGGGTGTGTAGTGTTCCACACTTGTAGGAAAGAGGCTATGAGACATTTAGGAATATTTTCCTTTCTTATTATTTTATTTTGAGCTATATAGTCTATGGTCTCGAACTTTTCTAGTTCCAATTTGTGTACACTTTAGATCATGCCTCCTAGGAGATCTGATTCTTTTGGAAACTCCTATGTCCCACTCAAGGAAAATGTTTATAAAATCATCCTACTTATGGGGTACAAACTTGATCTAGGGGTCCAACTCATGATTTCCCTCATGGAGTTCCACCAGTTCCCTCCAGCCCTCTTCGAACACCTCAGGGCGATATGACCAATGTTGAGTTTCGCCAGTCAATCTATTTGCTTACCTAGTTGGTAGCCTCTCAGATTGATCATGTTACTTCTGTTGCTCCGTATTTTGAGGTTACTAAAGTTGTCCACTTTATGAGGTTGACTCCTCCGACTTTCACTTGTTCAAAGGTTGAGGAGGATCCTTAAAGATTTATTGATAAGATACAGAAGACTTTTTGTATGATGCATGCTTCTGACTCTAAGGGTGTGGAGTTTACTACAAAATAGCTAAAGGACATAGAATATCAGTGATTTGAAGAGTGGGAGAAAATAAGGGGAGAGAATGCTGAGCCATCTATGTGGGATGACTTTTCTAGTGCTTTTCAAGATCGCTTCTTTTCTCAAGAGTTGAGGGAGCCGAAGGCCAAGGATTTCATGAAAAACAAGGTAGAATGACTAAAAACGGAATATGCCTTGGAGTTTTATTAGTTATCTCATTATGCTCTGGAGTTGGTATTATTAATGAGGGCGAGTATGGGAAGGTTTTCTTTGGGCTTATCTCGTGAATTGGTGTAAGAGTAAAATGCTGCCTTGTTGAATGATGATATGGATATCTCTAGGATGTCTATGTCCATGCAATAGGTTAAAGAGTAGAAGAAGAAACAAGCTAAAATAAGAGAAAGAAAAAGAGAGAAATTTAGTTATTCTGAGCAGAGAGGAGGCCATCAGAATAGCGGTAGGGATGACAGGTAGTATTCTAAGTTGAAGTGGTGTAATTTTGGTTCCTACTCTACAGCTAATGCTCCTTATTTAAAGCCATTTAGTGTTTGACATTTCCAGAATAATAGTGGATTTAGGACACCAGGTGACCAGGCTCAGGCTAGTGGGGCTGAGTTAGCTCCATCTTATGCTCCATGTCATTTCTGTGGGTAGGTGCATCATGGAATTTATGATGAAAGAAGGAAACAATGTTTTAGGTGTGGTCATCTTGGTCATCTGTCATGGGATTTTCCTTTATCTAAGATTGCTACTGGAGCTAATAAGATCCCTATTTCTAATTCTTTAGCTCTACTAACAAAGGGGGCTACTTCTAGCACCGGCACTGGCCAAAATTATCTATATACTCTTTCCACCTATTAGTAATCCGAGGCTTCTCCTAATGTTATTACTTGTATGATAAAACTTTTCTATCATGATGTGTATTATTTACTTTATCTGGGGTCCACTCTTTCTTATGTAACCCCTTATGTGGCTATTTATTTTGGTTTTAATACTGAGTGTGAATTTGATCCCTTTTTTGTGCTACCCTAGCGAGTGATTCTATTATCGCTAGAATAGTCTATAGGGGCTTTGGTGTCTATCTGTGGTGGGGAGACTTTGGTAGATATGATAGAGTTGGACTTGTTAAATTTTGATGGGATATTGGGGATGGATTGGCTTTACTCGTGCTATGCCTCTCATAATTGTAGGACCCGAAAGGTCACTTTTATATTCCCAAATAAATCTATGATTGAGTAGGAAGGTATTTCCCTAGTTCCTAAGAAAAGGTTTATTTCATATCTTAGATCCTTAAAATTGATCTCTCAGGGGTGTCTTTATCACTTGGTCTGGGTCAAAAATTCTAACTTGAAGGTTCCTTCATTGCAATCCATTCTTGTGGTTAATGAATTTTCTGAGGTATTTCCTAATGATTTTCCTGGTATTCATCCCGAAAGGGAAATAGATTTTGGGATTGAGCTTTTACCGAATGCCCATCCTATCTCTACTCCTCCCTTCAGAATGGCTCTAGCTGAGTTGAAGGAACTCAAGGAGTAGTTGAAAGATCTTTTTGATAAGGGTTTTATCTACCCTAGTATGTCTCCGTGGGGGTGCTCCTTTTCTTTTCATGCGTAAGAAGGATGGGTCCTTTCAAATGTGTCTAGATTACTGCCAGTTGAATAAGGTGACTATAAAGAATAAGTATCTTCTCCCTAGGATTGATGATCTCTTTGACCAGCTTTAGGGTGCTAAGTACTTTTCTAAGATTGATCTCTCACCGGGTTATCATTAGTTGAAGATTAGGGAGGAGGATATCCCTAAGACTACTTTTCGAACCTGGTATGGTCATTTTGAGTTTTTGGTAATGTCTTTTGGTTTGACTAATGCATAGAGGACATTTATGGATCTGATGAACTGGGTATTCTGTCAATTTCTTAACTTGTTCGTCATTGTTTTCATTGATTATATTCTAGTGTAATCAAGGAGTGAGGAGGATCATGTCAATCACCTCTATAGAGTGTTGCAGACCCTTAAAGATCAATATTTGTATGCTAAATTTTCTAAGTGCAACTTTTGGTTGAATGCTATTACTTTTATATGTCATGTTGTTTCTATTGAAGGGATCATAGTGGATCTACAAAAAGTTATAGTGGTTAAGAAGTTGCCTTGACCGAAGACTCAAATTGGTATTCAAAGCTTATTGGGTTTACTCGGGTATTATAAGAGGTTTGTAGAGAGTTTCTTATCAATTACTGCCCCTTTGATAAAGTTAACTAGGAGAAGGATAAAGTTTCTACAGTCAGATGCTTGTGAGGGTAGCTATGAGAAGCTGAAAGATAAGTTGACTTCTGCTACTATTTTGACCCTTCTTGATGGTACTGATGGTTTTGTTGTCTATTATAATTAATCTCACATGGGACTTGGATGTGTTTTGATGAAGCATGACAAAGTGGTGGAGTATGCTTCTAGGAAGTTGAAAGTCCATGGGAGGAAATATCTGACTCATGATTTGGAGTTTTTGGCTGTGGTGTTTGCCTTGAAAATTTAGCATCACTACTTGTATGGGTTACATGTTGACATTTTCTTAGATCATAAGAGCATGTAGTATGTGTTCAATTAGAAGGGATTGAATCTTATGTAATTGAGATTGCTTGAATTGCTTAAGGATTATGATATGAGTTTCCATTATCATCCAGGTAAAGCTAATATAGTTTATGATGCTCTTAGAAGGTTGTCCATGTGTATCTTATCTCATATGGATGAGGAGAAGTAAGGTTTGGTGAAGGATATTCATCGGTTGACTAATCTTTGAGTTTTTCTTCTAGATTCTGAGGATGGTTGTGTGATTATTCAAGAGGTGGTGAAATTATTTCTTGGTGTTGAGGTGAAGGAGAAACAAGTGTTGGATCCTATGTTGATGCAGATTAAAAATGATTTGGGTCCGCAGAAAGTAATGGCTTTCAAGATTGGTGGTGATAGTATCTTAAGGAACTAAGGATAGTTATATGTTACCAATATTGATGGGCTATAAGAAAAGATTTTGGATGAGGCCCATGAGTTGTGGTATATGGTTTATTCCTATTCAACAAAGATGTACCATGACTTGAAGGAGATTTATTGGTGGAATAACATGAAGAGAGATATGGCTAATTTTGTGACTAAGTGCATGGTTTGTCAGCAAATGAAGGTTAAGCACTTGAGACCTGGTAGGTTGTTTCATGGTATTGATTTGCTTATATGGAAATGGGAAGTGATTAATATGAATTTTGTTACAGAAATTTTTTGGTCTCGTAGTCAGTTCAATTCGATTTGGGTCATCATGGATAGGATGACTAAGTTTGTTCACTTCTTGCCTGTAAGGACTAATTATGTGGCAGAGGATTATGAGAGGTTGTTCATTCAGGAGATCATTAAGCTTCATGATGCTCCAGTTTCTATCATCTCAGATCGAGGTACGCAGTTCTCGTCTCACTTCTGGCTAACATTTTAGAGAGATTTTAGGACTAAGGTGAACCTTAGCATCGGTTTCCACCCTCAGATGGATGGACAAGTAAAGAGGACAATTCAAACATTGGAGGATGTGCTAAGGGCTTGTGTGATTGACTTTGGTGGCAGTTGGGTTGATCATTTTCCTTTCATAGAGTTTGTGTATATTAATAACTAAAATTCATGCATTCAGATGGCTCAGTTCAAGGCTTTGTATGGTAAGAGATGTTGTTCTTCTATTGAGTGGTTCGAAGTTGGTAAGGCTGGATTGTTTGGTCCTGATTTGGTTCTTCAGCAATGAAGAAAGTGAAAGTAATTAAGAATAGGCTTAAGACCACCTAAAGTCTCTAAGAGTCCTATATGGATATGAGAAAAATTAAGTTAGAGTTTGATGTTGGCGATTAGGTATTCTTCAAGGTGTCTCCCATGAAGGGAGTTATGAGGTTTGGAAGGAAGGGAAAGCTCAGTCCCCATTATGTTGGACCTTACTTAATTTTGAGAAGAGTGGGTAATATGGATTATGAGTTAGATTTGACTTCTAGTTTGGGTTCCATTCACCCAGGCTTCCATGTGTCGATGTTGAAAAGGTGTGTGGGTGATCCTTCCATGGTTGTTCCTTTGGAAAGTGTTAGCGTTTCAAACTCTTTGTCTTATGAGGAAGTCTCAGTGGAAATCTTTGATTGGTAAATCCATCGGTTACGAAAAAAGGACGTAGCTTCGGTAAAGGTCCCATGGAGGAATCATAAGGTTAAAGAAGTTACTTAGGAAGATGAAGAAGACATTAAGTCCAAATATCTATTTCTTTTTTCCTCTTCAGATAATCATGCTTAAGGTATGTGTTTTCCTGAATATCTTTGTTTTCTTTGTTGAAGTTTGTATTCTGTGTTATATCATGCTAATGGGTGCCTTGATTCATCATTTGGGGATGAATGATCCTAGGAGGGGAGAATGTAGCGCCCTAGATTTTTGTTCTTGGAAAATCCCTAAGCTTTGAGCTCACTGCCCAACCTTCGACGCACTATACAAGTCATAAGTGTCTACACAGGTCTTAAGACCCCAATCGTAGCCTGACCATGGTGATAGATTGAAGTTTCTATTGTGACTATGGCTAGAGGTCATGAGTCATAAAGAATCTATACAAATTGTATAGTCCCAAACTGTAGCCTGATCAGTAAAGTTTGCCTAAGTTGCTTCCTTGATCACGACTAGACTCAATGAGCCGTAATGACTCTATATGAGTCATATGATACTAATCATAGGGTGACCAGTGTCTACCCATAAAGCGTCGATCTTGATTATGACTAGTACCCTACGAGTCATAGGGTCACTTGTCCAGTAGTACAGTGACCCGTAGTCACTAGCGACAAGTTTTTAGCATTTTAATTAAGGGCACTTTGGATATTTCCCTCTTTATCCACTTAGACCCCACGTACATAAAAAAACCTTGGGTACATTATTTCCAAGCTTAATCAATCATAAGCACTCTCTCAAACTTTCTCAAATCCTTAAGGCAAGAACAAGTTAGGGTTTCAAGTAATTGCCATCTAGACCTTCCAAGGGAATATTTCTCTCTGTAAATCTTGGTATCTCAGGCATGTTAGTCTCCCTTAAGTATTATTTTGATAAATAATGTGTTTTAAAATTGTCATTCATGTAGTTTTGATGTTGGTTTTGGAACGTGGTTTAGGGTTTTGAATGATCGTCTTCTTAAATGATGTTCTCATGGTTTATACTCACTAGTGCATGTTTTATTGAAAGGTTTGAACTTGTGGGGTGAATGGGCATCGTGGATAAACTTGGGTGATTGTAAATTCTCCTAATTTTGTGAACTTTGACTATTTAATTGATGATAACCCCAACCCACTTTTATGGAATTGGTTTGAATATGAGAATATGAATATTGAACTATCTTTGGAACTATTGCATGGCATAAAAATATTTATTGAAACACAAATTGGTTTAAGTCCCAAATGACCTAATGGGTTTAAGTTCCAAACGACTAAATGGGTTGGAGTCCCAAATGGCTAAATGGATTTGAGTCCCAAATGACCAAACAGGTTTGAGTCCTTATTGGTTAAATTTTTTGAAGTTCTATTGGTTGATGGGTTAGAGTCCCATTTTGCTAAGTGGGCCAGAGTCATGTTGGTTGTTTGGTTAGAGTCCCAAATGCCTAAATTTGTTGGAGTCCCATAGGTTGATGGGTTAGAGTCCCAGTTGGCTAAATGGTTTGGTTTGACAAAATGTTAAGCTTGCAAGCGTAAAGGTATGACAATACCTATGATGTCCCTTAATGAATGACTCCTGAATAATTGAATGGGTTATATTCTAAATGCTTTAATTGGGCTTAAATTACATTGTTTACCAAGGTCATAAAGGTGGAGGTCCCAATGGGATCAATACTAGAAATCGCATTTATTGGCGTGGGGTTTAAATGACCGGGTGGTTTGAGCCCCCTTATATCATGATCGGGTGTTCAAGTCACCCTTGGTATATTATTGGGAGGTTTGAGTCCCCCGTGCATATATATTATGATTATTCTCCAATTTGTGCGGCTACACGCACTGGAGCCCGAATAGGGGGTATGAACTGGGCCCCATATAGCCCGTGAGTACTATTATGAGGATTAAGCTAAACAATCCAGGCTAATGTTTTACTCTCATGCTAAGTCGCGTTTCCTATCCCAAAATATGGTGCATATATGTATTTGCATATGATTACCTGCATTAGTTTTGAATGATTTTAAACTATTGATCATGGCATTATTTTACCCCTTATCCTTGAGTTACATGCCACCACTCAACTTGCTAATCGTCGCTGGACATTGTATCCTCACTTGATGCAGGACTTGGAGACACTTCTACTTTTCTTACGCAGTGATAGCATTTCAGGGTTATCGACAGTCAACTTGAAGTAGTTATCTTCCATTCCTCAAAAAAGCTTCATTTCATGGTTTTGTTTCCTTTAGTCATATTCTTTTATCTGGACTTATTTTTGCTATTGTCGGGGGTATGTCCCACATAGAGTGTCTTTCGTTTTGGTTTGTTTTAGAGTCTTTGTGGATTATTGTGGACTGGCTATTGATTGTTGATGTATCTTAGACTTATTGAGCTTATCTTTATCTATCTTGTTATATCTTCAAAATTCAGCCACTGTTAGTGTATTGCGTTATATTTGACTAGGCAAAAAGGGTAGTCTCCAGTCTACGACGAACTTGAGATACCCATCATGAACAGACCCTAGTTTGTGTTATGATAGAAAAGAAACAAAAGGCTACGTTCGAGCCCTACATACAGGCTCATAGGTTGTGTCCGCAGGCTGCAGACTTGAGTTTCTAAAAGCTAAAATATTATCTAATTCCTACAAAGGTCAACCTATGAGGTGTAGGTGGTACCTATAAACCCATAGGTACCTATCGTAGGTTGGGTTCTGAAGACCTGAAGGACACTCTGATTCCTATAACCCACTAAGGGCCCATAATACTACCTATGACCCATAAGTGGGGCCATAGGTTGGTGCCCACCTTATTTTTCTAATTTTTTTTGGATATGTTTTTCTACGATTTTGATGTAACTATAAATACCCCATTGATGTTTTATTATTAGTTTACACACTTTACATACTTATTACACTATTTTGAGATCTGAATACACTTTTTATCTTGGGATTCTTGTTCTTGGTTTTTAGGGTTTAATAAAAAGATGAGATTTTGGTTTTAATTCTTAATAATTTGTAAGATTATTCATATGCTTTGAGATATGACTTCTATGAGTGTTCTTATGATTATGAGCAGCTAAACCCTATTACTAGGGTTGTGGAAACCCTGATGGATTAATGAAGTAGAGGAAGTGCAAAGTCATTCTTGATTGTTGTTCGTGCATGTATTGTGATTTTCTTGTATTGACTATTTTCTTGATGACTACAGACATTAAGAATCCACTTGTATTTGATAGTAACTTGAGAAACAGGTTATGATTAGGAAAAGAATATCACAATAGTAATTTGAAACTACTAGCCTTCATCTAATTAACTTGAGACCAAGAGGATATAGTTAATTTGGGATCCAGGACAAGGGTTAGTATTGGAACACTCCGGGACCAAGAGGAATGAGTGAAATTCACCCAAACCAACGTCGAGAGTGATTAGGTGATACACAACTTGTTAGATTTTTCATCCAAGGCACTAAGGTAATTTGACGAGCATGATAAATCTGTGGAGTTAGGAAGTCAGAGGGAACACTGTCAGCAATTGTTACTATTACTACCATTCATACAAAAAAACCCATTTACTTGTTGTCCTTTCCATCTACATCTGCAAATTCTTGACAAATTTTTGTCCTATTCACTGTGAGTTTGACCCCAACCTTTGTTGGGTTCTATATTTGACAAGAGACTGTGCTATACTTTTTAGGTATAATTTGCACGATATTAAATTTTAGAACCGTTGCCGTGGAATACAATTACAAATTGATTGATTGAGGTTGTTGATTTCCTATTTTTTGCTATTTTTTAGGCATGCTCGGTGTATGCCCAACACTTGGAGTCAAAGCAATCCCCTGATTTCTTTTGATCTCAAGCTTGAATAGACCTTACGATAGAATTGAAAAATAGATAAACCAATTAGATTGAGTGGGGCTTTCATGAGTCTTTGTTGATGGATTTATGATTATTGGCCCCACCAATCATTGAATCCAAATTGAATAGACCTTATGATAGAATTGTAGAAGGATAATTAACTTATGATATAATTTAAAAATGGATCTTACACCAAAATTATTGTTGGTACTATTATTGGTGGGGCTTTAATGAGTCTTCATTGCGAGCAGACTAGAGAAATCTTATATTGAATCACCAAAACCAATTGAAGATGGCATACTTGGGAGTTGGGAGGTTGATAAGGGAGCCAAAACTTATGCTATTGGTGCTTCAAATTAGCAAGGAACCCTAGATGACACAGTGGCTTAAGAGGTTGGATAAATAAGGACGGAGATTAGGTTACTTACCAAGCAGTTTGCAACTATAGGAGCAGAAAATGCATGCAAGATAAATCTATTATACATGACAAGTTTTACTCTAAAGAGAAAGAAAAGTACTTAGACAGAGAGACGGAGCTGAGGACCATGGTTAAAATTAGGATACTTGGAACTCAAGGTAAGGGAATCAAGTTCAATACTATTATAGGGACAAATACAAGGACAAGAGAAGAGAACGAGATGGTAACAGTTGGAGAAATAATGTTTATAAGGAAAGAGTGGCCTATATATTCCACCAGGGAACCATGATGCGACTCAAGGAAGTAAGCTTTGCTTGTAAAAGTTGTTAAGGGTTAGAGAGACAAATGGGCTGCCCTAAGAAGTTTAAGACAAATATTTTGGGATTAAGCCAGAAACTATAATTGTATGCTACTGCGATTAAGTAGCTTGAATAGAAGTTTGATCAGATGTTTGCTATATTGAATTAGCATCAACCTAGCACTCTACCGAGCAATACGATTTGGAATACTATGAAATAACAGTCATTTTCTATCCATCATAACTCAAAATGGTAGGTCTACTATTGATCTACTTATGCCTATATATAATAAGGTAAGGGATGATACTATTAATGTTGATGATACACCCAAAGCTAAAACAAAAAAATTGGTGACTATTGGTGAGACGTGTAAAAATCGATGGGTGTAGAGAATAAGCTGAGAATGATAAAGAAAGGGGTAAGAAGGTCAAACCAATCTTGATTCCTATTCTATGATCTTCCCAATATTTTTATCAAAGGCTAAAAAAGAGAAGGAAAAGGGGAAATACCAAAAGATCATATTGATGTTAAAGGAATTTTCTGTGAATATCCTTCTTATAAAAGCATTAGAGCAGCTACCGGGCTATGCAAGCTTTATGAAGTATTTAGTGACTAAAAAGTGGATGATGAGTTTTGATCCCGCTGATAATATGCACCATTGTAGTGCTATTACTTCCCAATCTTTGGTTGAGAAGAAAGAAAATCTCGAAGCTTTGACTATTTCTTGTACTATTGGTTCCCTGAATTTTGCACATGCAATATGTGACTTAAGAGCTATTATTAATTTGATTTGTGTACAAGAAATTAGGATTGAGGTCACCTAAGCGTAAATCTATGAGAATATTAATGGTTAATCGTACTATGAAGAAGCCACTTGGTATATTGTGTGATGTGTTTATGAAGGTAACTTCTTTCATATTTCTAGTTGATTTTGTGATTCTCGATGGTGATGTAGATTTTAACATCCCTATTATTTTGGAAAAGCCCTTTCTATCCCGGGTTAGGATATATTGACATGGAGATATGATAAATAAAATTCAGGCTCAATGAAGAATAAGTTACTTTCAATATGTGCCAGTCAATGCGATAACCAAAAGATATGCGGGTGATGTCTGTAATAGACACTATAGATGAAGATGCATTAATTATACCTATTAAGGATAGACTTGGTGTAGAGTCATTAGCAGTGGTAATCACAAACTTTGATAGTGATGGTAACGATGAGTATGATGAATGCTTTTGTTGGCACAGGTTCTTATTTGTATGTGCGAAAAAAGTTGGATCTTGATTTGAAGAATAAAACAACCCCATCATCTCAGCCATCTATTGAAGAACCATTGGTCTTAGAATTGAAGTCTGTAACGCCCCATAAAAGTAATGCATGTATTAGACTGTAATTTCTGAGCTTTAGACTTAAGTTTTAAAATTTTTCTAAGTGTTGAAATGACTTAGACTCATTCTTAGCTGGCAACCTTCGGGATACAACTTCTCGACCTTCCTGACCTTCATTTTTAGATTTTCAAGTTGCGTTACGATCGGGAAATCTCCTAGTACATCTCGGATAAGTTTTGGAATTTTTCGGAATGCATAAGGCTGCGTTTGGATTTCAAAACAATAGCAAAACGCATAGCCTATTGCCCAGTTTTTTTCAGCATTTCAGGGTAAACTTCAAACGATCATAACTCCCTGTATATAATGAACTGTGTGAGCTATAATATATCAAACGAAAGATCTTTGAGTCCCCTTTCAAATTCAGTTGGTTTCATCCAATTGGAATATATGATTAAAAAGTTATAATCGATTTACTCTAGCCTATCAAACTGTCAACTGAGGGACAGATTTGACCTTAATTGTTCCTTAGGGGTATTTTGGTCATCCTCCACCCCTATATATACCACCAACACGGGATTTAATCCCTCAAACACCATAATACACATGCTTTCCTCAAAATTGCTCAAGAATTCTCCTTAGGGTTTAAAAATAAAAACCCAAATAGTTCAAGATTCGACCGTAAGTTTTCAAAGATAATTACATATTCGGAATGACCAATCCGCAAGCTTCAAGAAACATCTATTATCCTTGGAAATAGAGGTACGCGGGGTTTTCCCTAAAATCTCATGGGCATAGAAATCATGTTTTAAGTATCGGGTTTTCGAATTCATGTGCATACTCATGTTTTAGAAGCTTTAATGATATTGTTTTGGCCTTTTGGCTTTCTCCCAAAGTGGTTTGAAAATTATATGTATATGTATATATGTGTTTGTCCTGAAATATATGAATTTAAAGCATGATTTTCATGGAACCCCTCTCTTAATGTAAATTTTTCCATGTTTCACGTAATATAAATTGTTTTAAAAGACATCTTGAAGAAAAGAAATTATTATATGAAGTGCTTTGACTTTTGCTATGTTTGGATTACGATTCTTGAACACGAAAGAGAGGGTTGTGAATTTAGAATATGCATGTAATGAAAGAATGCATGGTTTTGCCAAAATGTACATGACCACCATATGTTTGATGAAATTTCTGCATCAATTGAACTTTAAGTTCGGAATATGAAATCCTTTACATCAGTTGCATGTTTTGGGTGGTCTAAACTATGTTTTGAATGAAAGATTTTGCTTAGTACCTTATGGCTCAGAAAAATCATGACTTGCAAGGTCTTGGTATGACGATACCAATTCAGACTAATGCCATATCAAACTCAGACTAACAGACATATCAGACTTTCATGATTTAGAAATTTCAGAACGATGCATGTTCAGAAAAGGTTAAAAATGGGCATACAGAGATGTTAGGTGGTTCCCCGAAGAGGTCTTGAGTTCAGACAACTCTTTTCCTAAAACTGTGGTTTGCCGACCCGGGTATATTATTATGCGCTGACTTAAATGTCCTGTGGCGTATCAGACTCAGAGACTCCAACCCTCGCGGCACACTTGGGTTAGGGGCTTCCCCGCCGAGTCAATGGCGGATTCCATACAGCCTGTGGAATATTCAGACTTGTAGGAGAATACCACCTAACTCAGAAGTAAAACACAGATCATGATTTAAAATGAACAGACAGGTTGCATGTTTTCAGAAAGTGCCCATGTATTTTTCAGAAACAGTTTTATACATGATTTCTTGATGAAAAATTGCTTTCACTTAATATATATATATATATGTGTATATTCCATTGTACTATTTTTGGAGTGCTTCGCGTGCCAGTACTTTTGTGCTGGCCCCCCTCCTTCCAGGTTCTAAGGCACAGTCTAGGGGTCCAGCTACTCAGTAGATATTTTTTTTGGATTTGCAGACTTGAACTCACAGTGGTGAGCCTTCTATTATTCGGAAGGCCTAATTATGTTAGACATTATCTTATTTATTATGTTTTTAGTTTACTGGGGGCCTTGTCCCAGTTTCTTTTCAAACAGATATTTGTGTTCTTAGTAGAGATTTCGCAGACTAATGTCAGATAGTATTATTCAGAAATACTGCAGGACTTGACCATGTTTTCCGTACTCAGTTTAAATTCCACATTTTACTATGATTATAAATGTTGTGCATGATAACCAGATAGAGAATGGGTGTTCTGGGCCTTCATGGTTCGGGATGCTCGTCACGGCTAGGGCCTAGGCTCGGGTCATGACAAAGTCCCTCCCCTCCTACTTGCATTATGCATTCTTTGAGGCAAACAATACCTTACTGGTTATCATTGATACAGATTTAGTGGATACACAGGTTAAGGCCTTGATTTCAATTTTGCAGAGGTTTAAGCAGGTCATTGGTTAGACTATTGCAAACATTATTAGGGTTCTATTCAAAATATACACTCATAAGATTCAGCTTGAACCAAAGTCTGTGCTTAGAATTGAACATATGCATTGTTTAAATACACCTATGCAAGAGGTGGTAAAAAATAAGGTCATCCAGTGGTTAGATACATGTGTGGATTACCCTATTACTTGCAGTAAATAGGTGAGCTTAGTTCAGTGTTTTCCAAACAAGGGTGGGATCATTGTGCTCCTTAATGAGAAGAACAAGTTAGTGTCTATGAGACCAGTCACGGGATGGGGAGTTTTTGTGATTAGCAGAAGCTGAATCCTTAAGATGCAGAAGGATCACTTTTCTATTCCATTCATGGACCAAATATTAGACCCAATTGTAGGTAGAGGTTGGTATTGTGTTTTTTATGGTTATTTAGGGTATAATTATATTTCCATTACCCCCAAAGACTGAGAGAAAACTACTTTCACATGTCCATATGGTATGTTCACATTTAAAAGGATGACCTTCAGACTTTGTAATGCTCCTTCCACCTTTCAACGGTGTATGACATCTATATTTTCTAATGTGGTGGAGGATACTACATAGGACTTTATGGATGATTTCTCAGTTGTGGGTGACTCATATGATTACTTCTTGGCTCACTTATCTAATGCACTTCAGAGATGTGAGGTGCGCAACTTAGTCCTAAAGTGGGAAAAGTGTCACTTCATGGTTAAAGAAGGGACAATACTGAGGCACAAGATTTCAAAGAAGGGAATAGAGGTTGAGAAGGCCAAATTGAGGTGATTGAAAAATTGACTCCACCTATTTTTGTAAAAGGTATTTAGAGTTTCTTAGGTCATACAAGGTTCTATAGGCAGTTGATCGAGGACTTCTCTATGATTTCAAATCCATTGTGCAAGTTATCAGAGAAGGAGGTGAAGTTTGTGTTTGATGATGCTTGTCCCAAGACATTTGAGTGCCTAAAAGAGAGGTTGATTTTTGCTCCTTTCATAGTGTCTCTGAATTGGACTATTCTATTTGACGTGATGTGTGGTGCCAGTAGTATGGCCTTAGTAGCTATCCTAGGACAAATTTGTGAACAATTACTTCATCCCATCTATTATGACAACAAATCCCTCAACCTTGCATAGAAAAATTACATAGTTATTGAATAAGAGTTGCTTGCAGTGGTGTTTGGTTTTTAAAAACTTTGGTCCTTTTTGGTTAGGACCAAAGTCATTATGCATACTAACCACACAACTCTTAGGTACCTTAGGGAGAAGAAAGGTGCAAAGACAAGGTTTATTCAATGGGTACTATTCTGCAAGAGTTTGAGTTTGAGGTGAAGGATCGAAAGGGCACAAAAAACCAGGCTGCAGATCATCTATCCCGCCTAGAAGAGAAGGTGTTGTTAAAATTAGAGGATGAGCTTGATATTAATGATACCTTTCGAAATAAGCATATCTTGGCAGCATTACAAGACTTAATCCCCTAGTTTGCTGATTTGGGTAATTATTTGGCAAGTGATCTCATCCAAGAGGACATGTCATTTAAGAAACAAAAATTATTTATGCATGAGCTATAAAAGTTTTTTTGGGATAATCCTTACTTATTTTAGGTGTGCGTGGATGGTGTGATATAGAGGTGCATTTTGAAGTTGAGATGATATAAATTCTTGAGGTCTGTCATTCATCTCCAATTAGGGGTCGCCATGGAGGTACTCACACTGCCCACAAAATTTTGTGTTGTGGTTACTATTGGCCAACGATTTACAAAGATGCATATGATTAGGCTCAAGCCTACGACAGATGGCGATAAAAGAAAATATTTCATGGAAGCATGAGCTTCCCATGACACATATTATTGAGCTTGAGCTATTTGATATGTGGGATATTGATTTATGGGTCCATCTATGATTCCGCATGGCATAAAATACATTTTGGTGGAAGTCGTCTATATGACTAAATGGGTGGAAGTAATACTTCCCAATAATGAGAGTCGCAGTTTCACAACATGTTTTTAAAAGAATATTTTCTCTCAATTAAGTACTCAACATGCTTTCATTAGTTATTATGTGTCCCATTTCTGCAATCATCTATTCAAGGCTCTACTCAAAAAACATAGTGCAAAACATAATGTGGAAACACCTTACCATCCATAGAAAAATGGGTAGGTTGAGGTATCCAATCATGAGATCAAGCATATTTTTGTAAAGATTGTGAATGTCAACTAAACTAATTGGTCGAAAAAGATACATGTTGCACTTCGTTCCTATCTGACATCTTACAGAACTCCCATAAGCGTCTCTCCTTATCATCTTGTGTACGGCAAGGCATGCCACTTGTCGGTCGAACTTGAGCATAAGGCACTATGGGCATTAAAGAAGCTGAATTTTTAGTAGAGCAATGTTGTGCAGTTGAGGTTGGACAAGATAAATGATTTAGAAGAATTCCATCTCTGTGCGTGAGAGAGTTGAGCCTTATATAAGGATCATAAAGTTGTACCATAATAAGAAGATTGAGAAAAAAGTATTCCAGCCTGGTGATATGGTTTTATTGTATAATATGAGACTACTTATTTCTAGAAAGTTGAAATCTAGGTGGTCTGAACCATTCACTGTGGTTAGAGTATTTTCTACATTGTACAATTGAGCTAAAATAAGATGTTTATGCCTCATTCATGGTGAACGATCATTGTGTCAAGCATTACATATGAGGCATGGAGAAATTGAAAGTGCATAAGGATGTTATCCTTGGCGAATTCTGAGTAGCTAAGCCAACCAAGTCATGTCGTGATGTTAAATAAGGTATTGCATGGAGGCAACCCATGATCTTGTTGGTGAATTTTGAGTACCCAACATAACTATGTCATGCCGTGACGTTAAACCTAAGGTTTTAGTATTCACATTATTTCTATTTTATAGGTTAAAATCATGGAGAAACACCTAAAAAATCATATTAATTATAAAATTTCAGGGAAGTCTAGGTAAGCGGACCTACTACCCTACTTACGGGGTCGTAGTTCCAACCCACGATATATAAGTTGGGTCATGGGAATTAGAAGAAAATTTTGGATCCTTGAACTTCTACCTATGGACCGTACCTATGGGCCCGTAGGTACTATCTATGGCCCATATGTAAAAGTCTTAGGAATCACAGACCAACAATTTTACAGGACCCAACCAAAGATCCCTACCTATGGAGGCGTAGGTATTACTAACATCTCATAAGAGGTGTCCATAGGTAGGGTTGAATTTTTTGGATCAAAATTTTTAAACTCTGGGTCGAGCCCATGCGACACGACCCAATCCAACACCGTCAAAGGTATTAAACCCTAGATCCGACCCTTTATTTCCCCAACTCTTCAAATTCAAAACTCCCACTTCAATTCAAAGTCTCCAACTTTTACTCCTCTATATAAAGGAAAACCTCACTATTCCTCACCCCACTTGCACGTAAAATTCACAAAAGTTAAGGATAAAAATCAATTGTTCATCTTCATCTTCATCTTCCAAAATCTTCACTCAACGTAAGAATTCTTGGCTCTAATTGTTTAAAAATTTATTCTTGTACTTTGAACTAGAGATTTCCCTACAATAAACTTGATATTAAGAAATTCTCATAGTTCTTAAAATAGTTGGACCCTAACACTTGTGAAAACTCTGTTTATGCAAGATTTTTGGTTTGGAAAACTTGTAATCACAATAAAAATTAGAATTAGAAGTTGAATAATTCGAATACTATATGAATAACCTATGGAGCAAAAAGTGATTCATGTTATAGTGTTTAAGATTGGTCTAACAATTGGGGTTTTATCTTTGTTTGATGGAAGTTTTGGGAAAATTTTGGCATGTCCTCTATTGGAACCTACAAAACATACTTATAAGGTCATAAGTAGTATCTAAAAGCCCGTAGGTGGCATTGCAGATATAAAACATGAAGCCCTAAAGGTTGAGGGCTTTTTCTGGTACCTAAAATGACTACCTATGGCCTCATAGGTAATACCTACGGACCATAGATAGGAGTCATAGGTAGCCCCTGGTTTAGAATGTCAAATTTCTTCTTTTTTTTTTAATTCTAATGTTAAAATCATTTAAAACTCCTTGTTACAGGTACAATGGCACCCAAGGCTACTCAGAAAAAGAGAGTACAATCCAGTTTGCAAGATGAATCTCTCAAGTGGAGTGAATTCGTGAAGGAGTATTCATTAAGTACGGATAGTACACCCTGGGTCCCATGACATACATGGTTCCAACCTATAGCCAGGGCAGCAATTCAACTGAGCTCTTACTCCATAACAATTACTATTGAGTCGGTCTATCAGCCCACACCACTATAGGCACCGTATGAAGGGCCTAGACTTCACTTGTACTTTTTGTATAGATAGGGCCCCAGATAAAGTTAGCCATGATTTCACCACCATAATTTCCCTAATTTTATGAGAGAAAGAGAATGAGTCTATTTTTAGTTTTTATAAGGAAGATAAGCAGTCGGGTGGTGGTTCTAGTGAGGAAGAGGATGCAACCAAATTTTAATCTAATAAGAGGTCAAAGCCTGCATCTATTTTAGTTGGTAGTGAGGCTACATAAGTTTTAGCTACACCCTAATTTAATGAGAGTGATAATGCAGCAAAAGTTCCTCAGGAAATTTCTTCATCTACTCAGGGTAATTAGGCGTCGCAGCTTTAGCATCTACTGCTCAGGAGTCAAACTCCACACACACATATCTATAGTTCTACTATCCAAGGTTAATCTGAGATGGTGTGTGAAGGGTATGAAGCATAATTATGACAGAGACAACACTATTACTGAGTAGGGTAGATCAGGGGGTAATAATGTAGAAGAGACTAATACTGAGTTATCCACTTTTATAGGAGCTCTAGACCTGCAAACTACATTTTAAAGATATCGACTTTGGTGGATAACTAGGTCTTTAGGTTTGTACATCCCAAAGATTATTTGAGAGTTTTATGCTTTATGTGCATCGGTGATTTACTTAGTTACCCCAGCTGAGGGTAGAGGAGTTGACCGACCCTCGCTTACCCACATACTAGTCAGAGGGGTTAGGATTAATCTTTTGAAAGAGACTATCAGATGAGTTTTTCTTAGGCCAGAGTATGTGGGTTTGGCTACAATAACTGAGTTTGACTATCGTCTACGGTTAGTGTAGAGTAGGTGAATGATATGGGATATTGAGCATAAAGTTCAAAGACTAGACCTGGATAGATGGAAATCTGAGAAGATTGCAAAGTTGGGTACTGATGCCCTTTGGGTTGAGGAGACGGGCTAGATTAAGAAGGCATCGCTACATTTTGCAACAAATTTCTAGTGGATAGTAGTGATGCATATTTTGAGTTTGACATATGTCGATAACATGCTCAATTAGGATAGACCAGTATTGATTTCAATTATGATAGCTGGTTATGACATTGACTTTTCTAGTTGAATTCAGGATAAGATTCACAAAAGAGCATTCAAAGAGTTAACTACCCCTCCCTTTCTATATTTGATGTAGAGATTATGTGATGCAGTCCAGTGCCGCCTATTCTAGATATTGATCAGATGGTTGAGGTGACCCCATGGTAGATATTGGCATGATTATTGATGTGTCCAACCCAATTGCACTACATCGAGCTCAACCACCTACTTCTTTGAGTATGACCCATTTTGAGAGGCTTTTTATTTTGGCCAAGCCTATTGAGAGGCCGATTATGAGTGTTAATATTGATATTTTCAGTCAAAAAGTAGATCCTACAACTACAACAGGCAATGAGGGTGTTACAGACATATTAACACTAGCCTCGGCTTCTACTTCATCCCCAGCCAGGGCTTCTATTTCCTCCTCACTCATCATTTTCTATTTTGGTGAGTATGCCTTGAGAGTTCTTATAGAATCTGGCTAATCTCCACACATAAATAGAGACCCAGTTGGCAACACTATTCAGTTAGATCAAGCCATGGGTTCGGACCAAATTAGAGGTTGTTGATGCTAGAGTTATGGGCTGGATGATGACCATCATAGAGGGGTTCATGAGAGAGATATATGGGTGTATAGATATTTTTAAGGCTCAAATAAGTGCATGACGTTGATAGGTCCAAGTGCTTGATTTATGGGGCCTACACGAGGAGGTGACCACATTGACATTAGAAGTGTTCTCGTTAGCTGAGAGCCACATCTTAGTCTCTCCTTTGTTTATTCCTTCTTTCACACAGCCACTACCCAAACGTACTCCTTTGGTTTTTGATTTGTTTATTCAAGATGATTGACCCCTTTTATTGGTCCAAGAGAGGTTGGGAAGTAGAGAATTTAGGATATAAAGAGTATCAACATACATTTAAAAGGCCACCGCTGAGTGATTCCATTTATGAGTGAAGGAATGCTGAGATGGAATTAGTAAGGTCTTTTAGTCATGCTCCACCACCTCCTCATGACAATAAGCCAAGTGATACCCCAGATATGAGTGAGTCAGCTTCTGATGCCTAGAGCATCCCAGGTATATCCCTACATCTATTTGATGTTTAGTTTTTAGTATGCTCTAGGGATAGTGCATTAGCTTTCAATTTGGGGTGGGGTGTACCACAACCAAGGGTTTTCATTGCCATATTTCTTTTCCCGTTGGCTACTTTATCTTAGCTAAAATTGGCATATTTAGGTTTCATTTATGTCTTTATATGTGTTAGGTGTTTTTTATGTTTAATTAGAAGAAAAATAAGGAACATAAGTTCAGTTGACCTATTTTGTATTGTATTTTTAAGTGTTTGAAAAAATGATACTCCCCTGAAAAAAAAATTGGGAACTGTGTGACGTAAATATATATGTGACCATTGTTTGAATCTTCTTATGACATTAGTAGTAGGGACAAAATAATCAAACCTTAGTGTTGCATAAAATAGATAGGTATTAGTTGATAATATAACCTTGTACCATGTGTGTGAGAGTCATCTACCTAGTTCTCTTTGTGCATTTAGTTCAAAACTTGTCCGGTTAGTATTTCCTAGGTTGTAGGTAGTTATTTAGGACATGATCATAGGCCATTCTTGAATAAGTATACTCTTATCCTAAACGACCATCCAAATGTGAATAAATATCCCTTGATCCCTATTTTGAGCCTATGTTAACCTATTTCTTTTTTTAACCCTTTCTCTTTTTTATTAATTACAATGAATCTATTTTGGCCTTGGTCCCTTGTTAGACACTATACAGCTCGACTCAGGAAAATTGCCTAAGTTGAGGGTGGCTATCACGAGGGTGCATAGTTAAAATTCGATATGCATAAGGGTGTTAAATAAATAAAAAATAAAGTAGAGTTGGGTGTGGTAGAAAAGTATGAAAAAGAAAGAAAAAAGAATTAAATGAAAAAAATCAAAAAGAAAGAAAGAAAGAGAACTAAATAAATAAAAAGTAAAAATAAAACCACACCTAATCTGAATAACCAATAAATGAGAAAAAGGGAAAAATAAAAGAAGAATGGTTGAGAAATGGACCCTAAAATGTAAGTGTAGTGTCAAGGAGGGTGAGTCATAATTTCTCAAATGTACCATACCTTTCCTCAAACCTACATTACAAGCCTAGCAATGTCCTATAGTGATCCTAGTCCAACTGTATGGAAAAATTATAGTATAGAAAATAAGGGAAAACCAATCGTATTTTATGCACACTGTCGGAACTTCTTTTGTGAACATGAGTATCTTGATATAGTCCCTTGAATTGACATGCATAAGGATACTATGAGAGTTTGGAGTTTTTTGTTGTGAGGGTACATGGGTTGTGGTGTTAACTACTTATCTGACCAGGTAGTGTAAATTGCATATAGGCTTAGTTGTTTGTTGCTAATATGATGTCATTACTTGATTACTTTGTGTCATACTCTTTTGCTACATAGATTCACGCAGTGATTTGGAAAAGTTAGAACTAGAAGAAGGTAATTACTTTGAGCTAAATTGAGACTGTCGTAGGTGCCTTATGTTTATTTTAGGAAAGCATCATGTTTTTATGTTGTGTGTTAGTTTCCTGAGGACATGCAAATGTTCAAAGTTGGGGATGTTGATGTTCCATGGTTTCATAGCACTTTCGATGCTTAAAATAAGAAAATTATTCATGTACTTATATATTTGTGTTAGATGTGATGTGGTTTTATGTTGGTTTTGTAGGAAAATACAGTTTACAGCAAAAAATGAGCTAAAAGATAAAAGGAAGAAGAAATCTACCTACGGTCGTACCTATGGGCCGTAGTTAGTATATACGGGCCTGTAGGTTAGGTTTGTAGGTTGCAAACTTGAGTTTCTGAAAGCTAAAAATTTCTCTGATTCCTACGATGGCCAACCTACTAGGCATAGGAGTTACCTATGGCCCTGTATGTATCCCAAGTAGGTTGGGTTCTGAAGACCTGAAGGATACTCTGTGTAATGACCTAAAAGTTTGATGAAATATGTGAAATATGCATTTCTGTGTGACTTGACTATAGTTTCATTATGGTATTTCTGAGGTATGAGGGGATTAGCATGGTTTCCAATGCATTTTGGTACCTTTTGTACAAAATTATGGTTTTTGGTGGCTTTGAGAGCCTTATTATGGACCTATGTGGTTATATTTTTTTGTGAAATTGATGTTTGAACGGACTATGCCAGCAGCTCCAAAATATCAATTTTAGGCTAACAGACCTTTGGTTCGAGTCCCGATGCACCCAATCTTTTTTTGACCTTTTGGTCAGAAAGTAGGAAATATGAGCGTGGAATCGACATTTGATTGAAATGACCTCAAATGGAAAGTTCTACTTGGCCAACACATTCGGAATGCCAATTTTAGGGTGTTGGCATATTTGGTTGGATTTTACGGCTTTTAAATATCATTTCGACCCTCGATTTAAAAAAATATAATTTTGGGTTTCGAAGGTCTACTCTATGAAAGTTATTTTATTTTATTTTTTTGAAATTTTGATATCTTCATTGAATCTGGATCATCAAATTTAGTATGGTTATATAGTTCATTTATGTATATCAAACTCCAAACAAATCTCAGGCACCCCGTAGAAGTCCGTTATGGGCTTAAAAATCTGGTGCACCAGGTTATTGGTGCAACCTGAAAAATAAAGGCTAAATCTCATTTGGCAAGGTTGATTTATGCCTTATTTGCCTGGCAACCTAGTGCAAGTATAAAAAACCCTTTTTTGCCTGATTTTGCTCGTTCTTTCACCTTACCTCTTGAGAGTTAAACCCTAAAATAGTGTGAGTGCTTAAAAGTGAAGCTCGTGGTGTTTGGAAAGCTAGATTAACATCTCTTTCTTGATTCTTTTACGGATTTAAGGTGAGATTTCATCCTTCTCTTACCTTAATTCTTGATTTAATTGTTCAAAACCCCAAAAACCATATTACTTGATTTATCCCCAAATTTAACACTTTTTTAGTTGAGTAATGTTCCTTCATAATTACTTTTTTTTTCTCTATTTCATCTCCAAACCATCCTTGATTCTTGATTTTCTTTAATGGATTTCAAAGGTTTTTCCAAATAAAGACTAAAAATATCTTTGCTTCGATTTGAAGCATATTTTTTAATCGATTTGACTTGGGTTTTCTACTGTAAATTCCTAAAGGTCTGGAGAACATGTAAAGTAAAGTTATGATTTTGTCTTTCTTTTTAAAAAAGCCATATCGAGGGTCCATTTTGAACCCAAACTAAAATTAGGCAATATGGGTATGATTGGCTTTATTTTATTGGGTAGATTGTATTTTCTTTGTTTTAGTTGATTTCTAGATTGTTCATAAGAAGTAAGATCAAGGGTTTAAAATGTAGCAGACCAGTTGTGGCATTCGAGGTAAGTTATGGCTTAACTCTTTCAAATTCCTGGATAGTAAATATTGGTACAAAATCCATTCCAAGAGTGGGAACTAAGCATGATAAATGGATATCTATGTGTTGTGTCCATATGGGAGCTTATATATAGTTTAATTATTGACTTTGATATATTATGTGATATTTGTAATCATGTCCAGTCTTATATGATGGTTTGATAGCCTTGAATACATGATAATAATTGCATTGCATTGTTAGAAATTTCTATTGTGGTGCCTTTTCCGTTTGTGATTTAATCATACTTCGCGGGCATTTGAATCATATGGAAAATTTATGGATAGTGGAAATTGAGTGGATATTGGCCCATATGGTTGTGGAATTGCAATATTATGGTTGATTGTGGAAATACTTTATATGGATTAGTTGTGAAAATATATCATGTGGATTGGTTGTGGAAATACCCATTTTAAATGGTTGTGAACCTTGAATCATCACTCTCATATCATCACATGCAACATTTCACTTTGTTATTTTATTTCTTTATATTTACTTATTATCATGTGTGTGTACTTGATTTGTGTCTTATGTTATGTATGTGCTATGAAAATACTTGAATTACTAAAAATATTGAAAAAACTAGAAATACTGGAATTATGGAAAATATTAAAAACACTGGAAATACATAATATTGCTCAAGGTTGTGTGTCAATCTCAGGGTTGTGTGCCAAACTCAAGAATGAGTGTCAATCTCAAGGCTATTTGCTAACCTCAAGGTAGTGCTCTCACCTCGTGCATCATCATTACATCATCAGTAGCAGTAGTAACATTATCATCTTATACATTATATTTGGTTTATCGTGTTGATGTTGTGATTGAATTTACATATTGACTTGTTATATGTCTACTTGCTCTATACCCTATTACTTATAATTGACTATCCTTTATATACATGTTCTTCTCTGTTTATACTTGCATGTGATATAATGTATACTTGTGTTATACTTGTTGTATTTTTGTTGTATTTGTGATATATATTAGAAATATTAGTGTAAGCAGTGTTGGCTACCATTGTGGGATATTTTTTTATTGTTGGTGACGTGCCCTTAGTGTATATATTTTGTGTACTTTATTTTCTACTTTGTTCGGTCATCCTATGATACCTACTGAGTATAAGCGGACCATACTCACTCTTACTGTACCCTTCTAGTGCAGGTCCAGGTTTGAGTTCTCCCCATGTTTCTTCACTCAGGCGATTGTTGGAGCTTTCAAGGCAGTTGATTTTTTTCAGGAATTTGGATGTCTTTTATTACCTTTCTCTATACACTATGTCTTTACTTCCATTTTATAGATAGAGTTTCTATTGTATTTTGATATCTTATGTATTTATTATGGATTCGAGTTGCACTAGACACGTTCTGATACTGTTGACACCTGGTTTTGGGAGTTATGGCTGCATTGTTATATTTCTTCTTGCATTTATTATATTTGTATGGTTTGTCTTTATTCTAGAAGCCTTATCTTGGGGTTATTTTTATTTTTTAAACCTTTGTTTATGATTTGTGTTGTACGCTTACTTGTCAATGTTTGATACAATCATGACAATCATGACTTATTATTTTTAGGTCATAAAAAATTGGTATCAGAGCAGCTAGGTTTCATTGGTGTTAAAGGTATAAGAATGAGATCTCTAATAGAGTCTCGTGGATCGATACATAAATATTTGTATCTATTTTTTAAGAGGCTATCGAATGTCATTAGGAAACTTAGCTTATTTTATTCCTCATCGTGCAAAGTTTTTTCATATCTTGTGTTCTGAGCTATGTTTTACTCTTTCCAAGTAGGTGGTGTTGACTAGATCCTGCGAAGTCAGAGATGCAGCATCTACATTCAAAAGAGAGTTCAGTCGATAGGATGAACCTCGAGTCATGAATTGACTCAAGGCAGGGGATGGGCCTGTGATTCTGCCCCATCTAGGAGGAGTGCTAGGGTACTCTCCCTTGAGCCTTGTGTTGACCAGGTTAGAGGTGTGGGTTCTATTCCAATTCTTGAGAGTTTTCTGCCCTAATATTAAAGAGATTGTTGTGTGTTAGATGACCCATTTAGAGGGTTCTGCTTTGGTTATCTTGGGTGTTCCTCTTGTTCAGAGTGTGGATCCTCCTGTTGCACCTTGTTTTATTTTGGGTACTCCTTAGAACCCGAGTCGTATTCTGGTTTCAACAATGATATCTGAGCATAATGTTCTGAAATCAAGATTCAGTCTTCGTTTATGTTACCTCCTCAAATAGTATCTCTGTCTGTTAGAATCACTATGTCTCCCCTTACTGTGAGTACAATGATGTGTTCTGAGAATCAAAAAAGGTTCGAGAGATTTTCTAGTTTGGGTCCTCCTAGATTTAGTGATGCTATGGGAGAGGACGCCTATGAGTTCTTGATTGATTATTGGGATTAGTTAATTGATGCCTTTGTGGAGATATTTTTGCCTTCAAATTTTAGAGATTAGATGCGTGATTAGTTGAATCAACCGGAGTAGGGCTCTATTCCTATAGCAGAGTATGAGGCATACTTTCATGCCTTATCTAGATATTACTATGCTAGTATTTCCACTGATTCTAAGAAGATTCTGAAGTTCATAAAGGGTCTAAATGTCTCTGTTTAGTTGTCTATGTCTCAAATGGTTGTATTTCAGGTATCTTTCCAGAGTATTTTAGATCATGCAAAGATGACAGAGGGTATTCTTTGAGTATCTTAAGGTGGTGCAAAGAAGGTGCACTATTTTGGTGAGTTGAGAGGTCTGTCTTCACGTGGTAGAGATTTTAGAGGTTCTCATAGTTATTAGGGTAGGCCAATGTAGGCAGCCTTATAGATTTCAAGTGGTAGATCTTTGGGTTCAGCAGTGTAGGGTGGCCATTCGATCCTAATAGTACCTTCTTCTGTCCCTGCCATGTGATTAGGGCTACTCTCATTTCAATAGTAAAAGGTAAAGTACTACCATAGGAGTGAGGCTCAGAGGTAGTAGAGCTCGTGGAGGAAGTTGTGGAGACACTTAGGAAGTTGGTGGTCATGGTCAGTGTTATACTAGATAGACATGAGGTAGAGGATTTAGATATTGTGATCATAGGTATCATCCCCGTTTGTTTCAGATCTGCATCTATGTTATTTGATATCGGATTTACTTTCTCATATGTGTTTGTGTATTATTATTTGGATTTTGATTATGTTAGAAAGCCTCTTGCCATGTCTATTCGTGTATCTTTCCTAGAAGGTGATTCTTCAGTAGTGGATCTGGTGTATTGATCTTGTGTTGTGACTTTTTGTGGCCTTAAGACTTAGGTAAATTTCCTTTTGTTAGATATGGTTGATTTTTATATTATTTTGTGTATGGATTGGTTAGTTCTTTATCATGTTATCTTATATTGTTTTGCTAGGATCATGACTTTAGCTCCGGCGGGCGTACCACAAATATCTTGGAAGGGTGCACTTGATTCGATTCCTAAAAGGATTATCTCTTATGTTCAAGCTCGTATATTGGTTGAGAGTAGCTCATATTTATGATAGGAGTGTTGTTTTACCTCCTTCCTTAGATTTTTTGTATTGTTTGTGAGTTTATGGATGTATTTCCTATGAATTTTCTTGGTATAACTCTGGATTATGATATTGATTTATCTATTGATGTTGAGTCGAGAACAAAACCCATTTCTAGTCCTTCTTATAGGATGGCCCTAGCTAAATTGAAGAAATTGAAAGATCAATTATAAGAATTCTAGATAAGGGATATATCTGATCTAGTGTAATCTTCTTAGGGTGCGGCTGTCTTGTTTGTGAAGAAGAAGGATAAGTCTATGCAGATGATTGATTTTTGGCAGTTGATCAAGGTAACAGTTTAGAATAAGTATCCTCTTCCTCGCATTTATGATTTATTTAATCAACTTCAAGGTATCATGATGTTCTCAAGGATTAATTTAAGGTTTGGTTATCACCAGTTGAAGATTAGAGATCCAGATATTTTAAAGAAAATTTTTGGACTCGATAAGGTCATTATGATTTCTTGGTCATGTCCTTTGGGCTGACCAATGACCCTGCTAAGTTCTTAGAGTTGATGAACCAGGTTTTTCAATCATATCTCGAGTCCTTTGTTATTCTATTTATAGATGATATCTTGGTGTTTTCTAAGAGTGAGGTTGAGCATGAAGAGCATTTTAGGATTGTACTTCAAAAATTAAAAAATGAGAAGTTGAATGCGAAGTTCTCTAAGTGTGCATTTTGGTTGGAGTCTATTTATTTCTTGGGTCATGTAGTGATTAAGAAAGGTATTATGGTTGATCCAGCCAAGGTTGCAATGGTTCATGATTCGACTAGACCTGCTTCACTCATCGAGATTCGGAGTTTTGTTTGTTTTTAGGTTATTATTGGCATTTTACTGAGTGTTTCTTAGCTATTTCATCTCTATTGACCAATTTGTCTCAGAAGAAGATTTCTTTTCTGTGGTCCAATGCTTGTGAGGTGATCTTTAAAAAGCTCAAGAACTTGTTGACTTCATCTCATATCTTGACCTTGCCTAAGGAGGTATGGGTTTTACAGTTTTTTATGATGCTTCAGGTGTTGGGTTAGGTGCTATGTTAATGCAAGAGGTAAGGTTTTTGTGTATGCTTCCCGTCAGTTGAAACCCTATGAGAGGAATTATCCTACCCATAATTAGGAGTTGTGCACAGTTGTGTTTACTTTAAAGTCCTGGAGGCATTACTTGTATGGATTCCATTGTAAGATTTTCTCAAATCATCGTAGCCTTCAGTACTTCTTCAGCCAATGAGATTTGTATAAGGCAACATCATTGGCTTGAGTTGCTCAAGGACTATGACTTGACTATTACTACTATCCGGACAAGACTAATATGGCTACGGATGCCTTGAGCTAAAATTAGAACTAGCATGGTTAGTTTGGCATATCTTTTGACCCAGGAGAGGCCTTTGTCCTGAGAGGTTCAGTCCTTAGATAACCAGATGGTTAGGGTTGATATTTTGACCCATAGGTGTGTTTTGGCCTTTATGTAGACTAGGTCTTCTTTGATGTAGTAAATTCAAGCTCACAGATTGATGATATGGGTTTGAGGTTGATTAGAAATAAGTTGTTGAGTGGCAAGGCTAAGGAAGACTCACTTGATTCGGGTGGTATTTTGAGGTTTGGTGGTCGAGTTTGTGTATGGAGAGAGGGTGATTTGATTAGATTGATTTTGGAGGAGGCCCATTGTTGCAGGTATCTATTTAGGAGTGACTAAGATGTATCGTGACTTGTGGAAGCATTACTGGTAGGGTAGTATGAGAAAGGACATAGCAGATATTGTAGCTCATTTCCTTTATTGATAGTAGGTAAAGGTTGAGCATATGAGACCATGTGGATTGCTTCAGAGGTTACCTATGCTGCAGTGGAAATGGGAATGGATCACTATAGTCATTATGACTAGTTTGCCTTTCTCTTTGCATAGTTTTAGTAGCATTTGGGTCATCGTGGATTGATTGACCAAGTTAGCATGTTTTTCTGATCTAGGTTTTCTTCAGTGCCTCAAAGGTTGGCTCACATCTACATTCTTGTGATTGTGCATTTTCATGGTGTGCCAATGTCTATCATTTCAGATCATGGTTTGGTATTTACAACTCACCTTTGGAAGACTTTTCAGGATGAGTTGGGCACTTGGGTTGACTTTGCACAACATTTCACTCCTAGTTGATGGTCATTCAGAGCAAACTATGCAGGTTTTAGAAGATATTCTCCGTGCGTGAATGATAGTTTTTAGTGGCTAGTGAGAGCTGAATTTGGCTTTAGCAGAGTTTGTCTATAATAACAACTACCATTACAGTATCAATGTGGTTCCTTTTGAGGTGTTGTATGGTAGGCTTTGGCGCTCTCCAGTTGGTGGGCTTGATGTTTCTGAGGTTAGACCTCGATGTACGGAGTTGCTTCTTGAGTCCTTAGATCTAGTCCATATTATTCATGAAGACTTCGAGTGGCTCGGAGTAGGCAGAAGTGTTATTCGGACCTTAGACTTTGTGCCTTGAGATTAGGTGTTGGTGACCATATTTTCTTTTGAGTTTTACCCATAAAGGGTGTAATGAGGTTTAGGAAGAGGGGCAAGCTTAGTCCTAAATATATTGGTCCATTTGAGATTCTTTGAATTGTTGGTGATGTGGGCTATGAGTTAGCTCTATCCCCAAATTTATTAGTTGTTCATCCAATTTACATGTTTCTATGTTGCGTCATTACATTCTTGATGAGTCCCATGTCATTCGTTGGGAGTTATTTTAGTTAGATGAGCAGTGGTTTTTTGTTGAGAAGTCAGTCTCTATTTTTGCTAGGGATGTTAGACGATTGCATTCTAGAGTTATCCTTGTGATTAAGGTTCAGTGATGACATCGACCTATAAATGAGGCTATGCGGGAGGTCCAGTATGATATGCATAGTTCTTATCCCTAACTCTTTGTTGATGCAGATATTTTTTGCCTTAGTTCAATGACAAACTAGATTTTTATTGGTTGATGATGTAACGACCTACAAATTTGATGAAATATGTGAAATAAGTGTTTCTAGGTGATTTGACTATTTTACCCCTCTCTATAGTTGCATTATGGTATTTTTGGGGTGTCGGGGTGATTGGCATAATTTTTGATGCATTTTGGTGCCTTTTGTGTGAAATTGTAATTTTTGGTGACTTAGAGAGCCTTATTATGGACCTATGTAGTTATCTTTTGACCCGTATGATGGATGGATGAATGGACTGCACCAGTAGCTCCAAACTATCAATATTAGTCTAAGTAGACCTTTGCAATGCACCTGAGCTCATTTCGACATGTTGGTCAAAAAGTTGGAAAATTAGAAATATGAGTGTGGGACCTACATTTGGTCGAAATGACCTCAAATGGAAAATTAGACTTTGCCAATGCATTCAGAACACAGATTTTATCGTAGTAAAATATTTGGTTGGGTTTTAAGGCTTTTAAATCTCATTTCGATCCTTTAGGAGGAAAATTATGATTTCGAGTTTTGGGGTCGACTCTATAAAAAGGATGCTTTTTCGAAATTCTAGTATCACCATTGAGTCTAGAGTATCGAATTTAGTGTGGTTACATAATTTGTTTGCATATATTTGGACTCCAAATGAATCTCCGGCACCCCGTTGAAGTCCGTTTGGACTTCAAAATCTGGTGCACCATGCAACCTAGCAAATAAAGGGTAAATCTCATTTGGCAAGGGTGATTTATGCCTTATTTGTCTGGCAACCTAGTGCAAGTATTAAAAGGCACTTTTTGCCCTATTTTGCTAATTCTTTCATCTTACCTCTTGAGAGTTAAACCCTATGATTTTTTGGGAGCTTAAAAGTGAAGTTTGTGGGTGTTTAGGAAGTTATATTAACGTCTATTTCTTGATTCTTTTACAACTTTAAGGAGAGATTTCATCCTTTTCTTACCTTAATTCTTGATATAATTGTTCAAAAATCCAAAAATCTTATTACTTGATTTATCCCCAAATTTCTCTCTTTTTTACTTGAATAATGTTCCTAATCCTATAATTACTTGTTTTCCTCAATTTCATCTTCAAACTATCCTCGATTTTTGAATTTTTAATAAATTTCAAAGGTTTTTCCTAATAAAGACTAAAAATTATTTTCTTCGATTTGAACTTTAACTTTTACTCGATTTCACTTGGGTTTTAGCTGTAGATTCCTAAATTTATGGATAAAATTTTTTTGAAATAAAGTTATGATTTTACCCTTCTTTTCCCTATTTCAAGAGTCTATTTTGACGTCAAATCAAAAGTAGGTAAAATTTATTTTCTAACCTCAAGGCTGTGTCCAATCTTGAACATCATCATCGTCATCACATCATCATCATCAACATTATCATTTTATACATTACATTTTCTTTATTCTGTTGACATTGTGATTGAATTTACGTATTGAGTTGTTATATGTCTACTTGCTCTATACCTTGTTACTTATACTTGACCATCCTTTATGTACATGTTCTTCTCTATTAATACTTGCATGTGATATAATGTATGCTATTGTTATACTTGTTGTATTATTGTTGTATTTGTGATATATATTAGAACTATTAGTGCAAGCGGTGTGGGTTACCATTGTGGGACATTTTCTGATTGTTGGTGAGGTGCCCTTAGTGTGTAGTTTTTGTACTTTATTTTCTATTTTTTTCGGTCGTCCTAAGATACCTATTAAGTACAACTGGACCATACTCACTCCTATTGTACCCTTCTGGTGCGAATCCAAGTTTGGGTGCTCTCCACATTTCTTGACTCGGTCGATTGTTTTAGCTTTCAAGGCAGTTGATGGTTTTTAGGCGTCTGGATGCCTTCTACAACCTTTCTCTAGAAACTGTCCTTACTTGCATTTTAGAGACATAGTTTCTCCTTTATTTTGATATGCTATGTATTTCTTTTGGATTCGAGTTTTACTAGATGCGTTCTTATATTGTTGACACCCGGTTTTGGGAGATATGGCTGCATTGCTATATTTATTTTTTCATTTACTATACTTGGATGGTTTGGATTCATTCTAAAATCCTTACCTTAGGGTTATTTCTGTCTTTTTACCCTTCGCATATCGGTTAGTGTGATAGGCTTACTTTTTAAGGTTTACCTCAACAAGTGTCATGATGACCTATCATTTTTGGGTTTTGTCATTTAAATTCCTTCTAATCCACCTAAGGCCCATAGTTACTACCTACGACCCTAAGTGGGGTCGTAAGTTGGTGCCAACCTTATTTTCCTACTTTGTCTAGGATTGGTTTTATCGGTTTTCTAATGTAACTATAAATATCCCATTGATGTTTTATTATTAGTTTACGCACTTTACATACTTTTTACATTATTTTGAGTTCTGAGATACTTTTTTGATCTTGGGATTTTTTATCATGGTTTGTAGGGTTTGATATGAAGTAGAGATTTTCGATTACATTTTTAATTATTTCTGAGATCATTCATTTGCTTTCAATTATGAATTCTATGTGTGTTATTACAATCATGTGCAGCTATACCTCATAATTAGGGTTAAGGGAACCCTGATGGATTAATGAAGTAGAGAAAGTATAAAATTATTCTTGCTTAGTTTTCATGCATGTATTGTGGTTTTTTTGTATTGATTGCTTTCTTATGACTACAGATGTTAAGAACCTGCTTGTATACGATACTAACTTGAGAGAGAGGTTGATATTATGAAACGAAGATCACAACAACAATTTGAAACTACCAACATTCATTTAGTTAACTTGAGACGAAGAGGAGATAGTTAATGTGGGATCCAGGACAAGGATTAGTAATGCAACATTCTAAGACCGAGAGGAGATGAGTGAAATTCACCCAAACCAAGGTCGAGATGGTTAGGTGATACATAACTTGTTAGATTCTACATGCAAGGCACCGAGATAGTTTGAGAAGCACAATAAGTCTGCGGAGTTAAGAAGTCAGGAGTAACACAATACTAGTAATCATCTCATACTGATAACAACCTTTTTTTCTAGCAATTGTTACTATACTATTGTTCGCACAAAAACCCACATTTACTTTTTGCTCTTTCAAACTACATCAACAAGGTCTTGATAGATTTTTGTCTTATTCTCTGTGGGTTCAACCCCAGCCTTTGTTGGGTTCTATATTTGACAAGCGATAGCATTATACTTTCTGGAAGGTGTAATTTGGGTGACATTAAGATACTAACCCTTCTGTAGCCTGGCCAACAACTATCCAAGATCCATTCTTAGTAGGTATGGCTCGTCCCCTTCCTCTCCTACCTCTACACTTTACTCTTCATCTTCTCCATATGGTTGGATCCTCAATTGGAGTGGTTAGGGCAAGGGAAAAGAACTAGTATTCGTAATCTATAAATAAAAGAGTGAAGAAATTAGATACCAATTTGAATTGCCAGATACCAATTAGAATCAAGTTATTGCACAAAAGAAACAAGAATGACATATTTTCAACAGTCCTATAGCCTACCAAAGAAAAGTACAGACATATTTGTACCATCCTGCAAAACTCTATTGGACCCATTTTGGTACAACGAGATCAATGAAACCTTGTTCTGATATCAACTTTATCACGATCCAAACCCATCGTGAGTGGCACCCACACTACTCACCCAGTAGGAGAACCATCTATCCCATAGTACCATCACAAAGTCAACACTTAAAAGAGATAATTGAACAAATCCATCAATAAAATACCAAGTCTAAATAAATAAAACATAAGTAAAACTTAAAGGTAGGACATTATACTTAATTAAAAACCATACCTAGGATCCAAAATTCGTTTATACCAAAACTACTAAAGATTGTCAAGAAGGGAATGCAACCCCAAAAACTAAAATAAAACGCATAAGTTTTAGATATAAAGACTCAATCATCGACGAAGGATTCATGGTACCCCAAAACATGTTGCTCACCCTTGAATTCGAAGTTAATCGCTGGAATCACATGAGAGGTCTCGTAGGAGTTGCTGGAATATGCGATCACTTACAAAAATAAAAGCAGGCATAGTATAAACACATAAGATAACAATAGTGTACTGGTAGGGTCATTTTGCCAATCTAAGATGAGAATATGAATACGTAACTAAATATAGCGCAACAAGTTAATCCATGCTCAAAAATAACTTACACTTAGCACATTAAGCATCAAATATGCAGTTTAGCATTTAATAAACAAGGTAACATACTATCACCAAGTCAAGTTCAGTCAATCCAAATAAAGCTAAGTCAAGAAGTTACACAATTATCAGTCTTACAAATATATTCCCCAGCTCACATATGAAAACGTCAAACTCATATGAGCCTCATATGTACATGTTTGGGTAATACATCCACCCTCTAGGCATAAAATGCAACGGAAAAATTCGTCCATGTACTAAAACCCTAGACAGAAGTGTCTTCCAACCTTGTTTTTTCAATAACCCATGAAAATATTTCAACTATCGAAACACTCCACTTCCACATTTAGCAATGAGCTAGTCAAAATCATACAACAACAGAAAATCATTTGCATTGACTACACCAAACAACAGTAACAAGGAACCACACTACAAGGTAATTAACATGCACATATAGCACAAATTGGATTGAACTACGATATCACCACCTACCTCGAACCAAGCATGCACAACTCTTCTAAGTGGAAGCTTTGCCCTTCCGTGCAGTTTTTGCTTGCTCTTGGTATAGAACTCACATACAAACACATATTTAATGAAATGACCTACTATGTTGGGAATCATAACTCATAGACAATCCCTAATGTCAAGATCATGATTATTCTCTTCATGCTTTAGGACTTTTCTACTGCAATTAATCTAAAACTATCAATTTCATGGATGAAGTAATAAAATGCAAGGGTAAATTAACTATTACTAATCAAAACTCATTAATTTATTACTAAATTTTCTCCTTTTCACTAGAAGATAACTAAAATGAGCCATACAAACACTCTCTGAACTCCATATTTTAACATTCTAAGGCTTAGTCATCAAATACTAGTTAACGGGAGTAAAATTCTTATCTTAACAAAGACGAAAATAAAAATCTGGTTGAAATCACCCTAAATTGCCCCTTGTTTGATCCAAAATGTGTTTTAGAAAAATAAACAATTTAGGAAAAAAATTAAATAAATTTTTTATTTTCGACGCATATGTTGCTACAGTGCAGCTATAGCGGGCATTGATTGGGATTGACCATTGCTATAACAAAATTTATCCACTATAGTGATCATCTATATAACGGCATGCATACCACTATAGCAACATCAATGGGACAGAATGTTCAGTTCCATCCAAAAAAATAAATTTTTGCAACATAGCTTAAACTTGAGATATTACAAATAATACCCTTTATGCTAAGATAAATTCGGGACTTCTACTTACCCAAATTCAGTTCCGTAAATTTTCATGGTTTCCTTATCATGTTAACTAAATAAAATAAAATTAAACACTACCAAAACTTTCCAAATCATTTCTAAATTTTTCTAGACCATGCCTCACTCCAATTTTGCTTAAAACTAGCCTAGCCTGAATGTGACAAATGAATAAAGCTTATAAATGCAAACCAGTTCTTAGTTGTGCAGATATCACAATCCACCTCCTGAAGAGGTATAATAATTCAGGAAAAATATTCTAAATATTTTAAGGTTTATTCTTGATATAGTAGAACTTTGAAATTTACTCCGGAGTAGTAAATACTAGTAAACTTACTCCTAAAGTAGTAGGGATGTACAATTGCAAAATCTTACAAACTACTTTTGAAGTAGTAAAACTCTAAAATTTAGTCAAACAAATAGAAAATGTGATGGTAAACTTGGAGTTTACTAGTATAAAGTATTTTATCTATTGGTATAAGCGATTTTGCCATCTCGAAGATGGGCATACCAAGTATTCAACATATATTGAAAAACCAGAAGATTCTATAAGAGTTATTGGTGTTGTTTGTTCTCATGATAACTTGATTAGATCAGCTAATGTTGGAATTAGATTCCCTAAAATTTCTAGAAAGTATAAAAGGTGAATATCGGCCCATTCATGTCCCGACGCAAAAATAAGGGTCATGGTAACATTTGTCGTGGTGTATCTTGACAAGTGTTCCTATCACCCAAACTGATACAAAAAGTGAGAAAGACAGAAATACCCCAAGGTAAGGCTTCTAGAATGAAGCTGAACCATACAAGTAATCACAACAATGCATAAAGAACTTATCCAAAATACCAATCATGCCCAAAACCAGTTGTCGATAGTGTATGAACTACTAATACAATCTAGGAGTCAAATACATCAAAAAAATAATCACAAAGGAATAATATCTGTCTCCGAATACTAATAAAGACATAACTACTATAGAAAGATAGAGGTGAACTCTGAATACATGAATGTCCAACCGCTACCTTGAAAGCTCCCGAGTCAAACAAGCTGATGAGCACCCAAGCTAGGACCTGAACCGAAAGAACCAAAATGTATTGCCATTATGATATGAGGATGTAATTCTTACTAGCAATCACGATGAGTATTTCCACAACCAACCACATGATATATTTCCACAACCAACCACAATGATATATTTGCACAACCACGTGAGTCAATATCCACTCATTATTTCCGTTTATCCATGAAATTCCACATGTCTCATATGCCAATAAAGTATAATCGCAATACACCAATGGTACCACATTAAGCATTTTAACAACACAAAATAATTATTCACATGTAATCAAGGCTATCAATATCACATACGACCCCACACGATTACACATATCACATAATATCTTAATTTCGATAATTACATCACATATAGACCCCCACACGAGCACAATACACAGATAGACATTTTTCATGATTAGTTTCCACCCTTAAAATGCATTTTGTACCATCATTTACTATCTAGCCTTTTCTGGAAAAGTTAAGCCATAACCTACCTCGAATGCCGAAGCCGATCCACTGCACTTCGAACCTACAATCATACTATCCACAAAAGATACCAAACTTTACTAAAAATATTAAATATGTACTATGCATATCAAAATAAATTCAAAAACACCCATATTGACTACTTTTTGTTTGGGGTCAAAACGGACCCCCGAAATGGGTTTTTAAAAACGAAGGGCAAAACCATAACTTTAAATCAAAAATGTATTCTCCATATTTTTAGGAACCTGCATCTGAAGACCAGGTCAAATCGAGTCAAAAACGATCTTTAAATGAAAGGAAAAATATTTTAAAGCTTTATCCGATAAATATCTTTGAATTCGAGTTAAAATCAAGAATTGGAGTTGTTTTGAAGGTTAAATTGATGAAAACTAATAATTATAAGATAAAAAACATTATTAAAGTGAAAAGGTGTGAAATTGGATTTAAAATCAAGCCCTAAGATTTTGAAGTTTTGAGAAATTAATCAAGAAATTATGAAGGAAATGGTTAATTCTTACCTTAAATCCTTAAGATAATCAAGAAATAGACGTTAATCTTGCTTTCCAAGATCCCACAAGCTTCACTTTTAAGCTCTCATACTATTTTAGGGTTTAACTCTCAAGAGGCAAGGTGAAAGAATGGACCAAAATGAACCCGCAATAAAAAAGATAAAAAGCTGCTATATGTTGGAGAAAAATCTGCACCATGACAAATTTTTCTAAGTTCAAATGAACTTCGACGGGGTGCACGGAATTCATTTGAAGTCCAATATGTGAAAATGAACTATGTATTCATACAACATTTGACGCTTCGGACAGAATGGCAATATCAAATTTTCAAAAAAAAATATCATTTTCATAGAGTTGACCCTCGAAACACGAAATTATAATTTTCCAAAGCGAGGATCAAAATGAGATTTAAATGTCATAAAATAACATCAAATATGTTACCATCCTAAATCTGATGTTCCGAATCTATTCGCGAAGTCATATTTTCTATCAAAAGTCATTCGACCAAATATGGGTCCCACACCCATATTTCTAATTTTCCAACTTTTCAACTTTTCGAACAATAGATCAAAATGAGCTTGGGTGCACCGGGACCAAAACCAAATGTCTACCTAGCCTAAAATTGATATTCTGGAGCAATCCGTTTATCTATCCATTGCACGGATCAAAAGATATTCACATAAGTCCAAAATAAGGCTCTCGAAGCTATCAAAAATCACAATATCGCATAAATGGTACCAAATGCATTAAAAACTATGTTAATCACTCCCACACCCCAGAAATACCATAATACAACTACAGGGAGGGGTAAAATAGTCAAATCACAAAAAATTACATATTAAACATAATTCATGAAAAGCAGGTCGTTATATTATCCACCGCTAAAAATCTAAGTCGTCCTCGAACTAAGGTAAAGAAATACCAAAATCAATGAAGAGCTGGGGATAAGAACTACGCATATTAGACTCGACCTCCCAACTATCCTCATCTACATATCGATGTCACCACTAGACCTTAACCATAGGGATCACTCTAGAGCACAGCAGCCTAACATCCCTAGCCAATATGGAAATCGGTTTCTCAACAAAACACAAACGCTCATCTAATTGAAATGACTCCAACGAGTAATATGGGACTCAGCCGGAAAGTAATGGCAAAGCATAGAAATATGAAAAACTGGATGAAAAGATGATAGATCAAGGGGAAAAAGCCAACTCACAAGCCATATCACCGAAATTCTGAAGAATCTCAAATGGACCAATATACTTGGTGCTAAGCTTTCCCCTCTTCCCAAACCTCATCACACCCATCATGGGTGAAACTTGAAGGAAAACATGATCACCAACACCATATCTCAAGGCACAAAGTCTATTATTAGTATAACATTTCAGCCTACTCCGAGTCGCTCTAAGTCTATCCTGAATGACCCAGACTCTATCCAAAGACTCACGAAGCAAGTTCGTACCTTGAGGTCTAACCTTTGAAACATCAAACTAACCCACTAGGAAGAGACAACGCCTACCATATAATGCCTCAAAAGGAACCATGTCGATACTGGAATGATAGATGTTGTTATATGCAAACTCAACTAAAGTTAAATGTTGCTCACACTGGCCAGCAAAATCCATCACACATGTATGGAGTATAGCTTTAAAAACTTGAATAGTCCGCTCTGACTGGACAATAGTCTGGGGGTGAAACTCTATGCTAAGATCAAATTAAGTACTCAACTCTTCATGAAAAGTCTTTCTAAAGTTATTTGTGAACATATAATCTCGATCTAAAATAATGGACACTAGCACACTATACAGACGCATAATCTCATAAATGTAGATATGGGTCAACCTCTCAGCATTGAATGAGACCTAAACCAGAATAAAAAAGGATGAATTGGTCAATCGATCAATGATGACACAAACATTGTCAGAACCATGAGATGTACGAGAAAAATCAGTCATAAAGTCCATGGATATACGTTCCTACTTCTACTAAGGAATTGGCAACCTTTGAAGTAACCCACTAGGCCTTATATGCTCGACCTTCAACTACTAAAAATATAGGCAACGAGCCATAAAATTTGCTACATCTTTCCTCATATCACACCACCAGTAATACTGCCTCAAATCACAATACATTTTAGTCACACCTGGATGGATGGAATATCTGAAATAATGGGCCTCCTCCAAGATCAACCTAATCTAGTCACCTACTCTTAGCACACAAAAACAACCTCCAATCTGCAAAACACTATATGAATTAAGTGAGGCTTCCTTAGCCTCCCCACTCAACACCCTATCTTAAATCAACCTTAATCCAACATCACTAAACTAATGAGCTCAAATCTATTCCATCACTGAAGATCTAGTATACACAAATGCCAAAACATGCCCAGGTGTCGAAATATCAAGACTAACCATCTGGTGAACTGAACCTCTAAGGATAAAAGTCTTCCCAGACTCAAAAGATGCGCCAAGCGACCCATGCTAGTCGACTTTCGGGTCAAGGCATTCGTAACCACATTAGCTTGCCCGAATGATAGAGAATGGTAAAGTCATAATCCTTAAGAGACTCAAGCTAGTGGCACTGCCTCATATTAAACTCTCACTGGGTGAAGAAGTACTGAAGTCTACGATGATTTAAGAAGATCTCACAGCATACTCTATACAAGTAGTGCCTCCAACACTTCAAGGAAAACACAATTGTGCATAACTCCAAATATTAGGTAGGATAATTCTCTAATGAGGCTTAGACTGTCGATACGCATAAGCAATTACCTTACCCTCCTGCATTAAAACAACACCTAATCCAACACCTAAAGCATCACAAATGATGGTAAAGCCCATGCCCTCCTTGGATAAAGCTAAGATAGAGTTGAATTTAACAAATCCTTGAGCTTTTAGAAGCTCGCCTCACAACCATCAGACCACTGAAAAGAAATCTCTTTCGAGGACCACTTGGTCAATGGAGCTACAATGGACGAAAACCCACAACGAAACACCAATAATAACCTATAAAGCCAACAAAACTCAAAATCTTGGTGGGTGAAGTAGGTCTAGCCTAGTCACAAACTGCTGCAACTATGGTTGGATCAACCAAATACCTTCCCTAGTCACCACATGATCCAAGAAAGAAACAGACTCTAACCAAAACTCGCACTTAGAGAACTTTGCATACAACTTCTCATCCCTTAATATCTGAAGCACAATCCGCAAATGCTCCTCATACTCAGCCTAAGTTTAGGAATAAACCAAGATATCATCTATAAATATAATGACAATGGAGTTGAAATACGATCGCAACACCCAATTTATCAACTCCATGAATGCGACAGGGGCGTTGGTCAACCCAAAAAATATGACGAAGAACTCAAAATCACCATACCAAGCCAGAAAAGTTTTCTTCAGAATATTCGATGCTCTAATCCTCAATAGGTGATAACCGAACCTTAAATTAATCTTTAAAAATACCGCAACACCATGTATCTGATCAAATAAGTCATCAATACGGGGAAGAGGACACTTATTATTAAATATCATCTTATTCAACAATTGATAATCAATATACATATGCATAGATCTATCCTTTTTCATTACAAACAAGACAAGCGCACCCCAAAATGATAGACTAGGTTAGATAAACCTCTTAGCCAATAACTCTTCCAGCTTATCCTTCAATTCTTTCAATTCCACTGGGGATATCCTATAAGGAAGAGAAAAAATAGGCTTGGGTGCCCTGCTCAAAATACTGGCAAAATCAATATCTCAATTCAAAGAAATACCAGGCAAGTCCGTAGGGAACATATCTATAAACTCACGAACAACACGGACATAATCTAAGGAAGATGTAAAACAACACTAGTATCATGAATATGAGCTAATTAAGATAAACATACCCTCTCAACAAATTTACAAGCCTGAACATAAGATATAATCCTCTTAGGATTTGATGAAGTGCACCTTTCCAAGCTATCCTTTGCCCACCCGACGAAGCTAAAGTCACAATCTTGGCGTAACAATTTAGGATAACATGATAAATCGGCAACCAATCCATATCCAAAATAACATCAAAATCAACTATATCTAAAATAATCAAATCCACCAATATCTCACGCCCGAAAAAAGTCACAACATAAGATCGGTATAGTCGATCCAACACTAAAGAATAACCTAGTGGGGTATATAAACGAATAGAAATTGCAAGAGTCTAACTAACAGAATTTAAACCTAAAGAAAAAAATGCAGAGACATAGAAGAAAGTCAATTTGAGATCAAATAACAGAGATGGAGGTTTGAAATAAATGGGGACAATACCTATGATAACATCATTAAACGCCTTTATCTCTTTCCTAGCGGGTATAGCATAACATAAACAACTGCCACCAACTAGCTAAATAGCCCCGCGACCACTACTGCAGGCTCCACTACCTTTACCCCTTACACATCTGGTATAACCTCTACCTCTCAAAGCTCTAGTAGGAGCAGCACTAATTATACAGCGGGGACAGTCCTTGTCCAAATAGCCAATCTTATCACACACAAAGCAACATTTCTGGCCCAACTCTACCGGAGAAGGTATAACTGGTCTGAACGACCACCTTGAACTGTTGAACCCAAAGATCATCCACCTAAACTCTCTAAGGCCGCCTGCACTGGCCTACCCTGATATGTACGAGAACCTCAAAAAAATCTACCATAGGGAGACTGACCTTTAAACTCACTAAGACGATGCACTTTCATGGTGCCACCCTAAGATACTCAAAGAATACCCTTTGTCATTTTATCTTGATCCATAACACACTGACAAAAATCCCCAAGCACATCCATTTGAGATGTAGCCAACTGAAGGAAGACATTTACACCCTTCACAAACTTCCAAATCTTCTTAAACTCGGTGGCAATGCTATCATAAGAATATTTGGACAGGGTATGGAATCGTGCCTTATATTCAACAACTATCATGGATCCCTGCTCCAAATAATCAAAGTCTTCCCACACACGACCTCTCAAACTGAAAGGCACAAATCTCTCTAGGAAATCCTCAACAAACTAATCCTAAATCATCTCGAGAGAATCATGTGGTCTAGATATGATAAGCGACTTCTACCAATCTTTCATCGCATCTCTTAACTGATAAGATATAGTATAAGCCACAACATCCATACAGAAAGAGTAAAACACAACTCAAAACACAGGGTATGAAAAAAATTTGCATCATAAAGGACATAATAAGAGAAGTTTCCCGAAGACGTCTTATAGCCTTTCAAAGATAGATACAAATGTCTACATATCGATATGCGAGACTTTATTAGATATCTTATTCTTGCACCAGTAAGACCAATGAACCTGGCTACTGTGATACCAATTTACCATGGCCCAAAAATGAGGGTGATGATATCACTTATTGTGGCGTACCTTAAAAAGTAAGTCTATCACCCAAACTGATACAAAAAGAGAAAAAGATAGAAATACCCCAAAGTAAGGCTTCTAGAATGAAGCAGAATCATACAAGTAACCATAACAATACGGAACGAACTTATCAAAAATACCAATCATACCCAAAACCAGGTGTCAATAGTGTAAGAACTAATAATATAGTAGAGGAGTCAAATACATTAGAAAAATAGCCACTAAAGAATAATATCTGTCTCTGAATACTAATAAAGACATAAATACTATAGAAAGATAGAGGTGAACTTTGGATACATAAATGTCTAACTGCTACCTTGAAAGCTCTACTAATCACCCGAGTTAAGTAAGACGAGGCACACTCGATCTAGGACCGGCATCAAAAGGGCACAAAAGGTATAAGGACAGACCACTTGTACTTAGTAGATATCATAGACTGACCAAGCAAAGTAGTATATAAAGTATATAAAATATACACTAAGGGCACGTCACCAGTAATAAAAAAATATCCCACAATGGTAGCCCATACCGCTTGCACTAACAGTTCTAATATATCACATATATTGCAACATCACACCAAGATATAAGTAGAATAAGAGGGAACATACATGTACAAGAATATCAAACACATGTAAAAAAAAAATTAAGATAATTACATAGATAGAAAGTCAATATGGCAATACAACACAATATAAACACAATAAAGTAAGTTCAATGTATATGATGATGATGATGATGATGATGCATGAGGTCATTTCACAACCTACAAGATCACCGCACAATCCCCGTTTATACCGATGGAGGAAAGCCTCCCAACGCAGGATCCATAAGGGGTTCATCAACCTGTATACAATTCACATATCTCATATCACCTTTTTGGCACATCCCTCAAAAAAGGTTTTATAAGGTTCTACAATATCACCTCCCGAGCATATCCCTCGGGAAGGGTTTTTTAAAAAGGTGTTGTTAGTGTTACTCAGATATTTCCATGGTGGTACCAATATTTCATGAATGAGTATCATATGAGGATGTAATGCTCTCTTAAAGCCATAAAAAATCACAATATCTCATAAATGGTACCAAAATGCTTCAAAAACTATGTCAATTACCCCACACCCCAGAAATACCATAATGTAACTATGGGGAGGTAAAACAGTCAAATTACACAATCACAAATTACACATATTTTATCAAAAGCAGGTTGTTACATCATCCGCCACTAAAAATCTAAGTCATCTTCGAACTAAGGCAAAGAAATACCTAAATAAACCAAGAGCTAGGGATAAGAAATGCGTATATCAGACTCAACCACCCAAGTAGCCTCATCTACTAGTCGATGTCACCACTAGACCTTAATCAAAGGGATCACTCTAGATCGCAACCGCCTAACATCCCTAGCCAATATGTAGATCGGCTTCTTAACAAAAGACAACCGCTCATCTAACTAAACTGAATCTCAATAAATAACACGAGACTCGTCTGGAATATAACAACAAAACATAGAAACATGAAAAATTGGATGAACAACGGATAGATCAAAGGGAAAAGCCAACTCATTAGCCATATCACCAACAGTCTGAAAAATCTCAAATAGACCAATATACTTAGGGGTAAGCTTGCCCCGCTTCCCAAACCTCATCACACCTTTCATGGGTGAAACTAAAAGGAAAACACAATCACTAACACCACATCTCAAGGAACAAAGTCTACGATCAGCATAACACTTCTGTCTACTCTGAATCGTTCTATGTCTAACCTGAATGACCCAGACTCTATCTAAAGACTCACAAAGCAAGTCCGTACCTTAAGGTCTCACCGATAAAACATCAAATTAACCTACTGGGGAGAGATAACACCTACCATACAATTCCTTGAAAGGAGCTATGTTGATACTGGAATAGTAGATCTTATTATATGCAAACTCAGCTAAAGCCAAATACTACTCCTACTAGCTACCAAAATCTATCACGTATGTGCGGAGCATATCTTTCAAAACATGGGTAGTCCGCTTTGACTGGCCAATAGTCTGGGGGTGAAACGTTGTGCTAAGATCAACTCGAGAACCCAACTTATCTAGAAAATTCTTCCAAAAGTGAGATGTGCACATAGAACATCAATATAAAATAATGGACAACGACATACCATAAAGATTCACAATCTCACGAATATAGATACGGGACAATCTCTTAGCACTGAATAACACTTGAATCAGAATAAATAAGATGACTTGGCCAATCGATCCATGATGACCTAAATACTATAAGAGCTACGAGATGTATGAGGCAAACCAGTCACAAAATGTATGGTGATCCCTTCCTACTACCACTCAGGAATGGGTAACATCTGAAGCAACACTTTAGGCCTCATATGCTCTATCTTCACCAGCTGACAACATAGGCAATGAAATACAAAATCCTCTACATCTCTTCTCATACCACCCCACCAGTAATGCTGCCTCAAATTATGATACATCTTAGTCATACCCAGATAGATAAAATATCTAGAACAATAGGCCTCCTCCAAGATCAACCTAATCCACTCACCCACTCTTAGCATACAAACTCAACCTCCAATCCACAAAACTCCATCTAAATTAAGTGAGGCTTCCTTAGCCTCCCCACTCAACATTTTATCTCAAATTAACCTCAATTCAGCATCATCAAACTGATGATCTTGAATCTGCTCCATCAGAGAAGATCTAGCCTACACAAATACCAAAACATGCCCAGGTGTCAAAATATCAAGCTTAACCATCTGGTTAGCTAAAGACTGAACCTCTAAGGCTAAAAGCCTCACCTGGATCAAAAGATGTGTTAAGCTACCCATACTAGTCGACTTCCAGCTCAAGGCATCCACAACTATAGTAGCCTTACCCAGATGATAGAGAATGGTCAAGCCATAATCCTTAAGTAAATCAAGCCAACGACCCTTCCTCATATTAATCCCTTACTGGATGAAGAAGTACTGAAGGCTAAGATAATCTGAGAAGATCTCACAATGAACTCCATACAAGTAGTGCCTTCACAATTTCAAGGAAAACACAACTGCGCATAACTCCAAATTATAGGTAGGATAATTCCTCTCATGAGGCTTCAACTGATGAGATGCATAAGCAATTACTTTACCCTCCTGCATCAACACAACACCTAACCCAATACCTAAAGCATTACCAAAGATGGTAAAGATCACGCCCTCCTTGGGCAAAGACAAGATAGGAGTTGAAGTCAACAAATCCTTGAGCTTTTGAAAGCTCACCTCACACGTATCGGACCACTAAAAATGAATCTTCTTCTAATTTAACTTGGTCAATGGAACTGCAACGGATTAAAAATACTCAACAAAATGCCGATAATAACCTACTAAACCAACAAGACTCTGAATCCCGGTAGGTAAAGTAAGTCTATCCCAATTAAAAACCGCTGCAAGCTTGGCTGGATCAACTATAATACCTTCCTTAGTCACCACATAACCCAAGAAAAAAACAAACTCCAGCCAAAACTTCCACTTAGAGAACATCACATACAACTTCTCATCCCTCAATCTCTGAAGCACAATCCATAAATGTTTCTCATGCTCAGCCTCACTTTTGTAATAAAACAAGATATCATCTATAATACAATAACAAGGGAGTCAAAATACAATCGAAACACCCAGTTCATCAACTTTATGAATGTGGTAGGGCATTGGTCAACCCAAAGGACATGACCAAGAACTCATAATAACCATATCGAGTCCAAAAAATTATCTTCAAAATATTTGATGCTCTGATCCTCAACTGGTGATAAATGGACCTTAAATCAATCTTTAGGAATACTAAAACACCCTGTACCTGATCAAATAAGTCATCAATATAGGGAAGAGGACACTTATTCTTAATTGTCACCTTATTCAACTGTCGATAATCAATACATATATGCATAGACCTATCCTTCTTATTTACAAACAAGACAGTTACACCCCAAGGAGATACACTAGGTCAGATAAACAATCATCCAACAACTCCTACAATTGATCCTTTAATTCTTTCAACTTGGTTGGGGCCATCCTATAAGGAGTAATAGAAATAGGCTTGGTGCCCAATTCAACATCAATGGTAAAATCAATATCTCGATCCGAAGGCATACTAGGGAAGTTCGTAGGGAACACATCTATAATCTTACAAACAGTACGGACATAATCTAAGGAAGGAGGTAAAACAACACTAGTATCACAAATATGAGCCAAATAAGATAAACATCCCCTCTCAACCAATTTGTAAACCTGAATATAAGATATAATGCTCTCAGGACCCGAATGAAGTCCACCCTTCCAAGCTATCCTTGGCATACACGGCGAAGCTAAAGTCATGATCTTCACATAACAATATAGGACAACATGATAAGGAGTCAACCAATATATACCCAAAATAACATCAAAATCAACCATATCTAACAAAAGCAAGTCTGCCAACATCTCATGCCAGAAAAAAGTCACAACACAAGATTGATCTGCCCGATCCACCACTAAAGAATCACCTAATGGAGTAGATATACGAATATGCATGTCAAGAGGCTCACCAATATAATCAAAACTCAAAGAAAAATATGTAAACACATAGGAAAAAGTCAGTCAGGGATCAAATAACACAAATATAGGTTTGAACAAACGGGGCTGATACATGTGATCACAGCATCAGACGTCTCCGTCTTTGGCCTAGCGAGTATAGCATAGCACTGACCACAACACCAACTGGTTGAATAGCCCTACGACCACCACCACGGACTTTAATTCCTTTACCCCTCGTACCTCTGGTAGAACCTCTACCTCTCATAACTATAATAGGAGTAACTCTAATCACATACTATGACAGTCTTTATCCAAATAGACAACCTCATCACACACAAATAAACCTATACGACCCAACTACATTGGAGAAGGTATATAGGGACCGAATAACCACCCTGAACTTCTAAACCCAAAGATCAACCACCTGAACTTTGTAAGGCTTCCTACATTGGCATACCCTGATACCCATGAGAACCTCTAAAATCTCTACTATGGGGAGACTATCCTCTGAACTCACTAAAATAACACACCTTCTTGGCGCCACCCTGTGATACTCAAAGAATACCCTCTTTCATCTTAGCATAATCTATAATACTCTAAAATAAAGCCCCAAGAACAACCATCTAAGGTGTATCCAACTGAAAGGAGACATCCAAACCCTTCACAAACTTCTGAATCTTCTCAGACTCAGTGGAAATGCTATTATAAGAATATCTAGATAGGGCATGGAAGTGTGCCTCATATTCAACAACTATTACAGATCCCTGCTCCAAATGATCAAACTCGCCCCACATACGGTCTCTCAAACTAAAAGGCATAAATCTCTCTAGGAAAGCCTCGATAAACTAATATAAAGTTATCTTAGGAGAATCACAGTGTCTATAACTAACAAGTGACCTCCACCAATCTCTAGCCCCATCTCTCAACTGATAAGATATAGTATAAGCCACAACATGAATACAGAAAGAGTGAAATACAACACAAACACAAGGTATAAAAAACTTTGCACGATAAAATATAAATTGATGAAAGTTTCCTAAGGACGTCCTATAGCCTCTCGAAGATAGATACGGACATTTATATATCGATCTATGAGACTCTATTAGACATTTCATTCTTACATCGTTGAGACTAATGAAACCTGGTTGCTCTGATACCAATTTGTCATGACCCAAAAACAAAGGTCATATTGGCACTTGTCGCAGGGTACCTTAACAAGTAAGCCTATCATCTAAACTGATATAAAAAAAGAAAAAGACAAAAATACCCCAAGGTAAGGCTTTTAGAACAAATTCAAACCATTCAAGTAATCATACCAATGCGAAAAGAACTTATCCAAAATATCAATCATGCCCAAAACCAAGTGTCAATGGCGTAAGAACTACTAATACAATCGAGGAGTCAAACACATTAGAAAAATAATCAAAAAGGAATAATATTTGTCTCCGAATACTAATAAAGGCATAACTACTATAGAAAGATAGAGGTGAACTCCTGAAATATAAATGTCCAGCTGCTACCTTGGAAGCTCCAATAATTGCCTGAGTCAAGCAAGCTGAGGCGCACTCGAGCTAGGACCTACACTGAAAGAGCGCATAGGCATGAGTACGACCCACTTGTACTCAGTAGCTGTCATAGGCCAACCTAGAAAAGTAGTAAATAAAGCATACAAAATATACACAAAGGGCACATCACCTGCAATAAAAAAATGTTCCATAACAATAGCCCACTCTGCTAATATATCACATATATTGCAACATCACACCATGATAAAACATAAGTATGCATTATATCACATATAAGTAGAACAAGGGGGAATATGCATATATAAGATCATCAAATACAAGGAAAAAAAAAAGATAAGACATTTACATAGATGACAAGTCAATATGGCAATACAACACAATAAAGTAAGCTCAATATATATGATGATGATGATGATGCATGAGGTCTTCATGCAACCTTTGGGATTATTGCATAATCCCCATATACACCTATGGTGCCAATCCTCCCAACGCAGGACCCATGGGGATTCATCAACCCATATTCAATCCATATATTTCATATCTCCTTTTTGAAACATCCCTCAGAAAGGATTTTTTAGGTGTAAAATATCTTCGCTCTGGCACATCCCTTGGGGAGGATTTTTAAAAAGGTGTTGCCAGTGTTATGCAAGTGTCGAGACGGTGGTACCAATGTTTCATAAATGAGTATGATATGAGGATGTAGTGCTCACTACCAATCACAATGAGTATTTTCATAATCAATCACATGATATATTTTCATAACCAACCACAATGATACATTTTCACAACCACGTGAGCCAATATTCACTCATTATTTTCATTTTATCCATGAACTTCCACATGTCTCATAACCCAATAACGTATGAATATAATCACAATACACCAATGGTACCACATTAAGCATTTTACAACAGAAACTAATTATTCACATGTATTTAAGGTTGTCAGTATCACATAGGACCCCATAGGGTCTCACATATCACATAATATCTAATTTCGACAATTATATCACATATAAGCCCCCACACGGGTTCAACACATTGATAGCCAATTTTCATGATTAGTTTTCACTATTAACATGCATTTTGTACTATCATTTACTACTCAGCCCAATCTAAAAGAGTTAAGTCATAACCTACCAGGAATGCCAAAATCGGTCCGCTACACTTCGAACCTACGATCTTACTTTTCATGAACGATTTCGAACTCCACTAAAAATATAAAATATGGAATCTACGCATCCAAAAAAAATCAAGTATTTTTAGAAACCTACAGCTGAAAACCCAAGTCAAAACTAAGGTTCAAATCAAAGAAAAACTATTTTTAAACTTTACTAAGTAAAAAACTTTGAAATCCGTGTTAAAAGCAAGAATCAAAGTTATTTTGAAGGTTATATTCATTAAAAACTAGTAATTATAAGATAAAAATATTATTTACGTGAAAATGAGTGAAATTAGGATTTAAAATCAAATCCTAAGATTTTTGGGGTTTTGAAAAATTAATCAAGAATTACTAAGAAAAGGGTGAATTTTACCTTAAATCCATAAGAGAATCAAGAAATAGATGTTAATCTAGCTTCTCAAGCTATTACAAGCTTCACTTTTAAGCTCTCACACTATTTTAGGGTTTAACTGGTGAAAGAATGGATAAAATAGGTCAAAAAGGGATAAAAAGCTGCTATATATTGCCAAAAAATCTGCACTATAGCAGATTTTTCTAAGTCCAAACAAACTTCGACAGGATGTCCGAAATTCGTTTGGAGTCTGAAATATGCAAACAAACTATGTATCCACACTAAATTAGACGCTTTGAGCTCAATGGAGCTATCAAATTTTTTAAAAAATATTATTTTCATAGAGTTAACTCCCGAAACTCAAAATCATAATTTTTCGTAACGAGGGTTGAAATGTGATTTAAAAGCCGTAAAATCATACCAAATATATTACCACCCTAAAATCAATGTTCTGGATCTGCTGGGGAAGTCGGATTTTCAATCCAAGGTCATTTAGGCCAAATGTGAGTTTCACACTCATATTTTTAATTTTTCAACTTTCCGACCAATTAGTCAAAATGAGCTCGGGTGCACCAAAATCCGAACCAAAGGTTCCTATCAAGCCTAAAATCAATATTCCCGAGCTGCTGGCACAGTCCATTCAATCATCCATCACACGGATGAAAAGATATTCACATAAGTCCAAAACAAGGCTCTCGAAGCCATCAAAAACCACAATATCGCATAAGTGGTATCAAAATGCATCGGGAACTATGCCAATCACCCCCACACCCTAAAAATACCATAATGCAACTATGCATAGGGGTAAAAAAAGTCAAATAACAAATTACATATATTTCATCAAAGACATGTCGTTACAATTCACCTATCATCTGATGCATTAGTCATATGTGCATTTATTGTCAGTCTACAGTTTGATATTAACAAAATTTGTTGTTGTGAAATAATTGAGTTAAGAGCACAACTTTCAGATTATGTAATTAAAATTATTTATCTTGATAATATTGATTAATATCGAGCTGGTTTAGCGTTAAATATCTAAAATAAATAATTGTATCATTGCTTACGAGAATGAAGCTTCATGTTTGATAGGAACACGCCCCATGAAGCTTGAAATAAGAAATGGCCAAAATATTTCCGTTACAAGACAAATTATGTTAATTATCAATTAATTAATAAAGCTTTTTGACACTAACGAAGTGAAATATTTATACGTAAGAAATCGCTTCTGTAAAACTCATAACAATTCAAATATAAAATACTCTGAAGTGTCAAAATATGATTAAAAATAGGCATAATTAATACTTACTTATCTATTGAAACGTGTGTTTCACGTTTATTACATTATTGCAGTATATTTTTGAAAAAATTATTAACAACTGAACTAAGAGCAAAATCATAAATTAAATCATAGACTAATTTTAAGATAAAAGTGTATGTTATTTATACTAGATACAATGAAAATCCATAAATCCTTCTATTCCCGTTAATATTAATCAAATCTCATACACCGTATATTTGACCAAATATTGTCATACCAATTACAATCAATTGACAATATCATCCACTATCAACAAACATATCTATCTATTTGATAATAGTAATCCTATACGAAACAAATTAAAGATTAAAAAAAAATACTTGCTCTAGATCATCATCTTTTCTAGCAACAATATGAGGTGAAGTCCAGCCACGATCATCCATCTCACCTGCACTCATACGTAATCTTCTCGACCTCCTAGTTGAGCCGATATTAGTTACTGAATTTAATAACATCCTTCACATAATTCAACCTAAATCACAAGAACGATATACTTTATTTTTGTTCGATAATTGTTGCTTCAATTTTATTATAAGACAATAGCCGAGGGACGTAGTGAAAAAGGAACTAAAGTCTTACCCAATAATTTCACCGTCTGGTACGAACATGAACTCTTGATTCTGAATGATCACCTCTAATAATTTATGTCAGTACGAAATTTAAACATTATTATATTGTGCATAGCTAAATCATACATGAAGCTTTTGCTAAGGCATCCCAGCTATGTGCACCTAGAATGGCTACAATCATAGCTGGTCTTTCTTGGAACGATTGCTTTCTTCGTAGTTCTTTGTCTTGCATGGAGTAAAACTTTCCGCAATAAAAAGAGAACCACTATTTTCCTAAAATAATTAAAAAGAAAAGAGGTAAAACTTTTATTTTTTTAGCCACTTCATTCAACGACAACATGCTTGTCAAATATGCATAAATACTATCAAATATCTGTGAAGAAGTAAAACTTGCAATAACCAAAAAGAGAACCATCAGTTACAAAAATAATACTTAAAAAAAAGAGATAAAACTATGGAACTTCAAATATTACCATTTTTTTGCATCTTGAAAGAGGTTTGAGAAATACCTCATCGTACAAAGCTTTAATATGAATATATACGTTATACATGTGGTAGATTTTTCATGCTAAAAGGTTATTTTTAAAAAAAAATCCTTGCTCGATCCTTCTGGGACGCACTACTATTACTGTTAGGAAAGACGGGCACACAATCAAAGAGCCCGACAGGGTAGCAGCGAAAAATACTTAAGACTAAACTTTTCCTTTTAACTTGAACCAAGAGGACACAAATAAACAAAAGAAAATAGTGTAATATACAACAAAAAACTCAACCAAATGAAACAAGACAAGAATAAAGGCAATCACACGAGACACAAGATTTATGTGGAAACCCTTCAATGTAAAGAGTAAAAAACCATGGGACGAAAACCTCCACTATAATCACCAAAGAGTTACAATATTGTCCTCCAAAATGGCCACCAAACAAGTGTCAAACAACAAGAAACAATACATAATCCACAGCACCAAACACTAGAGAAATAAAGGAGTAAAAGCACAAAAAATGCAGCTACTGTTCAGGAATAAACAACAGGAGATACAGGCCACAAAATTAAGCTCCGTCAGTTCCTAATCAAAGATTGAGATGAGAGGAACAAGAAATCCAAAAATCAGCTCAATCGTACAAGAAACGAAGCGGGAATCGCAGTTTGAAGTTGACAGCTGTGGCTGAAATTTAGATGCGAAAATCAGCTTTATTTTTCTCTCTTTTGGCTGTTGAAAACTCTCATTTTTTAATGGTGAATAAGACCTAAAAATATCAATATATATTCCCCATAGTAATGAGCCTATGGGAAAAAGTGGGATAGTCCAAATTGAGCTTCATTTTATCCACATAGGAAGGGACAAAGGCCCATGACCCAACAATTCCCCCCCCCCCCCCCCCTTCCGACTATGTAGAGGAGACCGCCATCTCGGCGATCATGCAACAATCTTCAAACTTCACTCTTGACAAAGCTTTAGTCATCATGTCGGAACCATTATCATCTGTATGAATCTTCTCAAGTTCAAGCAACTTAAAAGCCAACATATCCCATATCCAATGGTATCTCACATCAATGTGTTTAGACCGATCATGAAATATAGAATTCTTTCCAAGATGTATGACACTTTGACTGTCGCAATGAAGAACATACCTCTATTGAGCACAACCAAGTTCCCCCAAGAATCTCTTCATCCAAAGCAATTCTTTACAAGCTTCAATGGCAGCAATAAGCTCAGCTTCTTTAGTAGATAGAGCAACAGATTTTTGCAACCTAGATTGCCAAGACACGACTCCCCCTGCAAAAGTAACCAAATACCCTGAAGTAGACTTACGAGTATCAACATTATCGGCCATATCTGAATCTGTATAACCACAAAGATTAGGTTTCCCTATACCAAAACACAAACACAGACTAGAAGTGCCACAAAGATACCTCATAATCCACTTCACAACATTCCAATGTTCTCTGGATTAGAAAGAAAACGACTAACAACACAAACAACATGACAATATCCGGTCTTGTGCAAACCATTACATACATCAAACTACCAATAGCTGAAGCATAAGGAACTTTCTCCATATCTTTCTTCTCATCATCACTGGAAAGACACTACTTCGTGCTAAACTTGAAGTGCATAGCTAAAGGTGTACTGGCAACCTTATCCTTGTCCATGTTAAACCTTCGAAGTACTTTCTGAATATACTTATCTTGTGATAACCACAACTTCTTGGCCTTTCTGTCACGAACAGTCTGCATGCCAAGAATCTGCTTTGCTGGTCCTAAGTCATTCATAGAAAAAGACTTACTCAACTCTTGCTTCAAATTTTCAATCCTGCAAGCATTATGACCAATAACAAGCATGTCATCAACATAAAGCAACCCAATAATAAAGTCACCATCAGAAAATTTTTGCACAAAAACACAATAGTCTGAAGTAGTTTTCTTAAAGCCCTGCTAACTCATAAAGGAACCAAACTTCCTGTACCACTGCCTAGGAGCTTGTTTCAAACCATACAAGCTTTTTTTTCAATTTGCAAACATAATTCTCTTTTCCCTTGAATTCAAAACCTTCGGGTTGCTCTATATAAATTTCTTCATCTAAGTCACCGTGGAGAAAAGCAGTTTTAACATACATTTGCTCAACTTCTAAATCTAGACATGCATCTAAGCCTCGAACCACACAAATGGATGACATCTTTACAACTGGAGAAAATATCTCATCAAAATCAACTCCCTTTTTCTGGTTAAATCCCTTCACAACCAATCTAGCTTTGTACTATGGAATTGGATTACCAAAAATCACGGAACTAAAACCTCCACTATAATCACCAAAGAGTTACAATATTGTCCTCCAAAATGGCCACCAAACAAGTACCAAATAACAAGAAATAATACATAATCCACAACACCAAACACTAGAGAAATAAAGGAGTGAAAGCACCACAAATGCAGCTACTGTTTGGGAATGAAGAACAAGACCTACAGGCCACCAAATCAATTTCTGTCAGTTCCTAATCAAAGATTGAGATGAGAGGAACAAGCAGTCCAAAAATCAGCTCAATCGGACAAGAAACGAAACGAAAATCGCAATTTGAAGTTGACAGATGTGGCTGAAATTTAGGTGCAAAAATCAGCTTTGTTTTTCTCTTTTTGCTGCTAAAAACTCTCTTTTTGTGATGGTGAATAAGATCTAAAAAGATCAATATATATGCCCCATAGTAATGGACCTATGAAAAAAAGTGGGTTGGTCCAAATTGGACTTCGTTTGAAGGGATAAAGGCCCATGACCCAACAGTTACTACTCTTTACCACCAAATATACAAAGCACATAATTTATTCAATGTTGTTAATGAGTATTCAACGCTTACACAAAGCTTAAAATTGTAACCTGACAACAAAAAAATCAATACATAAAGAATATTTATCCACGTAATTTTTATAAAAACTTCAAAAAAAGAACACTTAGAGGACAGTATACCAACATTCCTCCTCATATAGCTATTTATTAAAAGGAAAAAAAAGAAGCAGAACACAATTTGTAGCAATTGATTGAAAAATATTATGTTTTTATTTCTACACAACAAATAACTACCACACAAAAACATAGGTGCATCAGCTTGAAAAATTAATGACACTAACCTTGTGATTCAAATCTCTCACCTTATCAACATCCTTCAAATCACACAACAAAAAGAGGCAGACAACTAGATGGTTGAACTAAAAAAATTTCTACCGATGTATACTTATTCTATCATGTGCTTCCACATATTTTAGGAGTCTTAATTTCTTTTCATATATTTAGGAATCTTTAATTTAATAAAATAAAATAATTAATTTCTTTTCATATAATTTGGAGTCTTTAATTTAATAAAATAATAAATTGGAGAAAAAAAAGTGAAAAAATTATTTTGTCTATTAAGAAGTATTAATAAAGGGTAAAAAGTTCAAACAATATTTCTAGGATCATTCAAACTTTTAATTTAACTAGTTTAACTTACGTGCTTCACACGTACGACCGTTGATTATTCAAAATTAGACGATTTTATCTATTGCAAAGATTTTTAATGAATTGCAAAAAGTTGAAATCACTTCTCAAAATCACTCACACTTTAATATAATAATGTAAACATAACATATATTTTATTGTAAACATATATATATTTTACCACTAGAAGTTTCAAGTGATTAATGGATCATCACTTTTGCGTATGTCAGCCAATACTTCTTTTGATGCATATATATTTATATTGATGTATTGCTAATGATAGCATAATCTTCGAATTTGGATTAATATGATGAATATTTTACATGAATAAGGCTATATATATGTTGCCTCTCCCACTTCCTAACAAATAAAAATTTGAATGTCAAAATTATATGTAAAGTTTATACTTTGCTAAAACATCAACAATGAAAAAAAGAGAAAAGAAAGAACGAAACTTTTTATCAAAAAAGCTTCTGACAAAAAAGAGAAAATAAGAAATCAAAGAAGAATTGAGAAGGGAAATTATGTAATGGAAAAGGCCGGTGATATGAAGGAGAACACTTGCTTTAATATTTATAATAATAAAAAGGATTAGTAACATAACATGAATATTTGAATAAATATAATTGCATGAATATTAAGTATATTTCTTTATTGTAATTAATGGTGTTTTATTGCAAAAAATTTAATTTAGCATTAAGGGGTGTACTATGTAACGTGGGTTGATTCAACTTCTTCTTTTTATTTCTTGACATTTTTGCATTGAATTATTTAATTGAACTTTTATTGATAATTCATTTAGGTTGTAGTAGAAATTAATCCAAAAAGACAGAAAAATGTCAAAAAAGAAAGAAAAAGAAAAAGAAAACTACAAACAGAAGTCATTGAAAGATGCCACATCAACATTCTTGCAACCTTCTTATATATATATATATATATATATATATATATATACACACACACATTGCCATAAAAGTACTTTTAAATCTGGGAAGTGGGAATAATATTTTTTTAAGAGGAATAATTTTTAAATTAAATAATAAAAAGTGCAATAAATAAGGTGAGAAAGTGGAAAAGTTTAATAGAATGAGATAATAATCATGTTATACATTTTTTTTTTTTTGGGTAAATTGTAGTTTCATTTCATCAAAAAGTATAGTTCCTTACAAAGCATGGTGATTACTGACCAATCACCCTCTCTATTCTGTCCTATACCATACACATACAATACTTTTTACATTTGAGTCTACTTTCTAATCAATACAAAAAAGCATTAGGGATATGAGTTTATAGACTTTAATCTCTTCTGCCATCTTTTAACTTGGAACCCTCTTGTGTGTATATAAATTGTAATATCTCTACAAATTCTATCACTTGAGTAGCTCTCCTTATGGAACCTGAGATTGTTCCTTGCTCTCTATATAGAATACATCATCATGCTGAAACCAACTGCAGTTAATTCCCAGAGGCCAGGAGTCTGTTTCATGCCTTTCAAGAGCCATTCTATCTCTGTCTCCTAGTTTACCATACTTCTATTCTGTCCCATCCATGTGAGTAATATTCTTCATATTCCTTTTATGATGCTACAAGCAAAGAACAGATGTTCAAACACCTCATCAGCTGGTCAACAGAAGACACAGATTTAGGGAACCTGTATCCCTATTTTTATCAGCCTGTTCACTATTGCTAATCTCTTTTGTAGGGATAGCCATAAGTTAAACTTATGGCTAGGTTACATAGTAGGATACATGATCAGCTTTTGCCAAGGTGCTTTTAGATATTGAGGTAACAGCCGCAAATAGATTTTTTTTATGCGAAACTTCTCTCCCTTCTATAACTTTTGCAGCCCACTCAACAAGTCCCTCTACACTATTTGTATTTCCATTACTAGTTTCCTTACATTTATTATCTTCCGTAGCACCCAAGAAATATTCGTGGGACATATGGTCCAGAGTCTGTTATTTTATGTAAAAACTATGTAGCTACTTTATCCATAAATAGTCTTTCTTTTGTGCTAATGCCTATAGGTGCTTTGTAATAGCAGCGTTATTCCACATGATCAAGTTTAACATATTTAGACCACAGGTTGACTGTACCTTCCCAGGAAACTAATGCCTTTTTTGATACCGCCGCTTGCCCTGTCCATAAATAAGATCTGTAGATTGTCTCTATACACTTCAACACCTTTTTAGGGATCAGGAAGACATGAGCCTAGTAAGATTGCATTCCAAATATCACTGTTTTTATCAACTGTAGCCTTCCTGCATAGTTTAAGAATTTAGCAGACCAGCATATTATACTTGTGGTGATCTTTTCAACCAGTTGCCAGCATAATGCTATGGATAGCTTCCTTGCAGCAATGGGAATCCATAAGTATTTAAAGAGGAACATACCTTCACAGTAGGCTATTTCTTATAGTATTTCTCTTTTTATCTATTTAGTAACTCCATCCAAGAATAGAGAATTTTTGTCAATATTAACCTGCAGCCCTGATTCTTGGGAAAATTTTATGAAGGCCTGGTTCATTAGTCTAATAGAGCTTAAATCAACCTTACAGAATAGCAACAAATTATCAGCAAAACACACATGAATTGCCCTTACTTTATTGCATCTAAGGTAAAATTAAAAATCCTTATGCTTTGCTAGTTGTTTAAGCACTCTACTTAGGTATTTCATTGTAATCACAAAAAGATTTGGAGATATTATATCTCCCTGTCTAATGTCTCTTTTACCTTTGAATGGTTTATTAAGCCTCAATTTATAGTCAAGTAGTAGGAGATAGAGTTTATGCACGCCATGATCTACCCCACAAATTTGCAAGGAAAACGTAGCTCTATCATCAATCTCTTTAGAAAAGCCCAATCTAAGGAATCATTAGCCTTTCTAATGTCTACTTTAAGAACACATCTTGGGGAAATACCTTTTCTGTTGTAACCATTAAATAACTTATGCACAAATAGAATATTATTAGCTATTGTTCTTAACTCGATAAATGCAGATTGAGCTTCTCCTATCAGTTCACCAATTACTTTTATCAATCTACCAGTAAGCACTTTGGTGATGATCTTATAGACAGTGGTGCAACAAACAATTGGCTTATAATCTTTTATATAAGCAGGGGCATTAGTTTTAGGGACCAAGGTAACAGCTGCACAGTTGACTCCATTTCCTAACTCATTTGTGTTGAAGAAATGAAAAACAACATTCAACAAATCATCTTGTACCTTATCCCAACATGTGGTGAATAATTCAATTTGGAACATATCTGCACCTGGGGCTTTCTCCTTCAATTTGATTGTTGTTTGTACTTCCTCAATTGTTACCTGTTATATCAGCAGTATTTGTTGCTCTTTGGTTAGGCAATACCCCCTTTGCACTATCTCTGCATCTGGCCAAGGGTGTACATCCCCCTTTTGTCCCATAAGGTTGAAAGAAAAGTGATGAACTCTGCTTCAATATCTTCAGGATCAGTTAGATTTGCACCTGCATCATTATGAATTGAGTTAATAGCATTTGCTCTAGATCTAATTTTCCACTGAGCATGGAAATATATCGTATTTGAGTCTCTACATTTGATCCATGTAGATCTAGATTTTTGTTTATACACTTGTTTCTCTATGGTAATTTATTTTTCAACATCATCCATAACCTATTTTTCCTGGTCAAACAGTGATGAGTTCCTTGGGTTTACAGCAATTCCAGCTTGATCTCTTTCCAAGCTTTGTCTAGCATTTTCCAACTTTTGTTGATAAGCAGCATAGCACATATTGATCTCTTTGATAGATACTTTTATAGATCTTAGTTTTCCCTCAAGGAACCTTTATAGAATCACCCTGGATCACAATGGACTATGTCTCTCTCACCTTTTTCCTGAACTCTGGATGGCTCATTACTGTGGTATATAGTTTGAAGGGTTTAGGATGCAAAGCTTTTGGAGTTATACCCTGGCAATTTATCAGTATAGAAGAGTGGTCAGATACTCCTAGTAGCATATAGTTTGTATATATGTGGCCATATCTGTACAACCACCAATAGTTCCTAAATGCTCAATCTATTTACTATAAACTCTATTAGTGTCCACCTGTTTATTACACCATGTGAAATGACTCCCTGTGGATTTTAAGGGAGTAAATAGATTTGTTTCAACTAAGTCTTTGAATCCTTGCACCTCTTGTTGAGTCACTAGATCTCCAATCCTATCTTTAGAACTCAAGACAGTGTTGAAATCCCCTATCACTAAACACTCCCTTTGGACCTATGCTTTTATACTTGTAAGTTTTCTCCATAGTTCTTGCATCTTACCCAGTTCATTACTAGCATATATTATCATTAGTAAAAAGGAGGTATTGGTATTGACATTATTTACTTAGTTGTGGCTATATTGTGCTCCCATCTCTAACATCTGCACCTGTATATGTTGTTTCCCCAACAGCCAAATTCTCCCATTTGTGGCCTCACAGTAGTTGTAATGTGCAGTCCAGTCTTTGGCTATATTATCCTTTATTCTAGCAACATTATGCTACTAAACTTTGGTTTCTATTACCCCCATTACCTTTACCTTATTCTTTCTCAGAAAGAGTTTCAGCTCTTTCTGTTTAAAAGGCTTGTTCAGCCCTCTTATATTCTATGAGCACACAATCATGGTGGTTAGAATTGAATCCTACCTCCAGTACTAGACTCTACTTTCTCTATTTCGACCTCCTTCCCTTTTCTCTATGTTCTTTGAACCATCTCAACAACTATAGGGGCCTGTGTTGTGAGCAGATCAGAATTGATCTCTTCCTATGAATTTTGCCTTTACTCGCCTCTTTGTTCTTTTGAACCTACCTAATTTTTTGTTTTATTTAGGGGTACCTAGGGTGCTACAGAGTCAGGGTATGCATCCTTCTTAGTTTCCCGTCTCTAGACTATCACCCTACACTTTCTATTCTCTTTCCTTCTTCGTTGTTGTCGTTGGGCTTCTGACTTATTCACTTGCACATGCATCTTTTTATGTGGACAGTCATCACCTGTATGCCCTTAAATATTGCAGTCTGCACAGAATTTAGGGATTCAGTCATATGTTATTTCCTGTTATATGACCCTTGTTAGGGTGTTCAATTTCACTAGCTTAGGAAGGAGGCGATCGATATCCACTTCGACTAAAACTCTGGCATAAGAAATTTGCTCCATTGCAGCAGTGCATTTATCTGTATACATCGGTTTTCCCACAATGTTTGCTAGTTTTCTCAGTGCTTTCTTTGACCAATATACAAGCGGGAGGCTGGGAAATTTTGCCGACAGTAGAATTTTGTTTAAACATTCAGGATTGAACTCAAAATCTAAGGCCCAATTCCTCAATATCAATAGGCGATTTTTGTACGTATATGGGCCTGATTGCATCACTAGTTCTCTATCTGCTATAGACGAAAATTTGAAAATAGAGTATCCATCATCACGATACAATACATGTGGTTTAGTGACAAACTTTCATATATGAGCAATATAGTCTTCCATTGTTTTAAAGAAAGGGGAATCTCCCAGAACATATCAAATCAGCGTTGTGCTCCAGTAATTTATCTGCTCGTAAATGGCCTCATCATCAATTTCCACTACTATCTTCTCTCCCTTCGTCGATGAGGGAATATAGGTAAGAGGTTAGCCCATTTAGGAGCTGCGATTTCGTGCATGCGTTGCTCCTTCTCCATTTCTACCTTCTTTTCTGATTTCCCCATCGGTATCCCTAGATTTGATGTACCATATACGTCTGGAATTGTATAAGCTGAAGTACCAGTTTAAAAGATTTAGAGACGCCGAGGGAATTGCGAATCCTCTAGTCTTCTAGAAATTCTCTTCCCAGTTGGGTCAGGGCGTATCTCCATTTTTTACTCTAGCTCTTTATCCTCACAAATAGATTGAATTAAGTGAGGTAGGAAGTTTCCAAATGTTAAAGGTGCTAGTTGCTTTTGTATTCCACTCATCGAAGTGACTATTGTCGTAGTACGTCGAGGGGCCATTCCTCAGTATATGCATACATTAGCTACCTTGCTATTGTGCGCCCCGAGAGAAAACATGCCCTTCTCTCTAGTATTTCTGATTTTTAGGTTTTATTTTAATGTTATACATTAAACACATTGTATGTAATTTTAAATAATATAAACATTAATGGAGTGTTTTTATTAATTTTAAATGATTTATTAAGCTAAAAATAGGAGAAAATAGTCAGAAAATTTACAAAAAAGATAAATGGCATTAAATGCCTCTAAGGCATCACATAAGATTGGCTAAAACTCTCCTTATATATATATATATATATATATATATATATATATATATATATATATATATATATATATATATATATATATATATATATATCTGTGTATTATTTTTTTCAAATCTTCTTAAAATCAACTTTAGTTGATTTGGAATTCTTAAAATAATGAAAAAGGTATTGATTGTCATTAATTTTGATGATTTCTAATAAGAAATAGTTTTACTATAAATATTTAATTAATTTTTAACTCTTAAATATTAGAAAAATAGTGAAAAGACGATTTTGTCTAAAGCAGAGACTTTTAACGAAGGGCAAAAAGTTCAAACAATATTTCTAAGATCCTTCACACTTTCAAATATATATATATATATATATATATATATATATATATATATATACACACATATATATATATCACTAAAACTAATGTTAAGATTTTTTTTGGATATTTGTCAACTATATATTTTATTTTGTTTGAAATTGAAGAAGCTTAACTAATTAACTAAAATCATAGAGGTGGAAATTGGGTGTCAACATAAAGTCTAGATTAGACAAGTAAAAGTGAACAGAGGAAATACTCGGCAGTATAAATTTATCTACTTACACACAATTTCAATTAAAGGGGAGTTTGAACATGAGATTTTCTTTTTTGGAGTTGGATTTCACAAAACGTGTTTGACCAAAAAATTTTAAGAAGTCCAAAATTCAAGTTGAATTTCAGAATTTGAAAAACAAGTAGAGATTGTTTAAAATTTAAGTTGAATTTCAGAATTTGAAAAACAAGTAAAACTTGTTTTTAGCTTTTCTCAGGCCAATTTACTCATAAAATGCTAAACAACTCTATTTTATAGTCACGTCAAATACAACTTTAACTCCAATTTTTAATTTTCATGGCCAAACACCTACTAAAGATATTATTAAGCAAGTTCTTGCTCTCTCCTATTTCAAAATAAATGGTACTTTTCGTTTGGACATCTTCTTCAAAAGAACTACTCACTAATAAAAAATAAGAAGCAGTTTAATGTCGTACCTTTAAGTAAATGACTCAAAAAGAGTGATTCTATAATGATGTAAAACTCCGTGTATAATAACAAGAGTAATTTTGAAAGAAAAAGTAGTTTTACATCTGTTTTATTTTACTTAATTCCCAAATCAAGAACATTTTATCTATATTTTTAATCTTATCTCTATCATTACAAAAACTACATAAAATATTAGTAAAAATTATATAAATACCAATAAGTTTACCCCTAATTATTCTCTATCCCTGCTCTTTGCTAAATTACAAATAATCTCTTATTTTGAAATTTTCGGATACATAATTTTGAAGTTCAGATACATAATTTTGAACTTAATAATGTAACATTTAATTAGTCCATTTTTTCTCGAATACATAATTACCATCCAGATACATAATTTTTAAATTGAGATACATAATTTTGATTACTGAGATACATCCATTTCTGAAACTATTTGATCGAGATACATACTACATTAACTAAACCAAAAGTATATATTAAAATTATGTATCCAAAATTTATTTGTTTATGGATATATTTGGCTTTTTTTTAAAGAGAGATTTAGGTAACTAATAAAAAAAATAGGGATTTTATGTAATTTAGTAAAGATAAGTTGTGGAGTTATGTAACTTTTTTTAAAATATTAATAGTCAAATTTAGATTTTTCAAAGTATTAATAAGATTTAATTTAGTAAAATAACTCCTAATAAATACTCCCTTCATTTCATTTTATTTGGCCCCTTTTGACTTGACACACTCCCTAAGAAAATTTTAATTAGCCCCTGTTTGGCCATGAGAAATATTTTTTAAATTTTTTTGTACTTTCTTCAAAAATAATATTTGGCCATAAAAACTCTAAATACAACATTTGTATATGGAAAAGTGAAAACAAACTTGTTTTCACTTTTTTTCACTCTCACTTCTATCACAAAAATTTAAAAATAACTCCAATTTATATTCATGGTCAATCATAGCCTCAACTCAACTCTATTTCTTTTTCATGGACAAACACCTACTTGGGGAAGTATTTTACAAAATTAACCTTATTAATAATGCTTTGAAATTCTTTTTTTTTAGGTTAAAGTTTTGAAATTTTTAATCAATCATGAGAAAACAAAAATACATTAGGACCAACACCCTTATTAATCCACAAAAAAATAAAAATAGAATAAAAAGGCTATCCTTTCCATCGTCTCAACTCGGTAACCCGAGTCCAAACACCCTTATTATAAATACCCTTTGTAGGGTATGTAAAAGGAAACACTTGAGTTTTGTTTTCTTCAACCCCACCATCTGAGAAATGTTGCGGCCGTTTGTCAATAGTGAGCTCCTTGCATTGCTTCTCTAGGTCATTAACACTCGTGGATTTTGTATTCTTGGTATTTCTTCATTATCTCTCAAGAGTAATCTTCTATTACTCATTCCGCTTCTTACCTCTTTTCACTTTCCTATGCTTTTCCTCTTTTCTTTTTCAGTTGTGCTCTCTGGTGGATGGTGTAGGTTCACTCAAAAACATCATAGGATCTTATCTTCTACTTCCTTGTCTCTTTAAATGATGAGTTGTTATACTAATTTTGGACACTGTGTTATCAAATCTAACTTCGTTTTTCTTATAGGTGGAGCTGGAATGGAGTGCATGGGTAGCTTCAATCCACTGCCCTAAATATTGAGAGTCAAGGTTTCAAGTTCTTCATGTTTGATCTGACCCAAGATCCTCTCATTTTCCTGGATCTTTTTTGTTGGCTGAAGTAAATAGGCTAGTTAGAATTTCACTCATTTTAATATCCTTGATGCTACTTGGAATTATTCCAGTAAAAGCCATAATGCTTAGCCTTTCCATCCCTATCACCCCTTGCTTTGAGATACTTGATAACGCTCAAGCAGCACTTTCACTCCAAAATGATTGTGGTCGTTGTTAAATATAGTAACCCAACAAAGGTTGGTGTCGAATCCCAAGGGAATACGTGAACTTGTGGATCTCAGATGTTGTAATCAACATGCAAAAATTGAAAAAGTAAATATAGGGATTTGAATGACAGTCGAACAAGGAGCAAATATCAACTTTGACGGTGATTGGTATTGGTGAACACTAGGATTTTGTTCCCCCTGGCTTCTCAACTCCGTAGGCTTATCATGGTTTATTGAACCAAATCGATACTTTATAAGCAGAATCGATAAATTATGTATATTTTATAGTCTTTTGGACGAGCAGAAGGTTTTGCTCTTTACCTTTTGAGTCTCAGGATGTCGCTTTACTAAACCTTATCTTGATCCCAGTTAACTATTACCTTTTAAGTCTCTAGTTATTAGATGAAATCTAACTATCTTACTAAGATAAACTATAGAAGCATGGATCGACAGTTAAACTCCAAATTACTGTTGTCTTTATTTTTTTCTAGTCACTACCTATTCTGGAGTAAGTAGCAATAATCTAGGTGGGATCCTAACGTTGTCCCCCCATTAAGAAAACTATTATATTGAAGATAAAATAATACATGCATGGGTATCGATTGAGAACAATAACAACACTTCTCCTACTTCATCAATCTATCAGAGCTTCTACAACCCTAGCTATGGGTTTCTATCCGCTCATACTTGCAAAGAAATCAACAAAATTCATAATCAAAAGTATAGACAAAAATTAAAATCACTATATTTAGAAGTAAAAAATCCAAAATCATAACTGGATTAATAAGCCAAAGTCAATACAAGAGAATCCCAAGATCATAATCGAATCTTGAATATGTTTGTGAATATCATAAGTGTGTTATATCTACTAAAAAATACATAAAGGGTATTTTTAGTATAAGAGAAAACCCTAAAATCAAAGCTCTAACTAAATAGGAGAAACAAGGTCGGCGACCACTTATTCTCTGTACTTGCTCCCTGACCCTGGGAGCAGGTAGCACATGCGGTCTGTACTTGAGCCCTGACCCTAGGCACAGGTAGTACCTACGGTCCTGACCCTGGGCACAGGTAGAGGGAATAGGTATAGAATGAAAAAATTCTGCAAGTTCAGCTCTCGAGATTTTAGAATTCTGGCACGTGCTTTGCCTACTTGCAGACCTTAGGTCCTACTTGAGGTCCACATGTTGGCTTAGTAAGTACCTAGAGTCATCTTTTCAGCTCTTCTTCAATTTTTGAACATGCTTTGATCACGATCAAGACAAAAAGTGTACCGAACATCCATAATTGCTTCAAAAAGTAGCCAAAAACACCTTTTTCACGAACTTATCATCCAAAATATGATTTTCTGCAAAACATACCCAAAATGCATCATATCTAACAAAATAACCTCAAAACCCTATACATTTTTCCCGTTTTGAGCATCAAAAGTCCTATATTTCTATAGCACCTCAACACCCTTAACTTAGAACATTTGCATGTCTTCAGGCAATAAAACACAGCAAAAATAGAAACAACAATAAAATAGGAGAATCTAAACTATTCAAGGCAGGCAGTCAACACTTTAAACTCAAATTACAACATCCTTCTCCTATCTCAGTTTCCAAAAACAACTGTGTATGAACATGAAGCGCAACAATATGACACATTGGGATCAAGGTATGGACATTACATTATAAATGGACAAGCACTCATATATATAAGTTACACTACCCAAAACAAGCAAATACCTAGCAATATGACTCAAGTGCCCTTACAATAAGGATGTCTCACTCACTTATATGAAATAATACATGTTAATGCAGGGACGGTCAAGAGACACTCATACTCAGAAGAGATTTTCCAGTCAATGCATATCAAATACCATATGCTTGCCTATATTTTCTTTACCTTAGCATTTATATAGTCAAGGTTAGGATCACTATAGGACTTTTCTCAGCTTGTAATGTAGGCTTGGGGGTTGGTATGGTATATATAGACATATCAAGTAACTAAGCCTCTTTAGAACTATACTAACCTTGGGGTATTACTTACTAGCCAATTTTTTGAAACACCTTAGGGTTTGAACCCTTGTGAAATTTCTCAAGTTTTGGACCTTTTGACTTGGTATGACTTAAGGGTACCAATCGTACCCTCAAATCCAACTTGTGGGGTGTGTCGTCGTGGTTCAATCGTACCCTAGGCAAAATAATTAGCTTGGATACTTCCCAATATATGACTCACTAAGGTACAAATTATATAGGAGCATACGACTAGTGTAGCGCAAGTCGTATGATGCATAATCATCTTGGCCTTGTGGAATCTGCCCAAGGTATGATTAGTGGATACGATTTGGTATACCACTCGTACCTTTAGGTACGAGTGGGGAGGGTTGAGTTGTATATAAACCAGTGTGTATGGGTCTTGTCATGGTCTTTGGTATGAGTTGGGGAGCCACTCGTAGCCTAGGGTACAGGTGGTAAGGGGGAGTCGTACCCCTGGACATGACTTATCTTAAATTTTAAGCCAAAGTTAGTTTGGACATTTCCTAATGCTAAACCCTTATGTCCTCACATAACATAACCTTTGATAGTCTTCCATAATACTTGTCAAAGGATTAAAACACCTCAAATACTCTCTCAAACTTACTCTTGAAGATTGGTGGCTAGGGTGTCTTTATGTATTTTTCAAAGGGCTCAAAGGTCAAGATTTATTCCATAAATCTTCATGTATAAGACATGTTCTCTTCCCTCATTGTTAATTTTACTTAAATTCATGGTTATATGAATGTTTTCATAGTTTTACTATTACAAAATTTTTGGCTTTCAAATATGATTTGGGGGTTTTAATATTAAATAGTTGGTTATGGTTTTCTATGGTTTTAATTTATGATTTTATATGTATTAATGGTGGTTTTGGATAATTGGATTGAATGGGAATTGTTTAATGGTAATTGTAATTGGTTTTGGTTATATTATTTTCCCAATGTGTTTGACAAAATGTTTATAAAGATATGTTCATTGCATTGACATCTTTTAATGGAACTCTTACATGTTTTAAACTTAGTAAAGGAATTATACATGATTTAAATGATTCGGAAAGGCTAAAGGTTAATTAGTTATGCTTGAGGGGAACATGAAAGTCTCCTAAGTGATTTAATATGGTAAAGGGAAGGGAACTTGAAAGTTTCCTTAAACCTATAAATGGTTAGATATGGATGATACTTTTAAGTAAGGGTTGGTATGACGATACAAATATCAATAGCCTTGGTTTATAAATGGATAATGGTTTGGTTATTTGGAAATTGATTTTAATTGGACAATAATGATGGGAGGTGTATCTAAGCCATGGAAGGTGGAGGTACTGGGGGGACCAAAATTAGAAATTCATATTTTTCTATATGAGGTTGATCTTGGTGACCGTGTGCATGATGTCACACTTTATTTTGGAGATGTACTTGTCATCCCATGAGATACTTTCTTGGTCGTACGTCTACATGCACTGGGGACCTTTCAGGAGGGAGAACAGACCCCATATAGCTCGTGGGTGGTTTAGGATAACAAATATATATAGCCCAAGTAAAGATTTTAAAGGCATGCTAAACCCAATTCCCTTTTCCGGCATGGTTATATATATGTATATGGTTGTATGCATTTATGGATGGTTTTACTTAGTTTTATAAATTGAATTATGTTATCCTTATCTTGAGTTCATGCTAGTGTTAACCCACTAACTCATCTTTGGGCGGCTGTATACCCACATTATGCAAGGACCGACCGTTCTACTTATCCTGCTTACTGATTAAATTCTAGGATAGTAGATGTTGGATTAAAGTGGTGATCTTCCATAGTTAAGAAGGTATCTATTTCATGTCATGGGTTACTTTACATGTTTCTTATCTTTCATAGACTTTGGTTTTGGCTATGGTCGGGGGCATGTCCCAACTAGGTACTCTTTGGTTGGTCTAGAGGCTTTGTATGGAAAATTGTGGACTTGGGTATGATTTGGATTGTTTTTTCATATATACATACATACATTGGCTTATTATCATGGTATTGGTTTATGGTTTCTGCATAATAAGGTTATTAGGTGGTTGGACTCGGTTGGGTTGGTCTTAGATATAGACTTATCCTAAAGTCACCACATGGTTGGATACACTATTTTGTTAAATGTTCGGACTTCAGCCGACTCAAGGTATGCGTTTGGTGGTTAGGTTGGGAAATGGGGGCGGTTCTCAATCCTGGTTGGGATTGGGATTGCCCATTACGATAAGGCCCTAGTTCGGGTCGTGTCATTTTCCTTTTTTATTCTACTCTTATTTCTCCCTTTTTATTCTTTATTGCATATTCAGGTTAGGTATGGTCTTTTATTCTTTTATTTTTTTGCTTTTTCATATTTTTTATTTTCTTTTATTTTTTTTTGTTTTTCTTTTATTTTTCTACCACACCAGCCCTACTAACTTTTTCTCTTAATTTACCCTTCTTCATTTTACACTACACACCCCTATGATAGCCAACTTTAACTTAAGAATTTTGCCTCAGTTGAGGTGCACAATGTTCAAGGAGGACCAGGCCCAAAACAGGTTCATTAATATAAATGGGAAGGTGAATGGGGAAATAAGAAAAACAGACTTATAAGGCTCAAAATCGGGATCAAGGGATATAATTCACATATGGAGGGTCATTTAGGCTAAAAGTGGACTAAAATCTAAAACGACCTATGATCCTTTCCTAACCAACTATCCTTCAACCTAGGCAAGACTAACCATGCAAGTTCTGAATTCAACACACAAAAGAAACTAGGTAGTATCTGACACACACATAGCATAAAGTCAATATTACTAGCTATTACCTATTCGGTTTATGCAATTATTAGAAAGTGATTATTATGTCCCTAATTCTAATGTCATAACAAGATCTATAATGTTCACATACATATGCATTCACACAGATCTAAAAACTAAATTTTTTGGAGGGGTATCAAAATTGATCAAAACATGACTATTAGCCTAAATACTTAAAAATATCCTAATTACACAAAAATGAAACATAATATGAAACAAAACACAATACGACACAAAATAACGTAGACATGTCGGTTCCACAACCATACTGCAGTCGATAGGAAAAAAAGCACTGCAACTAAAACCCATGGTGCCTATGTTTCATCCCACCCCAACTAAAAATTGTGCACTATCCTTAATACGCTAAAATAAAGTAAAACATATGTAAGTGAGAACATACCTGGGACACACTAAGCATCTGTGTCATAAGCATCCCTAGATAGGGTATATCCACGAATGGAGGCCATAGTGGTGGTGATTCACTATAATAAGATACATCCGCAACTAACTCAATATAACTCTACCAGTCAACAATCGCAGTCTCCATCGAATCATGGTTTACCCTTTTCAGGGCTTGCTCATATGACTTTTCTGGACTCTATAGGTCCCCCTCTCATCCTCTCTTGGTCCCAACTACGGGGACCACCACATCATTCTTCATGAATAAATTAAAGTTTCTGGGATCGCACGAAGGTGATGGATGAATAATTAGGGATACAACTGGAGGGATGGCTGATATGTGGCTCTCAATGAGAGAGCATACCTCTACTCTAAATAGGTCCACTTCCTCCCTAATATCTTCCAGATTTGGCATCTCAATCCTGCTAAACTGGGTCGATGCTCGAGTCTCAAAAGTATTTATCCATGAGTATAACTCAGTTCATAGCTCTAACATTATAACCTGGTGCATAGAATGCAGACTAGACTCAGCCATGTCGAGTGTAGTTTGGTCCCATTGATGGATCTTCTCATAAAATATCACCAACTCGGTCTCAACAATAGGTAGCCGAGTGGCCATTAACTTTATTCTCTCCTCAACACCTGGTCTATCTGGCATGTTTACCTCTACAACAACATCATCATCAATAGTGTCTATTATAGACATCACTCACATATCATCTAACTATTGCACTATCATACATATATCAAACACTACTTTCTCATCATTCAGTTTGAAGGTGATATCCCCCAAGTCCATATCAATCAATACCCTACCAGTGGACAGGAAAGGTCTACCCAATATAATGGGGGCTTGAGAATTCACCTTATAATCAAGAACTATGAAATTAGCAGGGAACATAAGGGATGCCATCCTTACTTCTACGTCACAAAACAAGCCCACCAGTTTCTTCATAGATGAGTCAACTATCAACAACTTGATGGATAAAGGTTTGAGTTTCCCTATCCTCAACGGATTGTACACACCCTGTGGCACCACATTTACTTCTGATCCCAAGTCACATAAAGCCTACTTGACATTGAAAGGCCCAATAAAACACAAAATGGTAAATGCTTTCGGATCCTTCTTATTTTCTACTAACGATAAGAAAGTGGTCGCACTATAAGGGTGCACATAATCATTAGGCTCAACAACTTATTCCTCACCATTATCATACTCAAAATCATCAATATTACATATCAAATTCTAAGACTTTAGCTTAGGTATCTCATCGCTCTCAATGCTATCAATCTTTAACTCCTCAATAGTAGGTACAAGGGGATTATTAGTAGTTGTAGCACAATTTGTAGTGATAGCTAGACAATGACTTATATCTAGTAGACTCTGAACTTTTTTATTAAGAAGAGTAACAAGCTATTTCTATTTGATCATGGAAGATATTTGCCTGAATTAGTGCTCCAACTGCCTCATAGCAGTGGCATGAGACTCCACCTTTTGGGTTAACCTTGAAATTTTAGCCTTATTCTCCTTAAGTCTATTCTCCTAATTTAATAACCCTTCACCAATTTAGACAACATTTCTTCCATTCTTAATTTTGTATCTCATTTGCCAGGCAAAACATACCGGTCTTCCTTCTCCTTGTAATCATCTCTCTATCTCTAGTCATCGTCTTTATCCCTAATTCATCTCTATGTATGTCATCATAGTAGTTTTGACCTTGTTTTCCTTTCCCTTGGGCTTGGAAACCCTCTAACTAATGATTTGAATACCTAGCCTCCCATTCTAATGCAGACTTATAAGCTCTAGAAGTTGCACCCTGTTCTCCTACTACATGAGCTTTTTTTGGAATTCATCGTCGCAAACTATTTTTACAACATACCAATATCAGTCTTCAGTAGCGTTAATCTCTTATTCTACAAAATCATCAGCTACCCTCTGGTTACCAATAGCTCAAATGACGTAAGTACCAGAACCTCTCTCAACCTTTTGAGTCTGCTACCCTTGGTTATTAAGCAAGGTCTGATAAATAATACTAGAATCTATCTCCCATTGTAATCTCATAAGGGCCCCTCTAGAGATAGTATCTACAATAGCTCTAGAACTAATGGTTAGGGCTCTGTAGAATAACTCCAATAAGTTTGTCCCTGAAATCTAATGGTTGGGCACTATTCTCAGCTTCTTCTTGAACTTGAATCAAGCCTCATACATGGACTCAGACTGCAGCTGTCTGAAATTGTAGATTTTATCCTTGAGTTACAGCACCCTAGATGAAGGAAAGAACTTATTCAAGAATTATTTGTGCAACTCATTCCATGTAGTGATTAACCTTTTTAGCAGTTCCCTAACCATAAAAATGCTTCTCCTATAAGAGAGAAAGGGAAAAAACTAAATCTAAGTGCCTCCAAATTAACGCCTAGATATGTATATAAAGTGCAAATTCTAGTAAAATTAGTTTGGCACATGTTTGCATCTTCTATAGGCAAACCCAAAAACACACCCTTAATGTATAAGATTTGGATCATAGTACTCGATATATTAAAATTAGTTCTTGGGGGTAAAACAAGAGGAATACTAGCACTAATCTCTGTTGGCTCAACATACCCCAAATTCTCTTCATCATCCTCATATGGTTTCAAGTACAGGTATGCTAGGAGCATGTAGGCTTGGCCACCTCAAACTCTATTCTGGTTTCCACTGAGTGCTGCTTAATGGTCTGCTTCAAGTTGATGTACAACTAGCTCTACCTCTCAAGCTAAGCACTTAACTTCTTCTTCCCTCCTCTAGTTAGCAGCTTGTGCTAACAACACCTTTATTTCCTGGTCAATAATATCCTAAACTCCTTCAGGAAGAGTGGGAGGCATATCATCGCAAACTCCTTTGGGAAGATTGTCTCTCTTTGGCTTTGTCATTCTACTAATTTTTTGTAGGATCCTTTTTGGTTTTAGATTCACTGCGAGTAAGGTATTGCCTTTACTCTGTGTGTTATACATACACCGGCATATATCTAATGATCTAAGGTGGATTTATGCACCTTAGTATTGTTATCGTAGCTTAGTTTGCCTTGTTTTAAGGACAACTTGTATGATTAATGTGTTAATGATGATATAATTGAGAATATAAGTGTTTAAGTATGTTCATACAATGTTAAATGTGTTTTTGAAATAGGTTTGGATTCAAATTGATCATTTAGAGTTCATATGAGAAAACTAGTGTTGCTAGCTTGAGCTAGCGTTGTTCTAGATGATTATGATGGATTCTAATATGTATAATGAGTTGATAATGGTATGATTGTATAATTATGTATGGAACAAATTTTTTATAGTGTTTAAAGTAAAATTAAATCAATCCAAGAGTTAAAACTAAGTGAAAGATCAAAAGGGGCAAAACTAGTATTCTTAGCTTAAGTTTCTAGTTTGTCGTCTTGGATGTTGTGTTGTTTTGAGCTCTAATTTGTTATCATTAATGATATAGGATTATTGTTTCACTTATTATGATGATATATTAAGGATATTAAATCTTCAAATCAAGTGTAAACAACACAAAAAGACTTGGAATGGATCAATGAAAGCACAAGATACAATTTGACATGAATTGGACACCTTAGATGTCAAGGGTGAGTCGAAGACCAAAGCTAAGTAAAAATGGACCATTATATACACCAAGATCTTCCTCATATACCCAAAACAGTGGGTATCCATGATAAGAGTTCATTGCACACTCTATTTCCTGCTATGAGATCTGCAACTCGGACCTAGTGCAAAAATTAGCAGTTTTGTCCTCCTATAAATAGGACACTTAAAATTGATATTATAAACCTTGGACGTATTTGAAACTTTTATAGGGGATGTAAAATACTTAAATTAGGGTTTTTATTTGTTTACATTAAATTTTTAATGGAGTTTATCATGTATTTACTTATCTTTATTACGACTATGTCCATAAGTGGCTAAAGGCCCCCTTTTCGGGGTTATGGCCAAGAACATGTTTACTTTCACTTTGAATTGATTTATTTTTGATTTATTATAATATTTGGATGTGTATTTATACTTTTTATAACTATTTTAAGGATTATCTACCCTTAGGATATATCCATTGTCGACTCTGTGAGCTCGGGAAGGGGAATAAGAAGATAAAACACGGGGATAGATAGAACAAGGTCCTTATTCTTTTATAAAATAAGGAATTAGAATTAGTGACTGGGATAGGAATATACCTAGAATCCTCGTTTAGTTCACATGTAGGATAATAGCTTTATGCATTTAATTTGATTATTACATCCCCGCTCAATGATGTAATTGTTATGTCCAAGTTAGGTAGACGATTAGAGGTTGGGAGACCATGATCATGCGATAAACCCTATGAATCATCAACCAAGATAAGTAATCTAACAAATAAAGTTAAATAGCATAGTATGATATTTCATAGTGCCTTAACCTTGGGTCTTCATCCATTGATTATCCAAAGTCATTACTTTTCCGCATTAGTTACTTTACTTTAGTTTACAACTCTAAAACTCTCTTGGTTACTTTACCTCAATAGTTGAACTAGAATTGGATAATTTGTCAACACAAGTCTCTGATCGATCGACATTTGACTTTAATTAAGGCCACTGTATTACTTGGTGAGATAACATACACTTGCGTGTGCGCTTGGGCGCAACAAGTTTTTTCCGCCATTGTCGGAGACTTGTAATTAGGCAACTATCTTATTTCTAGTTTAGCTATATTGAGTTGTACATAGTTTAGTAGTTTTTTTATTTATATTTCCTTTTACTTTTTGTTACTACACTTCTTAACATGGCAGCCTTGGATAGATGGTTTTTGAGGGATGGTGATTCTTGTTGTTTTATGAAGGATCCCACCTAGAGGCTTTTTGTTCAGATTTTGATGGAAGTATTTCGACGGGACCTACTTGTTTATGATATCTAGAGCAGACCATAAGTTGTTGTATGGTTTGTGGCAATATGTATCACTTTGAAAATATTTGTAGTGCTAATCCTGATTCAGTTATGTTTGAGGGCAATGCTCAAAATACAACTACGGAGGTAGATGCAGAGTTGAATCCTCAATTAGTTGCAGACAAAGTTGTTAATAATTCAAGGAAGTCTGAGTAATCAAAAACTAAAGTTGTTGAACAGGTTAAGGAGATACCGCCACCACCTTGTCCATAAATGCTAAGAAAATAAAAATATAAGGAGGATACTCGCCAATTTATGGAACAAAGATAAGAATTTCAGCCATTCAACTGTCATCATTCTTTTGAGATTAAAATTGAGAAGGTGAGTAAAAGTGAGGGTGTTGTGGACAGTGTAAATTTTGAAGTGAGATTGGTTGGGCCTCACTCAAAGAACTTTTCTACATTATGTTTAGGAGATGTCTTATCTGTGGAATTATCTAAAATAGAGGGAGAGTGTGAAGATAAGGAACATGAATCCTTTATTCTTGATTTTTCACCAAATCAGAAACATAAAAATACATCTCAGTTCAAGTCCGAGTGGTTTACCATGCACCATCCATTACTTGGTTCCTTAATCTTTTACCACCACCCTATAAGCGAAGTGAAAAGATGGATCAATATTGGGGTTAAAATTCATATCCTCAAGGTAGAGGAAAAATTTGATGTGGGTCATGCCGCAACACTAAATCAGGCATTTCTTGGGTGGCAACCCAAGTTAAGATATGTTTTATTTTCAGTATTTTTTAGTTTTTACTTCACTAGTTTTTGTTTTTGTTGAGTCATTGATGGGAAGTTTTAGTACTGGAAAACCTGCGCTAAGGAGCATGGCAAAAACTAAGTGTGGGGTCTCCAGACCCCCTTGATGTATAAAGATACTACTAGCTAGGCCTAGAGTCCTCATAAAGTATTTCTATCTCTACCTTTTAAAGTATACTTTAGGGACAAATTAGATTTTTAAGTGTGGGCTGGGGAAATTCCTATTTCTAGGAGTAATTTTAAATATTTTTTTGTTAAGAATAAATATGAGATGTTCTTGTTGGTTCTATATTTGGTTGCATGATGCAAGTGTTCTGATCGTAAAAATCATGTTGATTGTGTGACTTGCTACTGTTGAGACTCCCAGGCTCATGTTTATGACTCTTGTACTTGTTGGCTTAATTGGAATTCATGCTATTGTTTGGATGAGAGTATATGATGATCCCACTTGAGTTGAGCCTATTCCAAGTATGATGTGAGGTTGTAGTAGATTCCTTATTTCATGTAATAAAAATATGACACTTTATATAATTTTATTAATATTTATTAAATTATTTTTCGCATAATTGTGCACACTCACATTTTTGGCAAATACATTGTGTAGTTTTGCATTTATTTATTATTGTTATTATTATTATTATTATTATTAATTACTACTTATTATTATTATTATTTATTTAAATAATGGCCTAAATTAAAATCACTTTGCCTAATTTATGTTCTTTAGCCTCAATTTTTACCCAAGGCATTACAATTTCAGCCATTTTATTACAATTATAGCCAATTTAGGACTCAATTTTAAATTGTTTTAAAATTTTGACCAATTCCTCAACCTCTAAATCTAAGTCGTCGATGAAAACGGATCCAACGGCTGACATAAAAAATGTTCTTTCTTTTCTTTTAAAAACCAAAAAACCCTAATCTCCTCATTTCATCGGCCTCCTTCCATCTCTCTTTCTCTTTCTAATCTCTCTCTAAACTCCCTCCGGTCGGTGACCAGTGAAACCATCACTACCGCCACCGTCGTCAATGTATTCTCTCCTCTAGTCTCTTTCCAAAGACTCCTGCCACCAGCGCCGATAACCACGCCTCCAGCCACCATACCAACCGCCGTCATTGCCAGCACCTTCAGCATCGCCAGATGCCATACAATCGACAATCCTCCCTCTCTGTTTCCGCTTTATTCTCTGCCTTCCAGATTTTCCTCGCCGGTCGGCTACCAGCGCGTCTCCAATACCGCTCCCTCAACTGGCAAAATCTCCCACTAGTCGCACCGCCAATGATGCTAAATCTGATAGATGCTCCGCTCTAGCCGTTTCTTACTCTTTTGTCCCCTCTTCGACGACTTCCCTACAATGATACCACAACAAACACTGCTAGCGTTCCAGCCATGCAATCCATTTTCATAAAAAATGATGGATTATAAGAGAATCCATCTCAGGTTTGATTTCGTGTTTGAATCATGTGCAAATTTCAGTTCTCTTCCTTCCTCTCTTTTCTTCTCCTAGAAAGATTCTTAGACTTAAATTTCGCAACATCTGATTTTGAATTCTGATTGAATACATGATTAGTTACTTATCTAGATCAATATATGCAAAATGCCCAAAGTTGTATGTGTTGATTCTAAGCCTTCAATTTTGTTCGACCCTAAATAAGCGTTATTTTTCTTTCGTCTAAGTCGTGGTTTTCTTTTTAGATTGGCTTTGTTGATACTGATGGATTTGCAATCTGGTTTACCAATTATGGTAGTACAAGGACATTTAATTGACCCTAAATCATGTTGTATTAATGTCTTACTTGATTATATGATTCATTCCCGTGACTCTAGCATCGAGATTGATAAGTTATTGCGATCATCTGGGATATTTGATTTACTTTTACATGGTGTAACATATATTTTTGGTAAATTTAAACCTAATTTTACACTTAGTTAAATTAAATTAGGGAGTAATTTTAATTATTTCTACTGATTTTATCACATATGGTAAGCATTAATGTTTGCCCCTTTTATGCCCCAACTTTTCTACTGGCTATTTTGTTACGTAATTGTTGATATTATCGATATTCTGTTGTTTTTGAGATTATGTTGGAAAGGAAAATTTGATTGACTGATATTTCTTTTTCCTTGTTACTTGATTTTTAGTATTATTTCTTAATAGTCAATTGACATAAATATAGTTTTATATTTTTGGAAAATTCTTATGGATTGATGGTCATATATTTTCTTTTCCTTAGACGGATTCCTTCTCCACCCTATAAAAATCAACCCTTATTTTCTTATAACGGACAACTTACGAGACACAGACGCCTTCTCTGTTTTATACTCTCCAAATACAAAAGAAAGGAAAAACCATTAGCAATATTCTTAAAATCCTCTTGTGCTCTACTCTAACAGAAGTATTTAGCTTATTTCATTGTTGCAATTGCTTTGTTTACATCGTTATTGTTATTTTCTCGTTTCTAACTAGTAAGTGTCTAAACGATGCATTCATTTTCTTAGTTTTAGATGATGGATTTGTTGTGGTCATTAGAACTCATGACTGTAGGAATTAATTAAAAAATACGTACTCGTTGGCTGTCTTCTATACTTTGTTTCGCTGTTTGGGATGCTCGATTCTTTCTTTTACGTTTGTGTTGTTCCTTTTGTTCGTATAAGGCAGGTGTTTTTTAAGGAGGTGTTGGGGTATGAAGAGTTTCCTCGAGGGGTTGAGAAAGACTGTGTTATTCCTTCCTAATCTAGTTTATTTTTTCTTCTTTTACTAATATTGGTCTAACATTGTAAAAATTTTATTCTGATGTACTAATAAATGTTGGGGACTGCTTCGAGTAATGAATAAAATAGGTAGGTACAACTTAGGTCTACGTGTGATATGTGTTACGTGGATCATCTAGGCACACAAAATTAGGATATATTAACACTTTCTAGCTATTTAATCTATGGTTTATTAATTATTCTTGATCTAACTAAAATCAACATACCATTTTAATTGACATTTAGCATATTAATGAGGCATTAAGCATATTAGTGTATTTTTAGCATGTTAAATATATTAATTTGACATTAAGCATGTTAAGCATATTAATTTGATTTTAAGCATGTCTAACAATAGGTTTAAATAGGGTAATACATTTTTAACATGTTCACATTAAATTCTGGCATATCAATATATTTTTGGCATATTAACATTAGAGTTATACATATCACTGAAAATACGATTTTAAGCATATTAGTAACTTGTAGCATGATAATATCAAAAGGGCAATATGTTAAAAATCTCTGTGCATTGACATATTTTCTAGCGTAGGTTTAAGCCAAATGTCAGCATGTTAAAGCTACTTTCAGCATGTTAACATAAAATTCCTGCTCATTAATATATTCTTCAGTGTGTTAAAATCACATTTCTGCATAAAATAATTAAATTTCAGTATGTTAAAACTGCATTTTTGCATAAAACAATTAATTATTGGCATGTTTAAACATTAATTTAAGCATTTTCAGCATATTAAATAGTGGATTTAGTATGTCATTGTATTTTTCGGCCTATTAATGCAATTTCATCATGTTAACATGAAATTAATGCACATTAGCATAATTTTCAGCATGTTAAAATATAAATTTTAGGCATTTTTAGCATGGTGCATTTTTTAGCATATTAATATGAAATTTCTGCACTATTAGCATAATTATCAACATGTTAAAATGTAGGTTTTTGAGCATTTTCAACATGTTAAACACTAGATTAAGTACATCATTGTGTTCCTTAGCATGTTAATGCACTTTCAATGTTTTGTTATATTCTCATTAGTTTATAACACTCGCACATTAAAATTCGTGAGCACAATTTCTTGACACATTTACCACACTTTAGACATCCTCTTTTAATAATTTGACAATACATTGTTACATCCATGAATCACAGTTACATTTTGTCACACTAACACTTGTTGAACACTTATATATTATGCCTATAGGTTAATGACATAAAAAATAAGTAATTATTTATCTTTGCATGTTTATCATATTAATCGACTTTAATTAACCAAAAGGCTAACTTGGAATAATTACGTACTACGTGATGTACTACTTGTTACACATTTTGAGTCCTAGGCAACATAACTTTATTTTGTCTAGACCACAAAACCAAAATAGCAAAAGTTCAATGCCTCTTAGACGATAGGCGGGATGATAGGGTTACTAAAGACGCTAGTTTTATCCTTATAATAGAACGCCTTTAGATTTGACATCCAACCTATATGGGGTGGGACGGGTAGTTATTCAAAAATGATGATCTCCAACCAATATTAAAGGTAAGACATATGACTTGTCTAAGTGTTCGGCTAGTGGGTCAGATGATGATTAAACAAGTTGAGGTTCTGATCCGAAAGAGAACAAAAACCTTTCTTTGTTTGATTTGATGAATTCTTTTTACTGTATCATTTGCCTTACATACTTATTTACTTAAGGTATTTAGTTTATTCGCAAGCAGCCCCTTTTGTTACAAATTATGTCATTTTTTTCTCCTCACTTATCTTATTATATGTTTTTTATCACTTGGATAATAATTAGAAATAATAAAATAACATGTTTTGTTCATTAATTATTTTATCACTTAGTTAAATATTAAATTAATAATAAAATAAGAGGCCTTATTTGATCACATAGAATTCCCACGTAAAATATAAATTCAGTCGGGAACCGCCTTTGTGGACCTCGAAAGGTGCCTAGCACTTTTCTTTTGAGGTAATTTGAACCCTTGCCCGAATCTTTGGTGAACTAAGATAAAACAACAAAATAGGTTCGTAGTAACCTAGACCGTTGCCCTAACACACCTTAATTCGTTAGGTGGTGACTCTTTATACTCACCTTCAAACAATCCTAAAAAGAGTGGTCACATCGAATCCCTCTTTTGGCAAAGAAAATGGGGTGCCACAGAATGACAACTCTGCTAGGGATATTAGGTTCTAACCATTACGAGTTTTTGTTTTGTGTGAGATTCTTTCTCTTTGTTTTTTTTTTTTTTCGTAATTAAGTTCTTTCTTTTTCTTTTATTGTCTTTCTCATGATTAATCTAAACATGTTAGTCCCTTATCCTTTTCCCTTTTATATGTTATTCATATTTCTCCATGTCTACTTTTTGTAATTAATATATGTTAGTCCCTTCTCCTTTCCCCTCTTATGTGTTATTCATAGTCCTCCAAGTCTACTTTTCCTTTTATTGATTATGTGTTTTGACGTTTATTTTTTATATTACTAAAGCATGCTATTGTATGTTGCATTGTGCTATGTGTTTACTGTTTTATAAAACTAGCATTCCGCTCATACTCTCCTCCACTTGGAAACCTCTTTTGTTTTCTTTTTGCGAACGGTTACGTGAATACACCGACATTATTTCCTAAAAAACCCTTCGAGAAATGTCTTGTGGATTGGTCGATCAGCGGTGCATTTACATCCACAAGCTTTCCCACTCTCAAGTTGTCTGCTTAAGGGAGCCTTGTAATACCCACTCTTATTTCTTGAGCCAACCATTTATCCCTTTACTAAGGAATAAGCATCCCGATAAACCTAGGATGTCATGTTAAAAAACCTGGCCCTAAGTTCTGATGGATCCCATGTTCCCAAAAGGAATGCCTCACTATCTATATGCATTTTGAGAGACAATTAACCCAAAAAATATTATTTGCTATTTGGGGCGTAGGGTAGACTAACACTTTATTTTGCAGATTTAATGGCCATCCCAACTTCATAACCAAGATTTGGCATGGTTTGCTACATGCCGCCATACATGAAACATTGGTGATCAGATTTGGGATACTATGGACGAAGCATGGTGTAGAAAGCATTGGGAGACTTGCTGTCCCTTATGCAAGTCACCCCGCGTAGGGAGCTTATTTAGGCTGCCACTGTATTTTAGGATAAAAAGAGATCGGTGTTTAGATTTGGCGATGTGGAAATGACCCCACTCCTAAAGGAAATTAGAGGGTACGTATAAAACAAGCGTATGCCATTAACAATGAAGTGGCAAAGTCCTGAAGTGACCATCTATAATTCCCCGAAATCTCCTCCCAGATAGTCACACGGTGCTTAAGGCTACAAGTCGCCCCAAGATAACCCTTTGAGACTGTTACTACATATAATAACTTATTTCGAGATAAAATAAACAAAACGCTGGTGCGTCATATCAAATGATAGGAAATGCAGAGAAAATACTCGGTCCAAACGACCAAAATACTAGAAATCTCAACATACTAACAATCTGACAACTAGTCTGACAAAGCCTTTGCTACTTCATGAACTATAGATCCATTGGGACAGGTCCCCAAGTGACTCAAACTGAATTGAAAGCAATAATATGTCTACTAAAATTACTGAAATGTATGAAGATAGGTCCTCAAACCATGAGGACTCACCACTATAGAGATATAGATAAAGGTACTCAAAAATCACTGACGAGGCTGGGACTGAGCACCTAAACCTATATTATAAAATAATGTAGCACATAGACGTATATGTGGATCAGCATTTGGAAATGTACTGAGTATATGTGGGTGTATGTATTTACAGAAAACAATATCCCTACTATTTAGTCAAATCACTCATGCAAATATGAATGAATCATATAACTTGAATATGTCTACAATATAAAGATCATAAATCATGTAGAATGAAGCATTTAACACAAATCTCGTGAGTCATTATACTTTAGCTTTAAAATTTGAACTCTTCTCTTATTCTCATTATTAGTAGACTAATGAAAGCTTTAAACAATACTTTTAAACTCATGCATATATCTCATGGAGAGTAAAAATTCTTTAATGCTCAAGAACTTAGAACTCTTTTAAACTTAAGACACTCGGAACTCAGAATTCTATAACTATTACTAGTAGAGAAAACTACTTTCTTCTTGGGAAAATTTTACTTCAACAAACTATTTTGAAAATCTTACTATTAGGGAAAATCACTTATCTCAAAGATTTAGGAAAAATATTCTATCTCAAGGGAGGTTCTCTTAACTAACATAAACCATGTGAGATACATGGAGTCCAACGTCTTGTCCTCCTAAGGAAGAAACTCTCATTGGGGAGAGGCCTCATACTCTTTCCAGGGAGTATAACCTAAAATTAGTGATCACTTATCTCGGCCTTGAGCCCATAAATCTCAATCCTAGGGTGGCACGTAGTTCTGGGATATGAAACCATCACAACTTACCCAACTCGGTGCTAAATACTACTCCATTTAGTTAGCTGCCCTCATCTCAGGGAAATCCATTTTAAATAATCTCATGGTTCATAAGAACCCAACTATAAAATCTGTAGTCTCATTTGGTAAAGTGGATTTCAAAGCTACTATGGCCATTAGGGTCAAAACTTTCTCAATGATCTCAAAATACTTAAATCATGGGTGTTTATAGCATAAAAGTTCATAAAAACTAAAATCTCAAGTAGGTTTTAATGACCCATAGTCAAATCTCAAGTCAAGACTCATCAAGATGCATACTAGATGTCATAAGGTTACACAAATCATATAGAAATCTTGAATGTTAAGCAATTTGTCTTAAAATCTCAACATACTCATGTACTTTAATTTCTAGAACATTGGTAAATCTCAAAATCTCATGCATTGTAATTTTGGGTATGAACCAACACTTCAAATTCATAGGAGAATTCATAAAGTGATGTATCTTGGTAATTTAAAACAATTTTTGGGCACAAGGATGAAAGAATTGTCCTTGTTCAAACCACACAAACCTTAGATTGTGAAACTAGATGAACAAGCTTGCTTGAACTCTTATTCTTACTCTTTGAGAGAGGGTTCTTGAAGCCTTGTACTTGAGGAACTCGAATCTCAACTCAATTTGTAGAATCTATGGAGAGTTCTTGAATTTCTCGGAGAAAGGTTTTGGGTTTTTTCTTGAGGAGAAAACCCTAGCCTTCGGATGTTTTGGGAGATAATGAAGTCATATGCTTCATTTTGAATATATCAGGGTATTAAAAGGTAAAAGCCCCAAAAGATACTTTAAAAATAACTTAAAAATATTGAATGGGATTTGCGATGATCGGAGTGACGGTTTATCGCTAGTCTAACGGTCCGTCGGATCGTTTGTCCCACATTCATCAGAAAATGGCCACACTTCCTTAGTTGCGACAGTCCTAGTGACGATCCGTCACTAGATTGATGGTCCGTCGTCTTTGACATTGCACTTGGGACAGAAGATGGAGTCACTGCCTTGGTTGTGACGGTTTGGGCGACGATCTATCGCAAACTCGATGGTCCATCAACCTGTTCGTCACACATGGGCGGTTCTGATAACTCTCAGTAAAACAACCATAACTTCTCACCCCGATATCAGATTTGGAAAAAATTGGTATCATTGGAAAGATCATTAAATTCTCTACATGACCAAAAGTTGATATTAGGGAAATTCTATACGGTTCAAAATATTTATCACTTGCGAAGTCAGCCCTTACTCTTCTTAAAGATGAAACTCGACTTAAAGAAAATCCGGGGCATTACAATATCTCCCCCATGGGAACATTCATCCTCGAATACCACTTGTTAGACGAAGAAAACAGGAAAAACTGAGTACACATAGCTGAAGAAATTTGCCAAACGTGCTTAGAATCTTTCTAAACTCTTGAATACTTTAGAAATTGCAAGAACTCATGTAAGAATAGATGCCTAGCTGAATTTTAGATTAGAAGGGCTGAATTAAAGAATAATAATACCTTCGTCTTGATTTGAACTCTCGGAGAAGAGGTGAGGGTACTTGGCTCGTATGTCTGCTTCTGCCTCCTAAGTAGCGGACTCAACTGACTGGTTCCACCACAAAACTTTGACCAAGGGAACCTCTTTATTCCTTAGTCTACGAATCTGGATATCTAGAATCTCAACAGGAATCTCATCGAATGAAAGACTGTTCTGAATATCAGTACTCTCTGAAGGATCTACTACAAAAGAATCACCAATATGCTTTTTAAGCAGGGAGACATGAAAAATAGGATAAATGGTTGACAACTCTACGGGCAACTCAACTTCATAGGCTACTTTACCAACACGGCTCAAGACTCTATAGGGGCCCACATAACGGGGACTAAGCTTTCCTATTTTACAAAACCTGTTCACCTTTTCATCGGTAAAATCTTTAAGTATCCTAAATCACCTACCTCGAACTCAAAAACCCTTTTCCTCATATCGGCATATGACTTTTGATGACCCTGAGATGTCTTTAAACTTTCTCTAATCAACTTTACCTTTTCCATAGCCTCGAATACCGCATTAGGTCCAGTCACTACAGCTTCATCCACTTCAAATAAACCTATGGGCGATCTACATCTTCTATCATACAAAGCCTCAAATGGTGTTATCTCAATGCTAATATGGTAACTATTGTTATTAGCAAACTCTATCAATGGCAAATGTTCATCCCAACTACCGTTGAAGACAACAACACATACCCTCAACATATCTTCTAGAGTCTGAATAGTTCGTTCAGCCTGACCATCTGTCTGCAGATCAAAAGCGGAACTCAAATGAACTTGGGTACCAAGTCCCTGCTGAAACGCTTTCCAAAACTGAGAAGTGAACTAAATACACCTATCCAAACTGATAGACAAGAGAACTCCATACATCCTACTAGCTCCCGGATATATAATCTGGCATAATTCTTAGATATATAGGATGTATGCACGGTCAAGAAATGTGCAGAATTAGTCAGACTATCTACAACAATCCAAATAGAATCATGATAACAACACGAAAGAGGTAAACCAGTCATGAAGTCCATATTCACCTCTTCCCACTTCTATGTGGGTATACCAAACTCTTACATCACAACACCAGGTCTTTGGCGTTCTACCTTAACCTGTTGGCATGTTGCATACTTTGCTACAAACTCAGCTATATTCTTCTTCATATAACTCTACCAATATATTTCTCGCAAGTTGCGGTACATCTTGGTGGAGCTATGATGGATAGAATACCACATGCCGTACGCTTTAGCCATATTTCTCTGTCTCAGATAATCAACACATGGAACACACAACCTACCTTGCAAGCTCAACATGCCATATCTCCCTTGGGAGGAAACCTCTACCTTTTGGTCCTTAACTGACTCCTTCAGTCTGACCAAACTAGGATCTCAGTCTTGCTTCTCCTTCATTTACGAAACTAAAGAGGATTCAGAACTACTTTGCACCAAAGTACTTCCCTCAACTGAATCAATCAACCTAACACCCAACTAGCCAGACAATGCACATCACAAGCTAACTTTTTATTACCTTCCTCTATATGACCAACACTACCCATAGACAACCTGCTAAGGGCATCTGCCACTACATTGGCCTTGCCCAAGTCATATAACACTCATATCATAGTCTTTTAACAACTCTAACCGCCTCCTCTACCTAAGATTCAACTCCTTCTAGGTAAACACATACTTTAGGCTCTTCTAACCAGTAAACATATCAACATGGACACCATAAAGATAGTGTCTCCAGATTTTCAAAGCAAAGACCACAACAACTAATTCAAGATCATAGGTTGGGTAGTTTTTTTGTGCGACTTCAACTGTCTAGAGGTATAGGTTAAAACCTTACCTCTTTGTATCAACACATAACCCAAACCAACTGTAGAGGTTTCACAATACACCACAAAACCATTTGTACTATCAGGCAAAGTTAACACAAGGGCTGAAGTAAGTCGAGTCTTCAACACCTGAAAACTCTTCTTAAAGAAATTTGACCACTAGAACTTAGCTTTCTTTTGGGTCAATCGGTTCATGAAAGATGCAATAGAAGAGAAACCTTTAATAAAACGGTGGTAGTAGCCTACTAGACCCAAGAAACTTTTAATGTCAGATGCGAAAATAGGTCTAGGCCAATTTCTTATAGATTTTGTCTTTTAGGGATTAACTGTAATACCTTCGATTGAAATGATATGACCCAGAAAGGCTACTGATCTTATCCAAAATTCACACTTATTGAATTTGGTGAGCAACTGATGATCTCTAAGAGTTTGTAAGATAATTCTAAGATGATCTGTAAGGTCGTTCTTCAAACAAGAGTACACAAGGATATCATCTATTAAAACAATGACAAACATATTGAGATATTGCTTGAACACTCGATTCATAAGGTCCTTAAAGGTTTCTGGGCATTGGTTACCCCGAAAGACATGAATAGAAGCTCAAAGTAACCATAACGGGTTCAGATGGTTGTCTTTCAAATATCACATTCCCTCACTTTAAGCTGATGATAGCCAGATCTAAGGTCTATCTTGGAAAAATAACTTGCACCTTGCAATTGATCAAACAGGCTATCAATTATCAAAAGAGGATACTTATTTTTTATTGTGACCTTGTTAAGATGACGATAGTCAATGCATATACACAATGAACCATCTTTCTTTTGTAAGAATAGAACAGGTGCGCCCTAAGGAGAAACACTAGGCCTTATGAAACCTTTATATATAAGATCTTTGAGTTGCTCTTTCAAATCCTTAAGATCTGTAGGTGCCATACGATATAGCAAGATATAAAAAGGCTAAGTGTAAAGAAGAAGGTCAATCCAGAATTTTATCTCTCTATCAGGAGGTACCCCTGGGAGATCTTTCAAAAAAACATCAGGAAACTCATTAACAATGTTGACTAACTGAATAGTTGGAGCCTCAGACTTAGTGTCTTTGACTCTAACTAGGTGATAAATACAACCTTTGAATATTAGCTTTCTGGCCTTGAGATAGGAGATAACTTAACTCTTGGGAGATACCGAACTCCTAGACCACTCAAAAACTGGTTCATCAGGAAACTAAAACTTGACCACATGGGTACGACAATCTATAGCTACATAAAAAGAATGAAGCCAATCCATACACAGAATAAGGTCAAAATCCTTCATGTCTAACTCTATCAAATCAGCAAATAAGACTCTATGAAGAATAGTAACAAAACAATGTTTATACACTTGCTTAGCAATAATTGACTCCCCTACTGGTGTGGAAACTAGGAGAGGCTCAAGAATCCCTTATAATCCAGACATTGTCAGACTCCCTAGGACTCCTTAAACCTTAGGCTTTGATACTAAGTTTGTAAATCCGTAAAATCTCCTCCTGGAATGTCACACGTTGCTTAAGGCTACAAGTAGCCCCAAGCAAACCCTTTGAGCTTGTTACTACATGTAATAACTTATTTCGAGATAAAATAAACAAAATGTTGGTACTGTCACATCAAATAATAGGAAATGCGAAGAAAATACACAGTATAAATGACCACAATAATAGAAATCTCAACATACTAACAATCTGACAACTAGTCTAACAAAGTCTCTACTACTTCGTGAAATAGAGAGCCTTTGGGAAAGGTCCCTAACTGACTCAAACTGAACTAAAAGCAATAATATGCCTACTAATAATACTGAAATGTCTGAAGATAGGTCCTTAAACCATGAGAACTTACAACTATAGAGATGTAGACTAAGGTACTCAGAAATCACTGACGAGGCTGGGACTGAGCACCTGAACCAATATTATAAAATAATATAGCTCATAGACTTATATGTGGATCAATACTTGGGAATTTATTGAGTATATGGGGGTGTATGCATTTACAAAAAAAAATATCAATACTGTTCAATCAAATCATTCATGTAAATATGAATGACTCACATAGCTTGAATACTTCTAAAATATAAAGCTCATAAATCATGTAGAATGAAACATGTAACACAAATCTCGTGAGTCATTATAATTTAGCTTTAAAATCTGAACTCTTGTCTTATTCTCATTACTCGTAGACTAAAGAAAGCTTTAAACAATACTTTCAAACTCATGTATATATCTCATGGAGAGTAAAAATTCTTTAATGCTCAAGAACTTAGAACTCTTTTAAACTCAAGACACTTGGAACTTGGGATTCTATAACTATAACTAGTAGAGAAAACTACTATCTTCATGGGAAAATTTTACTTTAAGAAACTATTTTGAAAATCTTACTATTAGGGAAAATCACTTATCTCAAAGCATTAGGGAAAATATTCTATCTCAAGGGAGATTCTCTTAACCGACATAAACCATGCGAGCTACATGGAGTCCAATGTCTCGTCCTCCTAAGGAAGAAACCTCACATTGGGGAGAGGCATCATACTCTTGCCAGGGAGTATAACCTCAACTCAGTGATTAGTTATCTTATCCTCGGGCCCATAAATCTAAATCCTATGGTGATACATAGTTTTGGGGTATGAAACCATAGTAACTTACCCATCTCGGTGCTAAATACTACTCCCTTTTGTTAGCTAAGATCATCTCAGGGAAATCCACTTTAAATAATCTCACTCAACTATAAAATTTGTAGTTTCATTTGGTAAAGTGGATTTCAATTCTAATATGACCATTAAGGTCAAAACTTTCTCAATGATCTCAAAATACTCAAATCATGGGTGCTTATAGCACAAAAGTTCATAGAAACTGAAATCTAAAGTAGGGTTTAATGACGTATAATCAAATCTCAAGTTAAGAATCATCAAAATGCATACTAGATATCATAAGAATACATAAATCATATATAAATCTGGAATGTTCAGAAATTTCTCTTAAAATCTCAACATACTCATGTACTTCAATTTCTAGAACATTGGCAAATCTTAAAATCTCATGCATAATAATATTGGGTATGAACTCACATTTTAAATTCCTAGGAGAACTCATAAAGTCATGTATCTTTGTAATTTAAAATAAGTTTTGGGCACAAGGATGAAAGAAATATCCTTGTTCAAACCCCACATACCTTATATTGTGAATCTAGATGAACAAGCTTGCTTGAAACTCTTCTTCTTACTCTTTGAGAGAGGGTTCTTGAAGACTTGTACTTGGTGAACTCAAATCTCAACTCAATTTTTAGAATCTATGGTGAGTTTTTGAATTTCTTGGAGAAGGGTTTTGGGTTTGTTCTTGAGGAAGAAACCCTAACCTTTGGATGCTTTGGGAGATAATGATGTATAAACTTCGTTTTGAATATATCAGGGTATTAAAATAGAAAATACCCAAAAGATCATTTTAAAAATGACTTATAAATACTGAAAGGGATTTCCAACGGTCAAAGTTACGGTCTGTCGCTAGTATGACAGTCCGTTGGATCGTCCATCACACGTTGGTCAGAAAAAGGCCGCACTGCCTTAGTTGTAATGGTCCTAGCGATGTTCCGTCGCTAGCTTGATGGTCTGTCATCATGGTTATCACACTTGGGCCAGAAGAGGGAGTCATTGCCTTGGTTGCAACGGTTTGGGCAACGGTCTATCGCAAACTCAATGGTCTGTCAACCTGTCCGTCGTACCTGGGGGGTTCCGACAACTCTCAGTAAAACGGCCATAAATTCTCACCTCGATACCATATTTGGACGAAATTGGTATCATTGGAAAACTAATTCAATTCTCTACATGACAAAAATTTGATATTAGGGAAATTCTACATGGTTTAAAATATTTCTCACTTGGTAAGTCAACCCTTACTCTTCTTAAAGATAGAACTCGACTTAAAGAAAATCTGGGGTATTATACAATCCCTAAAAGCATCACTCTAGAAGAAGCAAGCAACAAATTGGGTCTTCACGATAGTAACTAGTAGCATATGTGATGAGGTCAAAAATGCCTAACAGTTACTTGGCTAATAGATTCGGCTACCATCAAGGAAAAGTAATATATGTAGCAGAGGGTTCTGCCCCCAACTCTTAGAAAGATAAACAAATCTTTGCATTCATCATCTACTTACTAGGAACGGTGGTCTTCCCAATTGGAGCTGAGGAAGTAGTGCATACTCATCTGATCATCGTAGCTGATGGCTTATGCAAAGGAATCGATTAGGGGTCTTGCACGTTTGTACCCATGATATTAGCAGACATTTATTGGTCTTTTGGTAATTCTAAAAATTGGGCCAAAAATTTGGAGGGTTGCAACTTGCTGTTTCAATTGTGGTTGATTTAGGATCTTTAAAAGGTTCGTACGATTCAAAGCATGCACAGGTCAATTAGAACTAACAACATAACCGCACATAATACCCGAGCAATGTTGTGAGTCAAAAGGATCAAGCGGCCAAATGAGGTGGAAAGGTGGGGACAAATATTGGGTAGCCTGACCGAAGACTCTGTACAATGGATGCTTGAATGGTTTTATAGCACAGACTTAGTGATTTTCAACCAACATTATGTCTACCTAGTTTTGATTGGACTTCACGGTCTACAACCATATGCTTCTGCTAGAGTAATGAGGCAAGCAGGAAGAAAATAGATAATCCCAAGGGTTGCCAATATGGACGCGCACTAAATAGAATATGAAGACAACAAGATCCAAAATGCGAATGGGCTTTCTAAGATTTGGGTCAGAAAGATTCATTTCGATAAGGAGAGTATTGCGGTAGACAAATACAATGCAGGCTATGTGGTAGGCTACTTTGAGTGGTTGCATGCTGATTTACAAAACAGGATAACCCCGTGTATCAAGAGAGGTAAATATATCAATGACAAGGAAGCCCAAGCACAAGCCCTCTATCACAAATTTAAGAGGAGGAATTAGGAATCCTAAGCGCGCAACCTCCATATAATTATGGATAATGCCAAGGAAATTGCCAATATGGGAAAATATCTAGAATTTTGGAAACACCGTGCCTTGACCATTGAATTTGATAAATAAAGTAAGGACTGCTTTGACATTGGAAACTTAGGAGGAAGGATGATATTATCTTATATCACAACGAGCTGCCACAATTTTGACAAAGCCTTGGAGGCATACAAGAAGGAGAGACAATATTAGGACGTATTTAGAATTTAGTTTAGCATTCATTTTTCAGACATCTTGTATTTATTTTACTGCAGTTTTGAAACATTTTGACTGAGTTAAAGTTAATTTTCTTTTTGGGTTTATCTTTGAGCAAATATCATTATTCTATGGCATGATTGTTTCTCTAACAACGATAGGCCTACCTCTAGGGCAAAAGAAACTCCAAAAATAGGAGAAGTCAAACAATGTTCTTGATACATATTGATCTGCCTTTTATCACTAACATACTACCTTCTCTACTTTTGTTGTTTTTGTTTGTTTTGTTCCCCTTCCCATGGTTGATTTATGCAAACTGGCCTATCATACTAGATAAAAAGGGGCTCCTCCTTCTCATCCTCCTCTACCTATAAGTTCCAGAGGAAAAGATGTGGGATGGCTTGACCTGGACTCTATCTTCCTTGAGAGATTTGGGTACAATATTGACAACGCTCCTAGTTTGTTTTATATGCAGGTGATGAGGAAGAAACCAAATGAACCCTTCCATAATTATACCATAGTACGGAGGGCTGAGGCTACAAGAGCTCAGCCTCCAGTTAGAGAATAACAAATGAAGAAATACTTTGTCAACGTGCAAGAGCCATGATACCTTGACAAGCTATTGACAGTTACAGAAAAAAGTTTCTCCAAGATCATCAAAATAGGAGAAATATTCTAGGATTGTCTTAAGCATGGCAGCATCATCTTCTTGAACGCTTTATTTGTAGGATCGGCGAAAAATAAGAAGAAAAAAGGATAGGGTCAGTAATGGTGGCCCAGGCTTCGCAGAGTGTTCCAATCCATGAAAACCCCGCTCCACCTCCCTTACCTTACCCATAAACACCACATCTAACTTTCTCCTACCCACCACAACCTCTAATGCCATATCAAGCCCCACTATAACAAATGCCCACTCCTTGCCAAATGCACCCACAGTTCTCTAATCCTTCCTATGCCATATACAATGCCCAACCCATCCAAGTCTAAGTACCCCAACCAACCCATATCCAAACAACCCTACCTACTCACGTCCCCACTACAAAGCCTGCTATTCCTAAATCTAAAGGCAACTTTAAAAGAAGGCAGTATACACCTTTAGCTGAACCCCTGGCTCAATTATATGAATATCTCAAAAATGTTGGCCATATCACACCTATTCCCACAATGCAAGACGATACCAAATATCTGCGGTATCAATATAATTAGACATGCTATTTTGGCATAAGAGGGCATCCCACTAAGGCGTGTTTCTCTTTGAAAAATAGAATTCAGCAGTTGATCGATACTAAGGTAATTCAGTTGAAGGATCCAGAACCAAACATCACCAACAATCCTTTCCCTGACCATGAGTTAAATATGCTTGAAGTTGATGATGGTTTAAACTTAGAGCAACTATCTGGTTTATTAAAAAGGGAAACAGTACTCCTATCATTGTACAGAAGCAAGCACTATTTAAAGTTGAGGTTACTACACACAAAGCTCTCTTTACTTTTGTTAGAGCTTACCGACCATCTACAACCCTCATGCAGTTCCATGGAATTATGAACTTAATATTCTGGGAAAGAGAAGATAGCTGAGATAGACGCGCAAGGAGTAACCAGATTAGGTAGAGTATATTTGCCCAAAAACTTATTCCAAGGAAGTTCTAGTAAAGAAAAGCAACCTGCAATTGGGTTGAGGAAGAAGGAATTTAGAAGAAAGTACAATCCAAAGAGTATTCCGTGGTAGATCAATTGAGCAAGACTCCAGCATAAATATCAATCTTGACATTGCTACAGATTTCTGAGAATCACCAAAAGGCTTTGATGAGGGATTTAGCAAAGCTTATGTGCCAACTACTATAATAGGTGGGTAGATGGCCCACATGATAGGACAAGTGTTCGAGGCCTACAAGATATAATTCCATGATGATGAATTACCACCTGAAAGTAGAGCACATAATCAAGTTCTACATATCACATTGCAGTATGAGGGGAGAATGATATCTCGTGTACTGATTGATCCATGCTCGGGATTAAATATCTACCCTTTGAACACATTGAATAGATTAGAGGTTGATTTAGGCATAATGCAGACTTGGAAGATGAACGTGAAAAGGTTTGTTGGCTCCCAAAGGGGCACTTTTGGGGAAATCATGTTGGATATGGTGATGGGTCCAGTCACTTTCCCCATAACCTTCCAAGTGATGGAAATTCCTACCTATTACAATTTATTGCTCAGGCATCTGTGGCTTCATGCGACTGGCCTTGTATCATCTACACTTTATCAATGTCTTAAGTTTGAATACGACTATCAGAAAGTTATGATACATGGGGAGAAGGGGCATCTCAAATACACAGTTGAAGAAAAAGAAGACCTTAATAGGGAAATGTTTCATACCCTTGAGTTGGTAGGGAGCATCGAAGGAGGGCCGCATAATGACGCATTGTATTTCATCGTATAATATGAAGGAAGGGTTATTTCATGCATTTTGATTGATCTAGTTCAGGAGTAAACATCTATCCTTTGGCTACCCTAACAAGTTTTGAAGATGACATGGCCAGAATCCAACCCTGAGTATGGGTTATAAAGGCATATGATGGCTCCCAATGAAACACTATTTGGGAAATTACACTGAATGTGACACTGAGCCCTGCTACATTTCCCATAACCTTTCAGGTGATGGACATTCCCGTCTCATACAATTTATTACTTAGGCGACCTTGGATCCACACGGCTGGTGCAGTCCCTTTCACATTACACCAATACATTTGATTTGAACACTTTCGACAAGAGGTGTTGATATGGGGTGAAGGAGGACAAAGAGAGATCTATGGTTTGGAATGGATTAGGAATGTTGAAGAAGACACGGTAAGTTGCATGCAACCTCAAAAACCTATGGATTCTTTGAGTTACATATGTCAGTTGGGATATGAAGAGGACAAAGGTCTCGGCACCAAATTACAAGGGATAGTTGATCGTTTAGAATTTGTAAAGAAGGAGTACACTTGCGGACTGGGCTATGCAGTTTATGGAAAGGCAATAAAAGACAGAGACACACTTGACTCTGCATTGTCATTGTATCAAATCTTCCATTCTATGGGGTTTGTTGATGATAGTAAAAATGAGGCTGATGAAATAACAAAATTATTGAAAGGTCTCTTCATGACAGAGGACATTGTCCTCACTCCCAAAGTCCAATATGAGATTGAAACCACAGAGGTGAATATGATTTCCACAGGAAAAGCTTAGAAAGGTGTAGGCGAAAGGATGATGAAAGGTTATGAACTAGGTAAAGGTATGGGAGCAAGATTGCAGGGAGTCGTTCAGCCCATACAGCCATAGCTTAATATGGACACATTCGGTTTGGGATAGAAATGCACTATAGAAGAGTACCTCAACTGGAAGCCGCTTCAGAAAGGCTACTGCCACTCTCTATCCAATCCTCTGCCTATGCTACGTGAGTCTTTCCGTTCTGCTGGTTTTCTGGATCATGGTGAAGAAGATATATTAGAAAGCTTGAAGCTTTTTTTTTTATAACCGAGAAAGATGGTTGGCGTGTTGTTATTAGAGAGAAAGGAGGTTCCCCTAGCCAAACTTATGAACAAAAGGTCGTCATTAGTAATTGGACTATTACTCCATCCAGGCCCCACCGAGCACTTGGATAGACTTGACAGAGTTCTGAATATTTTAGCATTTATTTTCTTTTTTTAATAAACTCGATCATTCAAGAAGATTTGAAATTTTAGTTTCCTTCTTTTCATTCTCAACATTATGTTTCAAGACATTTGCATTATTAATAAAATTTTCCTTTTGATTAATAGTGCGCTTTATTTATCTTTTCTTTCAGCAAAATTACATTTAAAACTATTGAATCGAGACTGTGACATCTAATGAGACAATACAACATAACATAAGTGAAGTAGAAGATACAGAGGAAGTTGAAATACCCTAGGAATTTGTTAGTAAGGTTGAAGATTAACCTAAGGAAAACCCCACAAAATCAGAAATAGTGAACATATGGTCTTCTGAAGACATAAAAGAAACTCGTGTTAGCATTCACTTCTCTAAAACAGATAAAGAGGAATACATCCAATTCCTAAAAAAGCATCCGGATGTCTTTGCTTGGTCTTATACAAATATGACGGGGCTAAAAACTTTAAATGTGGCTCATAGACTACCCACGGACCCATCCTGTCCCCCCGTCAAGCAGAAACGCAGAAAGTACAAGCCCGATCTAAGCTTGAAGATCAAAGAGGAGATGTCAAAATAGATCGACGCCGGTATCCTTCGAGTGATAAAGTATTCGACCTGGTTGGCCAATGTTGTGCCTGTCCCTAATAAAGATGGAAAGGTCAGAGTTTATGTAGACTACAAGGATCTTAACAAAGCCAGTGCCAAAGATGATTTTCTACTCCCAAACATTCATAACCTGATTGAGAATTGTGCCAAACATAAAACACAATCATTTGTGGATTACTTTATCGGTTATCACCAAATCAAGATGCATGAGGATGACGCTGAGAAAATTGCCCTTATTACTCCATGGGGGTTTTACTGTTACAAATTTATGCCATTTGGCCTGAAAAATGGTAAATCATGATTACTATCATTTGCAAACATGACTGTATTAAAATTCTTAATAACAATTACAAAAAGGTTTACCTTTTGATATATAGATAGCATTTCCATGAGATAAAGATCAGGGCCAGTTATAGTACCTTTTCTTTTAGATCTTGGCTGAAGAGCCCTACATACTAATTGAAACAAAAACTGATATTCCCTCTTTAAGACCTTTTTGTTGATAGAAGTATTGTTCAAATCTGAAGATCACTATATAATCCCAAGAACCGTGCAGACCCCTCTCCTGATCTAATGGTCTTAATTCCTATTATAGGGACCCCAAAGATCTCAGAGAGGGTATCTCCATCTAAACCTATATCTACCCTATTAACTTGTGACATTATATGTCGACCATCATTAAATATTGCTAAATTATTATAGAACATTCTTACCTCTCTCTCATATTGATGGGACACAGGTAACTTTAAAAGATATTCCTAATGCTAATACTCTACCCATTAAAGCACTTCCTTCATGCCAGTTATGTCTTAAAATACTTGATAAAAAACACTTTTTTTAAGACTTCTTAACTCTTAAAGGACTTCCGTCTAGATTCTCAAGATAAACCCTTATCTAAGGATGGCTTATCCTTCTTCAATGAACTAGTTTACTTTAAAGTAGGGTCAGAAACATTTGAGGTTCTCACTGATTTGAGATTGGAACCTGATACCTTATCCTCAATGCTGATAGAACTTTTTCTTTTACTAGTGATACAGTGAATTTGACTTTATACTAACAAACCTTTTCCTTTTCTCTGAGATAAAATGCTTACTTTCTTCATAATCTCCTAAATAGGAGCAGTGCATTATTTATCATTAGAGTCATAGGACTTAGTCTCAGAGTCTGTCAAACTTTCAAATATTGTCTTAATCTCACTATTGATATCATAGGATCTAGTTTGACTATATCAATTCCACACTTCTTGGGCATTTTTCTTCCTTTATCATTCTCCTTGATTCTCTTCATTACATCAATAATTATGTTCCAGGTACTTGACCTTGTCTCAAGAGTTAAGGAGGCGGATATTTTCTTTTATTTTCTCTAGGACAAGGGTTCGTTGTCCTTAACACCACACTAATAGAAATTACCCCTATGGCAATAAATTTTTGACAACAGTTCTGAAAGCGTCACCATAGATGGTCTATTACAATGGTTTCAAGTGTTGTTAAAAAAGATTATTCTAGTACCATAATTTATTGCTATATCCGTCACTATTGTAGGTAAAACATTACAATAGGTGGTCATATAGCAAAGGTAACTTTAACCATTGCTATAAAATAAGTTATGGCAACACCTAAATTGGAAAAAAAAATCTATTGCATCAATTATTTTTATTCCCTCCACAATATTGGACAAGGCTGCATAAAAATAAAGAAACCATATCCAAAACCCTTTTTGTATTTCTCTTAATCGATTTGCACTATCAAAAAAATTAAGAAAGGGATTTTCTCACAATCAATTTGCTTTTTCTCTTAAAGATTTTCATTGATTACCTTCAACCACCATTACTCCAGTACGTGCTGCTCCAACCATTTTGGAAATTCTTCGACCATTACTGCTCTACTAATGCTCCGACCACCATTTTGAAGCTATTGCTAGAAAGTCAAACCGAATGACACTGCTGCTATGACTTTAATTTCAGTTCCTTTGTTGCTATGACCACCATTTCAATTTTATCTCTCAAATTTACACTTCAATTTTTGAGAAATTTTAGGATTTTCTTCTTCAATTTGTTGATTTTAAGGTTAGTGTATTCTTCTAATTAATGATTTTTATCTAATTCTTTGAGTTTCTATTTTGGGGTTTGCTTCTCTTTCACTTTGATTGCAGACTAAATATTTGGTAATGGGTTTAAATTTTGACATGCAATAATAATCCTATTAGTTGAACATGAAATAGGTAAGCAATGATGGATGTTAATGCCCTAGGGTTTTGATTTTTATTAAAATTGTATTATGATATATTAAGTGTGATGAATATTACGGCCTCATGTGTTGTTGGTGTTTGTTAACTGATAGTGCTTGGTCCTTTTTTGGGAATGTGATAGTTGTGAATTATGGGAGTATTAAAAAATAACAAAAACAAAATTGGACCAGCTACCTTAGGTTCTTAAGCCACTTCAAGTGCAGTTAAGATTCTATAAGTTCATATTGTCCTGGAAATCTCCTCCTAATGCGTAGCATAAATAAGAATTCTTAAGATATCTAATGCTATTTCCATGTGATTAGGTGAAAAATCTATTTTCAAAGTTATAAACTTCAAGATCTTGTAAGGATATGATATCTGCAGCCATATCTATGATCTTGAACAACGATCTCTATTATACAAGTTGCATAGTGATAACTAATCACATAGGCGCTAAAAACTATAGTTAACAATCCCTTAAGTATGAGAAATAGAGATATAAAATTTGTTAGGAGTACCTTAACAATCCAATTAAAGTACAAATAGTGGACTTCTTAGAATTTTTGTAATTAATGTATTCCTCCACATTAAAGGTATACTAGCCACCTCCAAATGTGTGATTACATTGTTCTTTACACCAAAACATAGAGATGTAATACAATTTCATTTGATCTGCCACCAAAAATTCTTTCATTTCTCTTATTCCGTATGTTTCACCAAATGCAGGTTGATATTATTTTTGCTATAAAAAAATTATTTTATAGTGACCAATGTATGAGCAATGTCTATTTTTCCCAGGAAGACATTAGTGAGTCCTGTATATTACTTGTTGAACACTGATTATATATTTTGTTTCTTGAGGTTTATTTTCTATTTCTAGAATAGTATCGACTATATTGTTTACACTTCTAACTGGTTTTTCTGTAATATCATGTTGGGTGTTGCGACCAAATCGGTACTAATTATGTATGTCGTGGATATAGTCCTATTTGTGATAATTTACGATATGGTACAACAATCCTCATGTTTGAAAATATGAAATATTTTCAGATGCAAGTGGTTTCTTTCTTCTATAATTTGAAACATCTAAAGGTTGGACATCTATAATTAAAGTTTAAATTAAAACAACTTATGTCTTGTGGTTACTTGATAATAACCCAATATATTAGTATTTTTATCTTCTCTTTTATTTATTGTTTTACGAATATTGGCCTTGAGTTCAATTCTAAATTCGTGTGTTGTTGTGCATGCTCCACAATTTACCTCATCCGTAATGCTAATTTTTATACAAAACTTGACATTTTCACTTCTTTTCTATGGTATCCCTTTAATTAAATGGGGAGATTGCATCTTATTTTCCAGTAGCTCATAAATTGAATAGTTGTGTATGGTCACACCTTTTTATATATCAAACCTTACTTTTATGTTCATCAATCTTGAACCTTATATCACACCTATGCTGCCAATCAATTAGGCCACGTAAACATCCCAATTTGTTAAAGAAACATTGGCTACTAATGATTGGTTATTTTACCCAAATTGGTTGTTAATTTGTGCCTGTGATTATGTTTGGACGGATATATCATGTGACACTTAATAATCATGAAGGATTGTTGGTATGATTTATTAACAAATCTATCACATCTATGTGTTGTTAGTTTATTCATTCATTGATAGCTCACCACTTTGTAAAACACCGTACAAACAACAAAAGGTTTGACTAAGGGAAGAAACTTGTATCTGATGCTCTATAATTTCTTATGCCATATGGTAAGTATAACAAATTGAAAATTCTTTTCCTTTACTACATAAAACTAATCTATCTTCTTCTGCCCCAAGTGTGTTCCCCTATACGTGTTTCTTGTTATGGCTTTCTTGGCCCAGAACCTATTGATTGGTTCTACTGGACAATAAATATGAACTTTGATGAATTTGGAACTAATGAATCTATTGTCATTGTGACTTCATAAAAAATTAATCTACTGTTATTATGAGTTGCTATGTTGATTGTCATTATCTCCTATTTAAGAGTATATTCACCATTATGTAATTTCTCTCGTCTTTCTATGTGTTAAATATCTTAAACAACCTCGCTAAGTTCACAAGATAGGAGTAAGGCTGCATACACACCATCCTCTAGACTTCACTTATGACTTATGAGACTACACTAGGTATATTGTTGTTTTTTTTGTTTGTGTGTTGAACTTTCCCTATAAATTGTTTCATAACATGACTTTAGCTCAGTCATTTGTAAGTTGCATATAAAAAGGCTGCATATCGACTGCATAAGTTGCGTGTTTTATCTGCCCGAGTTATATAAACGAGATAAAATATCTTCCATCCTAAAATTGTAACTGAGTTTGGTTGAAAAAAAAGGCTGAAAACTATAATAAACTTATGGTCCTCGATTTCTTAAAAAAGATGAAAAATACCAATGGAATTATTCAGATTCAAGCAAAGGATAAAATCCCAGGTTTGAAGTGAATATAGAGATGTATCGAATGATAAGTGTCTCCGGATTTGGTTCAAGATTTACTGCAGTGGAACAGTGGCATTGATTTCAAAATTTTTAGTTAGAGCAACTGAAACGTCAGCCAGCTTTAGCACAATCTCAACCAAGTCGATAAGTTTGTCTTTCTAAACTGCTTTACTTTTGGCTTTTATCTTTTCACATGTTTATTCCAAACAACCTCCTAAAATTTAATTCTTGAAATAGTTCATGTCAAACACTTGTTAAAACCTTCTTTGTACCTTTCTTCTTTACAATTAAGGTTTTTCCATGTGCAGAGAATATTGGAGGGTACTTCTTTATTATTGTCACATTCCAGTACTAGTTGATTCTAGGTGAAAAAGTACTAGCTATTAGAAGAAACAGGACTTAAGTATACTTGACAGTAGTATTTTTGGTGCAAGTATCTTTCCAACACTTATAAATTGTCCAAGAATTGTTATGGCCTTTGGTAAGTGTCTAGTACTTAATTACCTTTTCCATTCTTCCATTGAAATGTCCAATAGTCCAAGTACCCCATTTTTTCATTTCTTATGACCTTGAGTTTTGGAAATTTGCACGCACATTTGGTAAGTGTCCAGTACTTAATTTCCTTTTCATAATGTGGAGTTAAGCAAAATAAAGATTTAAGAATCATATAAGAATCACAAGATTTATCTCTTTTGTTGGAACTCATAGGTAAAGTAGTCATGACAAACAATCTCACCTGCTCTATTATTATTTTCACTAATATCAATAATAATCTATATCTACATTTCCTCTAAATAGAGAGCTGATGCATTAGCACAACTATTTTCTCCCACTCAAAGGAGCTAAAACTATGATTGGAACCGCTCCCCAACTTTTTAAGTCATCCATTCATAGGCTCATACTAATCTTCTCTGGTTTGTCACAAATCCCGTAGGGACATCAATGGATCTAGATGTCATAATCAACTAGGACATTCCTTTAAGATCTAGACCACAGTTCTTCAGTGGAACTTCAGGGTGCAGAATTATTAGAACCTACTCTATTATTAGTTCCTCTAACATAAATAACAATCCATCTACTGTAGACCATCTACTGCCATTCTGACTAGTTTGCATTTTTCTTGCTGTTCATAAACTTAGATGATAGAGTAGTGTAAATTCAACACTGTAACGCCCCCAAAAATTTATCCCAAGACATCACACAGTGCTTAGGACCACAAGTGATCCCAAGCTAACCATTTTACTAGCATAACTCATAAGAAATTGAATGATATGAATAAAACAACTGAGTTTACTGCACGAAAACATAATAATGATGGATTTGGGGAAAAATACAATGTAAGTACAACTTTTACATTCCAATAAAGTCTGAAAGAGCATATGAAAATACATAACTGACTCTAACTGACATCTGTGAAGCCTCTACTATACTGACTATAGATAGCTAGGACATGACCCCCAACCATCCCAAATCAATACGACTAGATAAATAAAATAAAACACTACTAAAACTATATGACTGACTCGAGCCCTTGAATTAAGAGAACTTATCACCTGCTGACTGGAAGTTGTAATCTGTCTGAATATGGTATGAGTGCTACAACTGAACTGATACCTACATTATGATATAATGTAGCACATAGACATATATATGGATTAGTAATTTGAGGATGTACTAAGTATATGGGGGTGAATGCATAAGTAAAACATAATATCAATCATCATAATTTGTAAATCATGCATGCTAAATGTAAATGACTCACGTATGCTGGAATATCTGAAATACTAAAATATACAACAGTAGGAAGCAAAACATACTTTATAAATCTTGTGAGCCATATTATTTAGTTCTAAAGGCTGAGCTTTTATTCTCACTTTAAATCATACTATCTAAGTGTAGAAAGGACTAACTCTAAAATCTAAATTCTAAAAGCTAAAATCTGAAGTTACTATCTTTCTTTAAAACGTAATCTGAGTAAAACTTGTGAGCCTTTACACTTAGTTTTCTGAAACTTTTCTGTTACTCTCTCTGTTCTAAGATCTTTTGTTGAAAGGAAACTCTTTAGAAACCGTTCTGAGAAAGAAATTACTTCATCTCAAGACTTTAAGAATCTTAAAACCATAGCTTTCAAAATATATGCTTTTATTTTAAAGATTTAAGCCAATAAACTGTTTTAAGAGTAGGGGACATCTTTTGGAAGGTTCTTCTAAACTAAATGTACACCATATGAGCATACATAGTGTCCCACGACTAGCCCCCATAAGGTTAGAGTTGTTCTATCCTTTCCATTGAAATAGAATAATCTAATCTGTGTGATCATAATCTGAGTCATCCATGTAAAAGTGGGAATAATCTAAATCTATACCTACGTTGGCTACGTAGTTCTGTGGAAGTAGGATGCGCTAAAATCACACTTCCCGCTCGATGCTAAATACTACTCCCAATCTTATGCTCAAAATCTTAAGAAATCAACTTAAAAAGTAATCTGATGGTTTAAAATAATAAAAACTATAAATCTGTTGAGCTAAATTTGTAATTCTAAATCTGAAATGTGGATTTCATATCTATTTTGAGACCAAAAGGACAAATCTTTATCTTAAATCTGAAAACAATCTAGTCATGGGGTGTTTATAGCACAAACAATCTTAAAACAATAATTTTAAATGAGATCTAATGACCCAAGAATCAATATCATGTTAAAGCATCTCAAAATTCATACTTGGTAATTTAAACATTAATAAGCTTTCATGCACAACTAAAAGAAACTGTATGACTGAATCCCAATGTAGTGGGCTACTGAACTGATATGTGAGTGCATGAGCTTTCATGAAAATAGCCATATGGCTAAGATCGAAATGAGAGAGTCAACTTAGGGATAACAATTTCTTTAGATTGGATATGATTTGCTGAGGAAAAAGATGAGAGGTTTACAACATGAAAACTTGAGACATTACAACATCTCTCCCTTGGGATTGTTCGTCCCCAATTGATCAGGAAAATACTAAGATGATACATATGATACTTATGAATTGAATCCCGACTTAATATCTGAATTTGAAACTAATGCATGATACATAACCTGAAATGGCCTTACTCGGGAAATTTTTAGTAATAAGACTAGTCTAAATCGAATGATGGAAAACCTATAGAGATTCATCTGTCTGACTGTTATACTGTATTTCTAGCTACACAAACTGAATCATACTAAATGCTCATACCCAGATGGAGTATTTCTTCAATGCTTTTCTAAGAAACTTAGCACTTTTTGGGAGTAAAAAACTTTGGGCATGATTTGAACAAGACCTCTGCATAAGGAATCACAATATTGCTACATCTCCATAGAATGGAACATAGACCCATAAACCATACACTGGGATATGATTGAATTGCTAGGCCTTAAGAAATGTAATTTCTTACAACACATCAACTATACTATCCCCTCTTGAAATACCATATCCATTTTATTCAACTTACAATTCTCGCATGGCATTGATAAATCTATCTACTAAAGTTTAAATTGAACTAAATCCTCTCATCATGGTCAGGCCTAACTCAAAATCACAATGCACTACACATAACACCATAATACTAGTCTGAACCATGAATTCAATATCCCAAGCGTTGTCACCCAACTACTCACTCTATGATTATTCTTCTTATCACTTAACAACTAAATTCAACCTCTTACTAGAAATCCATTAATGCACCACACGCCTATCCTCTTATACACCAACATGGCATTCATGTCTATTTTCATATCCACACATGTACTTCTAAACAAATACCCATAAGAGTATTTCTCCCATATTCTCTAATACCTCTATCAATATCAATATCCATGCACCATTCAATTCTTAGGATGATACATAAAAAGATTCTTAACTAACAAATCCATACATAAGAAAATAAACTTCACTCAAAAATTCTTGTAAACTTATAGACTTACATAAAACCATCTTAAAACAATCTTCCCAAACATAACACATTTACTATCTCCCATTCACATAATTTCTCATCATAACTATCTTAACCAGGGGAAGGTCATTGAAAAGTTAGAATACTAGGGCCCAAAATATGAAGGAATACTAAGCATATCTTGACAATTTATCGAGGCCTGAGGAATAGAGTATTCACGACATGGATTTATTAAAGAGATCTAATTTGAGGATGTACATAATATAACTTGGAACTTCGATGATCGTTAAGAGTGTTGCATGAGTACTAGAACTGAACATACTATAAGGCCTGAATTTAGAGTTCATAACTTATGGGATGTAATTCTAACTACTGGATAAACTGGAACTTCTCTTACTAGGAGCTAGGAGATACATAACTTTCTATTATACACATTAACATGAGCTATGGTAAGGAACTGACATTGAGGCATGAGTAAATATCGGGATAGCTGAAGTATGAAACTGTATACTGAGATAAGAATGGGTCGGGCATCATCCTCTGCTACTAACTTTCTATACTACACTGGCATCACTTACTAGAATCTAAAAGTCTGACTTGGTTACTCATTCTATCATCTCCCCCTTTGGATTCAAGCCAGCAATCTCAATCAGTGAACCACTAAATTAACTTCAATCTAAACTACAGTCACTTTTCCCTTGAGTCTGGGGTATATTCAATACACATAAAACTAAACTTACCCTGAAGGACTGTATCTTAACATGTAATACCCAATGCTAATACCTCCATCAGAGATACATCTCTAACTTTCTATAGAACAATAGTCATCATATAACATCTTGAGCACTTACTAACATAGAATCTTCATAGGTATCACCATATCCTTTGTTCATATCATATAGAGCTTCAACTCTTATTTCTATTTGCTCCATCTTTAAGGATTCTAACACTTAACACAGATATCATCAACATTAAATAAACCAATCTACTCTTGTCATAGCTTACTAATATCACATCTCTAAACTTGTATTTCTAAGCCATGAGAACCAAGATCATACCAAAAAGTCTCAACATTATCTATCTATAACTCCTTAACTTAGCTATTAAGAAAATCATATGTATATATAACTAGTCTCCGTCCACTTAGCAACTCAACGGTACTACTAATCATAGATAACACATAGCAACCTTAAAAAATAATGCAACCCCATATCACCTTGGGCATACTTCTTCATACTTACAATATCATACTTAATTACAGATAACTGAACACAAACTCTTGCACATACACTATTCAAGTCTACTAGACTACTTCCATACAACTAGCACCACTAACCAAGCAATCATTATTTCCCCCATTATGATCATCCACTGTTCAAACTTATCTTTTAGTGCTAACGTAATTCAACAACCCAACTTCACATACCATTCTCACTTGAAAGCTATGAAATAAGTCATCAAGAAACACTAGTCCACTATGACTTCATAATAATAGTAATTGGTCAAAATCCAATGAACTATCTCCTTATAATCCATTTGCACATACTACTTCTACACAAATAAATTACTATCATAGCTCTATAAGTTTCAACTAAACTTCTTTTTCTAATCTCAAGGGAAGCCTAAATTAATGATACTAAACCACCAAACACTTCATATCCTATACCTTTCAAACACCATAATTTCCATCAATAACTCCTTCCGTACTTCAAGCAAATAACAATTCACCTTAACTAATAACTCCTTCTCTTCCTTCCACTAAAATAACGCACAAGAATATATCACCTTAACACAACTCGTTAATTTGCATACGTTTATCTCTAAATTTTCTATCAATCAACATTCTCACCTTTCTCATCACTACTCTTCTATACCTATACTTCAACTATAATAAAGTTCTACTATTCATAAATCATAACACTGAAGTTCATACTGTCCCTCAAATGCACACTACATTTAACACTCTAGGTTCATACTCTCTGCACTCATGAACACTATCTATACTGTAGGAATAATAAAGAACCTGAATTCATATCCAACTAATTTTCAACTGAACGACTCATAAAGATGAGAACATAGAATTTCATCTCAAGGAAATTAACACACTAGGGAGTTCCTCTCAAGCCCTTTGAGTGACTTCTAAAACTTCTACTAGCAAGTTTGAAAGCACTATCTGGGAAGGAAATGGAACTTGGTGATCATGTTATCTCAAGAATAATACATAGATAAGGAATTATAGGGTAACACACAAATAGATAGAAGGTTCTTAGAAAACAACTTTACTGCATGATCTAGAAGAATAAAGGAAGGAAACTTTTCTTAAATGCCTCGTAGCCTTTTGAAGAAAATTACAGACGTCTCCATACCATTTAATAAGACTCTACTAGACATAGCTTCACAGACACCCTAGGACACTTGAACCTTGTGCTCTGATACCAAGTTTGTAATGCCTCAAAAATCTATCTCGAGACATCACATGGTGCTTAGGACCACAAGTGATCCCAAGCTAACCCTTTTACTAGCATAACTTATAAGAAACTGAATGATATGCATAAACGACTGAGTTTACTATGCTGAAACATACTAATGATGGAATATGAGAAAAATACAATATCAATACAACTTTTACATTCTAATAAAGTCTTAAAGAGGGTCTAAAAATACATTACTAACTCTAACTAAAATCTATGAAGCCTCTACTATACTGAATATAATAGCTAGGACATGACCCTCTAACTATCCCAAATAAATATGACTAAATAAATAAAATAAAATACTACTCAAACTATATGACTGGATCGAGCCCTTGAATCAAGAGGACTATCACCTAGTGACTAAAAGTTGCAATCTGTATGAATATGGTATGAGTGCTATAACTAAATTAATACCTACATTATGAGACAATCTAGCACATAGACATATATGTGGATCAGTACTTTAAGGATGTATTGAATATATGGGGTGAATGCTTAAGTAAAACATAATATCAATCATCATAATTTGTAAATGATGCATTCTAACTATAAATTACTCATGTAAGCTGGAATAACTGAAATATATAGCATTAGAAAATAAAATATACTTTATAAATCTTGTCAGCCATAACATTTAGTTCTAAAGGTTGAGCTTGTATTCTCTCTTTAAATGATACTGTCTAAGTGTAGAAAGGACTCACTCTAAAATTTAAATTCTAAAAGCTAAAATCTGAAGTTACGATCTTTCTTTAAAATATAATTTGTGTAAAACTTGTGAACCTTTACACTTAGTTTTCTAAAAACTTTTCTATAACTCTCTCTATTCTAAGATTTATAGTCTGAAAGAAAACTCTTTAGAAACTGTTCTGAAAAAGAAAATACTTCATCTCAAGAATTTACGAATTTTAAAACCATAACTTTCAAAATATATTCTTTTATCTTAAGGCTTTAAGATAATAGACTATTTAAAGAGTATGGGATATGTTTTGAGAGGTTTATCTAACCGATATGTACACCATATGAGCATCCATGGTGTCCCACAACTAGCCCTCATAAGGTTAGGTATATTCTACCCTTGCCATCGGAATAGAACAATCTAATCTGTGTGATCATAATTTGAATCATCCAGCTAGAAGTGGGAATAATCTTAATTTGTACCTACGTCGACTACGTAGTTTTGTGGAAGTAGGATTTGCTAAACCCACACTTCTTGCTCAGTGCTAAATACTACTCCCAATCTTATGCTCAAAATCATAAGAAATACACTTTAAAAGTAATTTGATGGTTTATAATAAAATCAACTATAAATTTGCAGAGCTAAATCTATAAGTCTAAATCTGAAATGTGGATTTCATATCTATTCTGAGACCAAAAGATCAAATCTTTATCTAAAATCTAAAAACAATCTAGTCATGGGGTGCTTATAGCATAAATAATCTTGAAACAACAATCTTTAAATAAAGTCTAATGACCCAAGCATCAATCTCATGTTAAAGCATCTCAAAATTCATACTTGGTAATGTAAACATTCATAAATCATCTTAAAATTTGAAAATCTCAACAATATGTATGGAAATATTAAACATAATCATGTGATTCAACTTTTGAATCATGAAAAATCTCATAACCTTGCAAATAATTATAATGGGCGTAAACCCTAACTTAAAATTCATGGAAAATCATATAAATTGCAGTAATATTGTAATTAAAATAATGTTTTAGGCATAGGGATATTGAATGATGTAGATGTTGAAACTTGAATCTTGGATCTCTATTGATGCTTTGGAGAAGAATTGTTGGAGTTCTTAACTTGGGGATTCCAAATCTTGGGTTTTCTTGGAAGATTAGTGGAGGAATTTGAGTTTCTTGGGGAGATAGCATGATGATCTAGGGTTTTGTTTGAGAGGAATTTGATGAAATTGAATGTAAAGTGCTTTGGAGGGGTTTAATTCAATGTTTAAAATGGACTAAGGGCTAGGAGGATGACCAAAATGCACTCTTTAAAATATCAAAAAAATAAAAAATGCAACATTTTGCAAACTGGGTGGCCACCACAACGCACCTCTATCGTGGTAGCTCACTGGAAATTGACAAATGGGAACTGGGCAGACTCCGCGATGCGGAGCCATCACGGTACTGTAATACCCTGATAATTTCAACAAATAATAGAACCCTGCTTCAAGATCTTTAGAAATAAATTTAGTGATTTGGTAGTTACATGATCTAGTTTGATGAGTATTAGGGCCTCAAAAGAGTCCTAACTATTAGATGAATCAAAACATTCCTTGGCGATTGAATTCTTAAGAAGGATATTAGTATAGTCAACTTCAAAGAAACATATCTATTGTTATACTATGAATTCCTTAGCTTATGACATAGAAACAGATAGATAATTGAATTAGCTTTTCAACGATACCAATTTCGCCTAAATTTAATAACGGGGCAAAAACTTATGCCCATTTTACCCTAGCATGTCAGCCTGGAAAACTGAGTGAAGACATTCGTGATAACTTATCACAAGTGTGACAACTTATCACGGATGTCGTCAGCCTTAGGAAGAATCCATCCCCTAGTAACGATATTTTTGATAAGTTATCGCAAGTGTGATGACTTATCACCAATGTCGTCAGCCATAGGAAAAATCCATCCCCCAGTGACGACATTTCTGATAAGTTATCACAAGTGTGATGACTTATCATGAATTTCGCTAGCCTTAGGCAGAAGTACATCAATTCCACCCTCTCCCTCGTAATAAGATTTGTGATGACTTATCACAAGTCTGATGACCTATCACAAATGTCATCAACCTTAGATTTTTAGCAACTGGGAAGCATTTAGTAAGGGTATTTTGGTCTTTCTCCTTCATTTCCCACAACTTATAACTCTCAAGGAGCGTATTATCTTCTATTCTCTTTAGTTAAACACCTCAAAATTCTCTGCACACCTTCAAAAACAAGGTTAGGGTTTCAATATAGAAATCTAATTATCTGGAGATTCAACCATGAGAATTTGATAATTCTTGAATATTTGTATTCCCCGTTGAAAGGGATACGAGGGAAACCCAATAGTTCATGAAAAAGCTTCCAGAACTTTTGAAGTCATCCAAAATCTCCAAGTTTAATGTATGTGATTTTGAACAAGAACACCCTTTTGTTATTGTGCCCAAAAGTTACATATTTTTGTAAAGTATTTCATAAATTCATGGAGAATTCCTATCATGTTATTATATTGTGAGTTTTATGAAACTATGTCTTACCCAAGCTTTGAGTTGTAATATTATTATACATATTAATGTTTTAAATTGTCAATTTATGGTTTAAGTTGCATAATTCAACGTCTATATCATGTTTTGAGAATGTCAAGGTTTATTGTTGTGAATTGAACTTTATGGTTAAAGCATGATTTTGAGAATGAGATGTTAGTGATTTTTAAAGAATGTCAAGAAGTGAGTTTTGATTGTAAGTTAAGATAGAAATCCACATTCTTGAGTTTGATGTAAAGGGGATGCCTTTTGGCTCCCATTATATATATATATATATATATATATATATATACATAAATTGTTGAATTGTTTTAAGGTGGATTATCCAAAGTTTTGAGCTAAGTAAGGGAGTAGTATTTAGAATCAAGTTGGTCTTGATTCTGAGGTCTCATGCCCCATAACTACGTGCCCCCGTAGGTTCTTGATATACACCAAGTGGGTTAATATAGTGATCACTAAAGCTAAGGCTTTATCCAATGAAAAGGATAGAACAGCTCTCCCCAACGTGGGTAAGAAGTTGGACTCCATGTAGCTCACATGGTTTATGTCGGTTAAGAGAAACTCCCTAAGTTCCTAAAGTTCTCCAAGTTCTAAAGTCTTCCAAGTTTCAAAGAGCTTTAGTCTTAAAGTTACAAAGTTTTGAAAGTATAAAGTGTTTTGAAAGCTATAGTCCTAATAATTTTAGATGTCATGATAATTTGAGGTTTTAAGTAAAAGCATGATGATTTATGAGTCTTGTGGCATATATTTATTTCAAACTATGTGAGTATGATTTACACCATGCAGGTTTTCTATAAAAGCTTATGATATTGATTATTTTGATTGCACACTCCCTCATATGCTTAGTACACTCCCAAAGTACTGACCCACATATTTTGTCTGTGTGCCATATATTCTCATAATGTAGGTTCAGGTGCCAGTCTCAACCTCACCAATGATCCTTTCAAGCACTCCTATCTACATATCAGCTGTGGTGAGTCCTTATGTTTTGGGGACTGGTTATTCTCAGACTTCAAGTTTTATTTAGTAGTTGTTTAATTCTTATCAGTTGAGGAAGAGTCAGTTGGGGACTTTTCCCAATGTCTCTCTTGTTTGGAGTAGTAGAGGTTTGTTAGACTAGTCATCAGATTATCAGCACTTCGAGATTTTCTTTGAGTTGTAGTTTGTTCATACGAAGTATTTCATTCATATTTCTCTTTTTATGATGTCACAGTGTTAGGATTTTATCTCTAAGTAAGATAATATATAAAGTAGAAGGCTGAAAGGGTTAGCTTGGGTCTACTTGTAGCCTTAAGCACCGTGTGATGTTTCAGGACACGTTTACGGGGCATTACAAACTTGGTATCAGAGCCTAAGGCTTAAGAGTCCTAGGGAGTCTGACAAACAACATTAAGTAGAGTCTTGATCATCGGTGTGTAGAGTGCCACATCTATGAGCTAGAGGCTACAAAATTTTTAGGAATAAGTCATTTCTTCCTTTCAAGTCTAATGAGCTTAAAGTTGTCTCTCTTAGATATTAATTCGTTCTCTCTTATTTCAGAATAAGCCTCCCTGCCAATCTCAAAGAAATAACAACGATCTGCAACCTTAGACCACTAATCCTTTGAATAAAAATGTGTCCCATGCTAAATTTAGGGCAGCTTTTCAGGCACTGGCCCAAGCTGTCACTGTCTAGGACAATCAGGGTACAGCTCTTCTGTACAGGGAGGTGACTTAGCTGCTGCCAGAATTTGTGACTTTATGTGGATGAGTCCATCAGAGTTTTATGGGTCAATGATAGGGGAAGACACCGCAGTTATATCTTGAGGAGATAAGGAAGATCATACAGGTAATGCGTATTTCTGAAGAAGAGTGTGTAAAGTTAGCATCTTACAGGTTAAAGGACATTGTGTATGACTGGGTGGTTTCTTGGAGGAACGGTAGAGGGGAGGATGATGCTCCCATTACCTGGCAGATATTCCAAGATGCATTCTTAGATAGGTTTTTTCCTTTGGACTTAAGGGAGGAAAAGATTAAAGAGTTTATGAACTTGAGTTAGGGCTCCATGACTGTTAAAGAGTACTGCTTAAAGTTCAATCAGCTAACAAAATATGCACCTGACTTGATCTTCGATGCCCGAATTGGTATAAGAAAGTTTATGATAGGTGTGTCGGGCTTAGTAATAAAAGAATACCACACTGCTATGTTTAACAAAGAGATGGATTTGTTTAGGCTTATGATCTATGCACAGCAAATAGAGGAGGATAAGATAAGGAAAAGAGATATAGTGAGATGTAACAAGAGAGCCAGGTCTGTATAGCATGAGTACAGTCAGATTAGATCCCAAGAAGGGAAAACCCTCAGTTCCAGAGTCATTCTTCTATGCCAGCACCCTCATCATCTAGTGCCCCAGCGCATAAAGGTAGGCAAGAGCAGGGAAACAGGTCTTCGATGTCCAGGCCTCAGCAGAGTGTGAGCAGCAATCCCAACTTCCTTCCTTGTGCCAAGTGTGGTAGGACCCATCTGTGTGAGTGTTTGGCTGAACAGTGTGGTTATTTTGGGTATGGAAAGATAGGCCACAGGCTTAAAGAGTACCCATATACTAGGCAGGAAAGCAGAGATACCTGACCCCAGACCCAATCCATTAGTGCACCAGCTCTTGTAGCCCGTCCAGCTCCTCCTCATGGCGCTTATTCTAGTACTGCTAGTGGTCAGCACCAAAATAGGTTTATGCCCTACCTTTCCATAATTAGAAGGAGGACTCTCTCAATGTTGTTACTAGTATACTTTGTGTATTTCACTTCGATGTTTATGTTCTATTGGAACCCGAGTCACGTTTTGTTATATGACCCTACTGGTAGCTGTGAATTTTTAGAAGAGTCCTATAAGTAGTTCTGAGCCAATTCTAATTTCTGCTCCATTAGGGGAGTCTATTATTGCTAATAAAGTATACAAGAATTGTCCTATTACAGTCCTTCATAGAGTCACACTCGTTGATTTGACAAAGTTAAAGATGGTTGATTTTGATGTTATCCTAGGTATGGACTGGCTTTATTCCTGCTATGCGTCTATAGATTGTTGTATTCGTTTAGTCAAATTTTAGTTTCTTGATGAACCAGTTTTCGAGTGGTGAGGGAGTTCAGTATATCCCAAGAGTCATTTTATTTTTATCTCAAAGCCAGGAAGCTTATATCTAAGGGTTGCTTTTATCACTTTGTTAAAGTTGAGGACACTAAGTCTGAAACCCCAAATATCCATTCAGTCAATATTGTCAATGATTTTCCTAATGTCTTTTCGGAAGATCTCCCAAGGGTACCTCCCGATAGAGAGATAGAATTCAAGATCGATCTTCTTCCTGACACTCAACCTATTTCCATTCCTCCCTACCGTATGACACCAACAGAGCTTAAGGAGTTGAAAGAACAACTCAAAGATCTCTTAGACATAGGTTTTATAAGGCCTAGTATATCTCTTTGGGGTGCACCTGTCCTTTTCGTGTGAAAGAAAGATGGCTCTTTGCGTATGTGCATTGACTATCATCAGCTTAATCAGGTCACAGTCAAGAACAAGTACCCTCTTCTAAGAATAGATGATTTGTTTGATCAATTACAAGGTGCGAGTTATTTCTCCAAGATAGACCTTAGATCCGACAATCACCAACATAAAGTAAGAAAGTGTGATATCTCAAAGACAATATTCTGAACCCGCTATGGTCATTTTTAGTTTCTTGTCATGTCTTTTGGGATAACTAACACCCCAGCAGCTTTTATGGACCTTATGAATTGAGTGTTCAAACTATATCTTGATATGTTTATCATTGTGTTTATCGATGACATCCTTGTGTATTCCCGAAGTGAGGGTGATCACGCAGACTATCTTAGAATCATATTGCAGACTCTTAGAGATCATAACTTGCTCGCCAAATTTAGTAAGTGTCAGTTTTGGCTAAGGTCTATATCATTTTTAGGTCATATTATTTCAGCCAAAGGTATTAGTGTTGATCCTTAAAAGATAGAGGCTATAAGAAATTATCCTAGGCCTATCTCTCCGTCTGATATTAGAAGTTTTTTGGGCCTAGCTGGCTATTACTGCTATTTCGTTAAAGAGTTCTCTTCCATTGCATCTCCCATGACTCGGTTGACACAAAAGAAAGTTAAGTTTCTCTGGTTGAATTCCTGTGAGAAAAGTTTTCAAGAGTTGAAGACTCAACTTACTTCCGCCTCTGTGTTGACTTTGCCTAATGGTGTAGATGGTTTTATGGTATACTGTGATGATTTGAGAGTTGGTTTGGGTTGTGTGTTGATTCATAGGGGTAAAGTTATATCCTATGATTATAAATAGTTGAAGCCTCACAAGAAGAATTACCCAACCCATGACTTAGAGTTGGTTGTTGTAGTGTTTGCTCTAAAAATCTGGAGACATTATTTGTATGGTATGCATGTTGATGTTTATACTAATCACAAAAGCCTGTAGTATGTGTTGACCCAGAAGGAGTTGAATCTTAGGCAGCGGAGTTAGTTAGAATTGATAAAAGACTATGATATAAGCATTTTAGAGCATCTGAGCAAGGCCAATATTGTGGCAGATGCCCTTAGCGAGATATCTATGGGTAGTGTTTCACATATGGAGGAAGGTAAGAAAGAGTTGGCTCGTGATGTGCATCATTTGGCTAGACTAGGTGTTAAGTTTTTTGATTTCACTGAGGGAAATATGTTGGTGCAAAGTAGTTACGAATCCTCTTTGATTTTGGAAGTGAAAGAGAAGCAAGACTTAGATGCTAACTTGTTCAGACTGAAGGAGTAAGTCAAGAACCAAAAGGTAGAGATTTTCTCTCAAGGGGGAGATAGTGTGTTAAGGTTGTAGGGTAGATTATGTGTTCCTGATATTGGTGATCTGAGGCAGAGAATTATGGTTGAATCACATGGTGTACAGTATTCTATTCATCCCGGCACTACCAAGATGTGTCGTGACTTGCGGGAAATCTATTGGTGGTGTGGTATGAATAAGGATATAGCTAATTTTGTGGAGAAGTGCGCAACATGTCAACAAGTTAAGGTTGAGCACCAAAGACCTGGTAGTGTGATGCAAGAGTTTGGTCTCCCAACTTGGAAGTTGGAAAAGATAAATATGGATTTTCTTACCTGTGCACACATCTTATACAGCTGAAGACTATGCTAGATTGTATATTTGAGAGTTGGTCAGGTTGCATGGAGTTCCCTTGTCTATCATTTTGGATAGGGGTACTCAGTTCACTTTTCAGTTCTGGAGAGCGTTTCAGAAGGGTCTTGGTACCCAAGTTTATATGAGTTTCGCTTTTCATCCGCAGATAGATAGTCAGGCTGAAAGGACCATCCAAACTTTGGAGGACATGTTGAGAGCGTGTGCCCTTGATTTTAAAGGTAGTTGGGATGAGCATTTGTCGCTGATAGAGTTTGCTTATAACAATAGTTACCATGATAGTATCAAGATGGAACCATTTGAGGCTTTATATGGTAGGAGATATAGGTGACCCATAGGTTGGTTTGAAGTGGGTGAAGCTAATTTGATTACACCTGATGCAGTATTTGAGGTGATGGAGATAGTGAAGTTGATTAGAGAAAGGTTAAGGATAACTCAGAGTCATCAAAAGTCATAAGCAAATGTAAGACGAAAAGGCCTTGAGTTCGAAGTTAATGATTTAGTGTATCTAAAAATTTCACCCATGAAAAGGGTGAAAAGGTTTGGGAAGAAGGGGAAAATTAGTCCCCATTACGTTAGCCCTGGAAAATTAGTCCCCATTACGTTAGCCCTTACAGAATTCTCAGTCGTGTTGGGAAAGTAGCCTATGAAGTTGAGTTTCCTGCAGAGTTGACAATTTTTTATCCTATTTTCCATATTTCCATGCTTAAGAAGCATATTGGTGATTCTATCATTGTTGATCCTTTAGATAACTTAGATGTTCAGAATAACCTTTCATTTGATGAGGTTCCAGTTGACATCCTAGATTACCAAGTTCGTAGACTAAGGAACAAAGAAGTTCTACTGGTCAATTTTTTATGGAAGAACGAATCAGTTGAGGGTGCTACTTGGAAAGCCGAAGCAGATATGCAATCCAAGTACCTACACCTCTTCTTCACAAGTTTAGAGCAAGCCAAAGGTATTACTTTTTCTTAATTCAGCCCCTATATAACCAAAGATTCAGCTATATAGCTATTTTGTAGCAAATTTGTGCATTCTCAGAAATACTCAAAAGTTTTGAATAACATAGACTCAATTTAGAGAACTATTCCAATTGTGCATCCTCAGTTTCTTTGCATTCCTAGCTTAACTAGTGACATTCGAGGATGAATGTTTTCAAGGGGGAGATATTGTAATACCCTGAGAATTTCAACTAATAGTAGAACCCTGCTTCAAGCTCTTTAGAAATAAAGTTAGTGATTTGGTAGTTACATGATCTAGTTTGATGAGTATTAGGGCTTCAAAAGTGTCCTAGCTATTAGACGAACCAAAACATTCCTTGCTGATTGAATTGTTGAGAAGGATACTGGAATAGTCAACTTCAAATAGGAATATCTCTAGTTATACGATGAATTTCTGAGCTCACGACCCACCAACAGATAGATAATTGAATTAGATTTCTAGTAATACCAATTTCGCCTAAATCCGATACTGGAGCAAATATTTATGCCCATTTTACTCCAGCATGTCATCCTGGAAAACTAAGTGACGACATTCATGATAACTTATCCACAAGTGTGACGACTTATCACAAATGTTGTCATCCTTAGGCAGAATCCAGCTCCTAGTGATGATATTTCTGATAAGTTATCACAAGTGTGATGACTTATCACGAATATCGTCAGCCTTAGGTAGAATCCATCCCCTAGTGACGATATTTCTGAAAATTTATCACAAGTGTGATGACTTATCACGAATGTCGTCATCCTTATTTAGAAATCCATCAATTCCAGCCCCCCTCCCCGCCGTGCCAACATTTGTGAAGACTTATCACAAGTCTGACAGCCTATCATAAATATCATCAGCCTTTGATTTTCAACAACTAGGAAGCGGTTTAGTAAGGGTATTTTGGTATTTTTCCTTCACTTCCCACGACCTATAATCCTCAAGGAGTATATTATCTTCCATTCTCTTTAGTTAAACATCTCAAAATTCTCTACACTCCTTCAACCACAAGGTTAGGGTTTCAATATAAAAACCTAATTATCTAGATATTCAACCGTGAGAATTTGATAATTCTTACATAGTTGAATTCCCCGTTAAGAGGGATACAAGGGACACCCAATATTTCATGAATAACCTTTCGGAATTTTTGAAGTCATCCAAAAGCTCCAAGTTTAAGGTATGTGGTTTTGAACAAGAACACCCTTTTGTTCTTGCGCCCAAAAGTTACATATTTTCGTAAAGTATTTCGTAAATTCATGGAGAATTCCTATCATGTTATTATATTGTGAGTTTTATGAAACTATGCCTTACCCAAGCTTTGAGTTATAATATTATTATGCAAACTAATGTTTTAAATTGTCAATTTATGGTTTAAGTTGCATAATTCAATGTCTATATCATGTTTTGAGAATTTCAATTCCTATTGTTGTGAATTGAACTTTATGGGTAAAACATGAGCTTGAGAACGAGATGTTAGTGATTTTTAAAGAATATCAAGAAGTGAGTTTTGATTGTAAGTTAAGATAGAAATCCAAATTCCTGAGTATATATATATATATATATATATATATATATATATATATATTGTTGAATTGTTTTAAGGTGAATTTTCCAAAGTTCTACGCTAAGAAGGATGTAGTATTTAGCACCGAGTTGGGCTTGATTCCGAGGTCTCATGCCCCATAACTACGTGCCTTCGTAGGTTCTTGATATACCCCAAGTGGGTTAAGATAGTGAACACTAAAGGTAAGATTTTATCCTATGGCAAGGATAGAACAGCTCTCCCCAACGTGGGTAAGACGTTGGACTCCATGTAGCTCACATGGTTTATGTCGGTTAAGAGAAACTCCCTAAGTTCCTAAAGTTCTCTAAGTTCTAAAGTCTTCTAAGTTTCAAAGAGTTTGTCTTAAAGTTACAAAGTTTTGAAAGTATAAGTGTTTTGAAAGCTATAAGTACTTGGTTTGAAAGCACAATGATTTATGAGTCTTGTGGCATATATTTATTTCAAGCTATGTGAGTATGTTTTACACCATGCAGGTTTTCTATAAAAGCTTATGATATTGATTATTTTAATTGCACACTCCCCCATATGCTCAGTACATTCCCAAAGTATTGACCCACATATTTTGTCTATATGCCATATATTCTCGTAATGTAGATTCAGGTGCTCTGTCTCAGCCTCACTAGTGATTCTTTCGAGCACTCCTATATGCATATCAACCGTGGTGAGTCCTCATGTTTTGGGGACCGGTTATTCTCAGACTTCCAGTTTTATTTAGTAGCTGTTTGATTCTTGTCAGTTGACTATGAATCATTTGGGGACCTGTCCCAATGGATCTCTAGTTTGGAGTAGTAGAGGTTTGTCTGACTAGTCATTAGATAATCAGCACTTCGAAATTTTCTTTGAATTGTAGTTTGTTCAAACCAAGTATTTTATTCATATTTCTCATTTTATGATGTCACAATGTTGTGTTCATGCATTTTATCTCTAAGAAAGCTAATATATGAAGTAGAAGGCTCAAAGGTTTAACTTGGGGATACTTGTATCCTTAAGCACCGTGTAACGATCTGGGACCCGATTGCAGGGCATTACAGGTACCCCTTTGGAATGCCATTTTGGCACATGGCACAATGCGTTATTATCGTACTGGCATCTGGAAATGGACAAATGGGAAATTGGCCCTCCCTAAGATGTGCCAATATCTTAGAGGGCCACTGGAAATTGACAATCATCATTTAAATTTTCTCTGTGATACGTTAGTGATCGAAATGACGGTGTTTCACCACTGGAACTTAAAATATCCATAACTTCTTCACCTAGTGTCGGATTTAGGCAAATTTGGTATCACTGGAAAGCTTATTCAATTTTCCGCACAATGAAAAGGCAAAACATAAAAATACTGTATAAAATAAATGGTATTCATCTTTGAAGTAAATTCTTAACATTCTAGGGATAAATTTAAGCTAGGAAAAGTATGGGGTGTTACAAACACTGAAGCCACTCTTACAACAAGCAAGAAGAAGTGCACTCGATACCAAAAATAAGATTTCATTTTATAGTATTAGTTTGTTATCATTTAACTTGGTAAATTGCAACTAAAAATACATTTTTATAGGTACTAATTTAGATTATTTATTATCTTTTTATAGGTGTCCTTATGTTCTAAATGGAAATATTTTGTCATTTAAGTGCTAATTGACATTTTTTATTTTCTTTCTATAGGTGGCCAAAATGGAGAAGGAGATCACGAAGAAAGAAGTGATAAAGACATTGACCTTACTTAAGAAGATTTTTGAATTGTTGATATATATGCTTTAATATTGATTCTTTTGATATTTAATTTCTTCAATCTTATCTCCACTCGAACTTGATGCTTGTGTGGAAAAACTAATCATTTGGCTTTGTTTTGGGGTTTAGATTAATAGTTTGTTGCAGATTTAGGATATTATAAATGAAAAAAATTATTTTATGATGTGTGTATATATAATTGTGTATTATAATTTATTATATATATGTAAATCCTAATTTACAATAGGATTTTCGAAATAGTTGTAATAGAATAATAAAATTATTGCAATAGCATTATTGCAATGTTGTATTATCACTGCAATAGGGTCTATTCCAATGGGTGATAACCTTTGCTATAGCTATATTAAAGCATTGCAATACACCTTATTGCAACACTGTATTGTTGTTGTAGTAGGGTCTATTGCAACGGGCAATAACCGTTGCTATAGCTATGTTGAAACGTCCCAATATAAGGCGAAAAAACCTTTGCCATAGGTGGGTCTATGGAAAAGGTTGGCATAACCATCTTATAAATCATTGCCATATATTTGTGCCAATTCTCACATATGTGATACCTTCCAAACTATTTTGGTAGCCCTATCTTAACTGTTTCAATGTCTATAGCAATAGTTTTGAACCGTTGCCATAGGGGTAATTTTTAGTAGTACCAATACCACCTAGGTTACTTTCATTGTCACCAAATTTATTAAGCACAGATGAAAGCGCTATATTTTAATCATCAGTATCATTAGAGGGATTATTTTTTTTCTAGTAAATAAGACTAGAAAAATAGTTGGGTCATGAACTTTACTTTCAGAGTGATTAGTACTAGTTTTATTTTGAGGAAGAGTTCCTGGGTCAGCTTATCCTCTCATGAGAATAGTGAGTTTTGGAAATTTGTTATAGGGAAAGGGGAGTGTATTCAGTAATGGGAAAACATTCTTCTAAATCTAATGGTATTGAGAGAGAGTTCATTACTTTTAAATGGAGAGGCTAGTCTTTCTGAAAATAGAAAAATGAATAAGACATTTTCTAAGGATAGAAAGACTGTAGTATAGGGGAGATTCAAGCTTTTCAATTTCCTTGAGAGTGATTTGGTGACTGATATGATTCAGTGATAGAGGATTTTGAATAAGAGAGAGAAACTAATCGAATTTTGAGCTATATATAGGTTATTAAAGTATAGTTGATATTAAAGGAAATAATGCATTTAAGAAGACATGTCTGGTCAGATAGACATGTCTGTTGAGGTTAGAGTATAGATGACAACTTTTAAAAAAAGGTGAGAGAGTGATGCAACACAATTATTAAATATTTCAAATTGTCATTAATTATGAACAAAAAATGGTACTGACCTGATTAGGAACCAGGTCCCTAAGTTATGATAGAATCCAAATATCTTGTGTTGTCTCACTACTTCTTTCATATCTTTCCTTCCTTGCCAGGGGTGTATATCTGCAAAGATATGAGACTGGATTTGAAACATAAGGCATTATTTGACTTGGATACCTGCTCAGAATTTCATAGCCATAGAAGAATAATTTTGAGAGTCTCCTGTATTCACACAACTTCACCAGCTCTATCCTTTCTTGAGTCATTCAAAGATTTCCCTATTTTTCATTATCAAGGGTGTATCAAGGATAATTCCCTCCATGCTTCAAATAGAAACCTTTTTGATTGAATCTCCAAGTCATTATATACTTGTCTTAATCCACTATTATAGAGACATATCCCCACTGAGTGCATTCAACAAGAGGTAAACTTCAAATCCTTATTTAGGATCTCTGAGAAACCATTATTATCAACTTATGTTGGTTTCTCCCTCTTGCACCTCCATGCATCATTAATCACGTGTTAGCTTTGGGAACCCATTTGAATCTGAGTTCCTAGTAAGATGAAAAAAGAAAGATTAACTTTTTCTTTGTCCAGTTTGGAAATATTTTCTTTCTTTTAAGGAGCATTACAAAGCTTTTCCTATCCTTTAAGACTTCGGTCTTAGAAGAACACTCTTAATTGAGGTGACCATCCTTTCCATATTGAGTACATGAGACAGTGTTCATGCTTTTTGTAATTCTGACTGAGTGGTTTGATCCAATCTTGTTAGCTATCAGAATTTTTCATTTCTTATGAATTGACAGTCTATTTGCAAGCTTTATCAAAATTAGTCTTAACTTTGTTAAATTCCTTCTCAAGGATAGAATTTCTGTTCATGAAGGTAGATAGGCTAGCCTTGTCATTTGTCAAATCTTCTTCCAACTGAAACTGAATTCTACTCCCTTAACCTTTACCCTTGAGCTCCTTCTTGGAGATATCATCTATTATCTTCTTCAGCTCATTATTGTTACATGTAAGGGCCTTATAAGTTGTTTGTTTCTCTACTACTTGCACATTCAATTTCATTGTTTCATCTTCATTGTTTTTTGGTTCTTCTATTAATCTTCTTTTTTCATTTATGAGTTCTACTACTTGAACACTCATCTTAATTACCTCATCCTCACGGTTTTCCCAAGCATATTTCATATCCCTTTTATCTTTTTCAAGATCATTTAAAGAGTCAATTATTACTAGGCAAGAGATCTGAGTCTACTCAAGGAGTACTTTTTTAAACTTTCTTTGTTGTGAAGAAGAGTGGCAGGTTTATCTTCACTTTTTTTCATGTTTTCCATCAAAGCAAGGAATGCATTAGAGACTTGGACCTTTTCTTCAATTTCCATTATGGGAATTTCTTCTTTTTGCTCAAACTCATTTGAGTCTCTTAATAAATCATAGCTACAAGTACTTGACTGGAAATCTTGTAAGCCTCAAATTTTGTTAGCCTCAGTTTTCTCGTTACATTTTATAGGAATCCTCTACTTTTCTCCTTTAGACGAATCTCCAGACCTTTCTAGGGTTATGATAATCCTTTTTGCAATATGAGCTGGTTCACCTTCTTTAGAGGTGTAAGTAGCTTGTGAAGCCTTTATTTCTCAGGATCATTTCAAGGTGTAACTTTATTATGGAAGACCTGCTCTGATACCAAATGATGGGTTGGGGTAGGTTTCTCCTCGACTCAGGGAACTGTTCTTAGAATCACACACACACAACAAAAACTTAGAGATAGATAAAGTAAGAAGTGCAAGAATACGGTAACGTTAGGACAGAAGATTTTTACAATGAAACTCCTTGCTTAAGGGAGAAAATCATAATCTACCTCCAGTATTTTAATCTCTACTATATTCAAGTAACCTCTTGAACACAGACTCCAAAGATTAACCTCCGAATCCTTTGTTTTCTAGCAATAACTCTAGTACAAGGAAACCAAATAGTAACTCTACTACTTTTACCTCCAGCTAACTCTAACTGGATTCCTCAAGCTAACTCTAGATGATCTACAATAGACTGTCACACCACAACACCTACTCCAATCATAAGTAAATGTAGGAAAGCATTTAAGTACTAAATAAAAGACTCAACTATAACAAGAAAATAAAGATACAACTTGATGAATAAAAAAATCTCTATTACAGTTCTAACCTTCGATGTAGTACTATAACACTTGAGAAAGATCTTTAACTGTGAGTATATGGAAGTGTTTGGTTTTCTTTTTGAGGAAGATGAGCATTATATATTATGACATAACAAAACCTAGGAGCAATCTCCTTAGTTGAGGCAAAAAGGTGGCAAGCATCCTTTTACCAAATTTTGTACCTTGTGTCAGCTGGACTATTAACTGTGACAGTGATAGGTGAGCCCAACCTGTTCCCTAATGCATAGAAGCCTTTATCATCACAACAACAACTTCATGGAATAGGTCCCAAGCTATGAATTTGTCAATAATCAAAATTAAGGACTTAACAAATCCATTATCCAAAGGAGAATACAGGTGACCCATGGCTAAATTTTCCAATGAACAGTGTCGGGTCAAGATTACTACTGACAAAACAAAATTACAACCTAAAAGGATTATAAAATAGCAACAAGAGTATCCAAATGGAAATGGAACGTGGATGAATATATTTCGTAGTAATTATTTAGCTGCTAAGGGGATGACTCTAAATTTTTTTGCACCTATAATGAAGAATGGAGAGAAAGTAGTGACACGATATAAGGATGAGGTTGAGCTAGAGACACGGAAGTGGAAAAATGTCTTGATATTGTACGTAGTAGGTGCTTCACACACCATTGATAATATTAAGCGATATATAATTGGACAATGAAACTATATTACCAAGCCTACGGTGTATTACCATAATGATGGTTATTTTTTGGTCTGATTTATGTGTCTGGATGATAGATACCAGGTCTTATACTTAGGACAACACATTCTGAATAACAAGCCAATTATTTTTATAGCATGGACCCCAGATTTGATGTTTGTAAAGAGGTACTGCAAACAATCCCTATATAGGTGAATTCTCGGATCTTCCCTTGAATTTATGGGGAGTATAATCTTTGAGTAGAATTGGACTGCCTTTGTATGTAGATGAGTCCACCACAAGGGCGACAAGTATCTTGTATGCTATAGTTTTGATAGAGCTTTAAATTACGAAGGAACTTCTACTATATGTCAAAGTAAAAGATCCAAATAGGAGAACTTTTGATCAAATGGTGCTTTATATATAGACAGCTGCATATTCCCATAAGTGACTTCAATTTGGGCATAAATTCCCTCTTACTATAAAAAACAAAGCCCCTGATGTCCAAAATATAGCCCGTTGTACAGAAGACTAGGCAACAAAGACCATATGAATAAAAACATAAACTTAATAAAATAAATTAAATAGTTATGAAGCTTATAGATCCTATAGAAGGACAAGGAAAGAAGTATCATACACCACTATTAGTGTTGGAAAAAATATCAATACCCTCAAGAAAAGATCAAAATAAGAAGACCGCAAGACAAGAGGAGGATAAATGGAAGGAGGTTCAGGGTAAGTCTGTAGCTAGAAGTGTTCAAAGAGCTCTACAACTACCTTTGGATAAGTAGTGTGAATAATTATTATGTGATGCACGAGCAAGATACTGGATAATGTAATTTTATAGGGTTGGTGAATAATACAACTCCAAACTCTTCGTCTACATAAATCTAGCTGCATAGAACATTAGGGGTTTGAATAAATTCTATAAGCAAATGGAGGTGAGAAATTTCATTACTAATAATAAAGTTAATATTTTAGTGCTGATAGAAAATAAAATAAAGAAGTAATATGCAAGCAATATTATGGGGAATATTAAACCTGGATGGTTATGCTTTACAATTATGATTTTAGTGAAAAGGGTGAATATGGATGCTGTGGAAGCCTGCCTATGCTCATGTTAATTTAGAGTTTATGTCAGCATAACATGTACATACAACTATTTATATTAGAGCTATAAATCTCAATTTAGCATTCACTACTATATATGGGCTCCATACACTAGGGGAAGGAGAGAACCTGTGGACTAATTTGAGAAATATCCATGGTCAATAGCAAGTTCCATTGCTTTCTATAGGGGATTACAATGCAATTAAAGGAGTGAAGGATAGAGTGATTGGTAGCACCCCTACAGAAGCTGACTTAAGAGACTTTAATGAACTTTTAGAAGATACAGGGACTGTGGCCCTTAGGACTAGTAGTCATGAGTATACTTGGTCTAATGGACATACATACATCACTACTGACTGGGGGCTTATGAATGCTAGATGGATGTTGACAATGATCTAACGGGAACTCCTACTTATGGATCAGGTTCCTCAAATCATTCACAATTGTCTTTATATTTAGCATAGGGGGTAGACATTAGAGCAAAGCCTTTTAAATTTCTAAATCATGTTGTAGAAGTATGATCCAAAAGGCTTGAAGCGAGGAAGATCGAAGGCATATGGAGAAAGCTTAAATAGGTTAAACAAGTAGTAAAGCAATTAAATACAGTTGAATTTGGTAGCTTGAATGAAGAATAAATAGTTGTAAACAACAACTTGCACTGATGCAGGAGGATATGAGAGCACTAGGGCAACCTGCAGAAAAAATATATGTTGTAAAACAAATTAGCTTGAATATTGAAAAATGGCTAAATATGCAAGAAAGTATTGTTGGAACCCTTGGGGTTTGTACCACACAGTGAGGGACCGGGTCCTTCAAAGTCAATCACAAGCGATAGAATAATAAAACAACTCTAAGGTGCTGGAAAAACAAAGGCTGTGCAGGAAAGTAAAAATACAGGATTTTTACATGGAAACCCAGGAAGGGAAAAACCACGACTTTCCCTCACAACCACTTCAAGAAATACACTATAATCAACTTCCTGATTACAGTCTAGATTTCATCCTAACGCTAGGCTCCTTTTGCTAGTAGTAACTCTACTACAAGCTCATCTTGGTAACTCAACCAAGGATCCTCTCTACTGATTAGCTCTAATTAGTCTCACACTTAGGCAACTCTACCTAAGCACTCTCTACTCAAATATAAAAGGCCATTACTCTTATAACACGAGTAATTCATTTACGAATTAGAACTGACTCAAGAACAATTTTTATTTAAGCACTCATAAAGCTAAGAACTTGACCAGTGTTGGAACTAGGAACATGCTGCCTCCCTTTACTCTTTGTATTTGTAAAAACCATTTGATAAAAAGAAATCTCTTTCCTTTATAGTTGAGTGACGATTAGGGCTAAAATATCATTGGACCAACTATCCTAATCAGTATAAAATAGCTTCTGCAAGTTTGTTATACAAGAGGACAAAACTGTGCAGACAACACATGCCAGTTATACTATACCTTGCACATTCAGGGACTTGGTCCCTTGAAGTTTAGATACTCATCATCAAAACTACATATAATATTTTTTTTTCTTTTTGATGATGAAAAACCAACCATATAGTTTTGAGCATCAATGTACATTCATCACATTTAATAAGTTTGATTAGCACATGAAGATGAATGTTCCACTATCATTATGCTTTCCCCTATCATCATGAAACACAGGGACCTGTTCCCTACTTGTCAATTTCTTATCAAGCTACAATTACTTTCTTTATGCACTATAACTCATTTAGTGCATTTGCATATTTTCCCCTGTGATTATGCCTGCATACCTTCATTGTAGCTCATCACATTATTTCTTCACCCTATCAACATGTATACTAATCTTTAACCATATCTTTGTTTATTAATAGTTTCCAGTTTTCCTCCCTTGAGATCCCTTCCTTCATATAAGACCAGTATTTTTCCTTTTGGCATCATTGAAAAGTGAGAAAAGTAAACCCAGAGTAATAGTAATCATAAGTTAGTTAACTAATGCCACTGAGGCAACACTAACATGAAGAAATTTTTTAAGGTTGAACAAGATAAAGAGCACAAAAGCAAGAAAACATTCATGTCTAATAGATTATATATCATTTTAGAGCAAGAATTATTTCAAGTTCTGTAGAAAAAAGCCATAGCAGTTGGAGAAAAAAGGAGAGGATTGTGGAAAAAGGTTTGGAGACATGAGGTTATCTTAGGACAGTGTAACGATTCAAGATCAGAAGCCTTATTCGTTAGAACTATATCCTTCATCTTGAGTTCATTATTTTTCTAATTTTGCACCAGCACTCACCACATTTTTGTGTTTTCTAGCTTTAATTTTATTTTTCTTCTTTTACTAGCCCTGCTAGGTTTATTATCAGGATTTTCTTCTTCTTGGGACAAGGTACCTCAGAAATATGGTGCCTTTTAATAGGATGTACAAAATTTATTACGAAGTCTTTATTTTTAGGCTGTTATTTTATTCCTTTAAAAATCCAAACTTTCTTTCACATTATCGAAGGAGTAATATATTTTCAATGAAAAACCTTCAATGGAAGAGTACGTGAAGAAAATAATTTGTCTTTGGATAATTTGGATAATTGAGTTGATTAGCTTCCATGGGGTTAATGCAAAGATGAAATTGATCTCAGTTTTTCCTTGGATAATTTTTCTAACATAGAGAGAGAGAATGAGACCTTTACTAAAAGAATAAGAAGAAAAATATGTGAGATGGGACCAAGTCTTTCTCTTTCTTTCAGTGATTTCTTAAAATTATGCATACTTCATCTATTTTCTTCAAAAGTTATTCCCATGGGTATATACTTGCAAGGTATGATACTGAGTTACACTAACAACTTCATACTTTACTATAATGACCCGAGAGTACATCCTAGCCGTCACACGGTGCTTACATCCCAAAAGGCCACAAGCTAACCCATGAGATGGTACCTGCTACAACCATAGAATAAAACTAAAATTAAAAGATTTATTTTACAAAGTTTAACTGAAGTCACCATAAGGTTTAAGTCATAATTTTGATGATCTCTATCAAAAAACACTAATAATAACAACTGAAATATGACTAACTATCTGTACTATTTTAAAAGCCTCTAACTGAATAACTGAGGAGTTGATGGGACAAGCCCCCAACTAACTCTGACTGTCTTCTAAAATTGAAAAATTGTAATAACATAACTGGTCCTCAGAACATGAGGACTCACTAATGCTATTGTTACCGGTGCGCTGGGGTAACTAGGTATAGTCGAGAACCTAAGCATCCGAACCTATGATATGAACATTATAGCGCAATAAATGGGTATACGATCAGTACTTTGAATGTACTGGTATACTAAATGAGGTTAGGCTAATATTCGTAGTTTCATGTGCAAGCGTAATAACTGACTGAATATCGAGTATGAAGTGCTGATTAAAAATGCATAAAATCTGTAAAGACTGAGAATACATGACCATGCATTAAAATATGTTCTAAATATAGTCTAAAAACTAAAATACTGAGTATTGATAAATGAGAAACTGATATCTGTATGCTATGGTCAAGCAAAACTGAAACTAAATTACTAAGTTGAATACTGGACTGAGACTATAGGAGCTATCATGTAACTGACATAAACCATGTGAGCTATCATGGAGTCTAATGTCTGACCCATGTTGAGGAGGGCTATTCCATCCTTGCCATTGTAATAGAACTTAAACTGTAGTGATCACTAAACTGAGCCCATATTGGGCAAAGGAAACACTCTCTGGCGAGGCACTTAGACCTACGGTGGCACGTAGTTTCTGGGAAAGTAGGATGCACTAAACGCACACTTTCTACTCGATGCTAAATCCTACTCCCAACTGAAATACACTGAATTACTGACTAGTGTATGCACTGATAACTAATAAGCTCATGTCATGGTATATTAAAAACGACAGTACATACAGATTTTAGGGTAATTATTAACCTTATTTTGATTATGATGACTAATTTGATGAAAAGACTCATGGTTTATCTGAAAACATTCTGAAAGTACTAAAATTATGTAAACAACTAAATTTTGGGTATACATAACCCCCAGGACTCGATACCAATAATAATATTATCATACTAAAACTTTGAGAACATGATATGTAAGCAATTATTCAAAACTCGTTCTTGTAGGCATTTCATCAAACACTTGCAATGCATGGTCTAAGCTAAGCAAGGGATTCGTTTTAAAAGTTGTAATGATAACATGATTTCACTTTAAAGATCACCAATTAGGCTTTAAATTCAACAAACAACCCATTCAAACATGTAAGGTTTAATATCACCAATACTTTCATGGAAATATGATACAAATTTAAAATTCATGTAAGTTCATGGACATAATTCATAAAATATGTAATAAGGGTTGATTTCAATGAAAATAGACTGTGAACATCATGAATAATAAAATTTCATAAAAGCTTCATGGAGATAAATCATTATAATTATCTAATTTCATGATTTAAAACATAAAAGATGGATTCTTAGACTCCATGAGAGAAAAGGGACCATGGATGAACATCTAACATAGCTTAATGCCTTGATCTTGAAAGAGAATTAACTTTTCTTGAATGTTCTTGGATTGGGAGTTATAATTTTTTAATTTTCTTGAAGAATGGCTTGAATCTTGTTCTTGGGAGATGATCTTCAGAGAAAACCCTAATTTTCTTGTTCTTGAGAGTGGAGAGGATTATGAGTAATGAGAAACTGATAGTTTATCAGTTAATAGGGTTTAGTGCTTAATTTAAGTGGTGGGGGTGGAGTTTGAAGTGTGGAAAATACCAAAATACCCTTCAAAATCCTAATGGGAATTACTAAATTTCATGGGTGACGACTTGGGATGATAAGTTGTCACTTAGGTGATGGCTCGTCACTCCAAGTCATCAGTTAAAAGATGGAATTGATGATTTTCTGCCTAAGGCTGATGACTTGGGATGATAAGTCATCACATATGTGATGGCCCGTTAGCTCGGGTTGTCACTTAGTTGACAGAACGATATGCTAGAGTAAATTATGTATAACCTTTTGCTCCGATATCGAATTAAGGTGAAACCAAATGTGTTGCAAAGAAGATTCAAATATATTTTATTTTATATATAGTTGGACATGTAACTCATTATGTATAAGAAGTAATGGTCATTTAAATTTGACCCAAGCTGAAATGTTCACTATAACTTAACCAATGGAAGAGTTCTTAACTCGTCTTTGAGTTAGGAGATTTGTATGACCTCTACTGATATAAAAGGACATTTTCACACTATATATTTAATTATCACCCATATATAGATATAGAATTACTGGATTCGGTTCTGTAAACTTCGGAACAATGGTTTGAATTCTAGCCCAAAAATGTAGGGTGTTACAATATCTCCCCCTTGGGAACATTCATCCTCGAATGAGGATGGTTAGAATAAGAGTACTATATTAAGGTAACTGAGACCATATACTGAACTTGAACATACATGAATATGAAAGTGATTGTATAATTAAGTTTGTGTATGATACCTGAACTGAGCTGTCCTCATGGATACATCCACTGAAATGAGAATGGTTATAAGGTTGAGATAGAAACGAGAGTCAACTTATGAATATCTCTTACCTCCAGTTGGATCTAATTTCATGAAGAAAAGATGAGAGATTTAGGACATGAAAACTCAGGGTATTACAATATCTCCCCCTTAGGATAGTTTGTCCCCCAAATGATACTGACTTGGTTAAATTTCTAAGGAAAGACTGCGATGATGTATGGGGCACTTAGGAACTGAATCGTGACTGAATATCTAGAATCTAGAACTGATGCATGCTGCGTGAACTGAACTGAATTTACAATTTGCATGGTTGTGAAGGAATTTCCACGTAAATAGGAGGGATAAACCCCATAGGAACTTGTTTGCTCAACTGCTAAACCGTATTACTGGCTATTCGAACTAACTCATACTGAAAGCTCATACTTAACTGGAGTATTTATTCGACACTCTTTCTATAAAGTTCTAATGACTTTAGGAAGTAAAGAATCTTGGCATAGTCTGAATAAGATATCTTACTAGGAAATCACATTAGGGCTAAAATTCAATAATATGGGACACAGGCCTATGACATATCATCTAGGATAGAGTTACTAAGCCTTATGCTGTTTAAAGTTAAGGAGGTAGTATATATTTGAAGTTATTTCATTAATTTATTAGATTTAGATATTCACCAAAATATTAACTATTTAGATGAATAACGTACAAAAATTACAAAAATATAAAGAATTAAAACAAATAATATCTGAAAAATGTAAAGAATTAACAATAAGGATAGAAAGACTACAGTATAACATAATTGCTGGAGTTAGTAAATATTCAATAAATGCACAAAAAGAAGAAATATCAAATTTAGAATCAATAATAGATAGTCTAGAATATACATACCAACATGATCTATTAACAATTAAATAAAAATGAACAAAGAAGAATTTATAATAGACGAAAAATATATGAAAACCATGAAGGATTAAAAATAAAAATAGTATTTTCTAATCTAGGAAGAAGGTATAAGAAAATAGGTGAACATTTATATTTAATGTTTGAAAAAGAAGAAATAAAATTAGAAGATAAGTTGGCAGTCATGGTAAAAATAAAAAGAGAAAACAAAGAGATACATAGAAAAAGGAAATAGATAAAATAAAACAACAAACTACAGAAGAAATACGAAAAATAGAAGAAACTAAAAATAGTAGGATTGCTGAATTAGAAAAAGAACTACAAATGCTAAAAGATTTGTATGAAAAAAGACAGAAAGAAAAAGAAGAAAAAAATAAAGAGCAAAATTTATTAATTGAGATAAATCAATTTAAAGAAAATTAGAAGGAGAAAATAAAGAATTAGAAACTAGTGAATTAGAAATAAATACAATAGATGCTGAAGAAACAGATGATTATGACTCGGAAGGTAGTGAAACATATACAAAAATTTTAGAAAATATAGAAAAACTAGAAATTAATGAAAAACAAGAAGTAATTAATAAAGAAAATCTAGAACTAATAAATACATAAGTAAATACTCTAGATAAAAATATAATACTTAGTACATCAGATATAAGAAAAACAACCTATAATTACAAAAGTAAGTTTAAAAGATATAATACAAAGGATGAATATAATAAATGGACACCAAGACAAATAACTAATTATATCTTTTTAGATTTAGACTGTGTAATACACACAAATAAAATAATACAACTATGAGTAGGATACATGTCCAAACAATTATTAGATAACCCTTTGATCCATTTTCATTCAGTTCAACACAAATTAACGGGGTTTCCATAAATAACCCTCAAATATCAATAGAGTAATCATCATCCAAGAATAAAAGAATTTCAAAAAGATAACAAAATACGACTTATTAGTCAACTGACAACATCTATACTAGTCTGACAAGCCTCTAAGAAAATCAATAAAACCAGCGAGCCATTGAGACATGCCCCAACAGACTCATACGCAGTTATCAAATGTAAACAATTCCGTGAAACCAATATCAGACATCACATCCTCAGAACATGAGGACTCACCAAAACAGAGGATGTAGAACAACATTCCCAAAGAATCACTGTCGAACCTAGAACCGAGCACCTAAACCTACATTCTGAGAAAATGCAGCCCACATCCGAAGATATGGGTCAGTACCATGGAAAGAAACAAAGTATATGGGGGTATATACAGTTTTATAAACATCATCATCATAAATATTTATAAGAAATATTCAGGATGTTTGAAAGACTCACATAGCCCGAAGAAAATCATCATAATCATGAGAGGATGGAATAAGTATAATAACACATGTGAGTCATCATATAATTTGTCAATCACTTTCAGTTCATCAAGAATATCAATTCTCATAATGTAAATATCATTTAAATCTTTCTAAAGAATATCTTTTACAATTCCACTTTCAAATCACTTCACCATTCACCATAGACACAAGGAAACACACACACACTGGGAGATCCTATAACCGACATAAACCATGTGAGTTACATGGAGTCAAACGTACAACCCACATTTGGGAGAGTCGTCCTATACTTGCCATCGAAGTAGGACTATTGATATCAAATCCTTACAAACTAGTGATCACTATATAAATCAGCCTCAGGCTCACTCCTATGGGGGTACGTGGTTCTAGGGAAGTAAGGTCGCTTTATACCTCCCGCTCGGTTCTAAAGATATCTCCCGGACTTAGCTCAGATTATTTCAAAGACAATCCACAACAAAACAATTTTAGTAATATATAAATATATATTGGGAGCCATCATGCTTCCCATCTATCAAAATCAACCACGTTGTGGATTTCTTTCACACTCGAGTTCAAAACAACTCCATTAAGACCAAAATGTCAAATCATTCAAAATATCTCAAATATTCAATATCAACGTGCTTATAACATACACTTTCTCAAAAAAACACAATTTCGAATCTGTCCTTTGGTGGACTAGTTTGATAGTCTGAAGTAGATCTACCATAACGCTTTACTCCGATATCCAAATTGGATGAAACCAATTTCATTAGAAAGAGGACTCTCATATCTTTCTGTTGATATATAGTATCTCACCCATATCATTGTGTATAAGGAGTTATGATCGTTAGAAGTTGACCCAAAAATTCACTTTTGATAGGCTGAAGTAGATCGACCATAACTTCTTGCTCCAATAGACAAATTGGATGAAACCAATTTCATTGGAAAGAGGACTCGCAGAGATTTTCTTTGATATATAGTAGATCACCCGGATCATTATGTACAAGGAGTTATGATCATTTAAAGTTGGACCAAAAATATGCTAGGCCTCAGTACTTTTTCCTGCACGTTTACTGTTCACTACTATTCACGATTCGATCGGAATGTTCATAACTCATCGCTCGAGTGTCCATTTTGGATTATCCACATATCGTTGGAAAGATTATTCTCTACTTTACGCAATGGTGGGACATAATCTAAGACATTTTGCACAAAAAAATTTATAATTCATTCTAGAAGATAGAACCCAATACGTTTAAGCACAAAATTTCAACAAAAAATTTCCCGGGGTATTACATCATCCCCCCTTGGAAACATTCATCCTCGAATGACGCTACACATTCCAAGATTAGAAAGGGAATATATCATACAGATGAAACCATTCGTTAGACTCATCACCACATCGTTTCTCACTCTGAATACAACATAGAATGCATAAATTCAAGAAACTATAGCTGAACACATAATAAATGACAGCTGAACTGCTGTAACTTTTATCAAAAGTGCATGATTTAGGAAAGAAAGATACCTTCGGCCTGATCGGAGTTCGCGGAAAATAGGTGCAGGTACTTGGATCGCATATCCGCCTCATCTTCCCAAGTTGTACCCTCAACAGATTGGTTTCGCCACAACACCTTGACCAAGGGAACTTCTTTATTCCTTAGTCTTCAGACACTGAAATCAAGAATCTTAATAGGAATTTCATCAAAAGAAAGATTTTCTTGAATGTCAGCACTCACAAAGGAATCCACTACCACAGCATCGCTAATATGCTTTCTAAGCATGGAGACATGGAATATTGGATGAATAGAGGACAACTCGGAAGGCAACTCGACCTCATAAGCTACCTTACCAACACGGCTAAGAATTTTGTAAGGACCAACATAATAGGGACTAAGCTTCCCCTTCTTTCCGAATCTCTTCACCCCCCTCATGGGTGAAATTTTTAGATACACTAGGTCACCAACTTCAAACTCAAGGTCTCTCCTTCTAACATCTGCATATGACTACTGACTACTCTGCGCAGTTTTCAACCTTTCCCTAATCGACTTAACTTTTTCCATAGCCTCAAATACCGAATCAGGACCACTTACAGCAGCTTCACCCACTTCGAACCAACCTATGAGTGATCTATACTTTCTCCCATATAAGGCTTCAAATAGAGCCATGCCAATACTAGAGTGGAAACTGTTATTGTAAGCAAACTCTATCAACGGTAAGTGATTATCCCAACTTCCCTTAAAGTCAAGTGTATAAGCTCTCAACATATCCTCTAATGTCTGGATGGTCCGCTCAGCCTGACCATCGGTCTGCGAATGAAAAGCAGAACTCAAAAGCACTTGGGTACCAAGACCCTTCTGAAAAGCTTTCCAAAATTGCAAAGTGAACTTAGTACCCATACCCGAAATGATAGACAAGGGAACTCCATGCAGTCTAACTAGTTCTCGAATATACAATCTAGCGTAATCCTCAGCAGTATATGAAGTATGAACAGGCAAGAAATGAGCAGACTTAGTCAAGCTATCAAGCACAACCCAAATGGAATCATGATGACGTCGGGAAGGAGGTAAACCAATCTCGAAGTCCATATTTATCTCTTCCAACTTCCAGGTGAGAATACTAAAATCTTGCATCATACCACCAGGTCTTTGGTGTTCAACCTTAAACTATTGGCATGTTGCACACTTAGCTACAAATACTGCTATATCTTTCTTCATACCACTCCACCAATAGATTTTCTGCAAGTCTCGGTACATATTGGCGGCACCAGGATGAATAGAATATAGCGCTCCATGTGTCTTCAGCCATAATCCTCTATCTCAGATCATCAACCTTCGAGACACACAATCTACCCTGGTATCTCAACACACTATCTCCCCCTTGGGAGAAAATCTCTACTTTTTAGTCCTTGACTGACTCTTTCAGTCTGACCAAACTACCATCTAAGTATTGGTTTTCCTTCATTTCTGAAACCAAGAAGGATTCGGAACTACTCTGAACCCCTATACTATCTTCAGTAGAGTCAAACAACCTAACCCCCAATCTAGCCAAATGATGTACATCATGAGACAATTCTTTCTTACCTTCTACCACATGCGAAACACTACCCATGAACACTTTACTTAGGGCATCCGCCATAACATTGGCCTTGCCCTGATGGTACAACACAGTCATATCATAGTCCTTTAATAATTCTAACCATTGTCTCTGCCTAAGATTCAATTCTCTCTGGGTAAACACATACTGCAACTTTTATGATCAGTGAAAACATCAACATAGACACCATACAAATTGTGTCTCCAGATTTTCAAAGCAAACACAACAGCAGCCAACTCAAGGACATGGGTGGGGTAATTTTTTTCTCATGGGATTTCAACTGTCTAGAAGCATAAGCTATCACTTTACCCTTCTGCATCAATACGCAACCCAACCCAACTCTTAAAGCATCAAACTACACCACAAAACCATCAACACCATCAGGCAAAGTCAAAACAGGGGCTGAAGTGAGTCAAGTCTTCAACTCCTGAAAGCTCTTCTCACAAGATTCGGACCATAAGAACTTCACTTTCTTTTGGGTCAACCGAGTCATAGGATACGCTATAGAGGGGAAACCCACAACAAAACGACGGTAATAGCCAGCTTAACCCAAGAAACTTTAGATATCAGTCGGACAAATAGGTCTAGGCCAATTTCTAACAGCTTTGATCTTTTGGTGATCAACTCTAATACCCTCAGAAGAAATGATATGACCCATAAAAGCAACTGACCTTAGTAAAAACTCACACTTAGTGAACTTGGTAAACAACTTATGATTTCTAAGGGTTTGCAAGACAGTTCAGAGATGATCAGAATGTCCATCCTCACTACGGGAGTATACCAGCATATCATTGATGAATAGTATGACAAACATATCCAGATATGGTCTAAACACATGATTCATGAGGTCCATGAAAGATGCTGGGGCATTAGTTAACTCGAAAGACAGAATAAAAAACTCTAAATGGCCATAACAAGTGCGGAAAGCAGTTTTTAAGATGTCACACTCCATAACTTTGAGTTGATGATAGACAAAATGGTTTATCTTTGAGAAATAACTTGCACCTTAAAATTGGTCAAACAAATCATCTATTCTCGGAAAGGGGTACTTATTTTTACGGTGACTTTATTTAGTTGGCGGTAATCAATGCACATACGCAAAGAGCCAACTTTATTTCTTATAAACAACATAGGAGAACCCCAAGGAGAAAAATTGGGCCTTATGAAACCTTTATCTAGTATATCTTTGAGTTTCTCTTTCAACTCCTTAAGTTCTGCAGGGGCCATACGGTAAGGAGGAATAGAAATGGGTTAAGTATCAGGAAGAAGATCAATCCTGAACTCTATCTCTCTATCAGGAGGCATCCCTATGAGGTCATCCAGAAAGACATCAAAAAACTCATTGACAACATTAACAGACAGCTTGGGCCAATGCCTGAAAGGCTGCCCAAAATTCAGCATGAGACACGTTTTTATTCAATGTGTCTCTCTCTGCTATTGATTCGTACTTAAAATATTTATATATGTTGTAACAGATGACTGAGCTGTTCAGATTTCTAAACAGATATTTATATATGTTGCAATAGATGATATATCTATTTGAAAATCTTTTTATCTTTTTTAATTTTAAAGCAAGAAGCTTCTGGTCCGAGTAGATAATATCAAGTAGTAGTACTTACTACTAAAGGCGGTAAAAAATATTTCTTGGATATCTCAAAAGTGAGTTCATTGAGCAGTCTTGTCTTGTCTTTTCAATGTTAGTAGTCTTACTCTTCCTCGTGCCCCTCAAATTATTAACGAGATTAATGAATATTGAAAACCACCACGTCTACATACACAATACATCGATAGAAATTATCTCATCTCTTCCTTCAACTGTAATTTATTTTATTCAACTCTCATTTTTTCTCTCTCCTCTTTAGGGTCACAACCTTTTTCTCTCTTTTTTCTTCTCTTCTCATAAAGATCTTTTTGGATCTAAACCCATCCATATCTTTCCTTGACTTAAATTTCTGTTTTGATCCTCTTTATGATATTAAGGTATGGTTCATTATTGCTCTTTCATTCTCATATTCTTCTTTGCATGTTATTTACATCTGTTTTTTATTTAATTACTATTTACCCATATCATATTTATTAAATTTTTTTAAGGAACTTGTAAGTGTTGAATAAACAATCCAAAATTTTTTATTATAATATGAGAAAAAAGTCATCTGTTGGGAGACGTTTAAAAGCCTTGTTGGCAGTATCATTATTTTTATATGTATTTTGTTTGTTTTATTATTATTGATGTAGTTATTGATGTTGTTGGTTGGGTTGGCATTGTTGGAACTTGTGGCGTTGTTGATGATTCTGGGACAAAGGATGTTGCTTCTTTGTTTTTGATGATGTTGTTGGAACAAATGTTGTTTCTTTTTTGTTGATGTTTATGCTGTTGTTGATGTTACAATAGATAGAGAAACTGTTGGAACAAATAAAACCACAAGAAAGGCTTGTTTGATGTATTCCATCAAACTTCACATCTGTTGCAACAGACTCCACATCTGTTGTAATAGACTCCACATCTATTGCAACAAACTCTACATCTATTTCAACAGACTCTAAATCTGTTGCAACAAACTCCACATCTATTGCAACAGACTCTACATCTAATGCAATAGATGGATAATGTTCTTTTTGTGACATCAATTTTTTTCCTCTTCTTTGTAGATATAAGGAACTGATAGTTAATCAACTTTTGATGGACTATATCAAAAAGCTGTAGTAAATATGGGATTGGAGGAATAAAATGCTTATAGATAGAACCACTTCATATGTGGGAGGTATGTATTATTGATAATGTTATCATGGAAACATATATATATAGTGCACTGATTTTGTGAATGATGTTTTTACTGATTAGTCATAGATCGTTCAAACAAGATGTCTGCAATTTTAGAGTTAAGTTTGGTATGTCCGAACTGATAAGGATGAGGGACCATAAATATAGTTCTAATAGCTTGTTAAGAATTAATGTCGGTTGTTGCTCATATTTACTTGTTAAGCATTATGAAGGGATCTAATTTTTGTGTCATTGTAAATAGATTCAATAGAGATTGGACTAACTTTTAGGGTGCATTGGACCCTTAGAGGGCCTTCGAAGCTTAGCACTGCATCTAATAGAAACGGAAAACCAATATATTTATTGCCCTAGACAAAATTTATATGGCTGGGTTGCTCGATCGGGATGATGATTTTATGACAGAATATATGGTAGGAGAATGCTTTTGAAGTAAAATGGGTGGTTGATGGAAGACTATATCATCTGAGAGCTAATTGAAGAAGAGACATATGGTAGAAAGTAACTTCTAACGTATCTGTCGTGTCTCTAAAAAAAATACAGATGGACACTTTGCTAGGGAGCTGCGTGGTCGGGATTATCACCTAGATATAAAATAGGAGAAGACCAACAAAGAAGCCTCACGAGCATCGAGGGTAGAAATGATGTACAGCAAGTCTAGAAAACTTATACCAACAACAACTGTAGTTAAAATAAGGAATCTAAGCGAAGGTGGCAAATTTTTGAATTTTAAATTTCATCCCATGCCTTCTTGTTTAAGTTTCCAATCAGGTCCACTATCATTGACCTGATCGGAACCATAAATGATATTGAATGGCAAATAGAGTATCATTTCTTCGTTAGCAATATGGTTATAATTGATTGTGTTTTCTTGCCTTGACATGCTTTCAACATTCCTTGGAGAAGATCAGATGCTTGTTGTGGTATGTGAATCCCCAATAATTTTCAAGCTTCCCTCTAGCTTGTTGATCCATATTCAAGCTGATCATTGCCCTCTTTGAGGTTGGTAAAGAGTTCCTCGTATCTTGTGAGCTCGATCAGGAACACTACCTTCAAAGTTGTGGCATTCTAGAAGCCCTTCAGAACACTTTCATTAGAAGCCTTAAAGGATACATGGAGGGTCTTTGTGTTTATTTTAGGTCAAAATATATTGATGCACGTTGAATATGTGGTCCCAAAAGTTGAACAAAACACTTTTATCTAGCATTACTCCATACATCTTGCTCAACCAATTTGATAAATTAGTAAGCATGGAGTTACGTAGTGTGTCATCTAAATCGGCTCTATGAAGCCTATCAAATGTTATGTAACTCTAAGCTCATTACTCTATAAAAAATATGACCGAGTGAGTGCACAAATCGAACGAGCTCAATCTCTCAGAATTTCTACTGATTGCTCTTCTCCAATATAGATGACAAGATATCTGCTATGCAAAAGTCTACACCGTCGCCAGACATGTTCCAAGGAAATCATTTTTGGCGATGGTGTAGACTTTTGCATAGCAGATATCTTCTCATCTATATTCAAGAAGAGTGAACAGTAGAAAGGCTAACAGATTGGGCTTTTTTTCTATGAGCACTAACTCGAGCATATTGTTTTGATAGGGTAATGAGCTTGGAGTTACGTAACATTTGATAGGCTCGGTAGAGTAGGTTTAAATAACATGCTATGTAACTCCATGCTCACTAATTTATCAAATTGGTTGAGCAAGATGCATGGAGCAACGCTCGATAAAACTGTGTTTTTCAACTGTTGGTACTACATCTTCAACGTGCATCAACATATTTTGACCTAAAACAAACACAACGACCCTCTATGTATCCTTTAAATCTTTTGAAGAGAAAGTGTTCTGAAGGGCTTCTAGAATACCACAAATTTGAAGGTAGTGCTCCTGATCGAGCTCACAAGAGACGAGGAACTCCTTACCAACTTTGAAGATGGTAACAACTAGCTTGAATACAGAATCAACAAGCTGAAGGCAAGCTTGAAAAATATCGGGATTCGCATACTACAGCAAACATCTAATCTTCTCCAAGTAATGTTGAAAGCATGTCAAGGCAAGAAAACACAATCAATTATAACCATATTGCTAAGGAAGAAATGATACTCTATTTGCCTTTCAATCTCGTTTGTGGTTCCGATCAGGTTGACGGAAGTGGACCCGATCAGAAATACAAACAAAAAGATGGGATGAAATTTAAAATTCAGAAATTTCTTCCTTCTCTTAGTTTCCTTATTTTCACTACAGTTATTGTTGGCGCAAGTTTTCTAGACTTGCTGAACATCATTTCTACCCTCGATGCCCGTGAGCCTGCTTTGTTGGTCTTCTCCTATTTTCTAACTAGGTGATAATACCGACCATGCAGCTCCTTAGAAAAGTGTCCATCTTCATTGTTTTTCTTTCAGAGACACAACAGAAGAAATTACATTACCGGATACACTTTCATATTTGTACTTGATTCAAATTTTGACTCTGTTAAGATAATTCCATCGGCCAGATTCATTAGAAGTTACTTTCTACCCTGTGTCTCTTCTTCAATTATCTCTCATATGATATAGTCTTCCATCAACATCCCATTTTCCCTCAAAAATATTCTCCTACTGTACCTTCTGGCATATAATCATCAACCCGAGCGAGCAACTCAATCCTATAAATTTTGGCCAGGGCAATAACTATATTGGTTTTCCATTCTTGTTTGATGCAGTGCGAGGATTTGAGGGCCCTCTAAAGGTCCAATGCACACTTAAAGTTAAGTCCAATCGCTATTGGTTCTCTACAGTGATGACAAATATTGATCTCTTCTCAAAACTTGACACGCATAAACACGAGTACCAACTATGAGTAATTCATAACAGGGTATCTACACCATCTTTATGAGGTCCTCAGCCTTATCAATTTCGAACCCATAAAACTTAATGGTATAATGCAGGATCTTGTTTGAATGATCAATGCCTTATTGGTTAAAAACTGCATTCATAAAAACATTGTACTTTGTGTATGTTGTCCCGGTAACCTTATCAGTAATACATACTTAACTTCCACACATATGATAGTGGATCCATCTGCACGCACCATATTCTTCCTAGCCCATCTAGGGGTTAATTGAATAAACAAATGACTAGCTTATTGCAACAGATGACACATCTGTTTATATTGTCAATCAATTGGAGTCATCTGTTACGACAATGATCAACCTGTTGCAGAAATGAAATAGATATATACATCTGTTTCCAAAAGATTGCCAGTATGTTGTAAGTTATCTAACCGAAAGAATATATTTTGTAATAGATTGCCTATGTGTTAGATTTATTTTAAAGAAATTTTCTTTTCTTTTCGAGATACAATAATTTATAAATAGGCCCCTCCTTACAAATATAGATAATCCAGATTCGTACAAGAATATTCATATCGAGTCCTTGCGTGAACTTGAAAGATAGTTTGATTGATGAACTCTAGAGAGATATTTGGTTGACTTCGGAGCAAGGCTGCCAGATGAATCAAAGATGTCTGATTGACAATAATAATGATAGCAGTAATAATAATTAGGTAATGTTTTTTTATTTTAGCGATTATTTTCCATATTTTGTATATCAAATCTACCCAAGGATTCAAAAATCTATGAACATTCATTTCATTTTGTTGTCGACTTTAAAGTTTTAATTCTTATTTAGTATTTAATAATAATCATTCTGCTTATTCCTTGTTCTCAATATGTCGATGGTTGGTGGTAGGGATTGAGCAGCAATTTGTGTCAATAGTTAGAGGTTAATCTGTTACGACAGATCGATCATATGTTGCACCTGGCGGTTATTAATACAAAAGGGCTATTGTTGTTATTGAAAGGGTGAAAAGAGAAAGACATGACTCGGAGTTTCGATTATTCAATATGAAAAATATTTCGTAAATAAATAATAAACACAATTTATAACCACAATTTAATAACTGATCGTGACTTTTCACCATTTTTCTTTTTGAATTTGTTTTTAAAATTATTTATTACATAATAAAATGATTATTATTTTATTAAGAAATTTGAAAAGGTATTTCTTTTATTTATAAAATAAAAAAGTAAGAAAATTTGGATTAATGATATGATGATATAGTTATTTTTTTTTAAAAAAAGTAGATTATATGTTGCAACAATTAAATTTTGTGATGCAACAGGTTTACTATAGTTGCAACAGATGATATATCTGTTGCACAGATGATTTATCTGATGTAACCTATATCGAGTCACAACTCAATAAAAGAAGTTCTTGGAAAGAACTAATTAATAATAATAATCTTAAAAGTCATGACTTATCACAATATTTCTTAATTTAATTAATTCATTACTTTTCACATTAATGAAAATGTAAGTAATAAATGGAGGTGAACAGTTAGATTATATGTTACAACAGATATGTTATCTGATGCAACATATTTTATATTTGTTGCAACAGATAATATATCTGTTGTCACAAATGTGTTATCTGATGCAACAGATATAGAATCTGTTTCCACAACTCAATAAAAATGGTCCTTCAAAAGACTAATTAATAATAATAATTTGAAAATTCATGACTTATATCACAATCTTTATTTTCTTAATTTAATCAAAAATTTAATTAATGTATGGAGGTGAATAGTCGCGCTTTTTTGCCTCTCATTCAAATTCAATCCTCTATAAATTGGTCCATCCTGACTCAATCGTTCATTCAAATACACACTCCATTTATTTATTGTATCTCGTCTTTCATATTATACTCTAGAAGATAAGATTATGGCTGACCCAGTATGGGACGTTGCTTATCTGCAAGACGCCGTGAATGAACTTCAGAATCAACTTCGTGATCTATAATGGGAATTGGGAGGAGTTAGATCAAGAATGCTCTGTGAGATACGCAGGCTGAGGAGGGCCTTGCTACTTCCGATTGAAGATTAGACGGCTGCAATGATGATTCTGATAATAATAATAATAATAATTAGACTATTATTTTTATTTTATTCTATTATATGTATTTTTATTTGTTTAATAAATAAATTATGTTTGATCTTTGACGTTTTAATCCATATTTAATTTTCATTCTGTCTATTATCTTCTCAACAAATATTTTGACGATTCGACGTAAAAAGGAAGAATTTAGAATCCAGTAGCAGTAGCAAGATTTATCTGTTGGGTTTGTGGTAGGGGTTGATTTGTGTTTTCTCAAACAGATTAATCATTCGTTGCAACAGATAATTAGACTGGTGCAACAGATAAATATTATGATGCAACAGATAATTAGTTTGGTGCAATAGATCAACATCTTGATATAACAGGTAATAAATCTGATGGAACAGATAATACGTCTGATGGAACAGATAATACGATGATGCAACAGATAAATATTCTGATGCAACAGATTACTCATCTGATGCACCAGATAATTGATCTGTTTAAATTGTGGACACCTGTGCTGGATTCATAATTGGGGTTCTATCCATTGTTGAAAAAATAGAAGTGTACCCAGATGACAAATACGAATAAAAATCATAATTTTACTTACCAAAGTAACCTATGAAGTAATACCAAAGTGGAAAGTGATGTAGTAAACAAAATTTGACATAAGAAATTGGTCAGATCACAGCAGTAGCGCTGTCCCACCACCACCACCAACAACAACAAATCATCGACAAGAAGAAGATGAAGCAGAAGATGATGAATAAAGCAGCAGAAACAGAAACAATTAGCAACAAAAATTGTTAAGAGAGAGAAAACAACAATGGATGAAAAGAGAGAGAAAGACATTTTTTTCCTCTCCGTTTCCCGTTATTTTAAGTACACATTGAGATCAAAGTGTAAATTTAAAAACTTGTGGGTTATTTTAAAACTTTCCCAACTTTCTTAATACATAATAAAGTAATTGTCACCTCTAACTAATCATTAAGACTTGTGTCACCTACACCTTATTTTAAAACTCTTTTGTCACCTGTGGCCCGAACCCCCTAGTAACTTCATGTAATATTATGTTGTAAATGTTTACGTAATTAAAAATTTAAAATTAAAATTTAAATTATAAAAATAATATATTTTAAAAAGTGGGTTGGTCCATGGAGGCCCGCAGTCCACAGTGTGATGGATTGGGCTAACTATTTTCCGACTCGTCATGTTGATGAACCATCCTGGCCTGACCCGTCAAACTCCAAAACCCGTGTGGACTGGCAACCCATATTGACAGTTCTAAAAGAAAATATAAAAGATGGGATTTTATGTAATTAGTTTGGGATATTTGACTTTACTTTTGTTAAATGAGATATTATGTAATAAGTATAACTTAACAAGTATATTTATGTAAATTTTTGTTTAAGAATGAGTTAGGTATTTAGCAGTTGTCTTAGATATGTGTCACTCTATGATGAGCGTGTGTGTGACACTCTTCCTAACATATAATAGTCCAATTAGATCTTGCAGAGAGATATCAATTAGATACTTTTATATATGGTATGTATAAGATTTTTTGTATATTTAAACTGTGTAAAAAATGCAAGTTATAAAAAATACATAGTAAGCTTTGATAAATGACCCTAGGTCACATTCTAAATAAATCACGTTGCATGCAACAAAATCAACAAAATATTTTTGTGAAAAATTCCCTATATAAAATATTTCGCTGATAATGACAAAACTTATGCTATATAAGTAAGCAGACACAATATAAATAATGTTTCAATCACAAATAATTTTCAATAAAATTACACACCATATTTTGTATATGATCCAACATTCGAGTTGAAACATATGTTTCATGGTCGTTCGAGTAATATTAATAAACAACAATGTAGTTAGTATATAACGACGTTCACCTAAATTCAATATTTTTCAATAATAACAGTATCTATGCCTTAATTCTAAACTAAATTTCACTAATGAATCATCATTGATTGTAATTTATCTTTTAACTCAGCTCATATCATATACTTATCAAACTATATAAAAATAAATAACAAGTTAAATATATATTAAAAAAAATATACTAAAAGTCTACATTTTTATTGATGTATAAACTTATGATAAGGTCAAATACTTCTAGAAAATAAATATGTTCAAAATCAACGTACTAACAGCACTGAAATATTCTTCTATCTAGCAAATCTCACTTATATATATGATTTTTACATTTATTCTTCACTATTTTTAGCTAAATTTGCATTAATTCTTTGAAATTCTAGATTGTTTTGATATAACTTTCTTCGATGTGATTTTAGATATACCTTGTTCTCTTTCTAACATATTCATTCACTATAGTTTTACATCTACATATGTGTGCGCCTTTAGGTCGACGAAGGGGATGACTAAACAATTTCAAATAATTTCTTGTATTTTATCATCAGTGCATACTATTTTCACCTTCTAGAAAATGTAATCATTTTTAGTTTTTTCTTATCTGGTATAATCTCACATCCATTTCGTATCTTCATCCTTTTAATACTCATCTTCTGAACATGTTAGAACTTTAAGATAAAACACATATACTATCATATAATATTGTTGGTGTAATAGCTGTTCTATCAAGACTCCAATCATAACACCTTGTATTGCTTCTCTATTTCAACCATCTTATTTTAGTTCTACGAAAAGTGATGACAGTTATCGCACTCTCAGGATAATTAAGCCAACCCAAACAACATGAAATATTAACGCGAAACAAATATGTATAATTTAAATTTTAAAATAATGAAAGTCATAAAAATGGTGTTTTAGAATAAAATTCATTAAAAATTTGTGAGAAATAGACACAACTTTTACTAATATTTGGAGTCAATAATTCAAGCATCTACGAATTCAAAACAACTTTATAAGTCTTGAAACATCTGAAGGAGAAAAAACAACATCAAATAGAAGGATAAAGAGATCCGGAGAGGCTATGGATAATCCAAGCCAGAACCTTGAAATATCGAATAGTCAGTTATAATGCCGGGGATCACCTGTCACTCGTGGTTAGCTCAAAATCTACATAACCCACTATGAGTGACAAGGCTATCATGACCCAAAATAAGCGTTGTGATGATGCCTATCATACCCAACACAAGAGTAAGCCTAAACTCATCCCAACATTTATAATTGAAAAATAGTTAAGAGAAACAAGGTAGAATAAATCAAAAATCCAAAATGAACTTAACAGAAAAAAAAAGAAAACAAGGAAGTTGCATAATTCAACACAACACCTAGGTCTAGTAATTACATGTATAAATCTCTAATGGGAGTAATACAAGGAATAGCCAAAAAGTGTCAAAAACTGAAAAGGGCATTAGACTAAAATATAGAGGATATCCAGGGTGGCGAGAGTCAACATCTTCTACCTCAAGATCCTAGAGAAATAATCACTACATAATAACAAGATCAGTGTCAAAGGACAAACGGCTCGAAAACTAAATGTACAATGTGGAAAGTAGCAAGGGCGATCACATACTAACTCATATATCAACCCCAAACTGGCTCAACTTTTCAAATGGGAATATAATCATCGACTGACATACTGAGCAATTCATTGTACTCTTAAAAGATCACTAAGCCCAATTTCTCATTAGTTTCCCCAAAACACTATTTAAGCCTTCAATTAAATGCTCAACATTAGTTATCATGATAATAAATTATTATTTTTACTTAAATCTTAAAATCCATAGTACAGTTAGAGGAAATAATTAAAAAAACTTCATTTATTAAATTTTAACCTTTTATTTAATATTGGTACTCCTATAGGTGCTCGTCACCACATTTATACCGAACCTCCACCCCTTATCACTATCATTTCAAACAACTAATATGTAAACACTTCAAAAAAGAGTCAAAGAAAGTCTCAACTTTTCTTAGAAAGATTCACAAAAATCAAATCAAAGATTTTCCCGAAAAAGTCACAACTATCAAATCAAAGATTTTTCCTTCCAAAATGCCTCTGAACGGGTTCAATCTATTCAAATATAGATTTCACATAAAATTGCAAAACTAAAGACACTCATATTCCCATACTTCAATTCGAGCTTAAATAAACTTGAAATCAATTCTTGTACCATAAAGGTAAAATGAAAATTTTATTGATAAATTATGTTGCTCTTAGTTTAAGAGGTTTGAATCTGAAATACTATATAAAAGTGATTGAAATCGTGTTAGAAATCATCAAAATGCCTTTATTTGACTCCACAGAAAAGACTCCAAAATTTTGATTTGAAAATCTTAGATTTAAAGGTAACATCATAAACTAATTAGTGATAAATGATAAAATCAAGCTTTAGACAAAAAAACCCTTTGACACCTCTCAAAACGAGCTCCAAAACTTAAAAATGGAGCAAAATGCTTTTTGTCCCAAAAATGGACATTAAATACTGAGAACAAAAAAGGCTTTCATTATCGCAATACTGACTTGACCCAAAAAATGCAATTTTTATGGACACCATCGTAAATGTGATCAACAGGATTAACCCGAACAGCGACTTAAATCCCTTATTGCGATCACATCACTACAAAGCGACAGAAAATCTAAACCTAGACTAAAACCATACTTCAATTACATATAGATTAAATCATCAAGATTTAAAAAGATAAGAGTGGGTTTGGCTATGTAACAAGGACACAAAAACCCCTATAGTCCTTAACCAAGCTAAAACATTCCTAACCGATCAATTCCTAAAGAAATACTCAAATTTAAATAAGAATAACTTCTATTTTCAGATTCATTTTTGAGCATCATACCAACCAAGTGATAGATATTTGAATTGACTTTCCAACGCATCCGGTTTCTCCTTAATCCGATATCAGAGCAGAAAGTTATAACCATTTCAGTAAAGCACTACTCTACAATAAGATACCACAAGACCAACCAGGATCATAGTTACATTGTACGACTGTGGTCTCGTCTGATCGAGATAACCTCAAATTTTGAAAGTTGACAAAGTGTACCCTCATGCAACTATAGGGAACCATGATTGTTCTATGAGGTCACGATTCTCAGCACGATTGTGAGTTCCACAAATGCCCTTGATGAAACAAACAAACATACGAACCAAAGTACAACCATAGGTAGATCAAACAATTGTACAAAGGCTCATCTATCATGTTCAGAGAATTATCATCTAGCTTCCAACCATGAGTGAAACCCATGATCATAGGTTGTTCCCACGATCATAAAAAGTTCTAGTATGTCCTTTTTCACAGTTTCTAATTATAAAATTATAAGGGGCATATCAGTCTTTTCCCACTTTTTTTATATCAAACCTATGTTTTTTAAGGAATTCCAAGGGTCATTATAGGAGTTAATAAGACCCTAAGCTCTTATTACTTAGAATTTTATCCGATACTTAACGTTAAAAGATAAAAAAAGAGTGATTTCCTTTCCCAAAGGCCAGTTAGGGTTCATCCTCCTCAGGCATCCAACTATAAGAAATTCTTTAGGATTCTCATCTCCAGGTGTGTGAGAATTCATCAATACATTTTCTTTCACCCATTGAGTCTAAGGTCTACCCAATTCTCCAATACAATTCTTTTTTCACAACAGAAGTTTACGGGTATTGGTAGATTCATCGATATCTCAGTCTTTTGGTTTCATATTCCTAACCGTAGTTCTACTGTGAAATCCATGATTTTTAGACCTGACTCATTGAATTCGGTTAACTTGATCAGTTTATGAATTTGACACAATATTTGCATTATTTAAAGATGGCAGGTTATGAACATCCGATGACCTAGGATTTCATGCATACACTATTGAATGTTATATTCCCAGTATAAATATTTTGAGCGCCTTTAGAAAGTACATTTATTTTAGTTACCGGATTATTATCATCAGTGAAAAATTTTCACGACCTAAACCAGGGCCTGTCCATGACGAGTATCTCAAGTCCTCCGAGGACTAGAGACCACCCCCTTTACCCTAGCCAACCAAAACACAACACAACTACCAGTGGATGAGTTTTAAACATATAGCAAGATAGAGCTGAGTTTCGAACTTATACCAGGATAGGTAACTTAATTAACTCAGAAAAGAATCTAAGAATTTCAACAACCATTCTAATCCATAGTAGTCCATAAGCCTGTAAGAAACCAAAATCAATCTAAGTTGGGACATGCCCCCGATAATAGCCAAAAGGAAATCAAAATATAGTCTATGATATAGTGAAACCAAAACATGAAAGAAGGGTCTTACAAAGAATGAAAGCTCACCACTTCAAGCTAACTCACGGTCGATCTAGAAATCACCTAATCACTGTGCAGAAAAAGCATAAGTGCCTCTGGTTCCTGCACCACGTAGGGATACAACGTCCGTAGATGGTTTGTGAGGTGAGCTCTAGCATGTAAGTCAGGGACGAGATAAAGTAATGCGATGATAAAATCATTTAAAAATCATTCAAACTCAATGCACACAATTATATACATACATACATATATAACATGTCGGGATGGAGAAAAAGGTTTACCATGAGATTTAAGACCATTAACATTGATTGTGTAGCTCTAACCAACATAAGGGCACCTACGAGCTATATGGGTTCAGCTCCCCTTGCTGAAAAGGTCTCAGTACGTGTTAGCCGCATAAACCTGGAAAGTCTAAGGATGAGCCAAAGAATGCCCTAACCCTATCCAATCCAATATATATATATATATATATATATATATATATATATATATATATATATATATATATATATATATATATATACATACATACATATATATATATAAGTGTGAACTATGCATACGATCATAAAGAACCCTACATCAACAAATATGGTTTCCAGTATCAGTCCTCCTAGGACCCCCACCTTCCACAATGATCTACACAACCCCCATTAATCCCAATTAAGACAAGTTTCACATAACCCATCCATTTAACCAAGGATTTTTCCAGTAAGGCATCAACAATATGTATCGTAATACCATTACTCTTGCCAGCTTATAATTATTCCATACCAATTCAATCAACTTAAGAGAATGCCACGACCTACATTGTTTATTAAATCAAGATGAGGAAATGACACAACCCACCTTTTTCTATTAATTTAGGATAGGGAATGCCATGACTATCTTTGTTCATTAAATCAAGTTTAAAATAAAAAACATGGCTAACAAGGCCTTGAAAACCCTTTTTATCCATTTAACCATTTATGCAATGCAATATTTTAGGAAAGTAAGTCAAATCATATGATTAACAATATTTCAAAACCAATTATACAGGTGGGTTGAGGAAACAAAATTTCCAAAACCAAATTCCGAACCAAAATTATCAAATTGGAGGAGTGCCTCGACCTCTTTTCTAATTCCTATACCCTTGCACCTGGTTAGTCCAATATGATTGATAAAACATAGACAATGTATATAAAATCATGGGATTCCAATTCAAGTAACATTTATTCCAAAACCCTCAAACCATATCCAACTCCATATTACATTCCACATGAACAACCATTTAAACACATGTTTTAAGCAAAACAAGTTTACAGGAATAGTAATATGCCCGAAAGTATCATAATTATAGAGAAAAATCACCTATTGGAAGATCTAAACAATCAACCTAAAAAACCTTAGCTTATTCTTGACTTAGGGATTTGAGAGAATTTAAAAGTGTGCTTGATTATGCTTTTGGATTATAACGAGGTCCCAAAATAGTTTTAAGGTCGTGGGTGACAATTAGGGAAAAGGGGAATTAACCAAAGTACCCTTAATGAAGCACTAAAAATTTACTGTTAGTTATCACGGGTTACCTTACAACTCATAATGACAGACTACGAGTCGTCCCCTAGACTTGTAGCCTCAGAAGTGTCCCAAGGTATCTACACTATTGCCCCTATGAGTTATACTATATGACTTGTAGTCTCACATTATGACCCATAGGATCTAGTCATAGTCACAACATGAACAAGGGTCCACTACATTGGTTAGACTATGAATCCCACATTACGACTCGTAATGTATCACTACGCCTGATATGGTCTTAATTGTACCCAGGACAGAAACTTTGGTACCTATACTGGTCACTATATGATTGGGGAACTACAACTCGTATAGAGTCTTCACCACTCATTAGATGAGTCGTAGCTTGGGTAGTAAGCTCAAACATCAAAATTTTCAAATGCTACAATTCTGAGGTGTTACATTCTCTACCCTTAACATTGAAATTTTCAAAGTCCAAAATTCTGTGGTGTTACATTCTCCTCTTTAGAATCATTCATCCTCTAATGATAAGTCAAGGTATCCCTTAGCATTATTCTAAGATCAAAACACAACATGATTTCCTTTAACAAGGTCAAAAAGCAAAGATGATAAGGAAAACACATACCTTAAGAATGATTGTTTAATATGGGAAAAAGGAATGGATACTTGGACTTCATGTCCTCTTTAGATCCCCAAGTAGCTTCTTCTACCTTTTAATTCCTACATTGTACCTTTATTGAAGCCATGTCCTTAATCATCAAATTACTGTTTTGCCTATTCAAAATCTCAATTGGGACTTTCTCATAAAACAAGGAATCTAAAATACCAATATCCTTGATAGGAACCCCACCAAAGAATCATCCCACACACTTCTTCAGCATCGAAACATGAAAAATAGGATAAATGGAACCCAAACTCAAAGGAAAATCCATCTCATAAGAAACATTACCCAATGTCCTCAAAATCAAGTATAGACCCACATACAGGGGACTGAGCTTCCCTTTTTTTCCAAACCTCATCATCCTTTTCATAGGAGATATCTTCAAAACACCCAATTTCCAACCTCAAACTCCAACTCTTTTTTCCTCACATCCACATTGGAATTTTGGCAATTCTGAGAAGTATTAAGTCTATCTCTAATCACCTTCACCTTTTCCATGACTTGGTGAACCATGTCCGGTGCAAACAACCTAGTTTCACCAACCTTAAACCATCCAATAAGTGATCTACACCTCCTACCATAATTAGCCTTAAAAAGAGCCATCCAATACTCTAGTGATATCTATTATTATAAGCGAACTCTATGAGAGGCAAATGATACACCCAACTACCTTCAAAATCAACCACACAGGTCCTTAGTATATCTTCTAAACTTTTAATAGTCCTTTCCAATTGTCCATTCGTATGAGGGTTGAATACAGTACTAACTTTCATGTGTGTTCATAAACCTTGCTGGAATGAATGCCAAAAGTGAGAAGATTACTATATACCTCGATCCAAAATAATAGAAACTGGGAAACCATGCAGTTTAACTATCTCAAAAATGAAAAACTTCGTATAATCCTCTCTAGTTTAAGTAGTCCTTACAGGCACAAAGTAAGCAGACTTAGTCTTCCTATCCACGATGACCCATATTAAATCATGATGCTTTCAAGATTGTAGAATACCAGTAATAAAGTATATGTTGATTACCTCTCACTTCAACATAGGTAACTCAACTTTTTGAGATATGCTATCAAGCCTCAAGTGCTCAACCTTTACTTGCTGACTCACCATGCACTTAGCCATGAAGTTAACCATATCTCTCTTTATGTTATTCCATCAATTGGGCTCCTTCAACTCATGATACATCTTCATCGAGCTCAGATGGACTTTATACCTCGACTCATGGTCCTCCGTCAAAACTTTTTTCCCATAACCCATCAAAATCATGAACACATAATCTACCTTAGTACCTCAAGATACCATCTCTACCAATCTTCAATGACATTAACTTCTGTTAACCCACATCATCCTTAATATGCATAAAGATGAGGTCCAAAGCCTATTTCTTGTTCTCCTTTGCACCAAGAGATGACTTTACTACCTCTTGCATAATCACACCACCATCCTCAGATTAGCTAATCGGTGAATGTCCTTCACCAATCCTCATTTATCCTCATCTATATGAGACAAGATACCCATAGACAACTTGCTAAGAGCATCAAAAATCATATTAACCTTACTTGGATGGTAATAAAGACTCATATCATAGTCCTTGAGAAACTTAAGCCATCTTTTTTTCCTGAGATTCAACTCCTTCTACGTGAACACCTACTGTAAGATTTTATGATCTGAATAGATATCAACATGAAACCCATTCAAGTAATGATGCCAAATCTCCAAAGAAAATACAACATTCAATAACCCTAAATCGCGAGTTAGATAATTTCTTTCAAGAACATTTAGATGCCTAGAAGCATAGGACACAACCTTACCATGCTACATCAATACCTAACCAAGTCCCACATGAGATGCATCATAATAAATAACAAAACCCTCTGTACCCTCGGCAAAGTCAAAACTAGAGCAGAAGTTAACTTGTCCTTAAACTTCTCAAAACTACACTCACAAGTGTCGAACCACAGAAACATCACCTTTATTTGAGTTAACTTAGTCAATAAAGCAGTAATAGACAAAAAAACTTTCCATAAATCTCCTATAATACCCGGGTAAACCTAAGAAGCTCTAAAATTTTATTAGAGTCATGGGTCTAGGCCACTTCTTAACCGTCTCAACTTTTTGTGGATCAACTATGATCCCCTCACTGGATACAACATAACCCAGAAAGGTCCCTACATTCAACCAAAACTCATAATTAAAAAATATAGCATACAATCATTGATCCTGAAGAGTCTGCAATACTACTCAAAGGTTATTGGCATAGTCCTCCTCACTCTTAAAATATACCAAGATGTCATCATTAAAAACAATGACGAAAAACTCTAAAAAATTGCATGAATACCTAGTTTATAAGATCCATAAATATTGTCGGTGCATTGGTCAATGAAAAAGACATGAATAAGAACTCATAATGATCATAAAGGATACAAAAAGTAGTCTTAAGGATATGCATCTCCCTAATTTTTAACAATTGATAACCTGATGGAAGATTAATTTTAGAAAAGTATGTAGCACCCTTAAGTTGTCCAAAGAGATCATCTATTCTAGGGAGAGGATACTAATTCTTTACTGTCACCTTATTCAGTTACTGATAATATATACACATCCGAAGGGAACTATCCTTCTTATGCACAAAAAGCACTGGGGCATCCCACGGAGAAACACTAGAGCGGATAAAACCCTTATTAAGAAGATCCTTTAACTACTTCTTACATTTTTTCAACTCAGCTAGAGCCATTCTATGAGGAGTAATAGAGATAGGACAGGTATCTGGTAGATGATCAAGCCCAAAGATTATTTCCCTATCGGGAGGAATACTAGGAAGATCATATGGAAACACTTCAGGAAATTCATTAGCAATATGGATATACTATAGAGAGGGAGCCTCAAAACTAGAATCTTTAAGCCAAACTAAATGGTATAGACAACCCTTTAAAATCAACTTCTGGGCTCTAAGATAAGAAATAAACCTTTCCTTAGGTACTAGGGAACTCCCATCCCACGCAATTATCGGTTCATTCAAGGACTGGAGACTACCCCTTTTACCTTAGCTAATAAGAACACAACATAACTAGCAGTGAATAAATTTTGAACATAGAACAAAATAGAGCTGAGTTCCAAGCTTATACCAAGATAGGTAAATCAATTAACTAAGAAAAAATCCAAGAATTTCTAAAACCATCCCAATTAATAGTAGATCATAATCCTCTAAGAAAGCAACAATAATTTAAGTCCGAACATGCCAATGACAATAGGTAAAAATAAACCAAAACATAGTCTATGACATAGTGAAACCAAAATATAAAATGAGGGTCTTCAAAAGAATGGAAGATCACCACTTTAAGATGACTCATGATTGATCCAAAATCACCAAATCACTATGTAAGAAAAGAAGAAATGTCTCTGATTCCTGCATCATATGGGGATACAACATTTGAAGATATTTAGTGGGGTGAGTGCTAGCATGTAACTCAAGGATGGAATAAAGTAATGGCAATATCAAATCAGTTTAAAATAATTCAAAACCAATACACATAATTATAAACATATGTATACCATGTTGAGATAGGGAACAAGGTTTAGCATGAGATTTAAAACCATTAATGTAGAATGTGAAGCTCTAATAGTCAGATGTCCATTTACAGAGTCCCAATGCGTGTTAGCCGCACAAACAAGGAAAATCCAAGGATGAGACAGGGAATGTCTAGACCCCAGATAATTTGAAAAATATATATCAGTATGAATAATGCACACGCTCATAAAAACCCCCCACGCCGACAAATGTGGTTTCCAGTATCAGTCCCTCTGTGACCTCCCCCTATTATTGTGAGCTACACAACCCCTTTTAAGCCTAATTAAGATAAGTTTCACATAACCTATCAAGTTAATAAAGAAATTTTCCATTAAGACATCAACCACAGGTATCCTCATGCCATTATTCTTGCAAGCTTATAATTATGTCATACTAATTAAATCAACTTGGGAGAATACCATGACCCCTTTTGTTTATTAAATCAAGATGGAGAAATTCCAAGAACTTCATTTGTTGATTAATTCAGGAGGGAGGAATGCCACGACCCATTTTATTGATTAAATCAATTTTGAAATAAAAAATATGGCCAACAAGGCCTTCAACATCCTTTTTATCCATTTAACCATTTATGCAATGAAATATTTTTGGGAAGTAAGCTAGATTATATGATTAACCATATTTCAAATCCAATGCGTATGGGTTGAGGGAACATAATTTCCAAAACCAAAATCATCAAATTAGGGGAATTCCTCAACTCCCTTTACAATTTACAACCCATGCACTGAATTAGTTCAAAACCATTGATAAAACATAGAAATGCATATAAGATCATAGGGATCCAAGTCAATTAACACTCATTCCAAATTCCTTAACCCAAATCAAAGCCCACATTCCAATCCATATGAACATTCATTTAAACACATGTTTTATGTAAAACAAGTTTAGGAAAACAGTAAAACATGCTTGAAAATATCACAATTATGGAGAGAAATCACCATTTGGAAGCTCTAAATAGTCAACCATAGAAATCCTAGCTTGTTGTTCACTTAGGAATTTGAGAGAGTTTAAGAGTGTGCTTGAGTCTAGTTTTGGGTGATAATGAGATCCCAAAAGGATTTTAATATTGTGGGTTACAATTTTGGAAAAGGGGAATTAACCAACGTAACCTTAATGAAACACTGGAAATTTATCACCCAGTCGTTACGAGTCACCTTAAGGCTCGTAACGACTGACTACAAGTTGTCCCCTAGTTTGGGCAGTGTCACAAGGCATCTCTATTGTTGGACCTATGGGTCATACCATACAACTCATAGTCTCCTATTACAAATCATAAGGTCTAGTTGTAGTCATAATAGAAATAAGGAAACACTACACTATGAGACTACGAATCCCACATTATGACTTGTAATGTCTCACCAAAACTCATAAGGTTTTAATCATACCTAGAACAAAATATTTGGTACCTAGACAAAGTCGCCCTAAAATTTGGGCACAACGTTCTTTATACAGTCTACACAACTCATTAGGTGAGTCGTAGCTAGGGTAATAAGCTTAAACCTCAAAATTTTCAAAGGGAAAAATTTTGGGTATTAAATAATTACAGTTATTTGTGTCGTATAGTTTGGAGTAGTACTTAGAACTGAGTGGATGATGGGATGAAGGTTCATTAAGTAGTTATGTTGAGACCTTTAGTTTACATCCTAAAGTCCCATAACTCCGACCCCACCATAGGTTTTAAAAGTTCACCTCTCAGATTAGGCTTGACACCTTTGAACTTTTGGACACCATTTTAGTAGACTTACATTAGTTATTTTTCATACCCTTAGCAATGTATAAGCACCCATCTAGATATGGTTACAAATTAGACCTCCATTAGCAAACATTGGGGTATGCCGATTATTAGTAGCTCCCACAATCCATAGCTTATACTTTAGATTTTATATTATTGCATGAACTTGAATTAGGTCAGTCAGTTTAGTATACAACATGTGTTCATTACTTGGTGTCGTACTAGTTATTATGTTATACGTTCCAATTTCATCTCATATAAGTTATTGTCCTATCTCACGTATTTAGTATATTCAAAGTATTGATCATATACTTTATTTGCGCTATATTATCTTATAATATAGGTTCAGATGCTTAGTATCTTGAAAGCAGTTAGGATGATCTCATCCTATATCAGCAGTAGCAGTTTTGGTGAATCCTCATCATGCAAGGTCCAGAGTTATCTTTTCATTTTGTTTTTTGTTTGGCATTCCCAGGTATCAGATCCTTAGAGTTAGTAGTGGTTTATCCTAGAAACTTTTCTTATTAGAGACTTTTCTGACATAAAGTTAGACATTTAGTTTTGATCTAAGACTTGTTTAGTGATGATTTTATTTTTTATTCTATTATTCAAGTTTATCTTTTGCATTAGTATTGTTTTATCTGCTATTCTCTATAATTCTTAATGTTTTACCAGGTCATGGGTTAGCTTGTAGCCATTTGTTAATCTAAACATTATGTTATGACTCAGGGTTTTTCAGATTTTAACAAACTTGGTAGCAATTAAATAGGTTTAAAGTTTCCTAGGATGTCTGAATGCTGCATCAAATAAAGCTTTATTCAAGGGTGTGAAGCACGCCTCTCTTATGAGTTAGAGGCTATGAGATACTCTAAGAAAAATTTCCCTTCTTTCATGCTCTCATTGGGTGTAGACTATGAACTCTATTAAAACCTTTCTCTAACTTATTTTCTACATATTTATAGAGCATGCCTCCAAAGTGGACTAGTAGAAGAAGGAGTGGTAATAAGAGCAGGGTGATGAATCTGCAAGCACCACCAGCTCTAGGAAGCCCTCTCAATGAATAGGTTTTCTCTGTCTAATTCAAGGGTTCTTTTACAAACTTATCCCAGCCCTTGATTTCCCAGTATAACTAACTTTTTATGGCACCAGCCAACAGATAGAAAATGCGCTAGCTGTAAGAGTCCAAGAATTCACTTTAATAAATCCTCTAAAGTTCTTTGAATCCCTGTCTAAAAAGGATCTATATGAGTTTGTGTACAATATCCATAAGGTTATAAAGATTATGGGTGTCAACACAATAAAAGAGCCAACCTAGAGACCTATCAATTGTTAGGAGTAACTCACAACTAGTATATGCAGTGTAGGAAAGATGGGGGTATAAATGAAAAACTAGTAGAATTTAATGAGTTTGTGGTTGCACTCATTGATAAGTTCTTCTTTCCAGAATTGAATAGGTAAAGGTAAACGAGTTAAGAAATTTGAAGCAGGTTAGCATGAGTGTGAAGGGGTATTCTCTCAAATTAACTTAGTTGGTGAGGTATCTTCCAGTTATAGTTGCTAATTCTAGACCTATATAAGAAAGTTTATGTCACATGTTTCAGAGGATGTGGTCTAGAAGTACAGAAAAACCTTATTAGTAAAGGAGATGGACGTCTCTAAACTGATGGTTCATGCTTAACAAATAGAGAAAGTTAAAGAGAAGGAAAAGAAGAGTAAGAGGACCAGAAAAAGTAGCTTTAATTTCTCCCAATAAAATTTAGATGATGGAAACTGTTCTCGATTTTTCTAAAAATCTTCATCTCTAGCACAACTTTATGCTAGCGCCTTTTCCCAGGTTTAGGAAGGATCATCGTGATAAGCCACCCAAATCCAAGTCTCAAGGTAGTGTAAATAGTGGTTGTACCAACCTTGTATACAAGAAATATGGTGGAAACCAAAAGGTTAAGGGTATGGATAGTAGTGATAGGTGCTTTGGGTATAGAATACAATGCCACAAGCTTAGGGCGTGACTAGTGGCTTCTCCAAAATGTAGAGATTCCATTAGAAAAGACAGTCAAAATCTTTAGCAGCTCCCGCAAGTTTCTCTACTCAACAAAGTGCCTCATCTAGTACAACTGGCAGACAACATTAGAATAGGTTATATTTTATTCAGACTCAAAACTATTAGTAGGGGTCTCCTAATGTAATCACGGGTACATTTTAGGTTTTCCATATTCATGCTTATGCATTATTAGATCCCAAAGCTACACTTTCTTTCATAACTCTCTATAAAGCAATAGACTTTCGTGTTAGTATTGAAATTCTCTTAGAATCTTTTGTAATATATACTTCATTTGGTGTCTCAATCATAGCTAAATGGGTATAAAAAAATTGCCCAGTTATATTTTCCCAAAAAGTCGCTTTAGTTGATCTTGTAGAGTTAGACATGGTTGATTTTGATGTCATTCTCGGTATATATTTGCTACATTATTTCTGTACCTCAGTTGATTGTACAACCAGAGTAGTCCAATTTTAATTTCCAAATGAACCAATCCGAGAGTGTAGGGATCATACCTCCGTACCTGTAGGTCGATTTGAGAAGAAAGAGAATGAGAAGAAAAAACTAGGTCATGAAATAGACAAATTATCTAGATTGGGAGTTTGGTTGTTGTACCTAACCGAAGGTAGTATGTAATGCCCCGAATTTAGTACCCACAATGCTACACAGTGCTCATGACCCTGAAGGACCACAAGCTAACCCATGACTGAAATATGTACCTATATACTACATAATATACTGAATCATGCAGAAACATGAACTAAAAGTCCATAAGGTTCACATAACTGAAGTAAAACATAACATCTAAATGGGGTATGAAATACCCAAAACAACCAAAATAATTGTCTGAGCATAATAGTCTGGAAAGCCTCTAACTGACGAAACTGTCTGAGAAAGGAGTTGATGGGATATGTCCCCAACTATCTCTAAATAATAAACTAATTACTGAGATAATAAAATGATGATCATGTCCTCAAAATATGAGGACTCACTGCTAACTCTGACAGCTGAGATTAGAATCTGCCGATGCTCTAAAGCTCATGTCTCTGAACCTATGGTATAAGACACCATAGCGCAAGTGCGTTAGTACTTTGAATGTACTGGTATGCATGTGAGGTAGGCTGAATACATGGGGTTCATATGTATGAACAATAATGGCTAATTGACTTATATGAACGTGAGAATACATACTTGCGTACATAGTAACTATATCTAAAATCGTGATAACATGAGTATGCTGATGACTAACTTGACTTATGACTAAATTCTGATAACTAATAACATAAGTGACTATATATGACAGTCCTAAATCTGATAGAACTAGCTGAGTTTCATACTGTATCTGAGTTGAGTGTATTTGATAATCCAGAATTCTAAAAAACTATTTGAGTTGTTTTACTGAGACTGATACTGAGATTATGGGAGGTATTCATCTAACCAACATGCCATAAATAATGCATTATAGCTGAATTACGGTCTAATCTATGCCCTGATTAGAAGGGTGTCAATACCGCACCACTGGTAAGGACAATATATGAGTGACCCTACTATAACAGGTAACTTTAGTTCCCTCATATAGTAGGCTAAGACACCTCATCTACCCTCATATAGCAGGCTATGATGTCTCAACCTATGCTGGCTACATAGTTCTAGAATGCAAGGATTTCTTCTAAGAATCACACCCTCATATAACAGGTGAGTTCCTATCCTTGGGTTCGCTCGGTGCTAATTCTTACTCCCATATGAATAGACACTAAACATGATTTACTGAACAGAACATGGACTGAGTTGCTGAATTTCGTTGACTGACGAAATACTACTAATATCTGACAACTGACTGAGTTCATGAGATCATGGAGATTTCCTGAGTCATAGTACTGTCTGAAGTCTAAAGTTCATAGCGTGACTGAGAGTATTGTGAAAACATAACATTGACCTAGGCACACAACTAATGTTTCGAGTACAAGTACCCCAAGGACTCAATAGAAGGAAACTGACAAAGCATGACTTTATCAAGTACAAGACCCACATCAACAATACATAATTTAATGAGCTGTGGATTTCATGAAGTACAGGGTTATCATACTATCTAACATGGATGAGAATGTTGATAATCATATCATAATCTTATATTCTAATATCATGGCCATTTCGACAATATACACATTTCACAATGATAGTATGAAAACCATTTAATCATAGGAGGATGACAAGCATGTCACATTTAGCTTATGTCTTGAGCTATAAAGAATGATTTCTACTTCTTTCAAGCATTTTATCAACCACCTTGCATGCACAACTTAGGGCATAAGTGAATTCATCAAATTACACATCATAAGCAACTAAATTCATGGATTTTATCTTGCAAGGTAATATAATATCATGATAAACACACAAAGATTCCATCTTTGAAATCAATCAACGTCAACAATATGATTACAAATAACCCACAACATAAATACCATAATTTATAGATAAAATAAGGTTCTTCAGCTTCATGGATGAAAGTAATACATGAATGAAAAAAGTACATACCTTAGTTCATGATTTCATGAAGATTGACGGTGAAACTTTCTTGAAATTGGATCTTCTATCTAAACCCTACCTTGTTCTTGAGAGAAACTTGAGAGAAACTAGTATATTTTGGGTAAAAAGTGGTTGAATCACATGTTAAAGGGATTAAATAGGGGTGGATAGTTGACCCTTTTAACCCTGAATGCATTATTTAATTTTAGTGAAAATTTCCCAAATTAGACCCTTGGCACAACGCGGTGCTATCACACCGTGTCACTGTATTTTGAAAATTAGAAAATTAAGGGATGGCACGACATGAAGCCATCGCATTGCCCCTTATTTTTTGACCTACAACTTTGGTCTGACGTGGAGGAAATTACACTGAGACACTGGAAAAGGACAATTTCTATTTTAGCTTGTAGCGCGGCGCGTTACTGACCAATATGGCGCTATTTTACAAAGGGAACTTGAAATAGTCATAAATTTTTACCTGGATATCGGATTTAGGTGAATTTTATATCAATGGAAAGATTATTGAATTTACCACATGAAAAAAGTAAAAATCTTAAAAATATCACGTGTACAAAAGTGGATTCATCTTTCAAAGAAAGCTCTTAAAAATTTTCTTTAGATGATTTCAAGCTAGGAAAAGGTATAGGGTATTACATAATGTTTTGGTTCAAAATAGTTAGAAATACTTCTTGGTAGATGAGGTTAAGAAAAATAATGACAGTGACTCTATTTTTCTTAGATTGAAAGCAACAATCAAGAATCAGAAGGTTGAGGTTTTCTCCCAAGTGGGACATAGTGTTCATAGCTATCAAGGTAGACTTTGTAATTTTAGATGTAGATGAATTGAGACAACATGTACTAGTGGAGGCGCATGGTTCTTGATATTATATCTATCCAAGGAAGCCATTAAGATGTAGTGTGATCAGAAGGAAGTATATTGGTGGAGTGCATTGTGACTAAGCGCTCAAATTGTTATAGGTTAAGCTTGAACACCAGAGACATAGTGTCTTTCTTCAAGACATCTCCATTCCTACTTGAAAGTGAGAGGTAGTGAACATGGACTTTGTTATAGGGTTGCCTCATACTCATCGAGAACATGATTCTATTTAGCTTATTATGGATATAATGACTAAGTTGGCCCCATTTTCTGCTAGTTCACACTTTAATTCAGCAGGGGACTATGCTAAATTTTACTTAAAGGAGTCAATGATATTGGATATAGTATTTTTTACTATTATTTCAGATAGAGGTACTCAGTTTAACTCTTCATTTTTAAAGGTATTTTAGAAGGGTCTTGGTACCATAGTTCATCATTATACAACCTTTCACCCGAACACTGATGGTTAGGAAGAGAGGACCATTCAAATAATAGATGAAATATTGAGAGCATGAGTGATTGATTTCATGGGTAGTTGGGATGATCATATACTTTTGATCAAGTTTGCGTATAATAATATTATCACTTTATTATTCAAATTGTCCTATTTGAGGCACTTCATGGGAGAAGGTGTAAATTACCTATTAGTCAATTTAAAGATGGTAAAACTGCATTGATAGTACCAGACTTAGTCCATGAGAATATGAAGAAGGTTCAGTTGATTAGAGAGAGGTTGAGTAAAACACAGAGTCATCAGAAGTCCTATATTGATGTGAGAAGGAGGGAACTTGACTTTGTTGTTGGTCATTTGGTCTACTTAAAAGTTTTACCTATGAAAAAGGTGAAAAGATTCGAGAAGAAAAGAAAGATCAGTGCCTGATTTATTGATCACTATAAGATTGAAGGTCATTTTAGAAAGGTATCCTATAATTTATATTTTCTTGTGTGTTTAGCAACAACACATCTATTCTTTAATGTTTCCTTGCAGATAAAGTACATTGGTGACCTTGTATCAGGTTGTGCCCTTAGAAAGGATTGGCATAAAAGATAGAATCTCTTACAAAGAGGGTTCTATTAAAATCCTTAACCATTAGGTTTGTAGGTTGAGGAATAAAGAGGTTGCATTGACAAAGGTTCATTGGAAAAATCAGTTAGTTAAGGGAGCTACTTGGAAAGCAGTAATACCCCGTATTTCCCTAGCTTAGTTTAACTCTTAGTACTCAAGCATCTTTATATAAATTTTTCAAAATACTTAGAATTTTTAATTTTATGGCTTACCATTGTGTAGGAAATTTAGTCAGCTTTCCAACAATATAAAATTTGGCCAAATTTGATAACCTGGAGAGAAGTTAGAGAAATTATAGTAAAACAATGTGCCACCTAGTGCAGCACCACGTCGCAGAGCTAGTTCAAATAGAATTCGTCAGCCTCTAGTGAAGCTCCACAATAATGGTGCATCACACCAATGTTCTAGTTCATAATTGTTATTTTTTAGTGAGGTACCGCAATCCCACCGTATCACGCCAACGGCCATTTTCCTAATTGTCACTTTCCAGCAAGACTCTGTGATGGTGTCGTATTGCGCCAAGGGTGAATTTCACCCTCGTCATTTTTACATAGTTACCAGTTGAACTTCAGTGGCTCACCGCGATGCCACCGCATTACGGTGAAGCCCAAACTCAGGATTTTTTAGGGACGAATTCTAATAATTTTTTAGGGGTAAATTGGTATTTTCCACGACCTTAATCGGTCCTAAAAAAGAAATTAATCCCTTAAAGAGCACTAATTGCTCATTATTTCATTATTCACTCACTTTCACGCAAGATTAAGTTATTTTCTCTCAAATTAACAAAACCCTAGCTTAAAGAAATAAAGAACAACTCTCAATAAATCCTTCAAGAACCTTCAAGAAGTTAATTTCTCAAGTATGTTAGGCGTTTATCTTGGGTTTCCTTTCATCCATGGAGTCAAAGAACCCTATTTAAACATACAAGTTTATACATTTATGATTTCCATGCTTGAAATTGAATGTATTCATGATTCATGATATTAATTGAGTTTCAATCCATGATTTAATTGTAAGTTTCATCATATTGGATAGCATGTGTGATGAATATGTGACTATCTTGATAAACCATTAAAATCTACAAGTTAGTATTGTATCCATGATGTTCAAGTGTTGTCTAATTTTATGTGAAATAATCATGATTCTCAAGTGTTTGATAAAATGCCTATGTGAATTGAAAAGGGAAATCATGACATATTATTAAGTGTTCCCATTCATGTAGAAGTTCATGTATCTCAAGTGTTTAATAAAATGCCTAGGTGAATATATTGTTAACAAGTATCTATTGTTATGCTTTTCAAGATCATGCCATGCTTTACTTTCCATGTTTTCGAGTCTTGGGGGTATTTAATACCTGAAAATCTAGTTGTTTACCTAGAGCTACAGTTGTTACAGAATAGTGTAAGTAATGTCATGAACAACAGTTATTAGTCAGTTACAGAACCCAGTGAAACTCGGTATTAGTCCAGTTTAGCTCAGTATAATAATCAGTGTCTTCAGTTGGGAGTATAATTTAGCACCAAGTGAACCCAAGAATGGGGGCTCAACTGCCAGTAGAGGGTGTGATCCTTGGAAGCAGTCCTTGCATTCCAGAAATACGTAGCCAGCGTAGGTTGAGACTTCAACTTGCCATTTGAGGGTTGATGGGGTGTTTTTACCTGCCACTTAAGGATACCACTATTCTCACTTAGGGCGCCTGCCAGAATAGGGTGACTCTTAAGCTTGTCTTTAACAGTGGCGTGGTACTGACACCCTTCAACCTTTGGTTATAATTTGGACCCCAGTTATATTAATTGAGGCATGTCAATTAGATGATTACCTCCCATAATTTCAGTTCCAGTCTCAGTATGAAACCTAGTTCAGTTCTATAAAATCAGGACTGTCAGATACAGTACTCAGTATCAGTAATTCAATTATCAGTAATTTCAGATATTAGTTACTTAGTTGTCAGAACTCAGTACTCAGCTTCAGCAAAAGCTTAGATACAGTGTACACAAATATACAAAGTATTGGATACCTAGTATTTACAATAATTTTATTTATCCATGTACTCTCATATTTAGTTACTCTATATTATTTTGTCAGTTACTGTTCATCCCTATGAAACCCTGCATTCATCCTTACCCCATCTAGCATATAAGTACATTTCCCCGTACTGAAGCATACTTTCTCTTTGTGCTATGATATCTTATATTATAGGTTTGGACACTCAGGTTGCTGATCGTGCATAGACAGATTAAAATAACAGAAGTAGATTTAGTAGTGAGTCCTCATCTATCAAGGATATGCTTTAATTTTAGTATTTTCATTATCTTTAGTATTCAGTAGTTGGAGTTAGTTGGGGGCTTGTCCCATCAAATCCATCTTTAGACAATTCATTTAGAGGCTTTTCAAACTAGACTATTTCAGACAGTATTCAGTTTTTCAGATATTAGTATTATCAGTTGCTATAGTTATTGGAATTCAAATTTTGAACCTTATGGCATTTTAGCCTAATTTTTACTTTATTTCAGTATTATTATACAGTGCTCATAGCAGGTATCAGTCATGGGTTAGCTTGTGGTCCTTTGATGTTGTAAGCACCGTGTGGCATTTGAGGTAGAGACTCGGGGTGTTATAAGCTTGGTATCAGAGCCTAAGTTTCAACAGAGTCCTAGGGAGTCTGAAATCAATGTCAAGTAGAATCTTGTGCATTGGTGTGTAGCGCGATATACTTATGGGCAAGAGGCTGTGAGGTATTTTTAGGAAAAGTTTCCTTTCTTTCAGTATTTATGTCGTGTGAGTGGGCATAATGCACATGTGATACTCTTTGTCTAATTCATTGTACTTTCCATTTGCAGAACATGCCTCCCAGAAAAGCTAACGAAAGTAGGAATGAAAATCAGCCAACAACTCAGCCCGTTCAGGTAGATCTCCTGAATGAGCATGTCTTCCATGCAAAATTCAGAGTTGTTTTCACCACTCTAGACAATATTATAGCAACTCATAATGAATGGCCGGCTGCTATTCAGGACAACCCATTGGTAAACAATTCTGCAGTCAGGATTTGGGACTTTACCTGAATTAATCCTACCCTATTTTCATGATCTAAGTCTGAAAAGGATCCACAGGAGTTCCTCGATCACTTTAAGAAAGTCACAGATATTATGGGAGTAACTTCCAGTGAGAGTGATGAGTTAGATGCCTATCAGTTACAAGATACATCTCATACATGGTTTAAGAATTAGAAGGTAGACAGTGGCACAAATGAAGAGCCTATAGAATGTGAAGAGTTTCCTAATGCTTTTTTTGATAAATTCTTTCCCTTAGAGCTGAGAGAAGCCAAGGCGTTAGAGTCCATCAATTTCATGCAAGGAAACTTGAGTGTGAAAGAGTATTCCCTCAATTTTACTCAGTTAGCCAAGTATGCTCCCCATGTAGTAGCAGATAATAGGTCCAGAATGAGCAAGTTCGGGAATGGGGTGTAAAAGAGTATGGTTAAGGAGTGCAGAAATGGGATATTAATTAAAAAGATAGACATATCCAGGCTCCTGGTCCATGCTCAGCAGATAGAAGAGTATAATATTATAGAGAGAGAGAGGGAAAACAAGAGAGCTAGAATAGGTAACTTCAATTTTACTCAACCTAAATCAAAAGGTAGTAAGCGTTCCAAGTTTTGCCTAAAATATTCAGGTCCAGCTCCGTCCTTAGCCAGTTCTCCAGTACCTAAGTTCAGAAGTGGTAACAATGATAGGGTGCCAGGATCTAAATCTCAGGGTAGTGTCAGCAATGCTCGAACAATTCCTCTTTGTCAGAAATATGGCAGAAACCACCAGGGTGTCTGCAGAGCTAGTAGTGATGTGTGTTTCAGGTATGGTAAAGTCAGTCCATATAATCATAGATTTTCCTCAGTCAGGTTCTCAGGGTTAGTACAATCATTCCTCAACTCAGTCCAGTCGCTTGAATCAGCTGGGTGCCACCTCCAGTGCCACCGGTGGGCAATGCCCAAACATGCTTTAAGCACTTTAGTCTAGACAAGATTAGGAAAGTTATACATTACAAATTTTCCATTTACATGTTTATTCCTTATTAGATCTAGGATCCTCTCTATATTGTTTTAACTTCTTACATAGCAGTCGATTTCAAAGTTAGACCAGAAGTTTTATCATAACCTTTCTCAGCCTCTGCCACAGTGGGTCAGTCTATCATAGCTTGATGGGTATGTAGGAACTACTTAATTATGATATCTTAGAAAGTCACTTCAGTAGACTTAGTGGAGTTAGAGATGACAGATTTTGATGTCATTCTCGGCATGGATTGGCTCCATTCATGATATACCTCAGTTGATTTTAGAAACAGAATTGTTCATTTTCAGTTTCCAAATAAACCAGTCCTTGCATGGAGGGGTAGTACTACAGTGCTTAACGGTCATTTGATACAAATCAGACTACCAAGATGCAAAAATATTCCACAAAATGTGAGAAGAACAAGAAACACTAAGGGATACAAGACGACAAACACAAAAACACACGGATTTGCAAAAAAATGAAAGGATAGATAGTGAAACCAAGATTATTACAAGATTAAGAACCAATTATATTTCAAAATTAACCCCTAATAAATGTGAGAAATAAAACCACACTCTTACGATGACCGCCAAGGTAATAGACTCACCTCAAGATCCACCATTTCCAAGCAAAGAACAATATTGGCTTTTCCCAGCCCTATACTAAGAATGACTTTTCCAAGTCCTAACTAAGACTATACTAAGGTGGTCTTCTCTCAAGAGAGAGGATTTCAAGTGTTTCAATTTTTCAACTTTCATAAACTAACTAGAAAATGAACTAAAAGAACTTTTTTATAGTCTAACTTATTACATAACAAAATGACCATAATACCCTTATGAAAAGGGGTGGTCATAGAGTGTTTCTTGGACATGGCTAAGTGACCAAAATGCCTTTAATGAATGACCAAAATTGTGAGTCCTCAATTTTCAATGCTCCAAGCAATCTTCCATACGTGGGATTGCTCTTTGGTGTACTCAAATTGGCCCCTCCATATAGGATCCCGTGTCCTTAATACGACCATAGCTTTATTCCCTACGTATTTACTTCGAATGATGTCATTGAAAGCTAAGGTGGCCATTTAACTCGTATCATCCTCCCCTTCTTGTAAAGGATTTGACCTCGAATCCAGACCTTGCAAATCAAGAAAAATGACAAATAAGCACAACTTCCTCATGGCATTAGGGTTAGAGTTAGCACAATAATAAACATCATCATGCCAAGGCAGAATATACTTGAAATATAACCATGAATCTGTTGTGTTAGTCATGAAAAGCTTAGAAAAAACATAACAAAGGGCATGGTTATGAAAGGTATCAAGAGATAAAGAAACTACAAAGGACTCAATGGTATCCCGAATTCCCAAAGGTAAGCCTACCCGTAACTTACGGACCATAAAGAATAATTCTTTCATTACCACTTCAAGTGACCTCATCAAACGTGGTGACACTATTGGTATTAAACACCACCAAACACACATAGGATAGTAATTAGAACAAGTAGACCAACCAACAAGTTTCCTACCTCTACATAGTACAAATCCAAAACTAGCATGGATGTCATCTTAGGTAAAGAGGTAGTATAGGAAAGAACCAAGTGTAAAGGTATACACGGGTAAAGATAAGGAATTTAAGAACATACATATTCTTTCCTTCAAGAAAATAGGAAACTTGAAATTCTCAAGTTGGTATACAAAATTTAGAAACATTACCCCAAGGAGTCAATGACAGCTTTACCCTCGGGTTTTCAAGAAATACAAGATATTCCTTACCCTTAAGAGTACTCTCATCTTTCAAAAAGTGATTTCCATCATTAGGAGGAATGTTGTCACACCATAGTGGGTTAACATATAGGCTGTAGCCTCCAAGGCAAGCTATACCATCATTTTCACAACTAGGTTCATTAGGAGTGTTCAAATCATCTTCAAACAAGACATTATACCTAAAGAGAGCATGACCTATCTCATGGGCATATTTAGAATAAGTAAGTTTTTTACTCTCTAAAAGACTATTATCAAGTTTCAAAGAGGTTTCAAGTACAAGATTATCCCTATGAGCTACGCAAACCATGGAATCTATATCACAAGGATAGCTCATGGGTTCATTCCTAGTTTGTTGACCAACATTCTCAAATACTTCCCTCACTTGAGTTCCATTAATTACAACACACATAACCTCAAGTGGTGGTCAATTTTCATAAATAAGTTGATCCACACCATTTACACAAGATGATGTGCTCTCGTTCAACATATTGGCTTCAACACTAGGTGGACATAAAGTGATCTTACAAGAAGAGTCAATTTGGTCATCAATAGGATCAACTAGTGTATCCACACCCATAATATGCACATCATCAAAAAGACGAAAAAAATCATTAGACTCATAAGTAAGTAAGCCACTACTCACACTCAATGGACTAGTAGCCACACAATTCTCATTTTCACGCATAAAAGTGTAAGAGTTAGATATTTTACCTTTTAGATCACATGAGTCTTCATATTTACGTGTTTTCAGGCAGCCCACTTGATCCCTTGGATCTACCATACGATCCAATATTTCATTCACCATAGCCATGTCTCGAGAAATAGTGTCAAGGTAGGCCAAAATGACATTGGTAACATTGTTGTCCATGGTTTGAGAGGTGGAACCCTTGAGTTCCATTGCAATTATACCTAAAACAATCAAAGAAACAAACTATAGAATGAACAAACAAGATTAGTAGTAAAAGGTCCTCACCAACACCCGTAGACACTCACCTTTGTGATCTTCACAATTGGAGCGACTAATATTGAAAGTTGCTTATACTTCAGTAGTCAATAAGATGTCAATTCTACTTAGAGGCCAAAATAGATTATTGTTTTGATTGACTCAAGAAATTCATTTATGAACTTGAAACAAAGAAGTGACTACGAGTTACAAATGAGAAAAGCACACAAATAACTAAGACATGAAAGAAACGTATTCAAAAACTAATTAACAACCTAGTAGGTGATTACTAGTTTGTCTATTAGTACTAGGATCAAGAAAATTGAAAATAAAGAAACAAAAAATGAAACATATAAATCTGAAATTTTGAGCCTAAGGGTCATTTTTTAGGATGATGATGTGGCAACCTCCATTTGGACGTTAAAAATGTTGCAAGTTTGAGAGATTTTCTTGTCTTCAAATTGTATTGATCAAATTTCAAGTGGGAAATGGTGGAATTTCAGCTATGGGAGGGTAAAAACAAGACTTTGGATCCTTTATTTCAAGTTCAAAAAGTGTTTCACTTTTTTTTCACCTTTTTGGCTAAACACCATTTTGAAAGACTTTTGGCTCTTTCCGTTTTTGTAAGTCTTGGTAGGTGGGCTTTCCCCCTTTTGGCAAGACAACTTTTGAAACCCTTTTGTCCCCTTTCCCCTTTGGATGTATTAGAGTTGTGTCTTTTAAGACAAACAACAATACACACTCTCTTTCTTTAATTTCTAAGATTAAACAACCATTTTCTCTTCAACAAAGTTTGAAGATAGTGAAGAACACCAACAACACAACTTTTGAATCTTGGAGTTCTATGGTTCAAGTTGGATTCCACACATCAAAAGTATATTTTTCAAGCATCAAACCTCAACAAAAACATCAACAAAAAATTTTTAAGCCACAATTTCAACAACAAACTTCAACAAAACTCTTTCAAGCCACCAATCCTAAAAGACGAGCTACCTTCAAAGATCAAAAATAACTTGGAAATGACTCAAAATTTAGATCTAGACTCTATAAGTGTTAGCGAAGAAGGGAGTAACGCTAGAAACAATAAAAAAACAAAAGATACAAGAAAACTAGGCTTTAAATTGGCCTAAACACATAAAAAACGTGGATAGATTACAATTTTAGAGTTTTTTAGTTTTTCAACACCTCTATTTTTTTTTATTTTTCAACTTAGAGAGCCCAAGATTGGTAGTGTAGGAACACAACCAGCATTATATTTGATACCAAGTGATACAAATCATTCCACCAAGAAGACAAAATAGTCCACAAAATATGAGGAGTACAAGCAACACAAAGAGATACAAGATGACAAACACAAAAACACACGAATTTGCAAAATAATGAAAGGATAGATAGTGAGATCAAGATAATTACATGATTAAGAACCAAGTATATTTCAAAATTAACCCCTAATGAATGTAATAATCAAAACCACACTCTTACGGTGATCGCCAAGGTAATTGACTCACCTCAAGAATCACCATTTCCAAGCAGACAACAGTATTGACTTTTCCAAGGCCTATACTAAGGATGACTTTTTCAAGTCCTAACTAAGACTATAATAAGGTGTTCTACTCTCAAGAGAGAGGATTTCAAGTGTTTCAATCTTTTATCTTTCATAAACTAACTAGCAAATGAAGTAATAGAACCTTTTTATAGTCTAACTTATTACATAACAAAATGACCATAATACTCTTAATGAAAAGGGGTGTCATGGAGTGTTACTTTGACAAAGATAAGTGACCAAAATGCCCCAAAACACGAGTCCTCAATTTTTAATGCTCCAAGCAATCTTCCACACGTGGGATTTCTCTTTGGTGTACACAAATTGGCCCCTCCATGTAGGATCCCGTGTCCTCAATGTGACCAAAGCTTAATTCCCCACGTACTGACTTTGAATGATGTTATCAAAAGCTAAGGTATCCATTTTAATCGTATCATCAGTTAATTTCATACCTTAGAGCGAGAAAAAAAATATCTAAGGGATGTGTCTATCATCTTGTGCAAGTCAAAGACTCCTAGTCCGAGTTAGTTCTAGTAGTAAATGAATTATTAGATGTGTTTCCTAATGATCGTCCTGGAGTTCCTCCCTAAAGTAAAATTGACTTGAGAATAGAACTTCTTCCAGATACTCAGCCCATTTTTATTCCGTCATACAGACTGGCTCCAGCCAAACTTAAAGAGTTGAAAGAGAAGTTAAAAGGCCTTTTATACAAGGGTTTTACTACACCCAACATTTCCCCATGGGGCACACCAATTCTATTCGTTTGTAAGTAAGATGATTCTTTTAGAATGTCTATAGACTACCATCAGGTGAACAAAGTCATAGTCAAGAACAAATACCCATTTTTTAGAATTGATGACTTATTTAACCAACTTTAGGGCTCTAGTTACCTTTGTAAGATAGACCTCAGATCAGTCTATCATCAGCTCAGAGTCAGAGAATGTGACATTCTGAAGACAACTTTTCAAACTCGGTATGGTCACTTTGAATATCTAATCATATCCTTTGGTCTCACAAATACCCCAGCCACTTTCATGTACTTAATTAATCACATGTTCAAGCAGTACTTGGACATGTTTGTTATAGTCTTCATTAATGATATTCTTGTATATTCTTGTAGTGAGAATGATCATGCAAATTAACTCAGAATCATACTTCAGACTCTTAAGGCCCATTAATTATTTGTCAAAATTTTGTAAGTGCAATTTTTGGATAAGGTTAGTAGAATTCCTTGGTCACATTATTTCTGGTGATGACATTAGAGTTGATCCTCAAAAGATCAAAGTAGTGAGAAACTAGCCTAGAACCATCTCTCCATCAAATATTAGAAGTTTCTTAGGTTTAACTGGATATTACCGTAGGTTTGTTGAAGGGTTTTCATCTATTACACCCCCATTTCTAGATTAAATTAGAAAAATGTCATACTTTTGTGGTCAAATTATTGTGAGAAGAATTTTTAGTAGTTGCAGACTTGAATCACTAAAACCCTAGTTGTAATCTTACTAGATGGTTCAGATAGTTTTGTTTTGTACTGTGATGCATCTAGAGTAGGTTTGGGTTATTTCCTAATGCAGAGAGGTAAGTTCATAGCCTATGCCTCTAGATAACTTAAGCCCTATGAGAAGAATTAGCCTACCCATGATCTTGAGTTAGCAACTATTGTGTATGCCTTAAAGATTTGGAGGCATTATTTGTATGGGGTGCATGTTGATGTGTTCATAAATCACAAAATCAGGCAGTATGTTTTTTCTTTGAAAGATTTGAATTTATGTCAGATAATGTGGTTAGAGTTGTTGAAAGATTATGATATGAGTGTTCTGTATCATTCGAGCAAGGCTAATGTAGTGTCTGATGCTCTCTGTAGGTTGTCTATGGGTAGTGTTACTCTTGTTGAGAACGGTAAGAAGAAGTTAGTTCAGGAAGTTCATCATCTTGCCTGACTAGGTGTCCGCTTAGTTGACTCAATTGAGGATAGTGTATGGGTGCAGAATAGTTCAAAACCATCTATGGTTACCAAAGTGATGGAAAATCAGGACAGAGATCCTAGTCTAGTTAGGTTGAAGGAGTCAGTCAAAGATCAAAAAGTAGAGGTTTTCTCCCAAGGGGGAGATAGTGTGTTGCATTGCCAGGGTCAGTTATACATGAAAGGTATAGATGACTTAAGGCAATGAATTATTGAAGAAGTGCATGGTGTGCGTTACTCTATTCATCCAGGGACCACTAAGATGTACTCCGATTTGAGAGAGATCTATTGGTGGAGTGGGATGAAGAGGCATATTGAAGAGTTTGTAGCTAAGTGCTCTATATATCAGTAGGTTAAGATTGAGTACCATAAGCCTAGTGGGTCAATGTAGGAGTTCAGTATTCCTACATAGAAGCGGGAAGAAATGAACATGGACTTTATGATGGGTTTTCCTCTAACTCGTTATCAGCATGATTCAATTTAGGTTATTATAAACAGGATGACCAAATCCACTTATTTCTTAGCATTCCATACTTCCTATTCAGCCGAGGACTATGCCAAACTCTATATTAGGGAGTTGGTCAGGTTATACGGAGTCCCTATATCCATTAGTTCAGATATAGGTACGCAGTCCACCTCTTATTTTTGGAAAGTATTCCAGAAGGGTCTTGGTACCCATGTTTGCCTCAGTACAACTTTTTATCCTCAGAGAGATGGTCAGGTAGAAAGGACCATTAAAAATCTGGATGATATGTTAAGAGCATGCATTATTGATTTTAAAGGTAGTTAGGATGACCACTTGCCTTTGATGCAATTCGCATATAATAACAACTATCATACCAGTTTTCAGATGGCTCCTCTTGAGGCTCTTTATGGTAGGAGATGTAGATCTCTAATTGGTTGGTTTGAGGTAGGTGAGGACATATTAGTAGGTCCTAATTTAGTGTATGATGCCTTAGAGAAGGTTCAGTTGATCAAAGAAAGGCTTAGGGCAGCCCAAAGCCGATAGAAACTATATACATAAGTGAGGAGAAAGGATCTTGAGTTTGAGATTGATGATTTTATATTCTTGAAAATCTCTTCAATGAAGAGGGTGAAAAGGTTTAGTAAGAAAGGAAAGCTCAGTTCCTGATATGTCGATATTTATAGAATTCTCATCTATTTTGGAAAGGTAGCTTATGAGATTGAGTTTCCTTCATATCTAGCTTCAGTGCACCCAGTATTCAACGTCTCTTTTCTAAAAAAATGCATTGAAAACCTAGCAGTTGTAGTCCTATTAGAGGGTGTTGACATTTAGAATGATCTCTCATTCCAACAGGTTCCAGTCTAAATCCTCGACCTTCAGATTCGTATACTGAGGAACAAAAAAGTTTCCTTGGTCAAAGTTCTTTCGCAGGATCAGTCCATTGAGGGAGATACTTGGTAAGAAGAAGAAGCTATACAGTCCAAGTAACCTCACCTTTTCTCCTCAAACTCAGACTTAGCATAAGGTAACAATCTTTCTTAGATTTACTCAGTCCCTTATTAAGTTACAGTTACAAACTTCAATTATTATTGCGTATCATCTTCATGATAGTCATGCATTCATGAATCAGTTCATCCATGTACTCATGTATCAGATATGTATGTTCAGTATGAAAACCTAGTTTATCAGTAGAATCAATCATGTATTCCATGCTTCAGTTACGCATGTTCCGTATGTAAACTCAGTCTATCATTACTTCCCATCTTAATTAGTCACATTCGAGGACAAATGTTTCCAAGGGGGAGATATTGTAATACCCCGTATTTTCATAGCTCATTTTAACTATCAATACTCAAGTATCTCTATATGGTTTTTTTAAATACTCAAAATTTTTATGTTTAAGTCTTACCATTGTGTAATTCAGTCAGCTATCCAATGATATAAAATTTGCCCAAATCTGATAACCGGGTGAGAAGTTAGAGCTATTTTAGTAAACTGGTGTGCCACCCTGTGTAGTACCGCATCGCGGAGCCAGTTCAAATGGCATTCATAAGTTTCTAGTAAAGCTATGAGATAATGGCGCATTGCGCCAATGTTCCAGTTCACAATTGTCATTTTTTAGTGGGGGCCCACATCACGCCAAGGGCCATTTTCCCAATTGTTACATTCCAATGAGACTCTTCGATGGATCCGCGTTGTTCTAAGGGTCAATTTCACGCTCATTATTTTTACGCAGTTCCTATGCAAATTCCAGTCGCTCACTATGATGCCACCGTATTGCGGGAAGCCCAAAATCAGGATTTTTCAGTAATGAATTCTAATAATTTTCCTGGGGTAAATTGGTATTTTTCCACGGCCCTAATTAGTCCGAAAAAAGAAACTAATCCCTAAAGGAGCACTAATTGCTCATCATATCATTTTTCACTCACTTTCTCTCAAGATTAAGTTATTCCCTCTAAAATTAACTAAACCCTAGATCTAAGAAATCAAGAACAATTCTTAAGAAATCCTTTAAAACCTTCAAGAATTTAATCTAGTACCCAGAATGATACACGGTGCTCATGATCCCGAAGGACCATAAGCTAACCCGTGACTGATATTTGTACCTGTATACTGAATAATATACTGCATAATGCGGAAACATGAACTAAAAGGCCATAAGGTTCAACACTGAGATATAATATATGATAAAAATATAACATCTAGGTGGGGTATGAAATACCCAAAATAACTGAAATAAACATTTTGAACATACTATAGTCTGAAAAGCCTCTAAATCATGACTGAACTGTCTAAATAAGGAGTTGATAGGACATATCCCCAACTAATTCCAACTAATAAATAAATTAATGAGTTAATAAAGTAATGATCATGTCCTCAAAAGATGAGGACTCACTGCTAACTCTGACTGCTTAGACTGGAATCTAATGATGCTCTGGACCTCTTGTCTCTGAACCTATGGTATAAGAAACCATAGCGCAAATGCGTCAGTACTTTGAATGTACTGGTATGCATGTAAGGTAGGTTGAATGCATGGGGTTCATATGCATGAACAATACTAACTAACTAACTTATATGAACGTGAGAATGTATGCATGAATGCATAGTAACTATAACTGAGATCGTGATATCATGAATTTACTGATAACTAACATAACTGGTAATTGAGTTCTGATGACTGATAAAACTGATAACATAAGTGACTGTATCTGATAGTCCTGAATCTGATGAAACTAGCTGAGTTTCATACTATTCTGAGTTGAGTGTATCTTATAGTCCTGAATTCTGTAGAACTATCTAAGTTCTATTACTGAGACTGAATGACTGTATCTGATAGTCCTGATTTTTGTAGCTGAAAATGTAGGAAGTAGTTATCTAACTGATATGTCCCAAATAATGCATTATAGCTGAGTTGGGATCCAATTTGTATTCCCAATTGGAAGGGTGTCAATACCACGCCAGTGGTAAGGAAAAGTTGTGAGTGACCCTCATCTGACAGTGTCCCCAAAAGAGAATAATGGGGCCCTCAATTGATAGTGCTTATCCACCTCATCAACCCTCACCTGACAGTGTTGCTGTCTAAACCTATGTTGGCTACATAGTTCTAGAATGCAAGGATGACATCTAAGAATCACACCCTCATCTGACAATGTGTGTTCCTATCCTTGGGTTCACTCAGTGATAATTTCTACTCCCACCTGAATAGACCCTATACATGAATTACTGAACTGAATTGGACTGAGTTAACTAAGTTCCATTGACTGACAAAATATTACTGAGATTTCTGTATTACTGAGTTTTCTTAGATTTTTGGGATTTCTGAGTTTTACTATGTTTTCCTGAGTCACATGACTAATTGTATTCTACAAAGCATGGCTTTACTGAGGATATCGTGAAAACATGACACTGGCTCTAGGGTCATAACTAAATTGTCGGGTACAAGTACCCCTAGGACTCGATGGAAAGAAATTGACAAAGCATGACTTTCTTGAATACATGACCAACATCACAATCCATAATTAATTTATAGAGGCATTTCATCAAACATGTGATATGCATAAACTTGTACACACATGAGGATTTCATAATATCATACTAGTTGGGCCCTTTTCCTTGTCATAGGCATTTAATCAAACATATGGTATGCATAGTATATGTAGACAATAGTATACAACAAATAAACATCATGATTCAACTCTAATTTAATCATCTAAGGGTTTAATCATAGGTTCACATGAATCTACACATGTACTAATCAATTCCACATAAAATTGATCACCCAACATGGATTAGTATTCAGTTGGTCATTATCAACATGAACAAAAGCAAACTCAACATAAAATTCATAAAGAAATCCATACACTTGAACTTTGTAAAGAGATTCTTGGGCTTCATGGACGAAAGGAGTCCATGAATGAACACTATGCATACCTGGTAGTGAGTTTTTTAAAGTTCTTGAACTTGAAGAATTTGAATCTCTTAGTTCATGAAAAAGATTTGGATTTTATTGCTTAAGGATTGCTCTTAGGGAGAAAATCCTAATTTTTGATGTTGTGAAATAATAATAAATTTTTGGAGTCTTGGTCGTACATTACTAAGTATATAAACGGGTGGTAAAAGACCAAAAAGTCCCTTTATAAATGACTTAAAAATAATATAATGGGATGTACGACGGTCCGTCACTGGCTCAACGGTCAGTCATTTCGACCGTCGCACGTGGACTTGGAAAAGTACTCACTACTTAAGTAGCGATGACTTAGGCGATGGTCTGTCGTAAGTTCGACGGTCTGTCAACCTGTCCATCGTACCATATCCAAAAAGTTGCATCACTACCTTGGCTACAACAGTCAAGGCGACGGTCCATCGTTAGATTGACGGTCCGTCAACCTGGCCGTCGCACCTGGGCAATTCTGACAGCTCTCGATAAAATGTCCGTAACTTTTCACTTCGATACCGGATTTAGACAAAATTTGTATCGTTGGAAATCTAATTCAATTTTTCACATGATAAAAATATAAAATCTTACAAATCCCACCTGTACAAAAGTGGATTCATCTTTCAAAGAAAGTTTCTAATATTCTTTGGACAATTTCAAGCTAGGAAAAATTATGGGGTATTATAATATCTCCCACTTGAGAACATTCATCCTCGAATGAGACTGAGATTGAGGGAAAAGACAAACTGCTGTACATATTGAACATGAATGACTGAAACATTATTTGATGACTGACATGACTCATTATTTAATATATCATACTGAGCTTGCATATATAATGTTTGTATAACTGATTCATGAATGCATGGCTGAGAGTTCTGATGAACTAAGTTTCTCACAATGAGGATGTATGTTTGATGTATCATTATATAACTAAACTGATACATGAATCCATCACTAAATATGCAATTTTATTTAATACCAAGTTTGTGATAAAATTTTGAAGACGAACAATAGACCAAGCTTGTAACTGAAGTCTGAACATGAAACTGAAAAACTTAAGCAGAACTGTTACCTTGAGCTTGATATTAGTTAGCGGATAAGAGCTGAGGATACTTGGTTCACATATCTACTTCTATTTCCTAATTAGCTCCCTCAACGGACTGATTGCACCAATGAACTTTGACTAGAGGGACTTCTTTGTTCCTCAATATACAAGTCTGATAGTCTAGGATTTAGAATGGAATCTCTTCATAAGAGTGGTCGTTCTGAACATCTATGCTTTGAAATGGGACTACAACTACTGGATCACCTATGTAGTTCTTGAGCAAAGAGACATGGAAGACTGAATGAACTGACGCTAGATCTGAAGGCAATTCGAGCTCATAAGCTACCTTGCTAAAGCGACTGAGAATTTTGAAGGGACCAACATATCGGGGACTGAGCTTTCCCTTCTTGTCGAACCTCTTCTCTCCCTTCATGAGAGAGATCTTTAGATATACATAGTCACCAATCTCGAACTCGAGATCCTTTCTACGAATATCTGCATGAGACTTTTGTCGACTCTGGGCATCCCAGAGTCTTTCTCTGATCAACTAGACTTTTTCTAAGGCATCGAATACTAAGTTGGGCCTTATAAATGAGGCCTCACTAACTTCGAACCAACCAAATAGAGATCTGCATCTCCTACCATAGAGATCTTTGAATGGATCCATCCGAATACTGGAATGATAGCTATTGTTGTAGGAAAGCTCAATCAACGGCAAGTGGTCATCCCAACTACCGTTGAAATCAATTGCACATGCCCTTAGCATTTATTCTAGAGCCTAAATGGTCCTTTCTTCTTGACCATCTGTCTGAGGATGCAAGGTTGTACTGAGATAAACTTGGGTACCAAGACCCTTTTTGGAATGCTTTCCAAAAATGTAAGGTGAACTGGGTACCACTATCTAAGATAATAGATAACGGAACACTATGCAATCTAACCAACTCTCTGATGTAGAGTTTGGCATAATCCTCGGCTAAATAGGATGTATGGACTGGAAAAAAATGAGCTGATTTGATCATCCTATCTATAATGACCCAAACTGAATCATGATGATGACGAGTATGAGAAAAACCCATCATGAAGTCCATGTTCACTTCTTCCTAGTTCCAAGTAGGAATACTGAACTCCTTCATGGACCGACTAAGCTTCTGATGCTCTATCTTAACCTGCTGACATATAGAGAACTTAGCCATAAACTCTACAACATCTCTCTTCATCCCACTCTACCAACAGATCTCCCACAAGATGTGGTACATCTTTTTAGCCACTGGATAAATAGAGTAGCGCGCACCATGCACTTCAGCAAGAATTCTCAGCCTTAAGTTATCTACATATGGAACACAGGGATAAGCCTAACAATGAAGAACACCATCTCACCCTTGGGAGAAAACCTCTACCTTCTAATCCTTGACTAACTCTTTCAACTTGACTAGTCTGGGATCTATATCTTTTTTTTCTTTCTTCTCAAAAACTAGAGATGATTTTGAACTACTCTAAACCTATACATCTCCCTCTTCTGAATCGACTAAGTGAACACCTAGTCTGGCAAGATAATGGACTTCCTAGGCTAGGCAAGATGATGGACTTCCTGAGCTAACTTTTTCTTATTGTACTCAACATGAGCAACACTACCCATGGATGGTCTACTAAGAGCGTCGGCCACTACATTGGCCTTGCCCGGATAATAAAGAACACTCATGTGATAATTTTTTAAGATCTATAACCACCTTCTTTGACAAAGATTGAGATCTTTTTGAGAAAAGACATGCTGAAGGATCTTATGATCTGTGACCACATCTGCACGAACACTATATAGATAGTGTCTCCAAATCTTTGAGGCAAAAACTATGGCTGCTAACTCAAGATCATAAGTAGGATAATTCTTCTCATGGGGTTTAAGCTGTCTAGAAGTGTAGGCTATGACCTTACCATGATTCATTAGGACAAAACCCAAACTTCCTCTGGATGCATCATAATACATTACGAAACCATCTGAACCAACTGGAAGAGCTAAGACTGGAGCTGAGGTGAGTCGCGTCTTCAACTCCTAAAAACTCTTATCACAAGGATTTGACCACTAAAACTTGACTTTCTTATGAGTCCAAATGTATATAGGGGATGCAATAGAACAAAATCCCTCAACAAACCTTCGGTAATATCCAACCAAACCCAAGAAACTCCTGATGTCTGATTCAGAAATAGGTCTGGGCTAGTTTCTTAAAGCTTCAGTCTTTTGAGGATCTACTCTAATGCTATCACTGAAAATGACATGACCAAGGAATACTATTGAACTTAGCCAAAATTTGCACTTACTAAATTTGGCGAACAACTGATGATCTTTAAGAGTCTGAAGTACAATTCTAAAATGGTCTACATGATCACGCTCACTGCGGGAATAGACCAGAATATTATCCATGAAGACTATGAAGAACATGTCTAAGTACTTCTTGAACACATAGTTCATCTGGTCTATGGAAGCTACTAGGGTATTATTAAGACCAAAGGACACAACTAGAAACTCAAAGTGACCATATTGAGTACGAAAAGCTATTTTTGGAATGTCACATTCTCTGAACCTGAGATGATGATAGCCAAATCTGAGGTCTATCATAGAGAAATAACTAGCACCCTGAAGTTGGTCAAATAAGTCATCTATCCTGGGAAGACGATACTTGTTCTTGACAGTGACTTTATTAAGATAACGGTAATAAATAAACATTCTAAGAGAACTATATTTCTGGCACATGAATAAAACTGGTGCACCCTACGGAGACACACTGGGCCTGATAAATCCCTTATCTGAGTGATCCTTTAACTGCTCTTTCAATTCTATGAGTTCTGCTGGTGCCGTTTTGTATGGAAGAATAGATATAGGGAGAGTATCTAGAAGAAGATAAATGCTGAACTCTATTTCCCTCTTGGGACAAATTCCTGGAAGATCTTCGGGAAAGACATCTGAATATTCATTCACTATTGGGACTAATTCAAGACTGGAAGTTTCAGAAATAGTGTCCTTAACTCAAACAAGATGATAGACACATCCTTTAGGTATTATTTTTCATGCCCGAAGGTAAGAAACAAACTGACCTCTGAAAGCGGATACACTACCCTTCCACTCTAGGATGGGTTTATTTGAAAACTAAAATTAAACTATTATATTTCTATAGTCGATTGTGGCATAATAGGAATGAAGCCAATCTATGACAAGAATGACATTAAAATCAGTCATCTCTAATTTGACTATATCTATTGAAGTGAATTTTTGAAATATCATAATCAGGCAATTCCTGTATACCTACCGATCTATGATAGTTTTACCCTCTGGGGTAGAAACTGAAAAGGGCTCTGCTAGAAATTTAGGACTGACTTCTAAATCAACTGCTATATAGGGAGTAACAAAAGACAAAGAAGCTCCTGGATCTATCAAAGCATAAACCTAAACATAAAAGATCAACCACATCAGGAGAATTTTCTAGATCTTGTTGGGACTAGAGAGCATAAAGTTTGTTTGGGCGTTGCCCACTAGTAGCGTTAGAGGTGGCACCCTGCTTGTTTTGGCGACCGAGCTAAGCTGAGGAACGGTTCTGCTAACCTTTATAACTTTACTGGGTACAATCTCTGACTCTGTGGCCTGGCTTGCCACATCTGAAATAGACATCTCTATAAACTCTGTAAGCACCCTTGTTGTTCTTACCATAAGGCTGACAATAGGGATTAGTTTGGGAATTGATAACACTGCCCTGAGACTTTGATCCTAGTGCTATAGCTCTATTACCATCCCTAAACTACAAAGCAAGTGCTCTATCTAAAGAAGGAGATGGAATTGATGACTTAGGATGAAACTAAGAATTATTTCCTTCTTCTGATTTAGATTGTGCAAAGTTGAAACTACCTGTCCTTTCTCTCTTATTCTTCTTCTCCCTTGTATTAATCTTTTGCTCCTTTATTTTCTGAGCATGAGTCATAAGCCTGGCTAAAGTCCTGTCACTATTCAACATCGCCAACCTACACTCATTGACCACACTATCATTCACCCCAGAAACAAACTTACTCATCTTGGCCCTGCTATCTGCAACCATATAAGGGGTATATCTAGCTAATTGAGTAAACTTAAGAGAATACTCTTTCACCATCATGTTTCCCTGCTTGAGGTTGATGAATTCTATCACCTTAGCTTTTTACAGCTCTAGGGGAAAGAACCTCTCTAAGAATGAAGTGACAAAATCTTCCCACTAAATAGACCCTACATTATCTGGGATTTCTAACTTCCACTGCTTGTACCATGTGTGAACAACATTCTACAATTGATATGTAGCTATCTTATCATTCTCAACAGCTGACACCCACATAATGTTAGTAACCTTCTAAACCTGATCGATGAATTCTTGAGGGTCTTCATCTGACTTAGACCCGAGAAAGGATGGAGGATTTATTCGGGTGAAGTCCCGAATCCTGGCTGTAGCTGAATTGGCCACTAGGTTGGATGGAATAACAGTTGTTTGTTCATTTTATGCAACAAATGACTAGGAAAGAGTATTGAATGCAACTCTAAATTCTACATGAGAAACATGTTCTCCCAAAGGTACTTTGGGTTGAGGGGCAGACTAATTCTCGTTTCTAATTTTTAGAGTCACGTTCTGTAGAAAAAAGAAAGAAACAGATTAGACTGAGATGTGACTTTCATACTTCCTAGGATACTATTGAACCTGGCTTTCATTTAGCCTCCTGCACATAAATATGGCGCACAACACACCCATGTACAAGACTCTACTAGATATGACTTTCATACTTCCTAGGATACTATTGAACCTCACTCTAATACAAAGTTTGAACACCTCAAATTTGGCACCCTGCTTGTTTTGGCGACCGAGCTAAGCTGAGGAACGGTTCTGCTAACCTTTATAACTTTACTGGGTACAATCTCTGACTCTGTGGCCTGGCTTGCCACATCTGAAATAGACATCTCTATAAACTCTGTAAGCACCCTTGTTGTTCTTACCATAAGGCTGACAATAGGGATTAGTTTGGGAATTGATAACACTGCCCTGAGACTTTGATCCTAGTGCTATAGCTCTATTACCATCCCTAAACTACAAAGCAAGTGCTCTATCTAAAGAAGGAGATGGAATTGATGACTTAGGATGAAACTAAGAATTATTTCCTTCTTCTGATTTAGATTGTGCAAAGTTGAAACTACCTGTCCTTTCTCTCTTATTCTTCTTCTCCCTTGTATTAATCTTTTGCTCCTTTATTTTCTGAGCATGAGTCATAAGCCTGGCTAAAGTCCTGTCACTATTCAACATCGCCAACCTACACTCATTGACCACACTATCATTCACCCCAGAAACAAACTTACTCATCTTGGCCCTGCTATCTGCAACCATATAAGGGGTATATCTAGCTAATTGAGTAAACTTAAGAGAATACTCTTTCACCATCATGTTTCCCTGCTTGAGGTTGATGAATTCTATCACCTTAGCTTTTTACAGCTCTAGGGGAAAGAACCTCTCTAAGAATGAAGTGACAAAATCTTCCCACTAAATAGACCCTACATTATCTGGGATTTCTAACTTCCACTGCTTGTACCATGTGTGAACAACATTCTACAATTGATATGTAGCTATCTTATCATTCTCAACAGCTGACACCCACATAATGTTAGTAACCTTCTAAACCTGATCGATGAATTCTTGAGGGTCTTCATCTGACTTAGACCCGAGAAAGGATGGAGGATTTATTCGGGTGAAGTCCCGAATCCTGGCTGTAGCTGAATTGGCCACTAGGTTGGATGGAATAACAGTTGTTTGTTCATTTTATGCAACAAATGACTAGGAAAGAGTATTGAATGCAACTCTAAATTCTACATGAGAAACATGTTCTCCCAAAGGTACTTTGGGTTGAGGGGCAGACTAATTCTCGTTTCTAATTTTTAGAGTCACGTTCTGTAGAAAAAAGAAAGAAACAGATTAGACTGAGATGTGACTTTCATACTTCCTAGGATACTATTGAACCTGGCTTTCATTTAGCCTCCTGCACATAAATATGGCGCACAACACACCCATGTACAAGACTCTACTAGATATGACTTTCATACTTCCTAGGATACTATTGAACCTCACTCTAATACAAAGTTTGAACACCTCAAATTTGGTACCCGGAATGCTACATAATGCTCATGACCCCGAAGGACCACAAGTTAACCCATGACTGATATTTGTACATGTATACTGCATAATATACTGTATAATATAGAAACATGAATTGAAAGGCCATAACGTTCAACACTGAGATATGATATCTGATAAAAATATAACATCTGGGTGGGGTATGAAATGCCCAAAACAACTGAAGTAAACAATCTTAACATACTGTAGTCTGAAAAGCCTCTAAATCATGACCGAACTATCTAAATAAAGAGTTGATGGGACACGTCCCCAACTAACTCCAAGTAATGAATAAATTAATAAGGTAATAAATTAATGATCATGTCCTCAGAAGATGAGGACTCACTGCAAACTCTAACTACTAAGACTAGAATCTACTGATGCTTTGGAGCTCGTGTCTCTGAACCTATGGTATAAGACACCATAGCGCAAATACGTCAGTACTTTGAATGTAATGGTATGTATGTGAGGTTGGCTGAATGAATGGGCTTCATATGCATAAACAATACTAACTAACTGAATAATATGAACGTGAGAATACATGTATGAATACATAGTAACTATAACTCAGATTGTGATAACTTGAATTTACTGATAACTAACATAACTGGTAACTGATTTCTCATGGCTGATATAACTGATAACATGAGTGGCTGTATCTGACAGTCTTGAATCTAATTAAAATAGCTAAGTTTCATACTATTTTGACTTGACTATATCTGACAGTCCTGAATTCTGTAGAACTATCTGAGTTCTATTACAGAGACTAAATGACTTTATTTGGCATTCCTAATTTCTGTAGCTGAAACTGTGGAAAGTAGTTATCTTACTGACATGCCCTAAATAATGCATTATAACTGAGTTGGAGTCCAATATGTAACCCCAATTAGAAGAGTGTCAGTACCGCACCACCGGTGAGGACAAGCTATGAGTGACCCATACTACCCTCATCTGACAGTGCCCCCAAAAAAGAATAGTGGATCCCATATTTGATAGTGCTTATCCACCTTATTAACCCTCATCTAACAGTGTTGATGTCTCAACCTATGTTGGCTACATAGTTCTGGAATGCAAGGATGACTTCTAAGAATCACACCCTCATCTGAAGTGTGTGTTCCCATCCTTGGGTTCACAGGGGGCTAATTTCTACTCCCATCTAAATAGACACTATACATGAATTACTGAATGAAACTGGACTGAGTTAACTGAGTTTCGTTGATTGAAGAAATATTTTTGATATTTTTGTATTACTGAGCTTTTTTATATTATTGGGATTTCTGAGCTTTACTGAGTTTTCCTAAGTCACACAACTAACTGAATCCTACTGGACATGGATTGACTGAGGATATTATGAAAACATGACACTGGCTCTAGGAACACAACTAAATTATTGGGTATAAGTACCTCCAGGACTCGATGAAAAGAAACTGACAAAGCATGACTTTCTTCAATACATGACCAACATCATAATCCATAATTTATTTATTAAGCATTTCATCAAACATGTGATATGCATAAACTTGTACATACATGAGGATTGTATAATATCATACTAGTTGGGCACTTTTCCTTCACATAGGCTTTTAATCAAACACATGGTAAGCATAGTATATGTAGACAACATTATACAACAAATAAACATCATGATTTAACTCTAATTTCATCATCCAAGGGTTTAATCATAGGTTTACATGAATCTACACCAATACTAATCAATTACACATAAAATTGATCACCCAACATGGATAAGAATTCAATTTGTCATCATCAAGATGAACAAAAGCAAACCCAACATAAAATTCATAAAGAAATCCATACATTTGAACTTTGAAAAGAGTTTCTTAGGCTTCACAGATGAAAGGAGTCCATGAATGAATACTATGCATACCTGGTAGTGAGTTTTTAAATGTTCTTGAACTTGAAGAATTTGAATCTCTTAGTTCTTGAAGAAGATTTGGATTTTGTTGCTTAAGGATTGGTCTTAGAGAGAAAACCCTAATTTTTAATGTTGTGGAAGAATAATGAATTTTTGGGGCCTTGGTCGGATATTAAAAGGAATATAAGATGCTGGTAAAAGACCAAAAATCCCCTTTAAAAATGACTTAAAAATAACTAAAAAGGATATGCAAAGGTGGGTACGATGGTCCGTCGCTGGCTCAACGGTCAATTGTTTTGACCATCGCACGTGGACCAGGTAAAGGAATCACTGCCTAAGTAGTGACGGCTTGGGCGATGGTCCGTTAACCTGTCCATTGCACCTTATTCATCAGGTTGCCTCACTACCTTGGCTGCGACATTCAAGGTGATGGTCCATCTCTACATCAATGGTCGGTCAACCTAGCCGTCACACCTAGGCAATTCAGACAGCTCTCGGTAAAATGTCCATAACTTTTCACTTCGATACCATATTTAGATGAAATCAGTATCATTGGAAAGCTAATTCAATTTTCCACATGAATAAAAGTAAAAATATTTAAAATTACATGTATAAAAATGTAGATTTATTTTCAAATAAAGCTTTTAACATTCTTGGGACAATTTCAAGCTAGGAAAAAGTACGGGGTATACAATATCTCCCCATTTAGAACATTCATCCTTGAATGAGATTGAGAATGAGGGGAGAAGATAAACCAACATACATACTGAACATGAATGACTGAAACATGATTTCATGACTGATAACTGAATATATCATACTGAGTATGCATATCTGATGCTTGTGTAACTGATTCATGAATACATGGCTTAGGATTCTGATGAACCAAAGTTCTTACAATGAGGATGCATGTATGATGTATGATTATATAACTAAACTGATGCATGAATGCATGACTAAATATGCAATGGTATTTAATACTAAGTTTGTGATGAAATTCTAAACATAAACTGTATACCAAGCTTGTAACTAAAGTCTGAACATTAAATTGAAAAGCTTAAGAAGAAATGTTACTTTAAGCATGATCTGTGTTGGTAGAGAAGAGGTGAGGATACTTTATTACCATATCTGATTCTGCTTCCCATGTAGCTTCCTCAACGTACTGATTTCACCAAAGAACTTTTGCTAGAGGGACTTCTTTGTTCTTCAGTCGACGAGTCTGCTAGTATAGGATTTCGACTAGAATCTCTTTATAAGAGAGGTTGTTCTGAACATCTATACTCTGAAAAGGGACTACAACTGCGGGATCACATATTCACTTCTTGAGCAAAGAGACATGGAAGAATGGAGCAACTGAGGCTAGATCTAAAGGCAATTAGAGGTCATAAGCGACCTTGCCAAAGCGACTGAGAATTTTGAAATAACCAACATATCGAGGACTGAGATTTTCCTTCTTACTGAACCTATTCACTCCCTTCATGGGATATATATTTAGATAGACATATCCACCAATCTTGAACTCGAGATCCTTTATACAAAAATTTGCATGAAACTTCTGTCGGCTCTGGGTAGCCCATTGTCTTTCTCTGATCAACTGAACTTTTTCTATGGCATCGAATACTAAGTTAGGCCCTATAACTGAGACCTCACTAACTTTGAACCAACCAACTGGAGATCTACATCTTCTACCATAGAGAGCTTCGAATGGAGCCATCCAAATACAGGAATGATAGCTATTATTGTATGCAATCTCAATCAAAGGCAACTACCCTTGAAATCAATTGCATATTCCCTTAGAATATCTTCTAGGGTCTGAATGGTTCTTTCTGCTTGACCATGTATCTAAGGATGAAAGGTTGTACTAAGATAATCTTGGGTATCAAGACTCTTTTGGAATGATTTTCAAAAATAAAAGGTGAACTGGGTACCTCTGTCTAAGATAATAGATAACGGAACACCGTGTAATCTGACCAAATCTCTGATGTAGAGTTTGGTATAATCCTCGGTTGAATAAGAGGTATGGACTGGAAGAAAATGAGCTTATTTGGTCATCCTATCTACAATGACCCAAACAGAATTATGATGATAATGGGTACGAGGCAAACCTATCACAAAGTCCATGTTCACTTCTTCCTACTTCTAAGTAGGAATAATGAACTCATGTACGGACCTATTAGGCTTCTGATGCTCTATCTTAACCTACTGATATGTAGAGCACTTTGCTAGAAACTCTTTAATATCTCTCTTCATCCCAATCCACCAATAGATCTCCCATAAGTTACGATACATATATGTGGCCATTGGATGAATAGAGTAGCGCGCACCATGAACTTTAGCAAGAATTTTCCATCTTAAGTCATCTATATGTGGAACATAAGGAGGACCCTGAAAATAAAGAAACTATCTCCCCCTTGGGAGAAAACCTCTACCTTCTGATCCATGACTGACTCTTTTAACTTGACTAGTCTGGGATCTCTATCTTGCTTTTTTTCACGTAGGAAACTAGAGATGATTTAGAACTACTATGAACCCATACATCACCCTCTTTTAAATCTACTAAGCGAATGCCTAGTCTGGCAAGATGATGGACTTCATAGGCTAACTTATTCTTACTTTCCTCAACATGAGCAACACTACCCATGGACAATCTACTTAGATTATCAGCCACTACGTTGGCCTTGTCTGGATGATAAAGGACATTTATGTCATAATCTTTCAAGAGCTCTAACCACCTTTTCCATCAAAGATTGAGATATTTCTGAGAAAAGACATACTGAAGGCTCTTATGATCTGTGAACACATCTTCATGAGCACCATATAGATAATGCGTCCAAATCTTTAAGGCAAAAACTATAGTTGCTAACTCAAGATCATTAGTATGATAATTATTATTATGGGTTTTAAGCTGTCTGTATACGTAGGCTATGACCTTACCATGATTCATGAGGACACAACCCAAACCTACTCTGGATGCATCACATTACACTATTAAACCATCCAAACCATCTGAAAGAGCTAAGATTGGAGCTGAGGTCAGTCGAGTCTTCAATTCCTGAAAACTCTTCTCGCAAGGATCTGACCACTAATACTTGACTTTCTTCTGAGTCATTATGGACATAGGGGATGGAATAAATGAAAATCCCTCAACAAACCATTTGTAATTTCCAGCCATACCCAAGAAACTACTAATGTCTAATGGAGAGACAGATATGGCCAGTTTCTTACTGCTTAGATATTTTGGGGATCTACTCTAATGCCATCATCGGAAATGATATGACAAAGGAATGCTACTGACCTTAGCTAAAATTTGCACTTACTGTATTTGGTGAATAATTAATGATCGCTGAGAGTTTGAAGTATGATTCTGAGATGGTCTGCATAACCACGCTCACTGCAGGAATAGACTAGAATATCATCTATGAAGACTATGATGAACATGTCCAAGTACTGATTGAACACACAGTTCATCAGGTCCATGAAAGCTGCTGGGGTATTAGTAAGACCAAAGAACATAATCAAAAACTCGAAGTAACCATACCAAGTACAAAAAGATGATTTTAAAATGTCACATTCTCTGACTCTGAGCTGATGATAGCCGAATCTGAGGTCTATCTTAGAGAAATAACTGGCACCCTGAAGTTGGTCAAACAAGTCATTAATTCTGGGAAAAGAATACTTGTTCTTGACCGTGACTTTATTGAGCTGACGGTAATCAATACACATTCTAAGAGAATTATCTTTCTTATGCACGAATAAAACTGGTGCACCCTACGGGGACACGTTGGGCTTGATGAATCCCTTATCTAAAAGATCCTTCAACTACTCTTTCAATTCTCTAAGTTTTGTTGGTGTCATTCTGTATAGAAGAATAGATATAGGCTGAGTATCTGGGAAAAGATCAATACTGAAGTCTATTTCTCTTTCGGGAGGAATTCCTGGAAGATCTTTGAGAAAGATATCTAAATATTCATTCGCTACTAGGACTAATTCAAGACATGGAGTTTATGAACTAGTATCATTAACTCTATCAAGATGATATACACATCCTTTAGATATCATTTTCTATGCCCGAAGGTAGGAAACAAGCTGACCTCAAAAAGCGGATACACTACCCTTTCACTTTAGGACGGGTTCATTCGAAAACTGAAACTGAACTATTCTATTTCTATAGATGACTGTTGCATAGCAGGAATAAATCCAATCCATGACGAGAATGATATCAACATCATTCATCTCTAATTTGACTAAGTCTGCTGAACTTTCTGAAATATCATAACCGAGCAGTTCCTGTATACGCGCTGAGCTTTGATGGTTTTACCTACTGGGGAAGAAAATAAAAAGGCTCTGCTAGAATTTTGGGACTAACTTCAAAATCAACTTCTATATAGGGAGTAACGAAAGACAAAGAAGCTTCTACATATATCAAAGTGTAAACATGAGCATGAAAGATCTGTAACATACCAGTAATAACATTAGGAGAATTTTCCTGATCTTCCCAGGACTGGAGAGCATAAAGTTTATTTAGGCATTTCCTATTAGTAGTTTATCAAAATGAACAAAAGAAAACCCAACATGAAATTCATAAAGAAATCCATACACTTGAACTTTGAAAAGAGATTCTTGGGCTTCATAGACGAAAGGAGTCCATGAATGAACACTATGCATACCTAGAAATGAGTTTCTTGATGTTCTTGAACTTGAAGAATTTGAATCTCTTAGTTCTTGAAGAAGATTTGGATTTTGTTGCTTAAGGATTGATCTTAGGGAGAAAACTGTAATTTTTTATGTAGTGCAAGAATAAATAATTTTTGGAGCCTTGGTCAAATAATACTCGGTATATAAATGGGTGGTAAAAGACCAAAAATCCCCTTTAAAAATAACTTAAAAATAACTAAACGGAATGTGCGATGGTTGGTGCGACGGTTCGTCGCTGGCTCGACGGTTAGTCATTTCAATCGTCGCACGTGGACCAGGATAAAGACTCACTTCCTAAGTAGTGACGGCTTGGGAAATGATCCATCACAAGTTCGATGGTCCGTTGAAAGTTTGATGGTCCATCATAAGTTTGACGGTCCATCAACCTGTCTATCACACCTTATCCAGAAGGTTGCCTTACTACCTTAGCTGCGACGATCAAGGATACGGTCCGTCAACCTGGCCATCGCACCTGATCGATTGTGATAGCTGTTGATAAAATGTCCATAACTTTTCACTCCGATATTGGATTTAGAAAAATTGATAATATTGGAAAGCTGATTTAATTTTCCACATGATAAAAAGTAAGAATCTTAAAAATTCCACATTTACAAAAGTGGATTTATCTTTCAAGGAAAGATTCTAACATTCTTGGGACAATTTCAAGCTAGGAAAAAGTACGGGGCATTACAAAAACCCTATTTATACATACAAGTTTATTCATTTATGATTTCAATTCTTCAAATTGATTGTATTCACGATTCATGATATTAATTGAGTTTCAATCCATGATTTAATTGCAAGTTTCATGAGATTGAATAGCATATGTGATGAATATGTGACTATCTTGATAACCCCTTGAATTTTACAAGTTAGTATTATATCCATGATGTTCAAGTGTTGACTAATTTTATGTAAAATAATCATGATTCCCAAGTATTTGACAAAATGCCTATGTGAATTGAATAGAGAAATCATGACATGTTATTTTGTATTACCATTCATGTACAAGTTCATGTATCTCAAGTGTTACAAAATGCCTAGATGACTGTATTGTTAACAAATATCTATTGTTATACTTTTCAAGATCGGGCCAAGCTTTACTTTCCATGCTTTCGAGTCTTAGGGTTATTCAATACTCAAAAATCTAGCTATTTACCTAGAGGTACAGCAGTTACAAAATAGTCTCAGTAATGTCACAAACAGTATTGCTCAGTCAGTTACAGAACCCAGTGAAACTCAGAATCAGTCTAGTTCAGCTTAGTATAATAATCAGTGTCTTCAGTTCGGAGTATGATTCAACACCGACTAAACCCAAGGATGGGGGCTCACCTTCAGTAGAGGGTGTGATCCTTAGAGGCAGTTCTTTCCTTCAAAAACTACGTAGCCAACATAGGTTAAGACATCAACCTGCCAGCTAAGGGTTGATGAGGTGTTTTTACCTGCCAGTTGAGGGTACCACCATTCTCACTCAAGGCACCTACCAGATGAGTGTGACTCTTTAGCTTATATTTACCCGTGGCATGGTACTGATACCCTTTCAACTAAGGTTATAGGTTAGACCCCAGTTATCTTATTTAGGGAATGTTGGCTAGATGATTACCTCCCACAGTTTCAGTTTCAGTCACAGTATGGAACCCAGTTCAGTTCTATAGAATCAAAACTGTCAAATACAGTCACTCAGTATCGTTAATTTAGTTATCAGTAATTTCAGATATTAGTTACTCAATTACCAAAACTCAGTGCTCAACTTCAGTAAAAGCTCAGATACAGTGTACACATATATGCACAGTATTGCATACTCAGTATTTACAATAGTTTTAGTTATCCATGTACTCTATATTATTCAGTCAGTTACTGTTTGTCCATATGACCCCTGCATTCATCCTTACCTCATCTAGAATATTGGTATATTCCATATATTGACGAATACTTTCGCCTTGTGCTATGATGTCTCATATTATTGGTTTGGATGCTTAGGTTCCTGACCGTACATAGACAAATTCAGATAGCAGCAGTAGATTCAGTAGTGAGTCCTCATCTATCGAGGATATGCTTTAATTTCAGTATTTTCATTAGGTTCAGTATTCAGTATTCAGAGTTAGTTGGGGGCTTGTCACATCAACTCCACTTTCAGATAGTTCAGTTAGAGGCTTTTCGGACTAGACTATTTCAGATAGTGTTCAGTTTTTCAGATATTAGTATTATTAGTTGCTATATTTATCAGTATTTAGATTATGAACCTTATGACATTTCATCCTAATTTCTGCATTATTATACAGTTCTCACAACATGTATTAGTCATGGGTTAGCTTATGGTCCTTTTGAGTCATAAAAACTATATGGCATCTGGGGTACAGACTCGGGGCGTTACACAAGCAGAGGTAGACATAATGACACAGTACCCTCATATTCCTCCGTCAATCTTAGTCCTAGCTTGAGGTAACATTTTTCCTTAATTAATTAATTCTTTCTATTTCTTGTCACCTAGCTATTCCCTTGCCAAATGCCTTTGTGAATCAAAATCAGCCTATGTTTCAATTACCAATCAAGTACAGTGTTAGTTCCTAACTCTTAGAAACTCAGTGAAGGAATTATAGGTACATATAATGTTGAAGGGTTTCAATAATATCAGGAGAAATGGGAAAGCAAATGTGGGAATTATATCTCTCTTCCCCTAACCTTCCAGCTCAGTCAGTTTCCATTTGTGGACGAATGACCCCAAGAGAGAAATATTTAAACACCCCAAAAAATCCAAGCCTCAACTAGAACCATAGTTTAAGTACATGTAGGTAAAATAATCAACTTTTAATAACATAAAAGAATATTCGGCAATGTATGAAGGCCACAAGACCCCCCCCAAGCCCTTGACCAAGCCAAAACCGTTTTTACTGATCAATTCCTAAATATGTGATCCGATCTATATTAGTATAACTTCTATAAAGAGATGCATTTTTTATTCCCATACACACTAACAGAAAGGTACTCAAATTACCTTTCTAGCACATCCACTTTTCCCTTAATTCGACATAGGATTCGAAAATTATGGCCTTTATAGTAACACACTGCGCTATAGCAAGATACCATGAGATAACAAAAAATTTTGAAAGTTGACAAAGTGTACCCTAATTCCATGAGAGAGAACCATGACCTTGCTTTTAAACCATAATCCTACAATCGTGAATTCCATAAACTCCCTTGAAAAAACCAACAAACATACGAAACAAGGTACGATTTAGGTAATCCCACAATCGTACCAAGGCGTGTCTCATAATGTTCAAAGTGTTCTATCCATTAATGCAACCCACGATCGCGGTAAGTTCACATATGTCCCTTTCGCACAGTTTCCAATTACAAAATTTTAAGGGGTATCTTAGTTTTTCCCACTCTTTTAATATCAAAGCTACCTCATTTTCCCTTTCCTGTACATATTCTTTTCACAACTCAATGTTATGGTATTGGTAGATTCATTGATATCTCAAAATTTTGGTGCCATTGAGTTATAATTCTCGTTTAGAGTAATTCCAGTGTTATTATTCAACCATGATCCTAACCCTAGTTATGTTGTGAAATCCATAATTGTTTGGCCTGATTCGTTGAAATCTATTAACTCAATCAGTTTATGAATTTGACACAATAGTTGTATTTTCTGAAATGTCAGGAAATAAACAACCGATGAGCAAGGATTTCATGCAACACTATTGAATTTTATATTCCCTAGTTTACATATTTTGAGCACTTTCAGAAAGTACATTTATTTAAGTTATCAGTTTATTATCATTAGTAAGCATTGCAATTACCAGTTTTATATAGTTGGGAGTAGTACTTAGCATCGAGAAGACACAAGGATGAAGGATAATCTGCTATTTAGACTAACACCTTTAGTATAAGTCCCTATGTCCCAAAATTAAGGCACCACCATAGGTTCTAAAGGTCCAACCCTCATATTAGACTTGACACCTTTGTCCTGAAGGACATCAATTTAGTGGATCCACACGAGACATTATTCGTACCCTTGGTAAGGTACTAAATAGGTTTCTAGGTGAGGTTATAGGTTTGACACCAAATAGATCACATAGGGGTATCTTGGTTATTAGTAACTCCCATAGTCCACAACTTACAGTTCATATTTCAGATATTTGCATGACTTTATATTCAGTCATTTAGTTCAATTTACAGCATGTGTTAATTACTTACTTTGCACTAGTTATCATATTATTATTCTCCTATCTAACTTACTCAGTATATTCAAATTACTGATTGCATTTTTTTTGCACAATATTCTCTTATAATATAAGTTCAAACACTCAGCATCCTGATCCCGCTTAGGACAACCTCACCTGTATCAACAGTAGTAGTTTTGGTGAGTCCTCATCATGCAAGGAATAAAGTTAGTTTTTATTTCATTTTATCTTTGGCGTTCACAATTTTTAGATAGTTATAATTATTTGGTGGTTTGTCCGAGCAACTCATCTTAGTAAAGGCTTTTCAGACATACAGTTAGATGTTTTGTTTGATCACAAACTTGTTTAGTGATGATTTGATTTTCTTTGGATATTAATTTTATTATTCAAGTTCAACTTCCACACCAATGTTGTTTTATCTACTATTTTCTATATTTCTTATTGTTTTGTCAGGACATGGGTTAGTTTTGAGTCTCTTATGATTCTAAGCACTGTGTTATGACTAGGGGGTAGTCTCGGTTCATGACAAGCACACCCATTGCGATTATGATGACCAAATTCTCTTGACCTTCATGGCTGTGAGGGAGGTTTACAAAGCAAAGAACAAGGAACCTTGCACCTACAATAACTAAAACCACTAAAGCACACGAGTCACAAACTCTTTGATGGACCCTCAAAATGCATTTGAAAACACATAAACACATTTCAACAATGCAACTAGACCAAATCGATATTTCATATACAATATTGCTGTCAAAATTACGAAAAAAGGCCATTAATATCAAATATTGACCAAAAATAACCCTTAAGCTTAAACTTTCAATTTCTAATGTAAATGTTCAAAACAATAATGAAAGCCCAAAGATCTAAACCAACCATGAAACTAACCAAAATTGACGTTCTAGTGCCGACGAAACTGAGAGAATTCACATATGTCATCGAAATCACCAAATACTAATCAAAGCCGACAACTCTAGGTCTAAATCCTTCAAACATAAAAAAAAATTTCAATTAAATATCAACCATGCATCACATGAACCATGCAATATACTCCCAAAATCCACAAATTCACAAAGTACCTACGAGGAAGAATAAAACAATCAAAACACATAAAAAGTTGGATTTCACTTTACAAGGTGTTACAAGTGTAGAAAAGGCAAAGGTGACTATGGAATCCACATGTAAATAATATCATCAACTAACCGTAGAATGAAGCAATGACATGGATTGACTTCACATTACTATGCTTGATCTCAAATATCATATCATTGTTATAAGACCGAGACTAGTATCTAAAACTAACAATAGTATAATAGATGCAATAATCAACTTTCACACAATGTTAGATAACCACAAACTCTAGATTCTCAACATATATGAGAGTATTCATGACAAATTCAATAACTATAAAGTAAATAATAATGAATGAATGAATGAATGAGCACTACCATATATACATCGGCTCTACTAGAGAATGTCACAATCCAACTAATTAGATCATGCAGGCTTCTACTCTACTCTACCTAGATAAGAGAACCCTTATCACCCATTTAATAAAACATGCAAAAGTCGGAAAAATAACATAATTTGTTCATGATCTCATAAAATTTATTACAAAATATTTTAAATACAACAAGAAAACTCCTCCCTCCCCCCACCCCACTAGGGCCTACTCTAAACTTGTACAAGAGCTACTAAATAGATTAATAAATACATAAGAAAAATAGTCAAGAAAAATGAGGAAGAATAAATCAAAAATCCAAAATGAATTTAAAATAGAGAACATTGTCAATGTAGAGAACAACATAACACCTAGGTTTGATAGACACAGGTATAAGCTTCTACCGAATGTAATACAAAGAAAAGTCTAAAACTATAAAAATGTTAGAAAAGAATAAGACTAAAATATTGAGGAAATCTAGAGTGATCGAGAGTCAATAAACGCTACCTTAATATACCTGTAAAGTAATCAACAAATAGCCACTAGATTACTTTCCATGGAATACTGGCTCGACACTTGCATGTAAGGTTTAAAAAATTGGAAGGGTGATTACAAATTTATATGCACTCAACAGTGTCATTGATCGATCCAAATTGAAAATGGTGATGAGAACAACCTAACCAACCATCCAAGACAACCCTACATTTGTACTCAATCAATCTACCCTTGTCTAATTGATCAAAAACATATTAATGCTAAATGTATAATGGTACAAGTATCACCCAATAAGTATATCGGGATTAAAAACAATTGGAACTATTGAAAATCCAAAAGTGATACAAATATAAATGTCAACAATCAACAAGATTAGATAATAATATTGATGTTTTTCTATAAAAGTGAACATATTCCTCAAATAGTACTACGCATAATATGAGTAAGGAGAGATATATAAATGAATGCAATACATATGTTGAGAAAATACTCACTACTATATAGTTAGTTGGGACACATGAGGGATTCGCGAGGTCTATGTATTATGTGTTGTGCACTCTATCCCAATGATATGTGTATGTATGTATATATATGTATGTGTCTGTGTGTATGAGTGTAGATATATTATGTATGTATGTATGTATGTATGTTTATTTATGTGTATATATATACATATATATATTTATATATATAATATGTATGTTATCAGACCCCAATGATTTATTGTACTACATGCAAGCATGAAACCCGGATACTAAATAAATAGTACAAATTAACCTAAGTATTTCATATCACATGCCAAATCATAAATCAACCCAACACTGGCTCAACTATTCAAATGAAAATATTATCATCAACTAGAATATTCAACAACTCATTGTACTCTAAAAATATTACTAAGCCTCAACTTCTCATCATTTGACTCAAAACACAATTCAAGCCTTCAATTAAATGCTCAACATCAACTATCATGATCAATAAATCATTCTTTTCATACAAATCATAATATTTCTATAAAAAATTAAAGGAAACAATCAAAACAACTTAATTTATTAAGTTTTAACCCTTTATTTATCACCAGTAACCGTATAGGTGCTCGTCACCTCATCTATAAGGGACTCCATCCCCCATTACACCTATTACAACCTACTAACATGTAAATACTTCAAGACAGACTCAAAGAAATTCTTAACTTTCCTCGCAACAAGTCCAAAAATTCAAATTAAAGATTTTCTTTCTAAAATACCTTTAACCGAGTCCAGTCTATTCATGTATAGATTCTATATAAGCATATAAAAATAAGACCAATAGTCATACTTCAAATTCGAGTTCAATAGTCAACTAAAAAATCAACCCTCGGACCACAAGGGTAAACCAAAAATTTTATTACAAAATCACGTTACTCATGGTTTAGGATGTTTAGATGTGAAATTCCATCCAAAAGGAATTAGAATTGACTTATCAATCATCAAAATGACATTATTTGATTTTACCAGGAAAACCCCAAACTTTAGCTGATAATCATAGATTTAAATAAAAGATCATAAACTAATTAGTGAGAAACAATAAAATCAAGTTTTAGAAACTTACCCAAATAATGATTCTTGAGAAACCCTTTTGAAACATCTCACTATGATCTCCCAAATCTAAAAAATGGTACAAATTGGTTTTTGTCCCTAAAATAGAAGATCTAATATTTCTAGCAAAGAGGCCTTCATGATCACAAGGTTTATCCAACCCAACATGGCCTAAATTCCTCATCGCAATCATGGCCAAGATATCACAATCATGATGACCAAATTCTTGACCCTTGTGATTGCGAGGAAGATTCACAAGCATAAGAACAAGGAAGCTTGCACCAACAACCATTTAAACTAATAAAACACACAAGTCAAAAACTCCCCAAGGGACCTCAGAATACATCTAGATCACGTGAATGGCATTCAAACTATACTACTAGACAAAATTTGGCATCTAGATTCATTAGTGGAATAGAAATTCCGACAAATCTCATTCTCATTAAATATTGACTAAAGTTAACCCTTAATCTTAAACTTCCAACATCTAGTCTAAATGCTCAAAAATCATACTGAAAGCCCTAGAAATTGAACCAACTATGTTATTAAGACATAATTAATATTTCAAAGAAGTCAACTTGAAAAATTTTCATATGACGTCAGGATTACCACATGTTGACCTAGGTTAACTTTTCCAATGCTAAATTGTTCCAAAATAAAAACTTCTCTTAAAGCTCAACCAAAAATTTTGGGAATCATTCCATTTACTTTAATAATACAGATATACACAATGTAACTATGAGGAGGGTGAAATATAGTCAAAACATATAAAAAATTTGATTTCACTAACAGGTTGTTGTAGGTGCAAATTAAACAAAGGTGAGAATGAAATTCACATGTACTCAATAATATCATAAACTAACCCTAGCATAAAGAAATGATAAGGATTGACTTTACAATACTCTAGTCTGTGCTCGATCTTAAATATCAAATCATTATTATAGACCAAGACTTGTAACTCAACCCAATAATAATATAATAGACACAACAATCAACTTTCACACAAAGTTAGATAACTATAGGGTCTAGATTCAAAACACTAAAGAATGTATTCATGAAAAAAGTTAATAACAATCAAGTAAATTATAATGAATGAACGAGTACTACTGTATATACATTATCTCCCACTGTGTATGCCACAACCCAATTAACTTAATTATAGAGACGCCTACTCTACTCTTCCTGGATAGAAGAACTTTTATCACTCATTTATAAAATACATGCTGAAGTTATGAATAATAACATAATGTAGTCCCAATTTTAACAAAACTTATTACAAAATATTTTTCATACAACATGACAACTTTTTCCTTATAAGACCTACTCTAGACATATACAAGAGCTAGTAAATAGAGTAATAAATACATAAGACCAGCTTCCCCTATGAAATGAGATGACAGAAGATGTTGGAGATATTTATCCACATCAAACAAGAAATATCACTTGATACTGTAATCAGATTACTCCTCAAAAAGGTTATAGAAAGAGTAGTATTAATACAACCACAAGTATTGGTAGGTATAATCAACCACGAGGATTAGATCATGATAGACAACTTACAATTATAAATGATAAACATGATAGTTAATAATTTAATTTACAACACTTTTACCCACATATGTTATCTCTCCCTCTTTCATATTATCTAAGAGTATTAGTTTCTTATTTTGGCTGACGTAGTTGTACCCAAATCACTATTAGTAGGAAATCTGTACCACTGATATTACCCTTATTCCATTCATACTTAATCCCAGTAATAATAAATCAAACATTTTCCATCATAACCCTTACTTGTTTAGCCCTAATAGTTATTATTAGTTGATCTATTTCAATTGCTCCATAACATCTATCAGTCAACGGTTAATCTCTTATTAACTAATGACTCTATAGTACAAGCCATATATTACCATTTTCCACCCACCACTCTATACATCCCAATAATATAGTGATTATGTACAACATCTAGAACATACAAATGTTGATTATGACATATTTCCATCAATTAGAATTTCAATCATCAATCAATTTTTTGAATCATTAAGTAGACATTCAAGTCATCAATTAAGATTTTAATTTGTATTATCACCTTAAGGATTGACCCATACAACACACCATATAATATCTATAAGTAACCTGTCAACATAAGGAACTACAGTACAATATAAGATAACTAGACCACACAAGGATCCAAATATAATGCCAAGTAGTTGGACTATACAAGGATCTAATTATAATGTCAACTAACCTAACCATATAAGGATCTAAATATAATGTCAAATAACAGGACCATATAAGGATCTAAATATAATATCAAATAACAAAACCATACAAGGAACCAAATATAATGGTGCATACCCAGTGAAGTCAAGGAACCATCAAACTCTCTATGTCATGGTTTATACATGGTTAAGGGTCTTATAACAAAGCACTAGCTATGGTTTTCAAGCGATGTGCTAAGTCTATGTACAAATACCTAGACAACTAGTGTCTACCACCCATATCCCAAACAATGTGTTGTACCAACTTTATTCTAACATCTCCACCCTTATCCTTCCTAAAATACAATAATTTAATCATAATCAACTATTATTGGTTCATCTCATAACAACAAACAGTACTTTAAACAAGTACAATTACATTGTACATCCAAATCAATAACACTTTAAAAACATCAGGACTCTTTTATCAATCATGTTACAAGATGTAAGTTTATCACATACAAACATGTCTCAGGGACAATTCAACAACTTATTTATTCAATCATTATCAAACAACAACTTATAAACCACAAATATGTCTGATGATCAATCAATAAATAATTAATTAAAAGTACACACATAATCAAATTCAGCCTAAGCTCCAATTTTATAAACACGTACTTTTATATTAACTTCCATTTGTCTTCAATTCATACTACATACATAACCATTTAATCTTCAACTTCCATCTAAATGTTATACCATAATTAAATTATTGTCAGTATTCCACATTTAATTATAACCATAGTTTATTTATCCTACAAAGCTTAGGTTATAGTGTGTAGCCAAGTGTTTTTCAAAACTTATGATAGAGCATCATTTCTCTTTTCCCCCTTCATACTCAACATGCTAGGTCAATTTACATCAAGGATAACATGTTATTAGAATACACTCCACATAATAGATTTTCATTATTATTAACTCTGGATTATATTTTAAAACACACCAAAAAGTCATACTAATCCATCTCACACATCACGGGATTCATAAATAAACATAATACAATACCTATTAGATCCTTATTATATAAGTTTTATGCTTTATCCATTCAAACCCCATGCCCTAAGGCTTAATTATGCTTTTTCTCTGTAATTCTACACCATGTATATGTTTAGATAATTCAAGTCTACTACTCGTAAAATATAACCTAACTCGACCAAAGATCTCAAAACAAGCAAGCCAACCAAGATTGATCTTTCCTTTCCTTCATTCAAAAAAATATCCAATCATCAAGTAATCAAGTAATTATATGTGTAATTAATCAATTACTTTTTGAATAAATACTTTAGGAATTAAACCTATAAATTCTATCCTAATTCATGGTTCATAATATTACCCAAGGGTCAATTAACTATTAACTAGTTCTGTCATACTCAACTAATCTCCATTAATGGAGTTTTAAAGCTACAGATCCCATCATTATTGAATTATTGGTTTTCTACCACCATAAATCATGTTTTTAAAAAATAATTTCATACGAGAAAGAGTAAATTTATGATCTATAATTAATTCTAGATGATGTTACTCTAACCCATATGTTTTTCAAAAATCTCATAAACCTAGGGTTCTAACCAACAACTCCACTCTGAAAGATCATTCTAATAATTCTAAGATGATGATGAAGATAATGGAAGAACTTATCTCAATAATAAATTTTTACCTTAGACCTTGAAAAATTGCCCCTATAGGGCTTTCGAATAAAGTTCATGAGTTCAAAATCCCAAACTCATCAAAAATAAGCATAAGTACTTCCCGAAGACCTTTATAGAGGCCTAAATTTATCTATAGCAGCCTTGTCCTGCTATAGCGACCTAGTCCTATTACGAAGGCCTCATCTTTTCAACTTAAATAATCTTTAGTAAAATGGCCATAACATTTTACCAATGAATTAAATTAATAAATTGGTAGTTTCATTAGAAAGAAGACCCAAAGATGTATAATTTAGTGGGTATCTAGCCTCATAACTCTTTAAATTCTAGTAAGACTGATCATTGGAAATTGACCCTTGTTTAAACTTAGACCAAAACTTAATCGGCAAGGACACTTCCAATTTAACTTTGATCTGGGTGTATATTATGACATTAATTAATGTCAAATGCACAACTATACCAAAGAATTGATCCTAACACCTATGACTAATGACACTCTTATGCCTTGATCATAAATATTTTCAGCAATGATAGAATAAAAGTGTATCTAATTTGGACTTATGGGAGACTAGGCAGGTTCATATTCTAGTCAATTGTTCCAAACTTATCCATATGTTATTTTCAACAAGTGTTATACTCCAATCCACATATAACATTAAGTAGGTGTGCCGCTACTTTCCATATAAAATGTAATGCATAATTTTTAGGTGTGCAACTCTGATCACAATTGACAAATACAGATTTCAAGGTGATGTATTCATGGAGTTGCAAAATTCTACTGATATTTAAAGTTTTCCTTTTCAATATTCACGTCCATATAAACATCTTATATGAGACAAAAATATGCCTAGAACATCCACTTTGATAAGATATTGTCATATTCTAACTCTAAATCCATAAAGGAGAGTAAGATAATCAACTCGCATATTTATGAAACAAAATAAGTCATGTAAATCATGTTATCATGGAAATGAATCAAACCAACAAGTAAAATAATCACATAGTTTCATAAAATGTCTCCTGCAACTTCATAAATACTTATCATCTAATTTATACAGAACCCTCATTACCTATTTCAAAATATACACGGTCAACAATGCATAAACACTTTATAAAAAGTCAAAAAAACTCAACATGTCTTAAATCAAAGTCCAAAAAGTCAAATTATAGTATTATTCTACCTTAAAACCTTTGAATGAGCACAATATGATTCAACATATAATCTACATAAGTATATAAATTTGAAGATATATTGATATACTTCTATTTTGGGCCCAAAACGTCAATTTCAAGCTCTAAGGATAAAACTAAAATTTATTAGAAAATCATGTAATACACAGTATAAGGAACCAAAATATAAAATATTATTAAAATGAGCTTAAATGGACCTTCAAAACAATAGAATTTTATTTTAAACCCTTTTCCTTTGCTCGATTCCCAAATCGTAACTACAACCTTAAAATTCTCAATTTTCTAATTAAAATCTACAATTTGAAGGAAAAATCATCAATAAAATATCATAAATGTATAAATTATGGTTTATAATCATAAAAAATTAATAAATCTAGATGAATCTCATTTAAATCATCCCAAAATGTGATTTCAACCTTTCAAAATTGAGTTATTACATTTAAGTTTGAAAAAATAAATTTAAATATGTCTAGGTGATTGCATCTTCACAAATGCGATGGTCGCCTAGATGTCAATCCTAACCTATACTAACTAATCATGATCATCATGACTTTTTTCAAATGCAAAGAAAAATTTTAACCAAGCCTGAACTAAACCCCTCTTACCATTCACGATCATGGTACCATCCACATAAGTACATTATATTTTTTGTTTCTATGTTATAAGAAATGGGTACTCTGTTAGATCTCAATACAACCTTTCATCCAATGATAGATGGTAAGTCTGAGGAGATCATTCAGGTTTTTGAGGATATATTTTAACCATGTGTTATTAATTTTTGGTACAAATAGTCAATCTGAGTGGACTATTCAAGTTCTTCAAGCATTTTTTATTAATTTAGGTGGTAATTAGGATCAATTCTTAAATTTGTTAGAATTTTCTTATAATAAAAATTATCATTTTAGATTTTAAGTAGTATTGTTTGACTTCTTGTATAATAAGGAGTGTAGATCTCATATTGGCTAGTTTGACATCTTTGAGATTAGGCCAAAGGGTTTATATTTATTAAGAGATTCTATGGATAAAGTGAATGTTATCTTGGAGAGGCTTCTTATAACCAACATTGTCTAAAGAATTATACTTATCATAGGATTTATGATTTGGAGTTCCTGGTTAGTCATAGAATTCTATTGAATGGATCTCCCATAAAAGTGTGATTAGGTGAAACACCTTGGTCTCTGGACCTTAGACAATTTCCTTGGATTATGATCTCTGGCCCCCATATGACCCATGGTTACGAGCTACAGGTTTGGGTACAGATGGTATGGTCCAGTCGTATATTGAATAGTGTTAGTTGGTGGGATGGATTTTTACTAATGGAATGAATACCACTTAGGTGTACGAGTCATATTAGTGGTTACGGGTTGTCTGGTCCCTTAACTTAATCTTAGACTTCGTTACTTAGGTTGGATCTGAGTATAAGTGACTCACCATGAGCTGTAAGCTAGGATATGAGTCATACCTAGGATTAGTATGGTGGGCAGTGTATAAGTCTTTCTCGGTTTTAAATTTTCTAGGGGTACGGATGAAGGTTACAGATCATATGGTTTTGATATGACTTGGTTGGATTAGTCGTATACTGGACAGTATTTGATCCAAAGGTTGAGGCTAGGGTATGAGTGGAGGGTACAACTCATATTGGAGGTTAAAACTCATGTGGGTAAGTCGTACCCTTGTGATGGGATCTTGGTACAACTTAAGTACGGGTATTTTGGATATTTCCCCACTTATCCTAATAAGGTATCATGACTTCTAACCTACTTGAAAGCTTATTTACCCTATTATTCCATTCATTAACACTTAGAAACTTTTCTAAACAATCTAAAATTCTCTCAAGAACTTTTGGACAAGGGAAGCTAGGGTTTCAACTAGAGAATTGATTTGGGACTTGTTTTGGTGATTTTATTCCATCATTATCTTAGTTTAAGGCATGTTATTTTCCATCATTGTTAATTTTATCTAAAGGCATGGTTTTATAAATATTTTCAAGATTTTATTGATTATATGATGTTGGTTTTCAAATATGAATTGAGGGTTTTGATGTTAAATGGTTGGTAATGGTTTCCCATGGTTTAAATTATTCTTTTATATATATTAATGGTGGTTTCAGATAATTAGATTTCATGGGAATGGTTTAATGGTATTTGAAATTGGTTTTGGTCATATTATGCCCCAATATGTTTGACAAAATTCTTATAAAGATATGTTCTTTACATTGACTACTTTTAATAGAACTCTTGCATGTTTTAAAACTTAGTAAAACAATAATTCATGGTTTAAATGGCTTGGAATGGTAAATGGCCAATGGTTATGCTTGAGGGGTACATGGAATCCCCCAAGTGGTTTATTATAGTAAATGGAAGGGCACTTGAAAGTTCCCTTAAACCTATATAAAGTTGGATATTGATGATACACTCAAGTAAGGGTTGGTATAATAATACCAATATCAATAGCCTAGGTTAATAAAAGGAGTATGGTTTGGTTATTTGGAAATTAGTTTTAATTAGGCAATAATGGCAGGATGTGTAGCAAAGCCATAGAAGGTAGAGGTCCCGAGGGGACCAAAACTTGAAACTCATATTTGTCAATATGAGGTTGGTCTTGTTGACTGTCTGCATGATGTCATACTATATTTGGGGGATGTACTAGTCATCCCATGATTTCTTCTCTACTTGTACAGCTATACACATTGGGGCCATTTCAGCAGGCTCTATTTCATGCTATGGATATTTTCAGACAATGTGATATTATTTTGGATATTGGTTTTTTCTATGGTTAGGGGAATGTCCCAACTGAATTTCATCACTCTTTTGGTTAGAGACTTTGTGGTAGCTCTATTGATTGGATTGGGCGAGATATAAGCTTATGGGATTACATCATTAGATGATATTGTTGGTTGCTCCATCCTATTTTATTTAGGGATTAATTATGTTATGTTTTAGTACTTCATTAGTTATGGTATGATTTATGGCCCTTATTTTAGTATGGTTTTGTATGGTTGGATTGTTGGTCTAGTATGGTTGGACTTGGTTGGGTTGGTCACAGTTGTGATCTTATCCCAGAGTCTTTATGTGAGTTGTTGCACTATCTTGTTACATACTCTAAATTCAGCCAACTAAAGGTTGGGTTGGGTAACGAGGGTGGTGTCTGATCCTGGTCAAACTTTGGATGCCAATTATGATAAGGCCCCAAGGCAGGTCGCGTCATGTTCGTATTAGAGCCTAGGTTTATGGTCAATTGGGATTCCATAAAAACATGTCGAGTAGAGTCTCTTTTTGGGGTGTGTAGCGTGCCACACTTATAATAGAGAGGCTACGAGGCATTTAGAAATGTTTCAGTTTCTTTGTATTTTATTTTCAAGCTTGGAGTCTCGGTCCAGGAATATTCTCTAATCCTTATTTGTTTGTATTTCAGATCATGCCTTGTAGATCTGAAAGACAAGAAAATTCTTCTATCCCATCTAGGGGTAATGCTGAAGGGGTACATCCTACTTCCGATTTTCATCTTCAATCTCATGATCTTATCCCTGATAGTTTTAGAGTCTGATTGGTTGCTAGTAGTCCTCCTCAAGGCGAGGTAACTAATGTCGAATTCTGTAAGTTCATTATTGTTATTGTTAAATTGGTTGCTGCTTAGGCTGAGCGGGATATGTCTTGTTCCTTATCTGTTGAGGCCACAAGGGTTTTCTAATTTATGAAGATGAGTCCTCTCACTTTGTCTGGAGTAAAAGTAGAGAAGGATCCATAGGGCTTCTTGGATAAAATAGAGAAGATATTTTTGGTGATGCATGCTACCAATATGAAAGTGTTAAACTTTATAGTTTATTAGCTCAAGGAGGTTTCATATCAATGGTATGACGAGTGGGATAGGGATAGAGGAAATATGGAGAAGTCATCCTTATGGGATGCCTTCTATGGTGGTTTTTCAAATTATTTCTTTCCTCAAGAGTCGAGGAAAGCAAATATGGAGGAGTTTGGAACCGCTAGTAGGTGATAATTTCTGTTAAGGAATATGCCTTGAAGTTTTACCAATTATCAAGGTATGCTCCTGCTTTAGTAGCTGACATGCGAGCAAGGATGAGGAAGCTAACTTCTATGTTAAATTAGGATTTTATTTTGGAGATCAAGACTACCTTGTTGATTAAGGATATGGAAATCACTAGGTTGACTATTCATATGCAATATGTAGAGAATGAGAAGAGAAAATAAGTAAAGTTTAGGGATAGGTAAGGTAAGAGGAGCAGGTTTTTTTACCATGGAGGTGGTTAATCTTAGAGTGGTCGAGATGGTGGGAAATAGAAGAAGAAGAAGAAGTAGAGGATTCTGGTTCCTACTCTTCTACTAGTGCTCCTTACTAGTTAAGAAAAAAAAATAATCATGGTGGTGATAATTTTCGAGCACAGGGTGCCCAATATCAGGCAAGTGGAGGTCAGTCAGTTTCTTTATGCCCTCCTTGTCGGTTCTGTGGTCATCTTCATCTGGGTAATTATAATGAAGGAAGGGAAAAATGCTTCAAGTATTTCTAGGCAGGACATCGTCTCAGTATTTTCCAATTAATAAGGTTTCTATGGGGGAGAATAAGATTCCTATGGCTTCATATTCTGCTCCTACCCTTGGTGGTGAGGTATCTACTTTTGTTACTGCTCCTGGTTCTAGTATTGGTCGGAATAGGTTGTATTCTTTGGCGTCTCAATAGGATATCTAGGTATCACCTGATGTCCATACTGGTGTTATAGCTGTTTTGTCGTGATGCATATTATTTGCTTGATTTAAGGTCCAATTTCTCCTACTAGACTTCTTATGTGGTTGTATCTTTTATTTTTGATCCAAAAGTTATTTTGGATTTTTTTAATTCTACCCTAGTTGGTGACTCAATTATTGCTAAGAGAGTCTATAGGGAGTATGTGGTATCTATTGGTGGAAAAAAAAACTTGGTGGATCTATTTAAGTTGGGTATGGTGGATTTCAATGTCATTCTAAGTATCGACTGGTTGCACTTTTGTAACACATCTTTGGATTGTTGGACCCGTAGGGTTATTTTTAGGTTCTCTGGTGAACCAATTATACAGTGGGAGAGTGTTTCTTTATCTCCTAGGGGGAGATTTATTTCTTATCTTAGAGCTCAGAGGTTAATCTCCAAAGGCTATCTTTATTATTTGGTTTAGGTTAAAGATTATAACTCAGAAGGTCCTTCTTTACAGTGAGTTCCAGTGGTTAATGAGTTTTAAAAGGTCTTTTTGGATGATTTTCCTAGTGTTTCTCCAGATAAGGAGATAGAGTTTGGCATTGATCTAGTTTTGAACACTCGTCCAATTTCTATTCCTCCATATATAATGGCTCTGACTAAGCTGAGGGAACTTAAGGAGCAACTTAAGGATCTTCAGAATAAGGGGTTTATTCATTCGAGTGTATCTGCTTGAGGTTCATAGGTGTTTTTTATGCGCTAAAAATGGATTCCTTTGAATGTTAATTGACTATAGTAGTTGAACAAGGTGACAGTCAAGAACAAGAATCCTCTTCCAAGGATAGATGATCTGTTTGACCAGTTGCAAGGTGCCAAGTTTTTTCCTAAGATAGATCTTCGGTCTGGGTACCACCAGTTAAATATTAGGGAGCTGGATATCCCTAAGGCAACTTTTTGTGCTTTGTATAGGCATTTTGAGTTTTTAGTGATGTCATTTGGATTGACTAATACTCTGGTGGCATTTATGGATTTGATGAATATAGTTTTTTGTCAGTATTTAGATCTCTTTTCCATTATGTTCATTGATGACATTCTGTTTTATTCAAAGAGTAAGGTGAATTATTCTAATCACCTCCATGTGGTGTTGCAGACCTTGAGGGAACAACAGTTGTATGCTAAGTTCTCCAAGTGTGAGTTTTGGTTTAATGCTGTAACTTTCATGGGTTATATTATTTCTAGTGAATGGATCATGGCGGATCCACAAAAGGTTGTTTTTTCGAAGAGGTGGCCTAGACACACTACTACATCTAATATTTAGAGCTTTTTGGGTTTAGCTGGATATTACAGGCAGTTTGTGGAAAGCTTTTCATCGATAGCTGCTTCTTTGACTAAGTTAACTCAGAAGAAGGTCAAGTTTTCTCAGTTAGATTCTTGTGAAGGATGTTTAGAGAAGTTGAAGAATAAGTTAACTTCAGCTCCAATTCTGACTTTTTTGGAAGACAATAATAAGTTCATGGTTTATTGAGATACATATCGGGTAGGTCTTGGTTATGTGTTGGTGTAGCATAGGAAGGTGATTCCCTATGCTTCTAGGCAGCTGAAGATGCATGAGAGGAATTATCCTAATCAAAATTTGGAGCTGTTGCCAATTATGTTTGCTTTAAAATATTACATCATTATTTGTATGGCATGCACGTGGATATTTTTTCGATCATAAGAGTCTACAGTATGTGTTCACTCAGAAAGAGCTTAATCTCAGACAGATGAGATGGCTTAAGTTGTTCAAGGACTATGATATGAGTCTTCACTATCACTTAGGTAAGGTTAATATAGTTGTTGATGCTCTTAGTAGGTTATCTCATATGGAGGAAGGAAAGTGGAAATCAGTGAAAGATATTCACCGCTTGGCTAATCTAGGAGTTTGCCTCTTAGATTTGAAGAATAGTGGTGTGGTGGTGAAAGAAGTGGTTTGACTGTATTATGTGCAAAGATTAAGGAGAAGCAAGTTCTAGATCGTATCTTGATGAAAATCAAGAGAGACATTGTTGGACAAAAGGTAGTGGTGTTTGAGATCAGTGGTGATGGTACCTTATAGTACAAAGGGAGGTTGTGCATTCCTGGTGTCAATGGGTTATGGCAAAGGATATTGATAGAGGCGCATGATTAATGCAATGTTGTTCATCCCAGCTTAACTAAGATGTATCATGATCTCAATAAAATCTATTGGTAGAATAGCATGAAGAAGGATATGGCTATGTTTGTGGCCAAGTACATGGTGTTTCAATAGGTTGAGGTTGAGAACATGAGGCTAGGAGTTTTTTATCAAGAAATTTATTTGCCCAAATGAAAGTGGGTAGTGATTAATATGGATTTTGTTATCGGCCTTCCTCAGATCAATATGATTGAATTTGAGTCATCGTGGATAGGATGAGTAAGTCTGCAAACTTTTTGTCAGTGCAAATTACCTTTTTGGTGGAGTATTATGCGAAACTGTATCTTCAAGAGAGTGTCAAGCATCATGGAGTGCCTATTTTGATTATTTTTTATTGTGGAACGCAGTTTACATCTCACATCTGGCGATCTTTTTAGAAAGGATTGGGGACTAATGTGAGTTTGAGTACTACTTTTTACCCTCATACGGATGGTCAAGCAGAGAGAACTATTTAGTCACTGAAGGATATGCTTTGGGGTTTTGTGATTAATTATTTTGGCAATTGGGTTGAGCATATACCTTTGGTGGAGTTTGATGACAACAATAGCTATCATTATAGTATTAGTATGGTCCCTTTTAAGGTATTGTTTTGTTGGAGCTGTAGATCCCCTATTGGTTGGTTTGAGCTTGGTGAGACATATATGTTTGGTCCTGACTTGCTTTACTAGGCTATGGAGAAGGTGATGGTGATTTGGGAGAGTCTTAAGGATGCTCAAAGTTGCCAAAAGTCTTACATAGATATTAGACTTAGCGACTTGGGTTTTGAGGTTGGGGATAAGGTTTTCCTTAAGGTATCTCCCATGAAAGGAGTAGTGTGGTTTGGTAATAAGGGGAAACTCAATCCCCAGTATATTGGTCCTTATTAGGTTTTGTAGAGAATTGGTAATCTTGCATATGAGTTGAAGTTACCTTTTATCTTGAGCTTTGCTCATCTGGTCTTTTATGTTTCCATGTTGAGGAAGTGCATTGGCTATCTTTCTTCAGTTGTTCCTTTGGAAGGATAGAGTATCACTGATTCTTTATTTTATGAAGAAGTCCCAGTTGAGATCTTGGATAGGCAAGTTCATCGGTTGCGGACCAAGGATATGGCTTCGATGAAGGTTTTTTGGAAGAACCATAGGGTGGAAAAAGCTATATGGGAAGCGGAAGAGGACATGAAGTCCAAATACTCGTATTTGTTTTCTGGTCCTAGGATGCGTACGGAAGGTATATAGCTTCAACATATGTTTATTTTCTAAGTTTGTTAAAGGAAAGATTTATATCTTTGCCTCTTTGTTTTCAAATTTTGTTAAAGATTGGGAATATATTTAATAATGCAAATTACAGGTGCATGTGGTTAACCCTACCTTATCCATCATTCGGGGATGAATGTTCCTAGTGGAGGAGACTAAAATACCTTTATTTTTGGACCTTAGAAAATTTCCTTGAATTCTAATCTCTGGACCTAATATATCACATGTGTATGAGCCATAAGTTAGGGTATGGATGGTATGGTCCAGTCGTATACTGGCCAGTGTTAGTTGGGAGGATGGATTTTGTTTACTGAAATGGATTCCACTTAGGAGTATGAGTCGTATTGGTGATTACGAGTCATTTGTTTCCTTAAATTAATCTTAGACTTGGTAACTTAGATTGGATCTGAGTATGAGTGGCTTACCATGAGCCGTAAGCCAGGGTATGAGTTGTACCTAGGATTCATATGGTGTACAGTGTCTAAATCTTCCTTGGGTTTAAATATGCTAGGGGTACGGGTGAAGGGTACAAATTATATGATTTGGATATGACTTAGTTGGATGAGTCATATGTTGGACAGTGTTTGATACAAAGTTTGAGATTGGGTACGAGTGGAGGTTACCACTCGTATTGGAGGTTATGACTCGTATGGGTTAGTCGTACCCCTGTGGTGAGATTTTGGTGCAACTTAAGTAGGGGTATTCTGTATATTTCCCCACTTATCTTAATAAGGCCCCACGACTTCTAACTTATTTGGATGTTTATTTACCCTATTATTCCTTTCATTAAAACTTAGAAACTATTCTAAACACGTTAAAATTCTCTCAAGAGCTTTTGGGCAAGGGAAGCTAGGGATTCAACTAGCAGATGGATTTTATGCTTCTCTTGGTGATTTCTTTCAATCATCATCTTGGTTTAAGGCATTTTCTCTTCTCTCATTGTAAATTTTATCTAAAGGTATGGTTTTATGAATCTTTCCATCATTTCATTAATTATATAATTTTGGTTTTTAAATAGGAATTAGTGGTTTTGATGTTAAATGGTTGGTTATGGTCTTCCATGGTTATAATTATGATTTTATATGCATTAATGGTGGTTTTGGATAATTGGATTGCATGGGAATGGTTTAATGGTTATTGAAATTTGTTTTGGTCATATTATGCCCCAAATATGTTTGACAAAATGCTTATAAATATATGTTTTTCATGCTGACTACTTTTAATGGAACTCTTTTATGTTTTAAAACTTGGTAAAGAAATTATGCATGATTTAAATGTCTTAGAATGGTAAATGGCAAAAGGTTATGCTAGAAAGGCACATAGAATCCCCCAAGTGGTTTAATATTGTTAATGGAGGGAACTTGAAAGTCCCCTTAAACCTATAAATGGTTTGCTATGGATGATACTTTCAAGTAAAGGTTAGTACGATGATACCAATATCAATGGCCTTGGTTAATAAATAGAATATGGTTTAGTTATTTGGAAATTGGTTTTAATTGGGCAATAATGGCGGGATGTGTAACAAAGCTGTGGAAGGTGGAGGTCCCAGGGGGAACAAAACTGGAAACTTATATTTACCGATATGAGGTTTGTCTTGATGACTGTGAGCATGATGTCACCCTAGATTTGAGGGATGTACTAGTCCTCCCAGTGTTTCTTCCCTAGTCATGTAGCTACACGCACTAGAGCCCTTTCAACAAGGGAAGATGAACCCATATAGGCCGTGGGTGGTTTCAGATGACAAAGCTACACAACCTAGGTAATGGTTTTAAAGGCATTCTAAACCTGGTCCCTTTTCTCAACATGGTTACATATATATATAAGTATGGTTGTTTGCATATGGATTGTTTTAATTGGTTTGACAAATGGTATTATTTTATCATTACCCTGAGATCATGCTAGCAGTCACTCGCTAACCCCGTCTAATGGAAGTTGTATTCCCATGCTATATAGGAATTAGCTGTTCTACTCCTCCTATATAGTGATTGACTCGGGGAAAGCATTTGTATTGAAGTGGTGATCTTCCATCCATTCGGAACGGTTTATTTCATGTTATGAATATTTCTAGACACTTTGATTTTATTTTGGATCTTGGTTTTGGCTATGGTTGGCGGCATGTCCTAACCAGAATTCATTACTCTTTTGGTTAAAGGATTTGTGGCACTTCTATGTGTTAGAATGGGCGGGATAGGTATTGGTGTTGGCCTTGGCATTAGAACAAGCCGGTGGGCTGACATCATTGGTAGTTATTGTTGGTTGTTCCATCATATTTCATATTAGGATTAATTATGTTATGTTTGGGAACATCATTGGTTATGGCTTGGATTATGGCCCTTGTTTTAGTATGGTTTGATTGTTGGTATGGGATGGTTGGACTCGCTTGGGTTGGTCACAATTGCGATCTTGTCTTAGTATGTGAGTTTTTATACTATCTTATCACATGCTCGAAATTCAGTCAACTTAGTGTAGGCGGATGGAAGTTGGGTTAGGTAACAGGGGTGGTCTCCGATCCTGGTTCGACTTGGGATGTCCATTACGATAAGGCCTAGAGCAGGTCCATCTTCAAGTTTGAGAAGAAGCACAAGTTAGCTCAATGTTCATTAATCGATTTAAGATCCTTCAGCATATTGGGGATGTGACCTATAGTTTCCTTTATATTTAGGTATTTTAGGTATGCATCCTGTTTTTCATCTGTCTATGTAGAGGAAGTATAATTATGATGGTTCTCAGATGATTTAGTGAAAATTCATGGATTTGGATTTGAATCTATCTTTTGACAAGGAGCCTATGGCTATTTCGGATATGTAGATTCAAACGATAAGGTCCACAAAAATTGCTTCTGTGAAAGTTTACGGGAGGCATTGTCTAGTCGAGGAGGCTACTTGAAAGATTATTTTGGATAAGTTGAGTAGATATCATAATCATTTTGACAATTCAGGTATCTTAGTTTTTCCTACGTTTGAGGATGAACATGTGTTTTAATGATGGATGATGTACTAATCCTCATAGTTGCTTTTCAAGTTTTGCATGTATTTCACCTATTCATATAGCTTCATGACATTATTTTTGTTTGTAGAGATAGGTGTTATAGTTCTTGAGGTGATTTTATATGTATTTGAAGAAGTTTTTTTTTATTTTAGAAGATTAAAATAATTTATCAAAGTCAATATTTGATAAAGATAAGCTCAAAATGAAATTTTGACAATTCCATTAGCTATGTAAAGTGATTTTTGTGTTTGTTAGGCATTTGGATGATGTTTGAAGGCTTTCAAATGAGTTTTGGGGTCATTAGATAGAAGTTTGAAACTTCTAAGTTAAGAGATGACTTCGATTAATATTTTTTCAAATTGACCTAAATTTAGTGTTTTTATGGTTCCAACAAGTTTAGAAGGTCGTTCTCAATCTAGTAACATATTTGGTTTATATTCATGGGTTTGGGAGTTTGAACATGACTGTATTGTCTAATTTTTGTTGTTTTATCAGTACAAATGGTTTCTACTTTGCATTTGTGAAGGAACCCTAGTTTGCTCTAAGAGATGACGAATTACATGTAGATATTTTTTAAGTGTTAGAGAAAAAGGAGAATCCCATTAATCCTATTTAGAGTAGTTCTAAATAATGTGGTGTAGGTGTTAAAGAAGTGGGAAAGACAAAAAAGAGTCCCTGATAAAACTATAATTGAAGTTGAAACTACTAAACTGAGACAGATGAGTCTTAGAATGACTAATTATCACTTATAATGACTCATCATCTTAGTCATAGTGAGGGACTATTTTGGGGCCTCTAGATGATGAGTGGTCACAACAGCTCATTATGACACCCAATGGCACATTGTCAAAGGTCATCGTCACTGAGTAAGATTACCAATCCTTATACCTTTAGGAAATTTCACACAAAATGAGTGTCGGGATAACTTTTTGTACCTGACACGGGACATCGGCAACAATTATTGTCACTCAGATGAAAAATAGCCCTTTAGGACTTTCATGAGACATCTTCAGGATGAGACTTATGACGACTCACATAACAAATGATTACTAGTAGTCATGAGTCATTGCCAATGGTATGATTTTCAATCTATAGGATTTTTAGCAAATACTATAGGACGGATCACCCAACGAGTCATTGGTAAGGGTGATAACTCATTTCCTAAGTGGTTCTGTGGATAATTTTCTGGTTTCTAATTAGCTTTTTGCACTAAGTCCAAAATTAAGTCTTAAAATTTTGGGGTGTTACAGTATCCTCCCTTGGTAAAATTCATCCTTAAATAAAGATTGACTAGGATGAAAAGATAGAGAAAGAGCTCCAATTCCAAGACAGAGTTCTAAAAGCCTCCTACTGACATGATAATTTAATTTATGATAGAAACATACACTAAACCGAAATAATGAAACATGCATGAAAACTAAGACATGAGAGAAACAGAGGGACATGAAACAAAAACTAATACTAAGGAGGAAATTACGGTGATGATTAGCGAAAATCTCATAGTGAACTCCATATAAGTAGTGTCGCCATAATTTTAGCACAAGAACAACTATGACTAACTCCAAATCATCAAAAGGGTAGTACCACTCATGAAACTTCAACTTTCGAGAAGCATAAGTAATCACCTAACCCTTTTGCATCAACACACCACCCAATCCAACTCTAGAAGAATAAAAAATATGTTGAAACCTAGTTTCTCCTTGAGAAAATTCAATATAGGAGCAAAATACAACAACTCCTTGAGCTATTGAAATCTCCTCTCACAATTATCCAACCAGTGAAAAACAATCTTCTTCTAAGTCAACTTGGTCAAAGGAGCTATAGTAGGAAAGAAATCATACATGAACCCCTAATAATACCCTGTTAATCCAACAGTACTTCAAATCCTAGTTGGAGATGTAGGTCTAGCCCAATCACAACATGCTACAACCTTCGCCGGATTGACCAAAATACTATCCCTGGTCACTATATGACACAAGAAAGAAATAGAATCCAACCAAAAACTCACACTTGGAGAACTTGGCCAACAATTTCTCATCTTTCAATATTTGAATTACTCCCCTTACATGGTCAACCTCATTCTAGTAATAAACCAAGATACTGTCGATGTACATAATTATAAATCAATGGATATAATTTTAGAGGCATTAGTCAGCCCCAAAAACATGACCAATAACAAATAATGTCCATACCACATCCAAAAAGTTGTCTTTGGAACATCCAAAGCTCTTATCTTTAACTAATGGTAACGAGATCTTAAGTCGATCTTAGAAGACATTGAAGCATCCTGAAGCTAATCCAAAAAATCATCGATTCCCGAAAGAGGGTACTTGTTCCAGATAGTAACTTTGTTCAATTGCCAGTAATCAATACACATACATATGGATCCATCTTTCTTTTTCACAAATAAGATAGAAGAACCCCAAAGAGACACACTTAGTCTAAAGAAACCCTTACTTAGCAAATCCTGTAGTTTTTCTATTAATTTCACTAGGACCATTCTAGGGAGAAACAAAAATAGAATTAGTTCCCTTATAACATCAATGGAAAAATGAACTGGGTGCATGCTTTCACTATAGATTTGTTACACCTAGATTGGCTAATCTCATAATCTTGGCGAAACAATCCAAAATAGCATGTTAAGCAGTTAACCAATTAATGCATGACATAAAAATCAATAATATCAAGGATAATCAAGTCCACCCAAGTCTTATGACCCTGAAAGGTCACCACACAGGATAAGTATATCTAATCCACAACTAAATAATTACGTATAGGGTTAGAAACATGAATATGCATAACAAGGGGATCACAGATAGCATTAATACCAATATAAAAATATGCAGACACATAAGATAATATAGACCCAGGGTCAAATAATATTAAAGTGGGGTGATGGAGAACTAGGAAGTTACATATAATTACGGCATCAAAGGCCTCTGGCTTAGGTATCATAGGAAAAGCATAACAATAACCATATCCACTATCAGAATAAGAGACTACTTATCTACTACTACAAGCTCCCTAAACCATACCTATGGTACCTCTATAACCACCTATACTTCTCTGTGTACTACCTCTAACTGCTTATATTAGAGTCGAACAAATATGAATCTAGGAACCCGACACAGCCCACACTTAGGCTCTTACTCATCCTCTAGCAAACATTAAAGCTTAGCTTAATTAATCAAGTATAAGAGTACCACCAATTAAGTATGACTGTAATGGGTCATACCAAGAATGCTTCAATCAATTCATGAAGCAATATTTTTCAAGCATATGCTTTCAAATAGGATTGTTTCATCACTTGTTTTGCTATCACTGGTCTCCTTTTACAGTCAACCATCCATTTCTTTAAATTTTACAATTTCAAAATAGTCAATGCTACAACACTTAAGGAAACAGGGCGTAAAACTTAGAGATTTAAAATGTAAAGCAATTAAGGTAAAAAATATGGGTACCAAAAGAAATACTACAAGCTCATAGGAGATAACTAATAATTTAATATCTTAAAAGACTAAAATTCACAAGACATATCAAATGAAGCCTACTATCATCTTGTAAGAAGAGCAATACTTTTTATTTTGTGTCAATAACATGCAAGGAAAGTTCTAGCCCAAGATGTAAAATATGAAACATATGCAAAAAATTTGCACCACACATGACAGAAGTATCAATCTAGATGATGAATTTTACTTTTAAGATAGGCAGAATCATCGCAAACTATAAAATAAGAAGCTATGTACAAAGTCACAAATGAGACTAGGTGTCAAAAAAATTATTATTTAACACATACTCAAGCACTCACATAAAATTAATACTCAAAATTAGGCCTAAATTACCAATATCAAACAAATCAAATAGGTCTTTTTTTTCTATCCTAAAAAAATACTCCTATAAATAATTTTTTTTTAAATTACTCCCTAAAAATTATTACTTGGTTCAACGCCCCCTCCCCTCTAAATGCCTCCCTCCCCAAAAATGAGACTAAAAGAAAAATCAAGGTGTGGGAAAAAGCCAAAAACCAACAAAACTATTCAAATCTAAAGAATCAAAGGAAAAATCTTTTTGTGTTTTCAGATTTCTTTGTTCTTTATTTGTTGTATTAAAAATAAATAAATAAAAGAAAATATTATCCATACCTCACCCTTAACAAATATCGAAAGATATCCCACCTCACACTTAAATTATGAATTGTCCCAAAATAATAAATAAAGTAAAATGAGGGTTAAATATACTCCATAAGGCCCTCTAGGTTCTAGCTAGTAGTCTGTTTCTTCTATTTTCATTAAGGGTTGCACACACCCTACTCTTAAACCCAACATGCTTCTTAGCTTCAAATTTGGGTACTCAACCTTCCCCTAAATCTGCAAAATAAGACAAAACTAAAAAAATGACACTGTAAAAATAAAAATAAAAAATAAAAAGTTACATTACTAAATGGGTTGCCTCCTAATAACATCGCGGCACGACGCTATCAACTTCACCACTTTTTTTACTTTGAGGAAATGAATAGAATCCTTAATTTCTCTCCTACTTTTCTTTTATGTTCAAGGGGTGGCAGAATAAAAATAAAGTAACCAAGCAATAAATATGGCATGTTACAATTCTTGACCACTAGTGAGGAATATATATTTTTTGTTTTGGCACATCAATTCAAAAATATAATATATTTTTCCTCCTCTTTTAACTCTTCCATAGTCTTAGATGACTCAATTAATATCTTACTATCTAAACACAATGCCAAAAAATAATTAGAATGACATCCAATACTGAAACACCCTATATTTTGGCCCTTGGAAAATTCTTGAGCTCTGAGCTCACTGTCCTAGGAGTGAATTAACCATACGAGTCATATATTGTGGGTAAGGGTTAGGTGACCCAAATCGTGAGGTGTCCAGTTGATGGTGTTTGGGTTTATTTTGTGGTTACGAATTTGTGGTATGATTTATTAGGGGTGGTGACGAGTCATTGGGATGATTATTAACTAAATCAGTAAATTAGTGGCTTGAATTGACTCTGAGTATGAGTGGATCACTAAGATCCATAAGGATAGGTTGCAAGTCATAAGGTGAAGTCATAGGTTGTCCTTTCTCTAATCTCTTTAGGCTTTGTCTTGGATACGACTGGGCCATATGAGTCCTATGGTCTAGTATTGAGTGGGATCATAGAGTCATATGGTGGACAATGTATGAGGGTTCAACTCACTATCTTGGTAATGACTCAAGGGAATGAGCCATATGTTGTGGTCACGAGTCAAGCGGTCGACTCGTAACCACTTGCGGTTTTTTTAAAGCATTAAGTTGGGGAACTTTGGACATTTCTCACTTAAAACACTTAAGACCTCACTTACCTATAACACTTTTTGGTTATTCATTCCACACTTTACATGATTAAACATACTCTTTACTCTTTCAAAATCCTCTCAAGAAAAACTGTCTAGGGTTTCTCCAAAGTGATCATCTAAGCGCTTAAGGATCAATTTCGTTTTGTGAATCTTTGTAATTCAGCAAAGTTACTCCTCTCTCATCGTTATTTTACTAAATATTTATGTGTTAATGTATGATTTTCATGGTATTGTTATTATTTTGAAATAAAGGTGGGGGTTTTTGGATGTTCATGAATGAATAATTCTTATCATGATTTAATTATAGTTTTTTATTATTTTATTATGATTTTGAATATTGTGGGATGCATTGTAATAGTAAATGGATTTCAGCGTACTTGGATTCCCCAAATTACTTGGCTATGCTCTTGGAACTTATGTGTCCTCAAATTGTTTGTAAAATTGCCTATGAATGTAATTTAGTCACATAGTTTGACTATTCTTGGAATCCTTGCATTTCATAAATGGTTATGGAACTTGAATTGGATTGGTTTGATTTCAAATGGTTTTAGGAAGGCCTTACTGTCCGTGGTTTTTCCTTAATTGGAAATGGTGGAGTCTTATTTTGGTTTAATGGTTCTATATGGATTGAGATATTACACTTGCAAGCTCTAACTTTGGTATGACGATATCAATGGTTAATGCCTAATTAAAAAACTCCTTAAAAATTTATTGTAAATGTGTAAATGGTTGTAAATGGTCTTAAAGGGGGTTGTGTAGCAAAGCAATGAAAGGTAGAGCTCTTGGAGAGAACCAACACTGGAAACTCCAGTTTCTTGATGTGAGGTTTGGTCTTGATGACCTATGTGCATGGTTCATACTATTGGTATATATTTGTATTAAGGATTGATGTGGGGTCAAAGAATTCCCTCATCTTCCTTGATACCTCCAGTTCGAGTAGCTAACACATACTGAGGCTCTCTCAGTAAGGGGAGCTGAACCAATATAGCCAGTGGGTGGATATTTAGAACGACAAAGTTACACAGCTTGGTTCATGTCTCAAATTGCATGCCAAACCTTATTCCCTTTCCTAGAACGATATACATATATATGTATATATATATATATATGTGATTGCATATGATCATTTGTTTTGGTTTTGAATGATAGCATTATTTTACCTTTATCCCTAAGTTACATGGTAGCATTCACTTTGCGAATCATCTTCAGGTGTTGTATCCCCACATGATGAATCACCATCCATACTATTATTCCTCCTTCTTAGTGACTTGCATTCAAGGACATCTTTGAGTCAAATCAAAATAGTTGGCTTTAATACTCTAAAAAACTCTATTTCTTTCTATGGACTTCTTTTCATTATTATTATTTGTTTGGTTTTTGTTTTGGCTATGGTTGGAGGCATATCCGGATTGGTTATTATTTGATTCTTGTTAGAGGCTTTGTCGGACTAGTATAGACATGGGCGGTGTTGGTATTAGTGTTAGCATTGGTATTGGTATTAGAATTGGTATTTATATTAGTTGGACACTTAGTTATGACTGTTTGCTTATGGCTATAGACTTCATCTATTTCTTTTAAACATTTATTATTTTATTGTTTTATATGTTCAGAATTCATCCAACATAGGATGTAGCATGGTTACGGTAGGGTATTAGGGGTGGTCTCCAATCCTCATTATACTTGAGATACCCGACATGACTAGGCCATAGTTTTGGTCGTGTCAGATTTTTATCAGAGTTCTAGGTTAATGTCCAATTAAAAGTCTACAATTCCATGTCTATTAAAGTCTCTATTAAGGGTGTGTAGTGTGCAACACTCATAAGGGAGAGGCTGCAAGGCATTTAGGAATGTTTCTTTTTCTTGTGTTCTATTTTTGGGCTATAGAGCCTAAAGCCCTGAAATCTTTTCTAATTCCCTCTTGTTCATTTTTCAGATCATGCCTCCCATATGATCTAAATCTCATGAAAACTCCTCTGTTCCACCCTAGGAAAACATTGATGGGACATAACCTGGTTATGTAGTCTAGACCCAATCTATAGTCTAGTTCCTGATTGCCCTTCTTGAGTTCCACTAGTCCTCTCCAGTCCTTTTCGAGCTCCTTAGGCTTATTTGATGAATGATGAATTTCCCCAGCCTATCTATATGTTGGATCAGTTGGTAGCTAGTTAGTCTAAGAATGGTGCTTCTATTACTCCATCTTCTAAGGTTTCAAGGGTTGTCCAATTTATGAGGTTGAATCCTCAAACCTTTATTGGAGTTGAGCTCGAAGAGGATCCTTAAAGTTTCCTTAATGATTGGAAAAGATCTTCTATGCGATGAATGCCACTAATATGAAGGGCATGAAATTCACCACCTACCAATTGAAAGATATGGCTTATCAGTGTTATGAGAAATCAGAACTGTCAATGGGTGACAATGCTGAGTCAGCTCTATGGGATAATTTTTGTAATGTTTTCCTGGATTACTTCTTTCCTCATAAGCTAGGGAAAAAGAAAATGGAAGAGTTTTTAAATATAAAGTAAGGTAAGATTTCAATCAAGGATTATGCCTTGATATTTCACCAGTTATCTCGGTATACTCTATTGTTAGTTTCTATCATTAGGGCTAAAATGAGAAAGTTCTTTTTTGTATTATCCTGAGACTTGATTTTGGAGAGTAAGGCTGCATTATTGAACAAGGACATGGACATCTCCAGTTTGGTTGTGTACATACAATAAGTCGAGAAAGAGAAGAAGAAGTAGGCAGCAATAGGGGAAAGGTTGAGCAAGAAGTTTATATTTTCTGAGTAGGGTAGTGGCCATCAGTAGAGTGGTAGGGATGGTGGAAAGTGGCCCCAAAAGAAATGGGGCAATTTGGGTCTTACTCTACGGCTAATACTCTCTACCCGAATCCATCGAGTGACATATATTTTTATGGTGGAGACCATTGTAGGGCATACGGTTCCTAATCTCAAGATAGTGGGGCCCAATCAGCTCCATCCTATCCTCCCTACAGATTTTATGGTTGATTGCAGTGGGGTTACTGTGATGAAGGAAAGGACAAATTCTTTAACTATGGTCAGCTAGGGCACATGATTAGAAACTGTCCAATTGGTAAGGTTGATTCTAGGGAAAACAAGGTTCCCATTGCCTCTTTATTAGCTCTGGCACCAAAGATTGCCCCATCTATCTCTAGAATTGGTTGAAATTGACTCTATGCTCTCACTACTCATCAGGAATTCGAGGCATCACCTGATATTGTTACTGGTATATTGAAACTCTTTTCCCATGATATGTACTATTTACTTGATCAAGGGTATACTTTTTTTATGTGACCCCATTTATGGCTATGCATTTTGGTTTTGCTCTCGAGTGTATTTCTGACCCTTTTTCTATTTCTACCCCAGTGGACAACTCTGTGGTGGCTAGAAGAGTCTATAGGGGTTATGTGGTATCTTTGGGTGGTCGGGAAACCTTTGTAGATCTGTCTGAATTAGACAATGTAGATTTTAATGTTATATTAAGGATTAATTGGTTGTAATCGTGCTACACATCTTTATATTATCAGACTTATAAGGTCATCTTTAAATTTCCTAATAATCCAATTATTGAATTTGACAGTGGTTTCGTTGCTCTTTAAGGAAGGTTCATATAATTTCTTAGAGATCGAAGATTAATTTACAAGGAGCACCTCTATCATTTGTTCTAGATTAAGGATTCTAACTTGGAGGGTCCTTCTTTACATTCCATCTTGGTGGTGAATGATTTACTGAGGTCTTCCCTAATGACCTTCTAGGTGTTCCCCCTGATAGGAAGATTGATTTTAGGATAGATCTTGTTTCTTTCACTCGTCCTATTTTTATTCCCTAATATAGAATGGGTCAAGCTGAGTTATATGAGTTTAAGGAGCTAAATAACCTTTTAGACAAGGGTTTCATCTATCTTATTTTGTCTCCATGGGGTACAAAGGTGTTATTCATGCAAAAGAAGGATGGCTCCCTCAGAATGTGTATTTATTACCGACAATTAAATAAGCTCACATTAAAGAATAAATACCCTCTTCTAAGGATAGATGATTTATTTGATCATCTTTAAGGTGTTAAGTTTTTCTCAAATATTGGTCTCTGATCTGGGTATTATTAGTTAAATATTAGGGAAGTGGATATCCCTAAAACTGCCTTTCGCACCCAATATAGGAATTTTGAGTTCTTAGTCATGTCTTTTGGGTTAAATAATGCTCTGGTGTCATTCATGGACTTGGTGAATAGATTCTTTCATCAGTTTCTGGATTTATTTGTCATCGTATTCATAAAAGATATCCTAGTGTATGATAAGATCAACGTGGATCATGCTGATCACCTCCATATTGTGTTATAGACCCTGAAAGGTTAGTGGTTGTATGCCAAAATTTTAAAATGTGCATTCTAGTTGAATGTTGTAACTTTTTTGGGTCATGTCATTTTTAGTGATGGGATCATGGTGGATCCGCATAAAGTTGCAGTGGTTAAGAGGTGTCCTAAACCCATGAATCCAATTGATATTCAGAGCTTCTTGGCTTTATCCATTTATTATAGAAGGTTTGTGGAAAGTTTCTATTCTATAGCTACCCCATTGATTAAGTTGGCTCAAAAGAAGGTAAAGTTCTTATGGTCTGATGCTTGTGCATGTAGTTTTAAGAATCTGAAGGATAAGCTAACTTCAGCTCTACTCTTGAATTTGCCTGAAGGTGCTGATGGGTTTGTGGCCTATTATGGCACATCCCGTGTGGTGCTTTGTTACATCTTAACATAGTTTGGCAAAGTGATAGCTTATGCCTATAGATAATTGAACGTACACAAAAAGAATTATCTGACTCACGACTTTGAATTGTTGGTTGTTGTATTCGTATTAAATATCTGGTGTAATGATTTGTATGGAGTTCATATGGATATTTTTTTCGATCATAAGAGCCTTCAATATGTGTTATTCTTAATATTGTTGTTTTCTAACTTAGTTAAAGGTAAGAGTAGAGGCGTTTGGGGTTTGATCGTACTAGTCAATGCCTTATTCCATTCCATAGTTCAAGAATAAATGATCTAAGTGGTGGAGAATTGAAACACCCTGTGTTTTGGACCTTGTAAAATTCTTAAGCTCTAAGCTCACTGTCCTAGTAATGAATTAACCATACAAGTCATGTGGTGTGGTTACGGGTTAGGTGACCTAAATCGTGAGGTGTATAGTAGACGATGGTTGGGTTTTTGTTGTGGTTATGAGTTGGTAGTATAAGTAGTTAGGGGTGGTGATGATTCATTGGGACGATCCTTAGTAAAATCAATAACGTAGTGGCTTGACTTGATTCTGAGTATGAGTCGCTCACTAGAAGCCATGAGGATAGATTATGAGTCATGAGGTAAAGTCATAGCTTTTTCGGTATCTAATTCCTTTGGGTTATGTATGGGATACAACTAGACCATACGATTCATATGGTTTGGTAATGAGTCGGATCATACACTCATATGGTGCACAATGTATGGGTGTTCAACTCACAGTCTTGGATACAACTTAAGGGTACGAGTCATATGTTATGGTAACGAGTCAAGGGGTCGACTTGTAATCACCTGAGTTTTTTTTTACAGCTTTAAGCTAGGGCATTTTGGATATTTGTCACTTAAAACCCTTATAACCCCATGTCCCTATAACACTTTTTGGTCATTCATTCCACACTTTACAAGATTAAACATCCTTTTTGCTCTCTCAAAAACCTATCAATCAAAATGGGATAATGTTTCTCCAAAGAGGTCATCTAAGGATTTGAGGATCAATTTCCCTCCGTGAATTTTTATAATTTAGGCATGTTACTCCTCTCTCATTTTTATTTTACTAAAATATTATGTTTTAATATATGATGTTCATGGTATTGTTATGGTTTTGAAATAAATATTGGGGTTTTGGATGTTCATGGTTGAATATTGCTTCTCAATGTTTAATTATGGCTTTTCCTAATTTTAGTATTATATGGAACATTGTAGGCTGGATGGTAATAGTAAATGGATTTTGGGGTACAATGGATTCCCCAAATTACATTGTCATGGTCTCAAAACTTATGCGCCCTCAACCTGTTTGTGAAAATGCCAAGGAATATGATTTTGTCACATAGTTTGACTATTCTTGGAGTCCTTGCATTGCATAAATGGTAATGGAACTTGAATTGGTTTGGTTTGATTTCAAATGGTTTTGGGAAGGCTTTCTTGGTAATGGTCTTGGTTTAATTGGAAATGGTGGTGTCTAATTTTGTTAAATGTTTTTATATGGCATGAGGGAATAGACTTTCAAACTCTAGTTTTTGTATGACGATACCAATGGTTAATTCCTAATGAGAAGACTCCTTGGAAAATGGTTGGGAAAGTGTAAATGGTTTTAATATGGGCTTATAGGGGGTTGTGTGGAAAAGTCATAGAAGGTGGAGTTCCTGGGAAGGACCAACACTAGAAACTCATATTTGCCAATATAAGGTTTGGTCTTGATGACCTATGTGAATGGTTCGCATTATTGGTATATATTTTAATTGCATATTGATGTAGGTTCAAGGCATTCCCTGGTCTTTCTTGATACCTCTTGTTCGGGTTTCTAATATGCATTGGGGCCCTTTCAGAATGGGGAGAAAAACCCATATAGCCCGTGGGTGGATGTTTAGAACGGAAAAGCTACACAACCAAGGTTAAAGTTTTAAATTGCATGCTAAACCTTGTTCTCTATCCTAGCACGATATATATATGTGTGTGTGTGACTGCATACGATTATTTAATTTGGTTTTGAATGACAATATTATTTTACTTTTATCTCTATGTTATATTCTAGAATTCACTCTGCTAATCGACTTCAGGCATTGTATCCCCACATAATACAAGAACCGGCCATACTACCATTCCTCCTACTCAGTGACTTGGATTCGGGGAAAACTTTGAGTCCGATTGAAATGGAGAGCTTTCATACTCCAAAAGACTCCCTTTCATGTTATGGACTTCTTTTCATGAAATACCCTGGTTTTTGGACCTTTGAAATTTCCTTAGTTTTGAACCTTCTGTTGATCATACAACTCACCATACTAGTCGTATGGTCTGGGTATGAGTAGGTACCGTAGTCGTATGTTGGTCAATATGATATTGTCAAATTTTTGTCTAAGGTATGAGAAGACTCCATAAGAGTCGTATGGTCATGATACGAGAAGTATAGTGCCAATCCATATTTTGTCAAGTATCTAGCCTTTGGTGTTCGTCCTAGGGTATGACTTAGGGGTACTAGTTGTATAATGATGATATGAGTTAGGCAAGGAAGTCATATGTTTGACAGAATATGGATTCCAACTTTCTGTCTTGGATAAGATTGGAGGGTACCACTCGTATGATGTGTACGAGTTGAGGGGGTCCAATCATACCCACTATGTTGGAATTTTACCATTTACGTTGGGGGTATTCTGAATATTTTCCCTCTTAACCCCTTTTGACCCCATGACATAAAACCATTGGAGGCTTCCTAAACCTATTATTTTCAATCAAACACACTCTATACACTCTTATATCTCTCTGAAGCTCTTGGTTTAAGAAAATGCAAGCGTTTCTTCAAGGTGATCAACTAGGGGATTGGAAAGGTGGTTTCTCTCCGTCTTTCTTCGTGTCTAAGGCATGTTACTCCTCCTTCATTGTTAGTTCAACTAATAACATGTTTTAACGAATATTTTTCATGGTAATGTTGCGATATTAATTTGATTTTGAAATATATGTTGGGGTTTTTTGTAGTTCTTGGTCTGATAATGTTTTCCTATGTTTATCTTATGGTTTTAATATTATAATGGTGTTTTGATCAATTGATTCTTGATTTTGGTTTTAGAAACTACATATCCTCTCAAACATATTTGATAAAATGCCAATGAGAATGATTTTGTCACATATTTTGTCTTTTATTGAAATCATTGCATTGCATGATATGGTAATAGAACTTAAATTTGTTTGGTTTGTTTTAAATGATTCAAAAAGGCCTTGATGTCCATGGCTTTGGATTAATTAGAAATCTTATCGGGTACATAGGAATCCCCTAAGAGTTGGGTAATGACAATGCTTGCAAGCTATAGATGGTATGACGATACCACCTCATAATGCCTTGGTAATTAAATTTTGGAATTGGTTATTTGATTATGTACTAAAGGTTTTAATTAGGCTATAATTATGGATTGTGATAGCTAACTGTGAAGGTGTGAGTCCAATGGATGGACACTAGAAACTCATGTTTGGCGATATGAGGGTTGGTCATGGTGATGATATACTTGTGGAGTATACGAGAATCTCCTAAGTTTATACTTATATATATGTATCATAGAGGGGGAAGGGTTCACGGGAATTCACGGTCCCTATAATATCTCTGATTCATAAGACTGCTTGCACTATGGCCCGTTCAGGAGGTAGTAATAGACCTATATATCCCATGGGTGGGTTTAGGATGGTCAAGCTACACAACCCAGGTTAAAGTTTTAAATGCATGCTAAATCCGATTTCCTTTCCTGGCATGGTGTATATGTATATATGTATGTGTTTTCTTATGGTTATTTACTTTGGTTTTGCATAATGACATTGTTTATCCTTATTCCTCAGTACATGCTAGCATTTATTACACTAACCATCTTTAGGAGCTATATCCCCATGCATGCAAGAATCGGCCAACTAATCCTCCTTCTTACTGACTTGGATTTGGTGCCAGCTCAGAGTCAAACTGAAGTGGAGAGCTTCCATACTACGAATGACTCTATTTCATGCTATGGAATTCTTTACTTTGTTTTTGTTTCTTGGACTTTGGTTTTTGATATGGTCAGGGGCATGTATCGATCGTATATTCCTTACTTTTAGTTAGATGCTTTGTGTGACTACTATAGTCATGGGCGATGTTGGTGTTGGTGTCAACCTTAATATTGGTATTAGCATTGGGGTCAGTTGGATATTCAATTGGATATTTGGTTGGTTATGGTTATGGATGCTATTAATGTCTTTGATTTATTATTTTTCTATCTTGTTATATATTTGGAATTCATCAAATATAGTGTGCAGGGTAGTTATAGTTCGCAACCGGTTGGGCTTGAGACACCCAACATGACTAGGCCATGTTTGGGTCGTGTCAGATTAGTATCAGATCCATAGTTTAATGGTTAGTTGGAAGTCTACAAAGCCGTGTCGAGTAGAGTCTCATTTAAATTTGTGTAGCATGACACACTCATAAGGTAGAGGCTATAAAGAATTTAGGAATTTTTCTCTTTCTTGTATTTTGTTCTCGAGTTGTAGAGTCTAAGGTCCTAAATTCTCCTCTAATTCATGTTTGTTCGCTTTTTAGATCATGCCTCCTCAATGCTCTGAAGCTTATGGAAACTTCTCTATCCCAACTGAGGATAATATTGATGGGACACGCTCTACTTATAGGGTCCATACCCAGTCTAGGGGTCTAGTTTCTTATTTTCCTGGAGTTCCAATACTTCTCTTTAGTTCTTCTCGAGCTCCTTAGGCTAAAGTGATGAATAGTAAGTTTCATTAGTTTATTCATATGTCATCATGGTCAGAATATCTCTCGACCTAAGTAAATAGTAGCAGTAAACGAGTGGATAAACCATGAAATAGAATAAATCTTGGTTTAATTTCCAAAACCTCATAAATCATTAATTATGATGGTATGATTCCCATTATATAAGAGTTTTTTCTAAAAGTGAAAAGTGGGAGATAATCTCTTTTTACAAATCAGAAGTAAAAATCATGGTTTTGGTTGATGCCACTAAGTGAGCATGAATTTACCATAATCTATGCATGTTATCACCAGTATTCAAAAAACGCAACCATAAGCATCCAAACGTCCAAAGAGTAAGGATACATCCATTACTAGGATAGAATACTCACCTGGAGTCTAATTGGTAGCTATACTGTGACCTTAGGCCCAATAATATATAAGTAGTATCACAATAACACTATAATATGGGAAACTATGATCCAATCAACTAAGTAAAGAGATAATAATAACTATGATTGACATACTTATGATCTAGGGTGAAGGTGTTCTATAGCTATAGCAAGTATTTCATCTTAAGAGTTGCTTCACCCTTTTATACCCAAAACTCCTAAATTAAGATAAGTCAGGATATTCTAATAGCATACAGGTCCTATCACACCCACCTAAAATGCAATCTACTCTATCTCATGAAGAAAAGTAGACTGAAGCCTACCTTGATATCGAACTGCAAATCTTAAGTCATCCATAATTCGCTTGTCTTTTATCCGGAATCATAAAATGACACCATGATATTTAATTAATGATCTACAAGTCAATATGAGTAAAATTATACCCATTGATTTAGTAAAATTAGACCCATTGATTTAGTCCTAAAGTTGATCTTAGATAATGAATTTACAAACTTACACTTTTTTATTCACAGTTTGAGTTCATTCCCTTATTATATATACATCTATCCTATACTGGATGGAGTAGAGTTATTGATACAATAACAACCAAGAACACCCAAAACAAACACCCAAAATAGCCTACAGGTTCAAGAGAACCGAGGACCCTTTGAGTGACCCCTCTCGGATTCAAGAACAACAATAAGAACACAAAGTATTGTGGTGTTTAACACCTAATTTCCAGATATCCACAAACTATATTGTCTACATAATATGAGAACAAAAATATTACATCAACAAGAAACTCACGAGTTACACTAACAACAACAAGAAATCCAAAACTTACAACAACAATACAAGATAGATAGTTAGACCAAATGAAGGGACAATCTTAAGAACCCAAGAATTGTGAGACTCATGGACCCTTAACACTACCCACGACACAAGCATAACTCTAACATTGACATAAGAGTGATGTTTCCTCCTCGAAACACCAACGTATCAATCCAACGATGCAACACATGTGATATCCACACTTGGGCAGCCCTAGTTACGGATTGGTGGATTTTCCAAGCCCTACAACAAAGGGGTGTTACACTCCTCACACTAGAGAGAGAGTTTGTCTTACATCAATATAAAACTATGTCCTAAAAACCATACCTTGTTCTACAGTACCCTTAAAAAGAGGGGTGCCCATGGTGTGCATTTTGGGAAAAGTTAAGTGACCAAAATTCCCTCAATGAAGATGGCCCAAAAACCGTGAGATATTAAGTGTCCAAAATTGTGAATCCTTAAGTTTTCAATTCTCTAATCAATATTCCAATCACGGCCTTGATGAATGGTAGGCTCAAAATTGTTCTTCCTTGCATATTCTTGTGCCCTCAGTGTGACCAAGTCTTGAGCCTTTAAGTGATGGTCTCCAATCATGTCTTCAAAAATTTAGGTGGTCATTTGACTTGTATCATCCTCCCCTTCTTGAAAAGGATTCAACCTTGAATCCAAACCTTGTAATAACGAAAATAAGAAAAACAAAAACCACATCTTAATGACATGAGGGTTAGAGTTAGTACAATAAACAACATCAACATGCCAAAGAGGTAAACACTTGAGATATAGACACACATCATTGACTTTAATCATGAGCTTAGAAAATATATTACAAAGGGGTGGTGCCCTAATTGAAAGTAAAGTCCACGCAACACATATAAGAATATCACTCATACAAGTCGACCAACCAACAACTATCCATCCTTCACACCGTAAGAAGTTACTGGGATCAAATGGAAGACATAACCAAGGACTTTGATCTCGGCCACTCTCATTCTCCCCTAGGGTGCCATCCTCAAGTTTAAGTAAGCCCTCTATATCACCATTGGAAATATCATGCACAAAAAGAGGATTGAGAAAGGTGTTCCACAAGCCAACTTCAAATAAAGGGTTGTCATGCATGCACTTACTACTAGTTTCAAAATCTCTACTAGGAATATGCCCAACATAAGAAACAGTTAAGGAAGAAGTAGATGGAATTTCTAAGAACACATCTCCTTCTCTTTCAAATGAACAATCCTCACTTAGACACAAACCACCACGGACAGCAAAGGGATCACAATGAAAACAATCTTTACCAAGACAATCACAATTTAGGTTTCCTAATCAATCAAGCACATCAAGGTCTTTTCCAACTGATTGATCATTGTCCACATTCTCACTAGTTGTTGGCAACTTATATATCAATGTAGACTCATCTTGTTTTCACATGGGTGAACTAGTGTGTAAATACTCTCGCCACATTGTAATGGAACCTTAGTCAAGTTATAAGTGCTAGCACTAAATGGACATAAATCATTCTTACGTGGAGAATCAATTTTGTCATCTAAAGGATCAACTAGTTATTATGTGCCTACAATAAGAGCTTGGTCCTTATGAGACCTAACAATACAAAGAGTATCACAAAAGGGAGACTCAAGAACCTCTACCCCAGGCAAAGCCGCAACTACACCCACATGGTTTCTATTATCCACAACACAGCATTCTAAGTCCGTAGGAGTGTAGGGAATAACGTCTTTACATCGTATCTCACATGAGCTACGGCCGTCCTCTTTAAGTGTGTTCGGGTAGCCTACTTACACCCTTTGACCTACCATATGATCCAACCTTTAATTTGTCATAGCTAGGTCTTGGGACATAGTGTCAAGGTAGGCTAAAATAACATTGGTGGAATTGCTATCCATAGGTTGAGAGATTCAAGTCGTGGGTTACCTTTTAATTGTTCCTAAAAAATAAAAAGAAAATAACAATCCTAAAAAGCTGTAACACCCTGAATCTGGTACCCAGAATACTACACGGTGCTCATGACCCCGAAAGACCATAAGCTAACCCATAACTAATATATATACTTGTATACTGCATAAAATACTTTATAATACAGAAACATGAACTGAAAGGCCATAAGGTTAAATACTGAACATGATCTAAATGATATAACATCTGTGTGGGGTAATAGAATATCCAAAACAAAGCTGAAAATACTAAAGTCTGAAACATGATAGTCTAGAAAGCCTCTAACTGATTGAACTGTCTGAGTATAGAGTTGATGGGTCATGTCCCCAAATAACTCCAACTAATAGATTAATTACTGAGATAATGGGGAAATAATCATGTCCTCGAAAGATGAGGAATCACTTCTAACTCTGTCTATGGAAATCTAAAATCTACCGTTGCTCTAGAGATCGTGTCTCGAAATATATGGTATAAGACACCATAGTGCAAATGTGTCGGTACTTTGAATATACTAGTATTGATTTGAGGTAGGCTGAATGCATGGTGTTCATATGCATGAAAAATAATAATAACTAACAAACTATCATGAGTGTGAGAATACATGCATAAGACATAACAACTGACACTAATACTGTGATAACATCATTATTGAATCTGAATATAACTGATAACATGAGTGACTATATCTTATAGTCCTAAATCTGATGGAACTAACTGAGTTCCATTTTGTATCTGATTCGACTGTATCTAACAGTTCTGAATTCTAAACAACTATTTGAGTTCTTTTACTGAGACTGAGACTAAGACTATGGGAGGTAGTCATCTAACCAACATGCCCCAAATGATGCATTATAGCTGAATTAGGATCCAATCTATGCCCTTATTGGAAGGGTGCCAATACCACGCCACTGCTACGGACAACATATGAGTGACCCTAATATAATAGATTACTCTAGGGAGAATAGTGGGAACCCTCATATAGTAGGCTAAACCACCTCATCTACCCTCATATAGTAGGTTGTGATGTCTCAAACTATGTTGGCTACATAGTTCTGGAATTCAAAGATTTCTTTTAAGAATCACACCCTCATATAATAGGTGAGTTCTCATCCTTTGGTTCACTCGTTGCTAATTTCTACTCCTATCTAACTAGACACTAAACATGATTTACTGAACTAAACATGGACTAAGTCACCGAATTTTGTTGACTGATGGCATACTATTAATATCTGACAACTGACTGAGTTCATGAGATCAAGGAGATTTCCTGAGTCATAAGACTGTCTGAAGTCTAAGGATCATAGCTTGAATGAGAGTATCTTGAAAATGTGACATGGCTCTAGGCACACAAATAATATTTCAGGTACGAGTACCCCTATGACTCGATGGACGAAAAAAAAAACAGGCATAACTTACTTGAACATACAACTAACATCATTATCATGCTAGTTAAAAACTTTTCCTTTATCTTTGCATTTAATCAAACATATTGTAGGCATGGTACATGTAAACATCATTTACAACAATTAAACATCATGGTTACATTATAATTTCATCATTTAAGGGTTTAGTCATAGGTTTGCATGAATCTATATCTATAATAATTAAACCCAAATAGAAATTATCACCCAACATGGAGTAAATTGAATTTCTCAGTTAGCAACATGAACAAAAACATCTCAATCATGAAATCATAAAGAAAATCCATAGCTTGAAGTTGGAAAAGGGATTCTTGGACTTCATGGACAAAAAGAGTCCATGAGTGAACACCATGCATACCTTAGTTCATGATTTTGTGAAGATTGATGGTGAAAATTTCTTGGAATTGGATCTTCTATGAAAACTCTAGCTTCTTCTTGAGAGGTTTTTCAGACAAGAGAGTGTATTTTGGGTGAAAAGTGGTTGAATCACGTGTTAAAGGGCTTAAATAGGGGTAGGAAGTTGACCCTTTTAACCTCAGACACTTCATTTAATTTCATTAAAGTTTTCCCAAATTAAACCCCTGGCACGATGCGGTGCTATCGTGTCATGTCAATGGAATTTTATAATTGAGAATCTGAGGGATGGCGCTATGCCGAGCTATCACGTTTACCCTTTTTTATGTCCTAGAACTTTTATGCGACGTGGAGGAAATCGCGCTATGAAATTGGAAAAGGACAATTTTGAATTTGGACCCTGGCGTGACGTACCATAATCGCGAACCCCGATTGGAATTTTCCAAATGCAATTTCCTCTTGTGGCGTGGTGCGCCGCTGACTAATATGGCACTGTTTTACGATGAGAACTTAAAATAGTCGTAACTTCTCACTCGGTTAGCAGATTTGGATGAATCTTATATCGATAGAAAGCTTATTGAATTTCCCACATGACAAAAAATGAAAATCTTGAAAATTCTACATGGAATAACCATCATTTAAATTTAAAAGCTAATACTTGACATTCTTAAGATGAAATTAGCTAGGAAAAGTATGGGGTATTATAATATCTCCCCTTGAGAACATTCTTCCTCAAAAGAGACTAATTGAGATGGGAGAAAACATGACTAACATATATATTAAACATGAATAACTAGAGTATGATCTCATGAATGACAAGCTGAACATATAATACTGAACATGTATATCTGATGCATGTGTAACTGATTTAGGAATGCATGACTGAGTGTTCTGAAGAACTAAGTTTCTCATAATGAGAATGCATGTCTGATGCATAATTACATAACTAAACTGATACATAAGTGCATGACTGAACATGCAATGGTACTTGATACCAAGTTTATAGAAGGAACATGAGCATGAAACTGCATACCAAGTTTGTGATTAACACTAAACATGAAACTGAGTAAGATTAAGGATAAATATTATCTTGATCTTGATCTGAGTTGGAGAAGAAGAGGTGAGGATACTTGGTACACATGTATGCCTTTGCTTCCTAAGAAGCTCCCTCAACGGACTTATTTCGCTAAAGAACCTTAACTAAAGGGACTTCTTTGTTCCTCAATCTATGAGTCTGATAGTCTAAGATTTTTATTGGAATCTCTTCATAAGAGAGAGTGTTCTAAACATCAATCCTCTGAATAGGGACTACAACTGATGGGTCACCTATTCACTTCTTAAGAAAAAAGACATGAAATACTAGATGAACAGAGGGTAGATCTGAAGGCAATTCGAGCTTATAAGATACCTTGCCGAATCGACTGAAAATCTTGAAGGGACCAACATATTGGGGACTGAGTTTCCCTATCTTACCAAACCACTTCACTCCCTTCATGGGATAGATCTTTAGATAGAAATATTCACTAATCTTAAACTAGAGATCTTTTCTATGAACAACTGCATAAGACTTCTATCGTCTCTGAGCAGCTCGGAGTCTTTCTCTTATCAATTGAACTTTTTCTAAGGCATTGAATACTAAGTCGGGCCCTATCATGAGGCCTCACTAAATTTGAACCAACCAATTAGTGATCTATATCTCCTACCATAGAGAGCTTCGAATAGAGCCATCCAAATACTAGAATGATAGTTGTTGTTGTATGCAAACTCAATCAAACGTAAGTGGTCATCCCAACTTCCCTTGAAAGTGATTACACATTCCCTTAGCAGATCTTCTAACGTCTGAATGGTCCATTCTACTTGACCATCTGTCTAAGGATGAAAGGTTGGACTAAGATGAACTTGGTTACCAAGACCCTTTTGGAATGCTTTATAAAAATGAGAGGTGAACTGGGTACCTCTATCTAAGATAATAGATAGCAGAACTCCATGGAATCTGACCAATTCCTTGATGTAGATTTCAGTGTAATCCTCATCTGAATAAGAGGTATGGACTAGAAGGAAATGAGCTAACTGGTCATTCTATCTATAATGACCCAGATTGAATCATGTTGATGACGAGTTGGAGGCAAACCCATCATGAAGTCCATGTTCACAACTTCCCATTTCTAAGTAGGAATACTGAACTCTTGCATGGACCCACTAGGCTTTTGATGCTCTATCTTAACTTGGTAATATGTAGAGCACTTAGCCAGAAACTCTTTAGTGTCTCTCTTCATCCCACTCCACCAATATATTTTCCGTAAGTCACGGAACATCTTTTTGGCCACTGGATGAATAGAGTAGCACAAACCATGCGCTTCTGCAATATTTTGCTACCTTAAGTCATCTACATCTATAACACAGAGTTGACCCTGACAACGAGAACACTATATCCCCCTAGGAGAAAACCTCTATTTTCGGATCCTAGACTGATCCTTTCAACTTGACTAGGCTGGAATCTCTATCTTGATTTTGATTAACCTCCAAAACTAGAGATGATTCTAAACTACTATGAACCTATATATCACCCTCATCTGTATTGACTAAGCGAACGCCTAGTCTGGAAAGCTGATGGACTTCCTAAGCTAACTTCTTCTTACTATCCCCAACATGAGAAACACTACCCATGGATAGTCTACTGAGAGTGTTGGCCACTACATTGGCCTTTCCTAGATGATAGAGGACACTCATGTCATAACCTTTCAAGAGCTCTAACTACCTTCTCTAATAAAGATTGAGATCTTTCTAAGAAAAGACATACTGAAGACTCTTATGATCTATGAAGACATATATATGAACACTGTACAAGTAATGCCTTCAAATCTTTAAGGCAAATACTATGGATGCTAACTCAAGGTCATGAGTAGGATAATTCTTCTTATGGGATATAAGATATCTGGATATGTAGGCTATGAACTTACCATGCTACATGAGGACATAACCCAAACCTACTCTGGATGCATCAAAATACACTACGAACCCATCTGAACCATCTGGAAGAGCTAGAACTGGAGCTGAGGTGAGTTGAGTCTTCAACTCCTGAAAACTCTTCTCGCAAGGGTTTGACCATTGAAACTTGACTTTTTTCTGAGTCAATCTAAACACAGGGGATGTAATAGAAGAAAATCCCTCAAAAAATCGCCTATAATAGCTATCCAAACCTAAGAAACTCCTAATATCTAATGAAGAGATAGGGCGAGGCCAGTTTCTTACTACTTTTGTCTTTTGAGGATCAACCCAAACGTCATCACTGAAAATGATGTGACCAAGGAATGTTACTGACCTTAGCCAAAACTCGCACTTACTAAATTTAGAGAATAGATAATGATCTCAGAGAGTATAAAGTACTACTCTGAGATGGTCTGCATGATCGCGCTCACTATGGGAATAGACCATAATATCATCTATGAAGACTATGACAAACATGTCCAAGTATTGCTTGAACATATCGTTCATCAAGTATATAAAAGTGGTAGGGGAACTAGTATGACCAAATGATATAAGTAGGAATTCACAACGACCATACCAAGTTTGAAAAGCTTTTTTCAGAATGTCACATTCTCTAACTCTGAGCTGATGATAGCTAGATCTAACATCTATCTTAGAGAAATAACTGGCACCCTGAAGTTGGTCAAACAACTCATCGATTCTAGGAGGAGGATACTAGTTCTTGACCGTGACCTTATTAAGTTGACGATAGTCTACACACATCCTAAGAGGATCGTCTTTCTTATGCATGAATAATACTAGAGCGCCCCACGGACAAACACTGGGCCTGATGAATCCCTTATCTAAGAGATCCTTTAATTACTATTTAGTTCTTTAAGTTTCGCTGGTGCCATTCTTTATGACAGAATAGAGATAGGATGAGTATCCAAAAGAAGATCAATACCGAAGTCTATTTTCCTTTCGGGAAAAATTCCTGGAAGATCTTTGGGAAAGACATCTGAATATTCATCCATTACTAGGATTGTTTCAAGACTGGGAGTCTTGGAACTAGTGTCCTTAACTCGAACAAGATGATAAACACATCCTGTAGATATCATTTTCAGTGCTCGAAGGTAGGAAAGATGCTGACCCCTAAAAGCGGATACACTACCCTTCCACTCAAGGATGGGTTTATTTGGAAATTGAAACTGGACTATTATGTTTCTACAGTCGACTGTGGCATAGCAATAATGAATCTAATCTATGCCAAGAATGACATCAAAATAATTCATCTCCAATTCAACTAAGTCTACTGAGGTGACTTTCTGAAATATCACAATTAGACAGTTCCTGTATACCCGCTGGGCTATGATGGTTTTACTCACAGGGGTAGAGACTAAAAAGGGCTCTGCTAGGTTTATGGGACTGATTCTGAAATCGTCTGCTATATAAGGACTAACAAAACACAAAAAAGCTCCTAGATCTTGCAAAGGATAAACATGAACATGAAAGATCTGTAACGTACCAATAACCATATCAAGAGAATTTTCTTGATCTTGTCGGGATTGAAAAGCATAGATACAATTTGGACGTTACCCACTAGTAGCACTAGAGATGGAACCCTACTGATTTGGGCGATCGGATTGAGCTGAGAAGCAGTTATATTAACCCTGAGGACCTGGTTGAGGATAGTCTCTGACTCTATGTCTTGGCTTTCCACATCCAAAACAAATACCACAACCGGCTCTGCAAATACCCTGATGGTGCTTTCCACAAGTCTGGCAAAGAGGATAGGTGCCGACACTGCTAACACTACCCTAGGACTTAGATCCAGGCGCTCTTTCTTTGTTACCCTTTCTGAACTTAGGAACCGGAGCACTAGCTATAGACGGAGCTGGAACTGATGACTTAGGACAAAATTGAGAATGGTTTCCTCCTTCTGTCTTAGGCTGAGCAAAGTTGAAACTACCTGTCTTCATTGACTGAACTATCTGAGTAAGGAGTTGATCGGACATGTCCCCAACTAACTCTAGAGAGAGAGTTTTTCTTACATCAATAAACAACTAAGTCCTAAAAACCCTATCTTGTCCATTTTATATTACATTACAAAAGAAGACAAATGACTACTCTACCCTTAATGAGTGGGGTGGCCATGGAGTGTATTTTACGCATAGTGAAGTGACCAAAATGCCTTCAATGAAGATGATCCAAACAATGTGAGCTATTGAGTGTGCAAAATCATAAATCCTCAAGCCTTCAATGCTCCAAGCAATCCTCCACTCACGACCATGATGAATGGTATGCTCAATGGTAGGCTCAAAATGGGTTTTCCTTACATATTCTTATGCCCTCAGAGTGACCAAGTCTTGAGCCTTTAAGTGATGGTCACAAATCATGTTTTCAAAAATTGGGGTGGCTATTTGACTTGTATCAGTGATGATAATGATGATTTCAAATCCTAGATTAGGACCAAGTAAGTATATATGGATATCCTTAAATCTCCCAAGGGCCTCTTTATTTGTGAACCATTATATCAAAGAAGAGAGGTCGTGGTAGGTCTTGCCTTTTTAGGCAATGGAGTTGGAGGAGGTGTATTCACTTAGTACATTATGGAACTTGGATTGATTATGGTACTATGTATATACTTTGTATTCACTTATTAATATGTGTTGCCTATCACCAGTTTGTTATTTAGTTCTTATATCTATTAGCCTTATAAGAGGTTTTGTAGGTATAGTGTATGATAATTGTTCTTATCATTATGATTAGGGACCCTAATATGGCAACACTAGTTTCTTACTTGGTTAGGGTTCCTTGAGATTCTTGGTTAGTTACCTTAGTCATTACCTTGAGTAGTCCTATTTATAAATATACCTACATATGGTATTACTATGTATCCCTTCCTTCTTTGTCTATATATGTCATTTATACATTCTTGTCCATGTATAAAATTATATAACCTTTCTTCACTCTTCCTTGTATTTTGGCTAGTGATCTATGGTATTATGAGTCTCTGATTACATATAGGACAAGATAGATTTATCATTATTACTCCCCTAGAATTATCATGTTTGGTTTCATATATGGACTTTTATAGTTATATTCTTGCTTTACATGTTATTTATGCTTGCATTATCTTTAGATCTCAATTGGCCAATGCCTACTGAGTACTATATTTTGGGTACTCATACGACACTTCTACAGCCTGCATAACATAATACGAGTTCTTACTATTTTGTGCATCATGTGGAGTAGCTATTGATCAAACACTTAGGATGAGCTCCTAGATTTTGGAGTATTATTACTCTCTCTCTTATAAATTAAACTGATCTCTATGTTATATTAAGAGATGACTTTTACTTATATTTATGTCATATTTAACTTTGAACTCTTATGATATTAGAAGCTCGTGTACAGATTCCACCAGGTTTTGGGCCTATTTTACATGTATTATTCTTTTATCATATTTATTCTTCTCTACTCTTTCATTTCTCTTGTTAGTCCATTAATAGTTATTCTATTCAATGGGTTAGCTTACGTATCAGTGGTTTATTGTAGGTATCACAATTGATATGAGAATTTGGGTTGTAACATTCTTACTACATACCTTATCTTCTAGAAAGTTGTGATAATTACTAAATTAAAGATCTCATGAAGTCCTTTATATGTACCATATAAATGAAATAGTCCTTGATAATATGAATAAATTGATCATTTTAGTCCTTCATATATACGATATAACTGTAATAGTTCTTAATGTATTGGAAAAGTGATCCTTAATGTACATCTTTTCTCGATCATTAACTACATGAGTTATGGTGTAATGACCCTCCAGGTTTTTTTCTTTATTTCCATTTATTTTTGACATTAGAGTATTTTTATAACTTCCCAAGTCATTTATGATTTGCTAGAACTGATAGTTTGGTTACTGGGAAAATCATTTGGTTTTAAGAGACGATTCCCCATTTAGAAGTCTTCGCTGGTTCCAAATGGCCACTGACTAAAAAATTAAGTGAAACAATCTCGGATGCAACTTTTAACTGCACTAGAAGCTCTAAAATATCAATTTTATTCTAGGTAGACCTTTGGTTTGGGTCCCAAAACACCCAAGCTTATTTTGATCTATCGGTCAAAAAGTTAAAAAATTGGAAATTTAGGTGTGGGGATCACTTTTGGTCAAAACAACCTTGGATGGAAAATTTGACTTTTTCATTTATCCAGAATGTTGAATTTAGAATGGTTTCACAGTTCATCTGCCGCTATCAGATCCTAGAGGAATCCTAAGGGATTGGCCAAAACATGGAAAAATTTCAAAGTTTCAGCTGATATCTGGTGCATCAGAATGATGCCAAAATCATGCATCCATGAATGGTAATCGTACTCTGGTGATCATAATCCAGTGATGGTGATATCCATTCCTGATTACCTATTATGGCTATAAAAAGGCCTTTTGGCTCATGTTTTTGGGCATTTTCACTTATCTTTGAGACCAAGGAACCCTAAATGGTGTGCTAATCACAAATTGAGTCTTGGGTACAACTTAGAATCTTGATTAACAATGTATTTGAGGTATGAATCCTTCCATTTCATGCTTGAATTTCTTGAATTCTTGATAAAAAATGCAAATAGCTTGGAGGCTTAATTTAGCACCAAATAAGCTTAGTCTTCACATATTTCTTGAGGGTTGTGATTCCTTGATGGTGTATGAACTTTGGGTTGACCTCAAAAATATGTTTTCCACAAGTGGGATCCACTTGAAGATTTTTATGTCATTTTTGAACTCGGAGCACAATGGTGCAATATGGGTATCGATATTCTCATAATGATATGTAGATTGGATATTTCATAGCTTGGTACCTTGAAGAATCTTCTTAGAAGGGTAAAGTGATATTTTAGCAGTTCGTGAAATTTCTTTCGATTTGAGGTAAGCTTGGATTAGTCCTTGTTAAATTGAGCTATGTTATAGTATAGTTGTGATATCTTGTAAGATTGGGATGAGTTTTAAGTTTTGGATTGATGCGACACAAGAATTGGGTTAGTTGGACCATTTAGGCTATGTGAATCTTAGAGTTGAAAAACTTGACTTGTTTCCCCATTATCTTAGGCAGACTAGACTTTGTTACTCATATTTATCATGATAATGCCATAGAATACTCAACCTTAGATGAAATTCTCTAGTTTCTCATACTTAGTAAATTGGCAAGAGTTGCTTATACTAGAGAAGGTTGCCTTAGTACTACTGGACTTAGTAAGAATGCTTAAGTAGAATATCTACCTTAGGGCTTATGGTGGCTTGATATACATCTAAAAGTTGATTTAGATGCCTTAGCCTAGTCTGAAGTAGAAATTGATTTAGACTGCGTTTTGGGAATTTAGAAGTGGCTCATTGACCCTCCTTAAAGCAAGTCTTACTTAAACCCCTATGCTTAGTAATTGGATAGAGAGTGCCCCTTTAGGGAAATATTGATAGCTCTTGGTAGATGTTGTTGATGATAAATGGCATTAATAATACTGCCCAAGTGATAATTCATTGACATGTTATATTGGTTAAAGCTTATGTTGAGCTATTAATTTTGTATTGTCATTAACTATTGTTTGGGCTAACAAACATGCTATTAAATGACCCATTGACCACAAAAATGGCCTAACCATATATGATATTATCGACTATGTTATTAATATGCTATACATTATGCCATTGATAATACTATTGCTCATGTTATGACCATACATAATAATTATGCTAGTAATCATATTGGAAATCTTCCTTATTATTGATATTAGAGAAGATAATTTTAATGGTTCTTGAAGGTACATTTGTTGATTATATGTAGAGTTATTCCATAAATTTTGCTTGGACTCATTATACCTTATTATACGAATAATTATGTTAATGATTTGTCCACTTATTATACCTATCTACATACCATCTCTCCGGTATGGGTCAGAGGAAGATGTTGGTCTCTAATATATAAGTTTCGGGGAAAACCCGATTATAGTTTATAACATTCATGTTACATATACATAAATCTATTGATAGAGTGACTTTGAAGATGAACGGTTGGATTATGGAGGTATGCTCTTCTCTACTTCTCTTTTTTTTATTTATTTACTTTATCCCTCATGGGGCTAGACATTTATTTCAGCCCTGATGGGTCTTGTTATTTACTATATCTCTCATGGGGCTTTTTCTTTATTAATTTTATAAATTTATATATTGTGATGATATGATGATACTTGGCAAGGACGGAGGATACAATGATGATATGATGATACCCGACATGAACGGAGGATACTATAATGATATAATGACACTCATCAAGGCTGGAGGATGCAATTATAATATGATGATACCCATCCAGGATGGAGGATACTATGATGATATGATGATACCCGGTACGGGCCAAGGATATATGATTTTATATTGATACCCGACAAGGTTGGAGGATACTACTATGATATGATGATACACGGAACGGCCGGAGGATATTGTGATGTTATATTCTTACCCGACAAGGCCAGAGGATACTATGATAATATGATGATACCTGGTGAGTTCAGTGGATATTGTGACGTTATATTGATACTTAGCAAGGTCGAAGGATACTATAATGCTATAATGATACCCAGCAAGAAAAGAGGATGATTGTTGATGTGCCTATGTGTACATTTACTAATTTGATATTGGAAATACCTATGTATGAAAATTATATGTTGATTGTTTTTTGTAGTTGGGTATAACATTGATATTTGAGGTGTTGGTTATATCCTTATAATGAGTTAAGATATTAAGTGGTATAGATTCAGACTTAAGGTTTAAAAGATGATTAGTGGTGGCTATGGCTAAATTTTCTAATAGTGACAAATGGATTTCTGAACCTTAGTGATGAAGAGGACTAGTAGCATCAATGGTTATTAATAGTTATGATTATTTCGTTATGTAGGTTAGTGATAATAGGTTAAGCAAAGATGATGATTAGTTGCTAATAATGACTAAGTCTATGATGTTGATTAGTTGTTAAATTTGAATTTATGGATTAATGATGCTAGTTAATAAAAGAAGTTAGTTGATAGATGAATAGTGAATAAATAGTGATTAGTGACCACTTGGTAAATGATGACCAGGAAAATTATGATGGATAGAAATAATTATTGGTTAATTGACAAATATGGTCTAGTTGTGGATCTTAGCTAGATGCTCGATATTAGCAAGTTGGTGAATAATTCTTAGTCATTGACCCATAAATAGTGACAATGTGATGAATAATGGATAGATAATAATTAGAGGTTATATTATCACTAGTGAGTAACTAGATTAGTTATAAGTATTGGCCAGCTAAGAAAGAGCTATTAATGTATATAGATGATATAGTTCTTGGATTATATTATTATTATGGTTATGAGTTGTTAGTACATGTTGTTTTATTATGAACATGGATGATCATTATGAATTTTGACAAATGGTTGATTGACGGAAATTGTGTAAAATTGTAGAATAATGAAGAAGTTTGGATATATTGTGAACTTGATTCCCATATATTTCTCTTGGGTGTACACTTTGGTGGTATTGGATGTTGTGATGAGTTCTTTACTTTATGCGCCAATTGACGTATGTGAGCCAACTTTGTACTTGTGAATGCTTGTGTTAATGCATATGATGTGTTATTATTTCAAACTATCCAATTCTTATGTACGATGATATTGGCATGCGTTGATGACTTATGATGGATTGTTCTTCTGATATATATTGCTTGTTATGCACAGTGATATTGGCATGTGTTGATCCTTTTGTTATACTATTTTTTTACTTGATTACTTATCACGTGTAGTAGTGATGATAGAGATGATTTAGGTTGAATTTTGTACCTCAACTTATTTATGATTATGTTGCATTTTATCATCCTTATATCCTAACTTAGATTAGTCGGCCAGTGATACCTACTGAGTACCCATTTCTTTGGTACTCATACTACACTTTTGGACCTTTTTAGTTTAGATCTGAGCATTATCTACCACCATTGATTATGGTTTGTTTAGTGATTGATTTCCAGAGAAAGGGTGAGCTTTTAGAGTTTGAATCACCTAATTTCCTTTTATTTCTTATATTCAAACTTTAGTATTCGAGATAGATGTATTGACTATTCTAAACTTGGAGTTGTATTGATACTATTAAATGTTTTTGTACTAACTCTACTATGTGTTAGGATTGGCATCTTGTTTAACTATCTATTTTATCTAGAACCCCTAATGTTTATAATTAATGTTCTTTAATTTGCCTATGTTGGGCCTTTCTAACCAAATTAACCCATTGTGTTAGCTCTGGGTTATGGTATTATATTACTTCTAGAAGGTTATAGTACGTGCCATCATTGCCCATAAATTAGGTCGTGATAAATTTGTATCAAAGCTTAGTTTTCATCGGTATTATTGGTACAAGAGAAAGTGTCTTGTAGTGTCCTATCGATCAAAATATTGATGTATGTTTCCTATCTTTAGGAGGCTATGGGACTTTATTAGGAGTTCTTCACTTATTTCACTCATATCTTTCCAAGAGTCTCAATTAGTTCATAGAGTATTCTCTTGACATTGACCATCCACAGAAGGCCAAGATATGTGCTATCGCTATAAGAGATGAGTGTCTTAAGACTGAGCTTGAGAATCCTACTCTTGTTATTGAACTTGGATGATCAAGAGTTCATAGACAACCTAGAGATGTGTCCCCAACTAGGGGATAGGATAAGTCGCCTTCCCTAGACCCTATCCCTGTACCTGAGCTAGAGACTCCTCCCCCATATCAAGCAGTGGGCCGAAAATAATCCAAGATTCACCAGGGTTCATTCTTCACAGTTCTCAAAGATGTATTAGTTCAATTGTTGGGTATTATTGGTGGTGTGCCATCAAATGATGCACAGTCTTCCGACCAAAATTATACTGAGGCAGGGGCGCACCCAGTAACTGCAGCTCCTAGAGTTTAGACTCCTCCTACATCGGTAGTTTCTCAGCAGGTAGTCGCCCAACCAGTGGTTACCCATCTTACTATTTCTACTGAGAAGTAGAAGATGTTGGGAAAAAACCCAAAGTTAGCTCCAGCAAGGTTTTTTGGTACTCCTGGATAGAATGCACATGAGTTCTTGATTGCTTGTGAGGATAGGCTTCATGGTTTGGGACCTGTTGAGACTGGTGGTGTGGATTACACCATATTTTAATTTGACATATCTACTCGTCATTGATGGAGAGTTTATATGGATTATAGACCAGCTGGATCTTTGCATTTTGTCACAAATTCACTTCTCCAAGATGTTCTTGGAGAAGTATATGCTGCAAAACCCTAGAGATCAATTAATAGATCATTTCTCTAGATTACAGTAGGGTGCCATGATAGTTACTTTGTTAGAGGTTTGAAGCTTTCTATTTGTATGTCTACTCAGAGTATGGTCGTTGTAGATGGGTCTTTTGTTGAGGTTTCAGAATATGCTAGATTGATGGAGGAGATACACCATGAGGGTCGTGAGTGCTATGATAATAGGGCTAAGTTTCAAGGCTGATTTAGTGGAAGCCATTATTGTTCCCAACCCAGAGATAAAAGTTCTCAATGTAGGTATCCTCCATGTCCGTCTTTTTAGCCTCAGAGTCAGCCAAGTGGACTTGTTCTTACATCTCTTCAGATTACTGTTGGAGGCCAGTCTAGTGCTAGAGATCTCTGTAGTAAGGGCAGTGGTCAGTTTTTAATGTGTTGATTTTCTGGTCTATCTAGATTTAGTGGTCATTTTGGGTTAGTCGGATCTGTTGGTTCTGATTTTGCCTATATTTATTATTTTACTTATGGAGTTCATGGTTACTATTCATAAGATTAACCTACTCGTGGGTCAATAGTTGATTTAGCTTAGAGTAGTTCATCTCTCAGATAATGGTAGTTCTCATAGTCACAGTAGTGGTTTCTAGGGTGCTCAAGGAGATTCTCAGATGGCAGGATAAGAGGTCGGGTAGGCGCTCAATGAAGTAGCAGACATGGTGAGTTATATGTCGTACCTACTAGATCCTAAGCTTAGACTTTGTATACTATAGTTACAAGTGTAATTTTAGTTTGTTGCCAGTCGGCTCTTGCTTTACTAGATCTGGGATCCACGTATTCTTATATCTTTCCTTATTATTACTATGATTGTAGTTGTCCTATGATTCATTATCCGTGGTATTAGGCGAATATACTCATGTGGGTTATTCTTTAGTAGTGAATTGAGTATTTAAATCATGTATTATGACTGTCAGGGATATTGAAACTTATGTTGATTTTATTATTCTTGATATGCTGGATTTTGATGTGATTTTGTGCATGGACTGGGTATCCTACTATCATGTCATCATGGACTATTTTTCCAAGACCATTACATTAGACATGCCCGGTGCACCCCATCGTGTTGCGGGGAGCTATTAGCAGTAAGCCGATGGGGATTATCTATTATATATGTGCAGTAGACTTATCTCTAGGATTACAAGTCTTATCTCGCTTATGTTTGTGATGCTAGTGTGAGAGTCTGTTGCTTGACTCTGTTCTTATTATTTATGAATTTCTTAATGTGTTCCCTAACGACCTGCCTGGTATTTCTCCTGCCCGTGAGATTCAGCTTGTTGTTGACCTCAATCCTTCCACCCGACCTATTTCTATGGAACCTTATTATATGGCTTCTGCTGAGCTTAAAAAGCTAAATTCTCAACATCAGGACCTTCTTGTAAAGGTTTTATTATATTCAATATGTCCTGTGGGGAACTCCTGTATCATTTGTAAAGAAAAAAGATGGATTGATGCTTTTGTGAATTGATTATAGGCAGCTAAATAAGGTGACGGTGAAGAACCATTATCCTATGCCTCGCATAGACAATTTGTTTGACCAGCTTCAGGGTGCAGCCATGTTTCTAAGATTGATTTGAAGCTTTGTATGCTAAGGGATGTTTGAAACACCCTGGGTTTCTACCCTTAGAAAATTTCCAGGATTAGTGGATTTTAGACATCATACTACTGGTGGGTACCTGTATGACCCCACAAAATTCTAAGCTTAACTCATTCCTTTAAAGCATGCTAAGGGGTCCCAGACTTAGAAAATTTTTAGCTAAGTATCAAGACTTATAATCTCTCTAGCCTTCCAAATTTTGAGGATTTTCCATCTGACCTTCCTGACCTTAGTTTGTTGATTTTCAAATTAATTCATGATCAGTGTCACTTGTAGGTCATCTCAGGCGAGTTTTGGATTTGTCGGACTAGCGTAAGGGCGAGTTTGGATGCCCAAAATAGTGAAGGCTTGCGATAGCCCTGCGTCACGAGGGCTAGTGAACCCAACTAAGGGCCGCGCTGCGATGGCTACTTAACCCAAGTAGGGGTTGCATCGTGATGGCCACTTAACCTAATCAGGGGTCATGATGCGAGGGCATCCCTATTATACATTATTTTAATACGGGTTGTGGGGTCAAATGGGTCATTTTCCCAACCCTTATTCAGTCTTAACACAAAATGAATCAGCCTATAGGGAAAAATCTCATTCTTTACACTTAAAATATCTCAAGTGCAATCCCTAGCCTTATCAAGTTCAAGATTCAAATTAAAAGGATTTCACCATCAATCTTCTCAAAATCAAGCATCAAGGTATGTAAAGCATTCATCAAAGGATCCCTTCCACCCTTAGAGTCCAAGAAACTATTTATAAACTTCAAGTTTATGGATTTGATGAACCATGTTGGGTTTGATTATGTTCATGTTTATAATGATTAATTGGGTTTCTAACCCATGTTTTGTGATATGTTTCATTTGGGGTAAATTGATATGTATGTAATAACATGAGGATCCATGAAAAACACTTGAAATTGTCAATAGGAATTTGAATTATGATGCCTACTTGTTGTTTAGTGTTATGTTCATATGTATGCTTACCAAGTGCTTGATGAATTAATCTTGCGAACAAATAAGGGAAAGATATCATGTCATGTTAGCTTATGTGCAAGTTATAGAACTCAGGAAAATCTCAGTAGTATTGATTAGTTAGTCATAATATTCAGTTTAGAACTCAGTAGCATTTAGTTAGATAATAGAATTCAGTAGTATTTCATCAGTCAGCAAAACTCGGTGAACTTAGTTCAGTTTAGTTAAACAGTACGATCAGAAACAGTTCATTCAAGCCTAGTATGAACTAGGAAATCAGTTTAGTGTCTATTCAGTTAGGAGTAGGATTCAGCACCGAGTGAACCCAAAGATGGGGGTTCACCTGCCAGTAGAGGGTGTGGTCCTTAGAAGCAATCCTTGTATTCGAGAACTATGTCGTCAGCGTAGGTTGAGATATCTCCCTGTAAGACTAGGGTTGACATATCTCATTTGAGTTTACCTACCAACAAGGGTTGACGGAAGAGCTTCCTATCAGAGAGGGTTTACTCACAGCTTGTCCTTACCCGTGGCACGGTACTGACACTTTTCCTACTGGAGTTATAGGTTGGACCCCTATTAGTTCAGAAAGGGGCATGTCGGTTAGATGATTACTTCCTATAGTCTCAGTTTCAGATTCAGTTTCAGTATAGAAGTCAGTTCAGTTCTACAGACTTAGGAATGTCAGATACAGTCACTTAGCTCAGTACGGAACTCAGTATGTTTCCATAGAATTAGAACTGTCAGATACAGTCATTCAGTTATCAGTACTACAGTATCAGAAACTCATATACAAAAAAATTAGTATCCAGACTAAGTATCTAGTATTGTTGTGATCTCAGTTACAGTTTATGTATTCATGCCTATACTCTCATTCAGTCATATTTATGTCATTCAGTTAGTAATATTCATTGATATAAATCCATTCATTTTAGCCTACCTCACTTACCATAACAGTACATTCAAAGTATTGATGTATACTTTTTTCTTGTGCTATAATGTCTTATATCATAGGTTCAGATGTGTGGGCTCCCGAGCATACTTAGAAGTTTAGACTTTAAGCAGTCAGAGTGAGCAGTGAGTCCTCATAGTTTGAGGACATGATTTTTTTCTTTTAGTATTTTTGTTATAAGTTTACTTTCAGTAGTTGGAGTTAGTTGGGGGCTTGTCCCATTAACTCCACAGTTCAGACAGTTTAGAGGCTTTTTAGACTTGACTATTTTCAGACAGATGTTTTAGTTTTGTTATCACTATAGCACATTCAATTTTATTTTAGTATTGAACCATATGGCATGTTTTCTACCAAATTTATACATATTACAGCATTATTAGTCAATTATTACAAAAGGTACCAGTCAAGGGTTAGCTTGTGTTCTTTCGGGATTATGAGCACTGTGTAGCATCCAAGGTACAGATTTGGGGCGTTACAAACTTAGTATCAGAGCCAAAGGTTAACCAGAGTTCTAGCAAGAATGACAATCGTATCTAGTAGAGTCTTGTGCATGGGTGTGTAGTGTGCCACACTTATGAATTAGAGTCTATGAGATGTTTTATGAAAAATTTTCCTTCTTTCAGTATTCATGTCATTCAAGTGAGAATGAGCTCTAATAAAACTCTCAGTCTAATCCGCTTCTTCCTTACAAAAGATTCTTCCCAAAAGTACTAACAAAAGAAGAACCAGAAACCAGTCAGCATCTCAGCCCATTCTGACAGATCCCTTGGATGTTTCTCATGCAGAATTCAGGGTTGCATTCGCTAATCTAGCCAATTCAGTCACAACTCAAAATGGCCAGTTATTGTTCCAGCCAACCCAGTGGCCAATACTGTTACAGCTAGGATTTGGGGCTTCACCCGAATAAATCATCCCTTATTCTCAGGTTCTAAGTCTGAAGAAGATCCATAGGATTTTCTCGATCAGGTTCAGAAAGTCATAGATATAATGGGAGTGCTCAGTTATCCACCTATCAGATACAAGATATAGCCGATATATGGTTTAAGCAGTGGAAGGAAGACAGGGGTGCAGATGCAGAGCCCATAGAATGGGAAGAGTTTGCTACGACCTTCTTAGATAGATTCTTTCCCTTAGAGCAGAAAGAAGCCAAGGTATTAGAGTTCCTCAATCTCAGGAAAGGTAGTATGAGTGTGAAAGAGTATTCCCTAAAGTCTTCTTAGTTAGCTAGGTGTGCTCCCCATGTAGTAGCAGACAATAAATCCAGAATGAGCAAGTTTGTGTCTGCGGTATCAGGTAGAGTAGTTAAGAAGTGCAGGACTGTGATGTTGATTTGGGGATGGACATATCTAGGCTTATAGTCCATGCTCAATAGAGTGAGGAACAAAAACTTTATAAGAAGGAGAGAGAAAATAAGAGAGCCAGAATCAGTAGCTTTAATGTTGCCCATCAAAGGTCAGAGGGTGGTAACTATTCTTGGTTTAGTCAAAAGTTTTTAGCCCCAGTTCCATCTTTATCTGGTACACCAATGCCAAAGTTTTGGAATGACAGTCATGACGGGGCGCCAGGATCCAAAACCCAGAGTAGTGCAAGCAATGTTCGTACTAAACCGCTTTGCGAAGAATGTGGTAAGAATCATAAGGGTATGTATAGAGCCGATAGTTATGTATGTTTTGGAAGTGGTGAGTCAGGTTACAAAGTCCAAGATTGTCTTAAGGCTGATCTACAAAGTTAGCCTAGTCATCCTTTAGCTTAGTTCGATCGCCTGAATTGCAGGGTGCCACTTCCATTGCACCAGTGGGCAGTGCCCAAATTGGCTTTATGCACTTCAGTCCAGGCAAGATCAGGAAATTTCCCCTGATGTGGTCACTGGAATGTTATAGACCTCCCATTTATATGTTTATGTCTCATCAGATCTAGGAGTTTCTCTGTCTTTTGTAACTCTTTGCATAGCAGTTACCTTTAAAGTCAGGCCAAGTATTAACAAAACCTTTTTTGTCCTCCACCCCAATGGGTTAGTCTATCATAGCCCGATGGGTATGCAGGAACTGTCCGATTATGATATCTTAAGAAGTCAGGCTTCCAGATTTCAGTAGTAATATTAGTATGTGTAGAAAAGTAATAGTTGGGAATGATACCCAATCCGTCTTTACCTTAGTTCAAAGTTTTGTACGTCAGTCATTACGATACCTGCGCATGCTTTACGTCTCAGCTCTATGAACATATATTCATGCACTTTCCATAGAATCTTGTGCATTTTCAGTTCTTAGTATGAGGAGTTCTAGTTCACTTAGTATTACGAACCATGTTCAATAAACACGAAAACTCCAACCTCAGGTTATGCAGCTCATGACTTTTGCACTCATGCCTTACAATATGTTCAGTCCCAGTACTGTCTAAATCATAGTCTCAGCTATAGTTTTAGTTATAATGTCAGTTTCAATCCAGTAATTAGATCAGAAACTCAGTTCAGTTTCAGGTTTGCTCAACCATAGCGTACACTTATTAGTTACTCAATTATTAGTATTTTAGTACCTCAATTGATAGAATATTTCAGAACCATGTTATACGTTTGGTCTTGCATTTTTAAATAATACAACTTTCATAAATTCATGCTCAGTTATCTCATATTACCCAGTCAGTCCTTAACTCGCATACATGATACTCTATAGTTTCAGTCCAGTTATTCAGACTAAGATTAGTTCAGAATTATAGACCCAGTATTCAGCTATCAGTCATTCATTTAATCAGTAAGTTAGTATTCTTATACATTCATGCGTAGCACCCATGCGAATATTTTTTAGTAGTCCCAAGTAAAGTGTCGTACTAAGGTGGAGAGTATATTTGAGAGAGTATTCAAGGGATATGTCTAAGCTTGAAAATTTATAGTTGCAGTGCAGAAGTCTTAGTCACTCTATCTTAGATGATGATTCGTAGGCCTCACCTCATATTGCAGAATTCTAGCCACGTTGTGATGTCTTATTCAAATAATGCCAAGCTTTCCTTTGCACCCTAAAGTTGCTGGAAACTCAATAAAAAGAGTGTCGGAGAAAAGCTCTAGTCGAGAATAAGTTTTCAGTATGAGTTAGTCAATAAAGCCAGTAATTTAGTTTAGCTGTCAAACGGATAAATTCCTGTGGTATGGTTTTCCATTTTTCCATCTGCTCACACTATCTGAAGTATCATGAATATATCTATTCTAAGATGGACCAACCAAGTAGCTGCGTGTTCATCTCCGTTCATGTAGTATTTCTCAATTTCAGGCCCTAGATATTCAGTCACTATTTAGTTCGTATCTCAGCTAAGTCAGTATTCTTTAGGGGACATAACATCCCATGGGGGAGATGCACTATAACCCCAAGCTTTCATGTCCTAAACCTCCCAGTTCTCTTCACATAACGAATCCAGTTTGGAGTAATGGGTACTCATAAGTTGACCCTTAAGTTCAAATCTCAGTCATAATCCTCGTATTCAAGGGGCTCAGTTTAATTCACGATATTTAGTTCATGTATCACATTCCAGTCTCAGTCATGTTCTCATTTTCCCGTTCATGCGTACTCCAAAAATGATCTTCGATTCATCAGTATTTTTCAATTTAAGTAACAGTTTTTCCTAGAACTTACTCATTTCCATGTTCATATTACCTTTACAAATATGGTATCAATTATCATTGCATATTCAGTCATGCATTCATGAGTTAATTAAGTCATGTATTCATGCATCAATACACATATTCAATTTGAGAAAATTTATCTTAAGAAATACAAGTCATGCATTCATAAGTCATCTAAGTCATGTACCCATGCATCAGATATGCATGTTCAGTATGAAAAGTCTGTATATCAGTAGTTTCATTCATGCAATCATGCTTTAGTTGTGCATTTCCAATATGTACTTTCAGGTTATCATTTTCTCCCATCTCAGTCAGTCTTATTCGAGGACAAATGTTCCCGAGGGAGAGATATTGTAAGACCCCACAAAATTCTAAGCTTAAAATAGTCCTTTAAAGCTTGTTAAGTGGTCCCAAACATAGAAAATTTTAGCCAAGTATCAAGACTTAGAATCACTTTAGCCTACCAAATTTTGAGGCTTTTATTTCTGACCTTTTTGACCTTAGTTTGTCGATTTTTGAATTGATTAAATATCAAGGTTACTTGCAGGTCATCTAAGGCGAGTTTTGGATTTTTCAGACTAGCGTAAGGGTGAGTTTGGATGCCCAAAATAGTAAAGGGTCACGATAGCCTCGTGCCGTGAGGGCCAGTCAACCCAAGCAAGGGTCGTGACATGATTGCTACTTGACCTGAGTAGGGGTCGCATCGTGATGGCTACTTGACCCAAGAAGGGCTTGAGACACGAGGGAAACCCTGTTAAGCATTATTTTAATATGGGTTATGGGCGCAAATGGGTCATTTTCCCTACCCTTATTCATCCTTAACACAAAATTAATCAGCCTATAGGGAAAAATCTCATTCTTTACTCATAAACTCTCTCAAGAGCAAGCCCTAGCCTCATCAAATTCAAGATTCAAATTTCAAGGATTTCACCATCAATCTTCTCAAAATCAAACATCAAGGTATGAGAAGTTTTCATCCAAGGGTCCCTTCCAACTTTGGAGCCCAAGAAACTATCTTTAAAATTCATGTTCATGGATTTCATAAATTCCATGTTGGTTTTGATTATGTTCATATTTATAATGATTAATTAGGATTCTAATCCATGTTTTGTGATATGTTTCATATGAGGTTAATCAATATGTATTTAATATCATGAGGATCCATGTAAAACCCTTTAAATTGTTAATGAGGATTTGAATTATGATAAGTACTTGTTGTTTAGTGTTATGTGCATATGTATGCTCACCAAGTGCTTAAAGAATTACTCGTGCAAACTAATAAGGGAAAGAGATCATATCATGTTAGCTTATGTGCAAGTTGTATCATGCAAGTGTTTATAGAATGTTTCTACTAATAAGTTGTGAACAAGTGCACATGATTATGCTTTTCAAGCTTATGCTATAATTTACCTTTCATGCTATCGAGTCCTAGGGGTATCCAATACCTAAAACCTTAGATGTTTACCTAGAGCTTCAGTAGGTTACAAAAATTAGGAAAATCTCAGTGGTATTTATGGGTCAGTCACAATATTCAGTTCAGAACTCAGTATCATTCAGTCAGATAACAGATTCAGTAGTATTTTGTCAGTCAGTGGAACTTAGTGAACTCAGTTCAGTTCAGATAAATAGTAAGATGATAATAGTTCAGTCAAGCCTATTATGAACTGGGAAATTAGTTCAGTGTCCATTCGGTTGGGAATAGATATCTGTACTGAGAGAACCCAAGGATAGGGGCTCACTTGCCAGTAGATAGTGTAGTCCTTAAAAGCAATTCTTGTGTTCCATAACTAGGTATCCAGCATAGGTTGATATATCTCCCTGCAATACTAGGGTTGATATATCTTATTTGAGTTTACCCAACAGTGAGGTTTGACAAAAAAGAGCTTCCTGGCAGAGAGGGTTAACTCACAACTTGTCCTTACCTGTGTCACAGTACTAACTCTCTTCCAACTGGTTTATAGGTTGGACCACTATTATTTTGGAAAGGGGAATGCCAGTTGATGATTACTTCCCATAGTCTCAATTTTAGATTCAGTTTCAGCATAGAACTCAGTTTAGTTCTACAAACTTAGGACTGTTAGACACAATGACTCATCTCAGTACGGAACTCAGTATGTTTTCACAGGATCAGTACTATCAGATACAGTTATTCTATTACCAGTAATACATTATCAGAAACTCAGACACCAATAAATCAGTATGCAGACTCATATTCAATGTTATCATGATCTCAGTTACAATTTACGTATTCATGCATGTACTCTCATTCAGTAATATTCCTGTCATTTAGTTAGTATTGTTAATGCATATGAATCCATGCATTTCATCCTACCTCACTTAGCATACCAGTAAATTCAAATTACGGAGACATACTTTTCTCTTGCGCTATGATGTCTTATATCTTAGGTTCAGATGCCCGGGCTCGCGAGTACCCATAGTAGTTCAGACTTTAAATAATCAGAGTTAGCGGTGAGTCCTTATAGTTCGAGGACATAATTATTTTCTTTTAATATTTCTTTTATTAGTTCACTTTCAGTAATTGGAGTTAGTTGGGGGCTTGTCCCATCAACTCCATAGTTCACACAGTTTAGAGGTTTTTCAGACTAGAATATTTTCAGACAGATGTTTCAGTTTTGGTATTACTATACCATATTCAGTTTTATTTTAGTATTGAACCTTATGGCATATTTTCCACCTAATTTTTGCATATTGCAGTACTATTATTCAGTTATTGCAGCAGGTACCAGTCATGGGTTAGCTTGTGGTCCTTTGGGATTATGAGCAACATGTAGCATCCAGGGTACTGACTTAGGGCATTATAATACCAATCGTATAATGGGGTACGGTTGGTATCCTTTTGGTCGTATGCTAACTAGTGTTGGTTGGTAGGTTGGATAGGTTTTTGAAATGGGTATAACTTGGTAGGTATGAGTCGTATAGTGGCTAATGGTTCATATGGTTTGGTTTATCCTTCACTTAATATGATACTTAGTAATATGAGAATGAGTGGCTCACCATCAGTCGTAAGTTAGGGTACGAGTCATACCATTGACTCGTATGGTAGACATTGTTACTTTCTTTGGTTCTACACTACTAGTGATACAGTTTGTCGGTACTAGCTATATGGTTTGCTATAACTTGGTTTGGGTAAATCGTATACTGGATAGTTTTGAGTCTAAGAGGGAGGCCTAAGGTACGAGTGGTAGGTACCACTCATATGGAAGGGTACGACTGGTATGGGGGAGCCGTACCATCTTATGGAAATTTTAAGAAATTCATGTTGGGGGCACTGGACATTTCCTCACTTAACCTCTTAAGGCCCCACAACCTATATCACTATTGGGACATAATTTTCCCTATATTTCTAATCTTAATTATTTAGAAACTCTTTCTAATTTTCTCTAAAGCTCTTGGGTATATGAAGGCTTGGGTATCATCTAGAGGATCAATTTGGGGCTTGTAAGTGTGATTTCTCTCCATCATCTTCATAATCTAAGGCATGTATTCCTCTTTCCTTGTTAGTTCCAACTAAATTCATGTTTTATACAGTGTTTTTATGGCATAATTATATATATGGTTTGTGTTTTCAAATATATGTTGGGGTTTTGGTACCAAAAGCTTGGTTATGATGTTCCCATGTTTTAATTATGTAATTACATGCTTTAATTGTGGTTTGGACAATTAGTTGAATGCGAATGGCATATTTGTAATTGGATTTGGTTTTAGAAACACTATGCCCCCAACATGTTTGATAAAATGCCTATGATAATGCTTTTACTATATTATTGGACTTTTAATGGAACTATTGCATGGTATGGTTTTGTAATGGAACCCTAAATGGTATAAATGGCTTTGAATAGTTAAATGGTAAGGGCTAGTGGTCGTGGTTATAGTTAATTAAACTTTCTTGCGGGGTACAGTAAATCCCCCATGTAAACATGATAATGAACAACTTGTGGGGTACATGTGGTACTTGTAAACTTTCTTGTGGGGTACTTGTGAAAAACCGAAGGTAACAGTCTTTCTTAATTCAGTTCCTGTCCAGTCTCAAACTCAGCCATATAGTTATCTTTATATCAATTCAGTTTTTCAGTTTATTTTAGATTTAGTTATGCAATTAGTTTTAGTTGTGCATGCTAGCGTATTGCCTCAGTTCCTCAGTATCTTTAGTTTAAATAGTCTCATTCGAGGACGAATGTTCTTAAGGGGGAGATAATATAATACCCTGTACTTCTCCTAGCTCAATTTTATTCCTAGACTGTTAAGGAGCAACTTTAAAAATGAATAACTCTTAATACATATAGAATTTTCAAGCTCTAAACCCCCCAATATGTAGATAATTGGCTCAGCTTTCCAATAATACCAATTTTGCGTCAATCCAATACTCGGTTGAAAAGTTTGGGACTATTAGTGAAGAAAGTGTCTCAAAACAAGTAGTACCGCATCGTGGGGACATGAAAAATGATACTTTTCCAATTTTCAGTGAACCACCGCTATTGGTCAGCATTGTGGTAAAGTCCCAGTTCCTATTTGTTAATTTTCAGTAGCTCACCATGATAGTACTGCATCGGGGTGATGGACTTAATGGGATTTGTCAATTTCCAGTGGCTTATCGCGATAGCCCTGCATCGCGAAGAAGTTCCAGTTCGTAATAGTCCATTTTCCTGTAAGCCACAATGATAGTGGCGCGTCTAGTGGGTGGCAAAATGGGGATATTGCAGTCACGATCTAATTTTTAGAAAGGGAAATGAGTGAATTCCACTTTCTCTAAATTGTGAAAAATACAAGATTAAATCTATTCTTAACCTATTACGCTCATCATTCATCAAAACTCTCTCTAAGAAAACCCTATAACTCAAAAATTAATCCCCAATAAATCCAAATTCCAACATTCTTTCTCCAAGGAAACTCAAAATTCAAGGTTTCCAAATCAAGATAATTAAGAATCCATCAAAAAAAGAACAAATAGGGATGCAAAATCAAGTGTTATTATCAATTGCAGCAATTAAGGTATGTGGAGTTTTTCAACAAGGATAATCCTTTCATCCTTGTGCCCAAAATTAGTTTTAAAGTTGATTTTATATGAAATTACATGAGTTTAAAATTAGGGTTCATACCCAATATTGCTAATTGAAATATTATGAGATTTAAAGTGATTTAGATGATGAATTTGCATCTTTATTTTCGTATTTTCGTGTGTATTGCAGTAATTTCTTTATTTTCAGATGAATTATCAGTACATATATTCTCAAGCATGAACCTTATGATGTTTTGACATGAATTTGATGCATGGGTTGTTAAGCTCTAGTTTGTATGTTGATATTTCAAGACTTTCTATACATTAAGCATCCTATGATTAATTATTTTTAGATTTTGACTAAGATTTGATCTTTTGATCTCAGTTTAGATATGGAATCCACTTAACAGTTTCAGTTACAGAATAGATTAACAAATACGAAATTGGTTTTCATTATAAACCTTTATACTAATTTTGAAAGTGGATTTCAAACAGAATGGGCATACAGATTAAAGAGATTAGTATTTAGCACAGAGTTGGGTATATTTATATGCCCCAGAACTACGAGTCAATGTAGGTTCAGATTATCAGTTTATTCCCATTTCTATATGGATGACAGATACAGATGTGATTACTTAGATTAAGTTATACTCTTTGGCAATAGTATGACACCTCTCCCTAACGTGAGATTTTCCCATAAGGGAACTAGACATTGGACATTATGATAGCTCTCATAATGTATGTCGGTTAGAACCACCTTAATATTAAAGACTTGCGTAATAGTTATTAAAAAAGTTTCCCCTACAACTTACAGAAAAGAGTATAGAATAATAGAAAAGCTTTTACAAAACTAAGTGTAAAGGATCATAGATTTATTCAGATATTTCTGTATATATGACATCAGCTATAAGGTTTCAGATTTCAGATTTTAGATATAAAAGTGAGTCCTACACTTAGACTTTAAAGGACGAATACCAATACATCTTTTAGAAACTAAATATTTATGACTCACTATATTTTTATGCAATACGTTTTGCTATTTTTGATTATGATTTACAATTTTTCAGATATTCCAGCTTATGTGAGTCATCTATATTTAGCCTTCATTCTTGTATAAAGTTATAATAATATTGCGATATTGGTTTACTTATGCATTCACCCCATATACTCAGTACAATCTAGAAGTATTGATCCACGTATGCATCTATGTGCTACATTATCTCAAAATGTATGTTTGGGTGTTCAGTTTTAGGAGCGTGAGTGATTTCTAGCATCTCCATCTACATCCTAACAGTTGATGAGTCCTCATAATTTGGGGACCAAGTTATTCAGATTTCGTAATTTATTATAGTAGTTGATTCAATATTTTCAGATAGTTCGAGTCAGCTAGGGGTTTATCCCAGTAGGTCTCTAGTATTAGTAGTAGAGGCTTATTAGACTTCTAGCTATGATTTAAATTTTTAGCATTGATTGATTAGAATCTTGAGTCTAGTATTTTCAGATAGTTTCAGTTTAGCTCATATAGAATTTCATATTTTAGTTTGATTATATATGTATATTTCCTTTATTATGGGCTTCAGATTTAGTATAAGGCTGACACGGTTAGCTTAAGGCTACTCGTATTCTTGAGCACCGTGTGACGTATCGAGACTCATATTTGGGGTGTTACACCTTTCCATTACCACCCTAAGTCATTTATGAATTTGCTGAAACTAATAGTTTGGTTATTGGGAAGTTTATTTGGTTTTGAGAGATAACTTCTAATTTAGAAGTCTTCGTTGGTTCTAAATGGCCAGTAAACTAAAACTTAAGTGAAAAATTATTGGATGCAAATACTAACTATGCCAAGAACTGCAAAATACTGATTTTAGGTTAGGTAAATATTTGGTTTCGGTCTTAATGCATCGAGCTCATTTCAACCTATTTGTCAGAATATTAGAAAATTCAAAATTTGGGTGTGGGACATATATTTGGTTTAAATAACCATGGATGGAAAATCCGAATTCACCATTGCATCTACAACATCAAATTTAGTATGGTTTCATAGTTCATTTATCTATTAGATCCCGGGTGAATCTTGAGGCATTGACCAACATGTGGAAAAATTTTCAATTTTCAGCTGCTATTTGGTGAATCAGGAAGATGTCGTGATCACACAACCATGAATGACGATCGCCGTATGGAGATCATTATCAAGGGATGGTGATATCCATACCTAATTACCTAGTATGGCTATTAAAAGGCCTTTTCAGCCTTTTTGGGGCTTTTACACTCATTTTTGAAACCCATGTACCCTAAAATGGTGTGGTAAACTCAAATTGAGTCTGGGGTGCAACTTAGAAGCTTGATTAACATATACTTTCATGATTAACAACAAATTTGAGGTATGAATCCTTCCGTTTCATGTTTGTATTTCTTGAATTCTTGAATGAAACCCCAAATAGCTTGGAGGCTTATTTGGCCCCAAATAAGATAAGTCTTCCCCTATTTCTTGAGGGTTATGATTCGTTGATGGTGTATGAATTTTGGGTTGACCTCAAAAATGTGTTTTTCATAAATGGGATCCACTTGGAATTTTAACGTATTTTTTAGACCCAAAGTATAATGGTGCTATATGGCCATGAATATTCTCATAATGATGTGTAGATTGTGTATTTGATAGATTGAAACCTTAAATAACCTTCTCGAAAGGGGAAAGCAAAGATTTAGTGGTTCGTGAGCTTCCTCTGAATTTTAGGTAGGCTAGGCTTACTCCTTTTTAGATTGAGTTATGTTATAGTATAAGTGTGATATCTTGTTAGATTGGGATAGGTTTTAAGTGTTGGATTGATGAGATGGAAGACTTGGGTTTGTTGAACCATTTATGCTATGTGAATCTTAAGAGTTTAAAAGCTTGACTTTTTCCCCATTATCTTAAGTGGAATAGACTTTATTACACATGCTTAGCAAGAGAATGCCTTAGAATACTCAACCTTAGGTGGAATTATAATACCCCGAGACTCTAACCAATAGTGCAACCATGACTCAAGCTCATGAGCAATAAATTATAATTCTTTGGTGATTTTTTTATCAAGAGTGATGTGTATTAAGGCCTCAAAGATGTCCTAGCGATTAGGTGAATCAAAACGTCCTTTACCGATTGAATTCTTGAGAAGGATTTTGGCAAAGCCAAATTCAAATGATCATATCTCTTACAACCCTAATAATTTTTGCGCTCATGACCCACCAACAGATATATAATTGAATTATATTTCTAACGAAATAAATTTCATCCAATTCCGGTATCGGGGCCAAGAGTTATGCTCATTTTACTACAGCATGTCAGGCTGGAAAACTGAGTGACGACCTTTTGTGATAAGCTGTCACAATGTGATGACTTATCACCAATATCGTCAACCTTAGGCAGATTTCCACCCCCAGTGATGCATTTTCTGATAGTTGTCACAAGTGTGATGACTTATCACCAATGTCATCAACCTTAAGCAGAAAATCATAAAATCCACCCTTTTGTGTTGACATTTCGTGACAACTTGTCACAAGTCTAACGACTTGTCACGAATGTCGTCAGTTATTTTTTCCAGCAATTAAAGGACATTTTTTCAAGGGTATTTTGATATTTTTCCATCTTTTAGAGGCTCCTATATATATGAGAATTCCCATCTAAACCCTAATTTCTTCACTTTCTCTGCCAATTCTCTTAAGAAATATATTAGAGTTTCAATCAAGAAAATTTAATCATCCATAAATCTTCAAGATTTCTTCAAGAATTAAGTTCCTCATAGTGTGGGCTTCAAGAATCGTGTATTACAAGTGCAGATAAAGTCTCAAGCACTAGAATTCATCCAATTTCAAAGATTAAGGTATGTGGGGTTTTGAACAAGAGAAATCTTTTCATTCTTGTGCCTAAAGCTTTGATTTCTATTATGGATTTATATGATTTTGCAAGTGGATTTATACCTAAATTACTTCAGCATAAGACTATGAGAATATAAATTGTTCTAGCTTTGTTATACATAATTATTTTACTATTTCCAAGTTATGACTTGATATTTAATATTGTGAATTTCATAATTCTACCATGAGTTGATATTTCAAGTGCTTTCAATATATGTGTCAAGATTTAAGCTTCCTTATGACAAATTGGATTATTGAGTATATTTATGAGATTGAGTTGTTACATTGAGTCTTGATATTTTCTCAAAGTTATTGAAGTTGCCATGATTTAATGAATTGATACATTGTGATATTGAAAAAGATTGATTTTATTTGAGTCGAGTTAGCAATCCACAAATTGATTATGATTTGATAAATGAGAAAGAGATTTGATTTGGTCTTCATGATAGACCCTTGTGATGTTTGTAGTGGATTTCCTAACGCGTTCTGAGCTTGTTTCTGGGAGTAGTATTTAGCACCGAGTGGGAAATGTGGTATTTCTCTGAAATAATGTGCCATCATAGGATTGATATTGATAATTGTTGTCCTAAGGACGAGTATGAGATTGTGATCACTAAATTTAGGTTGTACTCTTTGGCAAGAGTACGACGCTCCCGCCAATATGGGGTTCTCTCCTAAGGAGGGAAAAATGTTGGACTCCAAGTAGCTCTCATGGTTTATATCGGTTATAAGAACCTTCCATGTCCATAAGACTGGAGTTTCTTGAATTACCAAGTCACTTCGAGTCTTGACTTGAAGAGTTAAGTTGTTGATGATGATTTATGAGGTTTTTATCATATGATTTACTTACTATGAGATTATCAAAATAATGTTTCAATCTAATACAAGCCAAGTGAGCCATCATTGTACATATGCATATTTTCATGAAATTGATGATGATATTTACATTGTTGCATGCACCCCCGTATACTCAGTATATTCCAAAGTGCTGACCCACATATTTTCCTATGGGCTATATTTTCTCGTAATGTAGGTTCAGGTACTCAGTTGCAGCTGCATTAGCGATATTTGAGTGCCTCAACTACGTTCCATCAGTGGTGAGTCCTCATAGTTCAAGGATCGTGTTCATATTTTTGTTATATCATTTTGTTGTTATGGTTTTTAAGTACTATAGAGTCAGTTGGGGGTTTGTCCCAAAGGCTCCTTCATTCTGATGTATAGAGTCTTTGTCAGACTAGAGGGTTGGTGTGTATAGATATTCAATATATTTTGGTTGTACAGTCTAGTATTCTCCAGTATTTATCTTTTACCCTATGTGGTATATCTCTTTGTTGTGCATGACCATTGTTAAATTCGATTCCTTGAGGTAGTGTCCAGCTCCAAGGGTTATCTTGGGGCTACGTGTAACCCTAAGCACCTTTGGCATCACGGAATAAGGTTTTGGAGCGTTACAAAGCTTGGTATCAAAGCCTAATGTTTAAGGAGTCCTAGGGAGTCAGACAAGCTGCATTACGTGGAGTCTTGATGATCGTGTGTAGTGCACCACAAATATGAGCAAGAGGCTACGGAACACTTTAGGAAGAGTTGTTTCTTTCTTTCTAAAGTTTATTATGCCTACAACTGTCTCTTTATCTATGATTAACTCATTCTCTCTTATAACAGAAAATGTTTCCTCGTCGTGCTCGTAGAAACAATGAGCAACATCTACCCGTTGATCACTTGAATGAGCATGTGTCTCATGTAGAATTCTAGGTAGCTTTTCAGGCGCTAGCCCAGGAAGCTACTGCCAATGCTCAAGCTAACACCCAGTCTACTGTTCCTCCTTTGAAAGAGAATAACTCTGCTATAGCTCGAGTTCGTGACTTTATGAGGATGAATTTGCTTGATTTCTGTGGGTCGAAGGTAGGTGAAGACCCACAGATGCACTTAGATGAAGTGAGAAAGATCACCCAGATTATGCAAGTGACTGAGGATGAAAGTGTTGAATTGGCTTCCTATCAAATAAAAGATATTGGATATGACTAGGTAGAGATGTAGGGGGAGAGTAGGGGGAGGATGCCACTTTCATGACTTGGCAATTTTTCCAGGATACGTTCTTGGACAAATTCTTTCCTCTTGAGATGAGGAAAGATAAGATAGAGGAATTCATAAATTGGAGACAAGGCTCCATAACTATTAAGGAGTATTGTCTTAGTTTCAATCAGTTATCCAAATACGCTCCTAATATGATGGCTGACTCTACGACCATCATGAGTAAGTTCATAAACAGTGTGTCGAGTTACATTATGAAAAAGTGTAGATCTGTTATGCTTAATAGGGAGATGGACCTTTCTCAGTTGATGATAAATGCCCAATAGATTAAAAATGATAAGGGAAAAAAGGGGGAGATAGTATGAGGGAATAAAAGAGCTAGATCAGAGCAGCAGGGATTCAGTCAGTCCAGATTCCATGGAGGGAACCACCCTCAATTTCAGGGACATCCATTTATTTCTGTGCCTTTATCAGTTAGTGCTCCCACACTTAGAAGTACGCAAGAACAAGGGAACAGGCCTATCCTGTCCAGGTCTTAGGAAAGTGTAAGTAATAGACCTCGTTCTCCTTTATGTGCCAAGTATAGTAGAGATCATTTTGGCAAGTCGTTTTTTATCAGAGGGGTTGATTTTGTTGTGGCAAGTTGGGCCACCGATTTAGATATTGTCCATATTCTAGATAGGAGAGTCGAGATGCTCGTCCCCAGAGTCAGGCTACCAGTGCCCCCACTCCCGTAGTCCACCCAATTCCTCCTCAGGGTACCTCTTCTAGTACTTCTAGCAGTTTATGCCATAATCGTTTCTATGCTATACCACCTCGCCATGAGTAAGAGGACTCTCTATATGTTGTTACTAGTATGCTCTGTGTCTTTCATTTTGATGTGTATGTATTGATGGACTCTGGTTTGAGTTTCTCTTATGTGACACCTCTGGTTGCTGTAAATTTTGAGATGGACCTTGAATATATTCCTGATCCTATTCTAGTTTCTACCCCGATAGGAGAATCTATTATTACTAAGCGATTGTATAAAAATTGTCCTATCACTGTCCTTTATCGGGTCATATGTTCTGATTTGATTGAGCTAGATATGGTTCATTTTGATGTCATTCTAGGTATGGATTGGCTTCACCCGTGCTATGCGTCTATAGATTATCGTACCAGAGTGGTTAAGTTTTAGTTTCTTGACGAGCCTATTTTTGAGTGGTTCAGGAGTTCTGTAACTCCGAAGAGCCATTTCATATCCTACCTCAAAGATAAGAAGTTGACTTCCAAGGGTTGCATCTATCACCTAGTTTAAGTTAAAGACCTCAAGTCCAAGACTCCGACTATTCAGTCAGTTACCATTGTTAATGAGTTTTCCAATGTTTTCCCGAAAGATCTCCCAGGGGTCCCACCTGATAGAGAAATTAAATGTAGGATTTATCTCCTACCTGACACTCAGCCTTTTTCCATTCCACCATAATGTATTGCTCCTACAGAACTTAAAGAGTTGAAGGAGCAACTCAAAAATCTCTTAGACAAAGGCTTTATCAGACCTAGTATTTCCCTATGGGGTGCACTTGTTCTATTCGTGCATAAGAAAGATGGTACATTGCATATGTGCATTAATTATCGTCAACTCAATAAGGTAAATATCAAGAATAAGTACCCTTTTCCTAGAATCAATGATTTATTTGATCAACTACAGGGTACAAGTTATTTCTCAAAGATAGACCTTAGATTCGGCTATTATCAGCTTAAAGTGAAAGAGTGTGATATTTCAAAGATAGTCTTCCGAACCCGTTATGGTCACTTTGAGTTTCTTGTCATGTCCTTTGGGTTGACCAATGCTCCAGTAGCCTTCATAGACCTTATGAATCGAGTGTTCAAGCAATATCTTAATATGTTTGTCATTGTATTCATAGACGATATTCTTGTATATTCCTTAAATGAGAATGATCATGCCGACCATCTTAGAATTTCCTTACAAACTCTTAGAGATCATTAATTATTTGCTAAATTTAGTAAGTGTAAATTTTGGCTAAGTTCAATTGCTTTTCTAGGTCACATTATTTCCACCGACGGCATTAGAGTCGATCCCCAAAAGACAAAAGCTATAAAGAATTTTCCTAGACCTACTTCCCCATCTAACATTAGGAGTTTCTTGGGTCTAGCTGGTTACTATAGTCATTTTTTTAGAGCTTTTCTTCCATTATGTTTCCCATGACCCGGTTGACCCAAGAGAAAATTAAGTTCCAGTGGACAGATTCCCGTGAGAAGAGTTTTAAAGAGTTAAAGACTCGACTCACTTTAGCACCAGTGTTAGCTTTACTCAATGGTTTTGTGGTGTATTGTGACGCTTTTAGAGTTGATTTGGGTTGTGTGTTGATGCAGAGGGGAAAAGTTATAGCTTATGCCTCTAGACAGTTGAAGCCTCATGAGAAGAATTACCCAACCCATGATCTTAAATTAGCATCTGTAGTTTTTGCTTTGAAAATCTGGAGACATTATTTGTATGATATTCATGTTGATGTGTTTACTGATCACAAAAGCCTGCAGTATGTGTTTACTCAGAGGGAGTTGAATCTTAGACAAAAAAATGGTTAGAGCTGCTAAAAAACTATGATATGAATGTGTTGTATCACCCGGGCAAGACCAATGTTATGCCAGATGCTCTTAGCAGGTTGTCTATGGGTAGTGTAGCTCATGTAGAGAATGATAAGAAAGAATCGGCTCATGATATGCATCATTTGGCTAGGTTGGGTGTTAGATTGCTTGATTTTGCTGAAGGGTGTATATTAGTTTAGAGTAGTTCTGAGTCCTCTTTGTTCTCGGAGGTAAAGGAGAAGTAAGACGGAGATCCTAGTTTGGTTAGATTGAAGGAGTCAGTTAAGGACCAAAAGGTAAAGGTTTTCTCCCCAAGGGGAAGAGGGTGTGCTAAGATTGCAGGGTAGATTGTGAGTTCCCAATATTGATAATCTAAGGTAGAGAATTATGGTTGGAGTGCATGGCGCTCAATATTCTAATTCATCCTAGTTTGGTTAGACTGAAGAAGTCAGTTAAGGACCAAAAGGTAGAGGTTTTCTCCCAAGGGGGAGATGGTGTGGTAAGATTGCAGGGTAGATTATGTGTTCTCGATGTTGATAATCTAAGGCAGATAATCATGGCTGAAGTGCATGGTGCGTGATTATCTATTCATTCTGGTGCTACCAAGATGTACCGCGATTTGCGGAAAATCTATTAGTGGAATGGTATGAAGAAAGATATAGCAGGATTTGTGGAAAAGTGTTCTACTTGTCAACAGGTTAAGGTAGAGCACCAAAATCTCGATAGTGTCATGCAAGAGTTTACCATTCCTACTTTATCATATGATTTGATTTGGGTTGTAGTAGACTGGTTGACTAAATTAGCTCATATCTTGCCAGTGCATTCATCTTATATAGCTAAGGATTATGCTAGATTGTATATTCAAGAATTCATTAGACTTCATGGAGTTCCTTTTTCTTTTATCTCTGATAGGGGTACTCAATTTACTTCCCAGTTTTTGAGGGCTTTTCAGAAGGATCTCGGTACCTAAGTTCATCTAAGTTCTGCTTTCCATCCACAAATAGATGGTCAGGCTAAGTGGACCATTTATACTTTAGAAGATATGTTAAGGGCATGTGCGCTTGATTTTAAAGGTAGTTGGGATAACCACTTGCCATTGATCGAATTTACGTATAACAATAGTTTCCATACTAGTATTCAGATAGCCCCATTCGAAGCTTTGTATGGGAGAAGAAGTAGATCACCTATAGGTTGGTTTAAAGTAGGAGAAACAGTTGTGATTGGGCCTGATTCTTTGTTTGAGGCTATGGAAAAAGCTAAGTTGATTTGAGAAAGATTGTAGACCGCTCAAAGTCGTCAGAAGTCATATGTGGATGTGAGAAGAAAAGATATTGAGTTCAATGTTAATGATTTAGCGTACTTAAAGGTTTCACTCAAGAAAGAGGTAAAGAGATTTGGGAAAAAGGGAAAGCTTAGTCCCTATTATGTTGGTCCGTACAGGATTCTAAGCTGTGTTGGGAAAGTAGCATATCAGATGGAATTACCCACGGAGTTGTCTAGTGTTCATCTGGTATTCTATATTTCTATGCTTAAGAAGTGTATTGGTGATTCTGTCGTGGTTGATTCTTCCAAAAGCTTACATATTCAGGATAGCCTTTCATTCGAGGAGATTCTGGTTGATATTTTGGATTTTCAGATCCGTAGGCTAAGGAACAAAGAATTTCCTTTGGTTAAATTTCTTTAGCAAAACTAATCTATTGAGAGTGATACTTGGGAAGCCAAAGCTGATATGTGAGCCAAGTACCCTTACGTCTTTTCTATGAGTTCGGAGCGAGCAGAAGGCACTATTCTTTCTTAATTCCGCCCTCTTCTTATTAAAGATTCAGCTGTGTGTCTACTTCCATCACGGATTTGTGTATTTTGTATGGTATCCAAAGGTATAGAGTGAAGTAAGCCCTTTGAGAGAGTCGTTCCACCTACACGTCCTCATTTTCTCTTGTTCTTGGCCTATTTGGCAACATTCGAGGACGAATGTTTCCAAGGGGGAGATATTGTAATACCCCGAGACTCTAACCAATAGTTCAACCATGACTCAAGCTCATGAGAAATAAATTATAGTGCTTCATTTTTTTCTGATCAAGGATGATGTGTATTGAGGCCTCAAAGATTTTCTACTGATTAGGTGAATCAAAACATCCCTTACCTATTGAATTCTTAAGAAGGATTTTGTCATAGCCAACTTAAAATGAGCATATCTCTTTCTACCCTAAGAATTTTTGACCTCATGAACCACTAATAGATAGATAATTGAATTATCTTTCCAACGGTACCAATTTTACCTAAATCCGGTATCAGAGCCAAGAATTATGCCCGTTTTACTCTAGCATGTCAGGATGAAAAACTGAGTGACAATATTTTGTGATAAGCTTTCACAAGTGTGATGACCTATCACCAACCCCCAGTAACGACATTTTGTGATAAGTTGTGACAAGTGTGACGACTTATCACCAATGTCGTCAACCTTAAGCAGAAAATCATAAAATCCACCATTTTGTGACGACATTTCATGACGACTTGTCACGAATGTCATCAACTATTTTTTCAGCAATTAAAGGATGTTTTGCAAGGGTATTTTGGTCTTTTACCATCTTTTAGAGGCCCCTATATATATGCGAATTCCCATATAAACCCTAATTTCTTCATTCTCTCTTCCAATTCTCTTAAGAAATATAATAGGGTTTCAATTAAGAAAATTTAATCTTCCAAAAATCATTCATAAATCTTCAAGATTTCTTCAAGAATTAAGTTCCTCATAGTGTGGGCTTCAAGAATCATTTATTACAAGTGCTGATAGAGTTTCAAGCACTAGAATTCATCCAATTTCAAAGATTAAGGTATGTGGGGTTTGGAACAAGAGCAATCCTTTCATTTTTGTACCTAAAGCTTTGATTTCTATTATGGATTTATATGATTTTGCAAGTGGGTTTATACCCAAATTACTTTATCCTGAGACTATGAGAATATAAATTGTTCAAGCTTTGATAGACATAATTATTTTACTATTCCCAAGTTATGGCTTGGTATTTAATATTGTGAATTTCATATTTCTACCTTGAGTTGATATTTCTAGTTCTTTCAAGATATGTGTCAAGCTTTAAGCTTCCTTATGACAAATTAGATTGTTGAGTATATTGATTCATGAGATTGAGTTGTAATAATGCGTCTTGATATTTTCTCAAAGTTATTGATGTTGTCATGATTTAATGAATTGATACATTTTGATATTGAGAAAGATTGATTTCATTTGATTCGAGTTACGAATCGTCAAATTGATTATGATTTGATAAATAAGAAAGAGATTTGATTTGGTCTTCATGATAGACCCTTGTGATGTTTGTGGTAGATTTCCTAATGCATTCTGAGCTTGTGTCTGGAAGTATTATTTAGCACCGAGCGAGAAATGTGGTATTTCCCCGAAACTATATGCCACCATAGGATTGATATTGATAATTGTGGGCCAGAGGCCGAGTATGAGATTGTGATCACTAAATTTAGGTTGTACTCTTTGGCAAGAGTACGATTCTCCCGCCAATATGGGGTTCTCTCCTAAGGAGGGAAAAATGTTGGACTCCAAGTAGCTCTCATGGTTTATGTCGGTTATAAGAAACTCCCATGTCCATAATAGTTGAGTTTCTTGATTACCGAGCCACTTCGAGTTTTGAGTTGAAGAGTTGAGTTGTTTATGATGATTTATGAGGTTTTTATCATATGATTTATTTACTATGTGATTATGAAAAGTATGTTATAATCTAATTCAATCCAAGTGAGCCATCGTTGTACATATGCATATTTTCATGAAATTGATAATGATATTTACATTGTTGTATGCACCCCCATATACTTAGTATATTCCAAAGTGCTGACCTACATATTTTCCTATGGGCTATATTTTCTCATAATGTAGGTTCAAGTCCTCAACCGCAGCCGTGTTAGCGATATTCGAGTGCCTCAACTATGGTCCCTCAGTTGTGACCCCTCATGATTCGAGGACGGTGTCTATATTTTTGTGATATCATTTTGTTGTTATGGTTTTCAGCACTATTGAGTCAATTGGGGGTTTGTCCCAATGGCTCCTTATTTCTGATGTATAGAGGCTTTGTCAGACTAGAGGGTTGGTGTGTATAGACATTCAATATATTTTGGTTGTACAGTCTAGTATTTTCTAATATTTCTCTTGAACCCGATGTGGTATATCTCTTTGTTGTGTATGACTATTGTTGAATTGAATTCCTTGAGGTAGTGTCTGGCTCCAAGAGTTAGCTTGGGGATACGTGTATCCCTAAGCACCATATGGCATCTCAGAATGATATTTTGGGGCATTACAGGAATGCTCTAGTTGCTCATACATAGTAAATTGGCCTTAGTTGTTTATACTAGAGAAGGTTGCCTTAGTTCCGTTAGACTTATTAAAAGTAACGGAGTAGAATATCTGCCTTAGGTATTATGGTAGCTTTCTAAACATCTAAGAGTTGATTTAGATACCTTAGCCTAGTCTGGGGTAGAAGTTGACTTAGAATGCATTTCAGGAATTTAGAAGTAGGCTCATTGACCCACTTTAAGGCAAGACTTATGATTAGTTCTCTTGAAACCTTATGCTTAGTAATTGGCTAGACAGTGTCCCTTTAGGGCAATAATGATAGCTCTTGGTAGGTGTTGGTTATGATGAATGTAATTCAGAATAATGCCCATGTGATAATTCCTTGACATGTTTTATTTCTTAAAGCTTATGTCAAGGTTTTAATTATGAATTGTCATTGACTATTGTTTGGGCTAACAAACATATTATCAAATGATCCCTCGACTACAAAATGTATAAGCCTTATATGATGTTACATTTCACCGATATGTTTTACCTACTTTCCTATAAGCACTGTATTTTACCTAGATAGAGCATAATGTTACATACATTTCAATGCCATCAGTTGGAATTTGGGAACTACTGGCACAAGACTTGTTTTGAAATATATAAGTAATTTAAAATGATTTTTAAGTTTTCTTGTTCTCTATCATATTGGTTTCTCACTTGACAGTAGGCACCGAGACAACATACTATGTAATCTCATAAGATGTGTTTGGGCAGTATGCATCGAGAATCTAAAAGAGTATTAATATTTTAAAATCATCTAATATAATCTTTGATACTTTTCAACTACAATGTCCTGCTTTGAAAATCTTAAAAGAGTTTAAGGACATACTAATGATTTGTAGTTTACATGCTTGCCTCAATGGTCAGAGTTTTGATTCCATCTTTTCTTTTGGATCGTTGGGTAAGTATATTGGCATTTTATATTGTTCATGATTATTCTTTTATTTGTTTTGGAACATTAAAATTTCTGGAAAAGACTGCTACAATGTGACTAATGGGTATTTTCCTGACAATAATATAAATCTCTTTTTATAATTAAAAGATATGTTCTATGCTTAGTAATTTATAGAGTTAGTGCCCCAAAGCTTAAAGTTCTCAGATTATGGAACTTGTGGAAGAGTTTAATGTACTTTATTTCTTATTAGGTTTATTTGTAATTGAATGATCATTTTTCAAATTAACTTTGGAACCTATTTAAGTAATGGTCTTTTTAAATCACCATATTGTAGGAAATGTTGTAGTCATTGTCATTGTTGATAATTTCATTGTAGTTTTGGGACTAGGTTATTTCATTGGTATTCGTGTTTGGAGGAACATGAAAATCCACAAGGGAAAAGTAACATACTTGAACTAGATTTTTGTTAACTGGTAAAAACTGGATTCTTACAAAGATTCTTAGTATAACAGAATACTTGAACTATGAAGCATTTAGTTGTAAATAAGGTTGAGTTTTCCAAATTTTAGAGTTGTTTGTGACTTTATATAATGGAACACAGTCTATAACATAGACTAACCTTTTCTTTATTTGAAATTTTCCTCGTATGTATTGGCAGTGATAATTAGGAAATCTCTTGAAGAGTAAGTGCACAAGACTATTCGATAATGATAAAAAAGAGACAAACAACCCTATTATCAGCTAGTTCGGTATCTGTTTTGGTCTTAGTACACTAGACTGTACCAATTACTATGTTTTGGTAGCTTTATATGCTGTTTTTATTCCACAAGTATCATGTATTAGATGATATGGTTTGTTGTGTAGTTTCCTTCTTATATTGTCTACTTGACTCCTTTGATTGATTGATGAACATTACTCTTTTATTTCTTGTGAATCGACAAATTATCTATATACCTTCTTTGAAGTTGTCTCTCAATGGATAATTGCTTGGTTCATTATGTTTTCTTTGGAAATAACTTTTTACTGGTCATTGACATTAAAAATGAATCTATATTCATGATAACTTAAGGGAAAGATTCTTGTTACTGCGAGAAAAGGATATAGAGAGAGCTGAAATTTGTTGTTTGTTTTTCTTAGGGAGTGTTAATTGGAATTTATCTAGTCATTTTTATAATTTAAAATCTAAAATATTCTCCTAAAAATGTTCTTGTAGAGCTTTAGTTTATGGTTCTTTCCCAATTGATACGCCCAAATTACAGCTCTCGTTAGAAAGTGTAAGCGATCGCTGTCAAATATAGAACCCAACTGGGTTGGGTGTCGAATCCCACAGGGAATACTTGGTCACTAAGTGTTGCAATTATTAGTAGACTGTTAGTCGAAAATTCCACGGAAAAGGGGGGTATGGTTTAGGCGTGAAATAATATTATCAAAGTAACTAATGAAACGATATATGTAGTAAGATTTAATCACAGAGAATAATAAGTTAGGGTTATGTCCACCTTGTAGTTTCTACTTATCTATTAACTATGAGTAATGCGGAATTTATACATGCATGCACTTATAGAGATTCGTATTCTAATTGTAAATCCAAGTGTTTTTCAACCATCAAGGATTATTTCACCTTAGCTCTCTCGAACCTAAAGTGTATAACTAATGGTATGAATTCTCCAAGAATGTTAATCCGGTTAAGGCATTAACGTGTAAACAGGGTTTGGAAACCCTATCTTCTTGTCACACTCTCTTTTTCAAACATGTAATTTTTCTCTCGAACAAGTTAATTGTATAATGGTGTGTTCTCTATGTTTGCAACCATGAGAATTCAATTAAAACGAAGAGAGTATTGATATAAGTAGCATACACATCAAGAATTCACAAACTCATAGTAATAATAGTATATTACAAGGTTTCCATAACCCTAATAGAGAAGTTTAGCTACTCATGATTACAACGGAGATCACAATAGACATAATCATCATACCAAAACTAGAATAAACTCCACGATTGAGATGGTTTAGCGTCAATAAGGGATTGACGTTTTTACCTCTGTTCATTGCTCTCTAAGCCATTTTTCTCTGTTCCAAACTTACAGAACCTGAAAACTGAATAATGAAAATTGTCGACTGCTAATGATTAATTGTGCTGAAAAATTCAGCAATAAGGTTTTTAATAATATCCTTGTCCAATAAGTTGCTACTGCCTCCTTAAGTATTTAAAAATACTGGGTTTGCCCGAGAAAAAGTTCCCATGTATCACTTTCAGTCCAAAAGCTGCCTTTCCTCTAATGTGAAGTTTTCCTTTGCTGCGCTCAAGTCCATAAAGTGCTGAAATCTTCATCATTAATACTTGAAAAACATGTTAATCACGTAGGTCAGCTCACGAAAAGGAAAATGGACTAAAAGTGCAGGAATTATATATTTTATCCTCAAAACTTAGCTAAAATATGGGTAAATTATGGTTCTTAGGGGTATAAATACGCCCAACATCACCACCCCACACTTAAAGCTTTGTTTGTCCTCGAAAATAATATTACATCCATGCAAACACTCAACTAGAATTTCACAATAGCAACACAAAATGTTCAACAAGATATTCACAGCAATTATTAACAAAGAGTAGGTTTCCTGATCACTACTAGAAACAACTCAACCTCCAACATAGACTCGTGAGGATGGTTAATTTGTGTCCATAAGTTAAGCCACAAAAAATCATACAAAACTATCTAACAATCGTCAACCATGTGTGTCTCACACAAGATATCACCCATAATCACTCATAGTTTTGCATTTTTCGAAACATGGGTATAAGACTCTCCTTGCTCTCACTCTCACAAAGAATTCTTATATTGTAACTGATGACCATAGGATTTCCCTTAGAGTAATGCTCCACTAATATCAGAATGTTAAGCTTAGGATCAAATAGGTCTTTACAGGTTGTAATGTAGGCTAAGGGACAGTTAGGACTATTTTGGCCAGAAATAGTGACTATGTTCCCTAAGCACTTTAATACACTACAATATGTCATTTACACCAACTCTTAACAACCACTCTACCTTTCTTTCATCTACCAACCACTTTTCACCCATTTTGTTATTCAATCATAAACACAACTATTTATATATATATATATATATATATATATATATATATATATATATTTTTAACATCCCTATGATAGCCACGAATCGTTTTCACAATATTCTCAAGTACCACTTCACTCTGAGGCATCACATTCTCCATTCTCCTCTTATTTTGCCACATGATTCTACAATTTAAAGCGCTTAGGAGTTTGGATCAAATTATGTTCTTGAAAAAAAATGGATTAGGCTATATATGAGGCTGTCAAAGAAAATAGCTAAAGGCTCAAAGGGGCTAACTAGGACAATGTATAAAGGTAGGTAAAAAGAAGGTAAAAAAATTCAGGGCTACCAAAGAAATGCCTAAATCATCTCCTAAACTCACACTCTTTATTTTGCTTTACACACACACCAGGTAAGTTCTAGCATCAGTCACAACACAGAATATACTATAACCTCACACACACAAGGCACATGGTCAACTTAATTGGGAGCATTATAGATTCTTGACCCACAGATGAATGAATTAAACCACACAATTATCACACAACGAGTCACACTTAGAGCCTAAATGTCTCAATAGTAATGATTTAACACAAACTCTTGTTCTACTACCATGCCGTCTATCAGAACAATTTCATGCAAAATCAAAAAAATTTAAAATTTAACTAACTAATTATGACTAATTAAAACAAACAAGAATAAATGTAGGCAAAGAAGTACAATACAGCTTACAAATACCAGCACCCCATACTTAGACGGGACACACTGCCCTCAGTGGAAATAAATAAGAAAAAACTGATTAGTCAGACTCCTCTTCTATGTCTGGGGTCATACCCCCTGCGTTGGAATCATCATCAGAGTCGTCATCCTCAGAGTTGTCCTCCACATCTGAATCTGGAAGTCGGCGATCATCGTTAGTTGGCACGTCATCATCGAGAGGTTCCTCAAAATGTACCCCCACTCCACACATAGCCCGTGCATGCTCATTCATTGGGTAGTCATAGTCCAACTGCTGAAGCTCTACATCAGTTGGAATACGACCCCCACTAATCATGGTAAACCTAGTCATGCCATATAGATGGCAAAAGAAACTTTCATCTCGAGCATGTTTTCTGCAGTGGTAAGGTTGATGCCATGACTAGTTTCAGGCTCTTTAACTTTCGTGAGATCAACCTTCTTCGGGTTGTGTGGAAGGTTATGATCTGCAGGTTCCTCTTCAATGTGCTCCTTCTTTAAGATCGCAGTCAACAAATTGCCAAAGCTGAAATGGGACCTTTTGTGTAGCCTTGCTTTATGCATTGACGATCGTATAACCGCACCAATGTTGATGGGAATATTCATCATCAGAGCGTACACCAAGCATACTCAATCACGTGTGAGCTTTGTGTACTGTGTCCCGGGAATCAAGCAAGAGTTGACTATACTCAACCATATACGAGCTTCTCTGTTCAAGAAAGCAGACGGGAAGGTATTGTGCTGACCGTTATCCTTGTGACAAATCCACCGGGCCATGGACCTTGTTCCGCACAGTGTATGTTTGATGGCCCTATAGGGACGTCTGTAATATAGCTTCTTGAGTGGTGCTGGATCTACAGATGGAAGGCCCAGAAAAGAGTTGAAGAACTCCGTATTCAGTTGCAAGACTTGGCCCCGAATCTTTACTTCATTTTCGGTAGTCTTTGGGGACCAATTGGCATAAAACTCTCGCGTTAGATCAATATTGCATTCCTCCATATCTCACAAAATGAAATCAAGATTTAATGCCATGATTTTAGCCAAAATGCGGGGCTCTCTCTTTGCTAGACTCTCCTTCTGCATCAAATCCACGTGAACATATTGTTTTACTTTGTTGTTCTTGTACCACTCCTTCCCTTCCTCCTCTAGGACCCACTTTATCCCGAAAGTGCATTGAGGTACTTGCAAAGAGGAGGACTCAGCTTGCTCTTTTCTCGACCTTTTCTGACCTTTCTGTGAGGTAGACACTTTTTCTTTTCCTTGTCGTCCTTTTGGGGCCATTCTACCTGAGATTAAAATAGAGTTATGTTAGCTTTATCTCGGAAGATTCAATCGAAAAACAAACAGTAGTGGCACCACCCCACACTTAATTTGTTGGCACAGACTAATTAAGTGAGTGATGTCGATTACTCAGACTTTAGCGACATATATTTAGGCGATATGTTCCAACAACATATTTAGCACAGGCATACTTTCATTTAATCTTGAATATCCTTTCCAACTTTATTTCATGTAATCTTAACTATACTTTCATTTTTGGATTAATCACTTTTTGAACAAGACTACCACATAGAGATCGTATCAGGTTATTGCATAGAAATAATCACAACATCTTATTCTTGTGGTCAATCATGATCTTTATCTCGATGAACGAGTCATTCAAACATTCAAGCTTTCAACTTTCAAGATTACGCATCAACTTCACAATTTCGACTCCATAAAAATATAACAGTGTATAACAATCAAGTACAAGTCGGAACAAAGTCAAGAACACCCACACGTATTCTTTCACTCAACTAGATGTATCACAGCAAACCAACCGCATTCTTATCACCAACCACCACTTCAAAATCTAATAAATCATTATAAACGTAGCATTTCAACAACCACGGAATATAAAAGTATAACTTACTTGGTGATGGTTCGGGAAGATGAGCTTGCAAGATTAGATGAGCAAAAAGAAAAATTTTGAGAGAATTGGGGAGCTTGGACGGCGCCTATCTTGAGCAAACAATGGAATGGTGTTCTAAGATTGAGGATCTATTTATAGACTAAGCCATGGGTCGGGTTTGATCCATGTACAATCGGTTTAGGAGGCAAAAAGGGATAAGTAGGCGGCGCCTATTGCTTTGCCTATGCCATAGGCGACGCCTTTGTCAATGCCTAGTTTGGCATAGGCGGCGCCTTGCCTATCTCCTAGATTGGCATAGGCAGCGCCTTGCCTATCGCCTTGTTGAGACAGTGAGCATAGGCAATGGCATAGGCGGCGCCTATGGTATTGCCTAGATTGGCATAGGCGGCACCTATAGCATTGCCTAGATTTCCATAGGCCATGCCTTGTCCGTTGCCTAGATTTGCATAGGCAATGCCTTATCCGTTGCCTACGTGAGGCAGTGAGCATAGGCAATGGCATAGGCATTACCTTGTCGATTGCCTAGATTGGCATAGGCATTGCCTTGTCCATTGCCTAGATTGGCATAGGCAATGCCTAGCCGATAGCCTTTGCTCCTTCATTCCTAACTTACCACCTTTAACATGGCTCACTTTCAAATCAAAATTTGGGACTAATCCCCTCCTTTATACGTCTTGCACCTACACTTAATCAAAAACAACAAAAATGATTAGAAGGATGGGTTGCCTCCCACCAAGCGCCTTAGTTTTGGTCGTGGCTCGACTCTTCTTTTTGAATCTTTATTTAATAAAAACAAACTCCTAGTAAAACAAAACGATTAAAAACGATGGGTTGCCTCTCATATAGAGCTTGATTTATTGTCGTGGCACGACATAGTTATCTCGATTACTTAGACTTCATCGAGATAGATGGTGGCCATGCATTTTATCAAATCGGGTGGACCGATGTATAGCTTCACTCGTTGGCCATTCACCTTAAAGACACCACCATCATTGTTTTCTAACTCCACTACTCCAGACGAGTAGACTTGGCTAATTTTGAATGGACCAGACCATTTAGACTTCAACTTACCTGGAAATAGCTTCAGTCTGGAGTTGAAAAGAACTACCAAATCACCTTTCTGAAAGTTTCGTTGGATAATCCTGCGATCATGGTACTTTTTCATCCTTTCCTTATAGAGGTCTGCTTTTTCTTACGCATGTAGACGGAATTCATCCATCTCATTCAGCTGTTCCAATCTCAGATTAATAGCATCATCCCAATTCAGGTTAAGCCGCTTCAATGCCCACAGTGCTTTATGTTCTAGCTCAATTGGCAAGTGACAAGCCTTCCCATAAACTAGTTGGTAAGGTGACATGCCAATTGGTGTCTTGAATGCAGTCCTATAAGCCCTTAAGGCATCGTCCAGCTTTCGAGACCAATCTTTCCTACTGGCATTTACAGTCTTAGCAAGGATCAGCTTGATCTCCCAATTAGAAACCTCTACCTGCCCACTAGTTTGTGGGGGGTAAGGTGTAGCTACCTTATGTTTCTTGACCCCATATTTCACCAAGACGGCTCTGAACATCTCATTGTAAAAATGTGATCCTCCATCGCTTATGATGGTACGTGGTACCCCAAAACAAGAGAACATATTTCTCTTTAAGAACGCTACAACACGCTTACCTTCATTATCAGCTAGCGCGACTTCTTCGACCCATTTGGATACATAGTCCACAGCAACTAGGATATATTTCATCCCAAATGAACTCACAAATGGGCCCATGAAATCAATACCCCACACATCAAACAATTCTACCTCAAGCATTTTAGACATGGGCATCTCATGGTGCTTTGAGATAGTGCCTTGCCTCTGACACTGATCACATATTCTCACAAAATCGTAGGCATCCTTGAATAATGAAGGCCAATAATAGCCGCTTTCCAATACCTTCCTGGCTGTCCGATCACCTGCATGGTGAGCACCAACTTGGGAAGCATGGCTTGCTTCCAATATGCTAGGCACCTCCACATCTGAGATGCATCGCCTAATAACACCATCAGCACATCGTCGAAAAAGATACGGCTCATCCTAGAAGTATTGTTTCACATCATGCATGAACTTTCTCTTTTTATGAAAGGAGAGATGCTCAGGAATCACTTTACTTACCACGTAGTTCACAAAGTCTGCATACCACAGTAAGTCTTCCACCATAGTGGCTAGGATCTCTTCATCGGGAAATGTATCATCAATATCAAGGTCGGGTTGCACTATGTGCTCACTCTCAAGTCTAGATAGATGATCAGCTACTTGGTTCTCGCAACCTTTTCTATCCTTTACCTCAAAATCAAATTCTTGAAGCAGTAACACCCACCTAATTAGCCTTGGCTTAGCATTCTTCTTTGCCATTACATATCTCCGAGCCGCATGATCTGTATGAACCACTACCTTGGTTCCCAACAAGTAAGCACGGAACTTTTTGAAAGCATAAACAACTGCTAGAAGCTCTTGTTCAGTGATGGTATAGTTCTTCTGGGCTCTATTTAAGGCCTTGCTCGCATAGTAGATTGGATGAAATAGCCTTTCTCTTTTCTGACAAAGTACAGCACCCAAATCTACCCCGCTTGCATCACACATAACTTCAAAAGGTAGAGACCAATCGGGCGCTACAATAATAGAAGCTTTAACTAGCTTCCCTTTGAGGCATTCAAATGCCTTCAAGCAATCTTCACCAAAGTCAAACTTTGCATCCTTCTCCAAAAGTTTGCATAATGGACTAGCAATCTTGGAGAAGTCTTTAATAAACCTCCGATAAAAACCTGCATGACCGAGGAAACTACGAACTCCCTTTACAGAAATTGGAGGTGGTAGTTTCTCAATAACTTCAATCTTGGCTCGATCAACCTCAATTCCTTTTTTAGAGAGTTTATGCCCAAGAACAATGCCTTTCTTAACCATAAAATAGCACTTCTCCTAATTTAGTACCAAGTTGAATTCAACACATCTCTGCAAAGCCATACTCAGATTTGCCAAGCATGATTCAAACGACTCACCTACAACTTAAAAATCATCCATAAACACCTTCAAGGTGTCTTCAACCATATCAGAAAAAATAGACATCATACAACGCTGAAAAGTGGCAGGTGCGTTACATAGCCCAAATGGCATTCGTTTGAATGCAAAAGTACCATACGGGCATGTAAAAATGGTCTTATCTTGATCTTCAGGAGCAACGCAAATCAAATTATAGCCGAAATAACCATCTAAGAAACAAAACCATCCTTTCCCTGCCAATCGATCAAGCATTTGGTCCATGAATGGCATTGGAAAGTGATCATTTAGCGTCCACGAATTCAGCTTCCGGTAGTCCATGCGCACTCTCTACCCTGTGATAGTTCTGAGTGGAATTAGCTTATTCTTTTCATTTGTGACTACCATTATGCCCCCTTTCTTGGGCACACATTGTACCCGACTCACCCATTTACTGTCTGAGATTGGATACACTACCCCTGCATCTAACAACTTAATAATTTCTTTCTTCACCACCTCTTGTATAGGTGGATTCAAATGATGTTGATGCTCAATAGTGGGCACGCAATCTTCTTCGAGCTGAATCTTGTGCATACATATCCCAGGAGGGATACCAATTATATCAGCAATAGTCTAACCGATGGCTCTCTTGTACCTCTTCAGAATAGAAATGAGAGCCGCTACTTGCCGTTCACCTAAATCAGCCGCAACAATAACCGGAAGTGTATTTCCACTTCCCAAGAACGCATACTTTAGGTGACTGGGCAGCTCTTTCAATTCTAGCACTGGTGGCTCTTCAATGGATGGTTTCGCTGGTGGTGAGGGTCGATTCTTAAGATCAAGGTCCAGCTTCTTAGGAGCATGAGAATAGGACCCCATTCCTGTTAGAGCACAAATAGTTTCTTCATACTCTTCAACATCCTCACGCTCAAAATTCATAAGCACAGCAGCCAATGGCTCAACCGTAAGCTGCTTCTGTATAGACAATTCTTTCTCATTCTCATAATAAACAGCAGCTATAGAGAACACATTCATATCTTTAGGCTACTTCATTGGTTTGCATACATCAAAATGGACCACTTCGTTATTTATCCGGAATAAAAGCTCATTAGCTCTTAAATCAATAAGCACACTTCCTATTGCGAGGAAAGGGCATCCCAAGATTATGGAAACTTCAGAATCCACAACGCAATCCAAAGTAACAGAGTTTGCAGGAAAAATGAAGGTAGAAACCTTCACCAGTACATTATATAAGATACCAACAGGTCATTTTACCGACCTATCTGCCATCACGAGCCGCATATTAGTTGGTGTAGGATCGTCCAACCCCAACTTTATGTAAATGGATAGCGGCATCAAATTGATGCTAGCTCCCAAATTGCACAACGCCTTAGCAAAATCCAAAGATCCAACCGTGCAAGGAATAGTGAAAGCACCAGGATCTGTCTTCTTATGTACTAAAGACCTCGTGGCAATTGCACTGCAATGATGAACATTATCTACCATTTCATATCTTGTTGCCCTTTTTTTCATCAACAGGTCCTTCATGAATTTGGCGTACCCTGGCATCTGTTCCAACGCCTCCACCAAAGGCACATTAATAGTCAACTGCTTCAACATAGTCATGAATTTACTGAACCTGGTGTCATCAACTTTCTTCTTCAGTCTCTGAGGAAAAGGTGGTGGTGGAGTTGAAAGAGTTTTCTCCACCACTTCTTTTTTATCTTGCTTCTGATTATCAACCTTTTCAGGCTGGTGACGTCTAGGTGTAGTGCCAAGAACGTTCTCATTCTGATTTTCAGCTTTAACAGAATTATCATAATCTGCTTCAATAACATTCTCTTCTATATTATCAAGCACTTGCTTGCCTTTGGATGGATTTTCCAACAATTTACCACTCCTGGTAGTAATAGCCATACATGATCCGTCGTTCCTTGGGTTTTGCACAGTGTCGCTAGGTAAAGTGCCAGCCTTTCTTTGGTTGAATGTCGCTGATAGTTGACTCAATTGTTGTTCCATCTATTTTATTGCAGTAGAATGCGAGTCAACTAATTGATTTATTGATGACAAATCATTCTTAAACTCAGATACTCCCATGTTGGTTGCCTCCACTCCTTTCAACAGCTTAGTCATCATATCTTCCATGTTTGAAGTACACTTTCCATTTTTAGTGTCTCCTTTCCTCCACCTTTTTACTCTCTATTTTTCCATTCACATCCTTTCATTACTATGAACCCAACAATCCCCCACATGAATGGGGAATGGCTATTTTCCATAAAATTTTTACGGATAAGTATATGATCATCAAGAAAAGACTAATTACATCTAGATAAGTGGGTTTCCCTTTGAACTTTTTGTAGTGAACATGCATCGGACGCACTCGGTCAATCGGTAGATTTGATATCTTTGAACCGTCGAGCTTTAATGTACACCTAGACAACACATGTCACACAACCAGCCTTTTACCATTTATGGTTCTTACCGTTTTGTTCTTTTCAGCCATGAACACGTCTCGATTTTCATGAGAGCTTAGAGAATAGGCCTTTACTAACATTCTCTTTGAAGCGGCTTCCACTTCACCCACACATAGGTGATTTATAAACATTCAATCCTGTATATTAAACTATTTGGTCAAATTTACTAAATTTAGATAATCATTAAAAGACTTTTCAGCTTAAGTCTTATTCTTGTTTACTATACATTGTCTACATCATGAGAATGGGTTGGGTAATTGACAATGTTGAACCTGTTAGACACAACTTTGTTTGATTTCCTTGAACCTAACTCTTGGGATCTCCAGTCTGCTAGGTAGAGTTACCGTCATGCTGACTTGTCCTAGGCCTTAAATCCATTCCCTTGGATGTCCTTTCTACTCCTTCTCTAGATAGGCCTTTTGTAAGTGAATTCGACACATTATCCTTTGACTTTATATAGTCTATAGTGATAATTCTACTAGAGAGAAGTTCTCTAACGGTATTATGTCTTCATCTTATATTACGAGATTTATCGTTATACATCATGCTCCCTGCCCTACCTATTTCCGCTTGGCTATCACAGTGTATACATACTGATGCCACTGGCTTGTGCCAATACGGAATATCTTCCAAGAAATTCTGGAGCCATTCTTCTTCTTCACTGGCTTTATCCAATGCGATAAATTCAGATTCCATTATAGAACGAGCAATACAAGTCTGTTTGGATGATTTCCAAGAGACTACTCCTACACCGATAGTAAATACATATCCACTTGTGGATTTTACTTCGTTCGATCCGGTGATCCAATTTCCATCACTATATTCTTTAAGTACCACAGGATATTTATTATAATGCAAAGCATAATTTTGAGTGTATTTAAGATACCCCAAAACTCTTTTCATTGCCATCCAGTGAGTTTTGTTGGGATTACTATTGTACCGACTGAATTTACTGATAGCGCATGCTATGTATGGTTATGTACAATTTATTATATACATTAAACATCCCAATACTCTTGCATACTCCAATTGTGAGTCACTTTCACCTTCATTTTTTTTCAAAGTGCAAAGCTCGTAGCCAATGGAGTCTTGGCAATATCGAATTCCATATACTTGAACTTGTCAAGTACCTTTTCGATATAATGAGACTGTGACAATGCTAACCTTTGTGGAGTTCGATGGATTCTTATACCTAAGATCGCATCTGCAACTCCAAGGTCCTTCATATTAAACTTGCTCTCGAGCATTCGTTTTGTTGCATTTATGTCAGAAATGTCTCTACTGATGATCAACATATCATCCACATATAAACATACAATGACTTGGTGATTTGGAGTGTCTTTAATATAAACACATTTTTTACATTCATTTATTTTGAATCTATTTGCCAACATGGTTTGGTCAAACTTCGCATGCCATTGTTTTGGTGCTTGCTTTAGTCCATATAATAACTTGATAAGTTTACACACCTTGTTTTTCTTTCCTAGAACTACAAAACCCTCAAGTTGTTCCATGTAAATTTCTTCCTCCAAATCTCCATTTAGGAATGCGGGTTTCACATCCATATGATAAATTTAAAGATCATATACCGCCGCCAAGGCAATTAACATTTGAATCGAGGTTATCCCAGATTTGCCTTTTGAAGATCCATTTATAACCTAAAGGTTTATTTCCGGGAAGAAGGTCAACCAATTCCCATGTATGGTTGCTTAAGATTGAATCTATCTCACTATTGACTGCCTCTTTTCAAAAGGATGAGTCTGATGAAGACATCACTTCTTTAAATGTTTGAGGCTCATTTTCTCAGAGAAATGTTACAAAATCCGACCCAAACGAAGTTGACGTTCTTCGACGTGTACTACGTCTTGGATTTTCTTCATTATGTACATTCTCACTTGGTTCATCTCGAGGTCATTTAGATCCTCCTCTAGACTATTCATGTCTAATTTTATACGGGTAAATATTTTCAAAGAGTTCAGCATTGTCTGATTCAATTACCATATTTTCACTAATATCCAAATGTTTGGATTTATGAACCAAAAATTGGCATGCTTTACTATTTTTAGCATATCCTATGAACACGCAGTCCACCATTTTAGGTCTTATCTTAATCCTTTTAGGTATAGGAACTTGAACCTTCGCTAGACACCCCCCACACTTTCAAATATTTCAAGTTAGGTTTCCTTTCTTTCCATTTTTTGTAAGGAATTGATTGTGTCTTACTATGGGGAACTCTGTTGAGTATATGATTGGCCGTAAGGATAGCCTCTCCCCATAAGTTTTGTGGTAAACCAGAACTTACAAGTAAGGCATTCATCATTTCCTTCAAAGTCTGGTTTTTCCTTTTCACAATTTCATTAGATTGAGGTGAATAAGAGGCCGTACTTTGATGGATGATTCCATTCTCTACACATATTTGCGCAAAGGGAGATTCATATTCTCCACCCCTATCACTTCTTATCATTTTAATCTTTTTGTATAACTGATTTTCAACTTCAGTCTTATATTGCCTAAACGCATCTATTGCTTCATCCTTACTATTTAGAAAGTAGACATAATATATCTAGTGCAATCGTCAATAAAAGTTATGAAATACTTTTTCCCACCACGAGATGGTGCTAACGTCATATCATAAATGTCAGTGTGTATTAAGTCTAAGGGATTGGAATACCTTTCAACGGACTTATAAGTATGCTTTGCATACTTCGATTCCACACACATTTGACACTTTGATTTATTGCACTCAAAGTTTGACAAAACTTCTAAGTTAATCAGTTTTCATAACGTTTTGTAATTAACATGGCCTAAACTTTCATGCCATAAATCATAAGACTCAAGCAAATAAGACGAATTCAAACTTTTATTCATTTCAACAGTCATTACATTCATCTTATAAAGGCCCTCCGTGAGATAGTTTTTTCCTACATACATTTCTCCTTTTCTAACTACAACTTTTCCAGAAACGGTTACACATTTGAATCCGTTCTTATCTAGGAGTGAAACAGAAATTAAGTTCCTACATAACTCCAGAACATATAGCACATTATTCAGTGCCAAGACCTTGCCGGAAGTCATCTTTAGGCATATTTTTCCTGTTTCCTCCACCTTAGCAGTAGCGGAGTTGGCCATGTTAAGTATTTATTCTGCTTGAGCCGAAGCAAATGACGAGAACAACTTTTTATTTGCACAGACATGACGTATGGCACCAGAATCCATCCACCGTTCACGTGGATTCCCCACCAAGTTGCATTTCGTGAACATAGCATACAAATCATCATATTCTTTGTTAGACTCAATCACATTTGCTTGGTACTTTTTCTTGCCTTTCTTCGGGGCTCGACAATCTGTGGACTTGTGGCCAATTTTGCCACAATTGAAGAATTTTTCCTTGAACTTTTTCTTGGGTTGATTGCTTCCATGTTCAACTTTCTTTCTTTTCTTTGAGTTGTTTTGGTCATATTCTACAATATGTGCTCCATTCATTGTAGAATTTCCTTTTGACCTTCTTTCGGCAGCTTTATTGTCCTCTTTGAAACGAAGTCGGACAATAATATCTTCAACGGTCATCTCCTTGCGTTTATACTTTAAGTAGTTTTTGAAGTCTTTCCACAAAGGTGGTAGCTTCTCAACTATCGTTGCTACTTGGAAAGCATTATTCACAATTAAACCTTCTACTAGGAGATCATGTATAATGACTTGCAACTCCTGTACTTGAGAGACAACAGATTTTCTATCAATCATTTTAAAGTCCAGGAACCGTGCAACAAGGAATTTCTTAATTCCCGCATCCTCCATTTTATATTTCTGTTCAAGTGCCCCCCATAGTTCCTTTGATGTCTTGGTTCAACTATAAACATTATAGAGGTCGTCTTGGAGACCACTCAGAATATAGTTCCTGCAAAGGAAATCCGAATGTTTCCAAGCTTCTACAATAACGAAGCGGTCTTTGCCCGAGGTTCCCTTAGGCACCTCGAGAGCGTCTTCGCTAGTGAACCATTATAGACATAAAGTGGTGAGGTAAAAGAACATCTTTTGTTGCCACCGCTTGAATTCTATGCTAGAAAATTTTCTGGGCTTCTCCGCCGATGCCATCGTTGGCGGAGCATTTGTGCGACTTGATGTGGCAATATTATTTGCCCCCATAGACGTTGTCCCATCCATCATTTGACCTTCAGTTATCATTTTTCCTGTCACCACAAGACAGAAAACTTAGTATTTTTCAGAATACTATTTATAAAGTTAAATAACTTAAAACTCTTCTTCGTGTTTCTAGTTAACGATGAAGTTTTTATTACTTCGAATCATCAACCGAGTGAGCCTTAACTTATGATGAAGATTTTATGTCTTCTAATCACTAGTTAAATTCAAGCGGAGTAGAAAGCCTAAGCTTTAGTCTCAAAAAAGAAGCAATACAGATTCTATAAAATTATTCCTTAAGATTGTTATTTTCCACAACACGGGTACGTAGAATCTGTATAATAGAATAACAAATTCAAATCGAGTTCAAGTATGAACAAGAACACAACGAAGTTGAACAAATACCCTCAACACAAGATCAAAATAATCTTTACAAGAGGTGTATTTTATATTTCAGAAATATAGATGAAACAGAAATTGTTAAGGCCAAGTCGTCCGAATTCATGGACTTTCCTTAAGGAATAATTCCCCTCACTGTACCCGAGGTTATGGAATCTTCCTCCCAGGATAAAATGATCTTCAATCCGACTATAGCGGTACCTCAATAGACGGATTCTTCGAACGCACTCACGGTTTGAATGATTGCACTTAGAGTATTTTTAAGACAAGAAGAATGTTTTGTAATCTGAAAATTTTTATATTTTCTATGTCATAAACCTGTGGATGAAACCAGGTCTATATAGCCACTAGATGTCCCTTTGAAAAGGTTTCATTGGTTCATAATAGAGGTGTGTGACTCTTCCTGAAAATACATATCTATTCACTTTAAACAATGCAGTATTTTTCTGAAACAGTGCACTGGTTCAATGAAACAGTGTGTATTTTTGTTGAAGAGTTACAACTTTCTGAAACTGTGTAATCTTCTGTAACAGAAGCAACAATCTAAAATAGTGCAACCTTCTGTAACAGTTACTGCATTTTTCCTTGGCATTCTTCGGAATTCAAATAAATTTTGTCTAAAAAGATAGATCTCATCGATTGATCATTTTCCAAATCCAAATCCGAAGCCGAGCCGAGCAAGCTTCGACGGCGCGAGGCATCATTTATTTCTTGTCTCACTTGCCATGTGGAGTAAGTGTTTCTCATTATAAACACTCTCAAGTTCTCTTCTTCCACCAATGTGGGAGAAAGAGTAAACTTGTCATTTTGGGAGTACACTCTCCATTTTTAGTGAATCCTTTCCTCCACCCTTTTACCCTCCATTTATCCATTCACACCCTTTCATTACTATGAACCCAACACTTGTCTCAAGAGTTTCACTTTTCTCAATTACTTTATTGCGGCTTCATCTTAATTCTTTATAAAAAAATCCATTGGTAGGATTCCACCTTCAAACCATTGCTCTTCTGCCATGCCTCTTATGTGATCAGTTGATACTTTTTCCTCATGCTTATCTAAATCATTCTGCAACTCTAGGTAAAGTAATCCATAGTCATATTTACTATCGGCTTGTAACTTGCACTTCTTACAGTAGGAGGGAATAGAATATTATTGTATCTTGACCTTTATAGTTCTTTTTGCATTATTCACTTCATCTTCAATCTTTGTCTGAACAAATTGTGGTTTTTCTGCAAGCAAGTTCAATTGCACTTTCACCCTGATACAACTAGGGCATGTTTTGTTCGCAGTTGCAAGATCAAGATGCAAATTCTTATTAACAATAAATGCCTACGAAAATAGGGCTTCTTTGACAAAGAATGTCGTAAGAATATCTGCAAAGGATGTCCAAGCAGTGCTTGAGATGTTTCTTTCCCTGTTTTAAATTTTGCATCATATACTAGAGGACAAATCTGATATGAATTTCCATCTTTAGCAACAATGTAACAATGTAGGAAGCATTTTTAGACATAATATTAATGAAATCTTCTACTAGTTCAAATCTCATTAAAATATATCTATTTCTCAAGAGACCAATTTTACAATCACCTTTAACCAGAAAAATGAGTTGAAAGACCCTTTCAGGTTCTTAATTAAAAAAAGGGACAAGTGGGTTCCACAATATTACTAAGTTAAAAAAATAAAATCGCTTAAACAACTAAAACAGTTGTTCGACAACTGCATTAGTTGTCTCAACAATTATCAAAGTTGTCCAACAACTTTGCAAAATTGTCGAAAAACTTTGATCGTTGTTGAGACAATTTCTATAGTTGTTGAGACAACTTTTTTAGTTGTTGGAACGAAAATATTTAAAAAAAAAAATTAAAAATTACACAAATACACAACTTATGTTTTCAATATTACAAAAAATTCCAACTCCCTAAACATATTACAAAAATCTCAATATATACACAGAATGCTATGTATATGTCAACTATGTTATGTATATTAATAGGGAGAGAGTCTAAAGTAATTTAAAAAGTGGGAGAGAGGATAATTACTTCCAAAATGGTTGGTATTTATGTTATTTATACCAAAAAAAACTGAAAAAAATTATCCCTTTTACCCAATTTTTAGTTCTGATAAATCAGGCCATCCATATGAGAATTTACCAACAAAAGCACTGGATACTTCACCACAGATATACCATCTACAAAAGCTACCTTCTTCACAGGAATGGGATCCACCTCCATCTTAGCCCTCGTAGCTTTGTTGATGTTTGAGTTGGGATTAGTAAGTGTTGCATAGTTGCTAATAGGGTTAGGATTTTCATATATGCTTGGAGGGTTTTGTGGGGGATTTGTCATTGGATTTAGAGGAGGGAATTGAGATGTAGAGGCTAAGGGGGGTCTTGGCCGTTGGCTGAAAGGGGTTGAAAAATCTAGGATTTAGGTTGTTTTTAGAAGAGAGCATTTTTGTTTCACCATTAGTGTCCGAAAAAATCATTAATTATCTCTTGATTGTTTGAATTGACAACTACTTAAAAATAAAAATAAATATTTTTAAGTATACATGCCAACTAGAAAAAACGGAGGGAATAATGGGCAAGAGTTTGCTAATATGATCTTACTGGCTCTGCATGAGCTTTCATTGCTCCATGCAAGGCAGATAGATGCACATCATCATTAATAGATACAGATGGTCTGGGCTAAAGATATTTCCATTCAATGGGTTTCAGCCCCAGAATTTTCAGCTTCAACGATCTTCGATCAGTCCTACTACAATGTTATCTAGAAATAATGAATTTGGGCTGGATAATTTCCCAGCACTCACCTAATCTCCCGTAACCACCTATAAAAAATCTCCGGCCTACTTTCCAGACCTGGAAGGATTTGACATTCGAAAAAAGAAAAAGAATAAAAAAATTAGAAAGGCAAAAATATTATTTACAATATTGAAGGGGCCTGGACTAAGTTAAATGGGCAGAAATTTCTACAAAATTGCATCGGAAGTTGCTACAAAGATGAGAGTGTCCGTCTAAACCACTCGGACAAACGCTTCACTCTCGTTGCTAACTCCGCATTTCTTCCACAATATGACTCGGCATTTGAGAGCATCACCTCAATGTCATGCTTTATTCCTTCCAAACTCCTATAGTAATTGTTCTCTAGCCTAGCCCGAATAGTTTCAAGTGACAAGGGAACAGGAAACCTGCATATTAATAAGACTTCATTAGAAAGCAACTAAGCATCATTTGACATTCATAGGGAACTTTACATTTGGTTTGGCAGGAGTATTCTGATAATCATAGATTCATAATACACGCAGTGCCAACTACTGCAACTCATTAGACTATGGAACTAGTACAAGTGGAAAATAATGAAACCAACTGGGCTACCTGTTGATGAAGTTTGACTTGTGTGAAACCTGTCTCAATTTTTCAACCCCATAATAGTCCTGCAGCCCAGCAAAAAAAAAAAAAACTATTGAGACGTGTGCTCTATCAATAATATGAATTAGTACCACAAGCAAATATTGCTACCTGAGCTTTATTCCCAGATTGCTCCAGCTTAGTAAACGCACGCATCAGCTTCTCTCTAGTTTCATCATTTATATGGGGTTGTTCCCATTGGGTGTCAGCATCATATAGTTCCCAAGGACTATGCTGATGAGTTTCCGATGGATCACTCTTGTATCGGACAACATACCTTTCCCAGGGGCTATCAGGAAATTCATGAGATTTAGCTTGCACATTTAGAATTCTACCTTCCCACCAACTCCCATCTTCCTCACCTTCGTTTTTCCACCAAACTTGGCATTTATCCCGAGAAGCCCAGTTCCTTTCTATAGCAGCATCATATCTGGTTCTTTCAACAAGAAAATCAGGGAAACCAGTCACTTCAGGCAATGTCAACTGAAAAGATTTGCCCACCACATCAGAAGCAGGATCTACAAATTTCAGCGTCATTTTAGCGCAGCTTTCTCCAGAACCTGGTCGTGTTTTGAACTCAAGGTTCTCAACTATACAAAATTCTACTGCTCTTATTTTTCCCTTTATTGTTTTCCAGGGGCCTAAATCCCTCAAGTTATTCTGAGTTATGTATTCCTCATGACCCTGTAAATCAACAAGTGCAGATTAAGGACCAGTTTCTGTTAAAGAGAAGAATTCTAAACACAAATCTTGAAAACTAATATAAATTCATGAATACCTGTCTTAAATATACAATTTCATCCCCTCGCTGAGGTATATACCGGGAGCCCTCCTCTTGGGCTACCAACATCAACCATGAGCTTCTTGCTGCCTGGTATGATTTCCTTCTGTCTGGAGGACTAGGTTCACGGGCATAATAGCTGCCTCTCCGTGTTCGCGTAGATCGCAATCCAACAGCACTAGTTGAACTAAGTAGCTGCTCTTCGAATGAGCTTTCAGCATCTCTGTTACCTGCAGTCTTTTCCATTGGCGTTCCATCTGAGCCGTTGTGTGGCTGCACGAATCTGCCATTGCTATGTGCAGGATTCACATCACAAGTTGTTGACCTTAATCTAATAGATCTAGTTCTTCGAACTCCCTCGATAATGGCCTCAGATCCCTCAGCAAGAGTATGGCTCCCCACATTTGAAGTCGTCGCTTCCGTATTCCCACTGACCCCTTCTTTACCACTTCTACCCCGACCAAATTTTGACCTTCTATAAACTGCAGTGAACATAACATGCGACCGCACCTGCTGTGAGTCTTGCAATTCTGTCCCAGAAGTTCCACCAATATTGTCTGGATCTAACTTCTTCTCACGCTCTCCATCATCTAAAGTTGGTGTTTTGCTGTCTTCTTCAGTGGGAGCTTCTGAACTTAAGACCTTCTCAGTGTCCTGACATTCAGAAACTGTATCACAAGCAGTGCACCCAGAATCCTCCAATGAAGTCTTCATATCAATTTTGTCGCAGTTATCAAGATGACCAGAAAGAATCTTTGACCTTATGCGTAACCTCATTGGGACAGGAGTAGCATTTTGTTTAAATGGATGATCACCGTCAGTCCCATCTAAGAGAGTAACATTTTCTGCCTCCAGTATAGCATCCTGACGATGATTCTCATTGACATGAATGATTCCATCGGTTTCATTTTGGATCCCTGAACAAGGAGGAACTCTGTGGTCGTCCTTTTCAAGTATTGAGTGCCCATTAACAACATTTTCTTTCGGAATGCTTCTCTCAGCAAATGAGCTAGGTCCAGTCTCAGAGCCTGATGGCAACAGTTCTCCCATCCTAGAGCGCTTGGTTGAGCGGGATTTGACCCCTCCCCATTTGATGTTCCCATCTTTGCACCCTTCCAAGAGGTCCAAGTGATTTTCAACTTTTGTGGGTTGTTCAATTTCACTCTTTTCTCTTATGTCACCATTAGCATCAGTCAGGTTGTTATCCTCGCAGCCAAAGTAGTTTTGACTTACTTCAGCAGCTGCCTCAGGAGTTAAAGATGAACCGGCTAGACCAGGTTCATAATTCTTTGGAGGCCCATATTTACTTGAATCACGATTTGGCAGTTTTAGGACCAATCTCCTCCTAATTCCGCCATTGAGATTAGAGTTAGGAAATGGCTGAAGCATATTTGTTTCATCAGAGTGATCAAAACATATCTCTTTCCCCTTTGAATGCCTATGTCGTTCACTGTTTAAGGACACATCCGAATCTTCATTTCCATTGTCTGAGTCCTGAAGTGTGGACTCACTATCTGATGAATTGCCTTCTGAACCATATTCGTCTTCTCCTTCAGTAGATGTCCCCGTAATTCTGGAAAACAAATGAAGGGCATTGAGAGCAGCAGCTCTCTGGGGTCTCAAACATTTCAATGAAGACTTTTTCTTCGCTTTTCGACCATGTCTTGATTTCCTAGAATGATTGGTCCTATGAGAACTGCTGTCACACTCGTCCAAGTTCTTCCTTTTTACACGCCTTCCAGAGGACGTCATAACCTCAACCTTAACAAAGAAGCAAAAATGATACTCAAGCACTGCATAAAAAAGAAAATGCTGAAACAAAAATATATAAAAGCCTTTTACTTCTTTCTGTTTCGTCCTTCTTGATCTACGAAGTGCATCTTTTTGATCATCTTCAGCCTCACTGTCTTCATCACTAATTTCTTGATATGTTGAAGCATCAGAACAGAAACTCCCTTGCTCCTTTCCAGAAGAACACTCCTCAGTTACATGATACTCTGAATCTGATTCATCAGTTTGTATCTCAATTTCTGGTTCCCAATCCATAGCATCCACAAATCCTGGAAGTGGTTCAATCAGCATCTCCAAGTCTATAATGGGAAAAGTTTGGTACTGCTGGTCCATGTTGAAATCTGTCCCAATAGAAAATCGGAATGATGAGGGTCTCCACTCTATTCCTAAAGCTCCTAACCGCCTTCGTTGATACATGCTCTGGTATGGCTCTGGATACGGAATCATGCCTGTCATCACATACATACATGAGACATTTGGGGATAAAGAATAAAAATAGAATGACATTCTTTAAACAAGAATCACCAACCTGCATCACAAAGGAGATCTTGCATATTCCTCCTGTACGGAGCAAGTTGAGTTTCCTGTAAAATATTATCAAATTAGAAAAAAGTATAAAGAAAAGCTGCCTTCAAATTCATAGAAGTTGGGGTTAACAGTCCCTCAGAGAGAAAATGGAGTGCCAGTTTGAGATGTAATAAGTTTTAAAACTTGAAGAGACCCCGGCTCAGCAAGAAAGCAGTAGTTTACAGGCACAATTATATCCATACAGCTATGCAATTACAATAGGAAAAATAAAATAGCAAAATTTTGGTCCTTGAGTTATTATATTATTCCATTTTTAGTCCTTATATTATTTGACTAAGCACATCTAACCTTCAACTGAATAACTTGCGCGACTTTGATCCCTGAAATAACAGAAGCTAAAGGCATTTTGAAAAACTTACCAGATCCATTATTTAAAAAGTTAGATATATAAGGAAAAAAAGAGAGGAGATGAGCAGAATTTGATCAATCTCTGGAGATCATCTCCACCTTCACTCTCCTAACTGCTCCTGAGTCCATCCTCTCAGTCAGAGGCGAAGTGATAGGAAAAGAGTTCTTATTTAAAGCACTCACGATTAAGCCACTTACAAGATCCCTTGCAAAATCTTGAAACATGGAGGCTTCATACTGTGTGTACATGATTGTTCGAGTGAAGAATATATATTTTCTCCTTTTCAATTTCATGTATGTTCCCGAATGATCGTTATCCTAGTTGACTCATGTAACATTTTTATTCCAATTCATGTATGTCACCAAATGATCGTTGTCCTAACCCCTGAAAGGATCAAGCAACTTGACCAAGCTAGTACTGAGTTCTACATTGATAAAACCTCTTTCTAAAATCCAATAACATATTCTCCCTCATCTCTCTTATAAAGTTATTCTTGTGTTATGCTGGTAACTTAAAATGAAAAGAATTTGTTAGATCCAAATTAATATAGTTATTTCTCAAATTAGTTTCTTTGACTTCTTTTTTTTTGTTTGATAACTGTTGTGTCCGGGCCAGCTTTCCCGCACCTCGACTAAATCCACGGGATACCTGTCACCTCCCACCAGCAACAGATATCAGGTAACTCTGTCCACCGAGGCTTGGACAGATAAGAAGAATCACCTAGTGTTTTGGTCTCTGCTGGGATTTGAACCTAAGACCTCAGGCTTTCAACCCACTTCATGTCTCTTACATCTTAATTGCTATGAAACTTTGCCTCCTTTGACTTTGATTCTTCCTTTCACTTCTCAAAAAAGATAATACATAAATATGACCCTAAACTTGACACCAAATTATAAATTTGACCTTAAACTTTGATAGAGCACAAATAGGACCTTTAACTATTCAAAACCTGAACAAATATGACCTCTGATTTTACAACTCTCATGCGTGAGTTTCAATCGCGCCTATGTGGAAAGGTAATCCAATCATATAGTGCCACGTCGTTAAAAGGGCCGACTTAGACGGAGGTCATATTTGTGCAGTTTTGAATAGTTAAAGGTCATATTTGTGCACTGTCGAAATTTAATTTTTTGTGTGTTAAAATGGCGTCGTTATTATTATTATTATTATTATTATTATTATTATTATTATTATTATTATTATTATTATTATTATTATTATTATTATTATTACTATTTATTTATTTATTTAGCGATCGAACCCGTGCAGTAGGCTGAAGGAAGCGCCCAAGAAGAGCAAATAACACCACTGGGCTATCTAAGTGTCTTGTTTCATGTGGTTCAACATTAATATACATACATAAATAGAGATTTTCTACCTTATATATACAACGTAATTTTTTTACCGAGGGGGTTCGGGTGAATCCCATGGCAACCACGTAGGTCCGCCCCTGCGTTAATTTAATAACATTTTAATAACGTTAATTTAATATAATACTACTATCCTTAATAACGTTAATTTAATAACGTTTTATTAAAACTATAATTTTTTATTATTAGTATAGTTTCATCTTTAATTTAATATTTAAATAAATTATATTTAGATATATTATATAACTTAAATTCACCCTCTGCTTTATAATATATATACATACCCGCACGATTTTTTCGTAGGATGCTGACCCACCTAATTAATAAATCTTCAATATTGCCCTTTTTCCGCAATGACAAAAGAAATTAGATGCCATTTTAATCTTTGAGCCGAAAATAATGAAAAAATAATAGTGAAAAGTCATTTAAAGGTTATATTTGTGCAGTTTTGAATAGTTAAAGGTTATATTTGTGCAGTGTCAAAGTTTAAGGTCAAAGTTATAATTTGGTGTCAAATTTAGGGTCATATTTATGTATTATGCCCTTAGATTTTAAGCTGGCTTGCCACGTAGGTTCGGAGGTCATATTTGTGCAGTTTTGAATTGAATAGTTAAAGGTCATATTTGTGCACTGTCAAAGATATAATTTGGTGTCAAGTTTAGGGTCATATTTATGTATTATCTCCTTCTCAAAATCATTTCCTCTCTGCAGCTTGTCCAAAATTATTCTTACACTAGTAGGCTTTAGCACAAGGTAACAACTAATTAACAAATGCTAATAGCAGTAGATGACCCATTCTCCGATTAACACTCCCAATCGGATAGCCGTCGTACTCTTGTACACTTGCAGGCTGTAGGGGAAGTTATGTATGCTATAGCAGTCTGCCGACACTTGAATTAACAGTAGCCCGATTCAAGTTATCCTCCTGTTATAATTCTTGTTTCTAAGTTTTAAAATAAAGAATCTGTTAAAAGTTTTTCAAAGCGTCGTTAGCTTCTATTAGTTCATGGATCAAAGTTGCACAAGTTATTTAATCGACTAAAAAAGGAATAAGACAACAATTCAAGGAACAAAGGTGCTATTTTTGGTCAGAACTTAATTAATTAGATGCTTTTTTATATTCCACAGAATTATGATTTTATGCAGAAAAGAGCACCCTAAAATTAATGAAGAGAACCCCAGAATTGGATACCATATGAATCAGATACTTCATACATATGGAGCAAAGTCATGAACTGACATAACAAGTACATCTCTATGTAACAAATCAAGAAAACGGTGAAAACACAAGCCACTGCAGCACCGCTAATAACAATAGTCCATGGATGGTAATACCAAAAAATTTTACAATATCAAAAAACTATAATAAGATAGATTACAACAAACAAAATGAATAATTTCAAATCTCAAGCATTGACGAGGATGAGTTAATGTATGAATTTACTTTCACTTTAGATTGTTTTGAATTTAAAAGGGCTCCATGGGCAGTGATACCAATTCATTCAATTCAAACTATGACAAATTTTCAAATTTCAATTCTAAATAAATATCAATAAAGATACATAAGCATTTAAACTTACTAAAATCTTCACTTCAAATTGTTTTGAACTAAAAGGTGCAACCCTGAACCTATCCAGCACCTAATCTTGACCCTCTTTTCTTAACTAGTAGTTTCTTGAATTGGCGGTGCGGCACATGAGTACAAAGACAGTTTAGTAAGGAATTGACAGAACACCAACCTGGTCAAGGACATTTCCATTTGTATCTTGAACAACAGGGCGATAATCTCCAAGAAAAAACTGTTCACGACATGCATCAGAAATCATTTACTAAATCCGGGACGATGCAACCAAAAATACTTCTGGACTCCAACAAACCTGGTCATACTTGGCATCCTTCTGGGATTCTCCTTGCCCTGTATTCAAAATGTACAATTGGCCAACATCATCTGAAAGTATTATTGACGTCCCATCCCTGTAAGATAGACAGAAACATACATCAAAGCTAACAACTGTCCCATGACCCATTAAAAAAATTAGCATAGACAAGGTACATTGAATGCAATAAATATGACATCTCCTTTTCCAAGTAAAACAGCTATACAGAGTACATCCCATGTCTCTGGCTCACACCTGCACTTGAGTCTCTTGAAGTAACATCAAATGCATTGAGAAAAGTCAAGATCGATCATAGACTTACGGAGAAAACTTTCCATCAACAAGCTTGAATCGCCCAATCTCATATGTCCGAATAGGTGCACCTTCCCATATCTACAAATTTGGAGATATGGAGTTTGGGTACTTGAATTGATGCATATGTAAAAGAAACTTTATTAAAAGTATATTATAAGGAAAAAAAACAGGACAATCAGTTACTCACATCCCAGACAATTGTTCTCCCATCATAACCAGCACTCATGGCTATTCTGGGATTGGATGGATGAACATCCAGTACATAGGTCTGCAATCACAAAGGACTTACCATGAGGACCCAGTCCGAGCAAACAAAAGTAAATGAATCAATTGTAATCAATCCCTGCTTAGATTTAATCTCACGTTCAGGCAGCTAGAATGTATAATAAATAATAAAAGGATAAAGTGGGCCTTCAGTTCAGTTCATTTTAGTATAGCTCAGGTCTTGCTCACAATCTTTAAAGGCTTGCCAATTCATGACAGCTATGATGACAAACCATTATCAAATTGCATGAGATAGCTTACTGATTCAGTATGACCCGTCAAAGAATGCACTAAGCTACCATCAACAGCATTCCACACACATATTCTGCAATCTGGCAAACATACAAAGTTTCATCAGAGCTCATTAAGGTAACAAAAAATCTTAGGGCTTCAGCAAGAATTAATTATAGGTGCAATGCAAAAGAAAAGAAGAGTTTGAACTTATGCCTCTGGGTTGAGAATGAAGCAACAGGACCAAGAAGAAAGCCTTTGGGATGAGAACGAGCTGAAGTTAGTTATTAAAAATTATTTTACAAGGAACAGTACCAAGAAGCATGGTGGAGATACCATTGAAGGGTGATGATACGATAAAAAATTGAAAGACACGAAATCACTCAAAAACAGTCCACAAACACACTCCAAAACAGTCCACAAATCACTAAGATCCTTGGACCGATTGGAGACCTCTCTCGGATTCACAAATACAACAAGAATACAAGGTGAGCAAGGTGTATTTCACACCAAAACAGCAACAATACGTGAAGAACAAGATGAACACAAGGCACAAATTCTTATTTAACAATAACAACAAAAACACAAGATTACAACACAAACACTAAACACGATTACAAGAAAGTAAAGGGATAGATAGATAGACCACATGAAGGTATAAACTTAAGAACCCAAGAATGGACACTCTTGGACCCTTAACACTACACACAACAATAAACCTATCTCTTACGTGACACAAGATCGGATTGCACCACTCTAGCATCAACGTTTCCAAGCAAGCAACAACAAAAGAGAATCCACCCTATTGTTGTATCCTCGTTTCGGTTTTGGTGCCTCAAGGAGAGAGATCTTGTGTTGTTTGGTCTTTCAAGATTCACAAATATCATCAAAAACTAAATCTAAAAATCCTACAATGTTCCTTTTATAACTATTACAAAATATAAGTTAAAATGACCAAAAGGCCCTTCAAAGAGTGGGCACCCATCTAGTGTAATTTATGGGCTGATTTGGGTGCATTTTGGGCCTCTTTTACACTTCAATTGCACATGCCAAGGCTCGGGTCCAACACGCACTCTCCTAAGTCCATATTCGAGATTATTCCTGTATCAGGTGATAATCTACCAACGGGAAGTACCCAATGAATAAATCAGAAAGAAGATTGAAGAACTGAAGGCAGTGAAAAGAGTTGACAATTTTTAAAAGCAAGAAAAGCACCCTTTGAGCGTGCTGACAGAATGATTGAAACTCACATTCTCTGATTCCAGTGATTTCACTACAGTTTACTAGCAGATTCCTAGACTAAGACTACAGTATTGAAGAAGTCCAGCTGAAAGAGCAATAATAGTATCTCAGATTATTTAGATGCTCTTCATGTGTGGAAAACGAATAAATACATCATACCCATGATAGCAGCAAGGACAAAACGATTATCCAAGCTCCAGACAATCATATTAACACCACGTGGAGTTGGAAGAATTCTTTGACGTGGACCGCCTCGAGGAGGTTGAGGTGGCATTGGAGGAGGTGGAACCTTCAAATGATACGCTTTCTGCCAACGTCCACCCTTTCCCTTAAACAATGAGTATACGGCATGAGAATGATGAAACAAATGAGAACAGATCTAGATATTGCTTCAAGCCTATAAAAGAAAGCAAAGATAGAATGGGGCTCCAAAGAGAACTCACATGCGATCTACGTGATCTCGGGATCCAAATGATTGCACTGCCATCACGGGAACAAGTAACGATGTTGTCATGATTAAACCTGAAACAGTAAACTTTGGTGGTCAAACTTCTTTAACCAAAATCACGAGCAATATTTATGACGACAGAGTTGTACAGTATGTAGCTAACATGATGAAAGAAGAAACATTGCTCTTTCCCACTTTCTCTTTTAGTTCCTTTAATTTCCTGAGACATACCATGAGTTTTTGAACTTAGGGACACAGTCTTCCTTTGATGCATCAGTGGAGGAAAATCTGGACGCAACAGCACAGCCACTGCAATCACAAGACAGATCATGAACACAAGGAATGGAAACACACTTGAATTGAACGGGCACATGAAACCTTATCCTGGAGCTACCGACCTGAATTGCACATAGTTTACATCATTTTCATGACCAGATAAAATCTCAATCTCATGATTAGGCTGCTCTGAGTCATCAGAATTAGATTTACAAGCATTCCAGACCTGCAAGTAAATAAGATTCTCATAAGCAGCACCATATTAGTGTCAGAAAGCTACAACCACGCAGTAATGACAGAGACTACGAGTCAGACAGAGTAATCTGCTCTTACTCTTGCACAAGTGTCTGAGCTTCCAGTAACAAAAAAAGTTCCACTGTTATTGAATGAACAACAAAAGATCTGGTGGCTTTGCGAAACTGTGCTTGATGATGGACCAGTGTTCTTCCCTACAACCATTTAGGCAATTGTAAACAATTTGCAATGTAAATTTGAATTAAGATGCTGACAGTCACCATGTTGCTCCGACTCTTCAAAAATGTTGACGGGAGCGTGCTGGATCCTCCAAAAGTAATAAAAACTTGGAGGAAGGTGCGGCAGCATTTTTGACGAGTGCGAGCAACAAAGCCAACGGATAACTATTGCAACTTACCAGCAATGGTTTCAGTCGGTTTTGGTATGTATAGGCGCGGATTAAACTGGGAATATCTAGCATCCCAAATCCGACATGTTCCATCATCAGATGACCTGCAGTAATGGTAGCAGCATAGTGTATATAGTAGTCAAGGAGTGACATTATAGAGCATACATAGAGATAAAAAAAACATCTCCATTTTTGCAGGTTCTCTACTTTTTGGTATACCACTTGTACACAGGAGTTTCTTTTCCATGAGCAATTAAAGCATAGCATAATTAATAAGATTATTTTACCTTATGAAAAGATGTCCTATGAGCAATTAAAGCATGATATAGAAAATCAAGTTACTTAATTGGTGTAAAGAATGGATCTTGGGCCTAATTCAACCTCAACAGCTAGCTCATGAGGGCAAGGACCAACTACCCATTCATTTTCCAATGTGGGATACTCAACACCTCCCCCGCACCCCAGGCCTCGTTACTGGAGTGTGGACAACATAATATGGGGGCCCAACATCGGTGAACAAAGATTTGGGATGAACCTGTTCCAGATACCATGTAAAGAATGGATTTTGGGCCTAACTCAACCTCAAAGCTAGCTCATGAGGGCAGGGACCAATTACCCATTTCCTATGTGGGATAATTAACAATTGTATTAGACTCATTTATGTTGAGAGATCGCAAGGTAGGTTCACAATGTAAAACTCTACCTCCACATGAAAGACTGCTTGTGTTCTTGGGCCACAATGCAGATACAGATGGGATTGAATCAGTCAACGTCGCAAAGAGCAAGATTTATGGTAGAGGAAGAGAAAGGAAGAGATTCAACCATTTGAAGTAAAACTACCAAACATTGGATAGCTTTGACAGAAGATAATTTAAAAAACACAAACCATCCAGATGATCTGGCACCGAGACCTTGAACGAGCTCTCATGGACTAGACAACCATTAGCCAGCTCAAGTCAACTTAAAAAAGCAAATGTCTGGGTATTGCCAGGTAAACAATTACTTTTTCAATAATCAAAAAAGACTCATTCACAAATCAATTAGGGTATATGAATCCTCTATTCTGCTTTATTCAGGTCACCTATATTTAAGGGGAGATTTAGGAGAAATAGTGTGACTAACACTTTTGAAAGGCACAGCTTCCTCTAGACAATCCCTCTATTAGATGGTGGAAAAATATTACAAAAGCTTGCAAAAGTTGGAGTTATTTTCTTTAATTAAAAAGAGGTACTATGGGTGCTTCCTTTATATCACACTTCAGTCTCATGTAAAGAACTACCTATAGGTGGAGATCTCCTCTTTCAGGGTAAAATTTGTATAAAACTTTGCCAGAGATGCACAATTAAGAAATGAATCAATAATACAAAGATATTGCATATGGAACTCCATGAAAGAAGCATGGACATCAAATGATCTTACGATAAGAGCTGATAAACAGAACTAGGTCTTGGGCTAAACGCTATTGCCGTAACAGCTCCAGTATGACCACGCAACACAGAAATCGGCAGCCCATCAGGCAAGCGCCACTGTTACAATTAAAAAAGAACATTCAGATGACCATTCAGAAATACATATGACAGGAAATCATGTAACCTTGAAAAAGTTATCTTACAACTCTGATGATGCAATCATTTGAAGCAGAAGCTACTAAAGTGTTGTTGGAATTGACAGCTAGGTCAGTGATATCACCCTGAAAGAAAACAACAAAAAGTGAACTCAAAAGATAAAAGATTTAAGGGATGGATCCAGATAATTATAGCAACGGCTTACTTCATGCCCACGGCAGCTGGCCAAGCAATATGCAGTTTCCATTGACCAAATCTTTACAAGTCGGTCATCTGAGCCAGTAATAACATATCTCCCAGACCGATCAAATATTGCTGCAGTCAATATTCCTCTTAATTAATCAATTGAATCAATGAATAAATTAACAGGGCACCTAATTAAAGCAAAGCTTCATAAACTAAATTACTCAATGGCTCAAGGCCAAAATAAGAAGCAAACATAAACCCACATTGACCGGATGAAAATTGAAAAAATTTATCACTCCACATAACAGCAAAAGCAGAATGATAATCATCAGTAAAGCTACTTTATGATTACCCAACGTCAAAAATTACACACCCAAACCATGTAGCAAAATTTGCAATTAGCATCGCCAAAATGGGACCACTACTTCCTTCTGCTTTCGGGAAACATTATATCATTGTACAAAAGATCAGGTGATAACTGTACAGACGAAGTTAAGAAGTTACACATGAAGTTATATAGCTCAGTCTTTTAGGACACTCAGACACTCTCAGAAAGATGGTTATCATTGAGTCCCCAGAAGTGATGATATCAGACTAAGACATGCCAACCAAAAAAGTTACCACAATAAACTGCATTCCGATGTCCTCGAACTTTTTTAATATTTTGCATCTTCTGCACCATAGTGGATGGTTTTGCAATGGCATAACATGCTGCACGAATAGATGGTGCACGATGGTGCTTAGAAAATCCACCACCAATTTCTCTCAAACTTAGTCCACGCAGCTGATCTGCTAGCATGTGTGGCCAACGTAAGTGACCTGGAGGCTTAACTTCATCATTCCTCTGATCTTGATCACCTGAATAAGAGGAAGAAAGTTTAAAGGTAATTGAGAGCTAATAGGAAGAAGAAAGTAAAACCTTCTACAACTCGGGGAATTATCAAGTGGTGCATAATGGTTTCACTAGTCATGAAACTACACCCCCTCCATCTGCCAGTTTTGACACCTAAGAAACACTAGGAAGAATTCTACTAATAAAATTACTGTATAGGACTTCTGCAAAATCCAGGCAAAAAAAGTTCAAACTATAATGTGATGCATTCTCCATGAACTAACTTTAAATCATTGTTTCCTTCAACGTATTTTAAATCACTGTGACTAATCTAATACAAATCAAATAAAGCTTTTAAGCTCATTCAATTTGCTTCACATGATATGATGCAGACGGAATCATAAAATTTACCAAATCAAAATTCGCAGTGCATGAAGAACTCATGAAATTTCTTGATAACCAAGTGAAAAGTAGTGAAACTAGAAGACGTACTGCTGAGCAATGAAAAGGAACCAGTTCCCAGCAGAGTCGGAACAGCTGCTGCATTAATTGTATTGCCACCAACCATACCCGGAGGGGGAGCTTTCACACTCAGCAATAATTGTTTTAAAAGCTTCACCAAGTGATCCTTTCCCACATGAGAGTACCTAGATACATCACACACTTTATAATAATGAACACAGTAAGCAGCAAAGATGACTCAATAAAGAGGGAAAATAGATCCTAACTGATTTCATTTTCTCAAAAGAAGGAGATGAAAGTACCATATGGACTGTTTATAAAAGGGTGGAGGGAAGCAAAGGATCACTAAGAGATTTAACTACCAAAAAAAAACTACATTTTCGAGTAGCACAATAAACCAGATGATTTTCTTGTATCTGGAATTTTTACAAATGGCTTCATTCTTGAATCAAAACAACTGAATGATCTCAGTCTTCACACGAAGTAAGATGCTTATCAAATATCAACAGATAAAAGCCTATAACAGAGAGTGACATCTTTCAATCTGAAGGCTATTCATAAACTGTACTTCAACGCCATTCAGAAAACATGTTATTAACTTGGAGATAGATATACAAGAAGAAATACATGACAAGAGATTGGTTAAAGAGGAATTGATAAGTCATATATCCATGGCATTTGATGAATAAGGCAGCAAAAGTTACCTTTCTACCAATCTATTGTAACTTAAAGGGAAAGACCTCCCATCATCATTTTCGTCACCACTTGGTGCTCCACTCCTTGAATACCAAGCATGGTATCTACGGGGTAAAAGTTGATGCTCCAGAAGTTCATTCCAGAATTGGCCATAAGTTCTGTGACATGGTCCAGCTGACAGGAAATGCATAATCAAAAAATAGACCTCACCCATGTCAATGTCCACATCAGCCTCTGTTGATCTTTGTGGATCAGATGGTTGAGAATTTTGATTTGCCTTTCCAGGTAAGCTCAATGATTTCATACTTCCAGATGGTGCATCACAAGGGGGAATATACTTCCGAAAAGACATCTATCCAATATAATGAAGAATAAAACAAATAAATAAAAGATCAACAAGTGTCTGAGCTTACCTGTTATATAGTACATTCATCAAAATCCTTTCCAAAATATGATGTCAGGAAAATGAAGAATAAAACAAATAAAAGAAAGAATTGCTGAATTGTCGCATCGCTTTATAACTTGCCGCAGAGCTGTCACATTTCTATCCACTGAGTAAGTAAATAACTATCAAGAACAAAATAACCTTTTACTTTGGTTAAAAACCCTTTTTCTTAGAAAGGAGAATAAGAATGAAATAAAATAAATCAAAACAGTGTTTTTAACCCAACTCAAGCCGAAGAAACTTATTCAATGGTCACAGCTAACCTCGTTTGGCCAGCGAGAGCGTATTCGAGTCTACGCATAATCTAAATGAGCCACACTAGAGCTAAGGGAAAGTGAACTTTTACTAAAATTCTGGAACACTTTATTTTTTAAAAAATCTAAAATTCTAGAACCCTTTCTATATGGATACGCTCAAGTTCAAAAATTGAAGTGGGGAAGATACATATAATTTGGTTTATTATCCACAAGGACCATGTCTGAAGAACCTAAGATTCCCAGGACACATGAACATCATTTCTCGGAATAAATATACATAACACTAAAGAAGGAGAGCCTTGGAAAAGAGTTAACATCAGTCGTGATGTACTTTTGTTCAATGGTAATATTAATAATGTTCTAGGTAGCCTGAGAAAATTTATGAGGTTTTAGTGTTTGCACTTCAAACCTAGGTCCAGAGACAAGTTTTTCTGATCGAATTCTAGATACATTGAAGTCAAGTGGAAACCCTAAATATAGTTAAAAACAAGCTTGATGCACTTACTTTCAAATGAAAGAGACTTCTTTCAGGCACCTAATGGTTGCTGCTCTTAACTTTTTGCCTGAATGGTTATTTGGCAGTGATCTTTTCGGCCAGTCTATAGCAATCAATCAATCAACTATCCTCAGCCCCAAACTACAATCAGTGTCAGCTGTATGAATCCTCTATATCAATTGATGTTTCTATTTTAGATAAGTGATCTATATCCATCGATGTATTCAGGTCCGTTTCATTCTAATACTGAATAGTAGTGTTTTAAGGCAGATTGTTGTTCTCTAAAATCACACACTTATCCCTGCACGGAGATGAATCTCTAACTAGACAAAAAGATCTAACAAAAAACAGACAAATGTAACTATGTAAGTGAACGACGACATCTAATTCTAATTCTTAGCCCCTATTAGTTGGTAACGACTATATGGATCTTCTACTTCCATTGTTTTCAAGTACTATCCAGATTCGTGTTGATTTTCCTTGATTGTAGGCTTTGTGTGACCGGAGACTTTGTTTATCACATTCAACCACCAAATTATTGTACCTAAGGACTGGTGCTTGGAGACGGTGTTTGTACGTCTACAGAGAACATGGCAAACTATCTCGGACTACTTCTCATTTTATCTTCCATGAGTGTTAACTGCACCCTCTGTCATATGTCATCATTTCTAATCTAGTCCAATCATGTATGACCGAATATCCATCTTAAGATCAATATCTTTACAACATTTACCTTTGTGAATATATTAGATTGGCAAACTTAGAGGCCCAATTTTCACACCCATATAATATTATCGGATTTCACAACCATTTAATAGAACTTGCCTTTCAATTTGTCAGACATAATTTGCATAGAACTTCTCCGTTTTAGATAATGATAATAATTTCTTTAGCATTCATCTTCACCTATAATATCATTCCTCTAAAAGATTGAATCCTGGATTTTCAATTGTCTGTTACGCACCATCATGCATCATTGTATCTAATTTCACTTCACCTTCATTCTGCTTATGAAAGCTAAACTTTCAATGTATAGTCTATTGAAAATCTATATGGCATAGACCCAAACTGGTTCTCTATTACTTATTGTGATGAACCCTAGTCTATATTCACTCTTTCCCCGTTTTTTGCACAATTAGAAGAAAGGTGCATAGTTGGTGGACGAAAGGTCATATTCATTTGTTTGATAAATGGTCACTCATAAATGGAAGAGTAAGAGATAAGTTCTCAAGCCTCGTTTGGGTTGAAAAACTAATAAGAGCAGAGGGGTAACACATTTGGCCAATCTTTGCAAGGGCGAAAGGTGCTAAACACATTTTATGCAAATCCTTCACTTGCCTTGACATACATTTGTTGAATGGGTGTGATAAGCATGTGGATACTATGTCCGTATCCTTCAACACTGTTTCTTAGATCCTCAAAAAATGTTCCTTTTCTTTTTTTTAATCTGGTAACATGAGATCCTCAAAAATGTTGGCAGTCGCCTGTTGGATTCTCCAAATGTTAAACATTTTTTGAGGATCCGACAGGAATGTGGTGGCATATTTTGGAGGATCGAGCAGCATAGCTTCAAAAGACACTAATAATCAGCAAAGAACATGATATAGCCATAACCAATCCTTGCACACACCCTTATCTGGTACGTTCCACAAACGAATTTGTGCAACAGCACTTAGAAGAGAACAAAGATCATATTTATATGCTAAAACAGACGGCAGTCAGCTTCAGAGGCTTCATTTGGGATGAACAAAGGAAAAGGAAAAGAAAGATAAAACTATATAAGCTCGAGACCGGAAAAGTATGAAAAAGGAATAAATAAAAGGGCAGCCCGGTGCACTAAAGCTTCCGAATAATGAATAAATAAATTCTTAAAATATTTATATTGTAATATTTTTTAAATATTTGAGTATTTATATTATAATTGTACTAAGAATTTCCTAAATGAACTATTTTTATCTATAAATTACCAAAATAGGTTTTAGACCCATTCTACCAATACTAGCACATTATGGAGTCAGTAAATCGGAGGTAGTGTGAGCCATGACTTAAGCACTTGACAAACCTAATTTGGATAGGTTATCAACGTTAAAATATTTCAGGAGAATCTTAATAGTTAAGGCACTCACACACCCATAATTCCACAACACCAAGATTCATGGTCAACCAACGAAGTGCAATCTCCACTTTTTGAACCTAAAGAAGCAGATATAGAATACATGCGTATAACTATTTCTATTCAACTTGTACTTACAGTTCCTGGCAGCAGGATGTTTTTGGAAGGAACACAGACCATGTCTTATTTCATAGCTTGCGTTTTCACTGCTAATATAATTTTCCCAATGAATCAATTATGCCTCAATCCAAAACTGGTTATGCCCGACTATATGATTCCTATATATTCATTCTCTTCTCAGCCCATCTCAATGCTAAATAATACTACAGCAACAAGGTTTTAATAGAAAGGGCCAAACCACAAGGGTTCAGCCCTTTCCCCGACCCACGAAAAACGGGAGCGTTAGTACACCGGGCTGCCCTTCCACTTCCCAAAGACGATACTCATAATAAAACCATTCCCCAGAAACAGAAAATCAAACAAGACAATGAAAACAACAGCAACAGACTAAATCATAAGCAGAATAGCATTAGGCACTCCTTCCTCTTTCAACTTATCTTCATGAAACCCTAATATATGCTCGAACCAAAATAACCTAATTCAATATGTTCTATTCTATATTTTATTCCAATAATATTGATATTAGCACCACATGTACATATAAGAAACACAAACGGAGGACAACAATTTTACCCAAAAACTTTGAAATAAAACAAAAAGAATAGCAAAAAGATTGAACCTTTTTTTATTCTCTGAACAAGTTAACCAGATGGGCAATCACCAGAAACTAGAAACTCGGCCTTCAAAAACCTTGAACCCATAAGCATTCCACTGAAACATTAAAACAAAAATAAAAGATAAAAAGAAATTTCAAGTTCTTTACACTTGACCACCACATTAAAATACAAAAATAAACCGACCCTATTGCAATAAATATCCCAATTTGAGATCTAATAAACCTACACATGCAAAAAGAGAAAGAAAAAACAAGCAGAGTCCCAATTTTGAGTATAACCTCAATTAGACCAAATACCTTCTATTTATTCCTACATTATCCCAAATTGGTAACTAAATTCTCACCTACAATATAGTGTGCCCTTTAACCGACGCCGTTTTGTTCGTTGAGTAGAATTTCAGCAAAAATAAAAATGGAGATCGAAGGGAAATTACTTCTTTAAAGTTTCTCCAAAATTATATATAAAAAAGATTGAGAATTTTGAACAAAGAGAAAAGAGAGGTTTAGATTATGGAGGAGGGAGCTCTAATATTTGTATGTGTTGAAGCTCTCTGTGTGTGTAGTCTTTGGTTTTGTAGGAAAGAGAAGAGAACAAGAAAGAGGGGATGTGTTGTGTGAACACAGTACTAGAGAGGGGGGAACTAGAAAGGGATTAGAGTAACCAATTTGTATCTTTTTATATTATGCCTTCTTCAAAATAAAACAAAAAAATTATATTCCTTATAATTATATGTGACAAATCTATCCCTAAAATAATCAAATAACTAATACTGTTGATGCTTTTATAAAACTTCAGTTTTAATTTTAGTAAGGTTTTTGACTTTTCCCAACAAAACAGTCATCGGTACTTTGTTTTATTTTTATTGTATATATTGAATGACAATAGTGTTTTCTTTTAAAAATTTCATTGGCTCTCCTTTTTCTTCTTTTTGGAAGTTGAATATAACGGTTTTTGCAGTTGACAAGTTTGGGTTAGAGTTCCTTTTTTCTTTCTTATTTATTTTCTTTGCTATGAGGGTCTAATTGGTTAAAGAAAAGTGAGTTACCATTCTTCCAATGCTGTGTATGCTTTGTGTGCAGTACATTGACATTGATTCTGTGGGTCAGCTAACATGAGACTTTTTGTTGTACTTTCCTTTTTTAGATTTGTTGAAGTGATGGCAACTCTCAACAAATTGTCTCCCCAGGAAAAAAAAAATTATCTCCCCACATAAATTAGGTGTTTTGATTTGTTGTCATATTTTCAGTTAATCAAACAATGTAGTTATTTGTTGAGCTTCCTAGAAAGATTTTGCAAAGGTTTTTTGTGATTATTTGACTTGCACTTTCTTTATTCTTATTATTTTCTTTTATAATTTTTACTATATATGTATAAAATTACAAGATTAATTAGTGATGCAGAATGTGATCTAATCTCACTAGGCATGAAAAGAAGATAACTGGTCTATTCGTTAATTTTTTTTTAAAAAAAAAAAAAGACACCAATAGACTTTATCATCTAAAGAGATAAATAAATAAGATATACTATGATTGTTTTATGCTAGAGTTCTTTATTCAAGTACTAAAACAATACCTATGCAACCATAAGCATTGTCCTATGACCTATATCTTTCTAAATAATAATATGAATGCCTAAAAATTATTTGATGACATTTGAATAGGATAATATAGACCTGTAACAACAGTCAAAAAGTACACAAAATATCTATTTGGGGTTTTCAGCGGTAAAGCTTAAAAAAGATTTTTCTTTATTTTGGACTTCATTGTTGATTTGTTTTTGTGATTTTTTAGATGTAGACTTACATAACCTTGAAAATATATTTCTAAAACAAAATTCTAGTTTTTTTTCTTTTCATTTTCGAACTCATTTTCAAAACGTTTTGGATTCGATTCAAATATGGACACTATAGGTATCATTAGCCTTCTTTTAACACGTAAATGCTATATTTGAATGTTATGTTGATTTTGAGGTCATTTGAAAAGGAAAAGCTTCGTGTTGAAGCACTTTAGGCTTGAATTTTATCGTTTCGAGGTACGTTATGGCTTAACTTTTTTTCAAATTGAGTTAGATAGTTAATAAATAAGTAAAGCATGCTATGGGTTGGGGAAAATAATTATGAGATTTATATTTCAAGATTATTATTATTGTCGCGTGCATGTGTAGGGGGTTTTATTCTATTGTTGTTGACTAATGATATCTGATATTGCGTGTTGCCCATGTGAAAGCTTATTTGACATTATTGATATTTTATGCATTTAAATGTGTTAAGTCAAGGTATAATGCCTGTGCGGGGCTTGAATTATTATACTAGGCCTTTTGAAGAATTGATTGGCTTTATCATCATAGAAATGCCTAAGTTAGGGGTTGATATGATCTTAATGATATCTTACATGCATATTTATTCCGATGGTGCCTAACTAGAGTTGATAATCATGAATTGTGGACATATTGCGTTAAATTCTAGGCTTACTTATATGCGTGTTGGATGGATTGGATATCTTCATATTTAGTTGATTGTGAGAATTATATCCTCATTTCATACATATACATTCATGAGATACTGATACGTTTGAGAAACACTATTTTTATAAGAAAATGAGACATTTTAATAATACCCTCTCTATGAACACGAGTCAGAGAAGTGGAATGACTTTTTAGATATGAGATACAGTATATGGATTGTGAACCCTCCATGGGTGCTACCTTAGAAAGTGCGAGCTCAGTAACTGTATACAAAACGTCATGCAATAACTTTCACCATCCCCCCATCCCCATTGCATTGCATTGCATATACATCTCTTATGATTTCTGTAGTTTTCATTAACTTGTGTTTGGTTTTAGTATATTTTATGTATATCTCTATCGTTTTCATTTTTGTGCATATACTAAAACTGTTAGTGAAGATGGTGTGAGCTACCATTTAGGACTTTTTTATTTGCGGGAGATGTGCTCGTAGTTTTCTTTGCTTATATTATTTTTTGTTTTACTCAGTCGGCCTGTGATACTTACTGAGTACAAGTGAACCATAATCATTTCTACTATGCCTTTTCAGTGCAGATCTTAGTACGAGTATGACACACTAAGGTTGAGTTCGTGCTACTGAATTAAGGATCTTTCGAGGTATTGGTGCGCTCTAGAGTTCAGAGTTATTTTTCTAATTTATGTCTTTATTTCAATTTTCAGAGACAAATATATATATTTACTGATATAGTTACCGATTAGAGCTCCTACACTATAAAACTGAATTTTGAGAAAATTTATGAGATTTCTTTCAAACCTCCGCATTTAATTATGTCCTATATCGGTCCGACTTCGCTCTAGGAGTCTCGTTTTACCTTTATTATATATGTTTGAGATATTTCTTCCTTTTGCGTAATGAAATTGCTTATCAAGGTTGGGCCGCGATAAGTACTATCATGACGTTATTTTTGGATCGTGACAAAAATTTATGTTAGAACAAGAATGATAATAGTATAAGAAATTTAAAATAAAACATGTTTGGCTTAGAGGCACATTAATACATTACTTGAAGACAGTTGGAGTCTTTCCTACAAGCAAACAGAAGAATAAATAACTACTCTATCTTCGAAATTCAATTATACCAGAAAATAAGCAACATTCAAGAAAGTTGCTCTTCTATCCTTGAATTGGTGATTTCACCATTTGATTAATATCTCTCAAATATTTTCCTGGAAAAGTATTTTTCACGTGTTGGTCTTTTCAAATAAAAGAAACTCTTTTTATTATAGGACAAAAGTTTTTAAAAGAGAAGACTTTTATTTAAATAATTGTCACGACTCGAGGTTACCCCCAAGTGGAGATAACGGTACTTACGGCCACAAGTAACCACAATTTAACCCATGAACTGGTACCTGTTGTGAGCATTGAGCAAAATCGAAATACAACACATGCGCGGAAGATAAGCTGATGAGGTACTGTAAATCTGAATATTGGAATACATAGCAATGACATATCTGTAGTATCTAATAAAATACTGAAAACTAAACTGTCTTTCTGAAAAAACTGATAAAATTGAAAAAACTGACTGACCCTCTAACTGATTGTCTGAAAGCCTCTAAACATCATGGGGAGTTGATGGGACAAACCCCCAACTAACTCCAACTGACTGAACATAAGGAAATACTGAACTATCTATAAAAGTATATCATGTCCTCGATGGATGAGGACTCACCACTACTGCTGATGGGCAACGCTGAGCTGTCTAAGAACGATTGAAAAATTGAGCGTCCGAACCTATGTTATAAGATAATATAACGCAAAGAAAAGTCTACGGTCAGTACTTTGAATGTGCTGGTATGTGAGATAAGGACTAACTGTAATGCATAAGATAAATGAGCATGAATATATGAACATATAATATCTGAGAATGAAAGACCAGGCATAAACATATTACTGAGATAATCTGAAATCTGAAAGACTGAAATCTGTATAACTGAATAACTAATAATTTGTACACTTGGTCAAGCAAACCTGAGCTGAGATACACTGAAATACTGACTAAAACTATGGGAGGTATCATATAACCGACAGGTCCTAATCTGAGCTAATCGGGATCTAACCTGTAACTCCAGTTGGAAGGGTATCAGTACCGTGCTACGGGTACTAACACTGGCTGTATGGATCCACTAATTTATTGTCCCGAGGGATCAGGGTGTCAAGCTTAAACTGGTGGGTGACCCCTTATAACTTACGTTGGCTACGTAGTTCTGGAATTCAGAGACTGCTACTAACAAATCTGTCTAAATTGATGGCAGAGTTGCCATCCCTGCATTCACTCGGTGCTAAATCCTATTTCCAACTGACACTGATACTGAACTAAACTAAGTTTAACTGGATATTATTTCTGATAGTGCTCATCATGATCATAAATATCTGAGTATACTAATAAGATTCATGGCTTAACCGACTTATTACTTGAAAATCTGAAATCATGCAAAACTCATGGGGATCGGGTGTTCATAACTCCCCAGCACTGAATAATTATAAAATAAGATATCAAAGCTTAAAATATAGTATGGAATCATGGTTTAAAGATCCAAAACATGAATATTTCACCAAAAACAAGTAAGAAGAAAGAACTTAAACATGGGAATATCTTAAACATGAGAAAACAACATGATTACGTGGCTCAATTCGTAATTCGGGGATTTAACATGAAATAAATGGACCATGACATGGAAACTTGCAATTTAGAATATGAAATAGCGTAATTCACTTGAAAACACTTGTAGACATGAATTTTAATCGATTTAGCATGAAATTTTTTTATTTTTATTTTTTAGCATGAAATTCATGAATTAATTTCATAAAATAGGATAAGATTTACACTTGTAAGTTAAAACAAGGTTTTGGGGCTCAATGGGTGGAAGGGGCCCATTGATGAATACCCACATACCTCAATAGATAGTTTCTTGAAGTTTTTTTAGAGTTTCTTGAACTTGGAAGCTTGAACTCTTGATTTCTTGAAGGAAGAGTTTGGGTTTTGATCTTGGGAAAAACGGAGGGTTTCTTGAGAGTAATTTGAGTGAAAGGGAAAAATAATGCCCTTTTGGAAGTCCCAAATCATGTTAAGGATGAGTTAAGTTTAGGAAAATGACTCAAATGCCTCTTAGTTTAATGACTAAGGAGTTGGACGGAATAGCAGTGGCACGCTACGACCCCCAGTCAGAAGGAGCAAGCCTCGCGCCGTGGGCTTCAGTCTGGTGGAGCAAGCCCCGCGCCGCGGCACCTAGTCCGGCGGAGCATGCCCTATGTCTCGAGCTCATTACGGGGGTCTTCTGCTTTCATTTTCTAAACACACCCCTACGCCCGTCTAAAATCTTGAAACTCCTCTGAGACATACCTTCAACAACTCCGAACATAAATCAATTTAAAAATCAATGTCTCGAGGTCGAAAAGGCTAAAATAAAAATCATCGAAGTTTAGGGGTCTTGAAAATAACTAAGTCCTTAATACTTAGTGAAAATTTCAAGCCTTGGACCCTTTAAACATGCAACTATAACTAAACCAAGCTTAGGATCTTACGGGATATTACATTAATACTTAGGGTAAAGACATCAAATCCACCTTAAACTATATCTGAAAAGTCAAAGACACACCTAAACTATTGAAATGACCTAATACACACCTGTACTATTTAAAAATAAATTTATTTACACCTCAAAATATCACAATCAGATTTTTTTCTTGAATGTGTATACACGCGTTGACACATGTCATTAACATATTTTTTTCACTTATTTTTCTTTTTCCTAGATTAATCACTAGCACCACCCTTCCATCTACACCCCCTTTATTAATATAAAAAATTATATATATATATATATATATATATATAAATAATAAAGCTCCAAAACATCATCTTCTTCAATTTTTTTAGCTGGACGGAATAGCAGTGGCGCCCTGTGACCCTTAGTCAGGTGGAGCAAGCTACGTGCTGCGGGCTTCAGTCTGGTGAAGCAAGCCCCGCGCCGCGACACCTAATTCTGCAGAGCATGCCCCGCTCTGCAGCCCTATTGCGGGGGGTCTTCTACTTTCATTTTTCAAACACGCCCTTACGCCCGTCTAAAAATCTCTAAACTCCGCCGATACATACCTTTAACAACTCCAAACATAAATCAATTCAAAAATCAACGTCTCGAGGTTAAAAAGGCTAAAATAAAAATCATTGAAGTTTAGGGGTCTTAAAAATAGCTAAGTCCTTAATATTCAGTGAAAATTTCAAGCCTTGGACCCCTTAAATATGGAACTATAACTGAACTGAGCTTAGGATCTTACGGAGTATTACAATAATATTTAGTGTAAAGACGTCAAATCCACCTTAAACTATATCTGAAAAGTCAAAGACACACCTAAACTATTGAAATGACCTAATACACACCTGTACTATTTAAAAATAAATTTATTTACACCTTAAAACGTCACAATCAGATTTTTTCTTGAATGTGTATACACGCGTTGACACGTGTCATTAACATATTTTTTTCACTCTTTTTTCTTTTTTCCTAGATTAATCAGTAGCACCACCCTTCCATCCCCACCCCCCTCTATCTATCAAAAAATTTATGTATATATATATATAAAGCTCCAAAACATCATTTTCTTCGAATTTTTTTTTAATTTAAATCCGAGCAAAGCCTATTTATCGATAGAACACACAAATCCGATCGAGTGAAAGCAACTCGAATCAAACAAGCAAAATCACTTCAATCCTTTCATTGTTTCACACTTCTTCCGTCATTTTTGTGAAATTGAAGAAACCCAAAACCCACTTCGATAAAATTCGAGCAAATCACATCCCACTTCGTAAAATGCAAGAAACACATAATCCAATTCTTGAAATTCAAGAAACCCATAACCTAATTTAGTAAAATTCAAGTAATTCACAATCCAATTCTTAAATGCAAAAAACCCACAACTCAGCTTTATAATAATTCGATAAACCTAGAAATCAATTCACAAAATTCAAGAAACATAAAACACAATTTAGTAAAATGCAAAAAACTCAGAACCCAATTCGTGAAATTTAAGATACCCACAATTGAATTTGTAAATTTGAGCAACTCACAACTCAATTTTATAGAAGTCGTGAAACCCAGAGCTCAAATTTGCAAAATATGAGCAGAACCCAATTTCAAGTTTCAAACATTTCAATTCCCCAACTACCTGCCACAAAATGTCGAAAAAAAAGTTAAAATGATAAGTTTATTTGTGAACTCGTTGATGGATTGACAGAGCTTGAGAGAAGAAATGGAGCTAAAGACTTAGAAGTGGAGTTAACGAAGAGAGAAGACAATATGGAAGAAGAGAAAGAAGAAGATAAAAAAAACAGAAAAACAAATAAAAAGGTAAAGAAAGAAAATGAAATAAATATAAATAAAAAAATAATTAAATATAATTAGTTGATAAAATCTAATCGAATGATGAAATGTGTATGTTTTAATGAGATTTTAAGTTATTTATTTTTATTTTTTTGCTTTTCATGTGTGTGTGTGTAAGAATGTGATAACATATTCTTTGTCAGGTCAGCTTTGAGGGGTAAATAAATTCAAATAGTATAGGTGTGTATTAGGTCACTTTAATAGTTTAAATGTGTCTTCGACTTTGTAAAAATAGTTTAATGTGACTTTGATATCTTTTCCGTAATACTTATTGTAGGCTCATGAATAAAAAAAGAAAATATGTATCTTTCCAGAATCTATAACTTAAAACTAAAAACATAGAATAAATGTTATAATTCACATTCCTGTGTTTTGAATATTTTCAAAAACTTTTATCAGATGAATTTATTTCAAAATTAATTGATAAATTAACTATTACAATTTAAGAGGTACATATATGGATTTTAGAACTGAAAGAGTACTCGTCGATTCAAAATACAAATTTCATTTGTTTTCTTTATAATTGTAGCACAACTAAAAATAGATATCACCAAGAAAAATGTTGAAATCAAATACACTATTAGTGATAGATGTTCACCAATTATAAAAAAATTATGAGAAACTTTATAATATTTGATTATATACACATTTACATTGACAACTTCCATCTTTAATGTCTGAAAATCTTCATCGTTTACTGAGATGATAACATAATTGGGAGTGGCCATTGTCTTATTTGGCAGATCATTAATTTGAGACGTCTTAATTCTTCATCGATTGGAATCATGTCTTTAGAAAAAAATTTATAATTATTTTTTCAAAGAAAAGTTAAATATTTCAAACAAAAAATAGAAGTTTAAGGGTGTTGTGAATTAGTATCAAATTAGTATAATTTTAGTACCAGAACATTAATATTACTTGATTTTCATAATTCCTAAATATGCCCTTCGCTATGAAATCAAAGTAGGCAGTATTTGAATTTGGTTTTAAGTTGAGAATTTGTAGGTATGTGACTTGTCACAACCAAATAATCAATCTTGAACAACACTCATAAAATCATACTTGCAAAACACATGAAAACTATCAAGTCTACTATAATGCAGATCCTTGTTCAATCGATAACTAACAAATTTCGCAATTTCATAAAGCAATCATCCCCAAGAATACTGTTTATACTAACCTATATTAAATTTCTTACAAAAACTTTTCGAATATTAGTTGAGAATAAGAAGGTGTTTATAAAATAAAGAAGGTTAATACGTCACGACTCAAAATTGCACCATGATGACACCTGTTATAATACTCAGTAGGTAAAAATCTTTCACTAGCGAAATAAAAATCCTAAACCTTAAAAATAAAATTCTCTCTAGCTGACCACCATGGCCACCTCTTCCGGTGGGGTAATCCCACTATAAAATCCTAAACAGTTGAGTATCATTGATAAGGGAAGTAGTTTAAATACAAAGGTAGGGGATAAAGAATCATATGAAAATATTGTGAAGCCCAAGAATAACTATGGTAAAGAGCTTAAGGTACCATCGAAACTAGTTGTATTAGTTGAAGGAGAGCCGAGCATAACCTGGAAGTCATCAAAATAAGGAGTCTAATAATACAGGAGAATTTACAATTTGCAATTATTGGCAAATTCTCCTATGGAAAACTGGATATCATTGAGTTGCAAAAATCAATACCTAATCAATGTGGAATTAAATGATATTGCAATATAGGAGTATTGGATTCAAGAATGTTCTTATTAGATTGGAAATATTGAAGGACTATGTAAAGTTGTTATCAACGTCTGCATATTACATAAAAGCTAAGGATAGGTTCTGGCAGATGCACACCCTTAAGTGGGATCCTTGGTTTGTGACGGATGTGGAAACAACAATTGGAGTTGCATGAATTTCATTTCCTGATTTTCCACCTAACTTCTTTGCAAAGGAGGCAATTTTCTCAATAGCTTCAGCCATTGGCAAACTATTAACGATTGATCTAATAACAAAAAACCAGACAAAGCCAAGTTGTGCAAGTGTGAAGGTGAAAGTCGATATGATAGCAGAATTGCTTCAAAGAGTAAGAATTAATGTGAAAGATGATGATACTAGGTTGTAAAGTCAAAATAAATTCAAATATAGTATAACTACATGCCAAAATACTATAAGGAATGCAGTCTATAGGGACATGATGATAACACATGTTGAAATAAACATCCAGAGTTACATGAAGAAAAAAAAGGAGCAGAGGAGACAAGTGCAGTAACAAATGAAAGAAATCAATGGCCAGCAAGGAGAAGATAATATAAAGAAAGGGGGAAATACTTACAAACAATAATGGTTTACCAGAAAGAGCAGATACAAAAAAGATAAATATGACCATATAGTTGGGGAAGTGGAAGCAGAAGTACAGAAAGAAGTTCCTGTGTCTAGTACGTTTGAAGCTTTAACAAGTAAAGAGAATCAAGATTATGACAAGGAGAATGAGAAAGATAAAAGTACTAAAGACTGGGTAACTAATAGTTTTAGGAAAATTGATTCAAATAAAGAGATAGAGGAAGAATATGCAAACATAGAGAAAAAGAAGAATCAGGCATCAGATAAAGAAGAAAGAAGAGAAGATAGTCAACAAGAAAACACCATAGTGCCAATAAATCAAGTGCAGAATGAAAACATGGCAGATGTTAAGCAGTTAGATGAAATGAAAGCAAGAGTGAAATAGGATGAAATGACATAGTTGGCAATAATAAAGCATCAAAATACTGAAGAAGCAGATAAGGTAATTGAAAACATATTACCTTTAGCAATCCAGGTGGAGAATCAGACAGAGTGCAACAATGTGGAAAATGCTAACTTGGATAAAGGAGACTTGACCAACACCATTGAGAAGATAGAAGTGAAAGGTAACTTATCTTCGAGGTAGATAGAGATGATGAAAACAAATCAGGGTGTATAGAAGAACAAAGATAAAAGAGTTAAAAACTCCTCAATGCAGACAAGGAATTCAGTAAAAAATAAGTCTAAATGAATGCTTTAATCTAGAATATCATATCAGTGAACACTTAGAAAGCATTTACTAAACTTATTACTCTACAAAAAAAATACCACTTCTCATTCATAGACTTAATGGAGACTTTCCAAGAAAATAAAACTATTGATGAATACAGAAGAAGATTAAGCATGGAGAATAGAGTTGCAAACCTCTCTGTCAAAATATGGGTTTTCACTAAAGATTTTGTTGGCTGTGTTGTAATAAAAGATGAAGAGCCATAACTGACCATTCAATTGGACAGTCAGGAAACATGTATTATAGTTGTGGTTACTCTGGTATATGCTAAATGCACTCAACAGGAGCAGTTATGTTTATGGGATTCACTTGTAGAAATGGCCCAGACAATGCAAAATCCATGGATGATAGAGGGAGATTTCAATGTAATTGTAATTAAGAGGAGAAATTAGGAGAATTACTAGTCACAGTGGCTGAGACAAAATATTTCAAGAATTTTATTAATCTATATAGAATGGAGGATCCAGGTTTCAAAGGTAGTAAATATACCTGATGGAATGGAAGGACAGATGGAGAGTGTATATTCAAACGATTGGATAGAGTGCTTTGTAATGATAAACTACAAAATCTTTTTTCAATCCTTGGAGTGGAGCATTTGTTTAGAAGTGGATCTGATCACACTCCTCTAAAGATTCATTTCAGCACAGTGGAGAAAACTATTCACTAACCATTTAGGTTTCTGAATATGTGGCTGAAAGAGCAAATATGTTATGAGAAAATTAAGGAAAATTTGGAAACTGAAGTAATGGGTAATCCTTTTATTGTGTCTCATCACAAGTTGAAAAGTGTTAAAAATGCTTTGACAAAATGGAGTAAAAAATATTTTGGTAATATCTTCCAAAAAATTGCAACATTAGATGAGATCATCAGAGTCAGAGAGAAACAGTTTGAGGAAAATACATCAGGCAATAATAGACAGATATTGTTTAAAGAACAAATAGAATTAAACTTATAATTGAAGAGAGAAGAGGATTTCTGGAGGCAAAAGACAGGGTTGGAATGGTTTAAAGATGGGGAAAGAAACACTAAATTTTTTTATGCTATTGTGAAAGGAACAAGAAGTAGACTGAAAATAATAAGAATTCAGAATGATGAGGGGGAGTGGATGGAAAATCATAAAGACGTTGTTGAGGAAGCTATTAGTTTCTTTAAGAGACAATTTTCTAAAGAGAAAGAAATAGTTGAATTTTACATGCTAAATGAACTACCTACTGTAGTGACTGCTGAATGGAATGAAGCTATGAATAAGTTTCTAGAGATCCAAGAAGTTAAGGAGGCTGTCATGGGGCTGAATAGGAACAGTGTAGGAGGACCTGATTATATGATAAGAGTATTTTTTTCAGGATGTCTGGGAGATTATGGGTCAAGATATCTATAATATGATTATAACTTTCTTTTGTGGGTTTGAATTACCAAAATTTATGACTCACACAAACTTGAGATTGTTACCCAAGAAGCTAGTGGTTAACATATTTTCGGATATGAGTCCAATATCTTTGAGTAATTTTATGAATAAAATATTTTTCAAAATTATTCATGAGAGAATTAAAAGGGTTCTGCCTTCTATTATTTCAGATGAGCAAGCAGGATTTGTTCAGGGAAGAAGCATTGCTGAGAACACATTGATAGTTCAGGAAATTATCACAGAAATTAGGAAAAGAAGTAGAAGTTCTATTCTGGTAATAAAGCTAGACATGATGAAAGCTTATGACAGAGTTGATTGGTTGTTTCTTACTAAAGTATTGAAGAAGGTGGGATTTAGTGAGTTGATGATTGATATGGTATTCAGATTAGTTGGAAACAACTCGTATTCTATTCTATTAAAAGAACAACCTAATGGTTTTTCAAATCCTCTAGAGGTTTGAAATAAGGAGATCCACTATCTTCTACTCTATTTATTATTGCAGCAGAAAGGATGTCAAGAGCTCTAAAGTCTTTAATGGCTTCTAAAGATTTTAAACTATTTGGAATGCCAAGAGGAAGTCCTAAGGTAAATCATTTTGCCTTTGCTGATGACATGATAATTTTATGCAAAATTGATCTACAATCAATGCAGAAAATGACCAGTACACTAGAGAAGTATGAAAGAGTGTCAGGTCAGAAGGTTAATAAGGAGAAAAGCTCCCTGTATTTACGTAAGGGAGTTTCTCAAGGTGTTGTGGTATTAGTTGAAGTGGTTACTGTAATCATGAGAAAGGATTTTTCTTTCACTTATATTGTTGACCAATATTCCATATGAGAAATAAGACGGATTATTATCAATCTATGATGAGCAAAATTAGTGGAAAATTTTAAGGCTGGAAAAGAATGCTTTTATCTTATGGGGAAAGAGCTATTCAGATCAAACATGTCCTACAGAGTATCCCAATCCACTATTTATTTGTCATAAATCCCCCTTTAAATATACTCAATACAATTTAAAGAATGTTTGCTTAATTCTTTTGGAGTACTCATATAGGAGGAAAGAGGAGACATTAGGTTAAATGGAGAAAACTTTGTTTGCCTGAGGAAGAAGGATGTCTGGGGTTCAGAAACATCAAAGATGTCTCAATGAACTTATGCTGCAAACTGTGGTGGAGTTTTAGAACCAAAGACTGTATTTGGAGTAGATACATGCAGAAGAAGTATTGCAGAAATAAGCATCCAAATGAGATAGTGTAGAAAACTGATGCTGGATCTCAGGTATGGAAAAAGATTTACAGGCAAGGAATCTGGTGGAGCATCAAATTTTTGGAGGATAAAAAAAGGAAATTCAAATCTTTGGTTTGATAATTGGACAATGGAAGAAGATTTGTATACATTTGTGCAGAATTCAAGGGAATGGGACATTCAATATCAATAAGTAAAATATTTGATTCATAATGGAGGCTGGAATTCACAATTAGTGTATCAGGTATTTCCATAAAAAGTTGCAGAACACATCATAGAATCCATCAGAATTCCAGATAGTAGAGAGAAAAGCCAGTCCAATATGGATGCTTGATTCGAATGGCAGATTCACTGTCAAATCAAATTAGAATTATATTATACAAAGGGAGGAAAGGAATGTAGTTTATAAAAAATATTTGGGTGAAAGGTTTACCTTTTAAAATGGCATTCTTAATGTGGAGATTTTGGAAGGGTAAAGTTCCTGTTGATGATAATTTGAGAAGATGGGGAGTTGAAGGGCCAACTAGATGCTGGTGTTGTCCAAGCCTAATCAAGAAACCATTTCATATGTGTTTTTAAAACCAGGCGCTGCTAACAGGAATTGGTCCTATTTTTCTTCTTGTACAGGTATCACTATGCAGGGAGCTAGCCTAAGAGAGCTTATTAACTACTGGTTGAATGCTGAAAATCAGGGAGCAACTAAAGCATACTATCAGTCAATTCCCAGCATGATTTTATGGGAGTTGTAGTGTAATACCCCAAAAAAATCTAAACGATTATTAGAGCCATGTACCAAGCTCATGCATAGTACATAATGATTCTTTTATAGTTTTATGAGTAATTTAGATGTATATTAAGGCTTTAAATAACTCCCAGCTATCAGATTAATCAAAACATTCCTTACCGATTGAATTCTTGAGAAGGATATTGGTATAGTCAACTTCAAATGAGCATATATCTCATTATACTTGAAATTTTTAATCTCTTGACCTATCAACGGATGGATAATTGAATTAGCTTTCCAACGATACCAATTTCACCTAAATCTAATTTCGGAGCAAAGGGTTATTCCTATTTTACACTAGTATGTCAGGCTGAAAATAGTGTGACGACATTCGTGGTAGCTTACCACATTTGTGATGCCCTATCACGAAGGACGTCAACCTTAGGCAGAAACCAGCTCCTAAGTGATGACATTTGTGGTAGCTTACCATATTTTTGATGCCATATCGCAAATGTCGTCAGCCTTAGGCAGAATCCAGCTTCTGTGTGACGATATTTTTTACGGCTTACCACATTTTTGATGCCATGTCACAAATGTCATCAGCCTTAGGCAGAATCCAACTTTTGTGTGATGACATTTTTGACGGCTTACCACATTTTGGACGCCTTGTCACAAATGTCGTCAGCTATTATTTTCAGCAACTGAAAATTTATTTCATAAGGGTATTTTGATCTTTTTCCTTCACTTCCCACGACTTATAACCCTAAAGAGGAGTAATTTTTCCCATTTTTCTTCAGTTAAGCATCTCAAAAATCCTCTTTTACACTTTCAACCACAAGATTAGGGTTTTCTCTCAAGATCATCTCCTCAGGAACAAAAACATTCTTTCCCAAAGGGGTTAAACCCTAGTTAAGAAAAATCAAGGGCAAGCCTAAGGATTTCTTCAGGAACCTTCAGAAACATTAGATCTCTTTCAAGATCAAGCTTTAAGGTATGCGTAGTGTTCATCTATGGATTCAATTCGTTTATAGAGCTCAAGAATCATGCTTTTAAATGTTATTTTGTAAACTTTTTGAGGTGATATGAGTATGTACTTGTTGATGATTGTTGTTTAAGTTTCAAGATGATGTCTAAAGGTGTTTTCATGGAATATATGTGGTTGTTAGTTGAAAAACACAAACTTTGGGTGGTTTGATATGATGCAAGTATGAAATCCACCTATGCCTTAAAAAATGCATGCAAGATGTTTGATAAAATGCCTAGGATGCTAGAAATTCATATTTACATAATTCCATGATATCTAAATGACAAGTCCATTTTAGCTACACACTTCAATATGGATTTCCATGCTATTTATGTGTTGTTATAGTTGTGGTATGAAACATGTATGATAATGGAGATATGAATTATGTACATGAAATATATCCATGCTTTCCCCTACCATGTTTGAGATGTTGAATAAATACATGAAGTATAATATCTCCTACTTATGATATTGTGAATTGTGGAGTCCGATCTTGTGATCAAGTCGTGTCATGTGTGAGTCAGTTTCATTCTATCGAGTCCTGGGGGTATTCGTACCCGAAAAATATAGCTGTGTGCCTAGAGCCATGTCGTGTTTTCACGATACTCTCATTCAAGCCATGACCTATAGAAATCAGTCAGTCATGTAACTTAGGAAAACTCAGTAATCTTAGTAGTTCAGTATTCTCAGTAATCTCAGTGCTCAATAACCTCAGTGATCACAGTAAGTCTCAGTAACTTCAGTACTCTTAATCAGTCCTCAGAACTCATTATATTCCATCTGTCATTAGAATCCAGTAAACTCAGTTTTAGCTCCGCTAAATAATACCACTATTTTCAGTTCAGTTAATTAGTATCAGTTCAGTAAATCAGTTCAGTTAAGTTATTTAGTTCAGCCCAGTTATTCAGTTCAGTGTCTTTCAGATGGGAGTAAGATTCAGCACCGAGTGAGCCTAGGGATGGGGACTCACCTGCTAGATTAGGATTGAGATCCTTAGAAGCAATCCCTAAGTTCTAGAACTACGTATCTAGCGTAGGTACGAGATGTCACCCGTTAGATAGGACTGACATACTCAGGGGTCACCCGTTAGCATATTTATATGTATAGAACTGATCCCAGAAGTGACCCGCTAGATTAGGACTGACTTCACAACAGATGTCTTTACTGGTGGCGCGGTACTGAAGGGCAGAGATTGGACCCCAGTCAGCTTAGCTTGGGGCATATCGGTTAGATAAACACATCTCACAGTTTCAGTTACAGATTCAGGACTGTCAGATACAGTCAACTCAGTTCAGTAGTACAAATTCAATACTGTTAGAGACAATCAATCCTTATCATTATAAATAGACTTCAAGATCACCCATTAGACAGGACTGATCTCAACTATAGTTAAACAGTATCAGAATCATCAGATTTAAAGATCATCCGCTAGATAGGACTGATCTCAAATTCAGTTATTCCATATAAAACAAAACTTAGATAGTTCCATCAGAACTTAGACTGTCAGATACAGTCGCTCAATATCAGTTACATCAGTTAGGCCAATCATCACAGTTATATCAGTTATATCAGTTTTCTGAACTCATGTATCAATCATATCAGTTATCAGAATTCATAATATCAGTATTCAGCTTCAAGACTGCCAGACACAGTCAACCAGACTAGTTCTTCATTATTCGAACTGTCAAAAATAGTCGTTCATCTATTCAGTATCTCAGTATCAGTACACTCATGTTGTCAATATTCAGACTCAGTAGTCAGTATCTTCACGAGTTCAGTTACAGTTATGTATGCATGTACACGTTCATATTAGTCAGCATTGTTCATGCATCTAACCCTTTGCATTTAGCCTATCTCACTCGTATACTCAGTACATTCAGACGTACTGACGCATTTGCGCTATGGTGCTTTCTCTTATGTTACACCATAGGTTCAGAGGCACGAGCTCCAGAGCAGCAGTAGCATTCCAGTTTTCAAAGTTTGCAGTTAATCCTTCTCATTCGAGGACGATATGATTATCACTATATTTGCTATTCAGTTGCTGGATAGATTTAGTTGGAGACATGTTCCTTCAACTCCTTATTCAGTTCAGTTAGAGGCTTTCATACTAGATATCAAATTAGATATTCAGATCTCGTTATTTTCAGTATTTATGACTTATTTTGGTATTGTTATACCTTTTTCAGACATTTTATTATTAGATGTTTATTCAGTTCGAACCTTATGGCCTTTCATGTTCATGTTTCCGCATTTTATGATATATTATGCAGTATACAGGTACAAATATCAGTCATGGGTTAGCTTGTGGTCCTTTGGGGTCATGAGCACCGTGTAGCATTCCGATTCAGAAAATCGGGGTGTTACATGTGGAGAAGAAGAAACAGTGCTAAACATGATGGAAAAACTTTGTCAACTTATAAAGTAATATTCAATTTCAATAGAAATATTGGTTTATTTCTCAAGGTGAGAAACCCTAGAAAAGTTTTTCCATTGTTGTGGCTAAAAATACATCAACAACTAGAGCAAAAGTGGTCAACAATTAAGCTAACAAAGGTTGAGTGGCAATTTCCAGAAGAAGGTTGATTGAAGTACAATACAGATGGAGCTTCTAGAGGTAATCCAGGGGTAAGTTCTTATGCTTTATGTCTGAGAGATGAAAAAGAGATTTATGGTTTGCACAAGGAGCAAAGATTGCAGATACCACTAGCATGGAGGTAGAAGCATATGTTATGCTTCAAGCAACAATCTATTATGATCTGTCCAATCTTAATAAGGTAATTTTTCAAACGGATTCTCTTATTATGCTAAAGGTTTTAACTAAAGAGTGGAAATGCCCATGGAATGTGTTAGATTATATTGAATAAATTACTGAGCTATTACATGATAAACAAGTAAAATTTCGACACATTTTAAGGGAAGAGAATCAGTTGGCAGATCATTTAGAAAACACAACAATAGATAATGAAGGATTCAACATAACAACATTTCAGCAACTACAAGTCAATGGAAAGAAAATCCTTAACAGTGCTAAGCTACAGTGTCCATACATAAGAGCGTCACTGAAAAAACGATGAAAAAGCTGAAGGCTATACCTAACAGAGCTAAAAGAGCTTACAAGCATCTATGTACAACCCAATAGGGCAATCACAAACACCAAAAACTGACTAGCCTATACAGAATCAGCCATCAAAAAAGGACTTTAGGTAAAGGAGGAAGGTCGAGTGAGTTTGACTTAACCAATACACCTGAGAAGCAAAAAACAGTTCAAAGAATAGCGGGTTCGAGCATCCCTTATCTCCCTCCCAGCCAGATCTGTCAACAAGTTTGAAATAAAGAGAATAAGGGGATTTTACAGAGAAGAGAAGTGAGCAGAAAGCAGAAGATATTACTTACTTAGATATGCAATCCATTTTAGGGACTTACAACCCTCATTTTAGCACCAAAAAAGAAGAACCATCCCATCCACAAGAGAACTCAGGTGAGAAAGAGCATAAGCAGAAGAATGCAAGTTAAAGACAAAAAGAGAGAGCTGAACAGATGGAGTCAAGTATACAATTGGGTAAAGTACTTACTTTTGAGAGCTATTGATAGCAGGATTTTGCAATGTCTCAGGCGCAGTGTTGATAATCCAGAGAACCAACATGACAAATTGAAGATTAAAGGCCGCCGACTCCATGGAACTTCACCTAAAAAAGAGCTGCAATGACAGAAGAGACAACAAATAACATTTGAAAACCCCAAAGAGATTTATATATGTCTGAGTTTAGAGGGTTTGGGCCGGGCTTTTTGTTGGTCCGAATTATGTAGGCCCGATGCATTGGCAGATTTTAGATGGTTCAGTCCATTTTTGTAATAGACCTTTTAATTTTTTGTTGACTTATTAATAAAATTTCAAATTAATTTAAAAAAAATAGTAGGTAAGTTAAATCCTACATCGAGATAGAATAAGTAGCTACTAGAAAAAATAAAGAACAATAGGACAAACTAACTGACTATATAGATAAATACATATAATAAGCATCCATAAATAATATATGATTTAAAAGAATAAATATACAAACATCTCTCAAGATCTGGTGTCACTAGTACACCAGCCACTAAATACAATGAATATATATATATATATATGTGTGAAGAAAATAAATCAACTCTGTATATCAAGAGCTCAGCACAAATCCTAATCAACATCGTCAACAAAATCTTCTTTAAAATTATTTATAAAAAAATCAAAGGGCTACTTTATGATCCCATTTCTCCAAAACAAAGCTAGTTTTGTGCAAGGTAAAAGCATATTAAAAAATATATTGATATAAGAAATGATCACTGAGATAAAAAAAGAAGAAAATCTTATAATTTAGTTATTAAGCTAAGCATGAAAACTGTGTATGAACAACTTCATCATTATTCTTAATCAAAATCTTGAGAAAAATAAGATTTTAAAAAAGAATAATTGACATGGTATTTAGATTACTGAGCAATAATTGATACTCAATTCTTTTAAACAGACAATCTAACAGTTTCTTTACCTCTTCTAGAGGGCCGACACAAAGAAATCCTTTTATCTTCCATTTTGTTCGTTTTAATTGCAAAAGTCATGACGAGGTTATTAAATTCTTTGATGCTCAACAAGGAATTTAAAAGAATTGGCATGCCAAGAAGGAATCCTAGAATCAGTTATCTTTACTTTGTAGATGACATAATTATTTGCTAAAGTCTAGACATTGTAGATGGTATTGGATTACGGGAGTATGACAAAATTTATGTATATGAGATCAATAAAGTCAAGAGTGTCATTTACTTACATGACAAAGTTCCTAAAAGAGTAGTGATTACAACAAATAAGTGCCTACTAGAATTGAAAGGAAGGAATTTTCCTTCACATACCTAGGTTGTTCCATATTTCATATGAAAGCAAAGTATACTACAAGCAAATTATTCATGAGATTAGCCCATAATTACAAACCTTGAAGGAAAATTTGTCCGATTGGGAAAGAATTATATTTATTAAGCATGTTTTGGTGAGTATTCACATTCACGGCTTTTCAGTAATGAATTCTCCCAAAATGTTCTTAATTAAATTAATAAGATGATGGCTGAATTTTCTTGAAGCAGTTGTATATGAGGACGACGCAGACACTAGACTAGGTGGAATAATCTATGCCTATCAGAAGTAGTGAGGAAACTGAGTTTTTAAATTTTTGCATGATGTATCTATGAAATTATTCTGCAAGAATTGGAAAAACTTTAGATTTAAATCTATTGTATGGAGTGCCTACATGAGTAATAAGTACTACTAGAAGATTAATTAGAACTTGGTGACCTAGAAGACTGATTATAATGGTTTCAAGTATGAAAAAAAAAATCTACAAGCTAGAGACCTTATTGAGCATCAAATATGGTGGCAATCTATTACGATTTTCGCATAGATGTGATATGACAATTGAACATGACTTAGTGCATTAACTATCTAACCTCAAAAGTCTTTATTTTTAATGATAGTATTTAGAATATGGGGGAATTGGTTAGGGAAGGTAGATGCCATGAACATCTATATTTATAATATATTAAAAGTATGAATAACCTTAGAAATATTGTTTGAATTTTTTGTCCTTCATTAAAAATTCTTATTTTAGACAAAATCGTCTTTTCACTATTTTTCTAATATTTAAGAGTTAAAAAGTAATTAAATATATTTGTGGTAAAACTATCCTTATTAGAATTTATCAGAATTTCAATATTTTTTCTAATTTAAGAGTTGAAAAATAATTAAATAGATTTATGATAAAATTTTTGCTTATTAGAAGTCATCAAAATTAATGACAACAAATACTTTTTTCATTGGAATTCTAAATCAACGAAATTTAATTTTAAGAAGATTTGAAAATCTAGAAATAAATATAAAATTATTAGAATAAGAAAAATTTAAGAAGTGTCAGATTTTTAAAAGTTGTAAATACGTAATAAGAATGTAATCAATGATTTTGTAAAGATTTGACTTTAAAAATAAAGAAAAAATTTAAATATAAAAAAAATCATAACACAAATATTGTTCAAATTAATGCGTCTCTCTTAGTCCGTGGCAACAAGAAAAACAAGTACTATATGGCAAACGCAAAAGTAATGATCCACCAACCACTTGAAACTTCGGGTGGTAAAACATATATGTGTATATGTTTATGTTTACATTAATATATTAAAGTGTGAAAGATTTTTGAAAAGTGATTTGAACTTTTACACTTTATTAAAAATCTCCGCAATAGGCAAAATCATTTAATTTTAAATAATCAACATTACACGTGCTAGGCATGTGCAGTTAAACTAGTAATTTAAATAACATCTTGCCACAAGAATTATCAGACTACATCATCTAGAAAATTCAACCTCCAATAGACATAAAGATGATGTATAAGCCTTGGTTGATACTAGAGTCTAAAGGAGAATTTACTATCAAGCTAGCTTAGGATTATATAAGACACAAGAAGCAATCAAATAAAATCCTAAAAGACATATGGGTGAAAGGTCTGGCATTGAAAATTGCTTTCTTTATGGAGATTATTTAAGTTCATAATCTTAGTGGATGATGGGATAAGGAGATGACGTTATGAATTACCTTCTAAATGTTGGTGTTGCATAGTCCAGACCAAGAAACTATATCCGACCGCTTTCTATACTCTCCACTACTAATAGGAATTGCTCTTATTTTTATTCTTAATATTGAAGAACAAAATCTAAGGAAGATCATTATGCTATGGTGAAATGCAGTAGTAAAACAAGGAATAAAGCTCCATTTCATAGAAATCCCAAGAATAATAGTCTAAGAAATTTGGAAAAGAAGAAACAATAGCAAGAATGAAGGAGTTCAGATCTCAGCTTGCAGAATCATTTACAATGTCACTAAAACATTGCACACGTTGCTCAGAGTTAAAAGACTTTCCATGAAGTGCAAAAACTTATTGCCTCCAAATGCACACACAAGTATATATAGTCGTACAAGTAATATAGTGACTCTTACGAACTCGATATCAACACATAAAGACTTGTGACTTAGCAAAATATCCTATTCAAGTAATACTATGAAATTAAACAAGTGCAATTGTAACCAAAGAAACTATTGATTTTTATTATTTTAAAATTAATAATAAAAGCAATGCAGTAAGTAATGTGTTGTATATAGTAATTATGAGAATTGCAGGGTTAAGGCATGATTTTCAATCTTGCATAACAATACTTTCTCATCAATTAAGTCGTCTATTTGATTGTTGATTTATGGGGTTAATAGTAAGATTGTGGTCTTCTGAACCTCTAATATTTTACCTAAATTGATCTTGCAACTACATTCTGCAAATTGTTTTTAGAAAAGTGGAAACAAGTTTTACTTATTTCCACTTTTTTCCTACTTCAATTTCAATTTTTTTTTATTGTTACAAATAACCCTCTTTTTTTATTTTTACAAAAACACCATATTAACTGCAGCCAACCACCAAAGTTAAATGTCTAACTATCACATGCAAAATACGTACTCTAAACTAGTTATCGATAAAATATGCAAAAAAACGTACTGTAGATTAAAATTAATAAGTCAAATACATGCTTAATAAATACACTCAAACCTCATGAATAATTGGTCTTCTGGCTCATGAAGAACTCACTGACATTATGAATAAAAACTGATTATTCTCAAAATTATTGTCTCCTCTCACATTTGTTTGTATCTTGTAGGTAAATTAGTTAAATTAGATTATTTTGATAATTTTTTAAAATTGAGGGTCTAAAATTATATTTATAAAAGTCTTTTCCAAAGTCTGCAAAAAAGATTATAAAAAGATGTGCTCAAACACAACTCCAACTTCAACTCCAATATCAACTCAAACTTCAAAAAAATTTAATTTTTATGGCCAAACGCCTACTATGTATTTTTGACCCTTTGACTCAAAAAACAAAGAAACTGGACATTAGAAGGTAACCGAAAAAAGGTTTCTTAATCTAGTGGAACTCATTAGGTATTTGGGCATTTTTCCAATCGGTCCAAAAAGAGAATAACTCTGTTCTGAAAGGGCACACAAATAACTGACCCAAATAACTCTTACTGATTAAAAACATCAGGTTTGTTCTTATCAATTGATTTACAAATTATCTTTCCACTTGTAGGAAGTTAATCAATGGCAAAGAATGATGAATGAGCTAATAAATTCTCTCAGCTGTGGAAACTGAACGCAAGAAAATAACAATAACGGTTATATTGTCTTTGCTGCCTCGTTCTGCAGCTTCTGTTGCTAACCTCTTTGAACACATTCCAGGCTCTTTTACTGTGTCTCTGATTATGTTCACCACATCTCTCTCACTAACAACATCCCAAAGGCCATCACTCGCCATTACCTGACAAATTCATTTACACGTAAATAAGCAAATCAACATTACCCTTTTTCCTTCTATCATCACTATAAACATTTTAACACAAACGAAACAGCACCAGAACTGTAACATCGTAACTTGCATGACTACATATATATTATTCAACTACAGGAGCGATTAATCGAGTGTTGTTTATCAACCTTGGTACAGAGAATCCAGCAACATTATCAAGTCAAGATTAGAAGCAAACTGGCGACAAGAATGTCCATATAACAGAATAAAGGAGACCAAGGAAAGAGGAAAAATAAAGAAAAAGGGGATTCACGAGATAGTGTGCTCTCTCTATATAAGTGGCTACATATCTCTCACCACATACCTAGAGGGACCCTAATGTCCTATTTTCTCCTTTAGAATTATTCCAGCCAGACTGGCTGACAAATGATCCATCAAGTTATTTGGAGATACAGAAATAGAAAGCTAGCTAACACTTGACCAAAAAAATGTTTGAAGCTAAATGTGGAGGGGAGGACACTCATCCTCTTAATACAAGACCTCCACTACCTTGCTCAACTGGTGAGAGAGGGCATGAGTCAGGGTCTGACCAACTATGGTCAGAACGTATGGATGACTACGATGAGAAGCATCTTCAGTCAAGGTCTAGCAACCAGTTGGTCAACTTATCACATTATCTCTCGAGATGATAGAACGGGAAAAGACCCTGGAGGCCTTGAGAGGAGGCCTTGAGAGAAAGCAACAGGGAAATGGAAAACATCCCCTCCCTGAAAGCTCCTCATACAGAGGTCGTCACTCTAGAAAAACCTCTTTCCCACTTGTTCGAGGACCTTATCAGCGAGCTCCTGCTAATCCATCTACCTCTGGAGCTCAACAAATTCGATCTAGAACTAAAGCTCCCAGGAACAAGAATCTTTTATTCCACAAAACTAAACTCACTATCCAAGAAGAGGAAGGAACCAATGACTGCGTCTCCTCCCCTCCTAGACAGGGGCAAGGGACAAATGGAGAATCTCCAACCAATTCAGGTCAATTCCATGATGAACATCATAATATGGAATGTAAGAGGGGTAAATAATGCCGAGTTTAGGAGACATTGTCAAGCCATGATCAACATTCACAAGCCCACTCTCCCTGCTTGAGACCTGCATGGTTGACCACAAAGCTATTACTCAGACTCTTGGGTTTAACAGTCAAATCCAATTCCCGGCCACTGGAAACTCTGAGGGTATTGTCATCATGTGGGACAGTACCTCCCTTTCCATCTAGGATATTGTTGTCCACCCTCAGGGCATCTACCTTCTAATTGGTTTTTTAGCGTCATTTATGCAAGTATTGGTTTCTTTGCTAGACAGTCTCTGTGGGACTATCTCACAAACTTTGCTCATTCCCTTAATACCTCCAATAACACACACACACACACCACCTCGGCCTCATTGGGGAGACTTCAATGAGGTTCTTAGGGCCTCGAAGAAGTTTGAAGGAAATGGTATTAATAGGAATAGAGTCAATGCCATTTGGAACTGCATCAACCAGTGTAAACTGATTGACCTGGGCTTCAAAGGTAGTAAGTTCACCTGGACGAATAAGAGGTACAGAAATAGAAGGTCTCTGATTTTAGAAAGATTGGATAGATGTTTTGCTAATGAAGATTGGCTCCATCTTTTCTCGGATACTTCTGTAACTCACCTCCCTAGGACCCACTCTGACCATTGCCCTCTTCTAGTTAGTCTCCACCCCCTCCCCCCAAGCCCACTCCAAACCTGAAAAACCCTTTAGGATTGAGTCCATGTGGTGCTCCCATCCTAGTTTCATACAGGTTATCCATAACTCTTTTGGCAATGAAATCACCCTCGTTGAAGCTACCACTTTTTTTTTAAGATCAGGCCAAGATTTGGAATAGGCAAACCCTTGGTAATATCTTCAAAAAAAAAAAAAAAGGAAAATCTTAGCAAAGGTTTTTGGCATCCTGAAGCACTCCAGCTACCCTACCAGTCTTTTCCTTTATGCGCTGGAAAGGAAATTCATTAAGGATTTCAGTCTCATCCTTAGGCAAGAGTAGAAATTCTGGAGACTCAAATTCAGAATAACCTGGCTAGCTGAGGGAGACTCAAACACCAAATTCTTCCATACCTCTACCCTCAATACAAGGAAAAGAAACAGGATTAATGCTCTGAAGGATGATGGTGGTAACTGGATTACCTCCACTGAAGCCATCAATCATTATATTGTCTCTTATCATAACTCTCTCTTCATGACTGATCACAACTCTTCCTTCATGAAATATCAAGCTAATCCATCTTCTAGAGGATCTCTCTTCCGATGATCACTACCTCCTAGATAGTATTCCCTCAATGAGGAGATTAAGAGCACCATCTTCTCCTTTAAACCTGATAAGACCCCTGGTCCGAATAGACTCCACCTTTTGTGTACCAAAAATACTGGCAGATTCTTGAGGCCTCAGTCATCAAGTTTTGTGAAGAGACCTTCTCTAAAGGCATAATGGATCCAAAGGTGAACTCCACTTAACTTTGTCTCATTCTTAAATGCCTTAATCTTCTAGTTTCAAAAACTTCAGGCCTATAGGGCTGTGTAACACCCAATACAAGCTTATCACCAAAATAATGGGTAGGAGACTTAGACCCCATCTAGCTAAGATTATTAGTACTAGTTAAGCCAGCTTCCTTCCTAACAGAAGGACCTCGGATAATGCTATCATTGTCCAGGAAGTGATCTCTCACTTCCAAAAAATGAGAGGTAATCAGGCTAGTATAGTCCTTAAAATTGACTTAGAAAAGACCTTTGACATAATTGAATGGTCCTTCATTAGACAAGCTCTTTATTTCTTCAATGTCCCCCCAAGTTGTTCTCCCTCATCATGTCTTGCATCTCCTTTTCTACCATTTCAATCCTTATCAATGGGGAGAAAACAAATTTCTTCCAGCCCACTAGAGGAATTAAGCAAGGAGATCCTATATCCCCTTACGTTTTTGTTATGTGCATGGAACTCCTTTTTAGGAAAATTGACTATGAGATAGATACCCTGAACTTGCACCCCATCTCTATCAGCAATAGAGAACCCAAATTATTTCATTTTTTCTTTGCTGATGACTTGATCTTATTTGCTAAAGCCACTAGAAGCAACTGTGTTACTATCTCAAAGGTCCTCCAGGCTTTTAGCTCTCATTCAGGGCAAAGAATCAATCATTCAAAGTCTAAAGTCCTTTTCTCTAAGAATTGTCCCTCCAATACCAGGAACCAGCTTTCTAATATCCTTTCCATTAGAGCTTCTGATAGTTTTGGCAAATATCTTGAATTCCCTATCTTCCACAAGGAACCTGCTAATAAGGACTTCAACTTCATCCTGGATAATCTCAATACTGACTAGTTGGAAAGTAAACCTCTAGAGTATGGCTGGTAGGGTAACCTTGGCTAAATCCTCTCTTAACATCATCCCAACCCAAGCTATGCAGTATACTTTCCCTCCCTAGTACTATCCTCTCCCAGATTGGCAGAATTCAACAAAATTTTATCTGGGGGGCCACCTCTGAGAAAAGAAAATTGCACCTCTTAAGCTGGGATTCCATTTCCAAACCAAAATACGAGAGGGGGTCTTGGGATGCAGAGAGCCAAAACTCGAAATGATACTTTCAGTGCTACTTTGACCTGGAGATATTACCATAAACCAAATAGCCTGTGGGTTTCCACCCTCAGGAGCAAGTATGAGAGACCAAACCTCCCCCCAAAAAGGGTCTCTCTAGAATCTGGAGAAACATCCTCCAAGGTGGGGCTTTATGTAGATTAAAGGCTCACTGGGTTGTTCAAATGGTAGCAGAATTAACATAACCCTTGCTGAGGTTTGGAATGACGATGATTGGAACTTCTCCAACCTCTCACTCCAGCTGCCTCAAGATCTTATTCTCAGCATCAAGTGTTCCTTTAGTAGAAACCCCAGAATTCAAGCAGATCGTCTGATCTGGGGGCTCACTAGAAATGGGTGTTTTACTACCAAATCCACTTATAACCTAATTACCAGTACTGGTAAGGCTCAGGTGAATCCCACCAACCAACCTTTTAAGTGGATCTGGAAGATCAATTGCCCCCCTAGGCTCAAAACCTTCCTTTGGCTTGTTCAATACAACAGACTTCCTACCTCTTCTTATCTTGCTAAGATAGGGATGGACGTCGGCCCTACGAGAAGGGCTTGTAACTGTCAACTAGAACTGTCAACTAGAAGATATAGTCCATGTCTTTTTGAATGCCCCATTACCAAAGTTTTCGGGAATCATCTCTTTGAAGCTGGCACAAAGATTAGTGGTCTCAACATCACCAGCTTTTACCCCCAAAATTGGTATTCAAATTGGTCTACGTTAAAGCATAGGAGTTTTGATAAGATGCTCACTACTTGACATAATATCCTGCCATTCAGTTTTTAGGCTATTTGGAAGAATAGAAACCATAATACTTTCAACAACATAGTTGCTCATCCAATCTGGAAGCAGGCTTATGACGAGACCTTGGAGTATATAACTCTTGTTTCCCCTAATTAACAGTCTCACCACATGTTGGACATCAATCATAGATGGGTTAGACCGAAGCCCGATTTTTTATGCTCAATACTGACGGAGCTTGTAAGGGTAACCCTGGTAAGAGGGGTATTGGTGGTGGGGTGGGGTGGGGGGGGGGGGGAAGGGATCCGTAGCACTGATGGTAGTTGGGTTCTGGGATTTGCTAAAGTCTACCCGTGGGCAACCAACAACCAAATGAAACTCATTGCTCTCAACGAAGGGCTACGTCTTGTGGAAGAAAATAACCTTAGGCCAATAGAAATATACATCGACTCAACTGAAGTTTTATCTTGGCTGGCCAATGGGAACTTCTTTTATGATTTCATTATTGATGATTGCATATCAAAACTAAGAATACTAGGAAGGCCCATGGTGTCCCATTACTATAAGGAACAAAATGGAGTAGCAGATGCAATGGCAAAGATGGGGCACAGTCGGAAACGAAGCTGAATAGCGACCTTTATGAAGTTCCACCGATGTGTGTACAACAAGCCTTGTGGGCAGACATGGCTGGAACTTTTTTAGTAAAAACAGTGAAGGTTGCTAACTAAAGCCAGTCCCATTACTAAAGGGACTGACTAACTAATGTCAGGAATGCCCCTTACTTTTTTAATTTAATGCAATCTCCTTGACCAAAAAATAAAAAAAAATTCTGGCTTAATTTGGTGGCAAATTCCGCATACCAAAGATCCTTAAGGGTAAAATGTCCTAATGGTATGCAACTTCAATTTAAATGGACGACTACCACCCAAAGAAAAGCACAATGAATTCACAGGCTTAGGTAACTCTTAATTGGAACAAGAATTCGAAGGTTTGGCTTTTGGACTCACTTTTCTAAACTAACAACTATGCATACCTTCGAACTCCTTGAACTGACCTTGTGAGTGCCCATCAAAAATCTAATGAACTTTACAAATTCCACTATCAGCATCGACTTTTCGCTTCCCCACTCAACTCCCCCTTCCACCCAAAATATTCATGCTACCAGTTATATTAATATCCAACCCCGTATGAAAACCAGAGGAGAATGGGAAGAAAACAAAAACAGAAAGTCTGAATGTACCCATATATTTGAAAGTCAAAGTAATAAGAGTGGCCGCAAAGAGGAAGCAACATCGGTCAAGGAAACATAAGGCCTCAAACCAACAAATGATATTAGTAAGAAACCGGAGTCCACATCATTAGCTGTATGTTATTTTCCATTATTTAATGTAAGTTGAAAAACAGACCTTCATGTGGGAACTAATTGTGCAACAATGTAGTGTGTGCCTGGAAATAACTTCTTTTGGTACAACCAGAGATAGAAGCCAAGTCTAATCTGAGAGTCAACTAATTTGGTCTAGAACTGGATAAAATGTTGTCACATAAAAACATATAGATAGATTCAACTACTAGAATTTGATAACAATAAGTGTGGGGCCCAATAATTAAATATATTGATACAAAATAAAAGGAAAAAAAAAAAAGAAGAGAGAAAGACAAGCTGCGCAAGATATCTGGTTGGCCAAATGGAGAGATTGCCACGTGAGTCTTCCACATTGCAAATGCAATTTGCAATTGCAAGTTGCTAAAACCAAATTGCCGTTGCAAAAACATACTGAGCAACTCTAATTGGTTAAGGACGGCATCATTGGCTAAAAATAGAAGCCTTTTGTTTATGTTTAATACACACCAAATAGAGAGTGCAATAGAGAGTATTAGAGAGCAATCTATAATCTATTTTTACAGTCTGAGAAAGTAATGTTGGAATAATATTATAGTGAGTTGTGTGAAATAAGAGTGTTGTTTCTTTTGAAGCTGTAGTGGTCTTTTGACACTACCAAGTTGTAATCAGTGATATTATATTACTCTATTCGGGTATTAATATTAACCCTGTTATAATATTTTGGTGTCGTTGTTACTCTCTTGCTATATCTATTTAGCATGGATATTATTCCTTGGGTGGGATTATTATTTTCCCAACAATAAGTTGTCATTGAAATATCAAGGAGTGACATTTTCTTATAGAGCAAACTATGCCCCATAAATATGGAAGATCTATTGGTTGTATTACTTACAATGTATTCATCCTCGGCGGAAAGAGTAGTCGAGGCTATCTCAGGTTCTGCAGTTACAGCTGGCTTTAGATCATCATCGCCGATAGACCTTGTGACCTAGAGAAAGTAAATGTAATCAGATTACTAAATGATAATGCATCTATAGTTTGAAAGATCCTAAATCACCAATTGTTACTTCCTTTTTTTTTTCCCTCACAAGGCCTGCCTAAATCACCAACTGTTGAGACAATGTGCCGTATTTATAATTGGTCTCAGCCAATTACACATTCATTGCTAGTTGCTGCTAGTCTAGAGGTGTCAAGCATCCCAACATATAATTTTTGAATGTGAAATATTCTCATATAACAACTTGATCATTGAGCATCATGATATCTAAACATTTTATAACTGCTAATGAAGGAATAGAATGCAGACAGCACTTTCCCTTACAAAATGATTGGGAAATGTGTATATACATTCGGTAGATGCACCAGTGCTCCTTTTTTAACCATCACAAAGATTATTGGGAGTGTCTATTTCAAATGGAACTAGGATCAGAAGGAAAGTGAATCTCCTGATCAAAAATATAACAAAGGAACTACTCCAACCAACTGGCAAAATTTGCATAAATGCAGACATCCAGAATATATAAACACATATAGAAAGGACAAGAACATCCAAGCTAAAGGTGAAAAATAGGCAATAATTTGGTAAAACTGGAAGAGAAAAACAGTGTGCTCTGGGTAGTGGGTACTATGCAAATCATTAAGCAGTGGTATAAAAATCTCTGGAAACTGGAAAGACTAACCTGGAGAGCAGCATCACCCACCCTCCATGTATCCACCTGCCATTTCACAAGGCCACCTGCACGGATAATACGTTCCCGCTCCTCAAGACAACTTGCAACATGATCCTACAACAGTAGCATATATTAGTGGAAACACAAAGCCTTCTGATTGATCAGAAAGTTGGCTAAGAAAATGAATGATCTCACCCTACTTAGAGCATATGTGTTCCCTGATCGACACAAGATTGTTCTGCAATCACCAGCATTAGCAACAATAAGTTTGTTTCTGACGATAAGAGCAGCTATTGCAGTACAACCAGGGTGCCAATCTTTCTGAACTACTCCCTTGCGTTTGCGACAAAGATCAAGTTGTGTTCTGAATGCAACATCTGTCGCTACGAATGCTTCAAAAAGTGCATCAGAGGGACTGCAAAGTCATAAACATCCAAGTTGAGCGCCTTGTGTCATTCACGACCAAACACAATTGGAGAACGATCACAAGTTAAGCATGTGAAACCTGCATACTGAACCAAGATTCTGCAAAAATCCTGGTAAAGCTCCAGAGGAAAACTCAGCAGCTGCTGAACCTGTAGGTACACTAGTTAAGACTGCCATATTCCAGTGAAAGATGTTTCTAATAAGTTTCACTTACGAAAAATGAAAGGGCTTCATAGTGGCTGGTATCTCCTTTGTTTGCTTAACCATAAAGTACATCACATAGGTAAGCAAATTACTTTAGCATCCTCGCACCAAAGGGTGTGGCCTAGTGGTTCAATGAAGAGGTCTCAGATTCAGTTCACAATAGAGACAAACACTAGGTGATTCCCTCCCATAAGTTCAAACACTAGGTGATTTCCTCCCATAAGTAGTCTTGGTGGACAAAGTTACCTGAAACTTGTTGCTGGTGGGAGGTGGCAAGTATCCCGTGGAATTAGTCGAGGTGCACGCAAGCTGGCCCGGACACCACGATTATAAAAAAAAAATTACTTTAGCATCCTCAAAAATTCACTTTAACTTCAAGAGTTGCTATTAGAATACCAAATTATTCAAATATTTTTTTATAAGAAGAAAATTATTCAATTTTAAAGATCTTAGAGAAATGGGAAGTTTATTTTCAAGTACAAAAAACAGAAAACATTTAGGAATCAAATGACAACCAATTTCCAGATTAAAGGGATGCTCGCTGCAATAATCACAAAATAGAGGTGAGGTTGGTATAGTCCAACAAAAGGAGTACACCATTCAATCATGTTGTCAAACCCTTTAGGACAATGTCACAAGATTCTGTCAAAAATACACCAACAATAGCAAGATATAACTGAATGCAAGCAAATCTTATTTCCTAGATTTTATTCCCTCATCTTGCATCTCCATGCAGTAAGACCTTTTAAATTATTTTCCTAAGTAACTGAAATTTAGCAACCGACCATCTAAGGTTGGTTTTGTCGCCATTGGCCACCTATCTTATCCCAAGTTAAGTAATTCCCGCTTTAACCAAAAAAACAGAACCTTATCAATCCATTTAGTAGAGAACATAAGGACAGAATAATAAACCTCCAGCATAGTTGTCTTGCAATGAGGAATAACTGGATAATGTTGATCTGACATAAGAAACAAGTCATTCCAACCAACTGAACGTTCCTCCCCACAGCAATCAACAACCAAGTGGTCCCAACAAGACATATAGAAAGAGAGGGCACTTTGCTATTGATACAAAAGGATAGGAAAGAAAAAAAGAAGAGGGGCGCTAAAGCTGTAAGCATATCCCCACCTTCTTCCCTAATGGCATGCCCTTGTCCAATGAAGAGAACAAATTAAAGTAGCTTGTGCTGTTCATGGTAAGGATGACTGTTTAGCAAATGGAGAAGTAAATAGATTTTTTAAATAGGATTCTGCAGTGATTAAAAAAAATAAAATCTATTTACTTCGTCAGATAGCGGTTTGGACTGCGTACATTCGAAACCCCCCCCCCAGACCCCACTTGGTGGGAAACACTGGGTTTATTGTTGTTGATTCCGCAGTGATAAGGCATTAATTTATTTATACAAACCATAAACTGGTAAAGTTGCAACTAATTAATCTTATGTCTGACTATTCATCTACACTTCCACATTTTGTGGCACCAAGTAACTTGCAGCTCGTTACCTTATTCTACAAACCGAAAAAGGAAATTGTTTTACTCGCTTATCATGATGAATATTTTATATACCTTCCTTTTTTAATTTTTCCCAAGTAATTTCTAATTTCATTTTTTCTTTAAAAAAGCTTTAAAAGTAACATGCGGGGATTACGATAATAGTAAATTGTTATCGTGATAATAAGAATTATAGAAACAACTACTCTATCAAGGCATAATACATAGATAAACATCCTGACTTGGCTTTAACTGGCAACTTTTTGAAACTGCTTTAACTGACAACTTAACACTCCAATATTGAGAATGCACATCCAGACACCTAAACTCCTCTCCACTATGTCTCGTTAACACCAGACGTTGATGTGGAACATAAATATTGGAGGTTCTGGATGATCATTTTGTAAATTGGATGATCAACTGGCACACTGGAGACAAGTTGAGGTGTCTAGATGTGCATCCTCAAAGTTGGAGCATTCAGTTGCCAGTTGATGCCAAGTTAAGGTGGTTATCTATGTATTATGCCACTTTATTATTATTACCATCTTAGCTTACATTGCGCTTGAGTTTTGTTATTGTTATTACTGTTAGAATATGAGTAGAAATAGGAATAGTATATAAAAATCCTACTTGGAAAAGGATTGTACTATAGTGTCTATAAATAGGGTTTTGATGTAATTATGTAAACACACAATCCAATAATAATATTTTCTCCATTATTTCTCACATGGTATCCGAGCGTTGATGAGAAACTTCAGGAAAAACAACTCAGTCACCGTGCGTCAATTTCCGGTGACGGATTTGTGTCATTATCTGTTTTGTGGGTTGTTGCAAAATACACCACCACCAAGAGGATCAAAAAGCACAGGCGATAAAAACCCGACCCAAACCACCGGAAAATAACCATCCACACCTCGCCGAAAATCCCGCGATATCTATCACGTGCCGGCGCATGAGATCTTCTCCAGTAGAATTTTTGTGTGGTTCCTTTTTTGTTAGGGTTCGTCGGTCTATTCTAACTCCAACCAGTTACCTGTTTTTCAGATTCCGACCGCCGGAACCCTAATTCCGGCGACTTCAGTTTTTTTCTCTGAAAATTTTCAAATCCAGATTCTGTTTCTTGGCGTGTTCAAGTTAAACTTTCCAAGATGTCTTTTGGGTATGATGTTTTTGGCCCCAAAACTACTGGGATCGAAAGTTCAAGTCCTATGATCACTTCCGAACCATTAATGAAAAGTTCAAATTTTTTATCTGGGGCTACCTTGGTTGAGTTGTGGTGCAAAGGTCAAGGCGTCCAAGATCACTTAAAGATTAAGGCTAGTGGGGTAGATGAAAAGGCAAAATCTAGCGCAGAAGATGCGAAAGCCAAAGAACAATGGGAGAAAGTTGACGCTCAATTATGTAGTCTCTTATGGCGATCTTTTGATTCCACGTGGATGCCCTTGTTTCGCTCATTCCAGATCAGGTATTGTAATTTCTCAACGCTAGTATGTCTTAGACATTCTTGAAGAGACGGGAATGATAGGATGTAGACCCATTGACACTACTATGGATCCAAATGCTAAACTTTTGTCGGGACAGGGGGAGCCACTCAGTGATCCTGGAAGGTTTAGGCAGTTGGTTGGAAAGTTCAATTATCTCACCATGACGAGACCTGACATATCCTTTCCTGTGAGTGTTGTGAGTCAGTTTATGACTTCAACCTTGTGATAGTCATTGGGATGTTGTTCCTATTCTGCGATATATAAAGTTAGCTACAGGTAAAGGACTACTTTTTGAGGATCGAGGTCACGAGCATATCATTGGATACACAGATGCTATGCTGGTTGGGAAGGATCACCCTCTGGTAGACGTTCTACCTCCGGATATTGTATTTTAGTCGGAGGTAATTTGGTGTTTTGAAAGAGTAAGAAACAGGGTGGTAGTCCGTCCGGCCATGTTGTATGGTGCGGAGTGTTGGCCAGTTAAGAACTCCCACATCCAAAAAATGAAGGTGGCGGAAATGCGGATGTTGCGCTGGATGTGTGGGCTGACTAGAGGGGATAGAGTCAGGAATGAGACTATCAGGGAGAAGGTTGGTGTGACTCCAGTGGAGTGCAAGATGCGGGAAGTCCGATTGAGATGGTTCGGACACGTGAAGAGGAGGGGTATGGATGCCCCGGTTCGTAGGTCTGAGAGGCTAGCGTGGGATGGTTTTAGGCGGGGTAGGGGTAGGCCGAAAAAGTACTGGGGGGAGGTGATTAGGCGGGACATGGAACAGTTACAGCTCACTGAGGACATGACCCTAGATAAGAAGGTATGGAGGTCGCGAATTAGGGCAGAAGACTAGGGCCAGTTTGGGTCGCTAGTGTAGGGAATTACTTGGTGGGGGTAATATTTCTTGTTATGATTCCGTGTTCCAGGTTTTATTACGAATCTGGGTGCTTGCCTCTGTTTTCTATTACTTATGGGTGTCGTATTTATGTTATGTTATGAAATCCTGTTCTGTGCTTTACTATGTATTTGTGTGGTGTCTCGTGTCTTGACCCGGGGGTCTATCGGAAACAGCCTTTCTACTTCTTTAGAGGTAGAGGTATGGACTGCGTACATCTTACCCCCCCCCGACCCCACTAGGTGGGAATACACTGGGTTTGTTGTTGTTGTTGTTGAAAGAGTAAGAAACAGAGTGTGGTTGCTCGATCTAGTACTGAAGCAGAATATCAAGCAATGGCAGTACAAACTTGTGAGACAGTTTGGATCAAACAGTTGCTGAGAGAACTAAAATTTAGAGAAACCGGTAAGATGGAACTTGTGTGTGATAATCAAGCAGCCCTTCATATCGCATCAAATCCAGTGTTGCATGAGAACTAAACACATAGAGATTGATTGCTACTTTGTCAGAGAAAAGATACTCACAGGAGATTGTTACAAAATTTGTGAAGTCAAGTGATCAACTTGCAAATATCTTCACCAAGTCCCTCACCAGTCCTCGTATTAATTACATTTGTAACAAGCTAGGTACATATGATTTGTATGCACCAGCTTGAGAGGGAGTGTTAGAATATGAGTAGAAACAGGAATAGTATATAAAAATCCTACTTGGAAAAGGATTGTACTATAGTGTCTATAAACAGGGTCTTGATGTAATATGTATAGGGTCTTGATGTAATGATGTAAACACATAATCCAATAATAATATTTTCTCCATTATTTCTCACAATTACAATATACAAGTGTATGATATTAGACACAACCATCCCTGTTCTTCAAAAAACAAGTAGTGAACACATGAGGCGACATATGATACCAACGTGTTCCTTCCAAAATACTAGACACCCACATTTCCAGCTCTTCAATCTGACAAAGCTAATGAGAACTTTTAGTTTGGGTGTGTGTAACAAATTATTTATCCCCTTCTAAATGATAGTTAGTTGACCTAAGGGTGAAATGATAGGATTTAGGAAATTTGTTCAATCCCATTCCCTTTAACATCCTATACCTTTTTTTTCCCACAAGTAGAATACTCGGTGGTTATTCAATTCAACAGTAAGAATCACAACACAACAGAGAAAAGGACTTGGTATCCTACCTCGATGACCATCAAAAATTGCAAAGAAGTGAATATCCTTTTCATCACACAACTGAGGCATAAGGAAGTGTCTATCTTCCATTGTTTCTCTTCTCCCACATGATGCAAAGGAACCCCAAGACAGAACTGGACTATATATATGATCATCTGAAGCATCCAGCCATGTGTTAGCAGCAAGGGAAGTAGGAACCCTTTTCAAAAAGTCTTTACCTTGACTAAACCAGCTAATATTCTCCTGATAGCTTTGGAGATTTGCAGCACCAACACCATTTGAAGAAATAAAAGCTTCCCCTGAGGCCTTCTCCATACAGTTCCTTCCAACTTCATGTTCCATAATGGAATCAAGTTCCACAACAATATCATCAAACGAAGGCCTATTTTGCGGATCTTTATCCCAACATCTTTCTATCAGAGAGACTAAACTTGCTGGAGCTCCGGATTGAAGATCAGCTAGAACGGGTCGTAAGCCTTCAGATACGATGGCTGCAGTAAGTTGCTGCTCCGTGTAGTTCATTTCAAGCACGGTATGGGCCTGCCATACGTAGACATAGAACCAGAAAGCATCTAAGATATATGACAGACTAAATCAACAGCTCATAACTCTCTTTCCAAATGTATAAAAGAATCATGTATTCAGAAAAACAGTTTCTTGAATTAAAAGCCAACTCCATCTTGTATGTGAAGGAGCAAAACTAAGTGTTCTCTGCCATTCCAAAAGGAGAACTGCATTCTATGAATCTTTATGACCACAAATTTGCTTCTATCTAGTATAGTGATCAGATATAAACTAAATTAGAAAATGCACAATTAGAATGAACATGCCTTTGATCAATGTACAACAACAACAACAACAACAAACCCAGTGTATTCCCACCTAGTGGGGTCTGGGGGGGTAAGATGTACGCAGTCCATACCTTACCTCTAAAGAGGTAGAAAGGCTGTTTCCGATAGACCCCCGGCTCAAGACAACAATTAATTTATTGTAGCAATAAATATTCATTTAAAATCTTCATACAGGAGAAAAGGAAATGGAAGTTGAAACATATCATCCATTCTAAACAAAATATCTTTTCATATTGAATCATCTCATTGGTTCATGGATAGTCTTGGTATAGTAGATTCTATCACATACAGTCATACTTACATATTTCTCCTTTCGACCTTTTTTACTGTTATAGTAGCTAATGGATAAAATATTATAGTTAGAGGAATAGGTGAGACTCACCCTCTTCCCTCATTACTATTAACTTGAGTCCTACAGCCCAGAGTGTTCATACAATCTAGTATACATTAGTACATAAATCAAGAACCTATTGGTCTAACTTAGTCGGTTGGTCTATTTCTGTGTAGAACATGAGTATGGCAGTATTTAGGTATTTTATATCGAACAGCCACCAGCATTTTGTTGCTCAAAGTTAGTCCAGAAGTTGCTCAGACTCTCCAAAAATGTTGCCGCACCCATGTCGGATCCTTCAAAAATACACTATTTTTGGAGGATCTGACACGCACCCGTAGACATTTTTGAAGAGTCCGAGCAACTTAGACTCCAGATTAATGCACTGACGCATCACCCCTTTATGTCTTTAAAAAATCTCAAAGATCATGGTTTCACCATTTAAGCACTGTTGTCCAGCAATTTAACATATTTTCAAGTGAAGCAGATCGTTCAGTATTTCATATACATTCTTTTTCGTGAGAAATATAAGAGAAAATATTATTGAATTGTTATATCCACATAATTAGACTAAGACCCTATTTGTAGACACTACATTTCAATTCTTTTCCAAGTAGGACACTACATTACAATTCCTTATCAAGCAGGATTCAATATGCTATTCTTGTTCCAATTCTAATAATCCCCCTCAAGCTGGTGCATATAGGTCATATGTACCAAGCTTGTTACAGATGTAATTAATACGAGGACCCATGAGGGACTTGTTAAAGATATCTACAAGAAACTTGATAAGGACTATTTGGGACGTTTGGGTGACCTCAGTTGAAAAGGAACAACCTAAAAAAGTGTAATGACCCGGGCCATCACTGGTCCGAGAGAACCACTTAGCTTACATCAAAAGCATTCATTAAATAAGTGCAAAAGAAAACATTTAGAAAATCATGAACGTAATTGTGGAAACAACATTCATTTGTAGATATTGAAGTCTCAAAACAACAATGTGAGAGAATTCCAAAACAACTGAGTAAAATTCAAAACATTTGAAAAGACATCATCTTTAGGTCTACGAAGCCTCTACTACGAGTCAATAACTATGCCGAGACAAGGTCACGACGATACCATAAATCTGAAGTAAGTCTAACATCAGAATGAACTACGCCTTCCGAAAAATGGAGGGCTCGCCAATAGTTGATACATCAAGTCCTAGCTGCACGGAAATCAGAAACGTATGTTTCAAAACCTATATCATGAAACGATGTAGCGTCCAAGATGGTCAATACGTGGAATGTATTGGTATGCAAAACTGGGAAGGGAAGCATAATATAGAATACATGTACGAAACTGAAACCATGAGAAGAAGCCCAGGGATGCACAGTGATAGGCGGAAGTGGTCCAAGAATAGACTCGTTGGCAAAGGGAAACTGAGTTTCATCCAAAATGAACATGTAGCGCAATATATAATTTGCCAGGGCATGTGTGAAGACATCGATAACCATGGTGTGATTGACTGTACCCAAAAAACACACAAGGTTGACTCCTTCAATTCATTTTGTGGCGATTGTCGAGGCATAAGTACAAAAAAACAAAGACAAACACTTTAAGAAAATGATAATCTGGTGGAATGCTAAACACAACTTTAAAGGAAGATTTTCCATTATTAAAGGTGTGGGAATTAGATTAATCAGATAAATGACAGTATCAAAGGCAAAATGCCAATACTTTGAATGAGGGTAGCTATGTGCCATGAGACTTAATCCAGTTTCAACAATATGTCCATGCTTGCGCTCAACTTGTCCTCGTTGTTCATCAGTGTGAAAACATGAAAGACAGTGAATTATCCTAACTTTGCACAAAGAGTCGATAAAGGACGGAACTCACGGCCCCAATCAGTTTGGATTGCCTTAAGTTTTGTGTTAAATTGCCTTTCAACAAGAACTTGAAACGGAGAGAAAATAGATAGCACATCAGACTTTTTAAAAAGTGGAAACATCAAGTCTAACCAGAGAAATCATCAACAAATACGAGAAGAAAACAATAACCTTGAGACGATAGAAAAGCGGAAGGTGCCCAAACATCCGCAAAAATAAGTTGCAAAAATGAAGTACTTTTATTTATATGAGGGGGAAGGGAGAGTTTATGAGACTTGCCAAGTTGACAAGCCATACATAAATTATGTAATCTAAAACTAGAACTAGAAAGCTTATGTCTGGATAAAACTTGACTCAAGAACTTGTCAATGCACATGACCCAATCGAAGATGCCAACAGGAGGATAACGTTTTTGCATATGTAAGAGCTTTAGGATGACGTGAAGACTTTGGCTTGAAGGACATGATGTAAAGTCCATCAACACTCTGATCGAAAAGAAGCTGAATCCTGGAATCCCAATCTTAACAAGAAAATAAGCAAGGTGAAATTCAAAGAAACAGTTATTTTCATTAGAAAATCTTTGGACAAAGAGGAGAGACTTAGTTATATTGGAAACATGAAGAATCTGATTTAAGGAAAAATTACGATTAGAATGATTTGTGAAAGAGGCACTACCAGTACTTTGTATCGGGAAACCTTGTCTGTTACCAACATGTAGCTGATCCAAGCCCTCGTACTCCTCAACATTAGAAAAACTTGATAGGTCGGGTGCAACATGATGACTCATGAGTAGCAACTGTGTCAGGGAACCAGTTTTGCGTCAATAGAATTGGTGCCTGATGAGTGAGATGAGCCAAAGGATTGATAATGTGGTGTAACGCTGGAAACAAGTCATGGCTTGATGATTTATACCATTGCAAATTTGACATCTGACTCATCCATCACTGTTTGCATTCAAGATTGACACATCTGAGAGTAGTTATTACCATACCAGAACGTTGATATTGATTACGGCTACCACAATATGATCTGCCGCAACCTCTTTGAAAGTTATTGTTGTTATGGCTAATGTTTTGTCTATCACCATTGAAGGAACGCTAAGAAACATGGGCTGTTGAATTTGAGATGTATCAGTAGAAGTGAGGGATAGGGAGGACATAGACGAGCCGTGAATAAACTCATGATTCATCAGTAGGCTAGGAAGCTCAGAGTATGAGACTGGTTCAGGTCGCACAGATAACGTAGTAACAATATCCTTGAAATCAGATCACTGTCCTTTGAACACAAAAATATTGAAACTGGAAGCATTCAAGGATCTTCCTGTGGCTGCTAACTTGCCAGACACAGCTTTGCCTTTGTAGAAAGTGTGAGATAGTGAGGTCATCTTGTTTGAGGTTTTGCAACTGCATATGGAGGTTACGAACTCGAGTCTTAGAAGGCGAAGACAGAGCAGCTACTAAAGCATCCCAAATATCTTTGAAGGTATTCAAGCCAATGATGATAGGCATGGTTTCTTCCGAAAGAGAAGATATAAGGAGACTCATAATCACTTGATCTTGTTGGATCCAAGTCATATATTCTGGATTTGGTGTTACTTTGTCCAAACCTTCAATGGTAATGGTAAGAGAAGTAGGTGGGCATGGATTTGATCCATCAATGAAGCCGTGAAGGTTTTGACCTCGCAGGGAGGGCAACAATTGCGTTTTCAGAAACAAGTCATTCTTGGAAGTAAGTTTGATGGAGATAAAGTGGTGGGCATGATTGAGAGGATTGGAAGAGAGGGAAGAAGACATGACAAGAACTATTGTAGAGGATGAACTGCTGGGAAGAGAGGAAGTTGATGAAGAGTCAGAAGCGGCTCTTGATACCACATTAGAGTAGACTTAGAGGCAATAATAATTGAAGCTCTTCGTACGTTACAATACAATGATACATCAATATATAATACAAGGAAGTAGAAGTATTCTAGGTGAAACCAACTACTAGAAGCTAGCTACGAAGGAGTCCTTACTAGAAGAGGTTGCCAGCGATCCTTTATGTGATAGGATGGGTCCATACACGGAAGACGAAAACACATAGGGATGGATTGTCAATTTTATCAAAAGATCGAATCATTATGTACTGTTATTAGTTTCGCCAATTCAAATGAATAATTTTGCTGATATCATAACAAAATCACGTCGAGACTAACGAATACCTTTCGCAACAAGATGGTAGCACATAATATGTACACTTCAGTTTAACGGTAAGTGTTAAGATATGCTCCCTCTGTTTCATTCTCTGTGTCTTAACTTGACTAGGCATGAAGTTTAAAAAGTGTAGAGAAGACTTTAGAATCTTGTTATAACATACCAAAAGTACCCTTCGAATATTGTGGACTTAAGCAAGTCATGTCATTCTTACAGGAGATTGTCACTAAAATTAAAATGGAAATGTTGGAATTATAAACTTACTAAATATGGAAACTGGCATTTTTTTTAAAGACCAAAAAGGAATGTAAGACATAAATTAAAATCGAGGGAGTAGCAAATGTACTGTAATATCAAGTAGGTAGATCCACTACAGTAGATTAGGAAGATTCCCCTCATCTCACTAGATATTCATTGTAATCCTTCTAAATTTAGAGCATGTGTCCGTCAATATTTGAAGTCTCAATAGCTTGTGAGAATAATCAAGCAGGGTATTACCAATTTTCTTCCACTCTTCTTCTCATTCTAAATTCTGGAAAGACCTTCATTTATGTAGTGCATAACTGTTTACCCAACAAAAGGAAATAGAACTGGAGAATAAACAAATACCTAATAGAGGTTCTTTCTTTAATTATTATGAAAGGAAAAATCTACCTTAAATGTGATAGGAATAACGGCTGACAATTCGCTGACCCTAACTAGCTTGAGATTGAGGTGTAATTAGTATGCAAATTAAATGTTGACAATTTGGGTAAGTCAAAAAACACCAACCTGTGTCTCAGCACGAAGATCAGTGTATGGAACTACGCCAGTAAGAAGCTCACTGCAACATGATGAATCCACAAGTTCTTAGAATGTAGAAATACAAAATCCATTTCACAAAAAGTATGATACGAGAAGAAAACCACGAAGATAGAAACAACATAGAAAACAAAAGGATAGATAGATTGACACAACTTGATAAAGAGGACAACCGAAGGGTATATTAAACCCTAAGACCTTCCTATCGATTACCAATAAAAACCAACCTCTTACGAGAACCTCACGGGAATGGAATCCCGAGCAACCCACGTTTCTCAACAATCCATAAGCTCCCAACAAGCTTAAAATAAACACTCGCAAGTGTACTCAAATCATCGTTCATCAACTAACCTAAAATGAAAAGAGTCTTAGCTATTTATAGGCCAACGGCCATTTATTACAATTGGGCCCAAAAGTGACCCTAAATGCTAATTGGGCCCAAAAGTGGTCCAAAGCCTAAATTGCCACATTCCTATGCTCTTCGAGGCCCAAGCTATCATCTAAATGCGATGTTGCTCCTTGCTCCCCCCGATTGGCATCATCAGATGTAGCTCCTTCCCAAGCTATCCTCCAATCACGTATATGATTCCCTAGGATGATCAAGTCGTGGATCCTTACGTTTGATCCTTGAAGCATAGATCCCAAAAGAGTGGAGCCAATTTGGCTTGTATCATCCTTCCTTTCTTGAAGAGGATTCGTCCTCGAATCCAACTCTTTTATCAACTTGTCATCATACCTCCCAAGCTTGGAATCCTTTGGAAAGAACTCTGTTAGGCCTTTAAGCTCGTTTTCATAAGGCACCCTCCTTGCATCCTTCTTTGAAATTACTTGTTCATGATCCTGCATCAGTGAAGGAGTAATACCATGTAAAACGCTAGTATCGTGGTTAGTGGGCCTAATGTGGGAAGACTCATTGCTTAATTGGACTTGAATAGGTTGAACAATGTCTTGTGGAGCTTGGCTTGTCTTTTTTTGGGTTGAGAGAACATGTTCTTGAGGTCTTGGAACACAATTATGGTGAATGATTCCCGGTGTAGTGATAGTGGAGGCGTTTTGCTCGTTTGAGGTGTTTTGGGGAGTAAGACATCTCAAATTTTCCATCTTCTTTTTCAAGTGTGACTGCTCCTCAATCCAATCATTCATATCTTGTCACAAACCCATGATGGCTTCCACTAAGGTATCAAAGGTTGCTCCACCCATGGCTTTTAGTATATAGTAGGAAGGAGATGAAGCAACTAAGGATGACTTGTGTAAAAAAATAAAGGACTTGACTCCATGACATTAACGAAGAAAGAAACGATAAAACACACAAAGAATAAAAAGGAAAAGGATTCAAGAACCAACTAAGAAGTAAGGATTTGAATTCAAGAGTTAAACTAAGAAAACAACAGATAAAAGAAAGGAAAGACACAAGGAATTATTACACAAAAGAAGAACGAATCAAGAACTAATTAAACAACTAAGTAGTTTGAGCGTTAGTTGTTAATTAGTGTTAAGAAGTGAAAGGAGGAATTAAGAGCTGAATTTGATGGAATTAAACCTGAACAAATGGAGTTTTTGAAGTTGATATGTGTTCACAAGGGGTGGAGATGTGTTAAGGCAGCCTAGGCGCACCTTGGGCGCATGTCACACTCGGGGTGGACTGTTTTGAGGTGTGGGAGCAGGTTGGGCGCAGGTTGAGGGCAGATTGGACGCAGGAGGGTGTTCCTTTACTGGTTGGACCTGCTTTGGATGTGTGGAAGCATCCCAAATGCAGGTCCAAGGCAGTCCAAACGCAGGTCAGCCGCCAGCTCACTTAAAGTAACATTTTTGTCCTCTTGTGCCTTTTGTCCTCTTCTTTGGAATATTCTGATCTTCAAAAAGGTGCTTATACAAATATTTTTTTAACACCTTTTTCTTCACTTTTGAGGATTAAACACCACCTTTTGAAGAGAATTCAATATGGAGATTTGAATCTTCCTCAAGAACACCAAGAACTTAAAAAATTTCTAACTTTTAAACCTTTTGATCGGAATGGGATGGAATTTTGAACCAAAGCTCTTTTCAACCTTCTAAACACATTCCAAGCATCATTCTGTTCAAATTCTCAACCAAAAATTCCAGATTTTAACACCCACTTTCAACCTTCAAACTTGAGCTTCTCAATAATGGTAGATCCTCTGATTTAACTCCGATTGAGCTCAAATTCAAGGTTTGGACTCTAATAGTGTTAGAGAACAAGAATCTAACACTAAAACACAAGAAAAACAACAAAATCAAAGACTCAAATTTGACCTAAGGTCAAAAACGTAAATAGTGAAATTTTTTTGGGGATTTTCGATTTTCCAACACTAATAAATCCAAGATTGACTTTGTGAGAACAAAATCAAGCTCGGCTCTGATACCAAATGATATGAGAAGAAAACCAAGAAGATAGAAACAACACTAAAACAAGGAAACAAGATAGAAAATAAAAGGATAGATAGATTGACACAAATTGATAAAGAGAGGACAACCAAAAGGTATATTAAACCCTAAGATCTTCCTATCGATTACCAATAAACACTAACCTCTTACGAGGACCTCACGGGAATGGAATTCCGAGCAACCCGCGTTTCTCAACAATTCATAAACTCTCAACAAGCTTAAAATAAACACTCGCAAGTGTAACTCAAATTATCATTCATCAACTAACCTAAAATGAAAAGAGTCCTAGCTATTTACAGGCCAAAGGCCATTTATTACAATTGGGCCCAAAAGTGACTCTAAATGCTAATTGGGCCCAAAAGTGGCAAAAAGCCTAAATTGCCACATTCATATGCTCTTCGAGGCCCAAGCTACCATCCAAATGCGATATTGCTCCTTGCTTACTCGAATGGCATCATCAAAAGTAGCTCTTTCCCAAGCTATCCTCCAATCACGTATATGATTCCCTAGGATGATCAAGTCGTGAATCCTTACGTTTGGTCCTTGAAGCATAGATCCCAAAAGAGTGGAGCCAATTTGGCGTGTATCAGTTCCCAAATAAAAGAAATGTCAAGAGGTGGTCCATGCATATTTTGGCATCAACTATATACTGAGGACAGGTTAATCCTGTTGCTGCAAGCAACCCCATCGACGTATTTGACAACATAGCATTACTAACAAAAAGAAAAGGATATGCCAGGAGATTGGATACAATAACATAAAACTAGCATATTATGGGAACAACTTGGTCTTTGTCATGATCCATTAAAAAGAAGATAATAATAGAAAATAAAAGCAATGCTTCAGTAAACATGGAGCTAGGGTCTAAACAGAATTATAGAAAATACGAGCCGAAGGTTTGATGAAAACAACCTCTCTACTTTCTCAAGGTAGAAATAAGGTCTGCGTATACTTTACTCTACCCAAACCCACCTGTGGGATTACACTAAGTTTGTTGTTGTTGTTGCTGCAAACATAAAAGTGTCCCAAATTATCATCATGGGAAACACAAAAGTTTTTGAAACCATCATGCCTGGAATAAATTTCTTCAATCGTAAGAGGTCACACAATTTTCTGCTTGCATGAGTACTCCATACAGAGTTCTTAAATTCTTATCACAATATTGTAGAGGTTGTAAGAGGTATGTCACTTAGAAAGCGAATGTGTTTGTTTCAATAATTAAGACTGAAACATAAGACCTGGGCAATTACCCATGAAAACTCTTGCATGAAAATCTGAAGAAGTCATTTATATCCAAGTTGGGGAAAACAATGACCCGAACCAGTTTTGACAACTCAGAAGGCCTTTCTGTGAGCAATTCTTCTACAATAACATAACGGTGTATTCCCACTAAATGGGGTCTGGGGAGGGTAAAGTGTATGCAATCTATATTGCTACCTCAGATGAAGTAGAGATGTTGTTTCTGATAGACCCCCTCTCCCAAATAACAGTATAACTAACAAACAAACAAAAAACATAAAAGCACATAGCAAAAATGGGATAACACGCTGCTAGATAATAATGAAAATAAGGCACCCACAAAGTAATACTATAAACTCTCTATTCGAAATCGAAGACAACACCGAAACACCACGAACAAGTAACTACAGGCGTAGATACAAATAACAGTATAACTAACAAACAAACAAAAAACATAAAAGTACATAGCAAATATGGGATAACACGCCGCTAGATAATAATGAAAACAAGGCACCCACAAAGTAATACTATAAACTCTCTATTCGAAATCAAAGACAACACCGAAACACAACAAACAAGTAACTACAGGCGTAGATACAAATAAAAGCACTCTTACCTACTAATACGGACAAACTCCTACCCACTAACCCTAATCTGCATCATTCCCACCTTCCTATCAAAGGTCATGTCCTCCGTAAGCTGTAACTGCTCCATACCATGTCTAATCACCCCCCTCCAATATTTCTTCGGCCTACCTCTACCCCACCTAAAACCATTCATAGCCAGTCTCTCACACCTCCGAATTGGAGCAGTTGTACCCCTCCCTCATCACATGTCCGAACCATCGCAACCTCACTTCCTGCATCTTATCCTCTACCGAAGTCACTTCCACCTTCTCCCGAATAATATCATTCCTAACCTCATCACTCCTGGTAAGCCCACACATCTATTCCAACATCCTCATCTCCGTCACCTTCAACTTTTGGATATGGGAGTTCTTAACTAGCCAACACGCCGCCCCATACAACATAATGGGTCAGACAGCGACTCTGTAGAACTTACCTTTAAGCTTAAGAGACAGCTTCTTATCATACAATACCCCCGAAATGATCCTCCATTTCAACCACCCTGCACTAATACAGTGCGTGACATCCTCATCAATCTCGCCATTCCCTTGAATCATAGACCCAAGATACTTGAAACTCTCCTCCTGAATGACCTAAGAATCCAACTTCAGAACCACGCCAAACTCATGCGACAAATCACTAAACTTACATTTCAAGTACTCCGTCTTGGTCCTGCTCAACCTACATCCTTTGGACTCAAGGGTTTGTCTCCGAACCTCCAATTTATCATTAACACCTCCCCGTATCTCATCAATCGATACAACATCATCGGCAAATAACTTACACCAAGGCACCTCCCCTTGAATACATCGCGTCAAAACATCCATCACCAAGGCAAATAAAAATGGGCTCAGAGTCGATCCAGGTGCAACTCTATCAAAACAGGAAAGTGCTCTGAATCTCCTCCTACCATCCTCACTCGAGTCTTCGTGACGGCGTACATGTCCTGAATCGACCTAGTGTATGCCACGGGCACGCCTCTAGCCTTTAAGCACCTCCACAAAATCTCCCTAGGGACTTTGTCATAAGCCTTCTCAAGATCAATGAACACCATGTGCAAGTCCTTCCTCTCCTAAACTGCTCCACTAATCTCCTCACGAGGTGAATGGCATTAGTAGTCGAGCGACCTGGCATGAAATCGAACTGATTTTCGAAAATAGTCACGATCCTTCTCAGCTTCAACTCTACCACCATTTCCCATACCTTCATAATATGACTTAATAGCTTGATACCCCTATAATTATTGCAACTCTGAATGTCCCCCTTGTTCTTATACATAGGAATCATAGCACTCCATCTCCAAGCTTCGGGCATCTTTGCCACCCCAAAAATGATGTTAAACAACATTGTCAGCCACTCCAAACCTGCCCTGCCAATGCTCTTCCAAAAATCTACCGTAATCTCATATGTCCCAATCGCCCTATCCTTACACATCCTACGAATAGCGCCCTTAACCTCTTCCACCTTAATACGCCAACAATAACCAAAATTGCAACACCCCTCCGAGTTCTCCAACTCCCCCAGCGCTAAATCTTTGTCCCCTTCATCATTCAAAAGTCTATGAAAATAGGATTGCCACCTCTTTCTAATGAAGGCATCCTTAACCAACGCTTTGCCATCCACCACCACCACCACCCCGCGCGATGACTTTACTTAGTCCAGGTCACACACCCTCCGCTCCTTGACCTTGGCAAGCCTATACAGCCTCTTATCCCCACCTTTCTCCTTTAAGCCGCATACAAGCTCTCGAAAGCTGTTGTCTTAGCTTTCGTAACCGCTAACTTAGCCTCTCTCCTAGCTAACTTATATTCCTCCCTATTCGTCCGCTTCTCCTCGTCATCCTTGCTTACAACCAACTTATCCTAGACCACCTTCTTATCCTCCACCTTCCTTTTAACTTCTTCATTCCACCACCAGTCCCCCCCGGTGCTTGCCAGATCGGCTTCTCGAGACACCCAACGCCTCTCTAGCGGACTCCCTGATGCAATTGACAATCGTCTCCACATCCCCTTTACTTCCCCAAGCCCCTAAGTCGTCATCTTCTCCCCTAATTTCACAACATCGGCCAAAGTCAAACTACCCCACTTAATCTTAGGCCAATCCTCCACACCCTCTTTTATGTCCCTTTTGATTACCAAGTTCATCACCAATAACTTATGTTTGGTCGAAAGATTCTCGCTAGGTATAACTTTGCAATCTTTACATAGCACTCTATCCCTCTTTCTAAGGAGCAAAAAATCTATTTAGGTCTTAGACACCGAACTACTAAAGGTAATAAGGTATTCCTCCTTCTTCAGGAAGCTCGAATTCGCTATCCACAACCCAAACGCCCTAGAAAAATCCAAAGTGACTCCGCCTTCATTTCGCTCCCCGAAACCGAAACCGCCATGCACATCATTATAACCTCCCAATAAAGACCCAATATGCCCATTGAAATCCCCTCAAACAACAAGCTTCTCAGTGCTCGGAACGCCTCTCACCATCTCATCCAAAACCTCCCAAAAGATCTCCTCCCCGTCCAACCCTGCTTGCGGAGCGTAGGCACTAATAATTGGGATTTTCAAAAAGAAAAAGGAAAGAGAACACATAGTTGCTGATTAACTTGCTTCTACACACAAAAATCTCGACAGATACGTGTGGATGCAAGGATAGGACGTCAAGATGATGACGTAAAGTAGCTGACGGTCTACAAAAACTGCATTAATCACTGAATCAACATCATTAAATTTTTCGAGATTGTTTATGTAACCGACCATTTTTGGAAGACAGATATTCACATAATTTGCTAAGTTTACAAGAGCTACATGGTGGACAAGTAATTAATCCAACTTTGCTAAGCAAGCAGTGGAAGTGATGTGAGCATCAAATTACCAGCTATTACCCGGACAACCACTGTTGTGACAGATTTCAAAAGAGAAATATCGACCTTGCAATATCACTAAAACAATGATTTTTCAACTGAAGAAACTTTAATGAAGTCAAAGCTAAAGCATTCCATTTAAATTTTCTGGAGCATCTTTTTTTTTTTACCCGTGGTTTTTAAAGAAAAAAAACATTCCGTTGTGTTTGGACAGCCTATGTGCACCTTGACTAATTCCACGGGATACCTGTCACCTTCCACCTACAACAGGTACCAAGTAACCCTGTCCACCAAGGCTAGAACATATGGTAAGCAGTCACCTAGTCATTTGTCTCTGCTAGGATTTGAACTTGAGACCTCATGGTGCTCAACCTACTTCATTGACCACTAGGCCACACCCTTGGGTGCAATTTTCCTGGAGCATTTTTAGCTTCAGATTGTTGTATTTATCCATGTTTATGCTTCAGATATCATTACATAGAGCACATTCAGTTCAGGTGGGAGTTTTCTGTATTACAAGATATCTCTGGACCCTCAATGTCTATTAGTTTCCAGCTATGTTGCTCGGACTCTTCAAGAATGTCGATGGGTGCTTGTTGGATCCTCCAAAAATAGTGTGATTTTCAAGGATCCAACACGGATGCATCAAACATTTTTGGAGAGTCCGAGCAACTTAGGTTTCCGGTATGTAAGACGAATATCTGAGATGGTTTAGGATAGACCAAAACATGTTTGGAATGTGAAGGGATGAGTTTTCACTTGCTAGAAATGGATTTGTTTACCATATCTGGAGCATGTGTCATGTTTATGCCGATCTTTTTCCTCTGGAGTTTATATACAGCTAAATTATTTATTTGGATTGAATTCATTTGACATTTTGTACAAATATTCAACCCATTGTGCTTCCAAGCCTTCTCACCACTCCATATTCATGGAGAAATCCAGTGCAGTATTGTGACAACAAAGCAGTGATGCTAAAGCATATAGGAAGCTACTTGGTTAAAAGCAAAACAACATCCAAACAGCATATTTATACATTTAAAACAGGCATAACAAGTTAGTAGCAGGTAAGTGAACTTGCAGAATCACTTGCATTTCGCTTTGTGATGCAAAGCAGCTGGTGACCGCAATACTTACTTCACTGTCATTCCAAAGCTATATACATCAGACTTTTCAGTGTGGATCTCTTTTGTCAGCACCTCTGGTGCCATGTAAATAAGTGTACCAACCATATTCCTCTTATGGAAACCTCCAGTTGGCTTGCCAGTCAATTTCCAGTTTTCAGTGGAAACTAGTTTAAGATTCTTTTTGTACTCGGCCAAACCAAAGTCTGCGAGATGTGGTTGTAGCTGTCTATCAAGCTGCAGCATAGCAAAAAATATATCAATGGAAGTATATCATGAGATAATTGAGAGAGGGATTTTGCAGAGTTTAAACTTATTTAAAGTAGGCAATGATATACATAAAAACTGGAAAAGATCACGAAGATCAAAGACATTACGAGAATGTTTGCTGGTTTCACATCCCTGTGCACAATCCCAAGGTTATGTAGGTATTGTAAGGCCTTTGCTGTAAAAGGAGAGAGCATTGTAAATTTTGCTAAGATTGAATTGGTTCATTTAAATTACAGAGGAATAAAGGAGAGAAAACCAAGTAGCCTAGACAATTCAATACATTTCCTATGTAGCCAAAACAGCAGGGTGGCTGGTGTGCTTCGATACCGTTAGTGAAAGAAATGTCATTTAAGTAAACATCTTGTATGCTTAACGCCATTTGGAAAGTCAGCCAGTTTTAGGGAAAACCCGAGGAAGGGGGAATAGTGTGGGATATACTTAACTTTAGTAGGAAAAAACATCCTAGCTAGCACATTACTCTTTCATCAGTAAGATCTGCAAATGTAACTGGCACCCAACAAGTGTGATGGAATTTCCTGAAACGTCCTGGCATTAGCTTCCCCTCCTTCATATTTTCTCTGGCACTCCCACCACCCAATGATTTTTCTTTCTATATACTTCATCATAGTTAAATAAATACTCAATAGTTGATATAAATGCTAAACTACAAAATCTCATAGCAATCCAGGTGTCCAGTAATGATTCTAGTGTCATCCAACGCCCTTCCTTTCCCTTTTTACTCCATTTTGTTTTATCAGGCCCTTTTAGTCCATATGTGTCATCTACTATGAATGACAATCTGATATTGTTGTCTTCCGATAGAAGCTTAATTATTTTTTACTTTTTTATAACCATAGTGTCTAAGTCAGCTTGCATGCACATCGACTAATTACATAGGAGCACCTCCACCTACCACAAGCACATGTCTGTCCACCAAAGCTTGGACAAATGGGAAAACATTACCAAGTGTTTTTACCTCCACTAGGAAGTGATCCTGACATAACATAGCATTCTCAATGCAAGTGTCACAATATTAATCACTCACATTATCCTTCGTGGAAAATGTTGTAAGTTCTTAGGAATTACTTTACATTATTAACCTTATTAGACAGGTTAAACACCCCAACAATGAACAGAAAAAGTACTACGTACTATCCATGATTACGTGGAAAAAGACAAGAAGCTGGAAAATGCACATGCATAACACACCTAGACGAGCTGCAATTTCAAGTGCCTTTCTGATACTTGGGCTCCATTCATCCACATGTAATTTCCCGGCAAGATTTCCAGACTCATAGTATTCAAAGAAAAACATGTAATTTGGAGGCTTGGCATGCGCCCCCACTAGCTTTACTATTCCCCAATGATCCAATGTGCTATATCCAAAAGGCATTTTAACAAAAATTCAAAAACAAATCTAATTAACTAAGCTCAAAAACATATCAATAACTCATGATATTCTTGTAAGGAAACACAACAACAACAACAAGTAGGGAGTATTCTCATATGGCTTAAGGTGGATATCCAGCATCGCTAATCTGAAATGGTAATTTTATACATCGTTCTTTTTCTTTTCAAGTGATACAATTTGCTACTTCCTCCATTTTAAAAAAATGAAAGGCTTGGTATGGGATCAAATCTTCTAATTGTTAGTCTCAACTCTAACATCGAACTCTTAATTTTCTAACTAGAATTTACATAATCAAGAACTAATAAAAGGTACAATAAATACCAATTTTTATTATTAGAATATATGAAAAAGTTTTGGTCAATAACTTTTACTTTATCAAAAAAAAAAAAAAGGGTCAAATTAAAAGTTGTTTGACTAGTCACATTTCACATCAAGACACTTATTATTATCACTTTTTTTTTAGAATTGCTCCATGATGGATGATCTAAGTACTTTGCTATATAGAGAGAACACATTTCACACCAAAACACAGAAAGAAACAAATTAATGCAACACAACAAGGGGAGGAAATTCACCACAACAATTGGAGCTCTTTATGGAATTTATCAATATGTTCAGATGTGGACAAGATGGGTTTTTTGACAGCAACTCTTTTACCATCAAGAATGGCTTCGTACACCACACTTTCAGCCCCTGCAACCAAAAGGAATAAAGATTAAGAATATAGTAGTTGCATGTGTGTAGAGATTTGAAGTGTTAAATCATAAAGACCTCGAGCAATAGGGTGAGAGAGAGAATAAGAAAGAGGAGGGAGATGAATCGGGATTTTTTGGCTGCTACAACATCCACGAATGCAAGTGTTAGGTTCCAAGATTTCCAGGCCCATTTTCCTCTATTCTCTTCCTCGTCAAGAAAAATGAACACCTTAACATTCTCACCATATTCATCAGTTAAAGGCGAGACCCAATTCGAGCAACTTTCCACGGCTGGTAAGCAACTTTCTCCACCATTGGCCCACCATATCCACATCAACATCCATCCTATGCTAATTATGATAATTATGTATTGAATATTAATTATGTATTTAAAAATTACAAATTAAAAAATTATTTATAATTTAATAAAAAAAAAAATTGTTGGAATTTAAATAAATTTTACAATTTTAATTCCATAGTTTATCCATATCATTGGTGTGCCGGTCCGTTCTTAATACATTACATAACATCATAGTAACCACATAGCAATAAATACAATATTTTCTATAATCCAAACAAATTTAGGCTCGTTTAGTCATAAAAATATAATTTTTTAGAGTTGAAAATAGAGTTATAATTAAAGTTGTAGTTGAAATTGTATTTGCCCATGAATATAAATTAAAATTGTTTTAGAAATTTTGCGTGATAAGTGGGGGTAAAAAAAGTAAAAATAAGTTTTTCTTGTTTTCAAATTGTATTTGAAATTTTCATGGTCAAATAATATTATTTTTATTTTTTCACTAAATTTAAATAATTTTTCCAAAAAATAAAAAAATACTCGTGGTCAAACAGCTACTTACTCCAATTATTCGAGAATTACGCAAGAAGTACAATTTACCCATTAAAAACTTGTTATTGCATGGGCTAATATGAGGCGATCAGAACAACAATTATGTAGGATTATCATTTGATCCGTGACGTTGTGGACACCCCCACCTAAGATTCTTCACATGAAAAAAGCCTGTTAGGTAAAATTGTAGTTAGCACAATTTGAGCAAAAATTTTAGAGAAAAGACATTTTTTCCCCCGAACTTGTCTGCTTAACTTATTTTAGTATTTAAACTTAACTTCTATTTATTTGCCCCTTTAACATCTTTAAAGTGTATTAATTTTACCCCTTAAAACTGAATTCCATTCTCACAACGGGGAGGGTGTTACACTCGCCTACACATCAACGTCACGTCGGAGCCACGTCATTGCCACGTAAGAAGTTTGATTTTTCTAAAAATAAAATTAATTCCTCACACATTATTTTTATATATTTATATATATATTAAATAAAAAAGACACCCCCGCTCCCATTTTCTTTCTTCTTCACACCCCCACCCACCCCGCCCCCTACCCTGCAACGCAACCCCCTCCCCACCTTTCTATCTTCTTCAAACCACCCCACCTCTCCCCTCTCCTTCACTTTTTATCTTCTTCAAACTTAAAGCATATTACCAATAGCCATTGTTGTTGTCCATTAAGCAAAAAGAAAACACCAATTATTCCTTCATCAAACCACCAATTCAAGAAACAACAATGCAATAGCATCACCACGTTCCAATTCAAAACTATTCATTCCAAAATATTTCGGCAAAACTCACCGAAAAACGATTAAAACAAACCCACAAAGGAATATACGCACACTATTAACATCACCACCACCATTAACACCGCCACCACCATTAACACCGCCGCTAATAACTCTTCTTCAATTTCAATTTTATTTCAAATTCATGAAGATAACTTTTAATTTTAGAAATTCAATTTCATTCTTTTCTAATGATCTTAAGTCAAGGGGTTTAGGCAGGGTAAAGGATTTGGTAATTGAAGGAAAAGAAATTGGGAGTTTGGAGGGGAGGGGAGGGGGCTGGTGGTGGTGAAATTGGTGGTTGGAGGAGAAGGGGGCTGGTGGTGGCGGGTTTGGAGAGGAAAAGTTATGGTGGGGGTAGAAAAAAAAAGATGAGAAATATATATATTTTTATATCTATCTATCTATCTATCTATCTATCTATATAATTAATATATATATATATATATATATATATATATATATATATATATATATATATATATTAAAAAGTGGGGTCATATCAGTTTTTAAATTTAAAAAATGTGATTTTAAAAAAAAAAAAAATTCACGTCAGCTTGAGGGGTGAAAATAATACACTTTAAAGATGTTAAGGGGGGTAAATAAACAAAATTTAAGTTTAAGTGCTAAAGTAAGTTGAGTGGACAAGTTCAGGGGGGATGATGTCTTTTCTCAAAATTTTATTCCATTGACTCCAAATTAAGTGGGAGTTTGAACTGAATTATTTTTTAGTGGTTTTGATTTTTAAGTATTTTTTTAGTTTTGATGGTATTTAGGAAAGTTAAAACGTGCTTTAAGCACGTATTTTTATGTTAAAAAGTATCAAAATAAGCTAAAAATAGAATGGTACAAACTTATGACTTTTTGACTTTTAACTTATAAGTTAGACTTCCTTCTCTCTCGGCGCACGTTAGACGAAACTAACAAGTGCATCACTGGCTATGGCGAGAGATCGGCCAAGGAAGACGACTATGAATACGGGAATGACAGCAGGACAACAAAAAAGAACTAAGACAATAGAAACAATAGATGTATGGCCTCCGCTGCTGGATAGGGGGGAGTAAAACCTCTACCCTGCCAACCCAAATGGAAAAAACTCAGGAAACCTCGGTCGGTAGTGGTAGGATGGCTAGTGGGAGCATCAAGGGGTCAAAAATAGTGAGAACTAGTTTGGATACTCGTAGAGTGACTCAAGTCACACCCTTGACTGTTGGTAATGGGACTCAGATCCTCATTCTCCTTAAGCAACTTGATACTGAAGGGCAAAAAGATGGAAATTCAATGAATAAGTTGATAATAGAAGGGAATCTAAAGAGTGAAGAGAAGAAAATGGAAAAGGAAAAAAAGAATTGGGCAGATCTATTCCAGCGGAATTGATTACAGCTAAGGGGATGGAGCTCAACTACATTGCCCCAATGATTAAAAATGGGGAGACTATAGTAGAGTTATGTATAACAGAGGTGGAGAAGGAAACACTGAAATGAAAGCACGTTTTAATCTTGTATATTATGGAAGCATCACTAACTATAGTTATCGTTGAAAGATACATTGTTGCTCAATGGAATTTCGCTGCTAAGCCTAAAGTATGCTACCATAATGATGGGTATTTTCTGGTGCAGTTTAGTATCTTTAAGGATCGCGATGAAGTTTTATACTCTGGACCTCATATAATGTATATTAAACCAATCATTGTGAAGGCGTGGTTGGATGGATTTGACCTAAGTAAAGAAGTTTTACAGACAATCCCTCTATGGGTAAAATTCCCCAATTTTCCACTTAGTTGTTGGGGAGTCCAATTACTGAGTAGAATCAGTAGTGGTATAGGGGTACCCTATATGTTGATGCATGTACATTGCAAGTTGATAGAATTTCTTATGCGAAGGTTTTGATTGAACTGGATAGTACAAAGGAATTGCCAAAGACAATTAAAGTTGTTAGACCTAATGGGATAGAATTTAACCAAGTAATCGAGTATGAATGGGTGCCTACATATTGCCCCACCTGTCTGCAAGTAGGGCACAAATTCAAACTTGCGCCAGTGGTCCCATAACACGACCCCAACCTCAGAAAATAAAAATGTCTTAGAATGTGAGGGATAATACAGATAAGTAAAAAGAAGTAGTAATGGACCAGGATGGTGACACAGTTGTAGCAGGCGCGAATAATTCCCAACATGAAAAAAGAATCGAGTGGAAAATTATCAAGGAGAAAAGGTTAGCCAAAGGACCATATCTCAACCTACTAAGGATATGCTGGTGACTAAAAATGAGTTTGAAGTGATACAACCTCGAGCAAATTTAAATGTAGGAGAAGCAGGGACGAGCCAAGGTCATGGTAGTTATGCCCGAGTTGTGAGTAGTCCTCCTATTATCTTAAATCCTATATGAAGATCATTACATGAAATATTAGAGGGACTCAATAAAGTTTATAGATAAAAAGAGTTGTGTACTTTTATTAGACATAATATAGCTATTTGTCAGCATAAATTCAAGAAGCAGCATGCAGCAAAAATAATAAATAAAGTAGTGTTGGGGTGGTCTTGGTTCAACAACTATGATCATAGCAGTAAAGGTAGTCTATGGGTGATGTGGAATGGGCAAAAAATTGACTGTCAAGTTGAAGAAAAATCAGCACAATACATACAAGTCTCAGTGTATATCAAAGCCCTTGGTCTTGACTTCGGTTTTGCAACCATATATAGTTTACACACCACAGAAGATAGAAGATAGATGTGGGTAGATTTTACAAGGCTGTACAGCTTGTAACAAAGCCCTTGATTGGCTATGGAAGATTTTAATTCTATTAGGGGAATTGAGGAAAGATGATTGGAGTAGTAGCACAAGATGCGAAGATCAAAGATTTTAGGGTTTTTTTTAGAAGATACTGGCATGAATATCTTGAAGTCAAGTGGTCGAGCCTATTCCTGGACCAATAGCCACAGTTATAGTAGAAGAGGCTAGGCCATTGTAAATTATCAATGGATGCTCCATAGGGCCCAGCTTGGAGTGGTAGTAATGGAACCAGGTTGCTCTTATCATTCACCCTTGGGGATCATCCTCAATATGGAGGAGAAGAAAAGAGCTAGACCTTTTAAATTTCTCAATCGCCTAGTTGATCATTCTAGGTTCCAACATGAAGTTATGGGGATATATTTCTGAGGCCAGTAATATGGCTAAAGTTTGGTGGAGGCTCAAGCAAGTGAAGAAGGCTATGAAACAACTAAATAACTTTGAGTTTTAGGGTTTTGAACTCAGAATTAAGCAAATCAAACGAGAACTGAAAGAGATGCAAACTGGTATGAGGGATCCAGCATAGCCTAAATACATATTGTGGATTGAAAGTGAGTTGAAGAATGAACATGAAAAATGGACAAAGATAGAAAAAAATATCTTGAAGTGGAATTCTCGAGTACAGTGGTGTCACGCCTCAAATCCTATTGGGGAGGACTTGCACCCGTAACCGAGGAGGTCCGGGAGAACCATCTCATAACCTTATACTTCCCATGCATACCTCTATAACAACCCGAAATTCGGACAGCATCATGTCGCATATAAAAGGAAATAATCACCTGTATAAGCTCGAGCACACATATATATGTATATACAATACTTGGCCGTTGGAGCCATCACGTCTATTAACAAAACACCACCTTAACTGTACATTAGGTCTACAAAGCCTCTAGATAATACACAGAGTTTAACTAAGGTCGCGACACACCCCGCCATATAACTAACTTTTATACAATACCAAAAGTTATTGGATATGACACGGAAAGCCCCGAAGCAAACTGGAGCTCACCAAAAGCAGCTGGGTATCCTGGCTTCTACTTGTGCGGTGTATGAGCTGAGGTACCTGTGCCTGTAGCATGAAATACAGGTCCCCGTGGGGGACATCAGTACGAAATATGTACTGAGTATGTAAAGCTGTAGATAATTACATATGATATAAGAGCTCAATAGAAATCAGAAACAAGTGAATAAATCGTAATAGGAGTGGACCACACTTACTAGAACTTGTGACAACCTGTACATTGTATTTATTCAATCACTTTACCTTTGTTCTTATCATCTTTGTAATCATTACTGTACTGTACTGTGACCATTAGGCTACCTCCAATACATATTAACTGGGATCGACCCATGCTAGGCTTATGCCCCTGGGATACCACCCATAAACACATAACTAGGGATCGACCCATGATAGGCTTATGCCCTTGGGATACCACCCGATAAGAGAGAACTTCCATTACTTAGTTCAATTAATCTTTGAGATTGTTATTTCGGTCGTCACCATATTTTTGATACTTTGAAACAATGATACATCAATAAGAGACATATAAATAGACCATCAATGCAATAGCAATGAAGTAAGAACTCATTGGCACATCAATAAAGTGTTTTGGAGTCATCAATGCCATAACAATGAAGTAGGAACTTATTGGTATATCAATGAAATGTTTTGGAGTCATTAATAGCACATGGATCTTGTTCGAGTAACCGGATACCTTCTGACATTCATTAGTGCAATAAATATGTAAAATTTGGAAAACAAGTAAGTATTGGAATGTCTTGACATCTTGTAGGGTGGAAACAAGTTCATTGGTAACGTAGGACATCATACAAAATCATTATGGATCACATGTTACTGAATAACTTTGGAAACTTTCTTAATAGAACAATTGTTCACTTTCATGCCAAAGATATGGTATAGAGTATGCTTTACATACCTGACTGTCAACCTTCAATACTACTCCCAAATGGACTTCTCGTCTTTTCGTATTACTTATCTACAATAAACATATATAGCAATCTAGTATTAGCGACCAAACGTCACAATTCAATTATTTGAATTCACCAAACTAGTGGTTAAGTAGTAAGCCTTAATTACACCATAAAGGGTGTCACTTTAACCCTCTTATACTCCAATTACATTCACATGCCATGCATATTCATACAACATCCTCCAATATCAAGTTTGGATTCATTTATCCTTCCAACCAATCCATTAAACCAAATTGCGCCATAGACATAAATAATCATCAATTCAATAGTATATCACCATATCCACCTTCCATAACTCAATTACCATATCCACCTTCCATAACTCAATTACCATATCCACCTTCCATAATTCAATACAACCAAACCATGCAAAATAGTCCATAACCCTATTTTCATCACCTTTCAATAACAACCAATACATATAATCCTCTATCACACATATACATATGGAAGGGAACAAAGGCAAACAATATTCATACCTTAGAATTCACCTCTTGATTATGCAATCCTGTTTTCACAAATAATAGGTGCCTTTCGAAGCTCTCGAGATGACAAATGCAGTTATCGGATTACTTTGGAATTTCTATGGTTGAATCAAAAGTAATTTAAAGGTCAAATTTGGCTAGGTGATGTTAGGTGTATTTACACGCCTAAAGCACCTTAATTTACCCATATTTTAGCTAAGTTTTGAGGACAAAATATATAATTCCTGCACTTTTAGTCCTTTTTCTTGTAAGTGAGATAACCAACGTGATTAGCAAGTTTTCAGGTATAAATGATGAAGATTTCAGCATTTTATGGACTGGTTGACGCCATAGGAAGCTTCGCGTAAGAAGGAAGGCAGCTTTTGGAAGCTTGTAGACTGAAAGTGATGCATGGAGAACTTGTCCCGGGCAAAAACAACATTTATAAGACTTGGGGGATCAGCAGTAACTTAGTAGGATTAGGACAAGTATGCAGTAACCCAGTAGGACTAGGACAAGGATAACAACCCTATTTCAATAGGACTAGGATATGGATGTTATATAAACCCTATTTTGCTGAAACTTTTCAACATTCTCTTCTTATCCCTCTTTCTATTCTTTCCCTTCTTCAAAAATTCATTTTCAAACATTATTCTTCATCTATTCGACTTTTAATTTTCACGACAAGAGAAACGCTACTAGCAAGGAAATCACGCCACAAGTGACACCAAAACATACTTCACGTGAGATTGTTATTATTTTTGTATGATGGTAATGTCTATTGTGTTTTCCGTTGCACTCATGAGTAGCTAAACTTCTCTGTTAGGGTTATGGAAGCCTTATGATATACTATCTATTGCTATGAGTTTGTGAATTCTTGATACGTATGCTGCTTATATCATTACTCTCTTCATCTTAATTAAATTCTTGTGGTTGCAAACATATAGAATACGCCAGTATAACATTAACTTGTTCGAAAGAAAAGTTACATGTCTGGAAAAGAGAGAATGACAAGGAAATAGGGCTACCAACCCCTGTTTAAAAGTTAGTGCCGTAACTGGATTAACCTCTTGGAGAATTCGTACCATTAGATACGCTTTAAGCTCGAAAGAGTTAAAGTGAGATAATCTATGATGGTCGAAAGACGCTAGGATTTACCATAGAATACGAATCTCTATAAGCGCATGCATGTCGGAATTTCGCATAACTCATAGCCAATAGATACGTAGAACTCATAAGGTGGACATAATTCCAATTTTCTTTGTTACTTTGATACTCTTAATTCACGCTACAATTAAATCCCCCCTTCTTGTAGAATTTTCGATCAACAGTCTACTAATCGTTTCTTACTTAGTGACCAAGTATTTCCTGTGGGATTCGACACCCAACCCAGTTGGGTTCTATATTTGACAACGATCGTTTACACTCTTACTAGAGCTGTAGTTTGAGCGTTATCACTAGGGTTTGTTCTTTCTAAATGATTGATGATGAAGATGAGTTTTTGAACTCATACATGTATATATATACATATTCCCGTCCATAATATCATAGGGAATGACCAAAGTGCCTTTAAAATTTAAATAATGTCAAATCTGTCCTTTGGTAGACTGTTTTGATAAGTTAAAGTAGATCGACCATAACTCTTTACTCCGATATCGGATTTGGGTGAAATTGGTATCTTTGGAAAGATAATTCAAAGGGATTTCATTTCATATAAAGTAGGCTACCCAGTTCGTCCTGTACAAGGAGTTATGATCATTTGTAGTTGACCCTAAAAATCTGTTTTGAGAGGCTGAAGTAAAACGAGTATAACTCCTTACTCAAATGTTGGATTTAGATGAAACTAATTGAATTGGAAAGAAGACTAAAAAATATTTCTTTTAAAAGGTCGCAGCTCTCCCAGCTCCTAGACCGGATGATAAAGCAAAGTAGAGCTTGGCATACCAGGGATTCTGAGGTAACAAGCCCCACTATATCTATTGGCATGACTGCAGAACAAAGGCGAAGAGAGGAGGAACACGATCAAGATATGGCGCCCATGAAAATACAGATGGATCTTCTTACAAAGCATCTATTATCAGGGAAGACCAAAAAAGTCAAAGCTATTGTGTCAAAAGGAAGAGAGGAATCCGATTCTGAGGAAGAAGCCAAAATAGTCCTACCCGTCCCTTAGCCTACATTACAACCTGTAAAGACCTATTTGATCCTAAGTTTAGCATTTTGATATTAGTGGAGCATTACACTAAGGGCAAGCCTATGGTCATCAGTTGCAACATATGAATTCTTTGTGAGAGTGAGAGCAAGGAGAATATTGTACCCATGTTTCGAATAATGCAAAACTTGTGAGTGATTATGGGTAATATCTTGTGTGAGACACACATGGTTGACGAGTTTGGGTAGTTCTGTATGATTCTTTGTGCCTTAACTTGTGGATACAAATTAACCATCATCACGAGTCTATGTTAGAGGTTAAATTGTTTCTAGTAGTGATAAATAAAACTACTCTTTGTTAATAATTGTCGTGCCTGTCTTGATGAATATTTTGTGCTGTTACTGTGAAACCCTAAGTAGATGTTTATATGGATATGATATTTTGTTCGAGGACGAACAAAGCTTTAGGTGTGGGGTGTTGATGTTAGGCGTATTTACACGCCTAAAGCACCTTAATTGACCCATATTTTAGCTAAGTTTTGAGGACAAAATATATAATTCCTGCACTTTTAGTCCTTTTTCCTGTAAGTGAGCTAACCAACGTGATTAGCAAGTTTTCAGGTATAAATGATGAAGATTTCAACATTTTATGGACTGGTTGACGCCAAAGGAAGCTTCACGTAAGAAGGAAGGCAGCTTTTGGAAGCTTGTGGACTGAAAGTGATGCATGTAGAACTTGTCCCGGGCAAAAACAATATTTATAAAGACTTGGGGGATCAACAGTAACTTAGTAGGATTAGGACAAGTATGCAGTAACCCAGTAGGACTAGGACAAGGATAAAAACCCTATTTCAATAGGACTAGGATATGGATGTTATAGAAACCCTATTTTGCTGAAACTTTTCAACATTCTCTTCTTATCCCTCTTTCTATTCTTTCCCTTCTTCAAAAATTCATTTTCAAACATTATTCTTCATCTATTCGACTTTTAATTTTCACGACAAGATAAATGCTACTAGCAAGGAAATCACGCCACAAGTGACACCAAAACATACTTCACGTGAGATTGTTATTATTTTTGTATGATGATAATGTCTATTGTGTTTTCCGTTGCACTCATGAGTAGCTAAACTTCTCTGTTAGGGTTATGGAAGCCTTATGATATACTATCTATTGCTATGAGTTTGTGAATTCTTGATACGTATGCTGCTTATATCATTACTCTCTTCATCTTAATTGAATTCTTGTGGTTGCAAACATATAGAATATGCCAGTATAACATTAACTTGTTCGAAAGAAAAGTTACATGTCTGGAAAAGAGAGAATGACAAGGAAATAGGGCTACCAACCCCTGTTTAAAAGTTAGTGCCGTAACTGGATTAACCTCTTGGAGAATTCGTACCATTAGATACACTTTAAGCTCGAAAGAGTTAAAGTGAGATAATCTATGATGGTCGAAAGACGCTAGGATTTACCATAGAATACGAATCTCTATAAGCGCATGCATGTCGGAATTTCGCATAACTCATAGCCAATAGATGCGTAGAACTCATAAGGTGGACATAACCCTAACTTAAAATTCTCATTGATTAAAACCTACTAAACATTCCGATTTGCTTTGTTACTTTGATACTCTTAATTCACGCTACAATTAAATCCCCCCTTCTTGTAGAATTTTCGATCAACAGTCTACTAATCGTTGCTTACTTATTGACCAAGTATTCCCTGTGGGATTCTACACCCAACCCAGTTGGGTTCTATATTTGACAACGACCGTTTACACTCTTACGAGAGCTGTAGTTTGAGCGTTATCACTAGGGTTTGTTCTTTCTCAATGATTGATGATGAAGATGAGTTTTTGAACTCATACATGTATATATACACATATTCCCGTCCATAATATCATAGGGAATGACCAAAGTGCCTTTAAAATTTAAATAATGTCAAATCTGTCCTTTGGTAGACTATTTTGATAAGTTAAAGTAGATCGACCATAACTCTTTGCTCCGATATCGGATTTGGGTGAAATTGGTATCTTTGGAAAGATAATTCAAAGGGATTTCATTTCATATAAAGTAGGCTACCCAGTTCGTCCTGTACAAGGAGTTATGATCGTTTGAAGTTGACCCTAAAAATCTGTTTTGAGAGGCTGAAGTAAAACGAGTATAACTCCTTACTCAAATGTTGGATTTAGATGAAACTAATTGAATTGGAAAGAAGACTAAAAAATATTTCTTTTAAAAGGTCGCAGCTCTCCCAGTTCATTATATTAAGGGAGTTATGATCGTTCAAAGTTGACCCAAAAAATTGGCTGGCCTAAGTAGTTTGTGTGCAGGAAATTTTCCTGCACATTTACTATTCCCAATATCCTGGCCACCGTTTTATAGTTTTGAACGTGCTCGATTATATCCGAAACCTATCTGTTTTTAGAAATCTTTATATCATTGGAAAGTTTATTCAATAACCTTCGTATGGAACCATCGACGGGCAAATTTTGGTATAAATAAAATAAAATAAAAATTAATTCCATATAAATAAGACCAATACACGTATTTGAATACGCCAATACACGTACTTGAATATGGGGTGTTACATCCTTCCCCCCTTTAGGACATTCGTCCTCGAATGTTAGCGTAGTTATTGAACCAAAATAAGTTCAAGTCCATCATTAACATTCACATCATCACATAAATACTATGCATATATAAAAAAACTTACTTGTTAATGTTCTAACTCCGTTTCTTGAACTTCCTCTTCATCTTTGAACAAATGAGGTTACTTAGATTTCATTGCTTCCTCAACTTCCCATGTAATCTCTTCCCTTTGATGATTTCTCCAACATACTTTCACCGATGCTATCTCTTTATTTCTCATCTTCTTAACTTGGCGATCTAGAATAGCAATAGGCACTTCCTCATAGGTAAGATCTTTCGTAATTTGAACATCCTCAGTAGGAGTGATATGTGATGGATCTCCGATGCACTTTCGAAGCATTGACACATGAAATACCGAATGTACTGATGAGAGCTCTTGGGGTAGCTCTAATTCATATGCAACTTGTCCAAACCTTCGAGTGATCTTATATGGGCCTATATAACGTGGACTCAACTTTCCTTTCTTGCCAAATCTCATTACCCCTTTTATTGGTGATACCTTCAAAAATACCCAATCACCTATAGAAAACTCTAGACCTCTCCTTATACTATCCGCATATGACTTGTGTCGACTTTGGGTTGTTTTCAGTCGTTGCTGAATTACTTTAACCTTCTCTATGGCTTGATAAACAAGATCCGGTCTGAACAAAAGAGTTTCACTCCTATTGGTGATCCACACTTCCTTCCATATAAAGCTTCATATGGTGCCATTTTGATACTTGAATGATAGCTATTATTGTAGGCAAACTCAATAAGAGGTAAATGATCATCCCAGTTGCCCTTAAAATCTATTACACAAGCTCGTAGCATATCTTCAAGTGTTTGGATGGTACGTTCTGCTTGTCCATCTATTTGAGGGTAAAAAGTTGTACTCAACTTCATTTGTGTTCCCAAACACCTCTGAAAAGACTTCCAAAAGTTTACGGTAAATTGGGTTCCCCGATCTGATATGATAGAGATTGGCACTCCATGTAATCGGACTATCTCTTTAATATACCGCTTTGCATACTCTTCAACTGTGTAAGTGGTCCTAACTGGTAGGAAATGTGCGGATTTGGTAAGCCTATCAACAATCACCCATATAGAATCAAACTTTTGGGATGTACGAGGTAAACCAATAACGAAATCCATGTTGATCATGTCCCACTTCCAGCTTGGAAGATCAATGCATTGCATATAACCTCCGGGTTTTTGGTGCTCAACTTTAACTCTTTGACAATTTGGACATTCAGCTACAAATTCTGCAATGTTCTTCTTCATGCCATTCCACCAATACATATCTTTCAAATCTTGATACATTTTGGTTGATCCTGGATGAATGGAATACCTTAAAAAATGTGCCTCTATCATAATCTTCTTTCTTAGCCCGTCTACATCCGACACACACAATTGATTTTGGCACTGAAGTACTCCTTCTCGCGTAAGCTCAAATGCCTTGGTCGCACCACTCTGAATGTTCTCCTTAAGTTGTAATAAAATAGGATCTGCATATTGCTTCTCTTTCACTTCAGCTACTAATGAAGATTCCGCAGCATTATGTACGATAAGCTCTTTATTCGGAGTTTCAAGAAAGCGAACTCCCAAACCAGCTAACTGGTGAAGATCTTTAACCATCCCTTGCCTTTCTATAGGCGCCATCATAGCCTTACGACTTAACGCATCAGCTACCACATTTGCTTTCCTTGGATGGTACAAGATATCAACATCGTAGTCTTTTAATAGTTCAAGCCATCTCCGCTGCCTTAAATTTAGATTCTTCTGATTAAAAATATATTGCAAGCTCTTATGGTCAGTATATATATCAACATGAACCCCATATAAGTAGTGGGGCCATATCTTTAAAACAAAAATAACTGCTGCCAGCTCAAGATCGTATGTAGGATAATTTTTCTCATGTGGCCACAATTGTCTAGAAGCATATGCTATTACCTTGCCATGCTGCATCAATACATATTCTAAACCAATTCTAGAAGCATCACAATACATTGTATACCCTTCGGTGCCTTCTGGAAGTACCAACACGGGTGTAGAAATCAACTTGTTCTTTAAATCTTGAAAACTCTTCTCACAGGCATCATTCCATTGGAATTTGGATGCTTTATGGGTTAGCTTGGTTAAGGGTGCTGAAATGGAAGAAAAGCCTTTAACAAACCTTCTATAATAACCGGCCAACCCGAGAAAACTACGAATCTCCATAGGCGTTGTGGGCCTTGGCCAGTTCTTCACAGCTTATATCTTTTGAGCATCAACCTTTATCCCTTCACTAGATACAATATGACCCAAAAATGCCACCGACTTTAACCAAAACTCACATATAGAGAACTTTGCATAAAGCTTACAATCACAAAGAGTCTGTAATGCCTGTCGTAAGTGATTGGCATGGTCCTCTTCTGATCTAGAATAAACTAGAATATCATCTATAAAAACTATCACAAATACATCCAGGAATGGCTTAAAAACCCTATTCATCAAATCCATAAAAGCTGCGGGTGCATTTGTTAGACCAAATGACATAACTAGAGCTTTCAAAAGGCTACTAGAGTTTGGGTGAAATTGGTATCGTTGGAAAGATAATTCAAAGGGCTTTCATTTCATATAAAGTAGGCCACCCAGCTCGTCCTGTACAAGGAGTTATAATCGTTTGAAGTTGAACCTAAAAATCTATTTTGAGAGGCTGAAGTAAAACGAGTATAACTCCTTACTCAATCGTTGGATTTGGATGAAACTAATTGCATTAGAAAGAAGACTCAATGATCTTTCTTTTGATAGGTCGCAGCTCTCCTAGTTCATTATATTAAGGGAGTTATGATTGTTCAAAGTTGACCTAAAAAATTGGCTGGCCTCAGTAGTTTGTGAGCGGAAATTTTCCTGGACATTTACTATTCCCAATATCCCGGCCACCGTTTTATGGTTTCGAACGTGCTCGATTATATCCGAAACCTATCCGTTTTTGGAAATCTTTGTATCGTTGGAAAGCTTATTCAATAACCTTTGTATGGAACCATCGACGGGCAAATTTTGGTATAAATAAAATAAAATAAAAATTAATTCCATATAAATAAGACCAATACACGTACTTGAATACGCCAATACACATACTTGAACACGGGGTGTTACAAGTGGCTACAACCGAGAGATTTCAACAATGCATACGTTCATGCCAACTTAAAGAATAAAAGTGCCCATAATAAGATTTGTTCTTTAACCACGGCTACTGGATTGAATGTCACCTCTACAGAGGAAATAACAGTATAAGTGCTTGAATTTTATCAAAAGTTATTGGGATCAACAACTGATTATCTTCCTTGTGTCAACAGAAAAGTAATGAAAGATGGTATTATGCTAAATAGAAACCAGCAACAAGAATAATAGTTGATGTTAGTAAGAAAAAAGTAGTTAATGCTCTAAAGGGAATTGGTGATCAAAAGGCTCCAGGGTGTGATGATTTCAATGCTTTCTTTTTTAAGAAAGCATGGCTTTTTAGTAAAGACATAATCGTTGTTATGCTGCACTTTTTTGCTACTGGTAAGATGTACAAGGCTGTCAATTGTACTACTATTACTTTGATCCCCAAAGTCCCGAACCCCACAAAGATCACAAAGTATAGGTCAATCTCCCGTTGCATAGTATTATTTTTTTTAATCAAAAAGTTATTTATATACTATTTATTCCAAAACTCAGTCCAAAAACAAAATAATCACAAGAAAATTGGGTTAGGCATAACCACTAGCCCAATCAAAATTTAACATAATAAAAGGAAAGCCTAGTTATTCCTAAAAAACTAAAATATAGAAATGGAAAGTAAAAGGTTACAGTGTGTCTGAAAATCTTCTAGCATGTTCTTCTCCGGCAGCTCAAGAGATTCCAGGAGCTTCTTCGTCAATTGTTTTGATTCTTCTGATGAACTTCATCCTAAAGTGACTTTGTTTCTTTTACGGTTGTTATTATTTTTGTTTTTTTCATAGCCTTTTAGAAAGATAGGATTCCTTTTTGTCAAAACTTTGGTGTAATTTACACATTATTTCACTTTAATCTCTCACCAGGTGTTGTGCACTCAATACCCATGGAACGCATTTCCAAGCTGACTCCCTTCTCCTTTGGGCAATAAATCTGAACTATTTTATTAATTATAAGTTACTAAGGTGATATCCATACTTTTTCTCTATAAAGGGTTGAATCTTTGTAAGATTAATACCACTTTCACAACAAAATAAGTAATTTATCTTCTTAGTAAACTTGCAATTAATAGATGCGATCGTCATTTTTGTTTAGACATTTTTGTGCATGTATTTTGAAAATCTTTTGTTCACCTCCCTATTGTGTTTGTGACTAGAATTTAGGGAGTATGCATTGTGGTGATCCTCAATCTGGTGTTTTTCTCTTTATTCTTTTGATTCTCAATTGTGGTACTTGTTGCTTTTCTAATACAAGAATGCTCTTTGCTTGCTTAGGTAGTTCCATGAAGGAACTAAATGTTTTTGTACTTGCAAAACTGAAACAATAGTTAGTGAAAAAAATCTGCTAGAGAGTTTTCTTCTCTATGAATGTGCTGAACTGTTATCATATACTCCTTCATCGATCCTCTTATTATACAAGGTAATTTTTAAAGTATTAACAAATAGAATGTAGAAAGTTATGGATGGATTGATTGATATGAACCAATCTACATTTGTGCCTGGACGGTTGATTAATGACAGTATTATTCTTAGTCATGAGCTAGTAAAAAGATATAGTAGAAAATATGTTTCGCCTAGGTGCATGCTCAAAGTGGACCTAAAGAAAGCATACGACTCAGTGGAATTTGGGTATATAAAATAATTTCTTGAATGTTTACAGTTTCCTAGTAAGTTCATTCATTGGATAATACAGTGTGTGGAGACTGTGTCTTACTAAATCCTTATCAATGGTCAGCCTAGCAAGCAGTTCCCAGCTCGAAGAAGTTTAAGGCAAGGAGATCCTTTATCCCCTTACCAATTCATTTTAGCTATGGAATACCTTATAAGTCTACTTAAATAGCTCCAAAGAAACCCCAATTTTAACTACCATCCTAAATGTTCCAGGATGCAGATAACGTAACTTAGTTTTGCAGATGACCTTCTGCTATTTTATAGAGGAGACACCTTGTCTGTTGAGCTATTGTATGGCCTTTTTCAGGAGTTCTCAAAAGCTTCTGGGCTGGTGGCTAACAAAGATAAAAGCTCTATTTACATAGGGGGAGTCCCTATTGTCCTCCAACAAGAAATATTACAAATGTTGAGGTTTACTGCAGGTGTTCTCCCCATCGGGTACCTAGGGGTCCTTCTAAGCACGAAAAGAATCTCAATTGCTCAGTGTCAGCCCCTAATTGAGAAAATTTTGCATAGAATCTAGTCTTGGACTTTAAAATTTCTTTCATGTGCAGAAAGAATCCAGCTCGTAAAGAGAGTACTCTTCTCAGTGGAAATTTTCTGGGCTCAGATCTTCATATTTCCTAGAAAGGTGATCAAATGTATAGAAACAACATGTAGGAAGTTCTTATGGACAAGAGAAGTAGACTCAACACATAAAGCACTTGTGACATGGACTACATTATGCAAGCCCAAAATAGCTTGAGGACTGAACTTCTTGGATATATTATTTTAGAATTGCAATATGTAAAATGTTGTGGAATTTATGTCAAAAAAGGGACAAAATGTGGATCCAATGGGTGCACATCTACTACGAAAAACCGGGATCAGTACAACATACTCAAGCCTCTTGGGTTGTTATGAAGATCCTCAAAGCGTACAAATACTTTGAGTTGGCTGGATGGCAATTAAGAGATGTCTTAGCAATCACAAAGTTCTCCATCAAACAAATATATGTGCAAATGAGGGGACGATTTTAAAAAGTGAAATGCCTGGCAACAAACTAATAGACAGGTGCAAGGCTGGAAATAAGAATTGAAATGGATAATTAAAAGCTGCAAGGGTAAGAGTATAATTGTTGAAGTACTTCGTACTTCATTAGATGCAGGGGTGTATTATATCTGGCAAGAGCGTAACCAAAGGAGTTTTTAGGATAGAAATAGATCACTTGAGGAAATTGTACAGGCAATAGTTCAAGACATACATGTAAGGGCGACAACAAAGGGTAGGTTGGCATATGCCATAAGTAGATTGAATTATTATCCTTGGTTAGTTTTATAACTGCTCTTGGCTTGTTAATTTTTTTTCTATTTTACAAGGTTGGGGCTGTCCAGTTCTTGAACGGTTTTGAAAGGAGCATTGGTAATAAACTTGTTTATTGACCAAAAAAAAACTTATAAGTTACTAAGTACTATTTAAAAGTCAATCCAAATAGCCTCTAAAATTTCATTTTGTTTGTCCCTGAAATTAAAAGATTACCACATGAGTTGTTAAAACAAAACTTCTAGCAGTTTATTTTCGTGTGAGAGATCAAACACTTCAAACATAAATTAAAGAGTTAAACATATGGTAATTGATAAGTAAAATATCAAGAAGCTAAAAGGAAAAAAAAATACTTGAAAGAATCTGGAATAAGAGCATTATGTAAAACTATATTTTTTTCTTTAAAAAAAAGTGATAAGAGCTTACGCTCTCTAAAACAACAACTAAACAATATTGTCATTCCATCAGAAGAAAAAACGTGAAAGAGAAAACATACCCATGAAAAATGAAGAAATATGGATAGTTGGGACCACCAAAGGATGTGGTGCAGTGGATGGGGCTGCTCCTACCTTAATCAGAGGTCTCGGGTTCGAGCCCTTGACATGAAAAAAACCTTGGTAGGGAGCGCTTCCCCCTGAATGAGACCCTACGCTGTGCGAATTCAGATTATTCGGACTCCAATATAGGTATCGGACACCGGATGAAAAACAAAGAAAAGAAAGATGGTTGGGAAATGTAATATATAGCCGCTTTCTTTAGAAGATGTAAAGAATGATTGCTTTCTTTCTTACATAACTGAAATTATTGTGTGAGTTCATCTTGTTTAAAGAATAATAAGGATAATTAATACATATGTTATATCTATCTATATATTACTATTATACTATCTATCTATCTATCTATCTATCTATCTATCTATCTATCTATCTATATATATATATATATATATATATATATATATATATATATATATATATATATATATATATATATTATAAAGCAGAGGACAAAGGCACTAGAAGAAGCCACGTGGTAAATTATTGAGAAGCCACGTAATAGTTTTTAGGAAAAATTTAAAAGTATTGTAATAAAATCTTTATAATTAGTTGAATTTAAAAATATAATAAAATCTTTTTTATATATGTGAATTTGAAAATAATAATACTTTAAAAGAGAAATAAAAGTTTTTTATTAACTTAAACCTAGCAACCATAGCTCAAGAGTCTTAAATAAACCCTAACTATTTCATAATCATAATAATAAAACTCTCATAATATTACATTTAGGATGATATATTTAACCAAAAAAAAAAAAAAACTGAACAAAGGATAATAACGATAAACAATAATAATTGTAATAGTCATAGTAGAAGACACGTAGTAGTAATTTTTTAATTTAGAAAAAAAATGTTGCGGTTAGTAGTAGTAGTTTTTTATAATAATAATAATAATAATAATAATAATAATAATAATAATAATAATAATAATAGTGATGATGATGGTGGTGATGATAATGATAGATTATTGAAGAGAAATTTTTTTCATTATTATAATAATTTTAAAAAGAATATTTGAATGTGAAAAATAATACAGTAGGTTTTTAGATTTAAAAAATAAAATATTTTCATTAGCTTAAAACTAGGAAATCGTGAATGGAGAGTAGTAAATACATAAATTTATAATTTTTAAATGCTATAAAATATATTTATATATTAAATATAAAATAATAATTTTAAAAATTACCATTATTATCTCATTGATTTCAAATATTTATCTCAATTCAAATATATAGATAAGATAATTATATATTACATTTGAAAAAAGGAAGGATAAGAAAGACTCATAAACTAGATAACTATGATAGTATTTGAATTTGAATTTAAATAAAATTTGAATTGGAATGGAATTCCAGTTTCTTAGGTTCTCTTACATATGCTCTTATATATATCATTAGCTTTATTCATGAATTTATTTACTGCGTTTTTTACTTCATATTTTTAAAACTATTTTTGATTTAGCATTTTTCTTTTTTATGTGTAGGAAGAATATATCATTTTTCATCCTCATCTTCCTCAATTAATGTTCAAGATACACCAATTTAATCAATCTATTTTTCTTAAATTTGTAAAAGTCAACCTTTTATTGTTTTTGAACAATGTATATACATGCATTACATACTTTATTGTGCACTAAACTATCTAAAAATTACAATATGTGGAAGTTCATGGTGCCATTACAAATAATATTTTGTATAATAATTGTATATCGTACTTTACATCTATTTTTACATTTTAAATTCATGAATCTTGATCATTCAAGTTACAAAACAAACATGTTTTTGGTTTTACAAAATAATAATGTTAATTTTTTTCGATTTGATAAATATTATTGTTCCAAAGTACTATCATTTATATATAATATTTCTTATTTATTCAATTTTTTTTTTTTTGAAGATTTTGTGTAACATCATTTTTATCTTTCATCACTGAGTTTTTTTTTTAAAATTATTTTATGGATGTGTTCATTATGAAGAAATATCATTTTTATGAAAAATATTTTTTAACAAAACAAATTGTTTCTTACTTATATTTTTTATTTGTGACGCAAATAAAAAGTATTTTTCCAAAAGCACATATATATATATATATATATATATATATATATATATATATATATATATATATATATATATATATATATATTCTAATACTAAACAATAAAAATAAATAGTGACAAAGAGATGAATATAATCGGAGTAAATTGGAATAGATGGGGATGGTGTAAAGGGGTGATCTAGGTGGGTGGAGGGTAGGGGATGGTGAATGTAGGTTTAGTTGGGGTGGGATAGGAAAAAAGATTCTTAAAAAATATAAATTAAAGAGTTTAGAACTTTTTGGTGGGGTGGGTCGTGTTAAGAAAAAAAGTTTATTTTTTAAAAAAAATAAAATAAATATTTTTTAGCTGTTGGGGAGGGGGCAGGAGAGCGAGTTGGGGGTAGGGGGTTGGGTAGGGTAAGAAAAAAAACTTAATAGTTTAAAAAAAATTTGGAGGGTGAGGGGATGGATGATTTTGAGAGTGGCATGGGATATTTTAATTAAACTTATTTAGAAAATATAAGAATACATATAAATAAAATACTTAAAAATATTAATGATAAAATCAAACAAAAAAAATTATGAGCAATTAAACTTTATTTGAAAATTTTAAAAAGCATTAAATAGTATGTGCTTTGTTTATTGAATTGAAAGTGGTGAGATTTAAATTTTGAAATTAGAGTTTTTGTAATTGATACAATTAAGTGTTTTAAAATGAAATTGAAAGATAAAACCTTTTTATGAAAAAATGTAGTTAGTTGTTGTAGTTGAATTGATAGATTAAAATAAAAAATGTGAAATGAAGGTAAGGATTGTAATTACATGTCTTAATTTATTAAAAATATAAAGATAAAATTTCAACAACAAAATTAATAATTATTTGATATTAAATAATTTATTATATTTAAATTGTAGAGGAGGTGGGGTGGGAGATGGTTAGAGTTAGATTTATTTTTATTTTTATTTATTTATTGATAAATAATATGATACTTAAAGCTTTTAAGGTAATATGATTTAATATGTTGGAACGAGATATGTCAATATAAAATAACTAATAATAATTAAAAGTAATATTTTAATATTATTCATGCATCGCATGGGTACATATACTAGTATTTATATATAGACGAGAATTCAATGGATTCGTCGTCCTCACATGGTAAAAGAGAGAATTTGGCAGCTACACATGACTGTCTTTTTCTTGCGTATTTCAATTTTGCACCCATTTTTGTTCTCTTTAATCCATTTTAGTTGGGGTAATATAATCTATATATAATAATAAAAGAAGAATCAAGAGAAGGTGACGTGTCACCTCTCTTTGGCCAAGGATCCTATTTATCTTTTTTTGAATTTTTTCTTTCATTTTTTAATTATTTTATTTTTAAAATCATTTTCATAACTCACATCTCTTTATGTTCATAATAAATTACATTCTTAATTAATATTAATAAAATTAATAACTCTAAAACCTTTTAAATTAATAACCTCCAATTGTTTAATTTTGCATTAAAATATCCAATGACAATTCTTCTTCCTATAAATAAATGAGGAAAGAGCCAATTTCAATACTATTCGACATGGGGCAACTTTGTCCTCTTTTTTGTTTTTGGCCAAAAGTGCCCTCGCTATTAGTCACATAGCTGAAGAATACCTTTCCTGTATCGGTTGTTCTATCTCGAATGAAAAAAGATCAATTTTGCCTCTAGCTTGAATGCAAAATTTTAGTGTTCCTTTTAAGGAAAAAGAGAAGATGAGGTTAATGTTTACTTTTATGATGCCACCTTCTGTTGCTATGAAATAATAACTTTAATTGTTAATATGTATACTGTGCAATTTTAATTTCTTGCATTACTATGCCTTTGAAGAATTTCTTGTTAAACATTTTTCTCTATATTTTTTCACTCTCGAAGTAGTATTTTTAAGTGTATTTTGGTCATTTTGTCATTATATCATGCAAGATTTTTTTCCAATGATGCTTGACTTGATAGTCTTTGCTTCTTTTCGCTTTGTAGATATTATGAACTAGGATCTGATGACCTCCTTGTTCTGCCAAGTTTTATAATTATTGCGGAGCAAAAGATCCTATAATATGTGCATTCCGAAAGTCACTCTTCTAAGTTCTATTTATTTTCTTAGAGTAGATTTCTTTTATGTTATGTATTATTTATCGATAAATCTCTTACAATTTTATATCCTTCTAAGAGTTGTGTATTCTTTTGTTAGAGCAACTTTCTTTTATATTATATTTAGTCCATTAATTAATTGTATTTTTCTTTATCCTAATTTCATTAAAACTTGTATTGTAGATAAAAGAAGATTACTCTATGGTAGTTTTTTGTGTCTTCATCTCACTATGGGTATGAGACATACCATATAGCAATTGAAAAAAAATCTTACCGAGCAAAATATAGTTTAAATTGTATTATTTTGATATTTTTAATTTATTAAATTTCATCTTCAACTGCTCTAACACTTTTAGTTAGCAATTTGGTAGTCCTACTTTTTCGTTTCATGTAATAATTAGTTTTTTTTTTGCTCTCTTAAGACTCGATTGACATAAAAATGAAGCAGGATATTGATATGACAAGAATCTAAATATTGTTCTTTAAAATTCTTTCGAGAAAAATTATTTGTATGCATAAGAAGAAGAATTGTCATTGAACATTTTAATGTAAAATTAAATAGTTGGGGGTTATGAATATAAAAAGTTTTAGAGTTATGGATTTTGTTAATATTAATTAAGAGTGTAATTTATTATGAACATAAAGAGATGTGAGTTATGAAAATGATTTAAAAAATAAAAGAAAAACTCCAAAAAATGAGAAAAAAGATAAATAGGATCCTTGGCCAAAGAGAGGTGTTACATCACCTTGTATTGATTCTTCTTTATTATTATATATAAATATAGATTTACAATATAACATTCTCAAAAGTTTATATTTATTTAGATAACTATTTTTCTATTTTGTCATTGGTGAGGTCCATTTTCCTGCGCGTGTCTAGACCAGAGTATTTATTTTTTGAAAGTAGAAGCAAGGGAAGGAGGCAAATGTATACATTTGCTACTTAAGAAAGTATCTATGTATCATTCCGTAATTATGTAGGTCAACTTTAATAAATCTTTTAATAAAATATGAGAACGTAACATTAGTTTATAATTTTCAAATGATATTTTAATTCATAAAAAAATTATTTATTGTATGTAAAATTGTAGTTCTTGATTTTTCAAATTTTATAATTTTTTTGTTAAACATTTTAAAATATTATTACTACTTTCTATTGTCTATTGGTTTGAACCGTTCAAGCTTACAACTTAAGAAAAACAAAAGTGTTGCTAAAATAACAATGATTTCATAAAGTCGGTTGTCTCTTTTTATTTCATTTTCTTGCCCAAGAGAGGAGTCTTGATTCTTCTCTCAACCTTAAATAATCACTTATCAAAAAATAATTTTTCGAAGCTGGTAATAAATTTTATTTTTTCCCTTTATTTTAGATACAAGCAAAGTTATGCGGCACCTCTGTATGACCAAAAATGTTAATTATATATTTTTACTAATATTTTGATATTTTTCTTCACTTATGATGAGCTATGTATTAAAAGAAAAGTTTCTTCTTAAAATAGTTATTTTATATTAACTGCCATTTATTACGTTTTCCTTTATTTAATAACCTTTAAGAGTTTTAGCATATTAAAAACTCATTTAAAACTGACTAATAATTAATATATTAAAATGAAAAGATATTCCAAACCTTTTGTTTTGCTAAATTGCATATATATAGGGAAGTAAAGAAAGGAAAACACACACGCACGCACACAAAAAAAGTATTAACGATAAATAATTTAAAGAGAAATAAAAAAAGAAGAAGATAAAAAGAGAATACGAAATTCATATAGTTAGTGTTATATATACAAATAATAAACAAGTTTGAAACTAATTAAAAATATGCATGGAGATAAATCCAATATTATTTCACTTAGAATATATTATATAAAAATAAAATATTTTAGAAGACTGAAAATATGTGAGTGACGAAAATTTATAGAAAAATGCATGTATATACTTAAGAGTGTGTATAATTGGTTAGAATTTAAAATAATTGAAAAATAAAAAGATCTCTTAAGAAACTTTCAGCACTCAAAAATCTAATTAATCGGTGCGAGGCACAGATAAATTCACTAGCTAGTGTATATTTATGGTGTTTCTCTTTTTCTTTTAAAAAATAATTTTTGGGGTAACTATGATGTTGTACTAACTTCTTTCCTTTACTCCTTCCTATTCATATCATTGATTAATAACTATCTTTCTAAGTAATCAAAAGATACTATTTTTATTATGGAAAAATTATATAGCTCACTTTTCTTTTTAGTCAATTCTAAAAAAATGATACTATATTTTTATTTTTAGTAACATTTTAATTTTAAAATATTTATTTTATCCTTAATGACATGATAGTATAGCCACACACTTATTATGACTTATTTTATACCATAAGTTTCAAAAGTCTTTCTTTCTTATTTAAACTCTATGTTTTGAGTCAAATTACCTCGCATAAATTGAGACAGAAGGAGTAATAATTTTTTTCTCAATTTTTTTCTCTTTTAGATAAGTAATTTTTTCATATAATTAAAAAATCATGTTATATTGATACTATTTAGGGTGATTTTGTGAAAATACTTATTACTTTTTAAGGATAGAGTGAATTCTAAAGGTTATGCCTAAGCTAAAAATATCATATAATTTGGACCGGGAGAGTTTTAGATTACTCTTTATATTATTTGTCATTATATATTTCAGTAAATTTTAGGCAACTTTGAAGCTACTTTTTCGTTTCAAATTGAAACATTTATTGGATCTTACTAAATATTTTTCCTTTTTCAATTTATATGATATTTTTCACTTTATCAAGAATTAATTTGATGAAACTGTAATGTTACATTAAATTAAATTAATTTAATATTTTAAAATTAAAATTTAAATACTTAAAAACATGCAAAAAGTACTATCTGTTGCAATATCAATTCTTGAGGTTCATTAATTAATTTAGTTTTTCTCCTTAATTTCGTCTTTGATTATGCTTAAATTGCCACATTAAATTAGCATAATTTTTGCTGCATAAAACATTATTAGTGAAATTAAAAGTTATTAAAAAAAAGTTGTTTGGTGCACTAAAACTTTCGATATGCATAGAGTTCAAGAAAGGACCTGACTGCAAAGTTATATTGTGCGCAGTCTTACCTTACATTTATACCGAAGGTTATTCCAAGAATTGAACCTGTAACATCTTGATCATATGACAACAACTCTATGAGCTACTCTAAGACTCTTTCTGAAACTAAAAGTTATTAAACACACACACACACACATATATATTCAACGGAAAAGGGCCTAAAATGCCCTTTAACTATGTGAAATGGTGCAAAAATGCCCTTCATCTACCTATTGGGCCTGAAATGTCCTTCCCGTCTACCTATTGGGTCTATTTTGCCCTTCATTTAACAGCTGAATATTGAGTCCACTTCATTTATGACATGGCATATTTCTATTGGATGATTATTATTTAGTTAAATTAATTAATTATATCCTCTAAATACCCAACCCACCCAACCAAATAACCCAACCCAACAAATATAACCCGCTCCAATTCTTTAACAAAAAAAATACCCATTCATCAATTTTACGGAATATGTTCATCTCCTCTCTTCTCCATATCTTTTCTCAATCGACTTTCTTTCTTAAAAATGTAGTAGCATCTTTTTTTCGAACCTACATGTTCTAAATCCTTAGAACATAATACAATTCTCATATACCTATAGGAGATGGAGAAATTGAAAAGGACATTAACCTACTGCTTTTTTAACCATTTTTATTCTGGGGCTAAACTCAGTTTTCGGAGTTATACTGTAAGTTATTAGAAAGAATTCAAATTTCAACAAATAGAAACAAAATTAGGTGATTTCTTTTGGAAGATAGAGTTATCTGGTGGGAGGAGATAGTTATGGCATAGAGTTAGTCAAGGTGTCCACAAGTTGGGCCGAAGAACACGCTTACCATAGATGGTCTTAAAACAACAATTTTTTTTTACAACTATAGTTAATATTTATTCGTAGTGTTTAGAACTACCTTTTTTTTAATCCCACTAGGAAATGGAAGCTTTAAGATCCCTGGAATGTGGATAGATTTTGTCATGCTTGACATGGAAATACATGCGATAGTTGTTTTAAAAGTTCTCTGCAATGTTCTAGTTTATGATTTTCTGTTAATTTTTAGTAAAAAAATCTAATCAGATATCTCAAACTTAGACATCATATGCTTCAATGTTTAGTGTAATCAGCACTTTAAGAAACTGTAATGCTCATATCTCCATTACACAAGAATCTTTAGTATATAGCAAATGGAATCGAATTTGATGAAACATACCAAAAGTTCTGAAACTCTAATACTGTATCATTCTTTATGCTTTCACTTCTTTTCCTTTGTTTGTGTTGGTTTATATAACTTAAATCCCAACATAATTACATCCATCAGATATGAAAAAAGAACGAGGAAACTAACTGTTAAAACAATCAAGAAAAAAAATAGAAACCTCAATATTCACACTCACCTCCCAAAAGGGATTAGAATAAAAGAAACAGAGAGGTATTACAGCAGGTAACAAAAAGCAAAAATAAGTAAATCGAAGGGGAATAGCTCTTCTACTACTCCACCAATGATCGTTCTTGCGAGAAGCAAGGAATGTCGTGAATGGTAGGAGAGAGGAACCAAACGCTTCTAAAGGATTGGAGAAGTTTTTGACTAAGGTGCCAACTGGATAGGGTCAAATGGGAAGGTTAAATGAACTGATCTACCCGACATCTGACACATTCATTATTTGGCTTGCGATAAAGTAGGTTAGTTTAATTTGGTTTTGCTCGACAGATAAAAGAGTTGCAACCACTTTTTCCCTGACAGTCCAAATGCGCAAATATAAACAGCCTTAAAACTTGAAATGAACAAAAATTGAAAATATACGCTCCATGTTGGTTCTACTTTCATTATTTTGGTCGAGAGAAATAAGGTGAAAGTAGGTCAGACATGTTGGCGGACAGCAGTTCAACTTCGACACAACCAAAGGTGTAATGACTATTATAAAGAGTTTACATTATAAGAAAAGAAAGAATCAAATGATAGATAAATGTAACATTCCATAGTCGTAACTAAGGATACCTTCCATAATATGCAGTCCAATGGAGAGCGGTCTATCCATATTTGTCTCAATAATCTAATGACAAACCTAACCAGGAAAATAGATATACAACCCAAGTGTAACCTACGATAGCCCACAAATGAATAACTCCTCGACCTTGCTCGTCATGTTCTGAGATTTTGCATCCTTTAACAATTTTTTCCATAAGCCATTCCGGCAATCTGGTTCGCAAAGAGAGCTCAAACAAACATCTTTTTCACACGGGACAAAAAGTTTCTTGTCTTCAATTGATTTGATCAGATAGGTCCAATTATCGATAATGCGAGAATATTAGAAGCAACTGGTCAAATTTAGTAAACCTTATGCCGTTAACCAAGACCACATTAGCAGGCGCTATCATAGTGACTACATAAACCAGTAACCTCTAGACAATATAACAAAAAATGTGTCATGGTTAAAGTTTCTCAATGTTTCACATATCTAGAAAAGTTGTATACCTTGTAAGTAACTAATTGCAAATCAATCAAATTCCACGAAAAACACATATGGCAGCAGTAGATGCGTACACTTAGAAAAACGACTATAAATAAGCCTCATTAAATATCAAAATATGGACAATTTCTAGTGATAAATTCTAATGTTTTTCTTACACTTGAAACCTGTTTCCCTGTTACGTCATTCTAATTTGATGCAAGCTCCATTAGACATAAAACACCTCAGTTATTATGTAATTGGAGAGTCATTGAACTATTGCTACTATGTTCTTGGTGAATATCATAGAGAAATGATAAGGAAAAAGCAAATATAAATTTCCTTTGCATGAAAACAAACATAACAGCTGCAACTATTTGTTTTTTGCACACTAAATAATACGCTCGACCAAAATAAAAGGAGGAGAAATAGAATAGCAAACAAACCTCTTGAGTTTCACGATAATCATCATCATCAGCACGATGCCAAATTTGAAGACAGTAGGATTTGAATGATCATTTGCCTCCTTAAATGTTCTGCTACAAACACTAACGCCAAAATATGTTATTGGCTACAATTACTTCGGGAAAATATTTTCAAATTAGTTGTTATAATGAGAAGGCGGGATAGAAATTTATAGCAAAAATGTAAAATAAGAAGCATCTATCTACTAGAAAAACACAAAGCTAGGTAAACAAACAATCATGGAAAGAACACCATATCATAAATTTTGAGCTTTCCTCGCTTTTGTGCTATACCAAAAAACAACTAGTATGGATTCAATCCCATTTTATCTTTGAACTAAACATAATGTCTTCTTTTATCACTATCAAGGACCTTCTTTTATCACTATCAAGGACGGACTTTAATTGTATCAGAAAGAAGGCCAAATACAGAAGAAAAAGATAATCTTTCTGCCCATCCATTTTCTGTCCGTGCTGCTAGAAAGCTAGACTTAAGAAATGTCACCGATTACAACACCAATAATATACACAACGTATTTCCACAAAGTGGGGTCCGAGGAGGGTCAAGTGTACGCAGTCCATACCACTACTTCAGACGAAGTAGAGAGGCCATTTTTGATAGACCCCTGGCTTAGGACAAATAAAAAATTATGGCATTATTAATAAAGAATTCTCTTCGTATCAACTTGTTCATAGGAATTAGTCTTAGCATAAAGTTTACATGTTCTTTCTATAGGAAGTCGACAACAAAAATTAGTTCAATACATGAATTCCAGGTAGGTCACACATTAGTGATAACCTAAACTTCCATAAGTATTAGTTGTATGTATCCTATCACCTGTATCTGGTGCATCTGGTGTTTTAATTACATACCAGCAAGCACCATTACACTCAGCCAATACTTAGTTTAGGTCGATATAGGATATCTTATGTCAACACTCAAGACATTTTTACCACAGATGCCTAAAGGATAACAAGTTACTGATGATCTAAATCTAAATTGTTATTTTAATGGATTTATGAAACAACAGATGTTATGCTATAGTCACAAGACATATTTTGCATTCTGTGTTCTGCAATCATAAGAATTGTACACTCATTATTGCATTTTGCTCTAGTTGCTAACAAAATTTTGTATTCAACAAATCTGCACTTTACACAACTCAAAGACTAATTCACGACATCAAAACAATCAAGGTGATAAACATCAAAATATTTTCAAGTGAACCAATACAGCAAATTTAAGACTGATTCACAACATAACATCAAAACAAGAAATCTCATTTTGTTATGTCATTACATAACATCCTAAAAAATTTAAAACCACTACATAATGCATAATTGTCATTATCTAGTGTTTGCCCCTCTTTGCCTTCAGTTTGCCGATCTTTTTCTCTTTTTCTATTGCCAACTGACTTGATGTAACACAAGATTTGACTTTTCAAGTCATTTTTCTTGGTGAATATGGCAGATTAGTAGGCATACTAACACCATGATCATCACCTACAAAGTTAGTCTTCCTTGTACCAATTGGTTTTTGCTGCAACATCTTCATTTTCAGCCTAGTTTTAGCTTCATATAAAGGTCTAGGCCTAAGAAAGGGCTGTTTATCTTTACTTTCAAGCTCATCTTCAGTTTCATCTTTATCAACAAGTTCTCTTAAAGGTACAACAGACTTCTGAGCTATGCTAGAAGCAATAATATTGTTTTTGACAGACCTCTTTGAAGGTGCAATAGGTTTGTCCGTGGCTTTCTCTTCTTGTTGGAAGGACCAACAACATCAACTGGTTGGCTTATCTGTTGAGTAGAAGATGCAAAATCTTGAAGGACTTCTGTTCTTCTTTGAAGCTACAAAATTTGAAAAAAGATTATATAAGTAAATAGACAATAGTGTAAATAATGACCATTGAACAATGAATTTACCAGAGGACATGTCCTTTGATTGTGATCTCTTGCACTACAGTGACCACATGTCATTTTTAGCTCCTTTCTACTTCTTAACTACAATCCCTCTCTCTTCTTTGCCTTATTTTTCTTTCTTACTCTCTTAAGTTTTGGTCTACCAACCATCTTACGTATTTCTGGTGGTTCCATAGCATGTGAAGGATGAATTTCCAAAACTTCTCACCCCTAACTGGTTGAATTTTATGTTGGTAAAGCAACATGTAAGTATGTTTTAAATACCACTGGTGTATCTCATTCTATGGTTCTTGTTTACCATGTTCAAGAGCTTTAATGGCATGAGGACATGGTATTCCTGTCAAGTTCCATGTCCTACATGTGCATATGTTACTAGCAAGACTCACAACATGCCTATCAGTACACTCAACTAACTCATATCCTAAGCCTCTATTAGCTTGAACATGACATCTTTGTGCAATAATTTTGAAATCATTATACAACTCCATGGCATAAGGACAAAAATTTTCAGTCCACTTTTCACCCTCCTCTTCGAAATCTTTCAACCAACCCATGACCTATACAAAATATTAATAGTAAGATAAGGACATTGATATAACAGTTTGATATGGACAATTCCTCATAATCTATACATAACATGAGACTAAACATAGAGGCAATACCTTGATTCTGATATTTTCCAGCATCTTAATAATTGGTTTTGCCCTTGCCGCCAAAATCCATTTGTTGAATGACTCGGTGAAATTATTTTCACATGTGAAGTTCTTACACACTGTGTCAAAATAAGCCCCGCACCAGTGTTTTGGAGGGTACCATAACAGATCTTTGGCTGCTTGTTCAGTCACAGAACCCATGCTTTTCAGTAGATCTTAAAATTCTTCTGTATATGTACTCCAAGTAGACCACCACAGTAACTTCTTCATCTCTCCACCTCTCCAAATCTTGGCCCAATTGGCTTCTATATGCTTTACACACCATCTGTGGTATGCTTTTGGAAGCAATTGACCAACAACATTAATCAGTCCCTGAAATAATGAAACAATCCACAACACAAGTAAAAATAGTTCAAATTAATAACACAAATAAAAGTACTTCAAAAGTGTATACAAAATAAGAATCGTAATGAAATAATGAAAGTGACAGATAATTACCTTTTGCATATCCAAAATAAGTGTCAACCCTTCACCATCTGCCAAACCTAACGAAATTCTCAATAATTCAATGAACCACTTCCAAGTTCTAGATGTTTCTCTATCCACCACCGCCCATGCAAGTGGATAGAAATGCTTCATTAAATTTTGTCCAAGGGCCACCAGTAAAATTCCCTTATACCCTTTAAAAATGTCCCGTCCAACCCTATGAATGGTCTCAGACCACTTCCACTTTTCAAAGCTTCAAAGCACACATACATTCTTAAAAATCTTTTTTTACTTTATTCTAAAGCATCTTTAGATATGTTTATCACCACATCAGAACCAAAACTAGTATCCCTCAACTCTAGAGCATAAGCTTTCAACTTGTTGAAATCATCAATAAAGCTACCCTTCAGTTTCTCTAAGATAATTCTGTTAACCCTCTTCATCTTTGTATAGCTAACATTAAGTAAAAATCTATCATCCACATTCTTCCTCATCTAAGTCACCTTATATTGAGGGTTATTCTGGATTTTGTTCCTGAAATCGTGTGCTAATGCTTGTTGTGTGGCTCTTCTATTTTTAAAGCATGACTGATATGTATGTTCTATTTCCAAGGTTTTAACTTTAAATCCTTGGCCTTTAGTAACTTCTGATATCAGACATACAAAATGACAACCAACATCGCACCTATATCCAACTCTAGTAGGGTCACTCTTAGTAAATTTAAGGCCCCCCTTTTTAACAATTGAGTAAAAGCTCACAACTATTTTTGCTTCATCAAGATCCTTAAATCTCATTCCTTTTTTCAGCTCTAAGAAGTTGTCTAGACTCTCATTGATTTCTCTTTTCTTTTCCCTCTCAAGGAATTCTAACTCATCACTATTGTAAGCACTATCTACAGATTCATTTTCACCCCTCTCTTCCTCACTTGATTCACCATCAGTTAATGCATCAACTGTTATTGGGAAAAGTCTATTATATTGACTAATATCAAAATGCGGGATAATATTTTTACCCTCTTCAACAGCAAACAGTTGAAGTCTAAGAAAATCAGATTGAGTAGATAATGCAGGGGAAGGTTCATTATGTTGACTAATATCAGGAACTAGGAGAATATTTTCACCCTCTTCAACAGCTAACAGTTGAAGTTTAAGCAAATCAGAATGAGTAGACAATGCAGTTTGCAAAGTTCTGATTCCTACATCACCGTCGACTAGATAATACCCACCAAATGACCCTATACATAAAAATTGTTTCACCTTACTAAAACCTAACTTTTCAGTGTACTCTGAACATATATCTATGTATGAGAGCAAATCTGGATCAAATCCTTCCCAAAGATGAGTCATTTTCTTTAAGTAGGTAAGCTGAGGAGTAAGGACCCACTCTCCCCCATAGTTAAAGACCACATCAACCTTTTCAACCATTCTTTGAAGGGGTCACATGTCAAACATAAAACAAAGAGAAAGTGACTCATCAATAATCAATAACGAAAGTAAAAAAATGGAATCTTTTAATATTTTATGTCCAAACAATGATAAAGGGTAAATGGACAAGGACCACATAGAGAATGTAATACCAAAAGCAAATAAAAAAATCACTTTTTCAATAAAAATATCATATACTTAATAACCATAAATATATCAAACTATGACATTCCTAACAATCGAAAGACAAAGACCAACAATTGAAATAAATGTTGAAAAAACAAGTCTTTCATTTGAGAGAACAATGTAAAAAACACAAGTAATTGAAAGCATATACATCATGCAACTTAAAAAAAATGACTGCAAGAAACTTATGATACATGAAACAATACAGAAATAGCTATATACATTGAATGGCAACAACATTAGAAATAAAAAACAAAACCCTAAACCCTAACTGAAAATCTTAACTGAAAATACTAAAAAGAAAAGTTCACTTGAAAAAGGACTAAAATTACTTTTGCAATATAATACCTCCAAGAATGTTACTCCAATAATCTATGTTTTTGATTGAGAAGATGGTGAAGTGGAGAAAAGAGAGGAGATGGACATATTCCGTAAAATCGATGAACGGGTATTTTTTTTAAAGAATTGGAGTGGGTTATATTTGTTGGGTTGGGTTATTTGGTTGGTGGGTTGGGTATTTAGAGGATATGATTAATTGATTTAATTAAATAATAATTATCCAATAGAAATATTCCATGTCTTAAATAAAGTGGACCCAATATTCAGCTGTAAAATGAAGAGCAAAATAGACCTAATAGGTAGATGGAAAGGGCATTTCAGGCCCATAGGTAGATGACGGGTAATTTTGCAAAATTTCACATAGTTAAAGGGCATTTTAGGCCCTTTTCCGTATATTCAATTTATAAATAAAAAATATGTGTTCACAAACTCATAAAAAAACATCAATATAATGATTTTGAGCATGTTATAACTATGTTATATAATTTAAATCATAATCATATTGCCTTATAGAATATCGAGTCAGTTATGTTCGTTTGATACTTGTTAATTTTCCTGACAAATCTTCTTGCACATATTTTTTTTGTAATTTGAAAATATCTAATCAGATAAATAAGAAACTTTAATAATTAATAAGAATTATCAATAATATATGTCCAATGTGACTCAAAAATCAATTAAATATACCGTAAGAAATATGATACAAATTTCACTTTTCAAATCACAATATTATAATTTTTATATTTAAATTTTGGGCCCGGGCTTAGCACAGGCCTCATGTAACTAGAAAAAATTGAAGGAAATGTGTCATTTAAGTTTTGAATAAAGGATTGATGACATTGACCAACTTAAAGAGTCAAACATAATTAAGAAACTTGATTAGGTTATTTGTGAACTTGATTAATATTTTTAAAACTTTCTATTCTTTTCATAAATACTAATCAACCCACACTCCTCTTCTCTCCAAATCAACCATCTTTCCCCTCTCTCTCGACAGTTTCTTTCAACCAGCAGTTCTGTAAATTTCTCCCTTCAATCCTCGACGACTATAATCTCCGGTGATAAATAGTTGGATTTCAAGTTCCTTTTCGACTTTCAACCATCAATCGATGTGATAGCCTTGCTCTTCATCCACAACAGTTTCGAGTTCTTCATCGTCCCTTTTTTCTTTTACAGGCACAAAATTATGGTTTTTTAGTTTTGAATAAAAAGAGGAACTTGAGCCAATTTCTCTTTTAGTATTGGTTAATAATTTCAATATTTATTACTTTAATTAGAAATATGGTTTGAATAAAATCCTAATTTTTGATTTTTTTTTCGGAGTAAAATATGATTTTTTATTGTTTGTTGCATTTTTTCAAGTTTGATTTTTGTTGTTTGTGTTTGTACAAACAAAACAACGATGTTGGTGTTTTAGGTGTTGCACCCGTTGCTGGGCTGATTTTTTCTGGTTCTTGGTAAAAATGGTGATATTATTGTTGTTCTATTGAACAAAATCATGCTACTATTTTTTCTACAAGAGATTAACCATCTGATATAACATATTTACTATCTGATGCAACCAATTTATCATTTGATACAACAGATTTACAATCTAATGTAACAGAGGAACTATCAGATTAAAAATCCAATGCAACAGATTAACCATACGATGCAACATATTAACCATCCAATGTAATAGATTTACCATCGAATGCAACTGAGGAACCATTAGATTAACCGTCTGATGCTACAGATTAACCATCTAATACAATAAATTAACCATCTGATGCAATGGAGGAACCATCGGATTAAAAATCTAATATAATAGATTAATCATCTTATGCAACAGATGAACCTTCTGTTGGATAAAATCCTATCTACTGTTCCAACAAAATATGTCCAAGACTTGATTTCTCTAATCGATCATTCATTTGTTGCTATATACGATCCTTCTATTATAAAAAATCTAAACAATATTGACCGTTGATAACAGTTCCAACAAATCACTCATATATTACAACAGATGTGTGATCTGTTGCACAGACTAGCCATCTATTTTACCAGATGAGTGATCTATTTTTATTGTTGCAACAGATTACTCATTCGTTGCAACATGTTAGGTATATATTATAGCAAATAATCTACCTGGTGCAACGATGTGTGATCTGTTGGAACTGTTATTTTACTATTGTATATGTTAGATATATTATTATTCTTTTTTAATGATTCATTAATCAATTATAATCTATTTTATGTTCATGTTATTTTTAGATTATATGACTCCCAAAATAAAAAACCTGAATCAAGTCCAAGTAAAGGAACAAGTGAAGCAGCTAGGCTACATCCACCACTATATGAGCTTGCTTTACAAGCGTTATCTCAATCAGAAGCAAAAGATAATGAGCATGGGTAGGAGGAATATTTCAAAAGAGATGAACCAAATACTAATAGCCCTTCCACCAAAGAGTTGGTCAAAACCTTCAACATTGATAGTTATTCTATGAGAAAGCAGTACGATGGTGCTGTAAATTTAACTAGTGATTTTTTGGTTAAGTCAGCCATGGGAAAATCTTTCGATGCCTTCAGAAAATACTTCGAGAATAAAATTTGAATGCTTATTTCATGGATAGCTGCTTTGGGAAATATCTTGATTTACCGGAGGATAACAATGCTCGTTTCGAAATAAAAATGGTATATGATCTTCTCAAGCGTAGGTTTATGTATAAAAAAATGATAAGATGAGGTGTGGATAAATCACTGTGGCATGCCTGCTTGTTTTGGTTAGAAGGAGTTTGTCGTAGTTACTGAACTAAAATGTTATCCTTCTTCTCCTTCTCAAGTTATACCTATTTTAACCCCAAAAAACACCCTGCATACCCAAAAAAGGTACATACAAGTCAAGTGACCGTGATGACCTGGTGTCCCTTGTTGGTCCAAGCTTCAAAAATAAAAATTTAATAGAAGTGTTGAAAGGTAAAAGACTTTCAAAGAAGCACAAGCAATCATTGTGCTTGGTTTGGTTTGTACATAATATTCTCTAGGTGAGAGACATTAACAACAACATACCATTTGGTTTAATAAACCTCTCCGAGGATCTTGAGGCATTTAACATCTATCCTTGGGGTTATGAAAGCTTCAAAATGACTGTTAAATATTTGTTGAGTCCATTAACACCAAAGACAGTCAACTTATATGGCTTTCCTTGGGCTTCCATGGTAAATATTTATTTTATTTGATATGATTTATTTTTTATTCAATAATGCTTTTAATTTATTGGCGTTATTTTATAGTCTTGGACATTTGAAGTCATTCCTTATTTGAGACAACAAGTGAACTACTAGGATGAAATTTCCTATCTAAAAATCCTGAGATGGTTGACGGCCAAAACTGATAAAAATGCAAAATTTCATGATCTCTTCAACCCCCCGAAGGATGCAGTAAGTTTAATTCTAATTAAGTTTTTGTTTTAATTAATGATTTTTTGAATGAACTAATTATCATTCTAATATATATACTGATTTATGTTAGATTGTGCATCCATCTCTTGTTCAGTCCAATTGAGAGTTGAAGATACCATTTTTCTTACTTTACGATTCGTGCAAACTTTATCGAACCCTAAGTTCATTGATAGAATAAAAATGGAATTGTTTGGAGCAACAACCATCACAAGAAAAATAATTTTGGAGCATGGGCATGTTATTGTTGATTGTGTTAGTTGTAATAGAGTTGTTGTTGTTGGTAGTGGTGTTGTTGTTGAGGCCAATGATTCTTCTCTTACAGTTTTAAAATAAACAATTATGAGTATGATCATACTGGTTATACAGATTTTGCCCCTCCTAGCAAATGTTTTACATGCAAATGTCAAGACTGTAAGGCGAAACATGATGTAGTGATTAATGTTATTAATGCATTAACTGCTTCTGTAAAGGAATTGACATCTAAGAGAGGTGTCATTCCATTAAAGACGATTTCATAGCCATCCACTCCATTAGAGATTAAGGCAAAGAGGAGAAGGAAAGTAATTTCCAAGGCATTATCAAGCATCCAAAAAAGCAAAATTACAACTCTTCTATCTTCGTGTTGCACTATTGAGCAATGTACAAGGCCACAGGAGAGCGACATAAGCTGAAGAAGGTGAATATATATCATTTGTTCCAACTAACAAATAGACACACACACATATATATATATCTGTTTTAATAGATGATACATCTACTAAAAATTATCAAACAAATATATGCATCTATTGTATCAGATGTAATATCTGTTGTAATATATGTCTCATCTGTTTTAGCAAATCAAACAAATCTTCGTATCATTTTTTATTTGTACCAATAGATAACCTATCTGCTGCAATAGATGGGTCATCTATTGGGATAAATTAAATCAAGACTTCCTACTATTTCAGTTTTTCCAAACAGATAAGTCATCTATTGTAATAGATGGTTCATTTGTTGAAAATTATAATACAAGTCTTTCTCATGTTTTAATTTGTCCCAACAGATGATCCATCTACTGCAACCGAAAGATAATCTGTTTGCTAAAACAGATGAGTTATCTTTTTTTATTTTTTTTGTATCTTTGTGATTAGCATTGACAATTCTAGATTTCCAGGTGGATGTCAAACAAGAAAATACTACTGAACAGAATTGATAATATGCTACTCTTTTTATGAAAATATGAAGAAGCAAAAGTGCAGAAACCGTACGCAAGCGACATTAAAGATCCAAGACGATCAAATCCGAATTCATTTACACCGGATGAAGAATAACTTTTCTATATTTAGTAGATTTTTATAGCTTAATTCTGTCAAAGTAATAACATCACCCCTTCTTAGGAATTGTTGGCATCAAAACTTAAATTATTAATTTATTTGTTGAGATCTGTAGCCATAATAATTTTTTTACACTTTATTTATTTGTTAATTTATTTCATGTAATTTCTAAAGGATTTGATTTTTTTTTTGTCTATGAATTTTATTTTATCCTTAGATTTGAACTTATTAATTGAAATGGAATACTAGATTCAAATATTGCAATATATAAGGTATTATTGCAACAAATGACATATCTATTGGAAAATATCAAACATATTTAGACATATGTTGCAACATCTAGGTCATCAGTTAGAAATTATCAAACAGGTCTTCCCACTGTTGCAATAGCTAGACCTAGATAAAAACATCAATATAATGTAACAGATAACCAACCTATTACAACAGATAAACAATCTGCCAAAACAAATAGAATATTTGTTACAACAGATAGACAATCTGTTGCATTATAAAAAATTCAACTTTCATTAGACATAAAAAATTGCCACTATATGTAAAGTGAAGTGACTTGAAATAAATAATTATTATGGTGTTTGTGTTTCTACATCTTCTTCTTTATACACAGGCTCCAGGCGTCCAGTTAGTACCCTATAAGCCCAGACTTCTTGCATATTTGCTACAGTGTTGTCACATAGAAAGGTCATTGACTTGGCCATACTATGCCGATCAGCAAACATTCGATGTGTGAAAGTGAGTACGACTCGTACGCGACAACAGTTTTATTTTTTGGAAGGTTCATGTCCTTGTTTCGACTTTACAAAAATCCCATGTTTGCTTCATCAATACTTCCGCTGGTAAATGATTCATCAGTTTACTTTGCCTTAACAAGTTGGGAAACAACTTCAATAGTAGCTGCATGTGGGTTAAAAAATGGCCGCGTCAAAGAAAGGTAAGTTGCAGTCATAAACCTTGATCTTTCCCTCCTCAAGTAGTATCTCAAGAGCCAAAAATTATTTGACATCCATGTTCATAACTGCAAGAATTCTCTTTGTCTTCGTCCAACTCTTACCGTGTGGATATGGCCTCTTTTGCCTAACATATTTAATTATTTCTTTATCCCATTGGAACCCAGAAACTACCAAATCAAATCCCGGGCCACCGGGAGTTTGAGCTAGCTTAACGAGATCATCGTACTTATACTTGAAATTATTGTAGAAGTTAAGGTCCATTATCCTATCGGAAGCATTATAAGCATTCGGGTATACTAATTGCCTGTTGTCATGAGGCAGAGAATTTCATCAACATACTGTGATATAAGAAGACAATTTTTAAATAGATTAGTAATTGTAAAGAAGAAAAATCAAGTGAAAAGATGCAACAGATGGTCCATTTGTTGCAGAGGGTTCTCTGAATCTGTTCACAGATTACCCATCTAATGCAACTTATGCAATAGATGAGTAATTTTTTACAATAGAACCACCACCAGTTGTATAAGAATACCCAGTTATTGCAATAGATGACACATCTATTACGTAGCTTCTTCATGGAGTATATTAGAAGGATGGGTTAGGAAAAATAAAATTACCTTGTCCACGTACCTATTATGTATATCTGTCATATTCTTGAAGTCTTGGGCGGAAAAGGTATGCATGGTGTAATATTTTGTGCGTTGCCTGAAATTCATGGTCTTTTGCAGAGCAGTCTTCTTTTTGGTGCCAAGTTTCACCTATATGTCCACCTTGTTCAATGACCCCTGAACTTCAACAACTTTTGGAGAGGAAAGATTTGTAATTTTTTTTGGTTTCTGATTGGAGAGTATTTGTCTAATTTCTCTTTTCTTCTTCCTAACCGCCACTGTAGGAGTGTATGGCTCCCTCACCTTCTTGGATAGTATGACACCCTATTAGATTTTAATTTCTTCACAACTTTAGAGATAGACTTTACTTTTACAAAAAGTTTATCATGTCTCTCTTTGCACTCTTTGCATTTTCAATAAGAATATGAAGGTGAAGAGGAGTGAGAGGGACTACTGTAAATGTAGAAGGGACCGGTGTAAGGGTGAGAGAGACCTGTGAAAAGGGTGTTTTCAAACATAATTATTTTTTCTTGAGAATCAATATGCTTATCATCACGACTGGCAGTAACATCAGCATCAGCATGGCTGCTACCAACATCAACAACTCCACCAATAAGACACCCAAAAGTAACACCCAAATCTGTTGCAACAGGGTGGTCATGAAGAGCCTCAACATTAGGTTGACCTTGCCTAACTGCTCTTCTTATGTCTATTGCTATAGCCAATTCCTTCTTTATTAACCCCACCATTGGGTCTGCTTTTGTATCAATAAGATCTAGATTAATAAAAGAAGTCATCCCTAACTCCTGCTCAGTAGGCACGATCCATGAATGCACAACTTATAAAAAAAGACAGATACATTTAAATCATATAATATTTTGTAGTCAATTGAATTCTATGTTAATAGAGATAACTTATACAATAGATGATCTTTCTGTCACAACTTATGATTTGTATATAGGAACAGATTAAATATATGTTGTATCAGATTACCCGTCTATTGTATAATTTACAGTAGATGGGTAATTTATTGAGTCAGGTTCAGAGAAACAAAGCAACAGATGGGAATCTATTACAAAATATGAATCATCTGTCGCAACAGATTACCCATCTATTATACTGGTTGCAGTAGATGAGTAATCTATTACAACAGATGATCCATTTATCGTTATAGATAGCACATCTATTTTAATATCTTTCTTTTACTCAAATTATTTTACTTGAAAGAAGACATACTTCATCATTCGGAGGGTTAAAAAGACCAACCTCCTTAATTCTTGTGTTGCTCTTTGCATCTAACCACCTAAGGATTCTTGGATGAGAAACCTCATTCGGGTAATCCTTGACCTGCTTTCTGAGGGAAGGAATGACTTCAAATGCTCAAGCCTAAAAAATGTAAATAGGAAGCAAGCAAAAAAAGTCATAATAATTATTCAATATAAATTAATGGAAGAGTAAACAAGTAGTGATTAGATTTACCATGAAAGCCTAAGGAAAGTCGTATAATGTGATTATCTTTGGGGATAGCTTTGAGAGTAAATATGTGACAGTTAACTTGTAACTTTCATATACCCAGGGATAATTGTTGAATTTCTCAAAATTCTTAGCAAGCTTTAACAAATCATCCTCTATGACTTTGTTAACGTCTCTTGTCATTATGAAAGAATGGGCAAACCAAACTAAGCATAATTGCTCATTGTACTTCTTTGATATGGTTTTATCCATGAGATATTTTAACAACATATTGGGTCTGTACCCACGTCCAGTAATGTCCAACAACCCATCTATTTTTTTCTTGCATTTGTTGATTTTGGTGAGTGGTCGCTTGGATAATGCCTTTCCTCTATTTGATGGTGGGGTTTGCCTGTCCTGCTTGCCTTGGACCTTTTGTGGGGTATTTCCTTGATGATAGATTCTTTTAGATGATCGCATCTCAAGCATTTCACTATGGCAAACTCTTTCATGCCAACACAAACCAGCATGTCACAGTAGTTGATCCAGATTTCATCTATTTTTTTCCCTCTCCTTTGAATCATCCCCCACATAATTAATCATGTGCTTGAGAAGACCATATACTAAGTTAATTTGGAAACAGATAGTGTTGTCCTCAGGCATCTCAAGAAAGTACCCAAAGCAGCTCTTCTTATAGAGTTCGTCTATGTTTTCATTCTTTATGGTATTCCAAATTCATCAAAAGGTTTCCCCAACTGCAATTTAAGTACAAAATCACCAGTTAGTTCTGTAGTGTCATCTATCGACATCGCAACTTGAAACCTGTCAATACTAATAGTTTTGACAGGCTCATGTTGTGATTTGAATCTTAATTCACGCCATATTGGTGATGCATTATCATCATGCTGATCATCATTCTCTTTCTTACTTTGTTCTTCCCCATCTTGTTGTTTATCTTCTTCTTTTTCTTTCTCACTTTTATTTTTCTCATCACCATCTACATATCCTTCTCCACCTCTCTTAATGTCGTTTCTATATCTTTTCTTGAATTTACTTTTACCTGACTGAGATTGTTCAGGAAGCTTCTCTAAATCTATATGTACTCTAGCTTTTTTTGTTAGGTGATCAGAAGTTGATCCACTTTTACTTTCTTTTATTTTGGGAGACACGTTTTACCTACAAATTATAGAAAAATAAAAAATACATTACAATTGATGTCACCGATGCCAACATTGCCACCAACACCAACACTACGACCAACAACTGGCACCAAATGCTGCCACCACCACCATCAATGCCACTAATACCACCACCACCAAACCACCAATACCACCACCACCACCACCACCAATGACACTAATAATAATACCAAGACCACCAACACCAATAATGCCAACACGATGATGACGACGACGACCACCACCACCAATAGCCACCACCATCACCACCAATGGCACCACCACTACCACCAAACCACCATACCAACACCAACTTCAATGACAACAATACCAACACCAATGCCACCATCACCACCACCAATGCCACCACGATGACCACCTCCACCACCACCACTAACATTCACCAATAATACTATAAACACCATCTAACAATACCACAATAGTCAATGAAACACTGTGATAAAAACTAGGATTTTCTCGAGTTCTTCCTACGAATTTAGCATCAAAACTCATAATTGTTAACCCATTCTTGAAGATAATACAACTAAAAGTTTTATTTTTTTATCATTAACTAAAAAACCCTAATTTTTAGAAAAAGGAACAAATGTAGAACTTTTCTTAAACTCTGTTACCTATGAAGATAGAGAAAATAATGGATACAAGCAAGAATGAAGTCGAAAATCTATATGGTCGGAAATAAGAAAAAAATTAATCTGTTATGAAGGGTTGAGCAATATATTGAGTAGTTGTTATTTGTATTGTTAAGAGAGAAAGAAAAGAGTGAGAACTTAAGATTTGAAATGATAAAATATTTTTCTCGCAAATAAATGATTTGTGTGGGTTGATTTTTATTTTAGAAAAGAATGACGAGTTTTGAAAATGTTAATTTGGTTAAAATAATTTGCTAAATCAATTTAGGGATTTCAAATAATAAGCTAATATGAATTATTTCAACTCAGATTGGTCGATTGACAACTCAGGTCAGGAGGAACGCAATACCAACATCATGCAATATAGTTGACCCTATCAACTCATCCCTAGTTGTAGCTAAATCAATTTAGGTATTTCAAATAATAAGCTAATATGAATCGTTTCAACTTAAATTGGTCGATTGATGACTCGGGTCAGGAGAAACGAAATACCAATATCATGTAATATAGTTGACCCTATCAACTTATCCCTAGTTGTAGCTAAATCAATTTAGGTATTTTAAATAATAAGCTAATATGAATCATTTCGACTCAGATTGGTCGATTGACGACTCAAGTCAGGAGAAACGCAATACCAACACCATATAATATATTTGACCTTATCAATTTATCCCTAGTTGTAGCTAAATCAATTTAGGTATTTTAAATAATAAGCTAATATTAATTGTTTCAACTTAAATTAGTCGATTGATGACTCAGGTCAGGAGGAACACAATACTAATATCATGCAACATAGTTGACCCTATCAACTCATCACTATTTATAGCTAAATCAATTCAGGTATTTTAAATAATAAGCTAATATGAATCATTTCAACTCAGATTAGTCAATTGACGACTCAGGTCAGGAGAAACGCAATACCAACATCATGTAATATAGTTGACCCTATCAACTAATCCCTAGTTATAGATAAATCAATTTAGGTATTTCAAATAATAAGCTAATATAAATTATTTCTACTCAGATTGGTCCATTGACGACTCAGTTCAAGAGGAACGCAATACTAATATCATGTAATATAGTTGACCCTATGAACTCATCCCTAGTTGTAGCTAAATCAATTTAGATATTTATAATAATAATCTAATATGAATCATTTTAACTCAGATTGGTCGATTGACAACTCAAGTCAGGAGGAACACAATACCAACATTATACAATATAGTTGACCCTATCAACTCATCCTTAGTTGTAGCTAAATCAATTTAGGTATTTCAGATAATAAGCTAATATGAATCGTTTCAACTCATATTGGTCGATTGACGACTCAGGTCAGGAGGAACACAATACCAACATCATGCAATATAGTTGACCCTATCAAACTATTCCTAGTTGTAGCTAAATCAATTGAAGTTGTAGTTGCATATATGAACTCAATTAAAATTATATTAAAACAAATATTCAACCTGTTGCAATAGATGGCTTATCTGTTGGAATTTATCAAACAAATAAATAAATCTATTATAACAGATTACATATCTGTTGAAAATTATCAAATTGACGTTGCCATCTGTTGCGATAGATGACTGAGCTGCTGGAAATTTTCAAATAGAAATTGACATCTGTTGCAACAGATGACTTATATATGTTAAGTTCTTTTTTTAATTTTAAAGTAATTTCCTATTAGAGATAAAAAAAGATAAAATACTAAGATGGTAAAAAATATTACTTGGATAACTCAAAAATATTCTTCTTGAGTAGTCTTATCTAATCTTTCCAATGTCATTGTCTTCTCGTGCCCCTCAAAAGTTATTAATAAATATTTAAAAGTCATTTCTAAAATTCTCTCTCCTTCACCCATGAATTAATTTATCTCTCTTTTTTCTTTCAGAATCAGAATTCTCTTTCTTTCCTCTTTAGGGTAATTACAACCATTTTCTTTTTTTCTCTCTTTTCTCTTATCTTTTGCATGAGGATTCTTTTGGATCTCAACCAATCTATATCTTTTCTCGACTGAAATGGGTGTTATGATCCCTTTTCTTTTTTGACATTATAGGTATGGTACACTATTGTTTTTTTTTCTCGTCTTCTTCTTTGTATGTTATTTAAATTAGATATTTACATCTATTGTTTTCATATATTTATCCATTACCAGTATTCTATTTATTGATAAAATTGAAGGAAATATGGCTTTTAAGTCTTGAATAAACAAACCATTGTTTTTATTAAAATATATAAAAAAAGTAATCTATTGGGAGAACTTAAAAAACCTTGTTATCAATATCATTTTTATGTCTTTTGTTTGTTTCTTTGTTGGTGTTGTTGTTGGAAAATGTGGTATTTGTGTTGTTGATAATGTTGGAATATATGGTGTTGTTTTTTATTATTGATACTGTTGCAACAGGTGATACATCTATGGCGACAGATCTCTGACATATTGCAACAGATGGGCCATCTACTCTTCTCTTATTTGACATTAAATATTTCCCTCTTGTTTGCAGATAAAAAGAAATGAAAGTGGATCAAATTTTGCCTGACCAGCATTGAAGGCTAGAGTAAAAATGGGTTCGGAGGAATAAGCTACTTGTAGATGAAACCACTTCATATGTGGGAGGTATGTATTACTGATAAACCTATCATGAAAACACACATACAATACACTAATTTTGTGAATGTTGGTTCTTTACCTATTAGGCATTAATCATTCAAACAAGATATTACATTTTATAATTAAGATTGTTAAGTTTGAACTAATAAGGCCGTGGGACCAAGTAGGCAGTGTCAATACCATGTTACAATTTAATGAAGAATTTGCTAATGTTTATGTGCCAAGTTTGGAGAAGGGTTCAAGTTTTTGGTGGCAGTGTAAATATTCAAAGTGATTGGACTGATTTTAAGGGTTCAATGGACTTTTAAAAGTCCTCTAAAGCCTCGCATTGCTGCAACCAAGAATGGAAATAAATATAGTTATTGCCCTGGTCCAAAATTATATAGATAGGTTGCTCGAGGAGACTATTATACATCAGAAGGTGCTTGGGAGAATACCTATGTGGGAAAGGAGAGGTTGAGAAGACCATATAACAACTCAGACCTTATTAAAGAACAAACACAGGGTAGAAAGGAACATATAGTGAATTTGGCTAATGAAATTGACATAAAAAATAAATAAGTTGAATGAGATACAAATTTTAAAGTGTATCCAAAAATGAAAATCCATCAATCCATTTTAAAAAGAAAAATACTGAAGTGGTCTGGAGCCATGCATTTTCTAGAGAACTGCAACTCGCTAGCATGGCTTGAGTGATGATCCACAAAGAGAAGGATCAGAAATCTAAGGTTGAAGCTTTGTGAGCACCGACGATAGCAAGATTGTCGGGCAGGAATGAAACCTGAATCAACAACTGCTGAAGTAAAATAAGGGATCAATCCAAGGTGGCAATTTCTGAAGTTAAACTTGTATCCCAGGCCTTCTGCTTGTGGTTATGGTCTGGTCAAAGGCAGTGGAAAAACAAGGCATGGGATATCTACCCAACTTTATACCTTTTTATTTCTACTGCCATTGACCAGATCAGAACCACAAACAAAAGGAATGGGATGCAAGTTAGACTTCAAAAATTGACGTCTTGGCTTCCCTTATTTTTACTTCAGGAGTTGTTGGTTTAGGTTTCATTCTTGACTGAAAATCTTACTAATCCTCTATGCTCGCCAAGCTGCTTTTTTAGAGTTTCGATCCTATATTTTGTAGGTTTTTATTCAGGCTATGTGACAGCGCATACGCAAATGTACATAGTCTTATCAAGTAGTAAAGTGGCTTCAAGAAAGCCCAAGTATCGATCTCTCAGGGACTTGCATTGACAACTATCTAATTCTAGTTCAACAATTGAGAAAAAGTAAACAAGAGAGTTTTAGAATTGTAAACTAAAAATAAACCAAACTAATGCGTAAAGTAAAATTCTTGTAATAATCGATGGAGTAAAGCCCAGGGTTAAAGCACTTCGAACAATCATACTACGTTATTGGACTTCATTCATTAATTCGCTTATCTTGATTGTTGATTCATAGGGTTAATTGCATGATCATGGTTTCCCAACCTCTAATCCCTTACCTAAGTTGAATCTTACAACTACATCGTTGAGCGGGGATGTAATAATCCAATCAGGTTATTTAAGCTATCATCCTACGGGTCAATCAAGTAAGGCTTCTAAGTACATCCCTATCCTAGATGCTAATTCATATTCCTTATTTTATAAAGAAACAAAAACCATACTTTGTTTATTCCCATGTTCTATTCCCTATTCCCTCTCTCGAGATCAAAAGATCAACAATATATGTATTCTAAGGGTGATCAATCCTCAAAATAATTAAATCAATAATAAACAAACAACCAATAATGATAAGCGAATTAAACAAAATTAATCCAAAACAATAATAATCATATTCTTGGCTTCAATCCTGAAAAGGGAGTTTTTAGCCCCCCATAGCCATAATCAACATCTAAATTATTTTATGAATGATTAAAACCATAAAAAGGCTAAATTAAAGAAATAAAAACCTAAAAAGAAGTTGTGGTAGCCTCCAAAGTTTTTCCAAGCGATCTAGGGGCTCCAAGATGTCCCAAGATGATTGAAACGTGATTTAACATGTTATATTTGTAGTAGACGGGTCATAAACCCATTGGGATTGGATTTCCACCTAATACTTGTTCAGCAAGGCACTTTTTTTTTGCTTTTGATGGCCACCGCGTCGTGGTGACATGCCAATTCGCAATTGTCAAAAATCTATCAAAATCCAGTATCTCGTCACAATTACACCGCATCGTTCGAGGACAAACAAGAGTTTAAGTGTGGGGTGATGATCTGAGGTGATTATATATATATTTTTTATCATTATTCTAGATTATTTCACCTTGTTTTGAGAGCAATTCTTGTGCTTAAAGTGTTAATATTGATATAAATAAGCATTTAAGTGTCCAAGTGTGCATTTATAATGTCAACGTATTTTTTAAACAAGTTTGTGCTTAATTGAGTAATTTAGAGTTCAATCCGGAAAACTAGTTTTACTAGCTTGAGCTAGGTGTGTATCTAGTTGGTTTCGATAGATTCTAATGTGGAATAACTTGTTTTTAATGTGTAAAGCTTAATTTGATTTAGTCAAGAGTCGAAAAAATAAGTGAAAGATCATTGTGAATTTGCCTTATCTTAGCTTGTGTTTTGATTTGTCGTTGAGAATATTGTGTTGTTTTGATCTTTAAATTGTGGTGTGTGATATTGTAGGAGGCTTTGCGAGCTAAAAACGGTGATATATTGATGATTTAAAGGCCAAAAATTTATTGGAATACACTATAAAAGGCATGACAAAGGATAGGACATTCTACACTTAACCAAAATTTTTGAAGCAAATTCCACTGAAACGACGCGAAGACGCGTGATGCTTCACCGCACAGATTTCAGACTTCTCCCATTTTTAATTGAAGTGGCACGAAAATTAAGACTTTTGGTGGGAATCACGTCCTAACTTATTTGATCCCACTCAAATTTGGAGTATAATAATATATTGAACAATGATGGACAACAACTGGGCATATTTTTCATATTTTTGATCATCTTGGGACGAAAACTTTAGAAAATATATATAGGCAAAAATGATATTCTGGACCACTGTACTATGTCAGTTTTGTAAGTTGGACACTTCTACTTGCATGTTTGTCATCTGGATCCTTGAACCCATCAAAAAGCAACATTTTACACCCTTTGATCGTTGACCTTGCCTATGTGGCAAGATCATGGTGACTAGGACAAAGAGAGTGTAGCCACTCGCCTGGGGGTGCGAGTGGGGCTCAATTTTTGGCCAATTTTACATTAAAATAAGTTAAAAAGATAAAAAAATATTAATTTTTTTTAAAAAAAATTAAAAGGATCCTTTTTTCCCTCTATCTTTTTAAATTTAAAAATATTTTTAAAAATTTAAAAATATTTTTAAAATTTTAAAAATAATTTAAAATTTTTAAACAAATTTAAAAAAATAAAAAAGGTCCTTTTTTTCCCTCCATCTTTTTTAATTTAAAAATATTTTTAAAAATTTAAAAATAATTTTAAAATATTTTAAAATTTTTTAGAAAAATAAAAATATATTTTTCCCTCCCCTCCCCAGCCCGTCCCTACCCCCACCCAGCCCTGTCCTACCCCACCCCCAGCCTTTCCACCCCAACACCCATCCAGCCCTTCCCCACCCCTACCCCAGCCTATCCCTACCCCCACACCCTACCCAGCCCCATCCCACCCCACCCCCGGCCTCTCCACCCCATCCAACCCCATCCCCACCCCCTTACACCTCACCAGCCCCATCCAGCCCCTCCCTACCCTACCCCAGCCTTCATACCCCTCCCAGCCCCATCCCTACCCCACCCCAGCCCCTTTCAGCCCCCACACCCCACCCCAACACTCTTCCAGCCCCCCTCTCCCCCACACGTTCACTTTTTATTTTTTATTTTAATTTTTCCTCTCAATTCAATTATTTTCATTTTTTAATTAAAATTTAAATTTGAAATATTTTATTGGGAGGGAATTAAAATTTAAATTTAAATTGAAAGTGAGTGATAGTGAATATTGAAAAAAAATTGTGAATTTCGCTTGAAAACAATTAAAATTTTTGTGAATTTGTTAAAAATATTCAAATTTAAAAATCATTTTTTTATGTTTGTATATATGAATTTGTAGTTAAATTTTTAAATTAGTTGGAGAATAATTTTAATTATTTGGAATTGATTGATGTTTAATTTGTGAGAAAAAATAAAACCAAGATTATTCAAATTTTTCTACAATTTATAAATTTTTATTATTTAATTAAATTAATTTTAATATTTAATTTGTTATGTAGTATTTGAAAAATGACTTGGAATTTAATGTATTATTTTTTTTATTTTTTATTTTTTTTAAATAACGTGGCAGATGACGTGGCAGATATGTCAGGCGTGACAGCTGACATGGCAGCTGACGTGGGAGAGAGTGTGTTACACTCACCAAAAAGGGTTTAAAATATTGTTTTTTAGTGGGTTCAGGGTTCCAGATGACAAACATGTAAGTAGAAGTGTTTAACTTACAAAACCGACATATTATAGGGGTCCAAAAGTTTATTTTGCCATATATATATATTCAAGACTTGGACAATTAAAAAGGGGACAAGACATGCTACTGTGGACAGATTTGACACCCTGACGCTATTTTGGAGGAAAACTATAGAGGCGGCTATACAGTTAATTAGGTTTTATTATTTTATTTAGTCTTTAATTTTTCATATCATGTATTCAATTATTTGAATCATGATTACGAATATTAGTGGCTAAAAATCCTCCTTTCGGGGTTAAATCCAAGAACATGATTACTATTGTTTTGGATTAAATTCGTTTAATTTTTGCTTATCATATTTGGTTGTTTGTTTATTCTTATTTTAATTATTTTAAGGATTCACGACCCTTAGAATACATATATTGTCAACCTTTCGATCTCGGGAGAGGGAACAGGGAGATAGAACATGAGAATAAACAAAGTTTGAGTTTTTTTCTTTTATAAAATAAAGAATTAAACTTAACGTCTAGGACAGGGATGTACTTAGATGCCTTGATTCATACGTAGGATGATAGCTTTAATTATCTTAATTGGATTATTACATCTCCTCTCAACGATGTAGTTGTAATGTCCATATTAGGTAAAAGATTATAGGTTGGGAAACCACGATCATGCAATTAACCCTACGAATAAATAACCAAGATAAGCAAGTTGACAAATGAAATTCAATAACATAGTATGATTGTTCAAAGTGCTTTAACGCTAGGCTTTTCTCCATTGATTTTCCCAAGATTTTATTTTTTACGAATTATTTATTTTATTTTTAAATGAAAAAATTACAAACTCTCTTCTTGTTTATTTTTTCGTAATTAGTTAGACTAGAATTAGATAGGCGGCGAACGCAAGTCCCTGTGAGATCGATACTTGGGCTTCCTTGAATCCACTATATTACTTGATAAGACCACGTACACTTGCGTGTGCGCTTGGCCGCTGTCACACGTGCCAAGAGGACTCCCCATGCGCCTCCACTCAGCCAAGACATTTCAGGTGTCCAAAATCACTTCAAGTTGTGTATTGTGCCTTCGTGATCCATTCCAAGCCTTTTTGAGTTGTTTCCACTTGATTTGAAGCTTGTATGTCCTTAATATATCATAATATCCCATTCAATAAGCATCCTATAACATTAAACACAATAATTTAGAGCTGAAAACAACACAACATTCTCAACGGTGAACTAGAAGCACGATCTAAGCATAGGCTAATTTCACGTTGATATTTAACTTGTTGTTTTGACCCTTGTCTTGATCCAATTGACCCTTTAACATTATAACTAAGTTGTTTCACATATAAATACATAATAACACCCTTATTAACTCATCAAAACACATTACAACCCAACACGATAAACTAAACAAACACATAGCTCAAGCTAGTCACACTAGTTTTCTCGGTAGAATTCTAAATGATCAATTTGAATAAAAAATCATGTAAAAACACCATTAAACATTGTAAACACATACTTGAACACATAAATGCTCATTTATATTATTATCAACATATATAGCACATGAATCATCCTAAAAACTAGGATAAAAAAGGCTAGAATAGTAATACTAAAATGCATAAATACACCCAATATCACTATGCTAGCTAGTCGTAGTCCCTAGAAAAGTGTCAAAATCAAGTCCTCTTTAGAATTTTTCCTTTCAAGAACGACTGATGGATTTTAATAGTTGGATACACTTTCACATTTGCAGCTCATTCATTTTTTTCATCTTTCAAGTGAATTTCATTTGGCAGATTGGCTAGAAGTTTCTTGCTTGCTTCCCCGTGTTTCCTCTTAAACAAGATCTGAGATGATATATGGTCTTCTCCACCTCCTCTTTCTCACACAGGTATTCTTCCAAGCACCTTCTGCTATATAATAGTCTCCTCGAGCAACCCATCCATATAAATTTAGACTAGGAGAATTTCTCTTGGTTTTCTATTCTTGTTTGATATAGTGGAAGACTGCGAAGGCCATCTCAAAGTCCATTGGACCATTAAAATCTGTCCAATCACTATTGAATGTCTACAATGCCATCAAATATTGATTCCTTCTTAGAACTTGGTGCATAAACACGAGCAAAATCGTCATTAAATTGTAACATGGTATCGACACCACCTTTTTGGAATCCTTCGGCCTTATCAGTTCGCACCTATCAAAATAAACTATAAAATGCAGGATCTTGTTTGAAGGATCAATGTATAAACAATAAAAAACTACATTCACAAAATTATTGTACTTTATGTGTGTCTATCACGATAGCCTGATCTATAATACATAACTCCCACGCATGAAAATGGATCCATCCATCTGCATTCACCTTATTCTTCCTACCCCATCAATGTCATACTGTGTTTATTCTTCATTTTCCATCGTTAAGTAGTGTATAAGACTACAGAGGCTTAATGGATAACCATCTTCAATGTAGAGGACTACATGCCCATCAAGAAAAAATAAGTGCTAAAAGTCGTGACTTTTCACCTTTTTTATTTTTAAATTTATTTTTTATTTTTTATAATAAAATAGTCACCAATTTAGATTAATTAAGGTATGTGATGATTATTAAAAAAGAGGTGAACAACTGTGACTTTTTGTCTAACACATTTAAAACAAATGATAAATCAAATTCCACATCTGTTACAACTGATGAATCAGCTGTTAGAAGAAATCAAAAAATCTTCTCCAACAGATGGTCTATCTGTCGTAATAGATAATCCATATGTTGCAACAGATGTCTCATCTGTTGCATATATAGACCATTTGTTACAATAGATAGTAAATTTATTGTGATAGATGGGTTATCTGTTGCGACAACTCAATAATAACGGTTATTATTAAGAGAAAAATTGCTTTGAAAAGGTGAGAAGTTTGAATATAAAACAAAAAGTTTTGACTTTTCATAGAAAATAAAAAGTCAGCAATGTAATTAATACAATAGAGTTGGACTGTCGTGCCTTTTTGTCTAACACATGCAGATTCAATCCTCTATAAATAGGTCCCTCCCTAATCTTTATTCTACTCCACTTTATTTATATCTTGCATTTTTTCTTTTCGTATTACATCTTTAACGACTTCTCTTCAAAGAGCATATTCCTTTCTTGTTGAAGTAAGTTTTTTTTGTGCGTAAATCTACTAGTTGGTAGTATACGTTGTATTACATTCAGACTTTTTTATTTACTTTTGTGTTTACGTTTTTTGTCAATTCATATGCGTTCTAGATAGAGATGATCCTGTTTGGGGCATTGCTATTCTACGCGACACCATGTGAAAACTTTAGAGTCAGGTTAATGACCTATAGTGGGAGTGGTCGCCGTGAGAGAAAGGATGTTCGGAGAGATGCACAAGCTGAGGAGGACCTTGCTGCTGTCGTTGATGATTGGCCAGCTGACAATAATAATCATCATCATCATCATAATAATAATAATAATTAGATGGAGTTTTCTCTTTTAGCGTATGTATTTTAATATTTCTATATTGGATCTATGCCTAATGTATTTTATTTTTGTTTGATGAAAAATTTATTTTTGGTCAACTTTGACATTTTAATTCTTATTTAATTTTCATGCCGCCTATTTTTCTTCTCAACAAACATATTTGGTTGGATGTAAGGAGCAATTTTGAATCTAGTAGCAATAGCAAGAGTTTTGAGTTCTTTCAATAGATGGATCATCTATTCAAACAAATAGGTCATCAGTTGAGTTTGTGTCAGCTGATTATCCATCTATTCAATAAATTTGTCATCTGTTGTAGGAGCACATTTCAGTTTGATGAACTATATTATGTTCTTCTAGCATATTTCCATCTGTTGCAATAAATGGGTAATCTGTTGAAAATAATTTTGTGGTCTGTTGTATTTAGTTTCCATTTTGCCCCTTTTTATTGATGCACAAGTTATTAAAAAATATATTTTATATAATAAATGATAATATTTACATTCACAATAATGAGTTAAATATATAAAAGTCCATAACAAACAACAACACAAGTTTTTGCTACTACAACGATCATGTTGGATTACGATTTGGGCATGTAGTTCTTTTGTGGCCAGCGTTCTCACATTCGGAGCACTTGTTTTTTCTTGATGAAAATGATTCTCCAACTCCACGCCTCTTCTTATATGGCCTTATTTCTGATTTGATAGTGCTTAGATTAATATATGGAGGAGGTATTAATCTCTCCAAAAGCTCCACAGGAACACCCAATATTCTTTGGGGGGCACCAAATTAATATTATCACGATATGCCTTTATATATTTTTCCATTGAATAATATGAAGCGGAGCACTCATAAATTTTAGTTTCATATTGTGCACCGTATTGAGCTCGAAGCGCTGCCATAGCATGTGGACAGGGTATTTTGTCCCAGTCAAAAACTTTACACGTACAAGATCTTGTTTGAAGATTGACCGTGGCAACATCACCATGACCGTCGATACTGAACTTGTAGTCTACTATTTGATGAGCAAATAACCTATTCCCTAGACTAACGTTCGTTGATATTTTTTTTCATTGCTTCTAGAACAAATTTAGCTCCTGCTTTCTCGAATTAATACGCTTTTCGTGAAAAAAATTACCATATTTCTTGTTTATTTCATCAAATAGAGCCACAATGGGAAATTCTCTTTCAAGACCAAATAATGAATTCACTTATTTAACTATGCTTGACGTCATAATATTGTACCTATACAAAAGAATCACTTAGTATGATATCATACTAAACTTATAACTCAAACACGACTTTAAATTTATAAGAATCTACCTATTTGCCGGACAGAATACCCGGCTCCATTTCTCAAAATCGACACGTACAAGATGTTCTTTCGCTTTGGGATATATATTCGTTATTTAATTGAAATGGTTTAAAAACTCCTCTCGATTATATGCTTTAGTTGCTCCATAAAAAGGTATACGACCCTTTCGTTGTGATAGTTGTTCCAAATATTATCCCCAAGATTCCTCATGCAATAACCAAAATGAGCTGAAGTGTAGAAAATTGAACCTATCTGTGGAATACTTGGATGTCTTTCCAAAACAAAACACAACTCTTTGATATCTTTGATTCAGATTCGTATTTGTTTAAAAAAATATCCATACAAGGCATTACATTCCATGTCCTCTGTACAAAAAGTGACAGGAAATATGTAACTCTTCGCATCCTGCACCATCGCTGCTAGCAGAACTCCATTATACCTGCTCCTCAAGAAGGTCCCGTCGATGACTATGACTTTTCTCAAATGTTGAAAACCTTGATCCAAGCACCATAGGATACAAAAAATTACTTGAACCTTTCATTTTCATCAACATGCCACGTTGTCTTACTTTCGGGATTTGTGGACTCAAGCATATAATGGTAGGCATCGAAGACTGCATACTTGTGATCGTGTGTCCCCCTAACCAAGTCTTTGGCGATTCTCATAGTCATATATATATCCCTATAACTGACCATAACACCCAATTTCGTAAGGAGTTGATTGGCTATCTCACCTGTAGAAGGGGCTTTACTATTGGAGAATCTATTCTTGAAATATTAACCGAGAACCTCTGTCGTGGCGTAAGGATTTTGGCCTGTAATGTGCTCTGAACCACATGTGTAATACTTTTCATAAACATGAATGATGAATCTGTCACAACTTAAGTACTTCACAACCCTCAACCACCACTTGCAGTTCGGATTAGCACATCTGTAGGAAAAGACTTTGCTCGAATTAATCACCTTATTTACTCTAAATTTTTTTCCAAGCAAGTAATAAACAAAGAAGTAGAAAGTTCTTTCTTATCCTTAAATGACATTTCCTTGTAAAGGCCGGTATCATCATCTTGATGATTTCCAGACTGTGTCGATTGAGAATAACTGCCCACTGTATTGCTCGCAGCAACGGGCGTAGGTGTTTGATCATCATCTAAAATATTCATGTCCAAATCATCCAACTTATCATAAAAAATGTCTTGTTGTTGTTCTTCTTCTACATTCTGGTTCTTATTCCCTCTCGTCTTTTCAACCACGTAGACCCTAATACCGACCTAGATGAATCACTAAGATAAGTACACAACCGAACCTGATTGGTTATCTTGAAAGGTAGTACCCTCTGTGTTTTCAAAGGAGCTGTGCATGTAGTTGATGACGAGTTCATTCGGTTGACAATTCAGTCCACAATAGCTGATGATTAAGCTCACAAAATCATCATACGAAATATTACTTTGGACTGTCATAGCTATCGTCTCTAGCATTTCACCCTCCTTCAAATGTCATATATATCAATTGCTCTTCTCTATCCATTGACCATGACAATACCCTCTATTGTTATTGATCCCTCCATTAGTAATGCCTAAATAAAGTTATTTGTTAAAAATAGTTAATAATGATATCATAATAAAATTAATAGTGATTTCATAGTGTCGTAACATGAACCCCAATAAATGTAAAATTTATTGCAATATGTGAAAAATATGTTGCAATATATCAGTGATCAGTTGCAATAGATTACTCACCTGTTGGGATTCATGTTACGCTCCTGAAGTTGATTCCAATAGATGAGTCATTTGTTGTAAGAGGTGAATCATTTATTACAATAGATTATCCATCTGTTGCAATAGGTAAAATGCCTTTTGGGATAGATGTTACAGTACTACAGAACCTTTGGAGTTGCTTCCAACAAATGAGTGACATGTTGCAACAGATAACTAACCTATTGCAACAGATGACTTACCTGTTGTAACAAACGACGCGTCTGTTGGAATCAAGTTCAGGTTCTGTTACAATAGGTGACTAATCTGTTGCAACATATAAATACTCTGTTGCAATAAATGAATAATTTATTGTAACAGAGGAGTCATCTATCACAATAGATGACCCATCTGTTCGATTCATGTTACGATACTCTAGAACCATAAACATGAATCCAACATAAGAGTCTTCCGTTGCAACAGATAGATCATCTGTCCCAATAGATGAGTGATTTGTTTAAACAGATGGCTCTTATGTTGCATTCATGTTCGTGTGCTATCTATTGTTGAAAAAACAACACAATAGCAGTTACCCAGATGACAAATTCAACTAAAAATCATAATTTTACTTACCAAAGTCACCTATGAAGTAATGTCAAAGTGGAAAGTGATGTACGAAAAAAAATTTGACCTAAAAAATTGGTCAAGTAGCAATAGTAGCGGTAAAAATAACAACAATGGTCGACAAGAAGAAGATGAAGATGATAATGAAGTAGAAGATGATGATAATGAAGCAGAATATGGTGAATAAAACAGCAACAACAATGAACAACAAAAATCACGAAGAGAGAGAAAACAACAACGGATGAGAAAAGAGAGAAACACATCTTTTTCCCTCTATTTTCTGTTATATTAGTTTAACATTTGAATCAAAGTAAAAATTTAAAAACTTGTGGGTTATTTTCAAACTTTTCCAACTTTCTTAATCCATAATAAAGTAATTGTCACCTCCACTCAATTATTAAAACTTGAGTCACTTACACCTCATTTTCAAACTCTTTTGTCACTTTTAACTAAATGCCCCATGTAACTAGTATATACATAAAAACAAAACTAAAAGCAAGACAAAAAGCCAAGTGGCAGAACAATAGAAAGCCATATGACATTTTTTAGGAAAATTTTATAAGTATTGTAATAAAAATTTTGAATTAAAAGATTACATATATTTAATTATTTAAATTTGAAAATATTAGATTTTATAATAAAATTCATTAACGTAAAACTAGAACCTAATATTGAAGAGTTCTAAATAAACTCTAACTATTCATAACTTATCCCTTTCAATATTATAAAATACTCTCTCCGTCCCAAATTACCTGTCCCAAATTGAGATGGCTCATTGATTAAAAAAAATAATTAATAGCATGCCTAATTGACCATAGTACCCATATTAAATGATGTTTACATTTTAATTTGAAGAAAAAATAATTAATGCAAAGGGTAAAACATGGAATTTTTTTTTGTCTCTTCTTGATTAATAAAAAAATGCAAGTAAAATGAGAAATCAAATTAGAAAATTTTAGGACGGGTAATTTGAGACGGAGGAAGTATATTTTAATAACCAACATGGTTTGTGGTGCAGTGGATGGGGCTGCTCCACCCTTAATCAGAAGTCGAGGGTTCGACCCTAGGGTATGGAGAAAACTCTGCTGGGAGCGCTGCCACCTTAATGAGCCCTGCAACGTGCGATCCGAATTAGTCGGGGCTTTAATGCGGGTACCGGACATCGAAAGGGAAACCAAAAAAATATATATATTTTAATAATAATGATCTATATATATAATATTTAGATTATATATGAATGTTACTCTTCTAAATAGAGTTTTACTTTTTTTTTTATAAATTTATCTCTTTCAATATTTAAATATTATAAAATATGTCTTATTATTTTTCTAAGTATTAAATAAAAGATGATAATAATAATAATAATAATAATAATAATAATAATAATAATAATAATAAGGAAAAAGTACCCGGGTTATCTATTATTGAGCTTTTATTACCACTTAAAGCCCAATTTTCAATTAATTACAATTCATAACCCCCCTTGCCTATTAATTATTCTTAATTACAATTCATAGCCTTTTCTCATGTATTTTTTCTCTTTTTCTATTTTCTATTATTCTTTTTTTTTTTTACCTTTTTAGATTTTTTTTCTTCAGTTTTTCTTTTCCTTTTTTTGTTGTTTTCTCTTTATTTTTTATTTTTATTTTCTATTCATTTTTTTCCTTTTTCTTTTTTCCTTTTCATTTTCCCCCTTCTTTTTCTTCTTCTTTTTTTTTTTTTTATATTTTTCTCATTTGTCTTTTCCTTTTTTTCTTTTTATTGTTTCTCCTTTTTTGTATTTTTTTTCTTATTTTCTGTTACTCTCCTTTTTTTGTATTCTTCCTCCCTTTTCTCTCATTTTCCTCCTTCTTTTTCTCTCATTTTTTCTCATTCTTTTTTTTCTTTTCAATTTTTCTCCTTCTTTTCATTTATGCGAACTAGCAAACACAAATACAAATGTGAACTATAAAATATAAATGCGAACTATAACATATAAATACAAGTGCGAACTATAAAATACAAATACAAATGAGAACTATAACATATAAATACAAGTGTGAACTATAAAATACAAATACAAATACAAATGCAATCTATAACATATAAATACAAGTGTGAACTATCATTTGTATTTTTAATTATTGAAAAGGAACGATTGATTTTCTTTCCACGAATACTTGTTTGTATTTATTGATGCAAATAAATACAACTCAAATTTTTATACAAATACAATATATACAAATACATATTATATTTGTATTTGTAAAATCATTTGTTTCATTTGTTTCTCATTGCATTTGTATCAAGTGATATTTGTTTATTTACAAATATGAATGATAATTTTGATATACAAATACAAAACGGTACATTTGTATCAAATGATACATTACATATTTATATATTTTAGAATCAAGAAAATACAATTAATGCACTTACTTGTTTGTATACAAATTCTAATGATAAATTGTACATAGTCACGACTAAATACAATGTGCAATCAACTTACAAATACAAATACAAAATAATTTCTTAAAAATAAAAAAGTAAGGAAGAAAATAGAATACAAATACAAGTATAACCCAAATATAATCTAAATATACAAACACAATAAAATCATAATATAAATATAAATACAAAATAGCTCTTTAAAATACAAGTGTGAATTATATAAAATATAAATGATGGCACAAACTAACAAATACAAGTGCGAACTATTAAATTTAAATACAAATGCGAACTATAAAATATAAATACAAGAACAAACTTTAAAATACTAATACAAATGCAACTGTATCAATAAATAAAAGAATATAAATGGCGCTGTAACTACAAATACGATAAACAATTATGGTATTTACGTTATCATCCATGACTTGTGCTCAACTAGGCATATTATTAGAAAATACAAAAAAGAAATAATAAAGAAAATAAGTACAAAAAAGAAAAGAAAAAAAAAATCAAAGAAGAAAAGAAAAGAAGAAAGAGAAATAGAAGTTAGTGATTAAAGAGAGAAAAAAGAAAGAAACAAAAAGAAAGAAACGGAAAAAATAAAAGTAGGAAAAAATAGAAAAAAGAAGAAGAAAAAAGGGGGAAAACACGAAAAATAAAAAAAATAAAAAAGATAATGGTAGTGTTAGACAAAAAAATATTTAGTTCAACGAGAAAAGTATGCTTGAAATTTTTTTCTTTTTAAAAATATTGAATTCCATTTTTGGCGCGACTAAATAGGGACTGTATTCATATTTTATATGAATACAACTATCTGTAAAATAGAATACAGTGGGTATAAATCAAATATTGCGGTTATAAATGGTAATTCTGTAAAATGTGGCTATGGAAGGTTGATTTATAGCAAAATGCTCCTATTTTTGAAAGATAATAATAATAATAATAATAATAATAATAATAATAATAATAATAATAATAATAATAATAATAATAATAAATAAATAAATAAATAAAAATAGTGTAGAAGCAATAGTAGCCGCAATGCACGGTAATAGTAGTATTAGTGATAAGAAGAATAAAAAATAGTAGTAGTGGGCGGCAGTATACAGTAATAATGGTTTAATAATAATAATAATCTATCATATATTAAAAGTAAAAGTGTGAAGGCCTTTAGACAAGTGAATTGAACTTTTTGCTCCTCATTAAAACAATCCTCTTTAGACAAAACCGTCTTTTACTCTTTTCCCTATAATTAAATTCTATAAAATAAATATAATAAAATTTTCCTTTACCCAAATTTTCCCTTACCCGTATTTTCCATATAATAAAATTTTCCTTTACCAGTTTTTTATTTTTACCAAATTTATCTTTTCTCCCTTATATTTTCTTTCACCCATTATGTTTTTTTAATCCTATTTGATTCCTACTTGGTTTCTTTCAACCACGCTTTTCCTGTCCTTCTATATAAATGCTTGAGCTTTTTTTCATTGTTCATTGTAGTCCTTTTATATAAACGCTTGGGTTTTTTTTCATTGTTGTCCTTCTCTATAAACGCTTGAGCTTTTTTTCATTGTTCATTGCTATAAACAGATGCGATCTTTCATTATTTTTCATCTCAGCACAGTTTCAACAATTTCAGGTTTTTGATCGTTATATCATCTCTCCCTTTTTACATTATTAATTTAAACACAATATTACTTGTTATGCCAACTTAAATTGCTAAGCTTAATTTAGCTTAATGTGTCATGTTAGTTCACTATATTTTATTTTCTACTGCTGGAGAACATCAAAGTAGTTGGAGAAGGTTTTGTGAGTACAACCGGGGTCCTTAATGGTGACTGGAACATTTGCACAAGCAGCAAGAGAGAAAGCCATGGCCATTCTGTGATCATCATATGTATCAATCTCTGTTACGTTTAACTTTTCTGGTGGGGTGATTATGCAGTAGTCTGACCCTTCTACAACTATTGCTCCCAACTGAAATTACATCCAGAAATGTCAAGAGTGAGAAAAACAAAATAATTGATGCAGTAAAATATCGACAATTTACACTAGCACTTCCTTATATAATGTTGGAACTCTTTATTTGCTTTCAAAAGCACCCAAATACATAGCATGTGGATTTGGTTACTTTGTATGGAGCGTTCTCCTCAGACACCATAAACTACCTAGGGAAACCTCTTTGCACATTTTAATCAGGTTAACAGAAGTTTAACCCATTATCCAGAGAAATGCTCTTTTATTGAAGAATAGTCTCCCAGGACCCAATCAGCTAAGAATTATATCTTGATCAAAACAAAGTGCTTCAATAAGATTTGAATTCCCAGGAAACAAGGCAAGCCATACCGTCTCTTATAGTAGTAGGACAATCAGCAAAAGTGCAACTACAACAAGAGTCATGGCAACATCTGGCATTTTGTTCATGTTCACGTCAATGACACGCAAATGTTTCATTCCAGAAAGAGTTCCTTGGAGGTTTTTTAACCATGACGCTATTCTCTGTCCATGTAACTTCTGCCCCATCTTCTCGAGGACCTCAGCGAACTTAACATTCCCCTTCACAAAAGAAACATAACGATCCAAAGTAGGGCCCTTGTTAGAAAATTACCTTATGCAGTTATAAGACTAAGATGTAGACCACACATTGTACTCTTATTTTTTAGTACTTCAAGATTAGGCTTGTGAATACAAGAAAAATAGGAAGTATTATGGTGTTGTCACAAATTCCTGTGTATAATATGATTGCCTCCAAAGTCTTAATGTGCAACTTTTTTCTCAATTCATGGAGAGTTATCAATAAAGAACTAAACCAAATGAATAAAACAATACACACAAGCTAAAATCGTCTCCCAGGCAGCTGTTCCTTTGCTCCTTATCTTTGAGCCTCCTTATCTAAGCAAGGCTTCAATTTTAGGAGAACTGGACAACAATCAACTACCTACTAACCTTCTACCCTAATCCGTGATCTCCATATCTTTCTATCTAGGGTATCAGCATAACATTTTTTTATCAACGGTGCTTGGAAGCAGGAGTTGCAGAATCAAAGTTGAACGAGCAATAAGGAAGCAACAACAATCAGTTATAGTAATATAACACAAAAATTTATTACACCAAAGACAAGAGATAAAATTAGAGTGAAATATTCGAAGTGAAGCACGCTGCTTTTGCTAAAAAAGAGTTTCTGTTATAGAACTAAAAAAAGGTCCTATTTGAGGAATAAATCTTATACAACTCTTTCATAATTGATTATGTTCTTAAAAACTTAAAATGAGCTATAAGATCTCCTTATGAAGGTGTTAATGTTTGTAAAAGAGGATAAGGAATCAAGACAAACCAACACAAGGGGAAAAATTTTCTACAGGAGTTAAGTACTGGTTAATTGAGGCGGGAATGGGCCTCTTCCCGGAGTTCTCCTATGATTTCTATGTGTGTTGAAACTGCATTCGTCACTTTTTAATGACGTATCATGAATAACTTCATAAAACCTTTATTGGACAACCCTATTAATCACAAATAGATGAGAGAGAATCATCTTGCCATGTTCTTTGCTCCAGTTCCCATAAGGCCGTGCTTCAGTACTCATGTTGAATGCTCCAGGGTAACATATTAGTTGAGAACCTCATTTCATATTAAAAAGCTTTTTGTAGACATCATGGTTCAATTAAGGAGAACATATAGTCCAACAAGTTTACTAACTACTTAAATATGTGAACCATCATACCTCTGGCACTATACAACATTACCAGTTCAGGAAATCTTATATCATGACAAATTCCTATTTCGATGCATCCAAAATCTGCAAATTGACATTCTCAGTTATAAGATTTGTAAAAGTAAAGTTTCAAGTAGGAATCCTGGAAGGGAAATGAAATAAAGAACCATAAGTGTGATCAGAAACTACTAGCTACACAAGTTAAGCTGAAAAACTTGAGATTTAAATCAGAATTGAGCAGGTTAGAGACATGTATGAATGTGCCAGATGTAGGGTAAACAATCGGACATTCTCTGCTAATATTTTGGGATGACTGATGCAGATAATGTCAATACATTTGACATGCCTGATGGACATTTACTCTCACTTCAGCTCTTATGAGCCTCTTCTTCAGCCTTCTTCTGCTAAAGATGAAATAAAAATGAGAAGAAAGTTACCGAAATTGTCTAAAAGAAACATAATCAAGTACAAACTGATTCAATTTGTAGATTAGAAGCCCAACAACTCATTCATCCTAGATGCATTAGGTATTGTTGAATTATCTTCAGTTCTCACATGAAGATCAAGCTGACACACGGGTATGTATTTGTGTATTTTTTTATCAACACATTTCTTGGTAAAATAAAAGTGTTCACATAAAAACTTTTGAAGTATTGAACGAAAAAACTAACACAAAACATGGATCTAGAGACTGATAACTGATATGTCACGAAGAACTTTTAGTTCATTAAATATGATCCCAAGTCCCAAACATCACCTTCTTCTACCAAGTTTATGAATATTAAAAATCCTACATATTGAAGATGGAATTCAGAATCATACTCGCGTTTACAAGGCATATGGCAAGAAGTAAAGAATGATTCTCTACGAACATCATCCAATCTTTTATACACAATGAACTTTTGGGTGCACCAAAACTTAAAAAAGACTATTCCTCATATGTACAAAATTATTTCTAGACCCCTCGAAAGCTCTCTTATTTCTTTCTTCCCGAAAGATTCACAGGTTGGGTTTAGAATCATACTAAAACACTTCTCTAGATATCTTCTTCCCCAACCAAATATCATACGTGTGTCATGACAAAAGTATCATTACATACTAAGACTCTAATTCTACTATTGCCAACCCATGAAATACCATATATGCCTTGGTCACCACTCTGCTTTGTTTTAGTCATAAGTCAAGATTAGCAATAATATCCAGAATTAGTCAACTGGTCAAATAAGAAGAAAAATAGTTCATTGATCTTTACAGTCTACACTTGATTCAACCGTTTATTGATAAGGTAGAAATATGTGAAAATGGGTTGAAGAGCAATATTTCATTTTCAAAATCACGAAAAATACAAAATTGGTATAGTTTTACAGAAAAATCAAATAGACATAACCTACGAGAATGAAATACAAGGTACCAGAATGAATCAGTTGCTATGGAAATTAAAGTCAGCTCTCTTTTCCATCACTATAAAAATACCACTAGATCGAGCACCAATGAACCAGTTTGAATCGTTCACATGACAATAGTAGTAGCGTAAAGGCCATAAAAACATAAAAAAGGGTACAAATATTTCAAAGAAAATAAATAGACGTTAGTCAAAGCGATATAGACACAATATCCCTTCTCTGTAAAATAAGCAAACAAAATGCAGGATTCTATGTCATAAAGTACATTATAAGAAAACAAGATACAAAAAGGGTACAAATATTTCAAAGAAAATAAATAGACGCTCACGTTCGCATTCCTAGAATATACATAATAAATTAAGATGGAAGTACCAAATAAACAAAAGAAATATAACATCTGTTGGTTTATAGGAGCACCACCATAGGCAACAACCACCTTGATGCCAGTTTGATATGAAATTTTTTTTTGCCTCCTTATGAACCTGCAAATCACGACATAACCCTCAACACTTCAGATAAAACTTATTTTTTGAAGCAAACCATATATCAATGTACAAACAACAAAATTTTTTGTACATATTTTCTTCTCTTATTATTCTATATATAGACACATCTCACAACTCTTACTATACTCCAAAAAGCAAGGGACACAATCAGTTAAAGAAATAAAGGAGGGGAATTGGATCTCAATTCATGGTTCTTATCCAATAAAAACACTTTTCCCCTTCTTCATAGGGAAAAAAAATTCTCACGTTCCCTCCAATAAACACACCATTGAGACATTTAGGGGTTGTTTGGTGCAATTTTGAATCTCAACTGACATGCAAATATTAAGACATTCAAAATTGATAAGAATAAGCATACCTGACACGTATTATATGTAAAAATCAAGCAAATCATACCTGAAACAGGAAATTAAAGCAAAATGAGTTTTAAAAAATTAAATCTTCAAACATGCAAAGCAAGAGAAGTAACAAAAAATCAAAATTTCGAACATATAAAGCAAAAGTGGTTTTCAAAAAATCAAAACATAGAAAATATAAACCAAAAAGGGTTTAAAAGAATCAACTCTTAAAACGTCTTAAAACATGAAAAATGAAGGAAAAGGGGAAAGAAGAGGAAATTATAGGTGAAACTTGATGATCATCTCCCAGGGACATTTCTTCTTGGTCCTCGAAGCACCCATCTTCACCTCTCCACCGTGAGGGTTCATCTTCTGAAAGAAAATGTTTGCAAAATGAGAGAGTGAGAAGAAAACAAGCTTCTGGAATTTAGACTTCACTTTCCTAATTCATTTATTCCTTTCTTTTTTAATTATTGACCTTTTCTTGGTTTGAGATTTTTTTTTTGTGAAATGGGTTTGGGCGTTACTTTATCATTTTATTCTTAAACATGCATGTTTATATATAATTTTAAATTATGGTGTAAAATTATAGTAAATTTTACTCACTATTTACCAATTTGTATAAAGTATTTTAAATGTATATAAAATTTTAAAATTAATTATTATAATTTATGTTATAAAATAAATTATGTTTTTCTATTATTTAAATCATCTCATTATAATTATATATTACATAATGTACAAATACATAGAATCGTAAGGATAAAAATAATCCATCATAAAAACAACATTATTTTAGAAGTAGGAAATAAGTAAGTATGATGACTAAATTCCTCTTTAATCAACTACACTTTGTAAAAGTGATTCAAAGTTTTTGTCCTTTGTTAAAATTCTTTTCAGTAGACAAAATCTTCTTTTTACTGTTTAAATTCTTTATATTTAAAATTTTAAAATCAACTACATTTTTTATTATGAAGTCTTTCCAAGTGATTCAAAGTTTTTGCCCTTCATTAAAATTCTTTTCAGTAGACAAAATCATATTTTACTATTTAAATTCTTTATATTTAAAATTTTAAAATCAACTACCTTTTTTATTATTAAGTATTTCCTTATTTGACTATAGCACAGATCCTAAAATTTTGAGTTTTAAAATTAATTAAAAAATTATCTCACAATTTCTTTATTTCAATTTGAAAATCAATAATAAAATCGATTTTATTCCCCTAAATGTATTTTGCCTCTTAGATGGTATTTTGTCATGCTTCTTATTAGAAAGTACTTAAAGAACTAAAGGGTATAAAATGGTAAGAATTCTCATTGATTTTTTTTTAACTGAAGAGTTTTACATATGTATTAAATTTGATTTATCTCTGTTTTAGAGAAATTGATGCATAGAAAAAATAAGAGGCATGTTAGGCGATTTGTTGAGTTTACATAGATGATTGTTTTTTTGATAATTCTTGTGATGTTAGGCAATTTATTAATTGAATTTACGTTTAATGTGTTCATAAAAATAGTATAAGAAATTACCTTTTTGTAGCAGTTTAAAGATAACACACACATAACTAATATATTTTATATATATGTTTATTCTTACAATAATATTTGATACACGTGTAACGCACGTACACTATTCTAGTAATAATAACTAATACACATCCCTCACCTCAAATTACCCCACCAATAAAATTACTTTAAAATTTGAATTGAAAAGCAGTTGTTTGATTGGATGTGAGCATTCCCTTTTTATAAAATATTTTCTTCTTTAATAGCAACTAAAAGATTTTGATCTTTTTTTTCTTTGTTTTTATATTTATATTTATCCAATCAATATTCTGATCTTCTTATAACAAACTGACATGATATTTGAATTTGAATAAAAATGAAATTTGAGTTGAAATAGATTTCTAACTTCTTAACATCTCATATCTACATCCAAATCTACATCTACAATCTACAATATATTAGAAGTGTGAAGACCCTTAGAAATGTGATTTGAACTTTTTGTCCTTCATTAAAAATCTCTGCAATAGACAAAATTTTTTTTTACTATTTTTTTAATTTATTAGTTAATTATTTATATAATATTTAAATTAAAGATTCCTAAACTACATTATAAAAGAAAAATATATTTTATAAATTAAGGAGTCCTAAAATATACGGTAAAGAAATATTAGAAAAATTAATAAATAAGGACTTTTAACAAGTAGTAAGAAGTAAAGTGTAAAATTAGGAGTCTTACATGATTTTTACAAATACAAATTGTTTTGCTTTTGGTAAAATAAAAAAATTAACATACTTTTGATGAAAAAAATTATTTTTGGTAAAAGAAAAACTAACATACTTTTGGCAAAAAAAAAAAGTCTGAGGAAAATATTTGTTACACCTAAATAATTATCGTAAATATTATCATATATGCTAAACCTTGAAAATCAATAACCAAATGCATACTATCATAAATAATTTGATAAGTTATTTTTTTTTTACTTTTCTCAGCAGAATAATTAAAATTTTCATATTTAGGTAATCATTTTTTGGAGAATTTTTTTTTGGGCTTGTATAAGTTGATTTTTCACCTACAACAATGTAATAACATCAACTATATTCTTATAATCATTTTTTCATGAGCTCTGAAGGTGTCGTCTCTATCATATTGTTCTAATATCTGAATTATCATATTATTTTGTTTTAGTTTCTATTTTGTTCAAGTTTATATTGTCGATAATGAATGTTCAGTCGTACTTTAAGAATTTTTTGTGTTAAAATTAGGTTTAATAATATCGTTCTAATATATCAATTATTGTAGTTTTTATTTTGTTACTATCTGTAGTTTTTTCTGCTTAATATAAGTGGTAGATGAACATTTAATCAGGCTTTGATGAATTTTTTGTAAAGATTATAATTGAATAATATTGTTCTGATATCTCAATTATTGTATTATTTTATTGTATAGTTTACAGGTGGTATATAAATAGTCGATTAGGCTTTGAAATTTTTTTATGTAAAGGTTTAGGATTAATCATATTATTTTGTTGTAGATTCCAATCTAGTATTTCTGTTATTATCTGTTTTGTGATGATTACCAGGAGGTCACAGGTTCAAGTTTTGAAAACAACCTCTGACAGAAATGCATGGTAAGTCTGCGTACGATACACCCTTGTAGTGGGACTCTTCCCCGAACACCGCGCATAGCGGTAGCTTTAGTGCACCGAGCTACCCTTTTTTTATATCTGTTTAGTGATAGTTCATGTCGTAGGAGACGATCAAGATACTAGCACTTCATGCATGACTGGATGCATAAAACTGTCTATCTTTGATCTTTAAAGTTAATTATTATTTTTCAATAAATTATTTTTTTATAAATATTTTATGTTGATTTATGGCTTGACATGAAGCACACGTGCAACACACGTACACTTGACTAGTATATATATATATATATATATATCACATACACACCCACTCCTACAATGATATACAATCTTAAACTCCCTTCTCCAAACTCCCTTCTCCTTCTTAGTGTATTTATCATTAGATTTATTCTTAAAAATTTAGCATTTTTATTTTTTATGCAGGTGACTGATGATGCTACTAGAGACTAATTTATTTTCACAATATTCAAGATTGAATATAAGTAAGTGTTGAAATTTACCTTCCTTCTATTTTGTCATTTTCATTAATGGTAGAATATTTTTATTTTCCTCTTTCAGTCTAAGAATATTTTACATTATTTATTTCCTTTTAAGTATAGGGTTTATTAATTAAAGAATATTTAGTCTTATAGCTATAAGGAAAATATCATATTTTTCTTATTTATTTTATTTAGTTTCTTATAAATAGAGATGTACTCTTCTTTTTGAATCAAGAAAAAGAATCAATTAAGAGTTTTCATTCAGTTTCTGTTCAATTTTCTTTCTTTTCTTCTTCATTCCATAACAGTAGTATCAGAGCCTTCATCGATCCCCATGGATCTGTGAATTTATTGAAGCAAAACCGTCAACCATTTTAATCCACACCTATTTTCAACCTACTTTTAATCTTACTTTTATTTTTAACGTAAGATTATTTTTAACCCTCACTTTTATTTTTAACGTAGGGCTTTTTTTAATCTATTTTAACCCATATTATTTTAAATCTTATTTTTCAAACCATGACAAGCAATACTCTCTCTTTCAATGCCCCACAAATCTTCATTGGTGAAAATTATCAAATTTGGACAGTTAAGATGAAATCTTATCTTGAAGCTTATGATTTGTGGAAAGTTGTAAAGGAAGAAAAACCCATACAACCACTCCCTGCAAATCCTTCTGCTGTCGAAATCAAACTTCACTCAAAAGAGAAATCGAAAAGATATAAAGCAAAAATTGTAATTCAAAATTCTGTTGCTAATTCAATCTTTTCTAAAATCATTGCATGTGAAACATCAAAAGAAGCTTGGGAAAAACTTGAAAAGGAGTATCAAGGAAGTGAACGAGGCAGACAAAATTAAATTCTAAATTTGAAAAGAGAATTTGAATCTCTTAAGATGCAAGAAGGTGAGACAATTATTAAGTATTATGATAGAATTTCTTTAATTGTCAATAGAATCAGGTTGCTTGGCAAAGATTTTAAAGACAATAGAATTGTTGAAAAAAAGCTGGTGACTATTCCTGAGAGATTTGAGTCCAAAATCTCCGCTTTGAAAGAGTCTAAAGATCTCTCTGTCATCTCTCTTGTTGAATTGATAAGCTCTGTTCAAGCACTAGAGCAAAGAAGAGCTTACAGGGAAGACAAAGTTGTTGAAAGTATTTTTTATGTGAATCATCAAAAAAGAAAAGTTGATTATCCACCTTGCAAATATTGCAAAAAGAAAACACACTAAAAAAAAATTTTCAAACCTTTTTAAATACCAACTCTGTTATATGTTAAGGTTAATTGTGTATGTTCTATATTATATAGTTTTACTTGTTCTAGCCATTTTATTCCTAATATATTGTCTGCTTTTTGCATTTCTTCTTTTACTTTAAATTCTATTTTTATTTTTCTAATTCCTATTATTATTTATTTTTTTGCTATATTTTTAATATTTATTAAACTTCTTGGTAGATCTGCGCATATATCATTATCAATTTTTATTTCTTCATTTTTTACTAGATATTTTGCTATATAATTTTCTTCTTGTCCTGTATTTAAGAGTATTAAATATTCTTTTTCATTTACCTTTCCTGTTATGTAATATTGGTTTAAATTATTTGTTGAATTTGTTTCATAACTTGTTCTTTTTGATGAGCTTGATGATTCTGTTTTTTCATAAGCTATTCTTTTCGTTGTACTTATTCTATCATTTATTATTTCTAAATTTTCTTCTATATCTATGTCTCTATAGCTATAATCATTATTATCTATTGTTTTTACAATTTGTTCGAATGGACTTTCTATTCGTATTTTGTTAATCTTATTTTTTCCTATTATTTTATGTGTTATTGTTAATACATATAAATTTTTGCATCTTGCTGTAAATATTTTACTTCCTGGGGTTAATTCTATTCCTGATATTTTCCAATATAATACTAATGATTTATCTATATTTTTATCTGTTACCGCTACTGAATAATTTGTACTTATTATAAATTTAAATTTTTGGTATATTAAATTTCCTTTTATGACAGTTATTATGCTTTTTTCTATAGGTTTTATAATTCTATCATCTGCTAAATATAATTCTATTGGTGTATCTATTCCTTCTCTAAAACATGCTTTTATTAATATCTTTGTACCTCTAAGGTGTACATATTTTATTGGGTCTCTACTTTTTATATCGTTTATCTCTTTATTAATTATTTTTTTGTTACTAGTGGTATACTAGCTTTACCTTTTGCATATCTACAGTCTATTACATGTTCCTTTTGGCTTACTACATAATATTCTTCTTTTTTTCTAGTAAATATATTTTTTATTGTTGGTATTTTAAATATTTTTTCTACACTTAAGTCTAATTCTTTTCCTTTTATTTCATCAAATATGTTACTGTCAAATATTATTTTTTGGTCTGTTCCTTCATCATTTAAATATTCTTCCTTTGTTATTATTTTTATATCTTCTTCAGTCATTTGATTCACCTATTTCACTATCTATTTCATTATCTATTTCATTTTCTGAAATTTCATATATACTATCCTCACTTTTTAATTCATAATCTATATAATCTATCTGCATATATTCTGTATTTTCTATTTTTATTTCTGATATTTGTTTATTTTTTGGATTTTTAGGTAATTTACAATCTCTAGCTAAATGTCCTAATTTTCCACAACTATAACAAGTACATTCTTTTATAGATTTCTTTTTTCTATATGATTTTTTGTATTTATAATTTTTTACATAATATCTTTTTTTTATAATATCTTTCTTCACATCCGAATTGGGGTGTTATTTTATCTTTGCAACATGCTAAATTTCTTATCAATGTTTTTTCCATTTTTAATTCTTCTCTATATTTTTCACATAAGTTTCTATACCATTTTTGTAAAAATTTTATTTTTGCTCCTAGAGTATCTACTATTTTTGCTTCTTCTCAACTCTTTATTATTTTTGAACTAAATGGTTCGGGTAATTTATTAAAATATAATTTTTTATTTCTTTACTTTCTTCTATATTATATACTCCTTTATAATAATTTTCTCTAAATGCGCAAGTATATTTATCTATATAACACATATTACATATTACTAATTTTAACATTAAATTACTATTTTTATCTTTTTCTTCATTTTGTTCTTCTTCTATTGTTGTCATACTACCACATTCATCTTTTATAGCTGTTTCATCTTTTTTTTAATAATTCTATAGGTATTAGTTTAGTTGTTGTTGATGATGTTCCTTCTATAGGTTTATCAGTTCTTCTTAATATTTTTTTGCTATTTTCAGATAAATTTGAAAGCCATAATTTCACTGTGCCTATTAGTGTTCTTCCTATATATTCTGGTGCTTCTGTTATGTTTATATTATTATCTAATAATTATTTTGTCATATATCCTATCCATAATTGTATTATTTTTTCTGTATCTATTACACAATCTAAGTCTAAAAAGTTATAATTTTTATTAACTATTTGTTTTGGTGTCCATTTGTCATATTCATTCTTTAGATTATATCTTTTAATCTTATTCTTATAATATGTAGGTTTTCTTATTCCTGATGTTCTAGGTATTATATTTTCATCTTCTTTTTTGTCAAGAGTGTTTATTTCCGTCTTTATATTTTCTAAGTTTTCTTCATTAATTACTTCTTGTTTTCCACTGATTCCAAAATTTTTTGTATTTGTTAAGATTTCTGTATATGTTTCACTATCTTTCGAATCATAATTATCTGTTTCTTCAACATCTATTGTATTAATTTCTAAATCCTTGGTTTCCATTTCTTTATTGTCTATTTCTAATTTTTCTTTAAATTGATTTATCTCATTTAATAATTTTTGTTCTTTATCTTTTTCTTCTTTTTCTTTCTGTCTTTTTTCATACAGAATTTTTAGCATAGTTCTTTTTCTAGTTCAGCAATCCTACTATTTTTAGTTTCTTCTATTTTTCGTATTTCCTTTTTCCTATCTATTATAAATTCTTCTTTGTTCATTTTATTGTAAATAGTTCATGTTGATATATGAATATATATATATATTCTAAACTATCTATTTGTGATTCTAATTTTGATATTTCATCTTTTTGTGCATTTATTGAGTTTTCACTAACTCCGGTAAATATATTATAATGTAGTCTTTCTATTCTTATTTTTAATCCTTTATGTTTTTCAGAAATAATTTGTTTTAATTCTTTGTATTTTTGTACTTTATTCATTTAAACCATATTTATAATATTTTGGTGGATATCTAAATCTGATTTTATCATAATTAGGTGGTATGTGTCTCATTCTTCTAGATTTCAAATGGATTATTAATTTGTTTCAATACTAGATATTAAAGTAATTAGGTAAGCTAATCTTTGTGAGTTTTCTTTTATTTTATTTAGAATTATATATTCTGAATAATTACTAATTAAAAATTCTTTAATTTTTCTAAAAGCTTCTCTGTTTTTAAATGGTCTTCTCATAATTAATCAATCCAATCTAAATTCAAATATATATGCTATTATTGTATTTTTTAAATAACTGGGCTCTGATACCATTTGTAGTATGAATGTAGTATAAAAGTATATTAATGTGGTATACAAGAGTATCAATTGGATATAAGGATTGCATGTGCTTGCATAGAGTTTCCTTTCTTCCTTTTTAAAAAGTGTATCAATATGGTATAAAAGTGTATCAATGTGGTATAAAAATGTATCAATTGAGTATAGAGACTGCATGTGGCCGATTGGGCCAAATGACTAAAAAAGGGAATTAAATTTGGCTGACTGGCTACAGTTGTCCACCTTTTCAAATTGTGGGTCATTTTTTTTTAAAATGGCCAGCCCATGTAATTTTCCCTTAAGTTAAGGGAAAAAGACACTCCATAATACTTTTTAAAATAAACAACCCAAGTTTAAAAACTTTTCAAAAGGTGACCAGTCGGATATACTATTTTTGCTTTATAGCCATTTTCTAATTTGGGTCATTTTGGCCTACGTAGTCCATATACAGTCTACATACAATATGATACAGTCAATATACAATATTGATACAGTATTCAACTTGGGCAATTTAACCCTTTTAAAAATATTTCAATTTTTTTTTACTATAAATTTTATAACTGATCAAATATTCTATTTTTTATTATTTAATTAAATTATGTAAAATAATATAATTGTTAAATAGAATATGTAACTATATAAGATATATGTATAGAAATTGTATAATTCTATCAAATATGTATATGTATCAAATATATATAAAAAATATATAGAAAGTGTATGAAAAATTATATAATTGTTGTATAAAACGTGTAAAAAAATGTACAGTTATTGTATAAATTGTGTATCAGAAAAGTTTAATTTTCGTATAGAATGTTTATATGTATAAGATTTGTATAGAAACTGTATAGAAGGTGTGTAGAAACGGTATATAAAAAGCCAGTAAATTGAAATGGCTAGACAGTAGAATTTAAATTCCATGGCCATTTTCATAGAAATAGTTTAATTTGAAGTGTCATTTCTGTCCTTTCCCCTATTATTAGAAATAGGACTGAATACCATGAGTTAAGTTTGCAATCTCCTTAATAAAGTAAATAAGGATAATTTTTTTTAAAAACATACATAAAAATACCTCCAATAATGTTACATTACAAAATATAGACAACTATATATTACATTACCAAAAACGACCCAAATGTATATACCTAAATATTACATTACAATCTGCCACCCAATGTTAAATTAATGCACAATTGGTGTACTGTTTCTTAGTGTTCATTATTGCTACAACTAATGAACATGCCGGGGAATACAAATCTATAAAATTCATAGAGCAAGCATTTAGCAAATTCACATTACAATTTCACAGCTATAGTACAATTTTTTTTTGTTTGGATATTTAATTATTACGAAGCTCCAAGCTAAAAAATTTTAAAATTAAATTTTCGTAAATAAGCTTTATTTCGAACGGTATGAATGCAAAAGATCAATTATGCGATGCAGAGCCCAAATATGTAGTTTTGAATGATTTGGTGTAGTTTTGAAGTTGGTCGAATTGATGCTTAGATTCGTGGAAGAAGATGAAGTTAGTTTTTTGTATATATTTGTATCCTGCAAAATTGTACATTGTTGTATATACAATATAATTTTTTTTTTCCAATAATTTTCTTGTTCCTTTTCACTTTATACACACTTATACCTTGTAGATAGATTGTTTTTATATTGCATATAAGTTTTTCCTATAATTATGTATATTATTGAACAATTGTATATATAACATTATGCAATACAATAAAAAAATTGTATTGCATATACAACAATATTCAATACAATATCATATGTATACAATGTTACACACACAAAAAGTTATTTTTCATTTCATGGCCAAAATTCTAGTTTTGGGCTAAAAAATGTAATGTACTTTTTCGATTACAAAATTACAATATATATTTTCTATGTGTATTTTTTCGTAGTTATACCTAAAAAAATCGTTCAATGTTTAAAAGATATTTTGGTCAACCAACATTTATATTATGAAATGGGCATACATATTTGTTAATGTTTAATTATCCATATATATGGCTCTAAACCAAGGCAATCCTCGATTTTTGAAAAAGCAACTGCTTGGATATATTCTCAAATTTTCTCTCGATATTCTCTATTAAAGAAGCCTGATTCTCTTTGGCTTCAGCTGTTGAAAAGCCCTTACACTTGGATCTAGCTACTACGGACAAAACACGCCCTAGTTGTGTTAGGATGAAGGTACAACTGGACCTACTTGAAGAAAAACCCCAATTTGTTTAGATGGAGATTGAAAATGATGTTAGTCATGAGAAAATATTAGTGAAAGTCAAGATACAATATTTCCTTCCCTCTTACCATAAGAAGTGCAAGGTACAAGGACATAGAGAAGATGGTTGTAGAGTGATTCAACCAGAGTTACTGAAGGAGTTAGATACACGTGAAGATGCAGTAGTAACAAATCAAAAAGATCAGAAGAGATATAAAGGGGCAGTGATTATGTCATGACCCGATTACCTCAGGTCATGATGCCGCCTACCATAACCCACTAGTAGGCAAGCCAACCCGTAGTCTGGAACATCTAGTAACAGACTACTTAATGTTATAAGAAAAAGAATGCGGAATATATGAAATAAAGATCAATACATAGAAGAATCCCAAAACTTGGTGGTATAAGTACAAGAGCTTCTAATATAAAAAGGGTACAAAAGTGAAATATCAAGAGAAATACAATGATACAACTTATCTCTAAATACAACTTTGATACTAGTCTAATACATAAGAGAGACATAAGTAATGCTCCGAACGTTAGGAGCTCACTCTAAGTCTCTGAACAAGGACTACTCCGCATGATGCACACATCAACTGCAATAACCCGTACTATGATCTACAGGCTACAGAAGTGTAGTATGAGTACCAAACGAATGATACTCAGTAGGCTACTGCCAACTGACCTCCAAAGATAAAGCAGATATATACATCATATAAACAGAATGGAAACTACACCCAAGAGTCCAGAAATCATATGACAAGTCAATGAGATAATAAAGAACAACTATCCTATTCATGTCCAAGAGTCTAAAATAATAAAACTAAGGAAGTATCAGGGAGAACTATTCTGTTCTAGATACATTCAATATACGTCAATGCTATAGCATATATCCCAGGTCAATATACGAATAAAGAGCGAAATAAAAATATGTATAGTAATATACAAGGTGAAGAAATGATTATACAACATGAACAACGAAGGATGAGATATACGGTAGTATCGTAACTTCATATAGCTAGATAAATATGTAGGTATATATGCATATAAACATGAGGTCATCTCAAAGCATAACCTATATAATCATATTCTCATTTTGAGACCTCATGATAATAGAATCAGGATTTAAATACTATCATACTCGGGGTTTCTAATCCACATGGCTAGACATGAAATAATCGTGCATAATAATGCAATCATAAGATAGGAGAGGCAAAGAAATACCTCAAATCCGATACCGGATCAAATAAAAATTTGTCATAAGCTAGACATAATAATGATCATAACAATGATAATAACAGTATCAATAACAACGTGAATAACCAGCTACTCCGGACAACCAAATACCTAGATGAGCCTATGCGTACCCCCAACGCTCCAGGATCGGAAGGTTCAATCAACATAAAACAACACAAGGCATATTTTTCACCCATATTTATGCAACCGTCCCATACCGGCTGATAGACATAGGTGCATACTGGTGAAAGGTGATGCACATGCAGGAATAGATGCAAGATATACAATCACTATCAATAATCTCATCATAAGTGTCATCATCATAACCATCATTATCGTGATCAACCTCCAACCTTGCCGGGAATCAATATATCGTCAAAGTACCCTCCGGCCTTGTCGGGCATCAATGTATCATCAAAGTACCCTTCAGTCTTGTCGGGCATCAATATATGACAAAGTATCCTATGGCCTTACCGGACATCAATGCATAAATATAGGTATATAATAGGTGCACAGACTCAAGCCAATATACTCACAACAATAATCATAACATCGCAAAGAGAACTATCTTATCATTTTATTTTATCTGCTCATTATGAACTAGCCAAGACTCATTATTGTATCGCTAGTTTACTAGTCATCACATGATCTCTAATTATCAATCTAACCGATTGTTCACATAATCATTAATCATGGAATAGAAACTAACCATTAATCAATAATTAGCCAAACCTAATATCTGGTCAAGGTTCACCATTAAATCATAACCGCCATCTGTTCACTATTCATTATATCAACTAAACATCTTTTATTAACTAACACCAATTAATATCTAATAATCGTTTACCAACTAATCCTCATTATTAACTAGTCCTTGTTATTAGCTAGTCAACATCAGTAACTAGGCATCATTATTAACTAGGTATCATTATCACTAGCATCCTTTATCACTTAGCAATGTTAACTGCGTTATCCTTACTTAACAACTAATCGACATTATAACTTTTTGTCAATAGACACATATCATTACCATCGATAAACCCATCTTCCTAGCCATGTATCAACCCTAGTAGCTAGCTATCATATTACTAAGCAAGTCTCATTAACTAATATATTTAGAATTCTAAGCATCACGTACTATAGTCACCTAATAGACAACTAGTTACCACATAACTTATACCATAATTAGGAAGAACAGTCATAAGATCGCATTTCAGCTAGAATCATATCAATAACCAATATAATAATCATGAATGTATCGAATCTATGCATGCCATCACCAGTATTCAATCAGTGAAATCATAAGCATCATACCACACCTTTCTCCATCCATACTGGAGAGATATGTATATGCGTGCACGCACACACACACACACACACATATATATATATATTCATGAACTGTAACCACATCCTCTACAAGGATAAACACTTCCCGAATGTCCAATCGATATCATCTATCGGCCCTCGACCTAATAATATATCTGAAATAACCGCAATATCATCATCACGACTTTTGGCCCATATACATATCCAAAAGTCATCTCTATAATCATATTTATAAGTCATAACATATTTCTAGTCATCTCACATCTAGGAGACATATCGCATATATGAGGTATAATATCAATAAACGTATAATCATCTCTTATATACGAGGCATAATATTAATAAGTATGACATAGCTATAAGTCATTTTATATATAAAGGTCATTCATCATGATGATGAGGAATATCACCTGTCTTGGCCAACTATGATATCTAAAAGAAGATAACATCTCTATAGGCCCAACATTTCATCTAAGAGAAAAATGATCTCTAAGGACCCAACGTCATGTCTAAGAGGAAATGACATCTCTATGGGCCAAGTATCAAGTCTAAGAGGAAATGACATCTCTATGGGCCAAGTATCAAGTCTAAGAGGAAATGACATCTCTATGGGCCCATTATCATATTATTTTTATAAGCAACAACATTGTTATAACTCATAAGTCATAATCTGAGGAACATCATTACAGTATACCGAGTCACGAAGTAACCTTATACTAAGGTTTACTAATCTCAACTATGTCTAACATCTGTAACTGATTCCATAATGACTAACAAAAATCTAGGCCTAAGTGGGTCGGACAATCCCTCTTCTAAAACCACAATTTCCTTAATTAGGTACACTATGCCCCAGACTAGGCTAAGATATCTAGTTCAACTTCTAGATGTCAAGTAAGCCACATACAAGCCTAAGGTAGGAACTTCAACTAAAAATATGGGCACTCAAGTCAATTCTACCCAAATTACGATTCCAAGAATACCACACTAGCCTAATAAGATGAAATATACTAATCATGCTTCCAACACTAAAACCACATCCATAATGTAGAATATATCAAATCCATGCTATAATTCAATCTAAACTAGGGAGAAGGCAATAGGAGTCTACAAGGTTATAAACATACTCTCTTACGGGTCCAAGACTCTCATCCAATTTCCCAAAACATCGATAATCAAGGCTAAGCTATCTTTCTCATAATCAATCTAATATTCATAGCCACATGCAATACATATCATACATCATCTATAAAGAAAAGTGGACAGGAGCCTACCTCAAGGCAAAATTGCAAAACCTCGAATCATGCACCACATGCCCGTCTTCACTTTACAATCCTCAAAATGCCATCACACTATCAAAACCATAATCTACTCATCAATACAAGCCTAATGATACCCATATTGCACTATTGTACTTTGGGTCCAAAAACGACACCAAAACCCCAAGTGGGTCCTATGTATGGAAAATGAGTTTTCGAGACCAACCCATTATTCACACATGAATAAGGAATCAAAACCTTCAAACAATAGGTGAAGACTAAGCATACTTTGGGATAAAATCAAGCCCCAAGCTAAATTGGGGTTTCGAGTCCAAACTAAGAAATTCAAGCATTAATTCAAGGAATTCTTACCTTAATCTTGAAGTTAATCATGATACAAGGTGATAATTAAGCTCCCACGTCACCCCCTGACCAATTTTGACTTATTACACTCATTTTGGGGTTTCTAGGTCTAAATAGTGAAGGGGAAATGCCCCAAAAACGTCTTGAGACCTTTATATAGCCCCAACAGGTAAAAAGATAATGCTATCACAGTCATACGGGCGATGATCGTGCTCCTACGATCACACACTCTTGGCCGCGATCACAGTTGTACCAGATGACAACAAACTCAAAAATAAGTTTTTAACCCTCAAAACTTATCCAAAATCCAAATAACATGATCCAATAGTGAATTTTGAGCGTAAAAAACATTTCAAATCCATTGGAATAATCAAAACTTTCATAAGAGATCGTTTAGGCAAAAAGTGGGGCCCATACCTATAGTTTCATCACTTTTCATAAAATTCGCTCAATAGCCCAAAATAAGTTTGAGAGACTTGGGACCTGAACCACGGGACTCCCTAGCCTAAATTCAACGTTCTGGATGTGATGACGAAGTTGGATTTTTCATTCGAGATCTTTTCAACCAAATGTGAGTTCCACACCCATTCTTTCCAATTTTTAAATTTCCAACCAATAGGTTGAAATAAGATTGGGTTCATTTGGACCCGAACAAAAGGTCTACCTAGACTAAAATAGATATTTTAGATCTGCCGACACAGTTAGAATTTGCATCCGAGATCGTTTCACTGAAATTTTTGTCTGATGGCCATTTAGAACCAGCAAAGACTTCAAAATAGGGAATTTACTCTAAAAACCAAACGAACTGCCCGGTAACCGAACCGTCTATCCCAGCAAGTCATAAATGACTTAAGGAGGCTATGGAGAAGCTCAAATGGCAAAGATAAGCATAAATATAGAAAATTACCGAAATGGTCATTACTGATTAGTAGATGGAACCCTACAAATAGATATCTTACAAAGAATAAAGGTGAATGCATAAGTGATAAGGCTATTGAAAAGAAGTAAAACATCAACACCATTATCTCTTTTGATGTCATATAGGAAGCAAAAACAAGAAAAAAAAGATATAACAAGTCATGACAATAATAATGAAGTAAGTACCAAAATAGGTAGAAAAGGCATTCAACAACAATTTAAAGTCACAACCCTCTCCATCACCAAATAAAGTCTCCAACAACAATAACTCTCCAAGAAAAACACGTAAAACACCTGGTAACAACAATAAGAAGAACTCATTAGGGGAAAAGGACAACAACACAAATTCAATAGTCCCATTATCACCAAAGAAAGTTTCTATCAATAACTTTTAAGAGATAACATGTACTACATCTGGTAACAGTATCAAAAAGATATCATCAGGAGAAAAGGAAATTAGTGCAAAATAAAGTGATAAGTAGACAAGAAGAATTATATAGAGGTGAAGAAAGGTGATTTAGAGACAGAAGGATTTGGTCTTTGTAAAGACATTGTCATCTTTACACAACCTGAAGCTTTGGCTATAATAACTGATGCTACAACCATATCATATGTTCGGTTGGAAGTTGAATCAATAATAGAACAAGAGAATAATTGTCACGACCCGATTTATAAGTCATGATAAAATATATCCTATCCCGCTAGTAGGTGAGTCGAACCATAGCCAGAGCTGAGTGCAATGAGTTAACTTAGTGGAAAAATGGCCTAAAAGTTGAAAATTAACTATTAAAGATTCAAATAGCAATAATACAGTCATAAAGGTCTAATAGATAGATGGAAACCAACAAACATTTTTAGACACAGTAATGTTGGTATAAGAGCTACTACAATAACTATGAGTACTGAATATTCAAATACAATTCATCTCGAAGATAAAAGACTAGATATAGATACATAGAAGGAAAAAAAGAGAATTTCGACTCTAAGAGTTCACTCAATCTCCAAAATCAACTCTGTACGAACATCTATTCAGCAGCGACGAATAGTTCTTGGATCTGTACTAACAAGATATAAAAGTGTAATATAGGTACCAAAACCATAGGTACTCAGTAGACATCATCGTCGACTAAGATAAATCATGATATAAATACGATAAGATACAAGATAACATAAGCTAAGTCAAGATAAGAATAGCAAACCTGGAAATGAGCTCAGACACCACTGTACATAGATAAATATATGCACACGAGAATGATAACATAACAATCATACCATTAACTACAAGATTGGCTTCCATTGGTCAATAAGTATGAAAAAAGTAAATAGCCCAACGCAGGCCCCCATAAACTTGAGGGTACAATCAAGGAAACTAACAACTGAATAACCATATTACATCATAAACAATTCATAATGCTAGACTCAAAATGGAACCTTATATGCATCATCATTATTTTCATCAATTTTGCCAAACTTGAACCGGAACTCATATCAGCAAAACCATCAGCAATTGTCAGACTCAAACCAACACTTATGTTTTATAAACCGTAACAATGAACCATCCTAGTGAGCTATTTTAATAAGCTAAACTCAATAGTCTATACCAATAAATCATAGCTATAGCCTATCTCTTTACTCATTTTTATACATCGAACTAAGAATCATATCCACAAGACTCATCCATAATCACGTCTATAGGCTATATTATTAGCCATATTTGGAATTTATTTCGATACTAATGTTCATAAGCAATACTGTTAAGCATATCCAAATTTATACCTAGAGTAATAGCGACAGGTCACCCATCATAACTACAAGCCATCAATAATATCTATAAGTCACATAACACTATGAGCCATAGCATATCCATAAGTCCTATCATATATATAATCCATATCATCTATATAAGCCATATCATGCCGATAAGCCATATTATATATATATACATAAGCCATATCATCTTTATAAGTCATATCATACCCATAAACTATTTTATGTATATAAGTCATACCATATGTATGAGTCATTTCATATCTATAGGTCATATCGTACTTATAAGCAATATTAAGTACATAAGCCATATCTTATCTATAAGTTATACCTTTCAATTATGTCAGTATCTATATCATTAAACATGTCCATAAGCCACATTATTAATCATATTAAGTAGCCATACCAATGATCATTTGTATAAGTCACACCTCATACTTATAAGTTATATCCTTAATCATACATATGAGCATTATCATTAGCGACACTTGAAAATTAGCATTAATCCTTAAATATCCAACTAACATACTCAATAATTATATTCAACCTCCTCAAGCATCACACCTACCATTAATAAGAATATATCATATGTAAATGAGACTTCAAGGTTATTACAAGTCTTGGCCTAAGGTGGGTCGAATGGGGCCTACTTCTAATCCATAAAAATCCTCTTAGGCAACTTCTACCCCAGACTAGGCTAAGGTATCTAAGTTCATTCCTAGATGTCAAGTAACCATAATTAACCCTAAGATAGTGATCCTTCCCAAACATGAAAAACTAAGGCAATCCTACTTAGAACAATAGTTACTATGATAATTCTACTCTAACATGAACAACTAGGGAAATTTCACCTACCTTGAGTCAATAGTGTAAGAACTACTAATACAAACCATGAGTCAAATACATCAGAAATATCCACATAAGGTCAACATCTGTCTCTGAATACTAATAAAAATACAACTACTATAGAAAGATAGAAGTGAACTATGGATGCATAAATATCCAACCGCTACCTTGGAAGCTCCAACAATCTCCCGAGTCAAGCAAACTGAGTCATACTCAAGCTAGGACCTATACCAAAAGAAGGGAACTATAGGAATGAGTACAGTCCACTTATACTCAGTAGGTATCATAAGCTGACCAAGAAAAGTAGTAAATAAAGCCTACAAAATATACACTAAGGGCACGTCACCTACAGTTAGAAATGTCCCATAACAATAGCCCACACCCCTTGCACTAACAGTTCTACAATATCCACTCATAATACAACAATATACCAGATTTGGTTACAAATATACACAATATCACTTACAAGTAGAACAAAGAGGAACATGTATAATCAAGATCATCAAGTACAAATAAAGAAAGATAGAATAATTAGACATTAACAAGTCAAGATATAGAACAAATAGATAGATGAAAAGTCAATATAACAATACAAGCACAATATAAACACAATAAAGCAAGTGCACTATATATGATGATGATGACAACGACGATGATGATGATGCACGAGGTCATCGCACAACCTTCAAGATCGTCGCACAATTCCTGTATACACCCACGGAGGCAATCCTCCCAACGTATGACATATGGAGGGCTCTTCAACCCATATGTATATCTATATCCATATCCATATATCCTCTCTGGCACATCCCTCAAGGAGGATTTTATAAGATGTCACATTCTTTGTCATAAAAAAGTATTGCCAGTGTTTTTCAAGTGTCGCCACAGTGGTACTATTTTGTTTTATGAATGAGTATGATATGAGGATGTAGTGCTCATAACCAATCACAATGAGTATTTCTACAACCAACTACAATGGTATATTCATAACCACGTGAGCCAATATCCATTTATTATTTCCATTCATCCATGAATTTCCACATATTTCATATGCCAAAAGTATGAACATATATACATATATATATATATATACACACACACACCAAAGATACCATAATAGATATTTTTAATAATACAATACAATTATTCAAATGTATTCAAGGCTATCAACATCATATAGGACCCCACAAGGTCATACATATCACGTAATATCATAATTTCAATAATTATATCACATATAGGGCCCCACACGGTCACAACACATAGATAGTCATTTTTCATGATTAGTTTCCACCCTTAACATGCATTTTATATCATCATTTACTATCCAACCCATCCTGAAGAGTTAAGCCATAATCTACCTCGAATGTTGAAATAGGATTGCCGGACTTCGAACCCATGACCTTACTTTCTATGAACGATCCCAAAATTAACTAAAATAAAGAAATATAGAATCTACACATAAAAAATCAATGATACACATATTGCCTACTTTTGATTCGGGGGTTAAAATGGACCCTCGGAATAGGCTTTCAAAAAAAGGGCAAAATCATAACTTTACTTTGAAAACATGTTTCCCACATTTTTAGGAACCTACAATTGAAAGCCCAAGTCAAATTGAGTTAAAACCGAAGTTCAAAATAAAGAAAATCATTTTAAGCTTTACCGGGTAAGATCTTTGAAATCCACATTAAAATTAATATTGGAGTTCTTTTGAAGGTTACATTGATGAAAAGCTAGTAATTATAAGATTAAAACAATATTCAAGTAAAAAAGAGTGAAATTCCTATTTAAAGTCAAGTCTTAAGATTTTTGGGGGTTTTGAGAAATTAGTCAAGGAATTAGAGTAGAAAAAGATGAAATCTCACCTTAAATCCTTTAAAGAATCAAGATATAGATGTTAAGCTAGCGTCCCAATCTCCCACAAGCTTCACTTTTAAGCTTTCACACTATTTTATGGTTTAACTCTCAAGAGACAAGGTGAAAGAATGGATAAAATGGGCCAAGAAAAGAGTAAAAAAGCTGCTATATACTGCAGAAAAATCCGCTATAGTGCAGATTTTTCTAAGTCCAAACCGACTTCGATGGTGTGTTTAGAATTCGTTCAGAGTTTGATATATGCAAACGAATTATGCAATCACACTAACTTCGACGTTTCGGATTTGTTGGTGAGTCAGATTTAAAAATAATCATTTTCATAGAGTTGACCCCAGAAACTCGAAATTATAATTTTCTAAACGGATGGTCGAAATGAGATTTAAAAGTCGTAAAATCACGCCAAATAAGTTAACATCCTCAAATTGACATTTCATAGCTACTGGCATAGTTGTATTTTTCAGCCGAGGTTGTTTTGACCAAATATGGGTTTCACACCCATATTTCCAATTTTTAACTTTCTGACCAACAAGTCAAAATAAGCTCAGGTGCATCAAGACCTGATACGGTTAAGGCAGCCTCCACAGGTACACGGCCTTTCACACGAAGCCAAGCTCGGGAATTACAAACACTCCAAGCTTTGTTCATGCAAATGGCCGTGTGTGAGTTGTTGGTCGAACCAACCAAGGACCTCAACGTTTTTATGTGTGAAGAGGGGTCCTAAAGTGTAATAAACTAATCCCCAAGGTTGCCACAAGAAAGCAAGGGCGGATGGGTCTTTTTACTCCTTTTTGTTGTAGTATAAATAGAACATCATAGTGAGTTAGACTTAGTTTTTGAAATCTAAAATTTGTAACCTAAAAACACAAACATTCTCCTCTCTCTTCTTCTCCAAGAAGCCGCCCCTAGATCTCACAAGTAGAGGGATACTTGTGTTGTCTCTTTGGCTAGAAACAAGGGTTTTGAGGTTGTTGAGTGCCTCTTGGTCCTCGTAAGAACTTGGTGTTTATATTCATTAGACTTAGGGTCCTCTCATGATGTTAGGGTTCTTAGTTTCTTGAATGTTATATGTCAAGTTATCTATCTTTCTTTATCTTGTTGTTGTTGTGTTGATTTTGTTATCTTGAAAGTCTAGTGAAGCCGTGTGGGGCTCCTTTCGATTCACTAGCATTTGTTCTCTATCTTGTTGTTCTTGTGTTGCAAGTGGAAAACCGAAACTAGTTCTTGTGTTGAAAGCTGAAAAACCGAAAACTAAAACTTGTTGTTCTTGTGTTGTTGGACTGAAATCCGAAGCTCTTGGTGTTATTGGTTTGATCTTGTATCATTTGGTATCAAAGCAAGACCGGTTGTGTTCCCACATAACCCATCTTGGGCTAGTTCACGGATTAAAACAAACTACAAAAAAAAAATTCTGAAATCTGTCCACTAAAAGTTGAAAACCGAGAATGATGTTGTATGCTTAGATCTAGGTGTTATTTTGCTTGTTTAGTGAGGTTCTAGTGTTGGTTTGTTTCTCACCAACACCAAGGTGTCTAGATCCGAAAGTTGAGCTTCAAAATTTGGACATTGTGTGGTGACTTGAAGTGGCCAAAGGTTGCATGTTGTTAAAAGCCAAAAGAAAAATCGGTGGTTGTGTTTAAGTGCTAAAGAAATTGTTGAAGTTTGTTGAAGTGTTCATCTTTTGAACTTGTCATCTTGTTCATCTTGTTGAAGTGTTCATCTTGTTGTGTGCTCAAGTGGGAAAATTATAAAGTTGTTGTGAAAGACTTGCACCCATCACTTTGTAATCTTGTCAATAATTCCCCTAAATCAAGGAGCCTTGTTTTGTGGAATTTGTCAACCAAACCCACTTGTCTTGAGTTTGAAAAAGAGTTAAGACTTCAAATTTTAGTTTTTTCCCACCAAAACACTTTTCAAATTAGCACAAGTTGTGTGAATATTAAATCAAGGCAAAAAAAATAAAAAATATAAAAAAATAAAAATAAATCCGATGAGAAGAAGAACGTGTGGGGCCAATGCATGCTACCATGTCACTATAAGCGCAACTTAGGATATTCTTTGGTTGCTAATTGTTGATTCTTGGTTTCCCTTACTTGGTCTTAGAACTAATTAACAAACTAGTATTTTCCCACTAGGTTGTTAACTAGTTCCTTGAGCCGTTTGTTCGTGTCAACGGTTGTTTGTGTGCTTTTATTCGTTTGAATGAGTTGCTGATTTTGATTCTAGTCCGGCAAGAATTCTTTGAGTCTTCAAACAAGAATCCATTCCGGATAAGAGCTTACTCAAACCTTGTAAATCTCACGGTTACTAGCCAATTATACAACACTTGTGGAACACGAACTTGTGGTGACTAAAGCGGCTAATACCTTGACGATGGAAGGAACAACATCTCATAATGCGGATACTAATGCCCTTGACTCAATGAGGGCCACTCTTGAGGCCGTTACTCGGACACTTGAAAGGATAAATTCGGAATTTGGAGCCGTGAGAGGGGACTTGGCAGCAATAAGGGGGGAAGTATCGACTATTAGCGGGAGATTAGATCAAGTGGAGAGTCAAAGGAACTCTCGTCCATCTACTCCTCTACACGTATCTACCAATGGTCATGATAGGACCTCCTCCGCAACCATCACCCCCGAAATGATCCACCAAATGCTAAATGCACCCCAAGCTCCACCAAATACCGCAAACCAATCTACCAATTTTCCTCCAAACCGAGACTCCACTAGACCACTACATTTCCAAGCTCCTCCCATTCCACAAGAGGGATTTGGGCGCCAAGTACCTCCACTAAATCCGAACCCTCCATTCCAAGCTCCATTAAACCAAAGACCGCAAATTCCAAATCCTCCGAATCAAAATGGCCAAGGCCGACCAGCCCACTTTGAAGGGTACGGTAGAGAGGAGTATGATGGAGAGGGAGCCTTTGACGATGCTTATATGAGGGAGGAGGAGTTAAGAGGGGGCCGGGGAGAACCTAGGAGATACCGGGGGTATGGAGATAGGGGAAACCGACACCAAGAGAGAGACGTAGGCATCAACACCATCAAGTTGAGCCTACCTATCTTTAAGGGTGAAAGTGACCCCGAGGCCTACTTAACTTGGGAATCAGCTTGTGACAAAGTTTTCCAAGTTAATGACATCTCGGAAGAAAAGAAGAGTTGCTATGCTATAGCTCACCTCGAGGGCTATGCTAACACTTGGTGGGAGTATGTTAAACGATTTGGTAATGAATTGGTTGACGGGCAGCCACCACCTTGGTATCGGTTGAAGTATTTGATGAGACAACGATACCTTCCCGAGAGATACCGACATGAATTGCTTGCTAGATTATATGGCTTGCGGCAAGGAGGCAAGAGTGTGATGGCCTATTTTGACGAGTTCCAACAACTCATGTTGAAACTTGATCACCGTGGGGAGCAAATCAGCCACGACATCATTCGGTTCAAGTGTGGATTGAACAAAGAGATCTCCACTCACTTGACCCTTCATCGGTTCGAAACTATTGACGGTATATTCCAAGCGGCCCTAGAGATTGAAAGGGAACTTAAGGAGAGATCAACCTTCAAGGCAAGGGTCCAAACCCCCTCGGGTTGGGCCAAAAACAAGGACCAACCCGGTCCTACGAAGCTTCCCGAATCCAAAACAGTTCCTAAGTTTCCTCCGAAGCCGGAGGCTCACAAATACCCCAACCCAAAGGGGTTCCAATGTTTCAAGTGCCAAGGTTGGGGGCATAAGGCAAATGAATGTCCGAACCGGCGTAATGTGATCCTACGAGAAGGGAAAGTATACTACCTTGGTGAGGAGGTGGTTTCCGAAAGGGGGGAGGTTGAGGCCGAGCCTCAAGATGGAGAGGAAGCCGAAAATGAACCGAATGAGGAAGGAGTAGATTATAGTGAAGATGTCTATCCACAAGAAGGGGAGTGTGTGGTTCCAAACTTTGTGGTTAGACGCGTCATGATTAGTAAGGCGGTAGATGACCCGAGTCAAAGGGAAAATCTATTCCATACTAAGTGCCTTGTAAAGGGGAGTGCGTGCACTTTGGTAATTGATAGTGGTAGTTGCACAAATGTTGCGAGCCATGCTATGGTAAATTTCTTAAGGCTACCGACTACACCACACACTAGTCCTTACAAGCTACAATGGTTGAACGATTGTGGTGAATTGAAGGTCACACGGCAATGTGTGATTCGGTTTAAGGTGGGCAACTACCACGATGAAGTGCTTTGTGACGTGATTCCAATGCAAGCATGTCACTTGTTGTTAGGTAGACCATGGCAATACGATAGGTCTACTAAGCACGATAGGAGGTCCAACCGGTATACGCTTGAGAGAGACGGCCGAAAGGTCACACTTCACCCTCTATCACCCTCACAAGTAAATGAGTGGCATCAAAAGATGAGGGAGTTAAAGGGAAAGGGGAAGGAAATCGAAAAGGGAGAAAAGGGGGGGGGGATGCCGTAGGTGAGGAAGTAGGGGCATCCGAGGTTGTTCCAATGCCAAGGGAGGGGGAAAACGTAGTGATGTTGGCTAGGAGGAAAGAACTCTTCAAGGACCATGATGAACACAAGCCGATGCTACTATTGGCCCATTGTTTTAATACTAACCCCACTAAGTCTTCCATTTCTCCTTTGATTTCTTGTGTGTTGCAGGAGTATGACGATGTATTCCCTCAAGAGCTTCCGCAAGGGCTGCCCCCACTTCGGGGAATTGAGCACCAAATTGATTTGATGCCGGGATCACAACTTCCAAACAAACCCGCCTATAAGAGCAATCCTATGGACACTAAGGAGCTTGAAAGACAAGTTGAGGAGCTGCTCAACAAGGGATACATTAAGGAAAGCATGAGTCCGTGTGCTGTTCCGGTACTTTTGGTACCAAAGAAGGATGGAACTTGGCGTATGTGCGTCGATTGCCGAGCCATCAACAAAATCACTATAAGGTATCGTCATCCGATCCCTAGACTAGATGATATGTTAGACGAACTCCACGGATCTTGTGTGTTTTCTAAAGTGGACCTTAGGAGCGGCTATCACCAAATTCGCATGCAACCCGGTGATGAATGGAAGACCACATTCAAGACCAAATTTGGTCTATATGAGTGGCTGGTCATGCCCTTCGGCCTTACCAATGCTCCTAGCACATTTATGAGGCTAATGAATCATGTAATGAAGCCTTATATTGGGAAGTTTGTGGTGGTTTACTTTGATGATGTGTTAGTGTATAGTAAGTCTATTGATGATCATGTAATGCATTTGAGATGTGTGTTTGATGTACTCCGAAAGGAGAAGTTGTATGCCAACATGGAGAAGTGTTCTTTTGGTGTTGATAAAGTTGTATTCTTGGGTTTTGTTGTGAGCTCAAAGGGTGTGGAAGTGGACGACTCCAAGATAGACTCTATACGAAGTTGGCCGACCCCTAAAACTATTGGAGAAATCCGAAGTTTCCACGGGTTGGCAAGCTTTTATAGGAGGTTTGTCAAAGGATTTAGCTCCATAGCAGCCCCCTTGACCGAGGTAATTAGAAAGGACGGACCCTTTAAATGGGGTGAAGAGCAAGCTAGGGCTTTTGAGGCCTTGAAAGCTACGCTCATCTCGGCGCCTTTATTGCAATTGCCCGATTTTGATAAGATGTTTGAAGTAGAGTGTGATGCCAGTAAGGTTGGCATTGGGGCTGTTTTGATGCAAGAAGGTAAGCCCGTTGCCTATTTCAGTGAAAAGCTCAAAGGGGCAACTCTTAATTACTCGACTTATGATTTGGAGTTGTACGCCCTTGTTAGAGCCTTGGGAAATTGGCAACACTATTTGTGGCCTAAGGAGTTTGTGATATGAACGGATCATGAGTCGTTGAAACACCTTAAGAGCCAAGACAAGCTGAATAGGCGTCATGCTAAGTGGATTGAGTTCATCGAGACCTTCCCTTATGTAATTCATTACAAAAGGGGAAAGGAAAATGTTGTTGCCGATGCCTTGTCTCGGAAGCATGTGCTTGTTGCTACCTTGTCTTCGAAGTTAATGGGTTTTGAGAGCTTGCGGATGTTGTATCCCGAGGATCCTACCTTTGCTCCTATTTTTAGGGAATGCGAAGAGTGGGGAAGGGACCGTTGGCTTAAGGAAAATAACCATTCCTCCTACTCTCGGTTCGAGGGGTATTTGTTCAAAGGGAGGAGGTTGTGTGTTCCTTCTAGTTCTTGGAGGGAATTACTTGTGAGGGAGGCCCATGACGGAGGCCTCATGGGTCACTTTGGGGTAGGCAAGACCCTCGGAATCCTAGAGGAGAACTTCTATTGGCCCAAAATGCACAAATATGTCACAAAAATTTGTAATCAATGTGCGGCCTGCCGGAGTGCTAAATCTCGCCTCCAACCTCAAGGATTATACACCCCACTCCCTACTCCCCTTAGACCTTGGCTGGACATCTCGATGGATTTTGTTTTGGGGCTGCCAAGGACTAGAAAGGGTCGAGATAGCATTTTTGTGGTTGTTGATAGATTCTCTAAAATGGCTCACTTTATTCCATGTGCTAAAACCGAGGACGCTCCTAGTGTAGCTTCATTATTTGTTGAACATGTTGTAAAGCTTCACGGGGTACCAAGGACCATTGTGAGTGATAGGGACTCCAAGTTCCTAAGTCTCTTTTGGAAGTCCATGTGGGGTAGGCTTGGGACGAAGTTACTTTTCTCCACGTCTTGCCACCCACAAACCGACGGCCAAACGGAGGTAGTAAATAGAACCTTAGGGTCTATGCTATGTTCTATGGTTAAGGGTAAACTGACTTCATGGGAAGAACACCTACCCTTGGTGGAATTTGCATACAACCGGGTAATACATTCGAGCACGGGAATGACTCCCTTTGAATGTGTTTACGGCCTAAATCCCCTTACCCCTTTAGATCTCACTCCTTTGTCTAGTGATCTCATGACCAGCTTAGATGGAAATAAAAGAGCCGAGGCCATGAAGAAAATGCATGAGACGGTGCGGATCAAGCTTGAAAAGAAGAATCAAGAGATTGCAAAGAGGGCAAACAAAGGGAGAAGGAAGCTTGTGCTTGAACCCGGAGATTGGGTGTGGGTGCATCTTCGAAAGGATCGGTTTCCAGCTCAAAGGAAGTCCAAATTGCTGCCGAGGGGTGATGGTCCTTTCCAAGTACTTGAGAGAATCAATGACAACGCCTACAAGATTGATCTGCCACCGGAATATCAAGTGCACAACACCTTCAACGTTGGAGATCTCTCCCTCGTAGATGCGGTTGAAGATGACCAAATGACGAATTTGAGGCCAAATTCCTCTCAAGATGGAGAGGATGATACGGTTAAGGCAGCCTCCACAGGTACACGGCCTTTCACACGAAGCCAAGCTCGGGAATTACAAACACTCCAAGCTTTGTTCATGCAAATGGCCGTGTGTGAGTTGTTGGTCGAACCAACCAAGGACCTCAACGTTTTTATGTGTGAAGAGGGGTCCTAAAGTGTAATAAACTAATCCCCAAGGTTGCCACAAGAAAGCAAGGGCGGATGGGTCTTTTTACTCCTTTTTATTGTAGTATAAATAGAACATCATAGTGAGTTAGACTTAGTTTTTGAAATCTGAAATTTGTAACCTAAAAACACAAACATTCTCCTCTCTCTTCTTCTCCAAGAAGCCGCCCCTAGATCTCACAAGTAGAGGGATACTTGTGTTGTCTCTTTGGCTAGAAACAAGGGTTTTGAGGTTGTTGAGTGCCTCTTGGTCCTCGTAAGAACTTGGTGTTTATATTCATTAGACTTAGGGTCCTCTCATGATGTTAGGGTTCTTAGTTTCTTGAATGTTATATGTCAAGTTATCTATCTTTCTTTATCTTGTTGTTGTTGTGTTGATTTTGTTATCTTGAAAGTCTAGTGAAGCCGTGTGGGGATCCTTTCGATTCACTAGCATTTGTTCTCTATCTTGTTGTTCTTGTGTTGCAAGTGGAAAACCGAAACTAGTTCTTGTGTTGAAAGCTGAAAAACCGAAAACTAAAACTTGTTGTTCTTGTGTTGTTGGACTGAAATCCGAATCTCTTGGTGTTATTGGTTTGATCTTGTATCAAGACCCGATCCAAAGGTCTACCTAGCCTAAAATTAATATTCCGAAGCTGCTGACACATTCTGTTCAACGATCCATCGCACGAATCAAAAGATATCCACGTAAATGCAAAATAATGCTCTCGAACACATTAAAAATCACAATATCTCATAAATGGTGCCAAAATGTATTTGAGAACCGTGACAATCACCCATATAACCCAGAAATACCATAATGTAACTACAGGAAGGGGTAAAATAGTTAAATCACACAGAAATATGCATTTCACATATTTTATCAAATTTTAGGTTGTTACATATTGGTACCACTAAGAAGCATTATTTTTTGAAATAAAATAAGACACTTTTATGAACATGCTCTCCTTAACTATTAGTCAGAGAGGTGAGTTGAGATTGAGATTGAGATATGCTATATGGGTTGCGAACCCCCCATAGGTCCTACCTGAGAGCTGTGAGTTCAGAGGGTATATTCAAAAAGTCATGCGATGGCTTCCATTATTCATCTCATCCATATTGCATTGCATTGCACCTGCACACATATTTTGCTCGATTTTGCTAGTTTCCTTGACTAGTACTTAGTTTAGTGTACTTTCGTATGTATATATATATATATATATATATATATATATATATATATATATATATATATATATATATATATATATATATATATATATATATAATACATATACATATTTGTATTGTTTTCATTTTTGTGTATTTATATATATTAGAACTGCTAATGGAGATGGTATGAGCTACCGTTTGGGACTTTTGTACTTGTAGGTGACGTGCTCATAGTGTATTTTACTTATCTAATTTTATGCTTTTCTCATTGGCCCTATAATACCTACTGAGTACAAGTGGATCGTACTCACCTTTACTATATTTTCTTGCTGCAGATCCTATTACGAGCACCTTGTGTGGCAGTTGACTCTGTGCCGAGGTTTCGGATTCTGAGGCACTGATTTGCTCCAGAGTTTCAGGTTGATTTGGACCTCATCTATCGCTATTTATTTATATTTTGATATTGAGAGATAAATGTGTATTTTCTATTTTCAGATATTGAATCAGATGCTTTTACACTATGACACTAGATTTTGAAATTGAATTTTTATGGATTTCTTTCATGTTCTGCTTTAATTATATTTTGTGTTTGGATTGACTTCATTCTAGAAGTCTCATCGTGGTGTATGTTATTGACATTTTTATGTTTTCTTTTTCAGTTTGGATGATCGACTTACTTATTAAGGTTGAACCTCGATAATTGTCATTTGATCATGATAATAAATTATATAAATACAAATATTACACAACTTGAACCATACGTTTGTATCAAATGATACATGTTTGTAGAACTTGAACAATACACATACAAATGATACTTATTTATAATAAATACAAATGATAAATTTGACAACAAATACTAAAGATAAATTAGATATATTCACGGCAAGATACTAAACAACTATAATTAATGCATATACTTGTTTGTATATAAATGATAAATTATATATATTCACAACAAACTATTCAAATACAAATAATAAATTTATTTAAAATATATAATGTGACACAAAAAAATATAAAATATAAAAAATATAACATACAACCAAAAAATAATAAAAAAGAACATACAAAAAATTGAAACAGGAAAAAGAATAAAAAGAAGGGGAAAGTGACAAAAAACAAAAAAAAGGAAAAAATAAAAAAATACAAAAAAGACTACAAAGAGCAAAAAGAAACAAAAACAAAAAAAGAAAACTATAAAAAATGGAAAAGAAAAAACGAGAAAGGAAAAATAAATATATAATAACCGAGGAAAAAAGAAACGACAAAGAAAAAAATATAAAATACAAAAAAATTACAAAACATAAAATACAAAAAAAATGAGAAAGAGAAAAATATAAAATACAAAGAGGGTGAAAGCAGTGAAAATATAAAATATAAAATGCAAAAGAAAAATAAAGAGATAGAGTAGTGAAAATATACAGTACAACGAGGGAGATATGTGAAAATGTTATAAACTAATATTGCAAGAATAAGAATAATAAGAGAGTGAAGATAGCGTAATTCTTATTTCTCTTGAGTGATTGTATTGAAGAATGAGGGGCTGAATTATAAGGAAAAGAACCCCTTTATTTATAGGCTAAGTTGACTTTATCCCAAAGTTAGGGTTCCTAACTTTTCTCCTAATAAACATACAAGTAGACATTCACTATAATAAAAATATATAGATTTATAGCACTCCCCATTGAATGTCTAATATATAATATGCCTCGTTAAAGTTTTATTAGAAAAAAACCAATGGAAAAATTTGGTGAAAGAAAAGAGTACACATTTCTAATAATACGCATCTTGCCTCATTAAAAATCTTACAAGGAAAGCCCAGTGGGACGAAACCTTGAAAGAAAAAAATAGTACAACGTGCATTGGCCCCCCCTAATGAAAACATCAATTCAAAATCTTGAATCTTCACATTCAAATCTTGTGCATCTTCTTGAAAGTTATAATAGATAGAGACTTTGTGAATGAATCAATCATATTATCACTCAAAGGAATCTGTACACGTTGATGTCATCATTCTTTGGAGTTCATGTATGTCATGATCTGAACCAGGGCCCATCCCTAATGAGTATCTCAAGCCCACCATGGACCAGAGACCACCCCTTGACCTAACTCGAGAGCACGATTATAATAATAAAATAAAAGCCAATGAAGATAGTAATGAAAGAAAATATTTCAAATTAAAGTTCTAAGAATAAAAAATCAACAAACTAACCCACATTGGTCCACAAAAGCCTCTAAAATCGAAAATACCAAATAAGTCCAAACATCTCCCCCGACTATGATAAAAAGAATCCAAAGTACTATGAAAATAAAAAGAGAAGAATGAAATGACAAACCTTTCAAAAGAATGGAGGCTCACCACTTCAAAGCAACTAAACGGATGTGCTCAACCACCTAACGCTGCATAGGAGCAACAAAAAAGTCTTTGGACCCTACATCATGAAATAATAAAGAGTTCTAGGATGGTCAGTGGGATAAGCACTGGCATTTAACTTAGTGAAAGTGATAACATAATGCTATGTCCAAAATCAGACAAAATCACGTGCACACATTCATATATACCTATATAAATGATGCCGAGATAGGGTAAGGGTCATGAGCATGAGAGTTTAAAATCATTAACCTGAACTGTGTAGCTTGCTCCATCCTAAAGGCACCCATGGGCTATATGGGTTCAACCTTCCCCTGCTGAAAGGGTCCAATGCATGTTAGCCGCACGAACTGAGGAAAAATTGAAGAAAATATGGTTTTCAGCGTTCCTCCTCCCAGGACTTACACCTTCACAGTGAGCTACACAATTCCTTTTAAACATTAATTAAAATCACTTTGAACATAGTTCCAATAATTAACCCATGAGTTATTAATTAAGGCATTTATCACTTGGTATCGTCATACCAGTATGCTTGCAAGCTTAATTAAACATGCCAAACTAATCACATATCCACATTGACTAGCAAGTTCCATTTAAAATTCAATACATGGTCACTAATGCCTTCCAAATCCATTTTTATATCCATTTATCAATTAATGCAATGCATTGGGTTCAAAAATAAGTTAAACCATGTAATTTGTTTATGTTCAAAACAAGTTTACAAGGTGGCTAGGGTTAATACAATTATCAAGTCAAATTTTATCCAATTTGGGGAAACTCATGTTCCCATTCCAACCATTTAAACAACGTATCAATTCAGTCCCAAAAACATCAATTTAAAGAATGAATAATCAATTTAAAATATAAGACAAGTAATTCAATTAGTAATAACCAAAATCCCTCAACCCAATTTCAAAACCCACAATTTAAATCACATGAAATCCATTTAATTAATGCCACAATGTAAAGTTAATTTTTAGAAAAGAGAAACATGCCTGAAACACATAAGAAATTAAAGTCAATATGAAGTTTGGAGCCCGGAGTAGTGATTTCTTTAAAAACCCTTAAGATTTCTTGGGTGGAGAGTTAAAGATGAATAAAGTAGAGTTTGATCTTTGAAAACTAAAAGAAAAGATCCCCTTTTATGTTTATAAGTTGTACAAGGGATAAAAAGACCAAAAGTCACTTACCCCAAGTGAAAAAATAAAACTAGACAAAATTAAAACATTGGCGTGGCCCGCCAATATCGCAGAGGTTAGCCTCCATGCCACGCCAACATCACAGATGTTAACCTCTGTGACACGGCCTTATCGTGGAACCGCACTGCCTTGGGGTCCCAAAATGATCCCGAACCCCTTCCAAAAATTCTAAAACTTTCCTAAGTTACCCTTTTAGCATCCTTAAATATAATTCAAGTCAAAAATTGATTTTACACATGCGGAAAGGTAAAAAATAACATGATCAAAATTTTAAAGGGTCTCACATTATTCCCCCTTTAGGATCATTCCTCCCCGAAGGATGAGTTATGACACTTTTAGCACGAGAATAACAAGAATACACCAGAATCAATTGACAAACTCAAAAAGTGATAACAAGAAAATGAAACTCATACCTTAAGAACTTTCAACCAACATGGGGAACAAGAATAGGTATTTGGCCTTTATATCTTCCTCAGCTTCCCATGTAGCCTCTTCTAGCTTTTGGTTTCTCTAATGAACCTTCACCGAAGCTATATCCTTGGTTCTTAATCTATGAACTTACCTATCTAATATTTTAATTGAGACATCCTCATAAGATAAGGAATCCGTGACACCAATATTCTGAACAAGCACTATCAAGGAAGGATCACTGACATACTTTTTCAGCATGGACACATGAAACACGGGATGAATAGAGCCCAAACTCGCAGGCAAATTTGACTCATATGCCACATTCCTAACTCTTCTTACAATCTGGTATATACCAATTTAATGGGGACTAAGTTTCCCCTTCTTTTGAAATCTTATGACTCCTTTCAAATGAGACACCTTCAAGAATTCCCAATCACTTACTTCAAACTCCAATTCTCTTTACCTTACATCAACATAAGAATTTTGGCGACTCTGAGCAGTCTTAAGTCTTTCTATAATCACTTTAACCTTCTTCATGGTTTGGTGAAATAAGTCAGGACCAAACAACTTAGTCTCACTAACCTCAAACCATCTAATAGAAGACCTACACCTTCTACCATAAAGAAACTCAAAAATAGCCATTTGGATGCTAGAATAATAAATATTATTGTATGCAAACTTAATAAGAGGCAAATGATCCACCTAACTTTCCTTAAAATCAATAACACGAGACCTTAGCATATCCTCCAAAGTCTGAATAGTATGCTCCTCTTGTCTATCCATTTGAGGGTGGAAAACAGTACTAAGGTTCACTTGAGTACCCAAACCTTTCTGAAACAAACCCCAGAAGTGACATGAAAATTGCGTACCTCAGTCTGAAATAATAGACATTGGCACACCATATAAATTTATAATCTCCTGAATGAACAACTTAGCATAATCATCTCCTGAGCAGGTAGTCTTCATGGGCAAGAAGTGAGCGGACTTAATCATTCTATCTACAATGAACCAAATTGAATCATACTAATTACGAGACTATATAAGACCTGTAATAAAATCTATATTAATCATCTCCCTCTTCCACATAAGCAACTCTATCTCTTAATACATGACACCAGGTCTTAAGTATTCAACCTTACCTTGCTGACAAACTATGCATTTGACAACAAAATTTGCCACATCCCTCTTTATATTATTCCACCAGTAGATTTACTTCAAATGGCGATACATTTTTGTTGCACTCAGATGAATCATATATCTAGACTCATGAGCCTCAGTCAAAATCCTTTCCTGCAACCCATCAACATCAGGAACACACAACCTACTTTGATGCCTCAAGATTCCATCTTCCCCAATCTCAATAACCATAATCTTTTGCTGACCCACCTCATACTTAATCTATATAAGTATGGCATTCAAAGCCTGCTTCTCCTTCACCTCAGCACTAAGAGAAGATTTAACTACTTCTTGAATAATGAATCCTCCATCCTCAGAGTCCAAAAGAATAACTCCCAAGTTTGCCAACCTATGAATATCCTTCACTAATCCTCTTTTCTCCTCATTAACATGGGATAAGCTCCCCGTAGATAACCTATTAAGAGTATCAACAATAACATCAACTTTACCTAGATGGTAGTGAAGACTCATGCCATAATCCTTAAACAATTTGAGCCATCGTCTCTGCTGAGATTCAAACCCTTCTGAGTGAACACATACTGCAAGCTCTTATGATCCAAATAAATATCCACATACACCCCATACAAATAATGACACCAAAGTTTTAACGCAAAAACCACAACTACCAACTCTAAATTATAAGTTATATAATTTCTCTCAATGCTTAGAAGCATAGGACATAACCTTGCCATGCTACATCAAGTCACAACCCAGTTCTACATGGGATGCATCACAAAACACAACAAAACTATCAGTACCCTCTAGCAAGGTCAAAACTAGCACAAAAATCAAATTATTCTTCAACTTCTTAAAACTCCCCTCAAAAGCATCAAACCGTAATAACTTAACCTTCTTTTGAGTAAGCCTTGTCAACGGAGCAGCAATAAAAGAAAAGTTCTCTACAAAGCTCCTATAATACCCAACCAAGCCCAAGAAACTCCTAATGTTTGTTGGATTGTGGGTCTAGTCCATGTTTTTAACTGCCTCAACTTTTTATGGATCTACCTTGATCCCCTCACTAGAAATAACATACACCAAAAAGGTCATAACATTTAACGAAAATTCACACTTAGAAAATTTTGCATACAACTTTTGATCCTTAAGAGTCTCCAACAAAATTTAAAGGTGATTGACATGATATTCCTTACTCTTAGAGTACACCAAGATGTCATCAATAAAAAAATATCATATATAAGTTTAAAAAACTACCTGAGCACCCAATTCATAAGATCTATGAAAGAAGCCAGAGCATTAATCAACCCAAATAATATAACCAGGAACTCATAATGACCATACTGGGTTTGGAAATCAGTCTTGGGAATATTGACCTCCCTAATTTTCAAATTATGTTAGCCCGAGCGAAGATTAATCTTAGAGAAACATCTAGCACCCCAAAGCTGATCAAAAAAGGTCATCAATCCTAGAAAAAAAGTACTTATTCTTCACTGTCATCTTATTTAACTAGCGATAATCTATACACATCTAAGGAGACTGTTATATGTAGTTTTGATGATAAACAACTAAACTGTAAGGGACCAGATCCCTGGATATGTAAGATACAATATAGCTGGCATGCGTAGTCTACACAGTTTTGTCATCTTGTGTAACAGACTAGCAGGTGACATTTTGTACTGATTAGGATAGCTGGTCCAATAATCTTTCAGACCTAATTATCCTTAGCTATAAAAGTAAAGAGAGGCCTCCTCATCAAGGTTGAAAGGTACGTATAATAATAATGTTAATTGAGAATGACGATTATTGATCCTAAATCAAGTAGTGGACCAACAAAAATGGTCATGTTTGAATTCTTAGAGACCTAGTCCCAAAGGAATTCATATCAAAAGAAGGAACTTGAAGCAGTATGAATGAATCAAAGACTTGCACCTAGTTCTCATTACTAATGACTGATCTCTTAATAATTCCATAAAGCTAGTACGCTGAGGATAAAAAGTCGAAGCAAGTAGTGATTCAAATTGACCTGGCCTAACATGTGAATTAGTGTCTCTTCACAAAATTGGCTATGTTCAGGATGTAGGTATCCTTGGTAAAGTAAGTGCATATTAGTCTAACTCAGTACCATAGCCTTGCAGGTATACACCCATGGGAACTACTTTAAAAGTAGACAAATGTGACTTGCCCAAATTTGAAGATTCAATCAAAGAGGAGAGGGACATGGTTTTATCTCTTAGGTTAGCATCAGTACAGTATGATTTAATAATCATAAAATGTTTTCTAGAAATCCATGTGTTTTTTCTTCTCTAAACAAAATCTTTTAACTCCTTTGTAATATAAAGAGTTGCTCTTATTAGGATCAGATATGTCATTTCAAAAAGAATATTCTTTGATGAAAAAAATTACCTCTTCAAAATTCTAAATCAGTCAATTTCTATTCTTAGTCTCAACTCATCACTCTTTGCCTCCTCTAAACTAAAATGGTCCTTATTACTCTCTTATAAAGACAAATAACTGACATTACTACTTCATTAAACCCAGCTAAAAACCTTAAAGTAGATAAGACTCCAAAAAATCAAATTGAATATGACCTTATCAAATATCTTGATCCTTTGCAACCAAAGCCATAAAAAACTTTACCTTAAGGGGGAGGGGGATTCTGAGGGACCTGGTCCCAAGAATAGAAAAATTACAATTTAAAGATAAGAGGAAAGTAATGAGACCAAAGAAAGAGATGAATGATATGGATAGTTAAAGAAGGAATAAAATGCTGATGACTCTAAGGGCTCTGTCTAAAAGAACTTTTAATCCCAAGATATGTGAAAAGCCTGGAATGATGGAAGTTGGTAAAGTATGTCAGGCGCTAAGGATGGCTATATCTATTGGATGAACCAGCACCAATGGTTTTTGAAAATGAGGTAAGGAAATTTTATTACACTATAGAATTGTCAAAAGATGGGCTAAGTCTGAATGCCCAGGTGCAAGAAAAACTTATCAATCTGGATGAAGAATTATATGGCAAGATCTTAGATGTACCTATAATAAGTGTGAGGATAGTTGTGAAGCAACAACTCTCATTCGAGTTCATGATCAATGCATCAAAGATTGAAGGAACATCGATAGCTGCAACAAAAAAGTTCTTAAAAATAAGAATCAACCAGTATCTGAGTTCATCAATAAGGTCCTGATGCCAAGGATAGGAAAGAGAACAAATGCCTCTAGTATTGATTTTTTCTTGATTAAATATCTAATTAAGGTTGAGTTAAGAAGACTACTAGAGCACATGAAGAAGGTAGTTTGTGAAAAGGAAGAGAAACATGGAATGCCATATAGAATCAGAAATCCTCTGAGAGACCAGGTGCCACTGATGAACTTGCAAATAAAGTGCAAAACTGTAGACAAAAGTGGTAGAACTAACTGGTGAAGTTCAATCATTGAACTCTGAGGTGAATGACCTTACCAACCAGTTGTTGGATACTCGTATCATTGATGATTTAAGAATGGAGTTACTGCTTAAGTCCTTTTCCCAATCCTCCCTACTCCTAAGCCTTGTTATACTCATTCGCTTATCAACCTTGTGTCAGTTTTATATCCTGGTTCTCATAATGGCTTTTAAAGACATTTATTTTAATGGTGATTATTATAGCTTACTAAACTAGTATTGACTCTTGTGAATGAATAAATCTTATTTTGTGTACCTCATTTGTGTTATTTGTTTTTAAAATGTTCTTTATGCTAGTGTTTCCCCAAAGGTCATAAGTTAACTAATTTGTGCTTAATTTACTCTTAGTTTTTTGTTCTCACTTTTCAATGATGCCGAAAGGGGTAATATAATTGAGTTCATGTAGTAGGGACAAGTTTAAGTTGTAGATTTGAATTTAAAACATGCTGATAGAGGGAAGTGAGGGAAGTGTGCAAATACACTAAAAGTAGATGCATAATGATAGGGAAAAGAAATCATGGTTTTTGTTGAAATTGATAATAAGGGACCAGGTTCCTATGTTGCATGATGGTGATGGAGTAGGCATGATGACAGAGGGAACATTCATCTTCAAGTGGTAATCACACTGCTTAAATATGGTGAATGTGCATTGATGCTAAAAGTTGAATGGTCAGTTTGTCATCATCAAAAAGGGGGAATATGGTTATATGTAGTTTTGATGATGAATAACTAAACTGAAAAGGACCAGGTCCTTGGATGTGTAAGATACAATACGGCTGGAATGCGTAGTTTGCACAATTTTGTCATCTTGTGTAACAAAATTGTAGGTGTCATTTTATACTGATTAGGATAGCTGGTCCAATGATCTTTTCTCATTTATAAAAGGAAAGAGAGGCCTCTTCATCAAGTGTTTTTTTTGCATAAATGCAAAGAGTGAAGTGAGGCAACAAAAACTTTATCCCAAGATTACTCAAGCATTTCTCATGTTCTTATCTTTGAAACATGCTTAAAGAGTGAGTGAGTGTTCTTGAGTGCTGATTTGTAACTGAACTACTCATACTATAAGGTTAGTATTTCTTTTCTGAGTGCTTAGGTAGAGTTACCTAAATGTGAGGCTGATTAGAGGTAATCAGCATAGAGAGTCCTTGGTAGAGTTACCAAAATGAGGTTGTAGTAGAGTTGCTATAAGTAAAAGAAGCCTAGAGGTAGGATTAAATTTAGACTGTAATCAGGAGGTTGATTATAGTGGATTTCTATGGTGCTTGTGAGGGTAAGCCGTGGTTTTTCCCTTCCTGGATTTCCATGTTAAATCTTGTGTGTTGAGTCTTTTCTACACTGCCTTTAGTTTTCCTGCACTATATTGTTTGATTGACTGTGATTGCCTTAAGGGATATGGTCTTTCACTGTGTGGTGTAACCCCCAAGGGTTCACCAGATACACATTCTTCTTTTACATGAAAAACACAATAGCACCCCATAGGGAAACACTAGGATTAATGATCCCTTTATCAAGCAGATTTTTTAATTGCCCCTTTAGCTCCTTTAATTCAGCCGAAACCATTCTATAATGATAAATGAAAATAGGATGAGTATCCGATAGAATATCAATCATAAAATCGATTTCTTTATCAGGGGGAATTCCAGAATGATCATCAGGAAATACTTCAGAAAATTCATTAATCATAGGGACAAATTGCAAAGAAGGACTCGAAATTAGAATCCTTAACCTAAACTAGATGATACAAACATTCTTTTGAAATCAATTTCTAAGCTCTCATATTGGAAATAAACTTCCCTTTGGGCACTAAGGAACCCCCTCCTATTCAATCACCGGTTCATTAGGAAAGTGGAAATTAACCTTTCGCATTCTATAATCTAGAGAAACATAGCATATATGAAGCCAATCCATCCCCAAAATAACATCAAAATCCAAAATATCCAACTCTATCTCCACCAATGTCTTCTTATGAAGATAGACACCACACAATCCTTATAGTTTCTCTAGCAACTATGGAATCACTGACCGGAGTAGAAATAGAAAGATCAGAAATACTTTTAGGACCAAAACCAAAATGCACAGCCGCATAAGAGGTCACATAAGATAGGGTAGAATACAAATCAATCAAAAAATAAACATCATGGGAAAAGAGCTGCAATATACAAGTAACAACATCTGGAGATCCCTCAGATTCCTAGTGAGTAGCAAGTGCATAGAGACAATTATGACCAGCATTGGTACTAGTAGTAGCACCCTTGGTGTAAGAACTGAAGATGTGGCAACCAAAACATTATTAGCCCAGTGGAAACCCTGGCTGAAGGACAATCTCATTGCATGTGACCCATCTAACCATAATTATAACACCTATTTCTCCCCTCTTTACAATATCTATGATGAAGGTGCCCAGAAAAATGACATGGAGGATATGGTGGGGCTAAATAAGCCCCACTAGACTAAGTTATACAAGTTTCATAACACTAGACTCTATAGCTCGAAATAGAACACAAGAAAGAAAAACATTTCTAAATGCCTCGTAGCCTCCTTCCTATAAGTGTGGTGCACTGCACACCCTTAAAATGACTTGAATTAACACAACTTTGTAGATACACAACGACTCTAAACTTGTCTCTGATACCAAGCTTGTCACAACCCAAACCAGGGCATGGCCGTGACGGGTATCTCAAGCCCACCATGGATCGGAGACCACCCCCTTGACCTAACCTCAAGAGCACAATAATAACAATAAAACGGAAGCCAATCAAGATAGTAATAAAAGAAAATATATCAAATGGAAGTTCTAAGAATTCAAAATCAACAAACCAACCCATACTTGTCCACGCTAATATCGCAGACCCTCACTGCCTCAGAGTCCCAAAATGACCACGAACCCATTTTAAAAATTTTAAAACTTTTCTAAATTACCCTTTTAATATCCCTAAACATAATTCAAGTCAAAAATTGATATTACGCATGCAGGAAGGTCAAAAATAAAATAATCGTAATTTTAAGGAGTATCATAATGTATGTAGAAAAGCTTTTGACAAATGTGCTTCATTATATCTCCCTTTATGAACTTTCCATTTAGTTGGGCAATGCATGATTCTCGACTTGCTTCATGAATAGTTATTATCTCAACATGATTAGAGTATAATGTAAAATAATATGGTATGACATCCATGGAAATAGATAATATGAATATATTGAACATATCCTATGTATTCAAAAACTTGACAAGATTCATCAGGATAAACACATTCATAGAATGACTTTTCTTTACAATGTGCTGATGATCTTATTTCAGTATATCTATATTGGAGTAAAACATTATCATGCTCATAGTTATAGAAAGATGTATAAACACATCTATTGCATAGGATATGATACTTCATGACCAATCCAATTCTGCATGTTTCTCGTTTCAACTTTTGATCAACATAGAGTCAATCACCTTTTAAAAATCTCCAAAGTTCCAATAATATTTGAATCATCAATTTATCCCTTATAAGGATTATAAACAAGTTTTCCAGAAACTTCTGTATGCTTCAAGCATTTTGAATATTTCAAAAAATTTTGTATAGATTTTATCAAATGACAATATTCAGCATTTCATGCGTGACATCTTCTAGTGTTAGGACTACAAATTAAATAAGTTTTATGATTACCAAGATGCATTCTTCCATGTCACTTCATAAATATTTCTATATTAGCAAGCAAAAATAAACGTAGAATTCATATCCTCATAATCTTTTATGATATTGCACCATGTTGTATTAAAGATATCACCGACGATCTATCATTTTGTATCGATTTGCAATGTGACATAATATTTTGAGATCCCATCACTTAATTATTTTCAAGTACTTGAATCTCTTAAACGGTTTCATGAGGTTTTATGTTGTAGGCTCTTCAAGAACACATTACCTCGTTACTATGATCATTTGCTCTCTTTTTTTGCAAGAATTATTGCTTTTAGAATTGATTGATCTACCATTCTTCATGCATGTAGTAGACTTTGTCCTTTAGGGGTAAGCATTTACAACTTAATATGAGATCAATTTTGTGTCAGCAAATGCTCCTAGCATTTGAACTTGGATTATCTTTTGATTGAGGATCATATTGATGATAATTCCCAACATATTTCTTAGTAGTTTATCTCCCCTTTATGTTAGTAAAACTAACATACGTCTCAATTTACTTCAGAGAATCCATCTTTGTGCATCATGGTGTTACGATTTGTTTTTGGAAAGTAAAAAATGCTTCATAACTTCATAGTAAAAAAAGTCTATTTGATTTGATTCAAAAAGATAATTTAGAGAAAAATAGAGTCGCCACTTAATTTTTAGGAAATTTAAAAAACCATTTAAACAAAGATAGTTTTGAAAGAAAAACCTTTTGTTAAAAATAGGGTAACTTACATAAATCTCTGAATATTTAAGTGATATTACATAAAATCCTGACTATTTTGTTAATTACGTTTTATCCCAATTTTTTGAAATGGTGATATATATGTTATATGGTGATACATATAAACAAGTGATACATTTGAAACTAACAAGATATTTATTTAAGGAAATAATAGATTCTCTTTTATTCATTGTATTCTTTTAACTAAGGAAAGATATCTAATTTTTCTCTTTTTTTTAGATTTAATTTAGGTGTTTTAATTATATTTCTTTTTTCGTCTTTAATTATGAAAGATATGTTTTTTTGGTATTTTTTTCTCTTTTTTCGTCTTTAGTTTTAGTCTGCTCTTTTTTAGATTTAATTTTAATTATGTTTCAATTCTGTTTTTAATATTTTTTTAAATATTATTACTTTAGTTTGCTACACTGACTACACCATTACCTTTCATTAATAACATACGAATCACCCAATAATTGAAATAAATAATTATATCTACCATATGAATTACCATAATACCCCATATATCACCCATTAATATCATATGAATCACCCAATAATTAAAATAAATAATTGTATCTACCATATGAATCACCATAGTACCTTATATATGAATCGTCCAATAATTGAAATAAATAATTGTATATACCATATGAATCACCATAATACCATATATATCACCCATTAATATCATATGAATCACCCAATAATTGTATCTACCATATGAATCACCATAATACAATATGTATCACCCATTAATATCATATATATCACCCGTTAAAATCATACAAAATGTATCTATCATATGAATCACCATAATACCCATATAATGATATCATATTTATGATTCATATGAATCACCATTTAAAAAATAAACATGTTGAATAACTAAATAAATTTATATATGTATCAATAAAATTTTTTAAAAAAATGAGAGAGATTTTAAGAGAGGAAAAAAAAGTTGCATGTATTAATGGAGGAGAAAAAATCAGAAAGGAAGATGATTTAAGCATTAATGGAAGAGAAAAAATCAGGAAGGAAGATAATTTAATTGTTGATAATTAGGAAAATATTTTAGGGAAGGAAATCTTGAATGAGTTAATGGTGGAGTAAGAATAGGATGCGGGTTTTCTTGATATGTATCAAAAGTAAAGTTGAAAAATGGGATTTTATGTAAATTTTAAAAAAGTAAGGGATATTAAGTAGTATAGTCTCTTAAGTATGAGATTTGTGTAATTTATCCAAAAGAATGACTAGAGTCTGGGTAAGGGGTCAAGTAAATTCGAAAGAAGTTGTTAGGCACTTTCAAAAATCCGCAAAGTGTGGTTCTCGATGGATTAAACTTGTTTGGCTAATTTCAAAAATTCCTTAAGTTACTTGAAAAAAATCTCATTTTAAAAGATTTTGAATTTATTTGAAAATATTATTTCAAATAAATAGAATTTATTTGATACTAATCCATTTAATTTATTCGAAGTAAAAAGATAAACTAAACATCAAAGTTTCAAAATAATTCTAGCTTTAACAATTTTATATGGATTAAGATTTTAGGCTAAAATTAACCCAACTTCTTAAATGTGGATTTAAGATGTTTAATAACTATGAAAGGATATAAATAAATTCTCATGTTATCTTAAGACAAATTATTTGAGAATCTAAGTATCAAAAATAAAGTGAACGAATCTAACAATAGAATTCCTCCCCAGGGATTCATCTAGATTAATTAAATAAATAATTAAATTAATTACAAGCAAATAAATAAAATAGATAGATAGATAAATAAATAAATAAATACGTTTGGACCTGTCTAACTTTATTCCTCGATTTTTTATAGGCCTCTTGCCTATTCTATTTTTCCGCCACCCATGTCTTCAACCTTATATATTAGCTTCCCAAATGTAGCGTTTTGCTACATATTTCTTCAACTTTTAATTTTCTACCTATTTTGGGTCTTGAAACACGATTTGATGATATTGGGCTTTGTTGGCCCGTCAGAATATGCAAAAGGGATTCATTCAACAGAGTTATGTAAAAGAAAGAAAAGAAAGAAAAGAAAGAAAAATTAGTAAGAATAATATAATAAGATTGATGCTAATAAAATTTAAATTCAAACACTTAGGAGATTTTATCCAAAACCAAACATTATAAGGCCGAATCCGACTCGAAATAACTACCAATTAACTACTCAAAGAGAAACTTTCCAAAGCAGCAAAATTTTTAGTGAAGGTAACCTCAACAAAATCAGATTGACTAACTTATTGTTTCTCAACCAAGTTAACCTCAAAGAAAAATCAAGAGTAACTAATTATATGAAATAACCACACAACAATCATATAAAATTCTTTAAATAGATCTACAATTATTTAACAGTAGTCAAATATTTTTCTCCTATATGAATATGTGAATACCTTAAGTATATAAGATAAAATGAACAACTTAAAGTATTTTGAGCTATAAAAAGAAAGTTACAGACATGAACAACCAATAGAATTCAAATGAAATTGCATCCCAAACAGACATGACTACGTGAACAAACTAGAAAAATGATTTTTATAGTAAAGGACTGATTGGGGATGAGGAATATCATCTCACAATTTATCCACTGATTTTTTCCTAAATCGATATAATAAAAAGGGAGAAAAAAGGAAGATAATCGTGTTCTGCAAATCTTTATTGAAACAAAGCAAATAATTTAAAAAAGATAGCTTTATTACGTCCTATTTGGAGATTAACCACAAATAATAACTAAAGCGAGCCCTTATTTGGACTTAAGCAAACAATGATTCAGTCAAATAAATGCTTCATCTCAAACCCAAGTAGCAATATAGGCTGTTTTTAATTCGAATTTGCCTTCACAGTGTAGAAATTAACTTAAATAATGCTTATAAACATGAAAACAAGTAGCAACCAATATATCACCAACCACACTTAGCTTTAATCAATTCCTAATGCCAAATCTTTATCAATATCAAGAAAAATCAATACAAAATCATAAATAAAAGAAAGCTAAAACAATAAATACAAGGCAAAATAGAGAATTAAACGACTATGTCCAGAACTGGCTCAACAAAATAATACATCAATCACAAAAATTCTATGGTCTTCAAATCTACTGGGCTCTGATGCCATTAGTAGGGGTGCGGATAACTAACTTGTAAAGATAACTTGTAAAATAGATCTATTATATATAATGGATCTATTTTTCTTTGTGATATTATTTCATCCATATTTTCTCCAATATTTTAAATATTTGTAGTCTATCATTTTATTCTGTAGTAATTGCAGAGTTACAGATTTCTGTATAATAATTTATCCTAATTGTACTGTAATGTATATCTAATTCTAGATTTTCATTGTTATTTATTATTTTGTGTTGTTCTTCTCATAGCGAGTTTTTAAAATTATATAAACTATCACATGTACTTTTTCCTAAATTTTCTAAGGTTTCTTCTATCCATATTAATTTTTGTTTTAGGTTCTCCATTATTTTTTCTAATTTGGTTTCTATAATTAATTTCTTTATTTAGATTATCTTGATTTTCTCTAGTTTTTCTAATATATTCTAAAATCTCTTAATCTGAATAATATCCATCTGGGTAATTATCCAGGTATAACTGTGCTATCCAATTTATAGTTTCAATTTCATAGTCTAATACTTTTTCTAATATTATTTTCTTAATATCTATAATTTCTATATCTCTAAGTATATATAAGATTAAGACTTTAAGATTATCTATCATTTAAAATTTACTAAATATTTTATTATAATATTTTGTAGTTGTTTGTTTTAGTCTTAGTAGTTTTTGCATATTTTCATTAAGAAATTCTATATATTTTATATCTTTAGTTTCCATGTATTTGTCTAAATTTACTTTCATATGTTTTTCTATTAACTGTATGTTTCTCATATCTTTTTCCAAAAATTCTAGATATATGTAATTTATCATGGTAAGTATTTGTAAGAGTAGGTAGGTAGGTATGGTATATAATTTATTCTAGTCATATAATATTTATCAAATGTTTTTTCTAATATGATTTTTCTTATATCTACTACTTTTATATCCTTAAGTGCATATAAAATAAGTATTTTAAATTTATCTACATTACATCAGATAAATAATTATTCATTTTCATAAAATTGCTATTTTCAAAATATTCCCTTTAATCATGTACATAACAAAATATGGTCATCTTAGATTACTATATACTAGATTATTCTTAAATAACATGTTCTTCGGTCACTATTAGCATGATAATCTGGATATTTTTCTCTTAAAGAGCGCCTCTACTCTGGTTACTCCCCACCACGACTTCTTGCCTCATTGGTTTCACCTTTAAGATGACATAGTTCTTAGAGATTTTTCTCCTTTTTCACTTTGCTAATAAACTTCTTAACATATTATTCTTAGAATAATTCTACTATAAAGTAACTAACATGAATTTATTTTATCATACCATGATTGTTGAGAATTATGAATTTAGCTATTCATAATCATAAATAAATATACCTGTTCGGGTAGGTTTGATATTTCTAAGGTTAGTTCCTCCATAGCTTTTTCCATTGAAATAAATCTATTTTTTAATAACTAAACAAAATATTTGTTGTGGACAAGAGAGAGTTTTTGCTTCAACACATGAATGCTTGCTTTGCAATGCCTTTGGTTCATCTTATTTATAGATTGAATCTTTACAAGAGTATTCACGTTTCTAAAATTAGTCTACAAAAAAGTCTCCTAATAAGACAAAATTTATTAATGCCTAGACTAATAATAGTCAAAAATCCTAAAGCCTAAAAGTTTAGCCTATACAAAAGTTTTCAATATTTTACCTAAAGTAAATTGTGAAAGTTTACATGTTGCTTTCACAATTTAATAGCTTGTCTTCTATTATTACTCCATTGATATCTTCTCGTTGTCGTATCTGCTGCTTTTCCATATCTCCATTATTGCTTCTTATCTTGTATCTTCCAGCTGGCATTCTTATCTACTTGGTTGATTTTTCTTCTATTCTAGCTGAACTTCTGGGATATCATTATCTCCTCCATTATATTTTGAACATTTATGATCTGGATATTTATGTCCAATTGTCTTGTAATATCTAGTTAATAATTCTTCTGAAATAAATTTTTCTCTGATAGCTCCGGCGATAGGTTCTGTCTCTGGTTTGAGTAACGTCAGAATTCATTGCCTAATAGTTTCCATATCTGTTTCTCGTAATTCCTTTGAATTTGAATATATTAGTACATGATTTCTTGAATAATAACTCCATATGGGATTTTGGTTGCAGTATGCGTTCGCTAGCTCTTGCAAAATTGTAAATAGTCCGATAATCCTCTTATTCGCACAAAATTTTGGTTTCTCAATTCTAGGTATTTCTGGTTGTGGAATAATATCTTGTGGTATAATCATGTCTCGTGTCATTCCTATCTTTACAACTTGTATGGGTTTTTTAACTTCATCATATAATATCTCTGCTGGTGCCGTGTAAATTTTTATAAAAAGTAGGGTACCTTTGGTTATTCTTTTAAAAATGCTAAATGCTTCATATATTTTAGGTATAGTGGATATCTCATCTCCGTCAGAGGTATATACAGTACTGGGTAGTCCATATTCATAACAAGTTTTAACTAGACTTGGTTTGGTTTTAGGTAAAGCAATTAGCTTATTATATCCGGTCTATCTTTGGGTTATATAGTTTGTATCTGGTTTTTGGATGCTTATAGCTCTGGGGTTAGTATTTAAAAAGGTTTGTACATTGTAGATATTTTCTATATATGTCCGGGCTGTGTAGTTGTAAGTCTTTTTGTCTTGGTTTAAACTATCTCGGTATGTGATAATTTGTGGGGGTATAAACATGGGATTTTTTGATGTATTTGGTATATATGGTTTATCAAATAGCTTGTTTAGGTTCATATTTGTGTTTTTCCTAACTCCTTTGCTTGTACCTGCAGAAGAAGATTGGTAAACGTTATAGGTTTTATGGAGTGTCCCATCGTCTCCTTCTAGCTTTGGAACTTTAATGTCTTCCGATTGACATAGCTCTGCACATTACTGAGTTAGCTGATTTGTAGCTATAAACTTCAGTTTAACTTCATTAGTCTTTAGCTTTTCTATTTCATTACCCATACTGTCCACTTTCATTGAAAGCGTAGTTAGGGTGTTGAATATTTTTTCTAGAGTATCCTCTTCTATTATATCAGTCTGTGTAGCTTTTTCTTGATATGTAATTTGCAATAACATTTTTGTTAGTACTAATTACTTCAATTATAAATGTGAAATTTAATATATTCAAGACTAGTCTCCGAATCTCTTTTATTGTAACTGAATTTTGTATTTTCTTTGTTAACCACCAGCGTACCTGTGTATTATCCATTCGTACAATAAACTTGTTATATACAATATATGGCTCAAATACTAACAAACATTTATATAATGAACATAATTCTTTCCTATTTATTTTTCATTTTATTTCTATTTCATTGAACGTACCTGAGTAGTATCTACAATGGTGTTCTAATTTTTCTGCTTCATATCGGTATTTAAGTATTCCTCCATAACTACATTCACTAGCATCTGCTTCTACTATATATATAAATTTTTTATTTTCATCTGAAAATTGTAGTTTTGGTAATTCTTTACAAAGTAATTTTATTTTCTGAACTTGTTTTTTATCTTCTTCATTATAGTTATATTTTACATCCTTTTTTGATTTTTTCTTGCAGTGGTTTTAAAGTTTCTGCTAATTTTGAAATATATTCCCTTACATGGTTTACTAATCCTAAAAATGATTGTAATTTTTTTTTTGTATCTAATTCTTCTTTCGAATTTATTATTTTTTTTACTATAAGTTGTTACATTTTTACTCCACTCTTATCTATTTGTATTCCTAAAAATTCTATCTGATGTTTCATAATTTCAGCTTTCTTTTCACTTAGACTTATTCCCGATTTTTCTATTATATCTGTAAATTACCCTAATAATTTTAAATGTTCTTCTTTAGTTTTTATATATAATAATATATCGTTTATGTATACTATACAATTAGATAATTGTTTAAAATAACTATCCATAAAATATTGATATCTACCTGGTGCATTTTTATATCCAAATGGTAATACGTTCCATTCATAAAATCCTTGTGGTACCGTAAATGCGGTTAATTCTTTAGATTCTTCTTCTAACTTTAAATGGTAAAATCCTAATTTACAATCGAATTTACTAAACTAATTATATCCCTGTATTTGTCTTATTTTTAATATCTTATTTGGTATTGGATAATTATATGTCATAGTCTTTGCATTTAAATTTCTATAGTCAATAACCATTCTACTTTTTCCTCTTTTTTGTTCACTATGTTTATTTACTATAAATGCTGGACTATTATATTTATTATTACTTTTTTGTATATATTATTTTTCTAATAATTCATCTATATGCATTTTAAATTATTTGAAATCGTCAAAATTATATGTTAATGATTTCTGGGTTATTATGCTATTTTTCTTTATTAATTCAATTTTTATAGTAGTTTTATGTTTTCCCCATTCTTTTAATGGATCTTCACTATATAATTGTTCTAATTTTTTCTTAATTATTTCTATCTTATTTATTGCAAATATAGTTATTTCTGTTTTATTTATCGAAAATTCAACTAGTTCTATTGTATATTCAGTATTTGTTATATTTTCTAACTTTTGTGTAATTTTTTCGCTTCCTTTTATCCAATCAATTTTCTTTCTTATTTTATTATTAACTCTTTTTTGCTCTTACTTTCTATTTACATGGTGTTGTAAACCACCAATATGTTCTAGTTATTATATGTGGGTATAATTTATCTAAAAACGACATTCCTAAAAGTTGTCTTTCGATGTTAGTTCATAATTATAAATTTCTTCTATTGTTAATATCTTATCCCATACTTGTATTTTTACATTCCTAGCTTTATAAGTAATTAAGCTTCCTTCATTATTAAATCCTTTAACTATTATTGGTGTTTTTAATTTATCCCATTTGCTTTCTGGTAAACAATTATATCTACATAAATTAGCTTCTGCTCCTGTATCTATCATAGGCGTATAATATCTACTGTAATATCCTTCTACTACTATCTTCATTAATACATATATTTTCATTTTATGTTAAGGCTCTTTTTAAGAATAATTTCTCTATGTTATATGTTAAGGTTAATTGTGTATGTTCTATATTATATGGTTTTACTTGTTCTAGCCATTTTATTCCTAATATTATGTCTGCTTTTTTGCATTTCTTCCTTTACTTCAAATTCTATTTTTATTTGTCTAATTCCTATTATTATTTCTTTTTCTGCTATATTTTTACTATTTATTAAACTTCTTGGTAGATCTGGGCATATATCATTATCAGTTTTTATTTCTTCATTTTTTACTAGATATTTTGCTATATAATTTTCTTCTTGTCCTGCATTTAAGAGTATTAAATATTCTTTTTCATTTACCTTTCCTGTTATGTAATATTGGTTTAAATTATTTGTTGAATTTATTTCATAACTTGTTCTTTTTGATGAGCTTGATGATTCTGTTTTTTCATCAGCTATTCTTTTCGTTGTACTTATTCTATCATTTATTATTTCTAAATTTTCTTCTATATCTATGTCTCTATAGCTATAATCATTATAATCTATTATTTTTATAATTTGTTCGAATGGACTTTCTATTTGTATTTTGTTAATCTTATTTTTTCCTGTTAGTTTATGTTTTGTTATTAATACATACAAATTTTTGCATCTTGCTGTAAATATTTTACTTCCTGGGGTTAATTCTATTCCTGATATTTTCCAATATAATACTAATGATTTATCTATATTTTTACCGCTACTGAATAATTTGCACTTATCATAAATTTAAATTTTTGGTATATTAAATTTCCTTTTATGACAGCTATTATGCTTTTTTCTATAGGTTTTATAATTCTATCATCTGCTAAATATAATTTCATTGGTGTATCTACTCCTTCTCTAAAACATGCTTTCATTAATATCTCTGTACCTCCAAGGTGTACATACTTTATTAGGTCTCTACTTTTTATATCGTTTATCTCTTTATTAATTATTATTTTTGTTACTAGTGGTATACTAGATTTACCTTTTGCATATCTATAGTCTATTACATGTTCCTTTGGACTTACTATGTAATATTCTTCTTTTTTCCTAGTATACATATTTTTTATTGTTGGTATTTTAAATATTTTTCTACACTTAAGTCTAATTCTTTTCCTTTTATTTCATCAAATATGTTATTGTCAAATATTATTTTTTGGTCTGTTCCTTCATCATTTAAATATTCTTCCTTTGTTATTATTTTTATATCTTTTTCAATCATTTGATTCATCTATTTCACTATTTATTTCATTATCTGTTTCATTTTCTGAAATTTCATATATACTATCCTCACTTTCTAATTTATAATCTATATAATCTATCTGCATATATTCTATATTTTCTATTTTTATTTCTGATATTTGTTTATTTTTTGGATTTTTAGGTAATTTACAATCTCTAGCTAAATATCCAAATTTTTCACAATTATAACAAGTACATTCTTTTATAGATTTCTTTTTACTATATGGTCTTTTGTAATTATAATTTTTTACATAATATCTTTTTCTTGTTTTTTTGTATTTATATTTTGATTTTTTATATTTCTTATATTTCTTATGTCTTTTTTTTCTTATAATATATTTCTTCACATCCGAATTGGGGTGGTATTTTATTTTTGCAACATGCTAAATTTCTTATCAATGTTTTTTCCATTTTTAATTCTTCTCTATATTTTTCACATAAATTTCTATACCATTGTTGTAAAAATTTTATTCTTGCTCCTAGAGTATCTACTATTTTTGCTTCTTCCCAACTCTTCATTATCTTTGAACTAAATGGTTCGGGTAATTTATTAAAATATAATTTTTTTATTTCTTTACTTTCTTCTATATTATATGCTCCTTTATAATAATATTCTTTAAATGCGCAAGTATATTCATCTATATAACACATATTACATATTGCTAATTTTAACATTAAATTCCTATTTGTATCTTTTTCTTCATCTTGTTCTTCTTCTATTGTTGTAATACTACCAAATTCATCTTTTATAGCTGTTTCATAATTTTTTAATAATTCTATAGGTGTTAGTTTAGTTGTTGTTGATGATGTTCCTTCTGTAGGTTTATTAGTTCTTAATACCTTTTGCTATTTTCAGTTAAATTTGAAAACCATAATTTCACTGTTATTATTAGTGTTCTTTCTATATATTTTGGTGCATCTGTTATGTTTATATTATTATCTAATAATTGTTTTGTCAAATATCCTATCCATAATTGTATTGCTTTTTCTGTATCTATTACACAGTCTAAGTCTAAAAAGTTATAATTTTTATTAACTATTTGTTTTGGTGTCCATTTGTCATATTCATTCTTTAGATTATATCTTTTAAACTTATTCTTATAATATGTAGGTTTTCTTATTTTTGATGTTCTAGGTATTATATTTTCATCTTCTTTTTTATCAAGAGTATTTATTTCTGTGTTGATATTTTCTAAGTTTTCTTCATTAATTACTTCTTGTTTTTCATTGATTTCTAAATTTTTTGTATTTGTTAATATTTCTGTATATGTTTCACTATCTTCTGAATCATAATTATCTGTCTCTTCAACATCTATATTATTTATTTCTAATTCCTTGTTTTTTATTTCTTTATTGTTTATTTCTAATTTTTCTTTAAATTGATTTATTTTGTTTAGTAATTTTTGTTCTTTATCTTTTTCTTCCTTTTCCTTTTGTCTTTTTTCATACAAATCTTTTAACATTTGTAGTTCTTTTTCTAATTCAACAATCCTACTATTTTTAGTTTCTTCTATTTTTCGTATTTCTTCTGTAGTTTGTTGTTTTATTTTTTCTATTTCCTTTATCCTATCTATTTCTTCATTTTCTCTTTCTATTCTTACCATAGCTGTCAATTTATCTTCTAATTTTAATTCTTCTTTTTTCTAACATTAAATATAAATGTTCACCAATTTTCTTATATCTATTTTCTAGATTAGAAAATATTATTTTTATTTTTAATCCTTCGTGATTTTCATATATTTTTTCATCTATTATAAATTCTTCTTTATTCATTTTATTGTGTATCTATTTGTGATTCTAATTTTGATATTTCATCTTTTTGTGTATTTATTGAGTTTTCACTAACTCCGACAAGTATATTATAATGTAGTCTTTCTATTCTTATTTTTAATTCGTTACGTTTTTCAAAAATAATTTGTTTTAGTTCTCTGTATTTTTGTATTTTATTCATTTAATCCAATCCAATCTAACTGAGTCTGTATTTTTGTATTTAATTCAGTTATTCAAACATATATGCTACTGCTGTATTTTTCAAATAACTAAGGCCCTGATACCATTAGTAGGGAGTGCAGATTACTTGTGAAGATAACTTGTGAAATAGATCAATTATATAATCCTACCATAACTACAATTACAAAAAAGGTACTCACAACAAAGAAGAAGAATAAGTGTTAACTAAAGAATTGGAAAAAGGAAAGGTGTGTTACCTTTTATGGAGCAGCAAACGGGCACTTCAAGCTTGTCCGATTCTCTTTGGACCAGTGAAACTTGAAACTAAATTCTCTAGCCTAACTCCTAAGCCCAACAATCTTACAAGGATTTAGCCCAATTTTTTTTTATTTTAGCAAAATTCCTTTTAATTGGGGTTCTCAACTAATTAATCCTTTAAACTCTCTCATTTTCCCCTCAAAATAGTGGGTATTTATATAAATGGATAAGGATCAATTTTCAAGACTCTCCGGTATGGGATATGGGAATTTTAGGGGTATTTTAGGAATTTAGCCGAGGAATAAAGTTTGTGGAGGGATCTGGAATCATACTATTTGTACAGAAATTTTGAAATTTGAATTTTGAGTATTTTTGGGTTTTTGTTATTGTCACTGTTGAATGAAGTTATTGTCACTGGATTGTTTGACGGGTCAGTTTGTGGGTTGTTGTTGCTGATATCGACTGGCATAATTGTTGTTTTCCCATTGCATTAGCTGTTGTTGTGTCGCTGGTTTAATGGTGTTATACATTATTGTCGACATTATTATGTTAATGATGAGGAAAGGGCAACAAGGCTGAATTGGCTGTGCAGCTGGACTGGAGCGGGTCAGGCATTTTTGAGCTTGGGCAGTTGTAGATTTGGTGGGCTGGGCAGCTGACGGGCAATTAGTGAAGTAGTTGTGGGCCGTAGATTTGGGTTGTTGTTATTATTGTTATGCTTGGGGCTATTGGGTTGGTAAGGGTAGATTTAGGATTTTGGGGTTATTTAAAAGATAACCTCAATTAGACTAGGATTTCGTCAATCTCATTTAATTTTTGACCACATTGAAAATTAATTGACCCATTGCATTGTAATTTTGGCTGATTTAATTTCAATTATGACCAAATTTAATTACTTTAGCTAAATTAAATCGCAATTCGATTAAAAAATTGATTTAATCTCGATTTCTTGGTTTAATAAAATCAAATAAATATTTTTTAAATAAATTATTTTCAAGAATCAATTATATTTGAATCAAGATATTACCCATTTGAATTAATTTTTGAGATATTTCTTCATTAAAATCTAATTTTTGATGAAATAATCATTTAGGCAATCAAAATTATACGATCTCGTATACGTGAATATGGTATAATTCATTACTTAAAAGACAAATTTTTCCAAATGAATATTTTAGAAAGCATTTATCTGATAAAATAAATATTTTGATTTTATTTAAAACTGAAAAACTCAAAATCAAATATAGTCATGGAGAATAAAAATTAGGTGTCAACAACTGCCCCTCACTTTGGGTAGGTGAATGAAAGTAACCCTGGGTAAAGAGAGTTTGACGTTCCTAATTATGTTTGACCAATAATTCATTTCTCAAAAGAGGTTGGTTTTTGCACGAGTTTTAGGGAGATATGGACGGACCCCAGCATCGAGTTTCTATATATCTCGGGTTGCATGAGAATTCATGCCACTTTTAGTTCATAAGGTTTGATTTTTAAGCATGATTTTTAAAGAATTCACAAGCTATACTGATTTTCAAATTTTGGTCAAACCTGAAAGTTAGGGAATAAGAGGATTGGTAGAAGGTTGGAATGGATCGAGTTTTTAACATAGAGCCCAACCAACATATCCCCGAGACTCAAGAAATCAGACTGTTTGTAGTTTGACTCAATTGGTAGAAAAGGTAGTCTTTTATTTTAAATGACCTTTCATTCAAAAAGAGGGACAAATACATTAATTTATGGAAAAAAGGCTTGTAATTATCTTAATTATGAATATAGGGCCCCTTACACCTGTAACTGAGAGGTCCCTGGACATTATTTCCAAAGCTCTAGGTATGTTGTCACCCACATTTCAAGAAGAAAAAATATACCTCTGGTGTGAATTTAGAAATGCCCAGAGGTAAAACTGAATCTGAAAACATCCTAAAAAATACCCACATGCCTTCTGATAGGGGTGTGGATTGATTGTAATGGAAGTCACCCTTCAGCTCGCGTCCAAGAGTTTGATGTCCCTCTTCGGACTATGTCCCAATTTGTTGTTAAGAAAAAGTTCCATATTGTACTGCATCCTTTTTGGAGTTGTCCATGCCTATGATTTTGATTTGAGAATTTCATTCTTTTAGATGCTCTCAGCAATATCTGGAGCAAAATGGTTAGTTATAAATGTATCATGTTACAAACATAATTTGGTGCAAACTCATTTGAACTTGTTATGCAGAGATAGTTGATGAACCAATTTACATAATCTGTTTAAAAATATCATGCCACTTTAACTAGTGTGACAACCCATCACGTACTAGTAAAAGGCGGATGATCTATCTTGAATATTTTGTGCCACTTTTAATGGGAAGATAGCCCAACGTGTCTCATTAAAAGACGAACGACCTATCTTAAATGTTTTTGTGCCACATTGAATAGGGTGACGTCCCAACATGTCTCACTGAAAGGCAGATGACCTATATTAACTATTTTGTGTCACATTGAACGGGGTGATGGCCCAACGTATCTTTTTGAAAGGTGGACGACCTATATTGAATATAACATGCCACTTTGAACGGGTGATGATCCAATATTTATGCTAATCACCTGCACTAAACTTATTATTATCAAATGCAATGCAATGTAAGGGTAATTGTGCAAACCTTGTATTAGTATGCCACACTAAAGAAGGTGAAAATCTATAATATAGTAACAAATTGATGTTCCATGGTTTCCTGGCACTTTCGATGCTTAAAACCGAGAAATATGCAAGTACTTAGGTTTATTTTGTTAGATATGATGTATTTTTGTGTTGTGTTTTGCAGGAAATCAGGTTTTAAATAGAAGAAAAGAAGCTAAAAGATGAGTTTTGACCAACCTACATTGGCACCTACATGGCGTAGGTTCTACCTATGTGTTGTAGCTTGTAGAGTAGGTATCATAATGTTGGATTTTTGAGAAGCTACAAATGATGAAGTTTATTGGCACCTACGAGGGGACCAACTAAGGGTTGTAGGTAGTACCTACACCTCGTAGGTGTCAGAACAAGGGGTCACAAGTAGAGATCCTGCACAGTTTGAAGATTGACCAACTATGTGGGGCCACTTACGACCCGTAAGTGGCACTGTAGGTGGCTGCCAACTTGATTTTCCTCTTTTGTTATGGAAAAGCTTCCCTGGATTTCTATGTAATTTATAAATACTCTTTTGACATTTTCTTAGTTTGTTTAGCGATTTTACGCATGTATACTATTCATAAACATATATTTGATTCTAAGATTGACTTTTGATCATGGAATCTTTGTTCTTAGTTTTTGGTTGATTAATTAATTTGAGAATTTGTGTTTCTTTATTTATTGTTGTGAGATTGATTCTATGCTTTTTTTATTAAATTAAATGGATTGTTTTGCAACTATGAGCGACTAATTCCCTTAGCTAGGGTTGTGGGAACCCTGGAAGAATAACAAAGTCAGGGAAATCTGAGTTTTTTCTAGATCACTCTTTACACATGTATTGTGAGATTCTTCAGTTTAATTGCTTTCTTAGTGGCGTCCAACACTGAGAACTCACATGTGTTTGCGATTATCCTAAAAGGGAGTTCAATATTGGGAAAAGAAGATTACGATAGTGATTCAAGGCCATCAACCCTCGTCTAATAACTTAAGACCCATAAGGTGATAGTTAAACTGGGATCCAGGACAAGGGTTAAAAAGGTGACACCCTAAGACACACAAAGTAAAGAGTGAGATTTACCAATTTGTTCACAAGACGGTTGATGATACCTAGCTTGTCAGATTCTTCATGTGTGGTAGTGAGATGAGAAAGATGGATTGAGGACGAGAAACCTATGGAATTAGAAAGCCAGGGGGAACATAGTCCTAGTGTTCATCTCAGATTGTCCACAACCAAAAACATTCACAACTTGTTACTATTTTATACAAAATCCCCCTATTTACTTTTCAGTACTTTTGGCTACTTCAGCAAGTTCGAGAGACGAATTCGACCTATTCCCTGTAGGATCGTACCCAAACCTAGTTGAGTAACTATATTTGACATCAACCGTAGTATATCTTCTTGGAGGGTATAGTTTTAGGGGACATCACATATCACGCTGAAGTAGGTACAATCTATATAATAACATGTCACTCTAAAGGAGGTGATAGTTTATAAAATAATGACATGCTACTTTGAAGGAGGTGACAGTCCATAACATAGTAACATTTCACTCTGAAGGAGGTGATGATCTATAATATAATAGCATGCCACTCTAAAAGAGGTGATAATCCATAATATAATAGTGTATTACTCTTATAGAGGTGATAATCCATGACATAATAACATATCACTATAAAGGAAGTGACAACCTATAACATAATAACATGCCACTTCGAAGGAGGTTGAAACACCTAAGATCTTGGCTGTCATGACCCAAAAATGAGGATCATGATGACACTTGTCACGACGCACCTTGACAAGTAAGCCTATCACCCAAACTGATACAAAAAGAGGAAAAGACAGAAATATCCCAAGATAAGGTTCTAGAACGAAGCTGTACTATATAAGTAATCATAACAATGCAGAATGAACTTATTCAAAATACCAATCATGCCCAAAACCAGGTATCAATAGTTTAAGAACTACTAATACAATCCAAGAGTCAAATACATCGAAAAGTAACCATAAAGGAATAATATTTGTCTCCAAATACTAATAAAGACATAACTACTATAGAAAGATAGAGGTGAACTTCGGACACATGAATGTCCAACCGCTACCTTGGAAGCTATAATAATCTCCCGAGTCAATCAACCCGAGGCACACTCAAGCTAGGCCTTGCACTAAAAGGGCGCGGTAGGCATGAGTACGGTCCACTTGTACTCATTAGGTATCATAGGCCAACCATGCAAAGTAATAAATAAAGCATACAAAATATACACTAAGGGTACATCACCTGCAATCAGAAAATATCCCACTATGGTAGTCCACACTGCTTGCACTAATAGTTCTAATATATCTCACATATATTGCAACATCACATCAAGATAGAACAAAAGTACGATTATATTACATATAAGAAGAACAAGGGGAATATGCATATACAAGATCATCAATTACAAGTAAAAGAAAAAATGATAAATACATAGATAACAAGTTAATATGGCAATACAACACAACATAACACAATAAAGTAAGTGCAATGTATATGATGATAAAGATGATGATGATGATGCACGAGGTCGTCGCACAACCTCCGAGATTATCGCACAATCTCAATATACACCTACGGAGGCAAGCCTCCCAACGCTGGACCCATGGGGTATGAATCAACCCGTATATAATCCACATATCTCATATCTCCTTTATGGCACATCCCTCGAAAATGGTTTTATAAGGTGTCACAATATCTCCTTCCCGACACATCCCTCGGAGAGGGTTTTAAAAATATGTTGCAAGTGTTTCTCAGATATTGTCATGGTGGTACCAATGTTTCATGAATGAGTATGATATGAGGATGTAATGCTCACAACCAATTGTAATGAGTATTTTCACAACCAACCACAATGATTTATTTTCACAACCATGTGAGCCAATATTCACTCATTATTTTAGTTTTATTCACGAATTTCCACATGTCTCATATGCCAAATAAAGTATGAATATAATCACAATACACCAATGGTACCATATTAAGCATCTTAACAACACAATATAATTATTCACATGTATTCGAGGCTATTAATATCATATAGGACCCCACACAGTAACACATATCACGTAATAACTCAATTTTGACAATTACATCATATATAGGCCCCCACACGGGTACAACATATAAATAGATAATTTCATGATTAGTTCCCACCCTTAACATGCATTTTGTACCATCATTTACTACCCAGCCCAGTCTGAAAGAGTTAAACTAACCTACCTCAAAAGCTTGAACCGGTCTGCTATACTTCAACCCATGACCTTACTTTTTATGAATAATCTCAAAATCCACTAGAAATATCAAATATAAAATCTACACATAAAAACAAAACCAACGACATCCATATTGACTACTTTTGGTTTGGGGTCAAAACGGACCCCTGCAACAGGTTTTTGAAAAAGAAGGAAAAAATCATAACTTTAATTTAAAAATATGTCCCTCATATTTTTAGGAACCTACAGCTGAAAACTCAAGTTAAATCGAATAAAAAATGAGGTTCAAATCGAAGAAAAACCATTTTTGAGCTTTACCGGGTAAAATCTTTGAAATCCGGGTTAAAATCAAGAATCAAAGTTGTTTTGATGGTTAAATTGCTGAAAAACTAGTCATTAGAAGATAAGAATTTTATTCAAGTGAAAAGGAGTGAAATTGAAGTTTAAAATCAAGCCCTATGATTTTTGGAGTTTTGAGAAATTTATCAAGATATTACTAAGAAAATGGTGAATTCTTACATTAAATCCGTAATAAAAAAAAGAAATAAGTGTTAATCTAGCTTCTCAAGCTCTCACAAACTTTACTTTTAAGCTCCCATACTATTTTAGGGTTAAATCTCAAGAGGCAATATGAAAAAAATGATCAAAATGACCCCAAACAGCTTTAATATTGCAGAAATCTGCACCAGCTTAAAAAAAGTTTTTTTTAAAGTCCACCCCAGACTTCGATCGGGTGCTCAGGATTTGTTCAGAGTCCGATACATACAAATAAACTATGCAGCATTACTAAATTCGATGTTCCAGATGCGCTGGCGAAGTCAGATTTTCAAAAGAACATCATTTTCACAAAGTTGACCTCCGAAACTCAAAGTCATAATTTTCCAAACTAAGGGTCGAAATGAGATTTAAAAGCCGTAAAATCATACCAAACATGCTAGAACCCTAGAATCGACATTCTAGATCTGTTGGTAAAGTTGAATTTTTCATCCAAGGTCGTTTTGATCAAATATGAGTCCCACACCCATATTTTCAATTTTTTAACTTTTTGATCAATAGGTCGAAATGAGCTCGGCTGCACCGGGACCCGAACCAAAGGTCTACCCAGCCTAAAATTGTTAGTCCAGAGCTGCCGGTACAGTCTATTTGGCCATCCTTCACACGGATCAAAATATATCCCCATAAGTCTGAAATAAGGCTCTCAAAGCCATAAAAAATCACAATATCGCATAAATGATACCAAAGTGCATTGAAAAACATGTCAAGCACTCCCATACTCCAGAATACCATAATACAACTACAGAGAGGGGTAAAATAGTCAAATTACACAAAAGGACAAATTTCACATATTTCATCAAATTTTTAGATCGTTATATCATCCACCACTAAAAATCTAGTTCATCCTCGAACTAAGGGAAAAGAACTACCCGAATCTACAAAGAGTTGGGGATAAAAACTATGCATATCAGACTCAACCTCCCAAGTAGCCTCATCTATAGGTCGATGTCGCCACTGGACCTTAACCACAGGGTTAAATCTAGAGCGCAACCGCCTAATATCCCTAGCCAAAATGGAAACTGGCTCCTCAACAAAGGGCAACCACTCATCTAACTGAACCGACTCCCAGTGAATGACATGAGACTCATCAAGAATATAGAGACGAAGTATACAAACATGAAAAACTGGATGAACAGCTTAGATCAGGGGGAAAAGCTAACTCATATATTTGGGGCTAAGCTTGCTCCTCTTCCCAAACCTCATCACACTCTTCATGAGTGAAACTCTAAGAAAGACACATCACCAATACTAAATATCAAGGCATAAAGTTTACTATCAACATATCACTTTTGCCTACTCTGAGCCACTCTAAGTCTATCCTGAATGACCCAGACTCTATCCCAAGACTCACGAAGTAAGTTCGTACATCGAGGTCTCATCTTTGAAACATCAAACCAATCCACTGGGGAGAGACAACGCCTACCCTACAACTCCTCAAAAGGAGCAATATATATATTGAAATGGTAGCTATTATTATATGCAAACTCTGATAAAGCCAAATGCTGCTCCTATTGGCCACCAAAATCCATCACACATGCGCGGAGCATACTCCAAAACCTAGATAGTCCATCTAACTGGCCATCAGGCTGGGGTGAAATGCTATGCTAAGATCAATCGGAGTACCTAACTCATCCTAAAACGTCTTCCAAAAGTGAGATATGAACACAAAACCTTGATTTGAAATAATGGACACCGACACACCATGCAAACACACAATATCACAAATAAAGATAAGGGATAACCTCCCAGCATTGAATGAGACCAAAACCGAAATAAAATGAGCTGACTTGGTCAATCGATCCACGATGACCCAAGCACTGTCAGAACTATAAGATGTATGAGGTGACCTATCAAAAAGTCCATGGTGATCTATTCCCACATCCACTCGGGAATGGGTAACCTCTGAAGCAATCCATCAATTCTCATATGCTCGATCTCCAACTGTTGACAACATAGGCAACGAGCAATAAAATATGCCATATATCACCTCATACCACCCAACCAGTAGTGTTTCCTTAAATCATGATACATCTTAGTCATACTTGGATGGATTGAATATCTTGAACAATGGGCTTTTTCCAAGATCAACCAAATCCAGTCACCCGCTCTTGGTACAAAAACTCGCCCCCCAACTCTCAAAACTCTATCTGAATCAAGTGAGGCTTCCTTAGCCTCCCCATTCAACACTTTATCTTGAATTAACCTCAATCCAACATCATCAGACTGATGAGCTTGAATCTGCCCCATCAAAGAAGATCTAGCATCCACAAATACCAAAACAAGCCCCGGTGTCAAAATATTAAGCCTAACCATATGTTTAGCTAAAGACTGAACTTCTAAGGCCAAAGTCATCTCCTAGTTAAAAAATGCGCCAAGCTACCCATGCTAGTTGACTTTTGGCTCAAGGCATCCATATCCATATTAGCCTTGCCCTAACGGTAGAGAATTGTCAAGTCATAATGCTTAAGCAACTCAAGCCAACAGTGCTGCCTCATATAAAGATCTCGCTGGGTAAAGAGGTACTAAAGGCTACGATGATCTGAGAAGATCTTACAACGAACTCCATACAAGTAGTGCCTCCACACCTTCAAACCAAACACAACTACACACAACTTTAAATCATGGGTAAGATATTTTGTCTCATGAGTCTTCAACTGATGAGACATATACACAATCACTTCACCTTCCTACATCAACAAAACACCTAAACCAACACTGAAAGCATCACAAAATATGAAAACCCCCCACTCTCCTTGGGCAAAGCCAATGTAGAAGTTGAAGTCAACAAATCCTTGAGCTTTTGGATGCTTACAACATCAGTCCACTAGAAGAAAATCTTCTTCTAAGTCAACTTAGTCAATGGAGCTGCAATGGATTAAAAACCCTTAACAAAACGCCGATAATAACTCGCCAAGCTAACAAAAATCCAAATCTCGATGGGCGAAGTAGGTCTATCCCAATCATGAACTGCTGCAACCTTAGATAGATCAATAATAATACCTTTCTTAGACACCATATGATCCAAGAAAGAAACAGACTCCAACCAAAACTCATACTTAGAGAACATTGCATACAACTTCCCATCCCCCAATCTCTGAAGCACAATCTGCAAATACTCCAAATAAACCAAAATATTATCTATAAATACAAAATTAAAGGAGTCAAAATACCATCAAAACACCCGATTCACCAACTCCACGAATACAGCAAGGGCATTAGTTAACCCAAAAGACATGACCAAGAACTCATAATGACCATATGGAGTCTGAAAAGCTGTCTTTGAAATATCTGAAGCTCTTATCCTCAATGGATGATAATCGAACTCAAATCAATCTTTGAAAACACTACAACAGTCGAAGCTGATAAAAAAAATCATTAATACGAAGAAAAGGACACTTATTCTCAACCGTCACCTTATTTAACTGCTGATAATCAATACATGACCCATCTTTTTTTCTTCACAAATAAGATGATTGGTGCACCCCAAGGTGAAACACTTGGTTAGAAAAATCCCTTATCCACCAACTCCTACAACTTTTCCTTTAGTTCTTTCAACTCTGTTAAGGCTATCCTATAAGGAAGAATAGAAATAGTCTTAGTGCCCGGCTTAACATCAATACTGAAATCAATATCTCGATCCGGAGGCATGCCAGGCAAGTCCGTAGAGAATACATTTATAAACTTACAAACAACACACACAGAATCTAAGGAAAGAGGCAAAATAATACTAGTGCCATAAATATGGGCCAAGTAAGATAAATACCCCTTCTCAACCAATTTATGAGCCCAAACAAAAGGTCTAGGACTCGAACGGAGCGCACCCTTTAAAGCTGTTCTTAGCACACCCGGTGAAGTTAAAGTCACAGTCTAAGCAAAGCAATATAAGATAGCATGATAAGGAGCCAACCAATCCATGCCTAAAATAACATCAAAATTGTTCATATCTAATACAAGTAAATCTACCAAAGTCTCACACCCAACAAAAGTCATAACACAAGATCGGTGCACCCTATTCACCACTAAAGAATCATATATCGGGGTAGATACACTAATAGGCATGGAAAGAGGCTCACTAATAGGATTAAAACCTAAAGCAAAACACACAAACACATAGGAGAAAATTGATAGGGTCCAAATAATATAGATTCAGGTCTGAAACAAATGGGGACGATACCTGTAATCACAATATCAGAAGCCTCTGCTCAGGTAAGGCTGGTATAGCATAACACAGACTACGACCACCAACTGCTTAAGTGGCCCCATGGCTACCCCCATGAGCTCTACTACCTCTGCCTTTTACACCTCTAGTAGCACCCTTACCCCTCGCAGCTAAAATAGGAATAGCTCTAAACACACAACGAGGACAGTTTTTGGACACATGGCCAGTCTCATCAGACACATAGCAACCTCTATGACCAGTCTCAATAGGAGAAGGAAAAACTAGCCCCAAACAGCCACCCTGAACTGCTGAACTAGAAGGTCCAACACCTGAACTCTATAAGGCTACCTATACTGGCCTACACTATCCGCAAGAACTACTATAATCTCTACCATGGGGAGATTGACCTCTGAACTCACAAAAATGACACACCTTCTTGGCCCCACCCAGAGATTCTTGAAGAATACCCTCCGTCGTCTTAGCATAATCCACAATACCCTAAAAGAAAGCCCTAAGCACAACCATCTGAGATATTGCCAACTAAAGGGATATATCTAAACCTTTCATAAATTTTTGAGTCTTCTCAGACTCAATGAAAATACTATCATAAGAATATCTGGACAGGGCAGGGAAATATGCCTCATACTCAGTAACTATCATGGAGCCTTTCTCCAAATAATCCAACTCGTCCCATATAAGATATCTCAAATTATAAGGCACGAATCTCTCTAGAAAGGCATCAATAAACTGACCCCATGACAACTCAGGAGCATTAATAGGCCTACAACCAACAATCAATATTCACCAGTCTCTCACAGTATCTCTCAACTGATAGTATATAAGCCACACCATTTATGCAGAAAGAGTGAAACATAACTCAGAACACAAGGTATGAAATAACTTCGCATGATAAATAATAAAATAAGGAAAGTTTCCTAAAGACATCCTATAGCCTCTTGGAGATAGATACAGACGTCTACGTACCGATCCTCGAGACTCTATCAGACATCCCGTTCTTACACAATTGAGACCAGTGAAACCTGGCTACTCTGATATCAATTTGTCATGACCCAAAAAATAAGGGTCTTGATGGCACTTGTCGTGATGCACCTTGACAAGTAAGCCTATTACCTAAACTGATATAAAAAGAGGACAAAATATAAATATCCCAAGATAAGGCTTCTATAATGAAGCTGAACCATATAAGTAATCCTAACAATGTAGAATGAACTTATCCAAAATACTAATCATGCCCAAAACTAGGTGTCAATAGTGTAAGTACTACTAATACAATCTAAGAGTTAAATACATCAAAAAAATAACCATAAAGGAATAATATATATCTGTGAATACTAATAAAGACATAACTTTTGTAGAAAGATAGAGGTGAACTTCACATGCATAAATGTCCAACCGCTACCTTGGAAGCTCCAATAATCATGCGAGTCAATTAAGTTGAGGCACACTCGAGCTAGGACCTGCACCCAAAGGGAACAGTAGGCATGGGTATGTTCCACTTGTACTCATTAGATATCATAGACCGACCAAGCAAAGTTATAAATAAAGCATACAAAATATACACTAAGGGCATGTCACCTACAATCAGAAAATATCCCACAATGGTAGCCCACATCGCTTGCACTAATAGTTCTAATATATCTCACATATATTAAAACATCACACAGAGATAGAACAAAAGTATTTATTATATCATATATAATAAGAACAAGGGGAACATGCATATATAAGATCATCAATTACAAGTAAAAGAAGATACAATAAGTACATAGATGGTAATTTAAAATGGCAATACAACACAACACAATAAATTAAGTGCAATGTATATGATGATGAAGAATAAGATGATGATGATGATGATTCACGAGGTCATCGCATAACCTCTGGGATCTCCATACAATCCCTGTATACACCTACAGAGCAAGCCTCCTAATGCAGGACCCTTGGGGGGTTCTCCAATCTGTATTAAATCCATATATCTCATATCTCCTTTCTGGAATATCCCTTGGAAAGGGTTTTATAAGGTGTCACAATATCTTCTCCCCGACAGATCTTTCGGGGAGGGTTTTAAAAAAGTATTGCCAGTGTTTCTTAAATGTTGCCACGGTGGTACCAATGTTTCATGAATGAGTATGATATAATGATGTAATGCTCACAACCAATCACAATGAGTATTTTCACAACCAACGATAATGATTTATTTCCACAACTATGTGAGCCAATATTCACTCATTATTTTAATTTCATTCATGAATTTCCATATGTCTCATATGTCAAATAAAGTATGAATATAATCACAATACACCAATGGTACCATATTAAGCATCTTAAAAACATAATACAATTATTCACATGTATTTAAGGCTATTAATATCACATAGGACCCCGCACGATCACACATATCACATAATAACTTAATTTTGACAATTATATCAGATATAGGACCCACACAGGTACAACATAAAAATAGCCAATTTCATGATTAGTTCCACCTTAACATGTATTTTGTATCATCATTTACTATCCATCCCAGTCTGAAAGAGTTAAGCCACAACCTACCTCAAAAGCCAAAATCGGTCTGCTATACTTTGAATCCACAACCTTACTTTTTATGAACAATCTTGAACTCCACTAAAAATATCAAATATAAAATATAAATGTCAAAATAAAACCAATGACATCCCTATTGACTACTTTTGGTTCGGGGTCAAAACGGACCCCCAAAATAGGTTTTCAAAAAAAGGGCAAAACGTAACTTTACTTCAAAAATATGTTCCCATATTTTTAGGAACATACAGCTGAAAACTTAAGTTAAATTGAGTAAAAAATTAGGTTCAAATTGAAGAAGAACCAATTTTGAGCTTTGCTATGTAAAATCTTTGAAATTCAGGTTAAAATCAAGAATCAAAGTTGTTTTGATGATTAAATTGTTTAAAAACTAGTCATTATAAGATAAAAACTTTATTCAAGTGAAAAGCATCGAAATTGAAGTTTAAAATCAAGCCCTAAGATTTTTGGAGTTTTGAGAAATTTATCAAGAAATTACTAAGAAAATGGTGAATTCTTACCTTAAATCCATAATAAAACCAAGAAATATGTGTTAATCTAGCTTCTCAAGCTTTCATAAACTTTACTTTTATACTCTCACACTATTTTAGGATTTTTAACTCTCAAGAGGCAAGATGAAAAAAATGATCCAAATGACCCCAAACAACTTTAATATTGCAGAAATCTGCACTTGCTTAAAAGAAGTTGCTGTTTTTTTGTTTAAAGTCCACCCCGAACTTCGATGGGGTGTCCGAGATTCATTTGGAGTTCTATACATACAAATGAACTATGCAACTATACTAAATTCGATGTTCCAGACGCGTTAGAGAAGTCAGATTTTCAAAAAACCATCATTTTCATAAAGTTGATCCCCAAAACCCAAAATTATAATTTTCCAAACCGAGGGTCGAAATGAGATTTAAAAGCCGTAAAATTATACCAAACATGCTAACACCCTAAAATAAACATACTGGATTTTTTGGCGAAGTTGAATTTTCCATCCAAGGTCATTTCGATCAAATTTGGATCCCACAAGCTCGAGTGCACCAGGACCCAAACCAAAGGTCTACCCAACATAAAATTGATATTTTGGAGCTGCTGACACAGTCCATTTGTCCATATATTACACGGATCAAACATATCCCCATAAGTCTAAAATAAGACTCTCGAAGCCATCAAAAACTAGAATATTAAATAAATGATACCAAAGTGCATCAAAAAACTTGTCAAGAACTCCCACACTCCTTAAATACCATAATACAACTACATAGAGAGGGTAAAATATTCAAATCACACAAAATGACAAATCATACATAGTTCATCAATATTTTAGGTCGTTACATTGGTTTTGCAAAAACTTTTAGTTTTTGAGTATGTTGTCCAAGATACGATTGGACAACCCACTCGTACCTTTTGCATATGGGTTGTATCCATTCTTCCCTCCCCTCTCCTACCTTGATTATCCTAGAAAGAAGGCATTCTATCCCCTATATGAGTGATTTCTCCACAATCGTACCCTAAGTATATGAGTCATACCTAGGTGAGTTGTATGGAGTGACGTCTTAGCTTGGAGTGAAATATTTTTGTTATGATAATGATTTGTACATGTGGATGCTTATTGTATGTGGTTTTACATGAGGATCTTGAGTAACCCTAATCTTAATGTTTTCTACCATGAGAATAGCCTTGTTAAAGGTAAGCACACAAAGTGTTTATGAAAATGTCTAAATGAATTTTCTAGTCACATGTTGGTGATGTTTTGAATTAGAATAATGGATCAATAATCTTGAATGATTGATAAATGATATTTTAAAAGTATTATGAGCCATTTATTGTATAATTAATGACTGTGTTTATAGATGGCTAATAAAGGATTAAAGATCCTAAGCACGAAATTGAGTTTGAATAATGTGTCGAACTAAAATGTGGTGAGAATGTGGTTTAAGCTTGCTCATGAAATATGAATAGTTGTATGGGTCTTGATGACCGTGAATTGAATTAAATGATAAATTAAATCAAGGCATTTAGTCCATTGAAATGATTCATGGTTAAATAATTATGTGAAATTCAAATGTGTATCTATGACATTGGTGTAGTGAATATAAATAAGATATGATAATGACTAAATGCTTGTGAATGATTGGTATATGGTTAGCTTATGACTTTAGATGGTGTGATGGCCCTGTAAGCATGAATGGTTGATAATTGGTATGGTTATGATGTTGGTAGCCATGTAATTAGTTGAATTGTGATTATGGTTTTTTGATGGCTAAGAAAGGTGTTTAATTCCCTAAGCATGAACTTAAAATTATGAGCGGGACTAAAGTGTGGTATAACAATGTTAATGAAGAATGATTGGATTGTAGAGGTCTTGATGATCATAAATGAATTTGCATCATGTTGTGATCAAAGGCCATGGGCCTATCTATATGATTGATGGCTAATCAGGTCGAAAAAGATCATGTGGTTGTCTATGGTGTTGATATGTAGCCTTTGTGTCTATAATTACCTAAATGAGTTGAAGCCCTTAAATGTCAAAATAAATTGTATGGATGTTAATGCATGAACAGATGGGTTAAGAGTTCAAATATCTACTTATGATGGTAATAAGATGACTTGTGGCTAAAGTCACTCGTTTAATGTCTTGTGGTTAAAGTCCCTTGTCTAAGGACTTGTGGTTAAAGTCCCTAGTCTAAGGGTTTGTGGTTAAAGTCCCTTATCTAATGGCTTGTGGTTAGAGTCCCTTGCTTAAAGAGATCTCTTGAGGTTAAAATACCTTGCCTTATGAATCAGCATGTGATTAGAGTTCAATATCCGATTGAATGTGGGAGCATATGATTAGAGTTCTATGCCCAAGTGAATGTGTGAGCATATGATTAGAGTTCCATTCCTAATTAAATATGGGAACATGTGATTAGAGTTCTATGCCCGAGTCAATGTGTGAGCATGTGATTAGAGTTCCATGCCTGACTAAATGTGTAAGCATGTGGTAGAGTCCTATGCCTAATTAAATGTGTAAGCATGTGATAGAGTCCCATGCCTAGGGAATTAATTAAATCAGTTAAATCAACTGAGTAGGTTTAAGATTCAAATCTTACTGACTAATGCAATGAAGAAGTACAAGGTTATAAAATTTGCAAGGTGAAAGATTGAAAGTTCTTCACTCAATGTCTAATGAATGAATAATTTCAGAATGGATGTTATAGTTCATTCCATGGTTTGGCACATTGTGTAACTATGCGTACATGTATTTTTATATATACCCATACTTGTGTAAATATGATTGCATATGATGATTTGACTATATTGAACAGGTGCACTATTTTATCCTTATCCTTGAGTTACATGCTAGCACTCCAACCGCTAACCGTCTTTGGATGCTATGTCCCCACGCAACATAGGGGCTGGAGTATCTTTATCTTCTTCTATATAGTGATCAGGTATTCGAGCGGTTCGGGCATTAACCTTGAAGTGGTGATCTTTCATACTCCGAAAGATCTACCTTTCATTATCACTTTATTCTATGTCATAGACTTGTATAGGTTTGGTACTTGGCTATTGTTGGGGGCATGTCCCAACATATTATTTACTCGGTTTGGTAGAGGTTTTGTGGAAGACTGTAGACTTGGGTATATTGGCTAGACTGACCTTAATGAAATGTTAGATATTGTCTAAGTATTGTCTATTAACCTTATATTTCTGCTATCTTATTATAAGGTCGAGATTCACCCAACCCTTGTGGTTGTTGTGATAATGATTAGGTTAGGTTATTGGGGCAACCTTTACTTCATGTGGGCTTGAGGTGCCCATATGACATGGCTTAATTTTGAGGCATGTCACGTTGGTATTAGAGACTAGGTTCATGGTCAATTGGGAGTCCATAAATCCATATCAAGTGAAGCTTTTTTTATGGGTGTGTAACACGCTATACTTATAAAAGAGGGGCTTTGAGATATTTGGGAATATTTCCCTTTATTATGTTTCAATCTCAAGCTATATAGAGTCAGAGGTCTTAGATTTCTCTGACTTCTGCTTGCTCATATTTTAGATCATGTGTTCAAGGAGATTTGACGTTCAAACAAACTTTTCTGTCCCAATTGGGGGCACTATGGACAAAGCTCATCTGACTTTTGAGATTTAGACTCGGTCAAGGGTCCTGACATCTGACTGTCCGTATGGGGTTCTACCTATTCCCAATAACCCTACTGCTGGGGGTGATATTTCTCCTTAATTACCTTAAAATGTTAGGCTTTGTCACTCCTTTACTTTATTAGCTCAGATTGGTGGAAAATAGTTTAAGAGAAGGTATTGGGTAGATCTTAGCCTCCATTCCATAACTAGTGCTCCCTATCCGAACCCATTGAGAGGTGGACATTTTTAGGTTGGTAATGTTCATAGGGAACAAAATGTCTAACATCAAGATGGTAGGGCCCAATCCTCATTCACCTATCCTTCTTGTCGGTTTTATGATCGATCACACCTTGGTTGTTGTAAGAAAGAGAGGAATCAATGTTTTAAATATGGTCAATTAGGTCACATGCAATGGGAGTGTCCTATAATGACCGCCGCTTGGGCAGAAATAATGCTGATTACCACTTCTCTAGATTTTGGACCAAGGGGTGTGGCTTCTAGATCCAACATTGGTTGAGGCCATCTCAATTCTCTTACTATCCCTCGGGAGCCTGAGGTACCTTCTAATGTTAACAAGGGTATGTTGAAACTTTTCTCTTGTGATAAGTATTATTTGCATGACCCAGGGTCTACTCTTTTTGATATAACTCCGTATATGTCTATGCATCTTGGTTTTGGTCATGAGAGTCCGTCGGTTCCTTTTCTATTTCTACCTTGGTAAGAGGATCTGTGGTTAATAAGAGGGTCTATAAGAGGTGTGCAGTATCTGTTGGTGGTGGAAAGGCTCTTGTAAAGTTATTAAAGTTGGATGTGATTAATATTGATGTCATTCTGAGGGTTGGATTAGTTGCATTCGTGTTATGCTTCCTTAGATTGTCGGACCCACAAGGTCATGTTTAAATTTCCCAATGATCCGATTATTGTATGGAAAGTGATTCTTTGGTGCCTAGGGGAAGATTCATTCTTATCTTAAGGCCAAAAAGTAGATTTCAAAGAGGTGCTCCAATGTTATTTTTGCATAAGAAGGAGGTTCCCTTTGTATGTGCATTAATTATTACTAGTTGAACTAAGTGACCTTAATGAATAAGTGTCCTCTCCCTAGATTTGATGATTTTTTGATTAACTTCAGGGTGCAAAGTGTTTCTCAAAATAAAAATTAATCTTAGGTCGGGTTATCATTGACTTCAAAATTAGAGATGTGGATATCCCTAAGACTACCTTTAGGACCTACTATGGTCACTATGAGTTTTTCATCATGTATTTTGGGTTGACCAATGCCCCGAGAACATTTGTGAACTTGATAAATAGGGTCTTTCATCCTTTCTTGGACATGTTTGTCATTGTCTTCATTGATGATATCTTAGTCTATTCTAAAAGTGAGGTGGATTATGTAGAACACCTCCGTGCCGTGTTGAAAACTTTGAAGGATCATCGTTTGTATGCCAAGTTCTCCAAGTGTGAGTTTTGGTTAAAGCCGTATCTTTTCTTGGTCCTATTATCTATCTCTAGTGAAGGGATCATGGTAGATCCCCAAAAGGTATACGGTGGTGTGTTTTCCAATGCCTAGTCCTAAGGAGTCCTTCTCTGGTATGTCGTGTCGGGATGGGTCTCAATTGTTACCAAGGTGGTTGCAATGAAGCACTTTATACCTAAAGTGTCGTGTCTCTGATGAGGGTCTTTCCTTGAGTGGCGTGAGTGGTTCTTATGCCTTAGATCCTCCGTGACCCTCTTTGGGTTGGATAGTGGCTCGGGGAGTATGGTGATATTTTAAAATGGAAAATGTAGAAGTCCCTAAGTGGGGGAGATTCTAGGTCTCCTTTTAAGGCATTGTATGGTAAGAGATGTTGTCCTCCCATTTGATGATGTGGAGTTGGTAAGGTTAAGTTTCTTGACCCTAATTTAGTTAACCAAGCCTTAGAAAAAGGTGACGGTAATTTGTAATAGGTTAAAAATCACTCAAAGTCGCCAAAAGTCCTATGCGAATGCGTGGCATAGGAATTTAGAGTTTAGTGTTGGCGATTGTGTATTTCTGAAGGTGTCTCCTATGAAGGGAGTGATGCGAGTCGATAAAAAGGGAAATCTTAGTCCCCGTTATGTTGGTCCCTATCTGGTCTTGAAAGGAGTTTGCAATATTGCCTATGAGTTGGAGTTACTTCCTTGTTTGAACTCTATTTTCTCCGGTTTTCCATGTCTCTATGTTGCAAAGATTCATAGGTGATCCCTTATTGGTTGTTTCCTTAGAGGGCGTTGATATTCTTGGATTCCTTGTTTTGTGAGGAGACCCCGGTGAGGATCTTAGATTGGCAATGCGCTCAAGTCCCTAAGCCTTGAATTAATCTAGTGTTTTGATAAATAATGGGTTTGGATCCCAAAAGTTGATAAAATAAAATGGACGATTGATGATGATCATGATATGTTTTGTGTTGTATCTTTGTTATGTGCTTTGTCCTAGCTTGTTTGAAGGTTGTGTTGATGGGTGCTAACATGTTAACTTGTGTTTATTCTTGCCTTACCGTCATTCAAGGATGAATGATCCTAAGTGGGGAAGACTGGAACACCCAAGATCTTGGCCTTGCAAAAACTTTTGGTTTTTGAGTATGTTGTCCAAGATACGATTGCACAAGCCACTTGTACCCCTTGGATATGGGCTGTATCCACTGTTTTCTCACATCACGTACCTTGAGTAACCTATGTGGGTGGAATTTGTTATGCTATTTGAGTGACCCCTCCTCAATCGTACCTAAGAATACGAGCTGTACCTAGGTGAGTCGTATGGATTAAGATTTTAGTTTGGAGTGGACTATTTTTGTTACGAGTGGAGCATACGAGTTAGGGGTTAGTTGTACCCTTTGGATACAACTCAAGGGTGTATGGTGCTACCCTTAATAGTGTGTGTGACCTAGGAAAAGCCTAAGGTACAACTCAGGGTACCAGTCGTACCCTAGGGTACGGTTCCCTTAGTGAGTCGTATGGTGAGTCATACCCCTGGAGGGATTCATTTTCCAACTTTTAACTAAGGGCCTTGTGGTCATTTCCTACCCCCTAAACCCTAAGTCCCTTAACTATATAAGTGTATATGGCCTCCTTAAACATATTTTTGTGTATCTAACATCCTAAACTCCCTCTTAAATACTCTCAAAGTTTCTTAAAGCAAGATTGGAGGCTAGGGTTTAAAGAGTGCTCATCTATAAGACAAAGAAGAGTCAAGTTCTTGGTGGATCATCTTGTTTAAGGCATGTAACTCTTCCCCTTGTTAAATAACTCTAAAACCATGTACTTCACACTTGGATTAGTAAGTGTACATGGTGATTTTGAAATCAAATAAAAAAGGTTTTGTGCCTAATGATGAATAATGGTGATTCTTGCCTAGAATTGTGTTTATATATGTTAATGATGATGATTTGCACATGTGGATGCTTGTTGTATATGTTTTGACATGAGGGTCTTGAGTAACCCTAATCTTGATGATTTCTACCATGAGAATAACCTTGTTAAAGGTAAGATTATAAGGTGTTTGTGAAAATGTCTAAATAAATTGTCTAGTCACATATTGGTGATGTTTTGAACTAGGGCAATGGACCAATAAGCTTGAATGATAGATAAATGATATTGTGAAGGTATTGTGAGCCATGTATTGTATAATTAATGACCTTGTTGATAGATGGATATTAAGGGACTAGAGATCCTAAACACAAAATTGAGTTTGAATAATGTGTTGAACTGAAATGTGGTGAGAATATGGTTTAAGTTTGCTTATGAAATGTGAATAGTTGTATGGGTCTTGATGACCGTAAATTGAATTAATTCAAGGCATTTAGTCCAGTGAAATGATTAGTAGTTAAATGTTTGTGTGAAGGTCAAATATGTATCTATGACATTGGACTAGTGAACATGAATGAGATATGATAATAACTAAATGCTTATGAATGATTGGTAAATGGTTGATAAGAACGTTGTTAATCACATAATGAATTAGCTTATGACTTTAGCTGGTGTAATGGCCCTATAAGTTTGAATGGTTGATAATTAGTATAGTGATTATGTTGTTATCTATGTAATTAGTTGAATTGTGATCATGTTTTGATGGATAAGAAAGGGGTTTAGTTCCCTAAGCTTTAACTTGAAATTGTGAGCTGGACTAAAGTGTGGTATAGAAATGTTAATGAAGAATGATAGGTTTGTAGAGGTCTTGATGACTGTAAATAAACTTGCATCATGTTGTTAACTAAGGCCATGGGCCTATATATAATATTAATGGCTAATCTGGTCGGCAAAGACCATGTGGTTGTCTATGGTATTGATATCTAGCCTTAGTGGATAGAATTACCTAAATGGGTTCAAGCCCTTAAATGTAAAAATGAATTGTATGAATGTTAATGCATGAACCGATGGGTTAGGAGTTCAAATGTCGACTAATGATGGTAATGATATGATTCGTGTTTAATATTTCTCGTCTAATAACTTGTGGTTAAAGTCTATCATCTAAGGATGCGGTTAAAGTCCCTCATCTGATGGCTTATGGTTGGATTCCCTTACTTAAAGAGATCTCTTGAGGTTAAAATACCTCACCTTATAAATCAGTGTGGGAGCATATGGTTAGAGTTCCATGCCTAAGTGAATGTGTGAGCATGTGATTAGAGTTCCATTCTCTATTGAATGGAGGAGCAAATATGTATAAAAAAGGAGCATTCTGGTAAGAATGAGCATCTTGATAAGTGGTAAAAATGACTTCCCTGATCAATTCCTTCTAATGTCAAAAACATAGGACCTTTTTGTCAAGCATAAAGAGGCAAAGTCATGTTAGGGGGGGTCTGATAAGGCATTCTACTTTGCATCACCATGATCCTCATCTCAACAATTTGTTGTTTCAAACCAGCAATAACCACTGGGGTTATTTCTTTTCCAATAGAGGCACTAGGGTCCATTGCCACAAAAAAGGTAGCAACTTAGATTAAGTGTTTGTGATGATCAAACTAGGATCCATAGTTGAACGAGTCTTTTTGTTAGCCTAATTATGAACTGATGAGACTGTAGTTGCTTTCTTGACCTTAGACTTGTGAAATACTGACGTTCTGCCAGTAATTACTTAAAATTCATTTGCTTTAGTCTTTGTGAAGTGATCAAGTTTGATTACGAATACAAATCAGCCTCTCTTTAAAAGGAAACAAAACACTCAAAAGAAAAAATGTTAGTTCATGATCATAATAATTGACCAAAGTAATATATGAAACAAATGATATATATTTAGTTTGAAAAAACTAGTCCAGAATTTGAAGGATAGAACACTTTGGGAAAGTGATCGAATGATCAGAACTTTGATCATTTGACGAATTTTGAATTTAATGGAAAAATAACTTTCTGAACAAAATGAACTAAGTGATTTGAAGAAATCAGGTGTTTATGAACAAACAACCTAAATTTTTTATTTGAAAAGCTCTTTTAAAGACAACATAGTCTTTTCCTTAATAGAATATATGGATAGCTCTAAATATAATTAAGTACGAGAAAAAGTGAATTGTAAGAGAAACATAGTCAATGTGAATTGGATAATGACTGTTTTGCAGAGAAAAGATGATTTTTGCAATTTTTATGAATTCAAATGCCTTTGAAAAAGTTGTCAAACTTGATTTTTGAGAATAGAGTCGCCACTTTATTTATTTAGGAAAATCAAGAAAACCTTTGAAATTACTACGATGATCAAAAACAAAAAAAATCATTTATGTTTGAAAATTCTGAGTAAGTGGTTTCTATTAATACTCTTGGAAGATTGTTGAGGCACCAATAGTATCTGCTAACTTGTGGTTATCTGGGCTATTTAAAAATAACTTTGACTAACTTTGAGAAAAGTAGTTGATTTTCTTGAAAAAATTGATTAAGAAAATATTTTTTGAGGTTTATGCAAAGTCAACTTTTGAAAATTTAGTAGGGAATTTAACTAGGCCTTAGGAAATAGCTAGCAAATAAACATAAGAAAAAGGAAGTAAGGGGAAGGGATCGAGAGATTTAGACCCCTTAAGCCCAAATCAATGAAACCTATCCAAAACTATTTATTTGGGCTTTTGGCCCACCTGCACCTGTCCTAGACTATTCATTTGGGCTTTTGGCCCATTTTCTCCTGTCCTAAATCTTAGTAACTTCATCAATGAGTTTTGAGCCATTTTCTTCTCCCACCGATAGCATCTTCTTTCTCCGAAAATAATTAGACTCAAAAAGATGGGCCTCGTTGGCCCATTATGAAATGTAAAATGGAAAAGAATCCGTTTGGACCCCAAAGCATATTCACTTGAAAATAAAGAAAAATAAAGAAAATTAATACATGATCAACCAAAAATAAAGAAAATTAACGGAAACAAACTTTAAAGGTTCAGATGACATTTGATAAATAAATTTCAGTGAAACACAAACTAATTCTCACATATGACTTAATTACATACAAATCTATTACCAGATCTTTTTAAAACCAGAATTATATGGTATTCAAAAAATACATCTTCAATATAAAATAGGCAAGTCACAGATGAACGGGAAACTAAATATTCTATGAATTCAAAACTCATAACTATAACCTACGACAGACAAACCAACTGAAAAAAGGACTAATAATCAGTGACAATATAAATCTACTACAAGATTTCCATATAGATATCATACAATCTAAAACATAATAAGATAAAGAGGTAAAGCAATATATCAACATAGGATAGCTAAATTTTCCATCAAAGCATACGATCCGTCACACACCACTAATGAGATAAAAATCTATTACCAGATTTCCACATAATTTCAAAAAGCTAACCTAAGATTAAGGATGCAACTAAATGCTACTTTCTTCCCAAATTCATTACTTAGATGACATTTGAATATGAATCCAACATTATAATAACCCTTTAGGTCATTTCTTGTGATTCTATTTATTTTTTCCTTTAGAGCTTTTTCATAGCTTCCCTAAGTCATTTATGACTTGCTAGAACTGATAGTTTGGTTGTCGGGCAATCCATTTGGTTTTAACAATCATTTTCCTATTTAGAAGTCTTCACTAGTTCTAATAGCCACTGATTGAAAACTCCAGTAAAATAATATCAGATGTAAATTTTGATTGTGCCAACAACTTAATAATATCGATGTTAGGATGGATATACCTTTAGTTTAGGTGCCACTACACACGAACTCATTTCAACCTATTGGTTGAAAAGTTGATAAATTGGAAATTTGGGTGTGAGGCCCATATTTGGTCAAAACAACCTAAGATTGGAAATCCAACTTTGCCAACGTATTTGAAATATCAAAATCAGTGTGGTTATTTTTTTTTTGCTCATATTGAGTTCTGGATATATCTCGAGGCATTGGTCAAAACTTAATCTAAGTTTCAACTATTATCTGTTGTAACAAAGTTACCGCGATCGTGAGGGTTGTATTGCCATCAAGAATCGCGATTATGGCCCGTATGATTGTGATCGCTTGAACTGAGGTTCTAGGAAGGGGTATTTAAATGCCCTTTTTGGTTGATAATTGGCTATTTTTCTCTTGCCCTGGGTTCCATAAACACTTATAGGGTGTGTAGTCCCCAAATTGATTCTTGGGTGTTGATTGAGAGCTTGAATAACTTGCATATTCATGGTTAACATAAAATATAAGGTATACAAGCTTAGATGTGTATCAAAGTGTTAAATCATATTTATGTTGTTCAAAGTGAGTTTCAAACAAGTTTGTACCTAAAAGATTCATTTAGAGTTCAACCCAGAAAACTAGTGTTTCTAGCTTGAGCTAGGTGCTTGTCTAGTTGATTCCGGTGGATTGTATAGTGTTTAAGGTATTCCAAATGGTTTTTATGTGTAATTCTATGTGAAACAACTTGTTGATAATGCTCAAGGGTTAATTGGATCAAGCTAAGGGTCAAAACAATGAGTGAAAGATCAAAGTGAAATTAGCCTATGCTTAGCTCATGTTTCTAGTTCGTCGTGTTGGATGTTGTGTTGTTTTAAGATTTAAATTGTTGTTTTTAATGCTATCGGATTATTTATTAATTGATTATCATTATATATGAAGGATATACAAGCTTCAAATCAAGTGGAAACAACTCGAAGAGGCTCAAAATTGCTCAATAAAGGCACAATAGTAGATTGATGTACTTTTGGACCCTTGGAATTTTTTGGGCATGTATGGACTATAAGAGTGGCCAATGGATGCAGGAAATACACCACTATCTTTATAAGAGGTCCAAAATAGTAACCAACTGGTGCGTAGTTGTCGTAACCATGATTCTCTTACGACGCGGGCTCATTTCGATGCTCGCTTGCCTTAGAAAAATTCTAGACAACAAATTCCAGAGGCTTAGGGTGATTTGGAGGTGACTCCTTTCGTGTAGCGGCGATAAACCTATGGCGATGACCTACCCATTCCTGGGCTCAATAGCTGAAGGTTTTCTTGTCCAATACGGAATTGGCTTACTTTTATACTATAAATACATATTGTATCTCATTTTTACATATTTTTTAGCATATTTTTTTAGAGAAAAGGGCTTCTACAACTTCTTCATTAGGTTTTTATTATTTTTATTTAGTTCATTCATGTTTTTAGTCGTTAATTACTATTTTGTGATTACGATTACGACTATGCATGGCTAAATGCTCTTTTTCGGGGTTAAAGCCAAAGATATGATTACTTTTGTTTTGAATTAAGATCATTAATTTTCCTTATCAATATTTGTTGTGTGTTCATCTTTAATTTAACTATTTAAGGATTCACGACCCTTAGAATATATCAATTGTCTACCTTTTGATCTAGGGAGAGGGAATAGGAGATAATACATGGAGATGAACAAAGTATGGGTTTTATTCTTTCATAAAATAAAGAATTGAACTTAGAACCTAGGACAGGGATATACTTAGGAGCCTTACTTGATTCAAACATAGGATGACAACTTAAATAACCTAATTTGAATATTACACCCCCGCTCAATGATGTAATTGTAAGGTTCAACTTAGGTAAAGGATTAGAGGTTGGGAAACCATAATCATGCAATTCACCCTACGAATCTACAAACAAGATAAGCAAGTTAATGAATGAAATTCAAGACATAGTATGATTGTTGAAGTGTTTTAACCCTGGGTTTTCTCCTATTTCTTGTTAGAAGATCTGTACGTTCCGAATTGTTTACTTTACTTACAATTTCCAAACACTCCTTTGGTTAATATTGCACCAACTTAATCTAAATTATGAAGTAATATATAATCATTTCTTAATCATGTCTCTATGGGATCGATACTTGGCTTCTTGAAGGCAACTTTACTACTTGATAGACCACATACACTTGCGTATATGATGTAAAGTTTTTGGCGCCGTTGTCGGGGACTTGTATTTTGGCAATTGTTTATTTTGGTTTTACTTTTAGGTCCATTTGGTGTTTCTATGTTTGGTCTTGGTTTTGTTATTACAAGAAATAGGTTTTTAGGTTGATAAGCTAGCAAGGGATCGGGAATAGGTAGAACCAAGTTCTGAACCCAAGAAAGACTTTCACTAACACAGGAGAGAAGTAATCCTTCTCCCTAGAATTCCTCAAATTCAAGAAGTCCAAGAGTATACTGTTCCAATGGCTGAACAACAAGCAGCTAGAAGGACAGTTAGAGAAGTGACAGTCCCACTTCTGACAAACTTGACTTCCCCAATTCAAAGACCGGTAGCTAGGGGAATTTTGAGTTGAAACACAATATAGTGCAACTTCTTATTAGCAGTGGACAGTTTGTAGGACTTTCACACGAGGATACACCAGTCTACTTGCAAACTTTCATTGAGCTTACTGATATATTCACTCTAACTGGGGAGTCCATATTATGTGAGGCTGACACTATTTTCCCAGTCACTTTTGGGGGAAGCTAAAAGGTGGTTGAATGTGGAGCGGCCAATTCAATTACATCATGGAACGACTTAGCCAAAAAGTTCCTCACAAATTCTTTCCATTAGGAACTGTGAGACTTCACAATTAGATAGTGAGCTAAAAAAACAAGCCTAATAAAAACCTCTATCATTCTTGGGAATGCTTTAAGTCTCTTCTTCGGGATTGTTCACACCACCAACAGTCTAATGAGGTACTTTCTCATAGTTTTATAGAAGCTCTTGATCAGAATACGAAGATTTTTCTAGATTCAGCCGCAGGTGGTCAAGCACTGGAATTGACTTATGATGAGCTGTACACATTAATGAACTGCATTGCACAAGGAAATCCAGAGTGGCATTCAGATTCTAGAAGTGCCACAAAAAGAATTACGGGTGTATTGGAGGCAGACCAATTCACAGCCTTACCAGTACAGGTTTCTGCCTTTTAAATCTAATCAACATTTAGTTCAGCAGTATGAAGTTTAGAGCAGCACAACCTGTAGCCACAGTCAATGCCGTCCAACAAGTCGTAGGTTGGTGTGAGGTATGCAGAAATAATGGTCATGCAGTGGCCATATGTGCTTCAAATCCGAAATCTGTGATGTATGTAGGTAATGCTCAAAGGCCAAATTATAGTAATGCCTACAACATAAAGTGGAAGACTCAACCCCCAAATCAGCCATGGAATGCCCCATAGCTACAAGACCAACTAAATTAGTCAAAAGCAAACGAGAAGAGATAATGTAACAGATCTTAGCTAATCAGACACTGTTTGCTGCATACTTGAAAAATTTTCAAGTGGCCACAAGAATTTTAGAGTTGCACGTGGAGAAAAATCAGCAATCATTAAATACTAGACCACAAGGTGGGTTTCCAGCAGATACAGAAAATCCAAAGCAGGTTATGACAATCACCTTAAGAAGTGGTAAAAAACTTTAAGGAGAACCTCCCAAGTCAACAAAGGAGGTAGATACTGATATGGTGACCCAATAGGTAAATGAAAAAGTTGCTGAAAATTCAAGGAAGTCTTAGTACTTGAAAGAAAAAGTTGCTACCGAAGAATGGAACAAGATGCCGACAATACCCTTCCCTCAGAAGTATATTAAAGGGAAGGAGGATGCCTTGTTCAGAAAGTTCTTTAATATATTCAGAGGACTTTATATTAACTTACCTTTGTTAGATCTTTTGCAGGGTATACCCAAGTACACAAAGTACTTTAGGGATGTGGTTGATAATAAGGTGAAATTGCAGGACGTGGGAGCAATAACACTCATTGAAGAGTGTAGCATTATGATGACACAGAAAATCCCTAAGAATGTCATAAAAATTTGTCATCTCTAGTTCTATTAAATCTTTTAAAGTTACCTTATAAAGGACTATTATAGGGAACTTCTTGCGTAGTCATCTAGTAATAACTGACTCACCAACGAGGGTGGAAACTAAAAGGGATTAGAAAGTCTATTAGGAGTTACCCTAAAATTCATGAAATCAGTGGGGCTACAAAGGAGATATTTGACCTCTTATATCTAACAATACATAAGCATCAAATTAAAAGAAACAAAGATTACCATTGACCATATCTAGAGAGCTCTACCTCTCCTGGTAGGTGTAAAAAACATAAAATCAATTTTAACACTGACCGCTATTGGTACTGGATGATGCCCCTGCTGCAGAGTTGGGTGGTGTAGGAGAGCATCTCTATTTCCCTACTTAGTAAATGGGAACTCCTAGAGCCTATTGCCTAGATTACGCAACCATACCAACCATCTCTACCCAACATGCACTCACCCAAATGGTTTTTACCATATTTTTTGCCCATTGGGTTAGTTCATCCCCTAAAAATGAGACCCTAAGGTCTTGTATCTAGTGCTCTACCCCACTATGCTTGCTTAGTCCTGGTGTAGGTGATAATGAATTAATATGAAATTGAGAATAATTTCCCCCTTCTAACTTATGCTGACCATACTCAATTTGCCCGGTCTAGCATTTTTGGTCTATTTTTTCTACTCTTTTAATTTTTCAGCCTTAAACTCCTAAGCATGGGTCATCAATCGAGTAATATCCATGTCCCTAATCATCATGGAAGTCCTACATTCCTTGACCACCAAGTCATATACCCCATTGACTAACTTACTCATGTTAGCCCTAGAATCCAGCAACAACTCTGGTGCATACTTAGAAAGATATGTTAACTTCAAGTAATATTCTTTCATCGACATTGATCCCTACATAAGGTTCATAAACTCCTCAACCTTATCCTCCCCCATATCATGAAGAAAAACCTGTCCAAAAAAGCTATTTGAAATACATTCCAACATATTGAAGTTGCATTCTCACCCTTGCCTTTCTTCCATATGATAACCCAGTCATAAGCAATATCTTTCAGTTGGTAAGATGCCAAATCCACACATTTGTATTCTATGATATGTATAATCTAAGTGATTTTTGTCACCTCATCAATGAAAAGTTGTGGATCCTCATTCACATTTGAACCAAAGAACTTTGGTGGGTTCATCCTCATAAAGTCTCAAACTTTGGATGTGGCTAAATTACTATTTTGATGAATGGATATTGTTGTTGGCTAATTTCCTTGAGCATTCACAGCCTGATCTATCACCTAACATGCAGCTCAAAACTCAACATGGGAGAAAGTTTTACTCAGGATCTGCATGTGGTGGTTGGCCTGGTTGGTCCCCATTTCTATGGATGTAAGCTCTTCGAAAAGGCATTCTCTATCATGTGAAAGAACGAGTTAGAGAAGATAAACATAACTTTAGAGAATGATAAATATAATGAAAGAAAAGATAGTTCCTAATACATTCCGTAGCCTCTCGCTCATAAGTGTGGCGTGCTTCACACCCATGATCAAGACTCTATGTAACATGGCTTGTCAAACTCTCTAGAACTCTTAAAACCTTAGGCTCTAAATTTTTAATGCCCCTGAATTACCCTTTAGACGTCAAATGGTGCTTAGGAAAATGTGTAGCCCAAATCTAACCCATGATATCTCTTCAACACTAAACCATGATAAATATACTTAAAAAATAAGTGGCAATTAGAATCTATGTTAAAAGGGGTGAACTATGATAAATATATTCAAAAAATGAGTGGAAACTAGAATTAATAATTTGGGTTCAAAGGGATGAGCAATCACACAAATAATTATAAACTAACCATCATATTAATCTCATAAAAAATTAAAACAACAACTGACAAGCCTTGATAAGTCTCTAAACATACTAAAGAGCTACTAGGCCATACCCTAACTAACTTAAAGGAAAAAAAAATAATGTCTAAACTTAATAATAGCTGAACATCTAAAATTAATCATAGACTTGGCCCTCAGAATATGAGGACTCACCAACTGATGAGATGTAGGAGGTGGTGATCGTGGTTAATTGTAGCGCTAAGGACGAACACCAGAACCTACATTATCAAATAATTTTGCCACATAGAAATATATATGGTCAGGAATGTATTGAGGATATGAGGGTAAATGAAGTAAGTAAAAATTAATACAAATCATAATCATAAAACATGCATGCCAAGTGTGTACAGACTCACCATGGCCATGAATAAACTGAGATACGATAAAACATAAATCGCCAAGCATGAAACTAGTAAAATTAATGAGTCCTTACCCTTAGTTATTGAAATCATATTCTCTATGGGAGATTCTTATAATGACATAAACCATGTGAGCAACATGGAGTCCACCATTTGAACCAAGTTGAGAAGGGTTGCTCCAGACTATGTCATCAATATAAAACCTGAACTGAAATGATAACTAAATTGAGTCCATTTAGGCAAGGGAGACACTCTCTAGCGAGGATCCCTTTAACCTATGGTGACACATAGTTTCTAGGAATTTGGGTGCACTAAACCTACATTACCAGTGCTAAATACTACTTCAAAATATACTAGTTCTCATATTATATGAAATTCACCTTAAAGTAAGTATATAGGTTTTTAAGTCTGAAAATCAATTATGATTCTATTACTAAATCATGCTCATGAATAAATATATAAATTTCATATCATGTATGAGATCATAAGATCAAAACTAAAATCGTAATCATGATGTGATAGACTGTAATCTAAAATAGCAAGTCTAAATTTCTCGTAAAATGAATAAATCTTGCTAAAATCTTGTACATGTAATAACTCATGGAATTTCATGTCAAAATGCTAAAACTCAATTCATAATATCAATTACATGTGTAAAAACCCGAGAAAATATTAATTCTGATACAAAACAATATTTAAATCATAAGAAAACATTATAATTTCATACGCATGGAAAGTGGGTATGAACCCTAATCATTAAATCCATAAAATTCATGTAAAAACTAAGCTTTTGGGGACAAGGATGAAAGAAAATCCTTGTTCAAATGCCACACGCCTGAACTTAGAAAATTTTATGATTGAAACATGAGTGTTGAGCCCTTAATATGGGAATTTTGGGGAGAAACCCTTCGTTATGTGTTCTTGAGAATTTTCAAGGAGAGAAACCTATGTATTTTGATTTATGGGGTAGGGAAAGTCATTTATTATTAGTTGTAGGATCAATTAGTACATAAAAGACCAAATTAACCTAAAAAACTAAAGGAAAATAGGATTTTGGCATAGTGGCGACCACTAGCATGACATTTCCTTATCGCGCCAAGCTAGTGGTGTGACACGTCCTTAATGTAGAAACCATCAGGAGTGGCATTCCCTTATCATACCAGGCCACTGGTTTTGCATTAGGGTGAGCTTTTCCTCTGTGGTATAGCTTAACCATAGATCCTTACTATTTTAGAGTTTTGTTAGGCCCCAAAACTCATTTCAAAAATTCTAAAGCACTTTCTAATAGTCCCATTAACATTCCTCATCATCATTCTACCTTAAAATCATTTTAAAACACATATGGGCAATCAAAATAACTTTTTTGAACTTATGGGGAATAAAACAGTGTCTTATACTCCATAAACAATAGGTTAGCAGAAGGTAATTGGTCTATTTTTTGGGGGAACGAGGAGGTAAGGCTACATAGTTATTAGGTGTCCATAGTGGGGAAATTGGTGACATAGGGCTTGGTGATGAGAATAATATGATGCATATTGTCTTTTGAATATTTATATTATGTTTATATGTAATCCAGTTTAGGTCATTCAATGAGGCTTACCCGTATTTGTGGTTTGTATTGATACCACTCTTGCTATACTCTTTTGCAAGAATCAATGTTGGTTTTATAATTGTTGGGATTAGTGATTATACATAAACTCCCACTGCTCTTGCTTATTGTAGAAGTTGTCTCCTGTCCTATTTTTCTTTTAGAGGCTCTTGTACTTGTTTAGACTAGATCCTAAGGTAGTTCTATTTCCATAATTATTTGTAAAAGTTTCTAAAATAATAATGGTTTTTTGATTAATTAAGGATGTCCTCTTGACTTCCTATAGGGGTGGTGAGGGGTTCTCCTATTTAGGTGGATTCCAATAGGATCCCTAGTAATCTGATAAATTGGGTCATAACCCAAGGGCAACACAGTAGTAGATGCTACTGTGGATCACAAAATAAATAGGCTGGGAAGGTGTTATGCCTTGGATGATCTAAATTGAAGGGTTCCTAGAAAAGAACAAAATCCAAAGAAGAATATTTTTGATACTGAAACCACATGATTTTGGAAGAAAATACAACCTAAGGACTATTTGGTCAAAGAGAAGCTAAAGAAAACACCAACCCACATATCCATTATATCCCTGCTTATGAGTTCCGAAGCCTATAGAAATGCTTTGATGGAAGTTTTCAGTGGAGTTAGCATACTAGAAGAGACAATAAGCAAAACTTTGGTTGCAGTAATCAAATGTATGGTGGAAGAAAATAAGACCTCATTCCATAATAATGAGCTGCCACCAAAAGGGGTTGGACAAAATAAAGTACTTCATAGTGCAATCATACACTGTAACAAAATCGTGACCAGTGTTCTGATCGATAGTGGTTTTGTTGAAATATTTGTCCATTCGACACTTTAAAGGATTTGAATGTGAATATATGAGAGATAAGGGAAAAATAGGTGAAGGTCAGAGCTTTCGATAGATCACAAAAAGATGTTAATTGGAAAAATACATCAAACGTTGCAATTAGGGCCAACTAAATTCCTATCTTATTTCAAGTAATGGATGTATCATCTAGTTACAACTTGTTTCTTAAGAGGATATGGCCTATATATAAAGATAAGTTCCCTTCCTTCTCCACTAGTGTGTGAAGTTTGAGTTAGATCACATGTAAGTTACCATTAATGAGACCTCAATCAGCCTATCTATTCTTTTAATTCTGTTCTATTCATTAAAGAGTTATATAGAGATACTTTTCATACTCTAGAGATCATACAAGCTATAACGATTGTTGAGAAAGTAGAGGTTGATGTAAAATTGTTGACTACAGTAAAAAAATATTTGCGTTAGAGATGTTGAAATTTTGATATCATACTAAGACAAAAATAGGGATAAAAGCCAATTGTATAATTGAGCCACTATAAAGATCTTAACAAGGCTAGTCCAAAAGATGATTTTCCTTTTTGAAACAATCACGTAGTCATTGATAATTGTGCAAACATGAGTTATAGTCATTTGTCACTTGGTTTGAAGGATATCATCATATCTTGATAAATGAAGATAATTCTAACAAAATAGCCTTTTGTCACTCTGTGGGGAGTATATGGCTATAGGGTGATGCCATCTTAACTCAAAAATGTCGACACTATTTATATGAGGGCCACGATTATCCTTTTCTATGATATGAATACAATGAGATTGAGGTATACGTGGATGATGCCATCATTAAGACCAAGAGGCATTCGAATTACCTAGATGATTTACAAAATTTCCTTAAAAGGTTGCAAAGATATAACATAATGTTGGATCCTGCTAAATGCACTTTTGGAGTTCCCATGGGATAATTATTGGTGTTTATTGTTAGCAGGAGAGATATAGAGTTGAACCCATCCAAGATAAAGGCAATATAGGACTTACCACCCCCTAAGACAAATAAAGACATAATGAGATTCTTAGAAAGGCTCAATTACAAAAGTCAGTTCATAGCTCAGTCCATGATAATCTATGAACCCATATTCATGTTACTAAAGAAATATGCTGCCATAGGATGGAAGAATGAATACCAAAAGGCTCTTGAAAGAATCAAGGAATACTTTTCCATCCCACTAGTATTGGTTCCACCAGAGTTCGGGAATCCATTACCATTGTACTCATAATTATGGATGCTGCATTTGGATGTGTGTTGGGAAAGAATGTTAAGACAGAAAAGGAGTAAGACGTTTACTACCTGAGCAGGAATTTCTCATCATATGTAGCAAGATATACATTGTTAGAACAAACTTGTTGAAATTGACTTGGGTTGATCAAAAGTTGAGGCACTACCTGTCTGCATACACCACATACTTGATTTCAAGAATAGATATATTCAAGTGCATCTTGTAGAAACCAATGCATACTAGAGAATTGGCAAAATAGTTGATTTTGTTAAGCGAGTTTGATATTTTGTATGTGACATAAAAAGCTGTTAAAGAACAAGATTTGGATAATCATGTAATACCCAAAAACTTTTTGCTCTATATCTACCACTAGATAGGACATTGAATAAGATTCCCAACACCACAGTCACTCCTTAATCCATTAGCATGGAAAAATGTTATGGAAATTTTCTTATGGGACTGTCAGCAGCTAGTAATAATGACACAGGTAACAACCCGTTGTTATACACAATGATTCATTGTATGGAGTCATTGACACAACAGTGAGGAATCCTAAATTTCATCCCAGTGATAATGACTTTATCTTATATCTTATTATCAGTGACAATGATTCGCTAGGAGGAACTCACTGTCATAATAGAGGGATATTAGCCTCCGAATTCTATGTTTTAATAATAATAAACTTTCAAGTGGATCTTTGCAGGACATTAAAGACAAATGGTAAAGGAAAACCAACTCCAAGAATGGAAGGACATCAACTTACGATCCGCGACATCAAAGAAAATGAGGACAAATAGAAGAAGAATATTAGTCCCATAAATCTCGATAAATCAAATAATTCATGAAGAATTTCTGGCCCAAAAGTCTCAACAAATCAGATCAATAACGACTAAAAAAGGAAGACAATATCACAAGCACATTTGGAAAATAATCAATCCATACAAGAACAAAAGGGAAAATAGATCATGGACATATCTGATATGGACGTGATCCAAAGACGTATATCAACATATCTGATATGGACATATCAAACAACTACATTCCTTAATCAAAGAATCAATTTAAATCCTTGATTGAGAAGAAATCTCTTGGCTTTCCTTACGAAGAGTAACAATTGAAGACAATAAAATATGAAGACTGAAGACAGACACAAGTTATTCAACTTTAAGAAGTAAATCTGAAGTGTCTCAATCTTAGTCTCACAAGGATTTGTAACTTTTAGTTTACAATTTTTATGCAAAGAGTAAGATTGAGTCAACTTTGTAACATTAGCTGAAGTTGTCTCACAAAATCTGAAAAGAAAAATATGTCTTCAGAACTTATTTTATATCATTGTACTCAAGCCCAACATTGAACGATCTAAGGAAATTTTGAAACCCAAGGGGCTAGAAGTAGGCACCATATTGGTGTTCCGAACTAAGATAAATCTCCGTGTTATTACTTTATGTTCTGTTATTTATTTGCTTAATTGTTTAAATTCTAATCTGTTTAGCAAAGTGCACTGATCTGCAGGTAAGTGAATTGTGAGGAGTCACCCCCTCTTAAATTTGAATTGGTATCAGATAAGGTCTCACCAACAGTATTGCTTAACTGCAAGTGAGTAAATATAAAATGGCAAGTTATCAAATCCCCGATGCTCTTCTTCAAGATGGTCACTCCTCTACACGATCACCATACGTTAATGGATAACATTACTCCTATTGGAAAAATAGGTTTAGAATCTTTGTCCAATCAAATGACTTCAAAGCATGGTTGTTATCAAAAAGGGTCCACAGCCGATTTGGAGACTTAAAGAGAAGTCTAAGGACAAAGACAAAGAGTCTAGCAGTTTTGACATTGAAAATCTTAAAAGCTTTGAGGTCACCAAAGAATTACAAAAGGTAATCTAACCTAATGCATGTGCTATAAGTTTACTTTCGTGTGCAGTTAGTGGGGAAGAGTACGACAAAATATCAAATTGTAAAATCACAAAAAAAATGTGGGACAAACGAGAGGTAACCTATGAAGGAACTACCAAAGTCAAGAAGTCAAAAATTTCTGCCCTAGTCAATAAACATGAGTTGTTAAAAATGGAGGAGAATGAAGACATTGAGACAATGTTTGCCAGATTCAGTAAGATCGTATAAGAACTGAAATCACTAGGGATGATTTATCCACACAACCTGCACATCCAGAAGCTGGTCCAAAGTCTTCCAAAGATTTGGGAAACCAAGGCTGCTATTTGAGAAGACGAAGATCTTCACAATATGACATATGATAAACTACGAGGTTACCTTATAGCATATGAAAAACATTATATTAACAGGTACTACAAGGAGGATTAAAAGAAACCAATAACCTCCAATGCTGCTCCAACCGAGGAAGTGGATATTTTTGAAGATGCTGATAGTGAAGAAATGACCCTTATTAACCATGGAGTAAGGCAGATCATGAGACAGAGATAGCAAATATCCCAAGCAGTTAAAAATAATGACTTCACTAGAAACGATAATCACTGCTATCACTATGGAAGGCTTGGCCACTTCAAACAAAACTGTCCATAATTAAGAAGAAAAATATCCAAGAAAAATCAAAATTTTAGAGCCTAGAGTGATGAGGATGAAATCAGAGAAGAAATAGAAGCCGCTAATATATGTTTCATGGCAACAGGTGAATGTAGCGAGGAACATGTCCACGAAAACCATAAAAATAAAAATATGGGATCCTAATAGCGGATGTTCCAAATGCATAACCAGAAAGCAAGAAATATCCTCTGCTCTAAAAAATGCAAGTGAAGGATCAACCACATTCAGTGACAATGCCAGAGATAATGTCACCAGAGTTGACTCACGGTGTAATTACTGGTTCGAAATCTCCCTCAAACAAAAAATGGTTCATCAAACATGACAATATTAGTATCTATAACATTGGTATCTATCTCTTTGGTGAACACCAAAAAAATGGGAAAGAGAACATGTAGAGAGAATCTAGAGATGAGGCTCACAAGATGAGTCAACTATACCTTCTTTAGAGTTGACTTCTATGTTTGATTTGATAAGACTGAAATGAATACAGATATATAGCTCAAGGCTATTCCCTCCAAGAATGTACTAACTTCAATGAAATCATTGTGCCTAGGACAAGTTCAGAATCTATATAAATTATCATTATTAGTTGTTTCCCTCAAATGTTTTTAAAATTGCTAAAGCACTCCACTGTCTCAAGAGAGATCCAAAGGCTTGGCATGAGAAATTCAGCACTTCTCTATTTTTTTTTAAAAAAGAGTGGGGGGTGGGGTGGGGAATTTTGATACAATTCTAAGTCAAAAAAATATTTTGGGATTTCTTATTGTACATGTTTAAATATTATTCCAGATAATTCGAACATCTTCATGTGAGAATTTTGCTATTCTGATGAAAGTTTTGTCACATGAGTGATGCCCCAAGCTCATTACTCAGCAAGGAGCAAACTTTAGTTGACGCGCCAACAACTGGAGTAGTATAAACAACCTTTGGGAATTGTTGAACTTAAATTCTATGAATCATTCATCAACTACTTGATTTTATCTTTTAAGTCTGTTCCTAGCATGTGTGACAATACTGGTGCTGTTAGTCTATCTAAATGTTATGTGCATCTAGGGAAAAACATATATCCATTAAGCATCATTTTATTCATAATCATGGAGAAAATAGGTATTTTTTTTGTTGACTCCGTGAAAAGCTGCGGGTAGATGTTTTTTTTAAAACCATTGATAAAAGAAAGATCTTGTTTTATAGAAAAAAGAATGTGGCATTAATGATTTATGAGTCATATTTTTGGACACAAATCTTTTTACTTAATCCAATTTTATTTTTACCATTGCTAGAAGAAAGATTTTATTTTCTCAGAAAAAGATTTGGCATTAATGATTTATGAGTCATATTATTGGACACAAATCTTTTTACTTAGTCCAATTTTACCTATTTTACCATAGAGGAGTCTTTTCAAAAGGGAAGTCATTATTAACTTCATTGTTTCCCATGCCTCCCCCACCTTCGTTTTATCTTCCCCATGCATTGTCATCTCCATCAGTCTCCTTTCTCTTCATACCCCTTTAATTTCCTCCTTCCTATCCCTTCTGAACAGTCGCCCTCACTCTTTTTCTTCTAAGTTCTCTTAATCGGCTCTTATATTCCCTCTCTCATCCTTTAAATTTCATATCTTTTTTGTCATGTGATAAAGAATTGCTCCATGGCTAATATATCTAGAATCTCTCTCGATGATCCTATTCTTCTTTCTGAGTCATTCGATGAATTCTTATCTCAGTCCACTCTCTTCAAGAGATGACGACCCCCTTCTAGCTCCGTATCCTCCATAAAAAAACCTCATCTAAAACCTTTTAACTCCCTTCCTTTAGAATAAGTGCACCAATTCTTGAAAAACTCTCACAAAGAGAAATTCCACTCAAAAAATCTCTTCATCGTACCCAATTGCATCATCAATCTAAGTCTACTAAAAGATGCCTGTTACAATGTTAGTCACTTTTTTAAATTTCAAGATTTGCCCTTTTTTTTTGCCTCTGTGGACTTCTATTTTATGAAGATCCTGTCCATATGTTTTACACTAATTTGCTTCTTTAACCAGACAGTGGTGAATTTGACATTCTTATTTTAGGCACAAGCATTGTCTTGAATAACTTCTTGTTTGAAAATGTTTTCGGTACTAAGTTTTCCAATGTGGTTCCTTTTATGAAAAATAATCGGCCGGAGGACTTCAAAGTGGGTTTTGAGGAAGCCAAGAAATTTATGTCTGACCCTCACTCTATTTCAACCAACTTTTGTCCCTTGTCTTTACGTTTCAATTTTTATATAATGGCCTATATTATTGCTACCACTCTGATTCTGCAGAAAGGATCTCTAAGCAACACCACTTGTCGTGATGTCTTTATATTGTATTGTCTAGTAAAAAGGATTAAAATCTATTAGGCAACCTAGATATGAGAGTACATGCTTGAGAGTGAAAGGGAAGTCCATGCCTCTACCAGTTTGCCATACGAGTTTCTCATTATCCGAATCCCTCTGTTCTACTCCATCAATCTCTCTGCTTATCCTCCTATTGAAGTTGCTATAACTTATAATTCAAGAACGTTTAGCAGCATAGGATATGTCCTGGTGGAAGATGAATGGTGCAAGAAAGACTCTGCCTGTGCTAAGGCTGAACCTCCAAAGGTAAGTAAATCTACTTCTAAGCCCTCTACCTCTTTGTTGAAGGAACTCAAAGAACTCAAGCAACGGTTGACAACCATTGAGAAAGGTGTCATACAACTCCAAGAGTTGACTACTAAACTCCTGGACCTTAGGAAAAGTCAAGATCTGACATAAGTATGGTTCGGCTGGCACTAGATGGGCTCAAATCAGAAGGAGTCAAGCTATTCTCTCGAGTTCTCCCTCACATGGAATCTTTAAAATCCTAAGTCTCTTCCTTGAATAATGATATGGCTATATCTGTTCAAACCTCCTACTCCTCTTTTGTCAAAAAGGTTGAAAAATCCCATGACAAGTTCTGTCATAACATGCATAATACCCTAACATACTTGTTGGAAAAATGGTGAATTATGAACATTTATTCAAAAAGGGTTTCCATTCCCTTATGTTGGTGGGTTGTAAAATAATCTTTATTACACTATTTGACATATTTTTGCTCTACCTAGTTACTAAATTATGACTATCTATGTTTGTCTATTATATCTCATGTGATGTTATGTCTATGTGTTTTGTTTTTCGCTGCTATTCTTTTTTATTATGCAAAAAGGGAGAAAGACAGGAATATCAAGAACATCAAGAAATCAGGAAGCACCCATCAGTCAGGAGGAACAAAAATAAGTCCATAGTCAAATTTAGACACATAAAGGTCAACTGATGCCCAAGAAACTTGGGACAACAAAAATGCTCGAAAGTCAGGGGTAACAAGTCAACTTTTGATACACAAAGGCCGACTAATACCCATAAAACCTGGGACAACAAAGATGCTTACAAGTCAGGGTGAGCAAGCTGACTGACAGGGAAGTCAACTGATGTTTACTCTTGTTGGTCATTATAAAAAGAGAGAGATTGTTAGCCTCCAAAGTCTACTTTTTAATAATGAAAAACTAACAAGGGGATCTTTGCAGGGCATTGAAGACTACTGATAAAGGAAAACTGACTCCTTGAATGGAAGGACATCAACTTAAGATTTATAGTATCAAATAAAATGAGGACAAACGAAAGGAGATCTAGTCTCATTAGTCTCGAAAAATCAAATCAGTCACGGAGAATATCTGGCCAAAACTCTCAACCAATTAGATCAATAACAACTAAAGAAAAGAAAGAAAAAATCACAAGCACATTTGGAAAACATCAATCCATACAAGACCGAAAGGGAAAATAAATCACGAACATATCTAATATAGACGTGATCCAAATCCGTAGATAGACATATCTGATATGGACATATCAAACAAATACATTTCTTAATTCAGGAATTAATTTAAATCCTAGATTGAAAGAAAATCTCTTGGGTTTCCTTATGAAGAGTAGTAGCCGAAGACTATAAAAGATGAAGACTGAAGATAGACACGGGTTACATAACTCCAAGAAGAAAATTCAAAGTGTTACAATCTTAGTCTCACAATTCTTTGTAACTTTTAGATTACAACTGTTATATAAAAAGTAGGATCAAGTCAACTTTGTAACATTAACTGAAACTATGTCACAAGATTTGAAGAACAAAATAATTCTTCAATTTTTTTTCTATAATTGTACTAGATCCCGACATTGAATGATCTAAGAAAACTTTAAAACCCAAGAGTACTGGAAGTAGATACCACATTGGTGTTCTGAACCAGGATAAATCTCTGTGTTATTACTTTGCATTCTGTTATTTATTTACTTAATTGTTTTAAATATAATATTTTTGTGAAGTGAACTGATCTGCAGGTGAGTCAACTGTGAGGAGTCAATAGTCGACTCACAAAAAAATTTCAATCCACCCCTCTCTTTTGAATTTTAAAGAATACTTAAGATTTCAGTCCCTGACCATGATTCTTCATGATGACAAGTTGTCAAATGTAACGAGTTGTTATTAGGACCCATTATTATAACACTAAAGGATCAGGTCCTTGAGCCTCAGATCAGGACTCTAAGCCATGACTTATGACCAGTGATAATGAGTCGTAGCCTGAGTCATTACGACTGTATCCCAAAAATTCCTAAACAAATTAAAAAGTGATTTTAGGTCCATTTCCATTCTTTTAACCCCAAATCAATATCATTTAGGCATTCCAAGACTAGTTATTAGAGGTTAATGTTACCGTAACACCTCATAAACTCAGAATCATTTGACACTTTGCACAAAGGGAAATTTTCTCTTCTACAACATCAAGTTAGGGTTCCTCAATCTCAAGACCAAATTCCAAGAAGTTCTTCCAAAAATATTCCTCCAGGTATGTGGGATTTTATCAATGGGCTCCTTCAACCAATTTAGTCCCAAAAATTTCTCAAATTTTCAAGTTTAATTCCTCTCAAAGTTTTGGGTTCTAGGTCAAATATGAGTTTTTTCTTAATTTCTTCAGTTGTTGTAATTGAACCATGAGTTCATGTTTTCCTATATGAGTAACATCTTCTCATGCCCAGAATTATAATTTCCTTTTTTTATTTGATAAATAATTGTGTTTTGGATTGAAGTATGAAAAATTCCTATTATGATCAACTTTAATATTGTCTTGTTCAGTTGTATTAGTCAGAGTTGATGGGTTATGAACAACCGATACCTAGGGATTCATACATATATCAATTTACATGTTTTAAGCATTTCAAATCATGCTTATGTGGTTATTTTTAGAATATAATCATGCTGAGCATATAGCAATTATTAGTGTTATTTTAATTGGGAGTAGTAATTAGCACCAAGTGAACGCAGGGAGGAAGGCGCACCCACCAGTTGAGGATTAAGACCATTAATAGAAGTACCTAAGTTCTAGAACTACGACCCCCCATAGGTTATAGAAGGTCACCCTCTAGTTGAGGACTAACACCCTTGTCCTTTAGGACATGAATTTAGTAGACCCACACCAGCCAATGTTGATACCCTTGATTAGGTATTGACACCCTTCCAACTGGGGTTACAGGTTGGACCTCGATTTGCTCAGATTGGGGTATGTCAATTATTTTCATGCTTCAGTTTATGTTTCCTTGACCAAGTATTAAGTTATTTAGTTATTTAGTTTTATCTAGTACATGTTTATGATTTGCCTTGCATTCAATTTTCATGTTCATGAATCCATGTTTATCTTATACTAGTTTGTTTTCCCATCTCACATACTCAGTACATTCAAAGTACTGATCACATACTTTTCTGTACTATATTATCTCATACTATAGGTTTGGACGCTCAGTACTTAGATCTATCTTAACACGTTCCCATACCACTCAACAACAGTTATTGGTGAGTCCTAATCATGTGAGGACTATCTATTAGTTATTTATTTTTTTTTATTCAATTGGAGTTAGTTTGGGGCTTGTACTAACAACTCATTATGATTAGAGGCTTTTAGATAGATATTTAGATTTTCAATATGCTGGTTGTCAGATAGTTTTATTTCTAGTGTTAGTTGACATTCAATATTACATACACCTATTTCTATTAGTTACTTGTATTTAGCTTCTACCTAGTATTGCATTACTTATTTTCAGTATTCTTAGTGATATGCCAGGACATGGGTTAGCTTGGGGTCACTTGTGACTCTAAGCACCGTGGTATGACTAGGGGGATGTCTTGGGTCATGAAAAACTTTATATCAAAGCAGCAGGTTTAAAGTATCCTAGGGTGTCAGAAAGCTGCGTTAAGTAGAGTCTTGTTAGTGAGTGAAGCATGCCACACTTTTGAGCAAAAGGATACAAAATGTTATAGAAAAGTCTCACTTTTTCATGGTTCATGTCATGAGATAAAGTTTGAACTCTATTAAAATTCTTATTCTAACTCGTCCTATATCCATTTAAAGAAAATGCCTCCAAAAGAACTAATGGAAGGAGAAATAAAAATCAACAAACACCACCGCCTGTTACCAAAAACTATTTGAATGAGCATGTTTCTCATGATGACTTTAGGGATGCTTTCATATCATTATCCCAATATATGACCACTCAAAATAACTTTCAGGCTATTTTCTTATCCAACCCAGTAATAAATACAACAACAACTAGAATTTGAGACTTCACTTGAATGAATCCTCCAATATTCTTTGGGTCTAAATTGAAGAGGATACATAAGAATTCTTAGATAGTGTTTAGAAAGTGACTGAGATCATGGGTGTCACTTTAAGTGAAAGAGCTTATTTGGCAACCTACTAATTGTAAGAAGTGGGTCACACTTAGTTTAAGCAGTGAAAGAAAGGTAAGAGGTGTGGATGTAGGGCTAATAGAGTGGCATGAGTTTGTTGCTACATTTATAGATAGGTTCTTCCTACTTGAGTTGAGGAAAGCCAAAGTACAGTAGTTTGTCAACTTAAAGTAGGGAAGTGTAAGTGTTCAAGAGAATTCACTTAAGTTTATGTTGTTAGCGAGGTATGCTCTGACTATGGTGGCTAATTCTTGGGCCCAAATGAGTAAGTTTGTTGTTGATGTTTCTGAGGATGCAGTCAAGAGGTGTAGGGCAATAGATAGACATCTCCATATTAATAATCCATACTTAACATATTGAGAAGGATAAGATCAAGGATAATGAAAGGGAGAATAAGAGCACTAGGACTAGTAGTTTTAATTTCTCTCAATAGAGGTCAGATAGTGGGAACCATTTTTAGTTTCACCAGAAATCTTTAGCTCCAGCCATATCTTTTGCTATTGCTCTAGAGACCAAGTTCTGGCAGGATACTCGTGATAGAGTGTTAGGCTCTAAGTCCTAAGGTAGTATGAATAGTGCTTGCACCAACCTAGTATGTAAGAAATATGGTAGGAACTATAAGGGTGAGTTCACGGCAAGTAGTGATTCTTGTTTTGGATGTGTAAAGTCAGGCCACCGAGTGAGTTATTGCCCAGAGACTGCATAGAGTGCTAAAGATATTTGTCAGTAGAGCTAAACTAACTCTTCAGCGATTCCAATAGGTTATGCGATAGTAGGGTGCCACCTCTAGTACAACTGGTAGAAAACATTAAAGTAGGTTCTATGCCCTTCAATCTCAATAAGGTCAGAAGGGTTCTACTGATGTGGCTGCTGGTTACAAGTTTTCACCTTTATGTTTATGCATTGTAAGACCCTGGAGCCACATTTTCCTTCGTGACTCCCTATATTGTAGTAGATTTTAGTGTTAGCCCCGAAATCCTTGAAAAACCCTTTTCAGTTTCTACTCTAGTTGGTAGTTCAATCATAGCCAGACGGGTATATAGAAACTTCCTAGTCACTATATCTTAAACACTCACCTCAGTTGATCTTGTAGAGTTAAACATGACTAATTTTAATGTTATCCTTGGCATGGATTGGTTCCATTCTTGCTATGCCTCAGTCGATTATAGAAAAATAATAGTTCAATTTCTATTTCAAGCAAGCTAGTCATTGAGTGGAAGGGTAGTACTTTAGTGTTTATCGGTCGATTTGTCTCTTTACTTAAGTCAATAAAAATAATTTCCAAAGGGTGAATCCATTATCTTGTTTGAGTTAAGGACTCAAGGTATAAAACCTCGAGTCTTGCAGTTCTAGTAGTGAATGAACTTCCAGAAGTATTCTCTAATGGTCTGCCTGGAGTTTCTCCCGAGTAGGAAATTGACTTTGAAATAGATCTTTTTCCAAATACCTAGCCTATGTCCAATCCACAGTGTAGGATGCCTTTATCCAAAATTAAGGAATTGAAAGAATAGTTGAAAGATCTCCTAGATAAGTCTTTTATTCCACCTAGTATCTCTCCATGGGTTCTCCTATTCTTTTCATGCTCAAGAAAGTTGGTTTTCTCAGAATGCGCATCGACAATAGTTAGTTGAACAAAGTCATAATCAAGAATAAGTATCCTATCCCCAAGATTGATGACTTGTTCAACCAACTTTAGGGTGATAATTATTTATCTAAGATAGACCTCAAATTTGACTATCATCAGCTTAGAGTCAGGGAGCATGACATTCTGAAGACAACCTTTAGAATTTGTTGTAGTCACTTTGAATCCATAGTTATGTATTTTGGACTAATGAATGCCCCTGTAGCCTTTATGGACTTGATGAACAGGATGTTCAAGCAGTATTTGGAGTTGTTTGTTATAGTCTTCATAGTTGACATCTTCATTTATTCTTGAAGTGAGGGTAAACTACAGACCATTTGAGGATTGTCTTGCAGACTCTTAATGATTACCAGCTATTCACTAAGTTCAGCAAGCGTGAATTCTATTTAAAGTTGGTAGAATTCCTTGGTCATATCATTTCTGGTGAAAGCATCCTTGTTGATCCTCAAAAGACCAAAGTAGTAAGGAACTATCCAAGACCCATCTCTCCATCAGATATCAGGAGTTTCTTGGGTTTAGACGATTACTAAAAATGGTTTTTAAAGGATTTTATTATATTTCTTCTCCTATGTCTAGTCTGACTCATAATAAAGTCAAATTCTAGTGGTCTAATTTTTGCGAGAAGAGTTTTTCAGGTATTGAAGACTCAACTCACCTCTGCTCTAATTTTGACTCTACCATAAGGTTCATATGGTTTTGTGGTCTATTATGATGCCTCTAGAGTTGGTATTGGTTGTGTGTTAATTTAATGAGGCAAGGTTATTGAATATGCCTTTAGAGAGCTCAAATCTTATGAAAGAACTACTCGACTCATGATCGTGAGTTGGCAGCAGTTGTCTTTGCCTGAATGATTTGGAGGCATTATCTTTTAGGGGTACATGTTGATGTGTTCACTGATCACAATAGTCATTAGTATGTGTTCATCCAGAAGGATCTAAATTTTTGTTAGAGAAGGTGGCTAAAGTTGTTGGAAAACTATGATATAAGTGTCTTGTACCACCCTAGTAAGGCCAATGTTGTGGATAACATCCTTAGTATATTATCTATGGAAAGTGTTGCTCACGTAGTGGATAAAAAAAGAGTTAGTCCATGAGGTTCATCAACTTGCTTGGTTGGGAGTTCGGTTCGTTGAATCAAATGAAGGTAGTATCTGGGTTAAAAATGGTTTGGAATCTTCTTTCATGCCAAGGTGAAAGAAAAGCAAGGTAGAGACATTATTTTGCTTAAGTTGAGCGAAGCAGTTTGGAATTAGAAGGTTAAGGTTTTCTCCTAAGGGGGAGATGATATTCTTTGCTGTCAGGGTAGATTTATATTTTGGATGAGGATGATTTGAGGTAGAGGATGTTAGCAGAAGACCACGGTTCTCGATATTCTATTTTCCCAGGAGTGACTAAGATGTTGATGATAGGCGAATTTACACGCCTAAAGTACTATATTTTACCCATATTTTAGCTAGGTTTTGAGGACAAAATATATAATTTATGCGCTTTTAGTCCTTTTTCCTGTAATTGAGCTAACAAACGTGATTAGCAAGTTTTCAGGTATAAATGATGCAGATTTCAGCATTTTATGGATAACTTGATGCCAAAGGAAGCTTCACGAAAGAAGGAAGGGAAAGCTTGGACGCCAAGGACCAAAAGTGACGCATGGGAAACCTGTCCCAGGCAAAAACAACATTTTCCAAGACTTTGGGGATCAGCAGTAACCTATTAGGATTAGGATAATGATGCAGTAATTTGTTAGGATTAGGATAAGTACACAATAGCCTAGTAGGAATAGGATATGGGTATTATAAATACCCTATTTTTCTGCAGCTTTTTAATTATCAACTCATTCAACACAACATTATTCTCATCATTCACTACTACTTCTAATTCTTCCATTAATTCTACTTTATTCTCTTCATCTATTCAATTCTTAATTTCCACAACAAGAGAACGTTACTCAGCAAGGAATTCACGCCATTCTTACCCCTTTATCGTGAGATTATTTTGGGTATGATGATAATTGCTATTGTGTTTTCCGTTGCAATCATGAGTAGCTAAACTTCTCTGTTGGGGTTATGGAAGCCGTATGAGATACTATCTATTGCTATGAGTTTGTGAATTCGCGACACGTATGTTGCTTATATCATTATTCTCTTCATCTTAATGTAAATTCTTGTGGTTACAAACGCATAGAATACGCCAGTATAGCATTAACTTGTTCGAAAGAAAAGTTATATGTCTGGAAAAGAGATAATGTCAAGGTAATAGGGCACCAACCCCTGTTAAAAATTTAGTACCGTAACTGGATTAACCTCTTGGAGAATTTGTACCGTTAGACACGCTTTAAGCTCGAAAGAGTTAAAGTGAAATAGTCTTTGTTAAGGTCGAAAAATGCTTGGATTTACCATAGAATACAATTCTCTATAAGCAAATGCATGTCTGAATTCCGCATAACTCATAGCCAATAGAGACGTATAACTCATAAGGTGGACATAACCCTAACTCTCAATTCTCATTGTTTTACATCTTACTAAACATTCTTTCTGTTTACTTTGCTATTTTTGTTTTTACTTTACTATTTTGATTACATTATTTGCACGTTAAAATCCCCCCTTTCACGAGACTTGCACCAAAAGTTTAATAATCTTTGCTTACTTATTGACTGTCTATTCCTTGTGGGATCGATACCTAACCCAGTTGGGTTATATATTTGACAACGACTGCTTTACACTCCTATGAGAGCTGTAGATTGAGCGTTATCAAAAATTGGCGCCGTTGCCGGGGAATACGAGTGTCAATTAAGTTTGTGATAGTTACTAGACCCTTTGGTCAAAGATTCTCGTACTTTCACTTTTAGTTTTTGTTTTTGTTCTCTGCAGGTTTTTATTCAGTGCATGCCCCATACTCGAAGTTCTGGTCAACCGTTATTACCTATCAATCCTGAAACACAACGTATTGGCAGAATGGAGGCACAACACTAAATTGAATGGATGGCTGCTCAACAGGAACAGGCGAGACTAACTGCTCTAGCTGCCGCTCAAGTGCATCAACAGAATATTGATAACCCCGGGCGAGCAATAAATCCTGACGATGAGGACCTAGGTGATGATGAGTTACTAAACCCTAGGCATGCTGCTGAGATCGTAACACCTGCCAATAGAAGAGATCGTCAAGCAAGGTTTAGGCATGAACGCCGACCTATACAACCAGCTTTCGACGATGATGATGATGATCTTGATGGAGCCGGAGCCACATGAGCCATTATTCCCCCACCATTGGTACCCGGAGCTAAGTTCAACATCACAAGCACCATGATTCAGTTATTGCAACTCAAGGGATTATTTGGTGGACTCGTAGGCGATGATTCGAATATGCACCTGATCAAGTTTATTTCTACATGCAAGTCGTTTGACAATCCTGGTGTTGGTCAGAATGCAATACGGTTGCGCCTATTTCCATTGTCTCTATCTAGGGAGGCAACTCTATGGTTGAATGGGCTGACTCCTGATTCTATTACAAATTGGAGGCAATTGAAAGACGCTTTCCTAGAAAGATTCTTTCCGCCATCCAAAAGAGCACAATTGGGAGATGAAATCAGCAACTTTCGCAGCTTCCAACCGAAGCTCTTCATGAAACATGGGAGAGGTTCAAGACGAAGCTAATGCATTGCCCAAACAACCATATGACCAATGTTCACCTAATGGAGATACTATACAGATCCTTGAATTCAATAACTAAACCAGTGGTGGACAATGAGGCTGGAGGATCTTTTATGGACCTCACCTTTGGTCAGGCAAGCAATATGCTAGATCGGATGACGAAGCAAAGTAGAGCTTGGCATACCAGGGATTCTGAGGTAGAAAGCCCCACTTTATCTATTGGCATGACTGTAGACCAAAGGAGAAGAGAAGAAAAATGTGATCAAGATATGGCGCACCTGAAAACACAAGTGTATCTTCTTACAAAACATCTATTATCAGGGAGGACCAAAAAAGTCAAAGCTGTTGCGTCAAAAGGAAGAGACGAATCTGATTCAGAAGAAGAGGTCAACTACTTAAACAATCAGGGGGGTTTCCGAGGTAATACCCAAGGAAACCAAGGTCGAAACTATTATGATAAATTTGGAAACAAGGACCAAGGTAGTTGGAATAACAAGAATGACAAGAGTGGTTTGTATGTTCCCCCAGGAAGACGTGACACCACTACATCTGGTTTCGGAAGCATGGAAGATATGATGGCTAAACTGTTGAAAGGAGTGGAAGCAACCAGCGCGGGAGTAACGGAGGTAATAAATGATTTGTCCTCAATGAAGCAATTGGTTGACTCACATTCCACTTCAATCAAGCAAATAGATCAGCAATTGAGCCAACTTTTAGCTGCACTCAATCAAAGAAAGGCTGGCACCTTACTTAGCGACACTGTGCAAAATCCAAGGAATGACGGATCATGCATGGATATTACTACCCGAAGTGGTAAGGTGCTGGAAACTTCATCCAAAGGCAAGCAAGTGGTTGATGAGGCAGCAGACATCGATGATAAGGCAAAAGGAGAAGCTGCCGTAGAAACCACCCACAACGTCCATGACGTCACACCGAGTATGTTACAGCTTGAGAAGGCTAAAAAATTAAAGAAAGAGGAGAAGAAATCCATGGAGAAAACAATTCCTTATCCACCACCACCTTTTCCTCAAAGATTGAAGAAGATTGCGGATGATACAAGGTTCAGCAAATTCATGACGATGTTAAAGCAGCTGACCATTAATGTTCCGTTGGTGGAGGCACTAGAACAAATGCCTGGGTACGTGAAATTCATGAAGGACCTTTTAACAAAGAAGTGGGCGGTAAGCTATGAGTCGGCAAATAATGTTCATCATTGCAGTGCAATCGCTACAAGATCGCTAGTTCAGAAAAAGGCCGACCCTGGTGCCTTCACTATTCCTTGCACTGTTGGATCTTTGAACTTTGCCAAGGCATTGTGCGATCTGGGTGCTAGCATCAATTTGATGCCACTATCCATCTACAGGAAGTTGGGGTTAGGCGATCCGACACCAACTAATATGAGGCTCATGATGGCTGATAGGTCAGTAAAACGACCTGTGGGTATCTTGAATGATGTGTTGGTGAAGGTTTCTTCATTCATCTTTCCTGCAGACTTCATTATTCTGGATTGTGAGGTGGATTCTGAAGTTTCCATAATCTTGGGACGTCCTTTCCTGGCAACAGGAAGTGTGCTTATTGACATGAGAGCTAATGAGCTTTTATTTTGGTTGAATGACGAAGTGGTCCATTTTGATATATGCAAAGCAATGGAAAAGCCCAGTGATATGAATGTGTTCTCTGTAGCTGATGTTCATTATGAGGATAAGAAAACATTATCTGTAGCAAAACAACTTACTGTTGAGCCATTGGCTGCTGCGCTACTGAATGTTGAGCATAAGGATGATGAAGATTATGAAGAAACTACATGTGCTCTAACAGAAATAGGGTCCTATTCTCATACTCCTAAATAGCCGGACCTTGATCTTAAGAATCAACCGTCACCAACAGCGAAGACTTCCATTGAAGAGCCACCAATGCTAGAACAGAAAGAGCTCCCCAATTATCTAAGGTATGTATTCTTGGAAAGAGGAAATATACTTCCGGTAAGTATGGCGGATGATTTAAGTGAATAGCATGTAGAGGCTCTCATCTCTGCTCTGAAGAGATACAAGAGAGCCATGGGTTGGACTATTGATGATATAATTGGTATCCCTCCCGGGATAGGCATGCACAAGGGTCATCTCGAAGAAGATTGCATGCCTACAAGTAAACCTCATTGTTGTCTGAATCCATTCAGAAAATGATCCACCATCTATCTCGTTGAAGTCTAAGTAATCGAGATAGCTATGTCGTGCCGCGATAATAAATCAAGCGCTTGGTGGGAGGCAACCCATCGTTTTTCATTTTTTTTTTCCTTTCTTTCGTTCTATTTCGTGTTTGCCTTTGATAAATAAAAATCCAAAAAAGAAGAGTCATGCCACGACCGAAACTAAGGCTCTTGATGGGAGGCAACCCATCTTTTTAATCGTGTTTGTTATCTTTGAGCAAGTGTAGGTACAAGAGGCGTAAATAAGGAGATTGGTTCCAAATTTTGATTTGGTCATATTGTATGTTGACGGTGGTAAGTAAGCAATGAAGAAGCAAAAGGCTATGGATTAGGCATTGCTTATGAAAATATAGGCAATGAACAAGGCTAGGCCTATGTAAAACTAGGCCACGATCAAGGCAAGGCCTATGCTATGGCCTAAGCTCTCGGAATCTAGTGTGCCATAGCATAGGCGCCGCCCATGTCCAAGTATGCCATAGCATAGGCGCTGCCTATGCCAATGCCTTTTGTCTCTTAATCTCATATGCTATGCAAAGGCGCCGCCTATGCCTAACAATGCCATGGCATAGACGCCGCCTATGCTCAACAATGCTTTGCAAAAGGCGACGCCTATGCCAAGCATAGGCAAAGCAAAAGGCGCCTCCTATGGTCACTTTTAGTCTCCAAATCAGATTTTAATTGGGTCAAAATCCGACCCAAGCTTGCCCTATAAATAAGAGACTTAGTCTTAGACCAAAAATACATTGCAAACCTAGCATAAGCTCCGCCTACCTCTCCAAATCCTCTCAAAAAAAATTTCCTTTTGCTCTTTTACTTTGCAAGAACATCATCCAAGGTCATCAACCAAGTAAGTACTTCTTTGTTCTTCATTTATATTCCGAAAGTACTACACTACTATGCATATTATGAATTGTTAAATCTTGATGTAGTATTGGTGATTTGAATGTGGTTGATGTGTTGTGATACAACTAAGTGAGTGAAAGAATACGTAAGAATGATCTTAACATGTTTCCAACTTGAATCTGATTTTGATGTACTGTCATACTTTTGTGGAATTAACATGGTCAAGAAAATTGTATAATCTTGTCAATAGAAATCTTACATGTTGGAATGCCTTGTTCATCGAGATAAGAATTATGGTTGACTACCACATATGAGGTTGTGATTATTTCTAGATGCTATACCTTGATTCAATCACTATTTAGTAAGTCTTGATATATCGAACATGAAAGTATTGCCACGATTTCAAGAAGTATGACTGCCCTGATTATATTGTTGGAATAAAGCGCCTAAAGCGTATGTCGATGAAGTCTAAGTAATCAACAAACTTTCACTTCACTAGTTGATGCCAACAAACTAAGTGTGGGGTGGTGCCACTACTGCCTGTTTATTGATTGTATCCACTGAGATGATGCTAACTTGACTATCGTTATAATCTCAGGTACAATGGCACCCAAAGCAAGACAAGGCAAAGATAAAGCAACCACTTCACAAAAAGGCAAGAAAAGAGGATGAAAAGAGCAAGGAGAATCATCCTCGATGCAAGTATCACGCCGCATGTTCGAAATCAAATGGGTCCTCGAGGAGGAAGCAAAAGAGTGGTATAGGAACAATAAAGAGAGAAAATATGTTCATGTGGACCTGATACACAAAGAAAGCCTAGCAAAGAAAGAACCGCACATCTTGGCCAAGATAATGGCGTTACATCTTGATTTCATCTTCCACGATATGAGAGAGTGCAATCTAGATTTAACGCAAGAATTCTATGCTAACTGGTCACCGAAAACCACAGGGAATGAAGTCAAGATTCGGGGCCAAGTTTTACAACTAAATGTAGATTTCTTCAACTCCTTTCTAGGTTTGCCTTCAGTTGATTCATCACCACTCAAGGAGCTATACAATAGACCTATATACAGGGCCATTCGACACACACTTTGTGGAACAAGATCCATGGCACGGTGGAGTAGACACAAGGACACCAGACGACACAACACCTTCCTATATGCTCCTTTGAATAGAGAAGCAAGAATATGATTGTGCATAGTCAACTCTTGCCTAATTCCAGGGACTCAATACACAAAGATAACACGAGATAGAGTGTGCTTGGTATACGCATTGATGATGAATGTCCCTATCAACATTGGGGCAATTATTCGATCCACAATGCGGAAAACTAGGCTATACAAGAGGTCCCACTTCAGTTTTGGCAATCTGTTGACCACAATATTGAGGAAGGAAGACATTGAAGAGGAACCGGCTGATCATAAACTCCCACACAACCCAAAGAAGGTTGACCTCACGAAGGTTAAGGATGCTAAAACTACGCATGGCGTCAACCTTACCACTTCAGAAAGACATGTTTGAGATGAGAGTTTCTTTTGCCATCTTTATGGAATGATTCGGCTTACAATAATGAGCGGTGGCCGTGTTCCAACTGCTGCAGAGCTCCAACAGCTGGATTATGACTACCCAATGAATGAGCACGTGAAGGCGATGTGTGGAGTAGGTACATATTTTGAGGAACCTCTTGATGACGATGTGCCGACCGATGATGATTGACGAATGCCAGACTCCGACGTGGAGCAGAATTCTGATGACGACGACTCCAATGATGATTCCGACGGAGGGGGTATGACCCCAGACATAGAGGAGGAGTCCGACTAACCTGTTTTTTCTTATTTATTTTCCACTGAGGGCAGTGTGTCCCGTCTAAGTGTGGGTTGCTGGTATTTGCATGCTATACTTCTCTATCTGCATTTGCATTTATGTTTGTTTTGTTTTTCTTTTTAGTAGTTACTTTTTTTTTATTAGTTAAAATTTTTTTTAACTTAACTTCGCATGAAATTATTCTAATAGGCAGCATGAGATTATGACAAGAGTTTGTGCTAAAATCATGACTATTGAGACGTTTAGGCTCTAATTGTGACTCACTATGTGATATTGTGTGGTTCAGTTCCTTCATCTGTTGGTTTGAGAGTCTATATTGCTTCCAATAAAGTCGACCTTGTGCCTTGTGTGTGTGAGATGATAGTATATTCTATATTTGGGGCTGATGCTAGAACTTGCCTGGTATGTATGTAAAGCGAAATAAAGAGTCTGAGTTTAGGAGATGATTTAGGCATTTCCTTGGCAACCTATGATTGTTTACCTTCAGTTTATCTACCCATGGACATCATCCTAGATAACCCCCTTTGATCTTTAAGCCTATTTTCTTTGACCGCCTCATATGTAAGCCTAATTCATTTTTTTTTTTCAAGACCATAATTTGATCCAAATTCCTAAGTGCTTTAAATTGTAAAGTCATGTGACAAAATAAGAGGAAATTGGGTAAGCGTGATGCCTTAGAGTGTATTGGTACTTGAAATTGTTACGAAAAAAAGTGGTTATCATAGAGGTGTGTTGTAAAAAAAAAGAGAGAGAGAAGAAAAGAAAAAGAAATAGAAAAACAAAAAGATAAATTCTGTTCAAAATTGAATAACAAAAGAGGTGCGAAGGGGTGGTAGATTAAAAGAAAGTAGAAAGGTTGTTTTAAAGAGAGTGTTAATAGCATAATGTGATGTATTAAAGCGCTTAGGAACATAGTAACTATTTCTGGTCAAAATAGTCCTACCTGTCCCTTAGCCTACATTACAACCTGTAAAAGACCTATTTGATCCTAAGCTTAGCATTCTGATATTTAGTGGAGCATTACACTAAGGGCAAGCCTATAGTCATCAGTTGCATCATGCGAATTCTTTGTAAGAGTGAGAGTAAGGATAATCTTATACCCATGTTTCGATAAATATACTATACTTGTGAGTGAGTATGGGTAATATACTGTGAGACACACATGGTTGATGAGTTTTGGGTAGTCGTATATGAATCTTTGTGCCTTAACTTTTGAATACAAATTAACCATCATCACGAGTCTATATCAGAGGTTAAAATTGTTTATAGTAATGATCAGAAAACTACTCTTTGTTAATGATTGCTATGCCTGTCTTGATGACTATTTTGTATTGTTACTGTGAAACCCTAAGTAGATGTTTAGATGGACATGATAGTTTGTTCGAGGATGAACAATGCTTTAAGTGTGGGGTGTTGATGATAGGCGAATTTACACGCCTAAAGTACTATATTTTACCCATATTTTAGCTAGGTTTTGAGGACAAAATATATAATTCATGCGCTTTTAGTCCTTTTTCCTGTAATTGAGCTAACAAACATGATTAGCAAGTTTTCAGGTATAAATGATGCAGATTTCAGCATTTTATGGATAACTTGACGCCAAAGGAAGCTTCACGAAAGAAGGAAGGGAAAGCTTGGACGCCAAGGGCCAAAAGTGGCGCATGAGAAACCTGTCCCGGGCAAAAACAACATTTTCCAAGACTTTAGGGATCAACAGTAACCTATTAGGATTAGGATAATGATGCAGTAATTTGTTAGGATTAGGATAAGTGTGCAATAGCCTAGTAGGAATAGGATATGGGTATTATAAATACCCTATTTTTCTGCAGCTTTTTAATTATCAACTCATTCAACACAACATTATTCTCATCATTCACTACTACTTCTAATTCTTCCATTAATTCTGCTTTATTCTCTTCATCTATTCAATTCTTAATTTCCACAACAAGAGAACGTTACTCAGTAAGGAATTCACGCCATTCTTACCCCTATACTTATAGTGAGATTATTTTGGGTATGATGATAATTGCTATTGTGTTTTCCGTTGCAATCATGAGTAGCTAAACTTCTTTGTTGGGGTTATGGAAGCCGTATGAGATACTATTTATTGCTATGAGTTTGTGAATTCGCGACATGTATGCTGCTTATATCATTATTCTCTTCATCTTAATGCAAATTCTTGTGGTTGCAAACGCATAGAATACGCCAGTATAGCATTAACTTGTTCGAAAGAAAAGTTATATGTCTGGAAAAGAGATAATGTCAAGGTAATAGGGCACCAACCCTGTTAAAAAGTTAGTGCCGTAACTGGATTAACCTCTTGGAGAATTTGTACCGTTAGACACGCTTTAAGCTCGAAAGATTTAAAGTGAAATAGTCCTTGTTAAGGTCGAAAGACGCTTGGATTTACCATAGAATACAATTCTCTATAAGAACATGCATGTCTGAATTCCGCATAACTCATAGCCAATAGAGACGTATAACTCATAAGGTGGACATAACCCTAGCTCTCAATTCTCATTGTTTTACATCTTACTAAACATTCTTTTTGTTTACTTTGCTATTTTTGTTTTTACTTTACTATTTTGATCACATTATTTGCACGTTAAAATCCCCCCTTTCACGAGACTTGCACCAAAAGTCTAATAATCTTTGCTTACTTATTGACCGGCTATTCCCTGTGGGATCGATACCCAACCCAATTGGGTTATATATTTGACAACGACTGCTTTACACTCCTACGAGAGCTGTAGATTGAGCGTTATCAGATGTACCATGATTTTTGAGAAGTCTATTGGTGGAATGGCATGAAGAAGGATATTGCAAAATTCATGGCTAAGTGTCTAAATTGCCAGTAGGTTAAGATTGAGCACCAAAGGCCTAATGATATGCTTCAGGAATTTAGTATTCCTACTTGGAAGTGGAAAGTGGTGAATATGGATTTCATTATAGGGTTACCTCGTACACGGTGACCGCAAGATTCTATTTGTGTTATCATGGATGGAATGACTAAGTCATCCCACTTTTTGCAAGTTAATACTTTAGATTTAGCCGAAGATTATGATCCAATCTACCTTAGATAGTTGGTGAAATTGCATGGGTCCTCTTTTACCATTACTTCAGACAGAGGTACCCTATTCACCTCTCAGTTTTGGAAGACTTTCAAGAAGGATCTTGGTACCCAAGTTCATCTCAGTATAACTTTTCACCCGTAGACAGATAGTCAGGCTAAGAGAACTATCCATATCTTAGAGGACATGCTAAGGTCATGTGTGATTGTTTTCAAGGGAAGTTGGGATGATAACCTATCTTTGATCGAGTTCGATTATAATATGTAATGACCTTATTTACAAGTCATGATGGAACCTACCAGATCCTATTAGTAGGTAAGCTGATTCCATAATACTAAGCTAATGCAATGGGGTGATTCGATAAGGAATGTCCAACATGGGACAAATTCAATGAACATAAGTTATAAGTAAACAAATTGTTCTAACTAGATAGACAACCAAAAAAGATACCAATCCCAAAACCTGGTAGAGTCAGTACAGAATCATCTAATAGTTTCAATAAAACTCAAGTATAGAATAGTTAATACATCTATCTCGAATCATAAAGACTGAATATAAAATATACAGGGAAATTGGGTGACTTAAACTCTAAGAGCTCACCCTATTTCTGGAAATATATCACAACACGAACAACGATCAGCGATGATAGATAGTACTTGGATATACACCAAAAAGGTACAGAAGTGTAGTATGAGTACCAAAACAACGGATACTCAGTAGGCATCATCGGCTGACTAAGCTAAATCATGATACAGTGAAAGATAATAATAACTAAGTCAAGGTACAAAAACGAACTTGAATCATCTCTATCATCACTTTATATAACGAATAAAAAAATAGAAATAATAGTATAACATAAGGTATCAACACAAACATATATCACCATACATAAGAATTAGACAATTCAGAATAATAATGAAGCATAAAGTATCAACACAAGCAATCACAAGTACAAAGTTGGCTCTCATATGCCAACAGGTGCATAAAGTAAAGAACTCAGCACAACGTCCCATACCACTGGACAGTACAACTAAGAGAAATATAAAGGAATCTAATCAACAATATATCCAAACTCCATAATTATCATCAATCGAGAATTTACCACATTCCTCATTTATCATCAACATTTATACTTGAACAATATGTGACAATATATTTATAACTATAACGACACTATCATTTAGACAACTATATCCTTAATACACACTACTCGCTCTTTATTAGCAAGCCAACACTTAATAACTAATCCAACTACTTACTATCCATCATATAACCTCTAATTGTTACTTAACAACTATTCACCGCATAATCACTATTCATGGGTCAACAACTAGTCATTATTCACTACTAGCCAATATCTAGTATCTAGCAAAAATTCATTACTAAACCATATTTATCAACTATCCAAAATTTATTTCTTGCCATCAAATATTTACTAATCACCAGTTATCCAATAACCGCTAAACACCAATTATTCACTATTCATTTTATTAAATAAACACCATTTAGTAACTTACATCACTAATCAACAGATCCTCATTTGGCAACTAGTCATCATCATTGACTAAATCATTAGTATTGACTTATCATCATTGCTATAAGTAATTACTTATGCTAAACATCAGTATAGCTTAATCATCATTATTACTAGTCGTCAATACCACTAGTCCTCATTATTACAAAGGTTTGACTATCCATAACTCATTATTACAACTTAAACAATATCCACCACTAGCCATCTTTTTGACCTTTCAGCAACAACTGTACAACTTTATACCTTTATCACTAGAAAACTATAATCGACATCTCTAATATCAACATTATACCCAACTACACATGAGCATAAATAACATACAATTTCCATACAAAGGGGTAGATGAACTCGAACTGGTAGATGTACACATAGGCACATCAATAATCATCCTCCAGCCTTGTCGGGTATATACGTAGTATCATAATCATCCTTCAGCCTTTCCGGGTATCATTACATCATCTTAATATCCTCTGGCCTTTTTGGGTATCATCACATTATCATAATATCCTCCGACCTTACTGGATATCATCATAAATCCTCCGGCCTTGCCGGGTATTATCATATCATCATACTATCCTCCGGCCTTTCTGGGTATCATCATAATATCCTCTGACTTTTTCGTATATCATCGTACCATCATAATATCTTCCAGCCTTGCTAGGTCTTATCATAGTATCCTCCGACCTTACTGGGTATCATTATACCATCATAATATCTTCCGTACTTGCCGAGTATCATTATATCATCATCATATTCTTTGGCCTTGCTGGGTATCATCATAATATCCACATTAATATCAATAATATAGATCAATCTACATGAGGGCTAAAGTAAATAAATAAAAAAGGAGAGAAAGAAGAGCATACCTTCATAATTCATCATTCATCATCAATGTCACATTATCAATAAGTATATATATAACATGAATATTATAATGTATCATCAGATTTTCCCCGCTAACATATCTTCAACAATAATATCTTTCTTCATCCCATACCGGATTGATAGGTATATGGATATGTTTAATAAGAGGCAAAAGCATTATACAAGTAATCATAAAATGAATTATAATGATTCCAAGCATAATTTATAGAATAACTTCATGTAAGGTCAATAAGCATGCCTTCTAGCACCATTAACTTTATCATTTCCAAGATCAACAATAAGAAAGATTTCCAATATAATTATTAGCATAATTATTAAGCATGATCAAAGCATGAGTAATAGCATAGCCAACGACCCAAATACTTGCCTGAAAAGTGGCTTAATTAATAGTTTCTACAAAAACTTAATCAAGAGTAAAATCAATGGCTGGTTATTGCATAAACAATAGTCTAGTCAACTAGACCACAAGCATAACCATAAGCAGTTTCATGAAAAATGGCCCATTAGTAGCTGTCACAACTTGAGGATACCCTCTAGATGCGACAACAGTGCTTACGGTCACAAGTGACCACAAGCTAACCCGTGAACTGGTACCGACTGTGAGCATTAACTAAAGAAGCAATCACACACGTGTGGGAAAGATAAACTAATAAAGTAATGCAAATCTGAATACTAAAAATATGGTTCAACCACCAGTCTGAAATATCTGATAAAATAGTGAAATCTAACTGTCATTTTAAAACAATTGATAATACTGAAAGGACTAGTAACCTGAATAACAATCTAACTGACTCTTTGATTGCCTAAAAGCCTCTAACTGACCTTGTTAATGGGACAAGCCCCAACAAACTCCAACTGAATCAACATAATGAAATACTAAAGTACTGAATAAGAGATAATATGTCCTTGATGGATGAGGACTCACCAATATGACTACTAGGTAACGCTAGGCTGTCTAACTCTTGTTGGAAAATTAAGCCTTCGAACCGCAAAGAAGAGATGCGGTCAGTATTTTAAACATACTAGTATATGAGATAAGGTCTGTCTGAAATGCATGGGGTACTGTGCACATGAGATAAGGACTAATTGAACAACATGAAATAACTGAGCATGAATGCATGAAAATTGTAATATATGAGAATGCAAGATCAAGCATATACATATTTATGAAATAATCTATAAATAGAAAGAATGAAATTTGATAACTGAATAGCTGAGAATTTGTACACTTAGTCAGGCAAAACTGAACTAAAAATACACTGAATACTATGCTGAGACTGTGGCAGGTATCATCAAAATGACATGCCCCAATCTGAGCTAACCGGGGTCCAATCTGTAACCCAGTTGGAAGGGTGTCAATACCGTTACATGAGTACTAACACTGGCTGTGTGGATTCACTAAACAGGTGTACCAATAGACTAACAAGTCATCCTCAACTGCAGGTGCTCTAAGGAGATACATGTCACCCTCAACTGGTAGGTAAACACTTTGTCAACCCTCAACTGGCAAGTAGACATCTCTAACCAATGCCTAGCTATGTAGTTTTGGAACACGAGGATTCCTACTAAGGGTCAAACCCTCTACTGGTAGGTGAGCTCCTATCCCTGAATTTGTTCGGTGCTAAATCCTAGTCCTAATAGAACTTACACTGGAACTGAAACTGGACTGAGTTTAAATAAAAATGATTTCGTAACTTATGATGGTCATTATGATTATAATAGAATAGATAGGAATAGTCATGGTTTATCTGAATCATACTTGAAAATATGAAAATCATATAAAACACGTAGGTATCGAGTATGAATAACCCACCAGCACTTAATAATCATAAGACATGACATTTAAACTTAAGACCATAGTATTGAATCATGGTTCGACCCAAGACATGAGCATTTCATCAAACATATGAAAAGCATGAACTTGAACATGGGGATATTATTAACATGAGTATTCACCAAATCATGAAATTTTCTCTAATAAGACATGGGAAACTAAAATTCATAACATGAGGAAATCAAATCTTGCATGACATCATACATGGGCTGAATTTAATTTAAATCACCATGAAAACAAAAAAATTATTCTTTCTTGAACATATAAAATACCATAAAGATAGAAAGTTCATTTTTTAATTGAGGAAAAAAGGTTGTTAGTCTCTATGGGTGGAAGGAACCCATTGATGAAACACCATTGGAAGAGAAACACCAATCCTGCTGCTTTCTTGATGGTTCTTGATTTTGGGAAACTTGAATTCTAGATTTCTTTGGGAGAAAGGAATTGAATTTGTGTTCTTGGGGAAGGGAATGGTTTTCTTGGGAGGATAATTAGAGAAGAAGGTGAAAATTATGCCCTAATTAATGCCAAAGTCGTGATATGAAAAATTGGGTTGAGGGGGAAAAGAAATAATTGCCTCTCAGCCATTTAAATAAAAAAATGGATGGAACAAGCTTACCGTGATGCTGTTTTATCACCGTAGTGCATTTCCTTAACCGCGATGTGGTCTGTATGCCATCGGGACTAATGCTGGGTTGCGGGCTTATCATGGTTATTCTCTGGTTTCATGATCCAAACATGATCCAAATCGTGTCTGAAAAATCTGAAATTTCTCTGAGACATGTTCTTTACATCCTGAACATGAATTTACTCAAAATCCAACATCTTGGGGTCGAGAATACTAAATTAATTATCCTTCAAGTTTAGTAGACTTAAAAATGACTAGGTACCCAACACTTAGTGAATTTTTCATATGTTAAGCCCCTTATGCATGCAATTGTAAGCTGAACAGAGATAAGAATAGTATGGGGTATTACAATATCTCCCCCTTGGGAACATTCGTCCTCGAATGAGGCTGGTTAGACTGAGAGTACTGCACTAAGGCTACTGAAGTCACATACTAAACATGCATAACTGGGAACATAAATACATAACTGAGTCTAAAACATGATACATGAACTGAACTGATTTTATGAATGCATGCAATGACATAAAAATGGTTATATAACTAGAACTGAGAATGGGTAAGAGTCAATCTAAGGAAAACTATTACCTCAAGATGAGTCTGCGTTTCCATAAAAAAGATGAGGATAATTGGTACGTTTATCTGCTTCTGCTTCTGCTTCCCAAGTCGCTTCCTTAATGGATTGGTTCCACTATAGAACTTTAACCAAGGGAGATTCTTTGTTCCTTAGCCTATGAATCTGGAGATCAAGGATCTCAACTGGGACTTTATCGTAGGAAAGACTATCTAGAATATCTGTGCTCTCTGAAGGAATAAGAACAGTTGAATCACCAATACATTTCTTTAACAACAAAATATGAAACACCGGATGCATTGAAGCCAAATATGCAGACAACTTTAGCTCATAAGCTACCTTCCCAAAATGGTTCAAGATTATAGAAGTATAAAAATATCTGGGACTGAGCTTCCCTTTCTTATTAAATCTCTTTACTCCCTTCATGGGTGAGATTTTAAAATAGAATAAGTCACCAACATCAAAATCAAGATCTCTCACCCTCACATTTGCATAAGATTTCTAATGGTTTTGGGCTATCTTTAGCCTCTCCCTAATTAACTGAACTTTCTCTATCATTGCAAACACTGAATTTAGCCCTATCAAAGTATCCTCACTTGCCTCAAGCCAACCAATAGGTGATCTACATTTCCTCGCATAGAGAGTGTCAAATAGAGCCATTTAATTAGTAGATTGATAGATGTTATTATAGGCAAACACAATCAAAGGTAAGTGGTCATAATAACTACCTTTAAAATCAATAACACAAGCTCTTAACATGTCCTTTAAGTTCTGAATGGTCCTCTCTACCTGACCATCTATCTGAGGATGAACTTGGGTACCAGAACCCTTCTGAAAACCTTTTAAAAATGAGAGGTAAATTGAGTACCTCCATACAAAATGATAGATAATGGAACTCCATGTAACTTAAGCAACTCTCTTATATAAAACTTGGCATAATCCTCAGTTAAGTCAAAAGTATGAACTGTCAAGAAGTGAACTGATTTTGTCATTCTATCCACAATGACCCATATTGAATCATGCTGAAGACCTATGCGAGGCAATCCTATAAAAAAATCCATGTTCACCACTTCCCATTTCCAAGTGGAGATGCTAAACTCCTATAATATACCACTAGGCTAATGGTGATCAACTTTAACCTACTGATAATTTGAACACTTAGCCACAAACTCTGCTATATCCTTCTCATACCATTTCACCAATAGATTTCCCATAAGTCGCAGTACATCTTACTGGCTCCTGGATGAATAGAATATCGCACACCATGCACTTCTATTAAAATTTGCTACCTCAAATCATCAACACACAGAACATATAATCTACATGATAATGAAACACCCTATCTCCCCCTTGGGAGAAAACCTCTACTTTCTTATCTCTGACTAATTCCTTCAACTTAACCAAACTGGGATCCCTATCTTGATTTTCCTTCAATTTGACAACCAAAGAAGATTCCAAACCATTCTAAATCCATATACTACCCTCAACAGAATCAACCAACCAAACACCTAATTTAGCAAGCTAATGAACTAAATTGACTAACTTCTTCTTATCATCATCAAAATGAGCTACACTACCCATAGACAATCTACTAAGGGCATCTGCCACTACATTGGCCTTGCCCAGATGATACAAAACACTCAAGTCATAATCTTTTAACAATTCAAGCCACCTTTTATGACAAAGATTCAAATCTTTCTGCGAGAACACATACTATAAACTTTTATAATCTGTGAACACATCAACATGGACCCTATAAAGATAATGCCTCTAATTATTCAAGGTAAAAACAATAACTTCTAACTCAAGATCATGTGTGGGATAATTATTCTTATGGGTTTTAAGCTTTCTAGAGGAATAGGCTATGGCTTTACCTCTTTGCATGATGCACAACCAAGACCAACACTTAAAGAATCATAGTAAACTACAAACTAGTCTCAACTATTTGGCAATGTCAAGATTGGGTCTGAAGTGAGTTGAGTCTTCAACTCTTGAAACTCTACTCACATGAATCTGACCACTAATATTTTACTTTTTTCTAAGTCAATCGATACATAGGGGATGCAATAGAAGAAAACCCTTTAACAAATCATTTGTAATAGCTAGCCAAACCCAAGAAACTCCCGATATCTAATAAAGAGATAGGCCTAGGATAGTTTCTCACTATTTTGGTATTTTCAAGATCAACTCAAATACCATCACTAGAAATAATATGTCCAAGGAAAGCTACTGATCTTAGCCAACACTCACACTTACTAAACTTGGTGAACAACTGGTGAGTTCCAAGGGTCTGCAATACAATTCTCAAATGGTCCGTATGATTATTTTCATGATGAGAATAAACAAGAATATCATTAATGAAGACTATGAAAAACATGTCCAGGTACTGCTTGAACACTATGTTCATCAAGTCCAAGAAAGCTGTAGGGGCATTTGTTAGTCCAAAAGACATAACTAGGAATTTGAAGTGACCATACAGAGTTCTGAAAGATATCTTTGGAATGTCACATTCTCTGTCTTTGAGGAGGTGATAGCGAGATCTGAGGTCTATCTTAAAGATGTAACTGACACCTTAAAGTTGGTTGAACAAGTCATCAACGTTTTTCAACTAACGGTAATCGATGCACATTCTGAGAGAACCATCTTTCCTATGCATGAACAAGACTAGAGCGCCCCATAGGGAAATACTAGGCCTGATGAATCCCTTATATAAGAGATCTTTCAACTGTTCTTTAATTCCTTAATCTTATCTGGATCTATCCTGTTGCGTGAAATAGAGATAGGTTGGGTATCTGGAAGGAGATATATTTTGAAGTCAATTCTTTTTTTAGGAGGAACTCCGGGAAGGTCTTCAGGAAACACATCTGGAAATTTCTTTACTACTAAAACTGACTCAAGACTTGGAGTCTTAGAACTAGAGACCTTGACTCAAATAAGATGGTAAACACACCCGTTAGATCATTTTTCTTACCTTAAAATAATAAACAATATGACCCCTAAGCACAGAGATACTTCTCCTCCATTCAATGATTGATTTATTGGGAAATTAAAACTAAATAACTCTATTTCTACAATGAACTGAGGCATACCATGAATGGAACTAATCCATGTCGAGAATGACATCAAAATCAGTCATCTCTAACTCTATAAGATAAACTGAGTTGATTTTCTGAGATACTGTGATCGGGCAATTTTTGTATATCCACTTGGCTATAATAGATTTACCCATTAAGGTAGATACTGAGAAACGTTCTGATAATGATTCAGGACTGATACTGAAATCGACTACTATATAGGGGTTTACAAAGGAGAATGAAGCTCCAGGGTTTAATAAAGCATAAACATGGAGATGAAATACCAGCAACATACTCGTATCTATATCAGCAGAACTTTTCTGATCATACTAGTTCTGGGAGGTATACAACCTATTCTGATGCTACCCACTAGTTGCACTAAAAGTGACACCCTATTGAATCAAGAGACTGACTGGAACTGGACGACGGTTGGACTGGCCCTACTGACCAACCATTGGGAAATATCTGGCTCTATGGCTTGGATTGCCACATTCAAAAAACATATCACTGCCAACTCTACACATACCCTGATGATACCTTCTACATTCCCCCCAGGGAGGATTAGTACAACTATTATTTACACTACCCTAGGACTTAATGCCTACCGCCCTATCCCGACTATCTTGCCTGAAATTAGGCACTGGCGCACTAGATAAAGATGGAGATAGGGCTGAAAACTTCTGCCAGAACTGAGAACGGTTACTACTTTCTAACCTTGTCTAATAAAATTTAAAACTACCTGTTCTGTTCCTTTTATTCTCACATTCTTTCTCCATAAGCTTCTCTTCCTCAATTTTCTAAGAAGAAACCATAAGTCTAGATAAGTCCATCTCCTTAATCAACATGGCATTCCTATACTCCTTAGCCATACTATCAGTTAAACCAAACACATACTTACTCATTCTAGACCTGTTGTCACCACCACATTAGAAGCTTACCTCTCCAACTGAGTAAACTCAAGTGATTAATCCTTCACATTTATGCTTCCCTGGTTAAATTAATAAACTCCTAAATCTTAGGCTCCCTTAACTCTAATGAGAAGAACATATCTAGAAAAGTCGTGACAAATTTCTCCCACTCAACAGGCCCTGCATTAACGCCACGATCCTCCTTCCATTGCTTAAACCAGGCGTGAGCTATATCTTATAACTGATATATAACTAATTCTGTACTATCACTCAAAGTGATGACCATAACAACTTTAACCTTCTGAACCATTTCAATAAACCCCTAAAGATCTATTTCGAACTTGGATCCTAAAAAAAAGGGAGATTAATTCGGGTAAAATGCTAAATCCTAGCTGAAACTATATTTTCCATTGGATTAGCTAGGTCAACAACTCACTGATTGTTTAGAACAACAATTGAATGGTCTACGGTAGTAAAAACATCTTTGAACTCGACCTGAGAGACATGTTTATTCAGGGGATTTTTTTGAACAGGCAGAGATGCAGGATGTTCCCTATTCCTTCTTTTATTATTTATTCTGGGTTGTATTGTCTCTAAACAGAATGAAGGATGAGTTAGAAAAAGATTTTAAATAGAGCTCATGCTCATTCGCACGACATGAATACTAAAAGAAGGGAAAATTTTCCTAAAACATCTTGTAGCCTCTTATCCTTAAGTGTGGCGCGCTTTACATCAATGCACAAGACTCTACTCAACGCAACTTTCAGACACATAGGACACTATAAAACCTTAGGCTCTAATACCAAGTTTGGTCATGACCCATGGCTAACCCTAGTCGCAACAACAGTGCTTATGGTCACAAGTGACCATAGGATAACCCATGAAATGGTACCTGCTATTAGCAATCGTACACGTGTGCAGAAGATAAACTACTGAAGTAATACAAATATAAATACTAAAAATATTGTTCAACCACTAGTCTAAAACATATGATGAAATACTAAACTCTAACTATCAATTTAAAACAACTGATAATATTAAAAGGACTGGTAACCTGAATAGCCATCTAACTGACTGTATAATTGTCTGAAAGCCTCTAATAGACTGAGGAGTTGATGGGATAGGCCCCTAACTAACTCCGACTAAATAAACATAATGAAATACTGAAGTACTCAATAAGAGATAATATATCCTCGATGGACGAGGACTCACCACTATGACTGTTGGGTAACGCTGGCTGTCTAACCGTGGTCAGAAAACTGAGCCTCTAAACCTATGATATAAGACATTATAGTGCAAAGAAGAGTATACGGTCAGTACTTTGAATGTACTGGTATATAAGATGAGGTCTGGCAGAATTGCATGGGGTACTGTGCACATGAGGTAAGGACTAATTGAACAACATAAAATAATTAAGCATGAATACATAAAAACTGTAATATCTGAGAATGCAAGACCAAGCATAGACATATGTTTGAAATAATCTATAAACTGAAAGACTGAAATCTGATAACTGAATAACTGAGAATCTGTAAACTTGATCAAGCAAACCTAAATTAAAAATTCACTGAATACTATACTGAGATTGTCAAAGGTATCATCTAAATTACATGCCCCAATCTAAAGCTAATCGGGGTCCAACCTATAACTCCAGTTGGAAGGGTGTCAGTACTGTGCCATGGGTACTAATACTAGCTGTGTGGATCCCCTAAACTGGTGTCCTGGAGGACTAAAGAGTCACATTTACTGGCAGGTGCTCTAAGAAGATATGTGTCACCCTCAAATGGAAGGTAAATACTTTGTCAACCCTCAACTAGTAGGTAGACATCTCTAACCTATGTTGGCTATGTAGTTCTAGAACTCGGAGATTTCTACCAAGGGTCACACCCTCTACTAGCAGGTGATCCTCCATCCCTGATTTTGTTTGGTGCTAAATCCTACTACTAACTGAACTGACACTGGAACTAAAATTGGACTGAGTTTTACTGAACATGATTTCATGACTGATAGTGCTCATTATGATCATAATAATTGAATGGATAGGAATAATCATGGTTTAACTGAATCATACTTGAAAAAATAAAAATCATGTAAAGTATGTAGGTATCAGGTGTTCATAACCCACCAGCACTGAATGATCATAAAACATGACATTTAAACTTAAGGATATAGAATTGAATCATGGTTCAACCCAATACATGAGCATTTCATCAAATATGTGGAAAAAATGAACTTGCACATGGGGATATTCTTAACATGAGAATTCAACAAATCATGAAATTAACTTGAATAAGACATGGGAAGCTAAATTCATAAAATTAGGAAATCAAATTTTGCATGGGATCATACATGGACTAAATTTAATTTAAATCAGCATGAAAACATGAAATTCAATATTTCTTGAACATATAAAATACCATAATGATAGAAATTTCATTCTTTAATTGAGGAAAAAAGGGTTTTAAGATCCATGGGTGGAAGGGACCCATGAATGAATACCCCACACACCTTAAAAATTTAACTTAAAAGAGAAACACCAATCGTAATACTTTCTTGAAGGTTCTTGAACTTGGGAAACTTGAATTCTTCATTTCATGGGGAGAAAGGATTTGAATTTGTGTTCTTGAGGAAAGGGCATGGTTTTGTTAGGAAGATAATTAGAGAAGAAGGGCATAATTATTCCCTAATTGATGTCCAAGCCATGATATGAATGATTGGGTTGAGGGGGAGAAGACACAATTGCCCTTCAACTATTTAAATAAAAAATTGGTGTAATAAGCTTACCGTGGTCTTATCATGGTAGTGCATTTTCCTCACTGTGACATGCTCTGCATTCCATTGGGACTAATGCCGTGTCTAAGACTTATTGTGGTAATCTTCTGGTTTTGTGATCCAAACATGACCCAAACCTCATTCGAAAAATTCAAAACTTCTCTGAGACATGCTCCTTACATCCCTAAACATGAATTTACTTAAAAACCAACATTTAAGGGTATGAAAGACCAAGTAAAAAATCTTCCAACTTTAGAAACCTTAAAAATGACTAAGTCCCCAACACTTAGTGAAATTTTTAGGCCTTAAGCCCCTTATGCATGCAACTAAAAGCTGAACAGAGCTAAGAGTAGTAAGGGATGTTAGAGTAGCATATTCATTGGCCTATCATTAGCATAAAGATAGTTTATCACTAACTTAAGTAATAGTAAATCCATGACATAATCTATAGCTTATTCATAGAATAGTCAGTAGCATAACTTGTGGCTTAGGCCATATCATAGTCAAGGGCTTATGCAGTAGCATGATTATTAGCCTAAACAATAGCCAATAACAATAACATAATGGTACCTCCTCATAAGATTTAGCCAATAAAACATACATAAGGCATACTAATTCAAGCATCATAACCAACAAGTACCAAGATTTCTTAATTTTACCTTATAAAGGCACTCTTTCGACATTTATTAAGCATACAAGGGTTCAAGAGATATAATCTTCAATATTTTATTAAAGTGGGTCAACGAGCCCACTTCTAAATTCTCAAAATATATTCTAAGCCAATTTCTACCCCAGACTAGGCTAAGGTATCTAAATCAACTCTTAGATGTAAAGAAAACCACAACAAGCTCAAGAAACTTTCACTAAGTCCAATGGAACTAAGTAAACCTTTATTAGTATAAGAATATATCACGATCCGAGGCTAACCCCTAGTCTCAACAATAGTGCTTACGATCACATGTGACCACGAGCTAATCGATGAGCTGGTAGCTACTATGAGCACTAGATATAATAACACTGATATAACGTATGTGGAAATAAACTGATAAAATACTGTTAAACTAAATACTGAAACTCAAAATATTGAAATGTATGAAAACATATGATAATACTAAAATGACTAACTGGCTGTCTAACTACCTGTCCGTTTGAAAGCCTCTAACTGATTGAGGAGTTTATGGGATAGACCCCTAACTAACTCCAACTGACTGATCATAATAAAATACTAAAGTAACTAAATAAGAGATAATATGTCCTCGATGGATGAGGACTCACCATTGTGGCTACTAGGTAACGCTGAGCTATCTAACTACGGTAGAAAATTGAGCCTCCAAACCTATGATATAAGACATCATTGCGTAAAGAAGAGTATGCAGTCAGTAATTTAAATATTCTGGTACGCGAGATAAAGATTGTCTATAATACTTGAGACAACCAAGAAAAATATGCGTGAACATGTAAAAATCTGAGAATACAAGATCAAGTATAAATATGTTACTGTGACAATCTTTTATCCAAAAGACTAAAATTTGTATAACTGAATAAATGAAAAATCTGTACACTTGGTCAAGCAAACTGAAATTGAAATACACTGATTGTTGTATTGAGATTATAGGAGGTATTATCTAGAAGACATACCCTAATTTGAGCTAATCGGGGTCTAACCTGTAACCCCAGTTTGAAGGGTATTAGTACCATGCCACGAGTATTAACACTGGTTGTGTGGATCAACTAAACTGGTGTCCCAGAGTACTAAGGAGTCACCCTCTATTGGCAGGTGCTCTCATGATATATGTGATAACCTCGAGTAGTAGGTGGACATATCAAACCTATGCTGGCTATGTAATTCTTGAACTCAGGGACTGCTACTAAAGGTCACACCCCCTATTGGCAGGTGAGCCCTCATCTCTGATTCACTCGGTGCTGAATCCTACTCACAATTGAATTGACACTGGTACTGTACTGAACTGAGGTCAAGTGGTGCTCATCATGATTATAAACGTGTAAGTATAGTGATAAAATTCATGGATTAACTATCTGAGTATCTGAAAAGCTGAAATAATGTACAATACACGCCAATACTCAGTGAAACATTAATAATACGATTTCAAAGCTTGCAACTGCAATACAAAAATAATAATTCAAATATCAAGGCACAAAAACTTCCCCTAATTATGAGAAAACATGGACACTGAAAATGGGGACGCCTTAAATGTAGGAATTAACATGATTTCATGGATAATTTCTAAATCTGGGGATTTAATATAGAAACATCAACACTCAATATATGAAATGGCTTACTCCACTTGGAAATACTTGTAAGCATATCTTATACTTGAATTAACAAGAGATTCATGGATCTAATTCATCTAGAACAAGTAAAAACTCATAATTTTAAACAAAGAGGATTGTTAGAATTCATGTGTATAAGGGACCCATAGATGAACATCCCACATACCTCACTAGATGGATTATCGAAGACTCCTTGTGAATTTGTTGAACTTGAAGCTTGAATTCCTTGATTTCTTATGAAAGAGTTAGGGTTTATTCTTTGGATTAAATATGGTTTTCTTAAGAGGATTAATGAGTAAAAGGGCAAATAATGTTGTTTGGGATCCCAAATTTTATGTTATGGATGAATTAGGCAAGGGGAATTGATCCAGTTATCCTTAAATAACAAGGAAAAAAGCTGGAAGGGAAAGAGAGAGGGCAATGTATGCCCTGGAGCAATATACTACACCGAGCGGTGCCTGCCTTTGAGTGGGGGGCTAACTCAGGTGACGCCAGCCTTACCCCGATGGACTGAAGGGGGTGGTGCCTACCTATCATGGTGGTCCTTCTATTTTGGTTTTCCAAAAACACTGCTACGCTCGTATAAAAATTCTGAAACTCTCCTGAGACACACTTTGAACAACACGGATTATGAATCAACTCAAAAATTAATGTCTCAAGGTTAGGAAGACCAAAATAAAAAATATCAAAGTCTAAGGGTCTTGCAAATGACTAAATTCTCAACACTTAGTAAAATTTTTAAGCCTTGGACCCTTTAAACACACTAATCAAGGGCTGATTTAAGATAGGATCTTATGGGATAATATAGTATCTCCTCCTTGGGAACATTCATCCTTGAATAAGACTGGTTAGACTAACAATACTGGGGAAAACTAAAATCATATACTGAGCATGCACAACTGGAAACATGATTACATAACTAAGTTTGAGACATGATACATGAACTGAACTGATTTCATGAATATATGAAATGACTAAAGAACGGACATATAATTGAAACTGAGAATAGACTAGATCCAATCTGAGAAAAATCATTACCTGAAGATGAATCTGAATTTGCTGAGAAAAGATGAGGGTACTTGGTTCGCATATCAACTTCTGCTTCCCAAGTGGCTCCCTCAATAGAATGATTCCGCCAAAGGACTTTGACCAAAGAAACTTCTTTATTCTTTAGTCTACGAACCTGACGATCAAGGATCTCAATTGGGAATTCTTTTTAGGAAAGGCTATCCTTAATATCCATATTTTTTAAAAGATCAACTACAGTGGATCACCAATATATTTCTTTTACAAAGAAACATGAAATACTGGATATACTGACTCCAAATCTTAAGGAAACTCTAACTCATAAACTACCTTCCCAAAATGACTTAAGATACTATATGGGCCAACAACGGGGGGGTGGGTTTCCACTTCTTCCAAATCTCTTCACTCCCTTTATAGGTAAAATCTTGAAATAGACCAAGTCACCAACCTCAACCTCAAGATACCTGCTCCTTACGCATGCATAAGATTTTTGAGGGCTTTGGGCTGTCTTTAACTTCTCTCGTATCAGCTAAACTTTCTCTATCGCATCAAACACTGTATCTGTCTTTATCAAAGTAGCTTCACCTAGATCAAACCAACAAATAGGAGATCTACATCTTCTTTCATAGAGATCCTTAAATGGAGCCATTTGAATACTAGAGTGATAACTGTTGTTATAAGTAAACTCAATCAAAGGTAAGTGGTCATCCAAACTACCTTTAAAGACAATAAAATATTCCCCTCAACATGTCCTCTAAGGTCTGAATGGTCCTTTCCAGATGACCATCTGTCTGAGGATGAAAAGCTATACTGAGATAAACTTGGGTACCAAGACCCTTCTATAAAGCTTTCCAAAAATAAGAGGTAAACTGAGTACCTCTATTTGATATGATAGACAATGAAATCCCATGTAACTTGACCAACTCCCAAATGTAAAGCCTAGCATAATCCTCAGCTGAGTAAGAAGTATGAACTGGCAAGAAATGAGCAGATTTTTTCATCCTATCCATAATAACCCATATAAAATCATGCTGACGATACGTGCAAGTCAACCTTATCATAAAATACCTATTCACCACTTCCAATTTCCAAGTGGGGATGCTAAACTCCTATAATGAACCACTTGGCCTTTGGTGCTTGACCTTGACCTACTGAAAATTTGGGTACTTAGCCACAAACTCTGCAAAATCCTTCTTTGTACCACTCAAATAGATTTCCCATAAACCACAGGCCATATTAATGGCTCCTGGATAGATAAAGTATCGCACACCATGCACTTTTACAAGTATTTGCTGTCTTAAATAATCAATAGATGGAACAAATAACCTGCCCTGACAGCAAAGCACACCATCTCCCTCTTGGGAGAAAACCTCCATTTTCTTCTGTCTAACTGTCTCCTTCAACTTAACCAAACTACGATACCTATCTTTCTTCTATCTTTCTTTTCTTTTACTTCAGCAACCAATGAAGATTCCAAACCATTCTGAACCCATATACTACCTTCAGCTAAATCAACCAATCGAACACCCAGCTAGCAAGGTGATGAACATCCTGAACTAACTTTTTCTCATCCTCCTTAACATAAGCAACAATACCCATAGAAAACCTACTAACGGCATCCATCACTACATTGGCCTTGACTAGATGATACAACATACTCATATCATAATCTTTTAACAACTCAAGCCATCTTCTATAATGAAGATTCAGATTTTTCTGCGTGGACACCTATTGTAAACTCTTATATTCCGTGAACACATCAACATAAACCCCATAAAGATAATGTCTCTAAATCTTTAGAGGAAACACAACAACTGCCAACTCAAGGTCATGGGTAGGATAATTCTTCTCATAAGGTTTAAGCTATCTAGAGGTGTAGGCAATGACCTTGCCTCTCTACATCAAAACATAACCAAGACCAACTCTTGAAGTATCACATTAAATTATAAATCCAATTGAACCATCTGGTAAAGTTAGGACTGGAGTGGAAGTGATTCGAGTCTTCAAATCCTAAAAACTTTTCTCGCAAGAATTTGACCATTGGAATTTGATTTTCTTATGAGTCAATTGGGGCATGGGGGTTGCAATAGAAAAAACCCTTCAATAAACCACCTGTAATAGCCATCCAAACCCAGGAAACTCTTAATATCTGATGGACAGATGGGTCTGATCTAGTTCCTTACTGCTTCAGTCTTTTGAGGTTCAACTATAATGATATCACCAAAAATAACATAGCCAAGGAAAGCTACTGATCTTAGCAGAAACTGGACTTACTGAATTTGGCGAACAACTAATGAACTCTATGGTTCTATAGAGCAATTCTCAGGTGGTTTACATGATTATTCTCACTATGAGAATAGACAAGGATATTATCAATAAAGACTATGACGAACATGTCCAAGTACTTCTTGAATACCTTGTACATCAAGTCCATGAAAGCTACAAGGGCATTCGTTTTCCAAAATACATAACTAAGAATTCAAAGTGACTATACCAAGTTTTGAAAGATATCTTCAAAATGTCCCATTCTATAACTCTAAGCTAAAATAGCCGAATCTAAGGTCTATCTTAGAGAAATAAATGACACGCTAAAGTTGGTGGAACAAGTCATCAATTATTGGAAGTGGATACCTATTCTTGATTGTGACTTTGTTCAACTGATGGTAATTGATGCACATTCTAAGAGAATTATATTTCTTATGCATGAATAAGATGGGAGCGCCCCATGGGGAAACATTGGTCCTGAGGAAACATTTATCTAGGAGATCTTTAACTGCTCTTTCAACTCCTTAAGTTCAGTTGGAGCCATCCTATAGGGTGGAATACAGATAGGTTGGATATCTGGAAGGATATCTATTATAAAGTCGATTTCCCTTTTTGGAGGAACTCTGGAAAGATCTTTAAGGAACATATCTGGAAATTCTCTCAAAACTGAAACTGACTTGAGGCTCAAAGACTCAGAACTAAAGTCTTTGACTCGAATAAGATGGTAAATGCACCTTTTATATATTATCTTTCATGCTCAGAGATATGAAACAAACTACACCCTAAATACTGAGGTACTACCCCTCCATTCAATGATTGGTTTATTTAGAAACTAAAACTAAACGACTCTATTTCTATAATCAACACAAGCATAACATGAGTGGAACCAATCTATGCCTATAATGACATCAAAATCCATGATCTCTAACTCTACGAGATCAATTAAGGTAACGTTTTTAGATACTATGATCGGAAAATTCCTGTAAACTCGCCTGGTTACAATAGATCTACCTATTAGAGTATACACTGAGAAGGGTTCTACTAAAGTTTTGAGACTGGCACCAAAGTCTACTTTTATATAAGGGGTCATAAAGGAAACTGAGGCTCCGAGGTCTATAAAAGCATAAACATGAAGATGGAAAAGCTGTAACATACCCATAACCATATCAAGAGAACTTTCCTGATTATGCTGAGCTTGGAGTGCATAAAGCCTATTCTGGCACTACCCGCTGGTTGCACTGGAAGTAGCACCGTGCTGAGTCGGCAACATACTGGAGCTAAAAGATGATTAGACTGGCCTTGCTGACCAACCCTCGAGCAATCCTTGACCCTGTGTCCTGGCTTCCCACATCCAAAACACCCATTACTGCTCTCTTTACACTCACCCCGGTAATTTTTACCACACTTCTAACAAAGAGAATTAGTATAACCACTGCTCACACTGCCTTGGAACTTAGAGCCTGGCGCCCTATCCCGACTGTCTTGCCTAAACTTAGGTGCTGGCACACTGATTGAAGATAGAGATGAGGCTAAAAATATTTAATCGAACTAAGAGCAGTTACCACCTACTAACCTTGGCTGAGAAAAGTTGAAACTACCTATTCGGGCCCTTTTGTTATCTCTCTTTTTCTCCTTACGCTTCTCCTCCCCAATCTATTGAGCATAAACTATAAGTCTAGATAAGTTGATCTCCTTAATCAATATAGTGGTCATACACTCCTTTACCACACTATCAGCTATGCCAAACACAAACTTACTCATTCTAGACGTATTATCTACCTCTATGGAAGGAGCATACCTCGCCAATGGAGTGAACTTAAACAAATACTCCTTTATACATATATTACCCTACTTTAAATTGATGAATTCCTGAACCTTATATTTCCTCAACTCTAAGGGAAAGAATCTATCTAAGAAAACCATGTAAAATTTCTCCCACTCAATATGCCCTACCTCCTTACCTTGGTTTTCCTTCCACAGCTTAAACAAGGTGTAAGCTAAATCCTGCAATTGATATGTAGCCAACTCTCCACTCTTACTCGAAGTGACAGCTATAATATCTATCAGTTTCTAAACCATATTAAGAAAATCCCGTGGATCTTCTTCTGGATTTGATCCCCAAAACAAAAAAGGATTCATCCAGGTGAAATCTTAAATCCTAACAATTGTCATATTTGCCACTAGATTTGCTAGGGCAACAACACGTTGGTTGTTTTGAGTAGCTACTGAATGGGCTATGGTAGTGAAAGTAGCCTTGAATTTGGTATGAGAGACATGCTCATTCATGGGATCTTCCTAAACAGGTGGTGGTGCGGGTTAATCCCCTTTAATTCTTCTATTATTTCTTTTGGGAGGCATTGTCTGTAAATGGAATGAAGGATGAATTAGAAAGAGTTTAAATAGAGAATCATGCTCTTTCGTACGTCATGAGCACTGGAAGAAGGGAAGATTTCCTAAAATATTTCATAGCCTCTTCTCTATATGTATGGCACGCTTCACACCCATGCACAAGACTCTACTCAACGCAATTTTCAGACATCATAGGATACTATAAAACCTTGCTCTAATACCAAGTTTTGTCAAGACCCGAGGTTACCCCCTAGTCGTGACAATGGTGCTTATGGTCACAAGTGACCAAAAGCTAACCCATGAGCTGTTACCTGCTGTGACCACTAGATATAATAACACTGATATAGCATATGCGGATAATAAATTGATAAAATATAGTAAAATGAGATACTAAAACTCAAAATACTAAAATGTCTAAAAATATCTAATAATAACTGAAATACTAAAATGACTGACTGGCTGTCTAACTAACTGTCTGATCATTTGAAAGCCTCTAATTGACTAAGGAGTTAATGGGATAGGCCCCTAACTATATCCAATTAATTGATCATAATAAAATATTGAAGTAACTGAATAAAAGATAATATGTCCTCAATGGATGAGGACTCAACACTATAGATGTTGGGTAATGATGGGCTATCTAATTGCAATCAGGAAACTGAGCCTCCAAAACTATAATATAAGACATCAAAGTGCAAAGAAGAGTATCTGGTTAGTACTATGAATGTATTGGTACATGACATAATGACTAGCTAAAATATATGTGACAACTTAGCATAAAATGCATGAACATGTAAAAATCCAAGAATGCAAGACCAAGTATAAATGTGTTACTGAGATAATATGTTATCTGAAATACTAAAATTAGGATAATAGAATAACAAAAAATATGTGCACTTGGTCAACCAAACCTAAACTTAAATACATCAATTGCCATACTGAGATCATGGGAGATATCATCTAACCAACATGCCCTAATATGAGCTTATCGGGGTCCAACCTGTAACCTACGTTAGAAGGGTGTTAGTATCATGCCACGGGTACTAAAACTAGTTGTGTGGATCAACTAAACTGGTGTCCTAAAGGATTAAAGAGTCATCCCTCTACCGGTAGGTGCTCTCATGAGATATGTTCAACCCTCATCTACCAGATGGAAAAATCAAACCTACATTCTCTACGTAATTCTGGAACTCAGGGACTAATACTAAAGGTAACACCCTCCACTGGCAGTTGAGTCCACATCCTTAGATTTGCTCGGTGCTAAATCGTACTCCTAATTGAACTGACGCTAGTAATATACTGAATTGAGCTCATGTGATTCTCATCATGATCTTAAACATGTAATTATACTGATAAAATTCATGGATTAACTGTCTGAATATTTGAAAAGCTGAAATCATGTTCAACACATAGGTATCAGATGTTCATAACCCGCTAGAATTGAATGAAACATTAATAATACGATATCAAAGCTTGCAACTGCAATATGAAAATCATAGTTCAAAACAAAAGGCACAGACACTTCCCCCAATTATGAGAGAACATGAACACTGAACATAGGAACGCCTTAAACGTAGGAAATGACATAATTTCATAGTCAATTTCTAAATTTAGGGATTTAACATAGAAACATCAACAGTCAACATATGAAATGGCTTACTCTATTTGTAAATACTTTTAAACATATCATGTACTTGAATAAACAAGAGATTCATGGAGCTAATTCATCTAGAACATGTAAAAACTCATAATTTAAACAAAGAGTATTTTTGGACTCTATGGGTGGAAGGGACCATGGATGAACATTGGACATACCTTACTATATGGATTCTAGAAGATTCCTTGTGAATTTCTTAAACTTGAAGCTTGAATTCCTTTATTTCGTGTGAAAGAGTTAGGATTTGTTCTTGGGATGAAAGATGGTTTTCTTGAGAGGATTTATGAGTAATAGGGCAAATAATGCCGCTTGGGAACCCCAATTTCTTGTTATGGATGAATTGGGTGGGGGGAATTAACCCAATTACCCTTAAATGACAAGGAAAAAAGCTTTATGAGAAAGAGAGGGGGCGACACGAGCCCTAGAGCAGCGGTCTACCCTGGGTAGTGCTCGCCTTATAGCGAGGGACTAACCCGGGCACCGCCGCCTTACCCTTGCAAACTAAAGGGGGAGACACCTATCTATCATGATGGTCCTTCTGTTTTGGTTTTCTAAACACACCCCTGTGCTCATCTAAAAATTTAGTAACTCTCATAAGACACACTTTGAACAACTCTGATCATGAATCAGCTCAAAAATCAATGTTTAGTGGTCGGGAAAACAAAAATAAAATCATCGAAGACTAGGGGTCTTGAAAATGACTAAGTGCTCACCATTTAGTGAAATTTTTAAGCCTTGGCCTCCTTTAACATGCAAATCTAGGGTTGAATTAGGCTAGGATATTACGGGGTATTACAAAATCTAAGGCCAACTTACCCTAAGTATGAGTAACTAAAGCATTCCTACAATTATTGAGTAACTAAAGCATTATCATGCTAAACATGAGTAATGAAGTCTAATGCATCTAAGGTAAAGGGAAACAAGTCAAGTATTTTAATTCTAAGATTCCATAAAGCCTAAAAGGCTCAACTAACCCAGGTCTTACATTTCATCAATCGAACACCTAAATCCCATCCCAATCTAGCAAGATATCATAAATATACTATGACATAGCTTAATCTAACAAGGAATAAACCTAGCCTACTTCGTCACAAAAGAAAGCTCAACGATCTGCTAAAACTTTGTTTTTTCCTTTTGAGAAGTCTCTTCAAGATGCCAAGCTATCAAAAACATAATTTACTCATCAATATGAGCATAACAATACCCATATTTCACTATTGTGCTTTGGGTCCAAAAATTATGTCAAAGCCCCAATGTGGGTCCCGTTATAGAATTCACATTTTCGAGACCAACTCAATATGATATCAAGCACATGGAATCAAAACCCTCAAAATGGGTGAAAACCAAGTATACTTTGGGCTAAATTCATGTCCTAAGTGATTTAGGGGTTTGGTCAAATTTTCAAAAAATTCAAGTATGAATTTGAAGGATTCTTACCTTAAATCTAATGATATTCACAAAAATATATGTTAATCAAGCTCCCAAGTCACCCCATGACTTAATTTTAAGACAACACTCTCTTTTAAGGTTTCTAGGTTTCAAGAATAAGTGGAAAATGACCAAAATACGGCCTAAGGGGTCAGTTTATACCCATGGAAGGTGTCCAGGTATGGCTATCACACAACAGACGTGTGATCCCATTACTTGAGTGCAGGAGCAGGTATGGTGATTACAATCTGCCCTTGTGCGATCACATCACTTGCTGTCAGCACAACTGACAACTGAAACTTAGAAAATTCCAAGCTTTCACCAATGTGTCGGGATTTATTCGGAATCCAAAATATATAAATGAACTATGTAATCACACTAAATTTAATGTTTTGGATGCAATAGCAAAGTTAGATTTTCCATCCAAGTTATTTTCGACTAAATATGGGTTTCACACCCAAATTTCCATTTTTTAACTTTCTGACCAATAGGCTGAAATAAGATCGGGTGCCTCAGGACCTGAACCAAAGGTCTACCTAGCCTTCAATTGATATTTTAGAGATGCTAGCATAATAAGAATTTGAACCCAATCATTTTATGAATTTTCTTATTTGGTGGCCATTTGGAACCAACAAAGACTTCTAAATAGGAGATTAGTTCTAAAACCAAATAAAATACATGGTAACTAAACTGATAGCTCCAGCAAGTCATAAATGACCTGGGGTAGCTATGGAAAATCTCTAATGATGAAAATAAACAAAAATATAAATAATGACCTGAAAGGCATTACAACATCCACTACTAAGAAAGTTTTGTATCCAAAAGTTAAGAATTACAATATAGATGAAGTCTCGAACAAATAAGGATACTGAGTCTACATCTCGCTCTCGATATCCCCAGTGGCCTCCTCCACTAGGCATGGACTCCTCTATTGTGAAGTGCCTACCCTTAACCATTACAATAGGAATCTCTCTAGTGCATAACTACCTGACATCACTAGCCATAATTAGAACTGGCTCTTCTACAAAGGTCAAACGCTCATCCAACTGGACTAAGTCCCATATAACCAGAGGAGAAGGATTGAGAATATATTATCTCAACATAGAGAAATGGAAAACTGTATGAACAACAACAAAATCTGGAGGTAAAGCTAACTCATAAGCTACCTCACCAACAGAACGAAGAATCTCAAAAGTCTAACATATCTCGGACTAAGCTCACCCTTTTTCCCAAACCTCATTACATCCTTCATGGGCGATACATGGTGGAACACATGATCACCAACTCCAAATCTTAAGGAACAATGCCTACAATTTGCATAAGCCTTCTACCTACTCTTAGTTACTCTGAACCTATCCTAAATCACCCTGATTCTATCCAATGACTCCAAAAGTATATTTGTACCTTGGGTCCTAACCTCGGAAGTATCAAACTATCCAACTATAAAATGACATCTCCAACCATACAAAGCCTCAAATGGCACCATCTTAATGCTCGAATGACAACCGTTATTATAAGAAAAATCTGCCAAGGCTAATTAATGCTCCCATTGGACTACAAAAGCTGTAGCATAGGCTCCGAGCATATCCTCAAGCACCTGGATAGTCCATTAATACTGGATATCTATGTATGGATGAAAAGCTATTTTGAGATATACCTGAGTGCCCAATTTCTCCCGAAAGGCTCTCTAAAATCTTGAAACGAACCTAGAACCACAATCTAAAATGATAGAAATTGGAATACCATGCTAATAGAATATCTCTTACGCATAGATATGGTCCAATATCTCAGAACTGAAGGACATCTAAATTAAAACATATGCTGACTTAGTCAAATGACCTCCAAGGGATGGAAGGGCAGAGACCTTTAGTGTCCCCTTCAGTCAAGAATTGGGGCCTTACAATCACTAGCCAATATGATTTTATCTCATTCCTTTCCTCATTCATGGTTCGATATTCTGGTGTCCTAGGCATAGAGGAACCACACCAATCTATCTCAAACTCGGTGGTTAAACTTTACTACGATGACGATACTATAGGAGAGTTCCTATGGAAAAATAACTCAATGCCAAGATGATAAATGACCCAAATACCATCAAAACCATGGGAAGAATAAGGCAACCCACTAATAAAATACATGGTAATACATTCCCATTTCCACTTGGGAATGGGTGACCAAAGTAATTCTTAGATTGAGTTACTAGTATGGAAATGGAAGATAATTCTTAGGCCGGGTGGGCTGCTTCAATAGATTGAGTTACTAGTGTGGAAATGGGAGATAATAACTATTGATTTTATTATCGGCCTTTTGCGGTCGCAAAATTAGTGTGACTCTATTTTGCTTATTGCAGATAGGATGACCAAGTCCGCTCACTTGTTGCCAATGTGGACTACTTATTCTGGCAAGGATTATGTAAAGTTGTATCTTTAAGAGGTCGTAAATTTGCATGGTGCACCTGTCTTGATTATTTTTGATTGTGGTACACAGTTCTCATCTCAGTTTTGGCACTCTTTTCAGTGTAATTTAGGGACCAAATAAATTTTTAGTATAAATTTTCACCTATAGTAAGGTGGGAAATTCAGAAGGACTATTCAGATCTTTGACGATATGTTAAGAGCCTATGTGATTAATTATGGTGGTAGTTGGTTCGACCATTTGCCTTTGATTGAATTTGTTTATAACATTAGTTACCATTCTTGTATTGGTATGTCCCTATTTGAGGCATTGTATGGTAGGAGGTGTAAGTCTCCTATTGGGTTATTTTAGGTTGGTGAAGTGAAAATATTTGGCTCGAATTTGGTTCACCAAGTTATGGAAAAGGTGAAGCTAATTTATGATTGGCTTAAGCCCGCCCATAGTCACCAAAAGTCCTATGCAAATGTAAGGAAAAGGGATTTAGAGTTTGAGGTTGGATATTGGGTATTCTTGAAAGTGTCTCCTATAAAGGGAGTAGTGAGGTTTAGGTTGAAGGGGAAGCTTAGTCCCTGATATGTTGGCCCATATGTGGTTTTGATAATGATTGGTAGTATTGCATACGAATTAGATTTTCCATCTAGAATGAATTTTATTCATCCAGTATTCTATGTGTATATGTTGCGAAAATGCGTAGGTGATCCTTCGTTGGTTATTTTCTTGGAGGATATTGGTATTATGGAGTTGTTGTCCTATGAGGAGGTCCCGGTGAATATCCTTGGTCTGTAAGTTCACTGGTTATGAATGAAAGAGCTAGCTTCGGAGAAGGTTCTAAGGCAAACCAAAAGTTTGAGAAAGCTACTTGGGAATCCAAAGAGGACATGAAGTCCAAGTATCTATTACTATTTCTGATGTTAGAAAATCGTACTTAAGGTATGTGTTGTTCTTGATATCTTTATTTTATGTCTTTGATTGATGATAGATTGTGAATCTCTTAGTTTTTGTTTTTTATCTTAAAGCTAAGAGTTGAAATATTTGGAGTTTAATCATTCTTTTCATGCCTCATCCTATCATTCTGGGGCGAATGATCCTAAGAGGGGCAGGGAGAATGAAACACCCAGAGTTTTGACCCTTAGAAAATTTATTGAGTTGAGTTCTCTGATCATCATATGACTCATGCTTACTTGTCGTATGATATGGATACGGTTTAGGGGTCTTGGTCTTATGTTACTCACTATGGTTTTGGTTGTTTTCTATCCAAGATATGAATGGACATCATACAAGTTGTATACTGATGGTATGAGATAGGAGAGGCAATCATATGTTAATCAGTGTGTATTCTTGTTCATATTCTACCTAGGGTAGGACTATAGGGTACCAATCGTACGTTGTGGATATGAGTTGGTCCATGTAGTCATATATTATATAGGATTGGAGTCCAACATACTATCTAAGGTACGAGTGGTGGGTACCACTCGCATATTATGTGTACAAGTAGGGGGCAAGTAGTACCCTCTTGCGTATACTTTTCAACTTTAAAACTGAGGGTATTCTGAACATTTCCCACCCCCCAAACCTTAAGACCCCATGTATTATTACTCTTTGTGGCCTCTTATAACATAATTTGAAGGATTAAAACACTCTCAAAATCCTCTCTAAACTCTCTCTTGAAGGTTGGGTAAGGGTTTCTACAAGGTGTTCATCTGGAGACTCAAGAGTCAAGTTCTTTCCTTAAATCTTTGAAAATAAGGCATGTGACTTTTCCCTCATTGTTGGTTCATGAAAATCATATTCTTTAAAGTTTGTTTATGATTCATTAATGGTGGCTTTGAAAACCAATGTTGAGGGTTTTGTTGCATATGGTTGAGTATTGTTTACTCGTGGTTTAAATTGTGTTTATACATGTTTTTGATGATGGCTTGCACATGTGGGGTGCTTGGTAATTATGGTTTAACAAAGAGGTCATGGGTAACCCTAAATTAGATGGTTTTAACCTTAGTTTCGCCCTTGATAATGGTATGCCCATAATATGTTTGTGAAAATATCTATGAGAAACATTTAGTCACCTGATAAATTGTGATTTGAACTAATGCTTGGTATAAGAATGCTAATGAAGGATGAATGGGTTGTGAAGGTCTTGAAGACTATAAATTGAATTGAATTATGATTTGAACTAAGGCATTGGCCTAATAATGTAAATGGTTTCACGAAGGCCTTGTTGGCTATATGTTGATTTGAATTTTAACCTTGGTGGTTCAAAGGGCTAAATGGGTTCGAGTCCCTAAATATTTAATTAAATTGATGTCCTTGTTTGGAAAATGAATTCGAGTCCCAAAGTTAAATAGTAATGGTTATGGCGTGTTGTACGCTTGCAAGTGGTGTTTGTATGACAATACCAACGAGATGACTTCGATAAGTAATTGGACTAATAATTGTTTGCATGTGAAAAGAATGTTTTAAATTGGGCTTTAAGGTGGGATATGTAGTTGGGCCGTGAAAGTGGAGTCTGAGGACTAACACTAGAAACTGTGCTAGTCGGTGCGGTTGTCTATATGACCAAAAGGTTTGAGTCCCCCAAATAAATATATGATTGGGAGGTTCGAGTCCCCCATATTGTATATATTGGTGCTAAGTCACCTTGATTATGCCGGGAGGTTCCAGTCCCCCATAATGGCACATACGGATATGGATATTCTCTGTTTCGTGTGGTTTCACGCATTAAACCCCTTCCAGCTAGGGGAGAGCTTGGACCATATAGCCCGTGGGTGCTTGTATTATGACGGTTATGATACACATCCCAGGTTAATGTTTTTAGAAGTTCCTGCTAAGCCTTATTCCCTATCCCAACATGATATATATAAATATATGTATATACATGAATGTAATTGGACATGATGGTTTACTTAGTTTTGAATAATGGCACTATTTTATCATTATCCTTGAGTTACATGCTAGCGTTCCAATCGCTAACCGTCTTTGGATGTTGTATCACTATGCGATACAAGGATCGAACCTTTTACTTCTCTTCCTGCATTGTGATTAGGTGTTCGAGTAGATCATGTTTTCACATTGAAGTGGTGAGTTTACATAATTAGGAAAGTTGTATTTCATGGTTTTGTTATCATTTGTCTTAGACATGGTTTAAACACTATTTTTGCCTATCGTCGGGGGCATGTACCGACATATTATTGACTTCAGATTATAAAGGCTTTGTGGATTACTGTGGACTTCGGTGTGATGACTTAGTATGTTTTTTGGTGGATTGACTTATATTCTTCATGAGTTATTACAAGACTTACTTTGTGCTATCTTGTTATATTCTCGGAATTTATCTTGCACTTATGGTTGATATCTTGGCTAGGTTAGTGAAGGGGATGATCTCCAGTCCATATGGGACTTGAGATACCCGTCATGGCCAGGCCCTGGTTTGGGTCATGACATCTTCACTCTTTTAACATATCCTAAAAAGAGTTATCATGTTCAATCTCTTTTTTTTGTGAGAAAAATGGGGCATGACAGCATAGCGACTCTGGGTTGTAGAGGAACTCATTGTCACAATAGTAGAACACTCAGGAGTTTAGTCCCTAACCACTATTCTTCATGATAACTCATTGTTAGATGTAATGAGTCTTTATGATGACCTGTTATCATAACAATGAAAGATCAGATGTTTGAGCCTCAGGTCACGACTCCAAGCCATGAATTTTGACCAGTGATAACGAGTCATAGCTTGAGTTGGTACGACTATACCCCAGAAAATCTAGCATGATTTAAAAAGGGCTTTTAGATCTTTTCCCATTATTTTAACTCCAAACCCACATCATTTGGGCACTTTAATACAAGTTATTAAGGGTTAATATTAACCTAACACCTCATAAACTAAGAATCATTCGACACTTAGCACAAAGGGGAAATTTTCTATTCTCCAACAATAAGTTAGGGTTCCTCAAATGTAAGCACAAATTCCAGGGAGTTCTTCAAGAAATCTACCTGCAAGTATGTGGGATTTCATCAATGGGATCCTTCCACCCATAGTCCCAAAGATTTCTCAAATCCGCAAGTTTCATTCCCCTTTAAGTTTCGAATTCCAGGTCAAATATATGTTTTTCCTTAATTTCTTTAGTTTTTCTTGTAATTGAACCAAGAGTTCAATTTTTCCCATATGAATAACTTTTTATCATGCCTAGAATCATAATTTCCCCTTTTATTTGATAAATGATTGAGTTTGGCTTGAAGTATGAAAATTTCCTAATATGATCACCTTTAATATAATCATGTTTAGTTGCATTAATTTGAGATAGTGGGTTATTAACACCCGATACCTAGGGACTGATGCATATAATAGTTTAAATATTGTGAGAATTTCATCATACTTATGGGAACTTTTTTAGAATATTATCATGTTGAGCATATACTAGTTATCAGTTTTATTTTAGTTGGGAGCAACACTTAGCACCGAGTGAATACAGGGATGATGGATCACCCGCCAGTTGAGGACTGGGACCATTAGTAGAAGTCCCTAATTTCCAAAACTACATCGACAACATAGGTTATGAGGGGTTACCCGCTAGTTGAGGATTAACACCCTAGTCTTTTAGGACATCATTTTAGTACATCTACACCAGCTACTGTTCATACCTTTGGTAAGGTACTGACACCCTTCTAACTGGGGTTGCAAGTTAGAACCTAGTTTTCTCAGATTAGAGTATGTTGGTTGTTGTTATAACCCATGGACCTCAGTTCATGCTTTAGTTTCAATTTGTTTGACCGAGTATTCAGTTATTCAGTTTTATTTAGTACATATTTATACTTGGTGTTGCATTCAGTTTTCATGTTCATAAATCCATGTCTAGATTATGCTAGTTAGTTTTCCTATCTCACATACTTAGTACATTCCAAGTACTAATTGAATACTTTTTCGCACTATATTGTCTCATAATATAGGTTCGGAGACTCAGTACCCAGATCACTCTTAGCATGTTCTCGTAAAATTACACAATAGTTAATGGTGAGTCCTCATTATATGAGGACTTGTTATCAGTTTTTTATTTCCTTACAATCTATTTTATTTTAGTCAATTGGAGTTATTTGGGGTCTTGTCCAAATAACTCATTATAAGTAGAGGCTTTCAGACAAATGTTTAGATTTTCAATATGTTGGTTGTCAGACAGTTTTATTTCTAATGTTAATTGACATTCAGTGTTACATACTACTATTTCCGTTAGTTACTTTAGTTTAGTTTCCGCCCAGTATTAAGTTACTTATTTTCAGTATTCATATTGATATGATAGGCCATTGGTTTGATTGGGGCCATTTGTGACTCAAAGCACCTTATTATGACTGGGGGGCTGTCTCGGGTATTTCCTTTTGGACTATTTTATTTCAGTCAATTAGAGTTAGTTAGGGGCTTGTCCCAATAACTCATTATGAGTAGATGCTTTCAGACAAATGTTTATATTTTTCCAGTATGTTGGTTGTCAGACAATTCTATTTCCAATATTAGTTAACATTTATTATTACCTACTACTATTTACATTAGTTACTTAAGTTTAGCTTTTGCCCAGTATTGTGTTACTTATTTGCAGGATTCTTAGTGATATGTCAGGCCATGGGTTAGCTTGGGGTCACTTGTGATTCTAAGAACTGTGTTACGACTAGGGGGAAGTCTCGGGTTGTGAAAGATCACCTCACGAGAAATTTAGTTGATCAAGATGACAAGATAATCAAGACCTACTCCTCCAATGAAGAAGTACTGTTCATAGGAGAGGACATCACATAGTGGTATGATGGATGAAGGATGTTCTTTGATGGAGCATCAAACTTTAAAGGAGTCAAAATAAAGACGGTCCTAGATTCAAAAATCACATTATCCAATCCCAACAAAGATTAGGTTTCCTTGCAAGAATGTCAAGATCCTTTCGTATGTGTAGTGTGTAAAGGAGCTGAGCTAGAGATTCATAAAGATAGAGTTCAAATATGTTCCTCAAATTCAAAATGAGTTTGTTGACTCCCTGGCAACACTATATTCAATGACCCAGCATCTGGACAAAAATTACATCAATCCTATCAAGGTAAAGATACATGATTAACATGCATACTGTGTCCATGTAGATGAAGAACCAAATGAAAAGTCATAGGATTATGACATTATAAGGTTGTTTGAAGTAGTACAATATCAAGAAATCACAACTAGTAATAAAAACTAGACTTTAAGAAGGATGGACAATCATTTCTTTCTAAATAGATAAATTTTGTATAGAAGGACTCTAGATTTGGGATTACTACAATGTGTCGATACCATAGAAGCAACAAGACTATTGGAAGAAATACATGCAGGAAATTTTGGACACCACATGAATGAGTTCATGCTATCCAGGTAAATTTTGATAGCCAGATACTTTTGTATTACCATAGAGAGAGATAGCATTTGATATGTGTATGAATGTTATCTATGTCACGTTCATGGGGAGTTTACACAAGTTCTGCCAAATAAGGTCAGTGTGATGGATTTTCCTTAGCCACTTACTACTTGGGGCGTGGATTTCATTGGTCTCATTAATCCTACTACATCAAATAGATATTGTTTCATCCTAGTAGCTATCGGCAGTTTCGCAAAATGGGTTGAAGCCATAATACAAAGAGCAATAATTAAAAAAGGTGGTGAAATATTTCATGCATAATAACATAATATGGAGGTTTGGGATCCCAAAGACAATCATAACAGATAATAAGTACAATCTTAATAGAAATATCATAAGGGAGACTGGTGAAAGGCTTAAGATCTATCAATAAAATTCCACATCATATCAGCCATAAATGAATGGAGCGGTTAAAACCACAAATAAGAATATTAAGAGGATCTTAAGGAAAATAGTGGATGGTAATAGAGATTGACCTAAGAAAGTATCATATTCTTTGATTGATTATCGCACCAAAATTAGAACATCTTCTGGGGTAACTTCCTAAATGTTGGTTCATGGTTTGGAAATAATGATACCTACAGAAGTGGAAATACCTTAAGAATAATTCAAGAGGTTGGTCTAAATGACTCAAAATAGATTTGTAATAAGGTTAAACAATTGATTTTCATCAATGAGAATAGAATGGGCATAGTATGCCATGGTCAACTCAACCAAAATAGAATGGTCAAGTCATTCAATAAGAAGTCAAGCCTCGATGATTAGAAATTGGAAAATTAGTATTGAAGAAGATATTCCCTTACCTGTATGAGTCTAAAGGGAAATTTACAACAAATTGGCAAGGCTCCTATATGTTTCATCGAGTACTTTCATGAAGAGCCTTAATCCTTGTAGAAATAGAAGGCACATTGAGCACGAAGTTGATTAATTTAGATGGTATCAAGAAGTACTACATTTAAAGTTAGTAAGACTAGTTATTGCTTCCTTGTACTTTTGCGTTCTCTCTAATGCAACAAAACTATGTATTAGCCTAAATTCCTATGGTGTGATATATAGACAACCCACATCGAGTTCGATCTCCCTTAGAAAAACAAAAAAAAACATCATCCTTCATATATTCAGAACTATGTTCGACCTGACTTTCCTTTGTGGGATACATAGGCGATATCCGTAGGCTTTGGTCCCTTCATATTTTACTCTTTTATTGTACTAAACTACGTCATGACCCGATTCCAGTTGGATATATAGACAAGTTGAGTTTGGCAATGGTCATTGTATTATTTAGCCTCCACAGAACGGAGATTACAACACTAGTTTTAATATCTATACTCTACTCTTTACATTACAATTTTAATTTATTATTATTGAATTGAAATAGGTACTTTCACCATTTTTAACTATTTTGTAGGACAATACACTACAATGTGGACCTATTCTTTAAGCAGCAAATCGGGGCAATCTAGTGGAATGTCAAGCATCTCTTTTTACGTCAAGAATTCATTCTCCAAATTCAACTCGACATAATTCAAAATTGATTTCCTAAATTTTTTACAGCCTAGTGTCATCATAAGTCAACACTAGGGCATTTTTTCATATTCTTAATCATGGTTTTCATACAAAAATCCTCGGTAGGAACTATTGTAGAGCATTTCTAATTCAAGGCTATCTCCAAGAACTACCTCCGATCTAATTCCCATATTCATAAAAAATATGGGTAAGCATAAATTATTCACAACCATAGCCATTCAATTCATGATAAAATCCTTACAATTATCACAAAAAAACTTAGTTTTACCATAGTTCAACACTGGGAAATTTTTGAAATTAATCAAAATTTGCAATGATTCAAAATACAAATGATTCCATTTCTCATAAAACCCAAAATATGTAGGCAACTCAGATACCAGAGCTCAGTCATGATGTTTCAAACCTTCTTTTTGCCCAAGAAAAAATTAGCTTATGTGAACTTATTTGTCCAAAGATTCTTACATCATCTTCGGTCAAATACGGATAACTGTTGATACCCAATTTTAACTCATCTTTTCTTTTGATTAATTTGTCTATGCTTCTTAGTCCTAAATAATTTAATAAAATAATGCTTCTTATTTTCCCTATCATATTTTTATATATTTTAAGTTAAATATAATTAGTTATTTTATGTTAAAATCATGAAAAATATTTTGATACTCATGTTCATGTTTATTTTAATTGTATTTTATTATAAAATTATAAAATACATATACTAAATTACCTATAATTCATATACGTATATATAAAAAAATTAATTAGGATAAAAGAAAAGTAATGTTATAATTAATTTAGTGAAAAAAATGTTTGGCCAAAAATTAATTCAATTTCACTTATATTTATTCAAGCCCAGTTTTATTCATTATTTTCAGAAAAAAGAGGCCCAAAACCTACTCATTTAAAATCTAAATCAGCCAACCATACATCGAAGCCATCGACCTTGTCCACACTATATCAGAAACACACTGCCACATAAGCAAAGAAACACAAACCTTTGTCAAAAAGTACAAGTTCATCTTGATCATTTGATTCTTTTTGATCCAAGGGTAATGAATTTTAGGCTTTATATATATATATATATATATATATATATATATATATATATATATATATATCCTATTAAATTTGAATTAGCCAATCAAATGATCGAGTGGTTTATGTCTTGTCAATGAACATGCACCAAAACACGTCTTCATTAGAAAAAGAATTTCTCTTTTTCCAGAAGTTCCATCGACATGTCCTATGACCTTACCCCAAAAAATACAGAACAACCACCGAGCCCTTCCTTCTCTATTCTTCTTCTCCTCCACCACCCTAAATATGTGACCCCTAATTGCGCTATAGCAGCTGAATCTCTGCCAACTCTGTATGAGATTCACATCATTTTATCTCCTCCAGCCTGTGAAATAAAAATGAAATAGAATCAGGCCTCAAATTAGTGCAAATATGCCATTACAACCCTCGAATTCATCCAAAACGGGAGATAAAAATTAATCTTGTTAGGATTTTGATTTGAAATTTCAAATTCCTCTATTTTCTCACACTTCTTTGCAAATTTTAGTTTTAAATATGGACTTTTAAGTCTAGATTTCACCTATAATTATGGAAAGTTTCCTTCCCCAAAAACTACAAGTTGAAAACTCAAAATATCAGAGGTTGAAGATTAACAAAAGACAGGGAACATTCACAAAAAATATGTAAGCAAATTCACAAAAATTTCTAATTTCATTTTAGATTATGGATTTGCCGATCGTTATCAGAGAATTGAACTCATGAGTGTGGTTTTATTTTTGTTTTCCTTTATTTAATATACACGAATGTTTTTGTATACATGATGTGTAAGAAAAAGGGTCTATATGCTTTGGGTTTTGAGAAATGGTTAACCATGTTTTGTTTAAAATTTAATCTTTCATTTTGATTGTTCGTTAGTCCGAACCAACTGCGGTCAATTATTTAGACTTAAGGAGCTTGATTTTTGGTTTGAATGCGCTATGGGTGTGTTAATTATGTGTGTGTATTGTTTTCCATATTTTCTACAAAATCCTAAGTTTATGTAAGCGGGTTCATCTTGATTTTCATATTTTTTTCAAAATGTTTTCTTGTCATGTTCAAATTGTGGAGATATAAAAGAAAAAATCAATCCTTTTATTTCACATTCTTCACCCTCTTTTTGTCTATTTTGGTTTTGTAAATAAGTGATTTCTGTTGGCTTTGAGTTGTATTGGTATTGTCATTCGTTCATCCCGAACTGAGTCCAACTTTATGTTTTTATTTTAAATTTAACTTGTTTTAATTGATTGCTTAGTTTATACAAATATTGTTTGGAGTGATTCATGGAGTATTGCCAAACAAAAATGAACTGATGTTAGGGTTAAAGTTTAGCTTCTTCACTACTTTGGATTCACATATGTTTTTTGTTTTTGGGCTTTAGATTATTAATTTTACTTTACTAATATTCACAATTTTGTGTTTAAGGAGTGAGTTTCAAATATATCTAATGTTGGTCATTATTTTTATCTATGTAGGTGTGTGTTTTTGTTCCTTGAGTTTGTCTTTTAAACAAAAGGGGTTCAACAGGTTTACCATTGATTTTCCTTGTTTTTGCTTTTAAGAGAATTTATTGAGAGTTTGCTTGGGATTAAATACCATTTTCAAATAATTTGATAGTTGTTTGATGTTTAATCATATTCTTATTTCCTACTTGATTAAAGCATATAAACTGTTTAAAATGGTAATAATACATTTTAGTTTTTTTATATCAATCTTGCCTTAATTGCACTTTCATTCAAAGCATACTTTTCTACATCATTATTTAGTCAGGTACTTATGTATTTATTTTTTTGTTTCATGTAAACTCGGGAGTTGGAGTTTCATTTGAAAATCTTTTTGATCCAAATATTGGGTTAACTGCTTGTCACGGACCAAATATGAGGTCATTATGACACTTATGGCCTAACCTTAACAAGTAATCCAATCACCTAAAAGAAAACACAAACCAACAAGTAATGAAAATTTCAAGGAGACACTTCTATAACAAAGTCAGGCCGACATAGAATAAATATAAAGCGAAAGTCTGAAAGAAATGACATAAACTATCAAAAATCTAGAGTTATAATGTAAGAGCATCTAAGTACAATATCCAAAACTGAAATACAAAATCTGTTCTATTCCAAAATAAAGACAAGGTAAAAGATAGGATGAAATCTAAAATTAGCCCTGATACTAGGGCAATCTAGTACCCTGAATCTAGTGAACTCCACCCAAAACCTCAACTGCCACACGTAGTATCCAAACTGGGATCTGCACAAAAAGGTCACAGTAGGAGTAAGTACGGTCCACTAATTATAGACCGATTGAACAAAGAAAAAAATAAGATAAGCAAAGAAAAATATGGGCACGTAACTTGCAAATAGAAAAGTTCCCAAACGATAGTCACACTGTCTTCTCTAACGTTTCTAATAAAAATACTGAATGAAACAACACAAATATACATGAAAAATATTTGGAACTAAAAGCTCTATACACACCTACTGGGCTTACAACTCCAAAGATAGGACCCATGGACGTTTGCCACCCATACACTATAACTCATATCTCAAATCTCAACCTACTCTCCAGCTCGTACTTATGGAGAGAGTTTTATACAAAATGTTTCAGTTTTTCTTTACAAAGTGTTCCTCAATGGTACCCATATCTCATAAATGGATGTGTACGAAATGAGAATATAATTGTGATGACCCGATTTATGAGTCATGATGGCACCTACTTTATCCTTCCAATAGTAAGCCGAACCTTATCTAGAAGCTAGATGCAATAGGCTAACTTGGTGGAAAATAGAATAAAATTCAAAAATTAATAATTAAAGACTTAAATAGAAATAATATAGTCTAAAAGGTCTATAGACAGATAGAAAGTCAACAACCATCCCAAGACTTAGTAATGTCGATATAAGAGCTACTACAAATGAACTATGAGTACTAAACAATCAAATATAATTTGTCTCTAATATGAAGGACTAGATTTAAATAAATAGATGAATAAGGGTAATTTAGACGCCAAGAGCCCATACCCAATCACCAATAATAACCCTACATAAATGTTGTATTAGCGGAGGCAATGAGTACTCGAACCTATACCAAAAAGGTGTAGAAATATAGTACAACAACAACAACAACAACAACAACAAACCCAGTGTATTCCCACCTAGTGGGGTCTGGGGGGGTAAGATGTACGCAGTCCATACCTCTACCTCTGAAGAAGTAGAAAGGCTGTTTCCGATAGACCCCCAGCTCAAGACACGAGACACCACACAAATATAAAGTAATGCACAGAACAGGATTTCATAACGTAAATACGGCACCCATAAGTAGTAGGAAACATCGAAAAGCACCCAGATTCGTAATAAAACATGGAACACCGAAAGCATAACAACAAGAAGAATAGGAATAGGAATAAAAATAAGAATAGGAAGAATAACATGAATAAACCCCCCACCAAATACTTCCCTACCCTAGCACCCCAAACTGGCCCTAGTTTTCTGCCCTAATTTGCGCCCTCCAGACCTTCCTATCTAGGGTCATGTCCTCGGTGAGCTGTAGCTGCTCCATATCCAGCCTAATCACCTCACCCCAGTACTTCTTCGGCCTCCCCCTACCCCGCCTAAAACCATCCAACGCTAGCCTCTCACACCTATGAACTGGGGCATCCGTGTCCCTTCTCTTCACGTGTCCAAACCAACTCAATCGGACTTCCCGCATCTTGCACTTCACTGGAGCCACACCAACCTTCTCCATGATAGTCTCATTCCTAACTCTATCCCCTCGAGTCATCCCACACATCCAGCGCAACATCCGTATTTCCGCCACCTTCATTTTTTGGATGTGGGAGTTATTAACTGGCCAACACTCCGCTCCATACAACATGGCCGGACGGACTACCATCCTGTAGAATTTGACTTTAAGCTTGGACGGCACCTTCTTATCACACAACACCCCCGATGCGAGTTTCCACTTCAACCATCCCGCCCCAATACGGTGCGAGACATCCTCGTCAATCTCACCGTTACCCTGTATCACGGACCCGAGATACTTGAAACTATCCCTCTTACATACCTCCTGCGATTCAAGCTTCACGACCACCTCGTCCTCCAACCTCACGTCATTAAACTTATATTCCAAATACTCTGTCTTGCTTCTGCTCAACCTGAACCCTTTAGACTCAAGAGTTTGTCTCCACACCTCTAATTTGTCATTCACACCCTTTCGGGTCTCGTCAATCAGAACTACATCGTCTGCAAAAAGCATATACCAAGGCACCTCCCCTTGAATACGCCGCGTCAATACATCCATCACCAAAGCAAACAAAAAAGGACTAAGAGTAGATCCCTGATGCAATCCTGTCAAGACGGTGAAATGCTCTAAGTCTTCTCCCGCCGTCCTTACCTGAGTTTTCGCTCTATCATACATATCTTTAACTGCTATGATATAAGCCATCGGGACTCGACTCACCTCCAAGCATCTCTAAAGCACCTCCCTGGGAACTTTGTCGTAAGCCTTCTCTAGGTCGATAAACACCATGTGCAGGTCCTTCTTCCTTTCCCTATACTGTTCCACCAGCCTCCATACCAGGTGAATTGCCTCCGTCGTCGAGCGCCCAGGCATAAATCCAAACTGATTTTCCGAAATAGACACTATTCGTCTCAGCCTCCCCTCGACCACTCTCTTCCAAATCTTCATGGAGTGACTCAATAACTTAATCCCCCTATAGTTATTGCAACACTGGATGTCACCCTTATTCTTATAAAGAGGTATCATGGTACTCCACCTCCATGCCTCGGGCATCTTTGCCGTCTTGAAGATTTCGTTAAATAGACCAGTCAACCACCTTACCCCAGCCTCTCCAACGTACTTCCAAAACTCCACCGGTATCTCATCCGGCCCCGTTGCCCTACCCCTCCGCATCCTGCGAACAACCTCTCTAACCTCTTCTACCCTAAAACGTCTATAATAACTAAACTCCCGACACTCCTCTGAATGCTCCAGTTCTCCTAACACAATAGCTCTATCCCCTTCGTCATTCAAGAGCCTATGAGAGTACGACTTCCATCTATTCTTAATATGGCTGTCCTCTATCAACACTCTGCCGTCCTCTCCCTTAATGCACCTCACCTGATCGAGGTTACGACCCTTCCTCTCCCTAGCCTTAGCGAGTCTAAACAACTTTTTCTCCCCTCCTTTCCCCTGTAACCCCACATACAGGCTCTCAAACGCAGCCGTCTTAGCTGCCGGGACTGCTGACTTAGCCTTCTTCCGAGCTAGCTTGTACTCTTTCCTGTTTACCCGCTTCTCTTCTTCGTCCCTGCTCTCAACCAACTTAGCATATGATTCTTTCTTGGACCGTACTTTCTTCTCCACTTCTTTATTCCACCACCAATCCCCCTGATGGTGCCTGGCCCGGCCCCTAGAAACACCCAACACCTCACTTGCCTTCTCCCTAATGCACCTAGCCGCCCTATCCCACATACTATCCACGTCCCCCCTACACTCCCACACCCTCATTCCCGCAAACTTCTCCCCTATCTTTCACGCATTCACTGGCGTCAAACCGTCCTACTTAATTCTAGGTCTACACTTCTTACTCCTCCTCTTACTATTCGTCTTTATACCCAAGTCCATGACCAAGAGCCTATGCTGGGTCGAAAGATTCTCACTCGGGATGGCCTTACAATCCCTACACAACACCCTATCCCCTTTCCTGATCAACATAAAGTCAATCTGGGTCCTGGCCATCGCGCTTCGAAAGGTGATGAGGTGATCGTCCTTCTTCGGGAAGCCCGAGTTCACCACCACCAGCCCAAAGGACCTTGCGAACTCCAAAAGGGTAGCCCCCTCTTCATTTCTCACCCCAAAACCAAAACCACCATGCACATCACCAAAGCCTCCCGGTAACGCGCCGATGTGCCCGTTGAAATCTCTTGCTACAACAATCTTCTCCGAGCTAGGCACGCCTCTCAGCACCTCCTCCAAAGCCTCCCAAAACCGCAACTTCTCCTCCCCCTCCGAGCCCACTTGCGGCGCATAGGCGCTACACACATTCAGGGTAAACCCCCGAATGACCAACTTAATAGGCATCAACCTATCGTTGATCCTCTTTAACTCTACTACCTGGCCTTTAACCTCTTCATCTACTAAGATACAAGATAGAATAATGTATGACAACGTAAAAGGGTCAAACTTGGAAATAAGCACTGGCACTATTGTACATAAATAAATAAATAGATACGAGATAATAACATAAAGATCATACCATTATAACTACATGATTGGCCCCTATAAGCCAATAAATACGGTAAAGTAATTAACCCAACGCAGGCCTTCATAAGCCTAGAGGGTACAACCAAGGAAATTGAGCAACTGAATAGCCGTGAATCGCCAAATTTTTATGCCATAACCAAGAATCCATCTGAATTGTATTATTGCACACATAATTTCCAATGCCAAACTTAAATCAAAACTCAATAGTATCGTCATCATTACTCTCATTTCGGGATTTGAATCAAATTACATATTATCAAGATCATTATCAATTGTCGGACTCAAATCAAAACTCATATTTATATAACTTATCAAAGAATCATAGCAACAACTCATATCGATAAATTAACACAATAGACTATACCGACACCGCATCTATTAAGTCATGCCAATAACAATGCCCATAAACCATGTTAATAATCATAATCATAAGTTATTTTAGTAATCACATCCATAGACTTTGAATCATATCCATAACCCTAAACCATTTCTACAAGAAATATCACACCTATAAGCCATATCATATCAATGAGCTATATCATATCTATGAGAAATATCATATCTATAAGCCATATCTTATCTATGATCCATTAACCATTAATCACATTGATATCTATATCATTAAGCATGTCGATAGGCCCTATCATTCAAAATATCCAGAATTAGCATCAATCTTTCAATACCCTACTAACATACTCAATAAATATATTCAATCTTCTCAAGTATCAAACCAACCATTCATAATAGTATATTATGAATAAACAAGTCTACAAGGCTAAACACAAGTCTTGGTCTAAGGTGAGCTAGAGGGGCTAATTCTAATTTCCGAAATTCATTTTAGGTAACTTATACCCCAATCTAGGCTAACGTATCTAAGTTTATTTGTAAATGTTTCGTAAGCCATAAATATCCCTAATATAGAATCCTTCCCACACACAAGCAACTAAGTCAATCCTCACTAAAATAATAACAACTAAGTCAATTACCCTTAACCTATGCATCTAAGGCCATGTTCACACTAAACATGAATGACTAAGACAATTTCACTTAGCTTGAGTAATAAAGGCATTCCCATTCTAAACATAAACCATGAAGCCCAATTCACCTAATACATGAATAAATAAGCTAACTACACTAAGTTTATGATTTCAAGATGTCTAAACGATCCAACTAAACCAAATATTCTCATTCATACTTTCAATACCTAAATCCCACCCCATATTTAGCATAATATTGTAATCGTACTATGAGATAGCTCAATCTATGAAGAAGGTAAATCTAGACTACCTAGACACCAAAGAAAAGCCCAAAGAATTCACTAAATTGATAATGCCCATACTACCCCTTCTTAGAAGGATTAGGCAGTCGCTGTCAAGATATAGTAACCAAACTAGGTTCGAATTGATCCCACAGGGAATACATAAAAAATCCTTCTCAAATTATTGAAATCACTAGGCAGTGCAGACAAGTAAAATGGGGGATTTGCTGAAATAGTAAAAAGGCAAAGAATTGGATGCTTTTAGTTGGAGATAATCTATGTCAAACACTATCCTTGTGTTCCCCTTGACTTCTCAACTCCGCAGATTTATTGTGCACTATCGAACTATTTTGATACCTTTCTTACAGAATATGATAAGTTATGTACCATTATCTATCTTATAGACTCATTGACAAATCTTACCCTTTACCTTTTGAGTCTTAGGGTGTCACCTTATTAACCCTTATCTTGGATCTTAATTTAACTATTACATTTTGAGTCTCAAGTTATTAGATAAAAGTTAACCATCTTAAAAATATAGTACACCTGAGCTTATTTTGGCAGTTAACCCCTTATCCTCGTTGTGATTTTGTTTTCCTAGTCACTACTCTTCTTATGGAGAAAGTAGTGATAGTTTAGGAGGAATCTTAACTTGTACACCCACTAAGAAATCAATAAGAATAAAGAAAACCCAATACATGGAAGAATCCTTATCTAGAATGACTTGGAACTTCTTTTACTTCATTAATCCATAGGGTTCCCACAACCCTAGCTAATGGAATAAGTCATTCATAGTTATGAGATTAATCATGGAATCCACAAACAAAATTACAAAATCAATATCACAATAATTAAAGAAGAAAACCCAAAATCTTAAATTGCATAACAAACCAAGAACAAACAAAGAACAGAGAGAGTATATGGTAACCCGCAAAGGTCTATCTCTGAACATCTAGCATCTCCCCTTTAGACAAAGTCTATAGAGTATTTATTTATTATAAGAAAATCATAGAATTAAAATCCTGAATAAAAGAGGAAAATTTAACTAAATGTATATAATAATGACTAAAAACATCATAGGAGGAGGTTTAGGTTATATGGAAATCATTGGAAATGATTCAAAATGATTCGGAGAAGCTGAGGTAGGTGACCATTTACTTAGGTCACCTACGAACTGTAGGTACTACCTTCATATCGTAGATGGTCCTTAGTAAGTGGTAGAACTTCTTCACATCTCCTGAAACTCTCTAAACTTAGCCCTTTGACACTTACTAAGGTCACCTACGATCCATAGGTGCCCTTGGTAAGTGACAAGGTCTTCTTCTTACTGCGTTTGAGCCTTTGGACTTCAAGTTCTGACACTTACTTCGACACCTACTTAGACACCTATTTATGTAAGTGGCACCTGCTCTAATAAGTTCCTTGGTAAGTAGCCTAAAACATCAGCTTTTTATTTTTTCTTTCGTTTAGCATCTACAATAGCCCAAAACTTCAACTTTTCATCTTTTTTCTTCCATAACACATCAACACCCTTAACATAGAATTTTGTATGTCCCCAAGCGAACAAACCTAAAAAATAATACGTTGATGCTTAATGATCTTGGGTGTATTTATACGCCTAAGCACCATAATTTATCCATATTTTAGCTATGTTTAGAGAACAAAGTGCCTAGTTTCTTATGTTTTTACTCTACTTCTATGTAATTGAGCTAACCAATGTTATTAGCATAATTTTAGGTATTAATGAGGTAGATGAAGACATTATGGGACTATAGAATGCGGATGGCATATGACATAAGAGAGAGTAAGAGAGGTATTAATAAGGAAGATCACGACACTTTGGGGACCTGTGGATAGCAGAGGAAACTTCACATAAAAGAAAAGCAGCTTTTGGACTGAATGTGATATATAGGAACTTTTTCCTGGGAAAACTCAATATTTTTAAATAGTTGAGGACTCAATAGCAATTTATTAGAGAAGGATGTTATTAAAAGCCTTATGGCTGAATTTTTAGGGGATTAATTATTTTATATCTTTTTTGGAGATAGCAGAGAAGGGAGGCTTAGCTTGAGAGAGAGAGAAAAACTTTTTTTGCTCTTGCTCTCAGTATTCGCACACACCATGATCGTCTTCTAGTTTTTGGTATGATGAATATTTCTATTGTGATTTTCATTTTATTCATGAGTAGCTAAGTTTATTATTTAGGGTTATGGAAGCCTTGTAGCATACAATCTATTACTTTGGGTTTTGAATTCCTTATGCATTGATTTGTTTACATCATACTCTCTTCGTTTATCTTGAATTCTCGTGGTTGCAAACCTAGAGAATATGCCTTAAAACACAACTTTTCGAAAGAAAGGTTGTTTGAAAAGGAGAGTAGTGATAAGAAAATAAGATTACCAATCCCTATTTCATATGTTAATGCCTTAGAAGGATTAACTACTTGGAGATTTCGTATTGTTTTTGGTAAACGCTTTTGATTTGAGAGAACTAAAGTTAATTAGTCCTTGATGGTTGAGAAACACTAGGATTATGTTATTAAATACAATACATTTCTCTGTAGGCATGATGCATGTATGAATTCGTAAATCCTAGAGTTAGAAAGTATTGAAAACTTCAAGGTGGACATAACCCTAGCTTGCTCTTTCTCTGAATTTGAATACTACTATACTTATTTCATCTTGTTAAATTGAAACCATTAATTTGTGAACTAAATCAAATCCCCCTATTTATTTTACAAAAATGAATGATTAAAAGTCAACTAATCTATATACAACTTAATTAACACCATATTCCTTGTGGTATTCGACCCCAACCTAGTTGGGTTATATATTTGACAATGACCGTTTACTCTCTCATAAGAGAAGTGTAATTTGGGTGTATCAAATTTTGGTGCCGTTGTCGGGTAATACAGTTGTTAATTGATTTTATGTGTGAAAGTTGATTGTTAGTCAAGTTTCCTTATTTTATGTTTATTTGTTATTTTTGTTTGTTATAGGATCATTGTTGTTTATTCCATGAACCAGAAGTTCAGGAGAACTATTATTACCCTTCAATCTTGAACCTCACCTCATTGAAAGAATGACTAACCAATAGGAAGCTGAAAGGTTAGCCTCTTTGGCTAATGATCAATTAAACCTCTAAAATGTTGATAACCCAGGTTGTGAAACTAATCCAGATGAAGAGGACCTGGGAGATGATGAATTGTTCGGTCCTGTTAATCGAAGGAGTGCAAAGGATATAGATGCACCAGTGAATAGAAATTGTCCTTTTAGAGCAAGACCTGAACGCCAAGCTATGCATTTTAATCTGGAGGATGATGATGATGACTTGGATGGAGCCGGTGCAACAGGGGCTATTATTCCTCCACCCTTAGCACCCAGAGCCAAGTTTAATATTACAAGCACTATGATCTAGCTACTGCAACTCAAAAGGTTATTTGTTGGACTTACAGGCGATGACCCGAATATGCATTTGGTTAATTTTATCTCAACATGCATGTAGTTTGACAACTCAGGGGTTGGATAAAATGTAATTCTACTGTGCCTATTTCCATTATCTCTATCTAGATGGGCAACTCTATGGTTAAGTGGGCTAACTCCCAACTCTATTACTAAATGGAGGAAACTAAAAGATGCTTTCCTAGAAAAATTCTTTCCGCCATCCAAGAGAGCATAGTTGAGAGATGAGATAAGCAATTTCAGATAGCTTCCAACTGAAGCTCTCCACGATACTTGGGAGAGGTTCAAGAAGAAGCCTATGCGCTACCCAAATCATCAGATGACCAATGTCCACTTGATATATATATTGTATTGGGCCTAGAATTCGATTACTAAGCTAGTGGTAGATAATGTTGCGGGTGGATCATGCATGAACCTCTCTTTTATTGAAGTTTCTGAGATGCTTGATCAGATGACAAAGCAGAGTAGAGCTTGGTATACCAGGGATTCTGAGGTAGCAAGCTCTACTGTATCTATTGGCATGACTGTAGAACAGAGGCGAGGAGAAGAAGAGCGTGATCAGGATATAGCTCATATAAAGATGCAAATGGATCTTGTCACTAAGTATTTATTATCAGGAAAGACAGAGAAGGTTAAAGCTGTAGCATCACAGGAGAGGGCTAACTCCAATCCTAAGAAGAAGCCAATTACTTGAACAATCAAATGGGTTTCCAAGGTGGTGGACAAGGAAACCAAGGTTGGAACCATCAAGGATATTGGAAGAGTAAAAGTGGCAGGAGTGCACTATATGTACCTCCTAGAAGCCGTGATAATGTTGCCACCAGTTTAGGCAAAATGTCCATGGAGGATATGATGGAGAAACTATTAAAGAGAGTTGAGTCGATAAATTCTAGGGTGACTACTGTAAAGAGGGAAATATCTTCCATGAGTCAACTAGTAAATTCGAACTTAGTCACTATTAAACAATTAGAGCAGCAGATGAGCCAATTATCTACAATATTCAACTCAAGAAACAATGGGACTCTACTAAGTGATACAGTTTAGAATCTGAGGATTGATAGATCGTGTATGGCCATTACCACTAGGAGTAGTAAGATGTTAGCTAGTGTAAGTTTGGGATCTTTCTCTTATACTGATGAGGTTGAAATGGACTGGGAGATGGTTGATGAATCTCCAGTGGTGCCTGTGGAGTTGGGAGGTTTGAAAAAGAAGAGTGCAGAAGTTGAACAACCAACTAAGCCGAAGCATGTTAGTGATGGGGAGCAAGGCATAAGAAAGGAGGTAAAAGTTGCTCCAACTGAAATCCTAAGGCTGCCACCCCCATTTTTTTATTGGATCAACTTGACCCAAATCTCATCCTTTAATAGAATCCACACTATGAATGCCCAAAGTCATCCTTGTTTCACTCCTAACCTGCATAAGATTGCTCTCACCATTCTCTTTGTCTTTCAGCATTAACTATCTCAAGAATTTTCCTTTTCTTTCACCAAACTTTCATCTTCAAGGTAAGTTTTACTTTGTTAATCATTAGTTATTATGACTCTATGTTATAGTTAAGTGATTTATTAAGGATTATGAATTAAATTCTGGCTATGGTGATGTTGTGAAAGTGATGGATTTTTGTATATCTTCATATGGCTGAAAGTGTAGAGCATGATTCTGTTCCAAAAGTGCTTCCTTGAAATAGAATTGGGGGAATTGAAGTGAATGAATTGTATTGTGACTAATGTTGATGCACAATGTCAAAGTATATATCGGTGAAGTCTGAGTGCCCAATAAAAACTCTTAATTGGTTTATACTAACAAATTAAGTATGGGGTGGTGACTTTACCATCTCTATCTTAATGAAGTTAACTTGATTATGTGTGACTGACGTGGATGATATGGGTGATGTGATGAGTACAGGAAAAATGGTTCCAATGATGATCTCCATGCAGGTGGCATAACTCCTAATGTGGATGAGAAGTACTACTAGCCAGGTTCTTTATCTTGTTATTTGCACTGGGGACAGTGCTGAGCTTAAGTGTGGGGTGGCTGGGTACTTTGCTACTTGTTTTATGAGAAAATAGGACCTTCTCCTTAGTATACTTCTAGATAGGATTAGTTATTTTGTTTATTTTGTTAGTTATGTAGTCATAATTAGGTGTTTTTATTGATGATGGATGGATGACGACCGTCTTAAGAGAAAATTAGTCTTTTAATTGCATGTAACTGTTCTTATGGGTTACATGACATTATAACATAAGTATGTGATGGATCATTACGTTTGAAACACCTAGGCTCTAGTTGTGACTCTTGTTGTGATTATTGGTTTTATTTGAATTTATGTAATTATTTGGTCGAGAATCTATAATACTCCTAATTGAGTTGACCATGTACCATGAGTGTGTAAAACTGTTGTATATTCCTTATTGCAACCGATGCTAGAACTTGCTTGGTGTGTGTGCAAAGTGAAATAAAGATTGTGAGTTTAGGAGATGATTTAGGCATTTCTTTGATATCCATTGTTCATACCTTTTTTTGACCTACCTTTGTACATTATCTTAGCTAGCCCCATTGAGCCTTTAGCTTGTTCTTTTGTTAGCCTCATATGTATCCTATTCCATTCTTTAATAGAACGTAATTTTATCCAATAGCTCCTAAGCGCTTTAATGTAAAATCAATGTGAGTTAGGAGTTTGACAATAAGAGGAAAAAGGTGAAATTGATGCCCCAAAGTCTAGTTATTGGTGTGAACAATTTATGTGGTTGGGAGTAGCTAAAATTGTTTAAAAACTTCAAAATTTTATCCCGAACATGTTACAATGAACCTGTTTTGGCCCTGGTCCTTCTTGGACATTGTGCACCTCAACTAAGGCAAATTACTTAAGTTGAGGGTGGCTATTATAGGGGTGCGTAATGTGAAAAGGGTGCATTATATATATATATATATATATATATATATATATATATATTTGAAGGGGTTGTATACTCCTACCATAGTGTTATTAATTAAGCTTAACGAGTTAGGGTGAAAAGCAAATCTGTGACGATAGAAGAAGTGGAAATTGTTTTTTAGAGAATGATCTTAATTGCATAATGTAGTGTATTAAAGCACTTAGGGAAGATAGTCACTATTTCTGGCCAAAATAGTTCCTACCCATCCTTCAGCCTGCATTACAACTCGTAAAAGACCTATTTGATCCTAATCTTAGCCTTCTAATATTAGTGGAGTATTACACTTAGGGAAAGCATATGGTCATCAGTTGTAATTTGAGAATTCTTTGTGAGAGTGAGCGCAACTTAATTCTTGTACCCATTTTGTTATAAATTGCATGATTGTGAGTGATTATGGGTAACTTTCTTGTTGTGAGGGAACATGGTTGATGAAGGTTGGGTAATTTCTATGATATCTACGCTTAAATGATATGAATGAAATTGCCAACTTAATGAGTCTATTCTTAAGGGTAGGTTGTCTCTAGTAATGATTCCTGAATCTACTTCTTGTTCATAATTTTTGTGTGAGACTATTTGAGCATCTTGTCTTCCTTTGTGGGTGTTAAGGCTTGTGTAGTATGTATAAATGGATATGTTGTTTGAGGAAGAACAAATCTTTAAGTGTGGGGTGGTGATCTTGGGTGTATTTATACGCCTAAGCACCAGAATTTATCCATATTTTAGCTATGTTTAGAGAACAAAGTGCCTAGTTTCTTATGTTTTTACTCTACTTCTATGTAATTGAGCTAACCGATGTGATTAGCATGATTTCACATATTAATGAGGTAGATGAAGACATTATGGGACTATGGAATGCGGATGGCATATAAAACAAGAGAGAGTAAGAGAGGTACTAATGAGGAAGATCATGGCACTTTGGGGACCTGTGGATAGCAGAGGAAACTTCACATAAAAGGAAACCAACTTTTCGACTGAATGTGATATATGGGAACTTTTTCCTGGGAAAACTCAATATTTTTAAATAGTTGAGGACTCAGTAGAAATTTATTAGAGAAGGATGTTATTAAAAGCCTTATGGCTGAATTTTTAGGGGATTCATTATTCTGTATTTTTTTTTGGAGAGAGTAGAGAAGGGCGGCTTAGCTTAAGAGAGAGAGGAAAACGTGTTTTGCTCTTGCTCTCAGTATTCGCACACCAGGATCGTCTTCTAGTTTTTGGTATGATGATATTTTCATTTTATTCATGAGTAGCTAAATTTATTAGTTAGGGTTATGGAAGCCTTGTAGCATACAATCTATTACTTTGGGTTTTGAATTCATTATGCATTGATTTGTTTACATCATACTCTCTTCGTTTATCTTGAATTCTCATGGTTGCAAATATAGAGGATATACCTTAAAACACAACTTGTTTGAAAGAAAGGTTGTTGTTTGGAAAGGAGAGTAGTGACAAGAAAATAGGATTACCAACCCCTATTTCATATGTTAATGCCTTAGAATGATTAACTACTTGGAGATTTCGTATTGTTTTTGTAAACGCTTTTGATTCGAGAGAACTAAAGTGAATTAGTCCTTGATGGTTGAGAAACACTAGGATTATGTTATTAAATACAATACGTTTCTCTGTAAGCATGATGCATGTATGAATTCGTAAACCCCAGAGTTAGAAAGTATTGAAAACTACAAGGTGGACATAACTCTTGCTTGCTCATTCTCTGAATTTGAATACTACTATACTTATTTCATCTTGTTAAACTGAAACCATTAATTTGTGAACAGAATCAAATCCTCCCTTTTTATTTTACGAAAACAAATGATTAAAAGTCAACTAATCTGCATACAACTTTATTAGCACCATATTCCCTGTGGGATTCGACCCCAACCTAGTTGGGTTATATATTTGACAACGACCGCTTACTCTCTCGTAAGAGAGGTGTAATTTGGGCGTATCACTTAACCAAGAGAAATCTAAGATGCCTATGATAGTCAATCATCAAATTTAGCTCAAAACACACTACCCTCTCCAAGTTCAATACTATAAAAACCACTATGTGTATTCATGAAGCATAATAATGTGACACAAAAGAATCAAGATATGTAATTACATTAGAAATAAACAACCATTCATGTGTACAAGTTACACTACCCTATCAAGTAAGAAGATAGCAATGTAAACCCAGTACCCTAACATCAAAGAAGTCCCACTCACTCATATGAAATCATGCATGTCAATGCAGGGACAATAAAGAGACACTCACCATAGAAGTTTCACCAATGCACATCGAATAACATAGGCTTGTCCTTATTTTCTTTACCTTAGCTTTTAGATAGTTGAGTTAGGATCACTGTAGGACTTCACTCGTCTTGTAATGCAGCCTTGGGAGCTGGTACGATATATGAAAATTTAGTGACTAAGGCTCCTTTGCACTACACTTATGTTGGGGTCCACTTATCAACCAATTTCTTTCATTCCACTCTTATTTGTCCCTTTTTATTCTTTTTACATATTCAGGTTGGGTGTGGGGTTTCTTTTATTCTATTTTTTTTCTTTTCTTTTTCCAAAATTTTCTTTTTCTTTTTCTACCACACCCAAACCTACTATCTTTTTCTTTTATTTTAGTCTTCTTCATACATACTTCATATTATGCATCCCTATGATAGCCACCCTCAGCTTAAGAGATTTGCCTAGTTTGAGATGCACAATTTCCAAGAAAGAGTAGGGCTGAAATAGGTTCATTGTAATATAAATGAGAAGATGAAAGGTGAAAACAAAGAACTAGGCTATACATGCTAAAAAATGAGATCAAGGGATACTAATTCACATTTGGAAGGTCATTTAGGCTAACATTAGATGTATTTTAAGAATGATGTCACGACCCGAACCAAGGCTTAGCCACAATGGTTATCCCAAGTCCCACGTTGACCAAAGAACACCTCCTTCACTTAACCTAGTCAACACAACAACCTCAAGTGTCAGATGAATTTAAAATATATAACAAGATAGTATAAACCAAGACTATTATTAATTCATGAAATGTCTAAACCAATCACCGATAACCAGAAAACCATCCATCACCGAACCAATCCCCCAAACAACACACCCAATTCCATAGTAATCCAACAAAGGCTCTACAAAACTGAAGTCACGATAATGTCCGGACATGACCCTGACAGTATCCAAAATATAGTCTAAACAAAGTGTAGGACATAAGTAATTAAGACTATACAATGAAGCCTTCGAAACTATGGATTCTTACCACTTCAATGTCAACTCATGAACAAACTCAAATACCTAATCATTGCACAGAAAAAATAGAAGAAGGTCTAATACCTGCATTATATGAAGATAAAACATCCAGAGACGGTTAGTGATTGGAGCACTAACATGTAACTCAGGCATAGAGGAATAAAATAATTCCATAATTCAAAATAAAGTCAAATCATCATATGCAATCACATACATACATACACGCATATATATATATATATTGTGTCGGGATAGGGAACAAGGCTTAGCATAGATATTGAAAACCTTAACCTAGGTTGTGTAGCATAACCGTTATATAATAAGGCACCCAAGAGATATTTGGTCCTAGCTCTCCCCTAGTTGAAAGGGCTCCAGTGCGTGTAACTGCATGAACCAAAGAATATATATATTCGTATATGCTTCTATGGAGGACTCGAACTTCTTGGCATAATCAAGGTGACTTAAGCACCAATGTATACAATATGGGGGACTCAAACCTCCCATTTATATATCTATTCGGGGGACTTGAACCTCCCAGTCATATAGATACTTGCACCGGCTAGTGCAATTTCTAGTATTAGTCTTTCGGACTCCACTTTCATGGACCGGCTACACATCCCTCTTTAAAACCCAATTAAGACCATTACTAACACATAACCATTCATCCAATTACTTAAAAAAGGCATCCTCTTGGTATCATCATACCAACTCTACTTGCAAGAGCACAATATGCCATAACCATTATCAATTAACTTAGGAACTTGAACCTATTGTCTAAACAAAGACATCAATTCAATTCAACATTTAGGGACTCAAAACCATTCAATATTTCAAATTAATTTTTGACCAAACAGGCTTTCATAAAATCATTCACCAACCAGTTACATTATGAGGCCAATGCCTTAGTTAAAAACATAATTCAGCATGTGACGAATTCATTCTCATAGGCAATTTTACAAATAGCTTGAGGGCATACAATTATCAAACTGTTATTTAATCCAAAAACCATCAAGTTAGGGTTAACCAAAACTCCTTAGTTTAAATCACAATTCCCAAGAACTCACATGTACAAAATCATTATCAAAACATGTATAATCATAATTTAAATCACGAGAAAGCAATACCCAATGATGTTGGGCATATTTATACCCCTAAGAACCATAATTTACCCATATTTTAGCTAAGTTTTGAGGATAAAATATATAATTCCTGCACTTTTAGTCCATTTTCCTTTAAGTGAGCTAACCAACGTGATTAACATGTTTTCAGGTACTAATGATGAAGATTTCAGCATTTTGTGGACCTATAAGCAACAAAGGAAAACTTCACATTAGAGGGAAGGCAACTTTTGGATTGAAAGTGATGCATGGGAACTTTTTCCCGGGCAAACCTAGTATTTTTAAATACTTAAGGAGGCAGTAGCAACTTAGTGGACAAGGATATAAATAAAAACCTTATTGCTGAATTTTTCAGCATTATCATTATTATTATCATTATTCATTATTCAGTTTTCAGATTCCGTAATCATGGAACAGAGAAAAACGGCTCAGAGGGCAACGGCTAAGAGAAAAAAAACATCAATCTCTTTGACGCTAAAATCACTTCCATCGCCAAGATTGTTCTAGGTTGTGGTATGATGATTATGTCTACTTTGATTTCAGTTGTACTCATGAGTAGCTAAACTTCTCTGTTAGGGTTATGGAAACCTTGTAAGATACTATCTATTAACTATGAGTTTGTGAATTCTTGATGTGTATGCTACTTATATCATTACTCTCTTCATTTTAATTGAATTCTCATGGTTGCAAACATAGAGAACACGCCATTATAGCATTAACTTGTTCGAGAGAAAAGTTACATGTTTAAAAAAGAGAGTGTGACAACGAAATAGGGTTTCCAACCTCTATTTACACGTTAATGCCTTAACCGGATTAACTTCTTGGAGAATTAGTACCATTTGTTATACTCTTTAGGCTCGAGAGAGCTAAAGTGAAATAAATCCTTGATGGTTGAGAAACACTTGGATTTAGAATTAGAATACGATTCTCTACAAGTGCATGTATGTCTAAATTCCGCGTTACTCATAGTTAATAGAGAAGTAGAACTTACAAGGCGGACATAACCCTAACTTATCATTCTCTGTGATTAAAACGTACTACACATATTATTCCATTGTTACTTTGTCCATATTATTTCACGCTTAAACCATACCCCCTTTTCCTTGGAATTTTCGACCAAAAGTCTACTAATAATTACAACACTTAGTGACCAGAGTATTCCCTGTGGGATTCGACACCCAACCCAGTTGGGTTCTATATTTGACAGCGACCGCTTACACTTTCTAACGAGAGCTGTAATTTGGGCGTATCACCCAACTACATTCATTCAAACCTTCAATCTTGGTTTTCAAAACCACCAATAATGACTCATGAAAAATGTTTAAAATACATGATCTTAGTGAAATAACAATGAAGGATGAGTCACATGCTTGAGTTTCGAAGATTCACGAAGAGAATTTGATCTATAAGCTCTTAGATGATCACCTTGATGAAACTCTAGCCCAATTTTTCTTAAGAAGTTTTAAAGAGAGTTTAAAGAGTGTTTTGATCATCTAAAGAGTGTATAATAAATGCCCAATAAGTATTACAAGATGTGGGGTCTTAAGGTCTTGGGGTGGGAAATTCCAAAATACCCTCAACTTAAAAGCTGTAGAAAACTCATAGACGGGTACGAGTGGACCCTCCAAGTCATCACCACATCATATGAGTGGTACCCTAAAATTATTAATTGATCAGAAAGTTAGACACTGTATTCTGTCCAACATACGACTCCCTTGCCTAACTCATAACATCACCATATGACTAGTATCATCATGTTATATCCAAGGCAGAACATCAAGGGCTAGACACTGGACAACATACGATTAAAGCCTATTATTCTCATCACAAGAACATGAAACTTGTATGGAGTCTTTCGTACCTAGGGAAGAACTTGGACAATATCATACTGACCAACGTATGACTAGGGTCCCTAGACCCATCACCACACCATACGAGTGGTATGGTGTATGTAATATGATGAATAGAAGGTTTAAGACTCAAGAATTTTGCAAGGCCAAAGTTCAGGGTGTGTCAGTCTCCCCTCTTAGAATCATTCATCCTCAAATAATGGAACAAGGAAACACAAAACTATTAAACTCTAAACGTCTCTACTTTTAACTTTAAGATAGAAACCAAAACCTCAAGGAATTCACAATCTACTTTTAACAAAGATGTCAAGAACAACACATACCTCAAGCACAATTTTATGGAATCAGGAATAGGAACGGATAGTGGACTTCATGTGCTCCTCGGCTTCCCAAGTAGTTTCCTTGAACTTTTGGTTCCACCATAGAACCTTTACCGAAGCCTCATCTTTTGTTCATAACCAATGAACTTTCCAATCGAAGATCCTCACCTAGACCTCCTTCTACGATAATGAGTCCACAATACCAATATTTTCCAAGAGAACTACCAAGGAAGGATCACCCATAAATTTATCCAATATGGACACATAGAATAACGAATGAATAGAACTCATGCTGGAAGGCAATTCCAACTCATACAAAATACTACCAAACCTTATCAAAACCAAGTACGGGCCAACATACCGAGGAATAAGCTTTCTTTTCTTCCTAAACTGCATCACTCCCTTCACAGAAGGCACTTTTAAGAATACCCAATCTCCAATCTCCAATTAAAAGCCCCTTCACCTTACGTCCATATAGGACTTTTGGTGACTTTGGGCAGTCTTAAGCCTGTCACAAATTACTTTAACCTTCTACATATCTTGGTGAACTAAATCTAGGATAAAAATCTCCATTTTACCAACCTCAAACCAGCTAGTGAGAGATGTACACCTCCTAGCATACAATTCCTCTAACAAAGCCATAACAATGCTAGAATGGTATCTATTGTTATAGGAAAATTCAATATGAGGTAAATGGTCGAACCAACTACCATTAAAGTAAATCAAATAGGCTCACAACATATCTTCTAAAGTCTGAATAGTCCTTTCAGCTTTCCCATACGACTATGGGTGAAAAACTATACTAAGACTCACTATAGTCCCCAAACCACGTTGAAAAGTGCACTAGAAATGCAATGAGAACTGAATATCAAGATCTAAAATAATCCATATAGGAGTACCATGCAATTTTTTCAACCTCCTGAAGGAACAACTTCAGATAATCCTCGGCAAAAAATCCCCACTAGCAAGAAGTGAGCAGACTTCGTCATCCTATTCACAATCACCCAAATAGAGTCACACTAATTCCACGACCATGAAAGGCTGGTAACGAAATCCATATTAATTATCTCCTATTTCCATACTAAAAAATTAGTTTCATAGAGTATCCCGCTATAATACCCTATGTCTAAAAGGTTTTGAACATCATATGACATCTCTCTTAAGTCGTACATACAATAATGAGTGCTATGTAGTAGTTGTATGCAAGGAAGTGTGGCATGGTATACATTATATTATAGGTACGTCTTGACCCCTAGAAGTAATCAAGTAGGGTACGAGTTGTATGGAGGTAAGTTGTTGGTCCATCAGTATAGACTCCCTGATATTCTAACCAAGCTATGAGTGAGAAGTCTAAGAGTCATATAAAGATGACACTAGTCATAGGTGGAACTCATATATTGACTAGTGTATACCATCCTTAATTTTTCTATGTTTACGAGTTGAGGGTCATTGTTGTACCCTTCCATATGAGTCATTTGGTTGAGTTGTAAAGACTAGCGATAATTTCTGTAAAGTTCACCTAAGGTCTTTTTGGTCTTTTTCTTTTTTTATAACTTCCCATCCATAATCTATAAAACTCAAAGAGGCATTATTTTTCTCTATTCCTTAATCAAATAATGACACTTTATCCTCTAATCTTCAAGAACATCTAGATTAGGGTTCATCCCACACAAACTCATCCCTTTAGTTTTAAGATTCAAACTCTCTTAACAAGTCAAGAAATTCAGGTATGTAGGGTTTATGAACAAGGTTATTCTTTCATTGTTGTATCCAAAATATATGATGCTAAGAATCATTCTACGTATTTTGAATTAGGGTTCATACTCAAATAACCTTATTCTTGAAGTACGTTACTACTATGTGATTGAAAGCTTTAAGTGCATAAAAGTGTACATATATCCATGTTTGATTCATAAGTTTTATATTGCTATTTGAATTTCGTTATCTTGACTGGAATATTGTTGAAAGATTTCAAGATGATTATTTGGCATGATGTTTTGTTGTGAATTTCTATGAACTAAACCATAAATTTTAAGTCCCAAGTACAAATATTGAGTTTACAAGAAGTTTATGATCTTAAGTTCCATTGACATATTGCATAACATGGTTTAAAGAAAAGCTTGATCTTTTGATCTAAAGATAAGGCATGAAATCCACAATTGTTCATCTTGATTATGATTTAAGGTAAAGAGAGGCATAACTGGTTTTCAGACTATAAACCCTTAGGCTATTTTAAGGTAGATTTCTTAAAGTATAACTATATAAGTATTCTGAGAGTAGTATTTAGCACCGAGAAAGGAATGCAGATGAGCATATCCAAAATTCCTAGAAACTACAAGCCAATAGAGGTAAAGATTTTTCCCAATATGGATAAAATTCAGTGACCAGTTAAGTTAAGGTTCTATTTTGATTGTAAAGGGTAGAACAACTCTCCCCAACCTGGGTAAGATGTTGGACTACATGATAGCTCGCATGGTTTATATCAGTTAGGAGAATCTCCCAAAGAAATAATAAAAATAAAGATTTTAGAAATGAAGTGTTACGGATCACAAAATTTATTATTATGCTTTATTATATATGTTCATGATTTTGTAGTCTTTGTTTTAATTGAACCTCGAGGTGAACTTAGAATGCATCATTTGATAGTTCATATGAATATTCAGTTATTTTACTTATGCATTCACCCCTACAAACTCAGTACTTTCTAAAGGTATTGACTCATATATATGTCTATGTGCGGTATTGTCTTATAATGTTGGTTCTGGTACTTGTTTCTAGCAGCACAATAACTATGTTCATCATCACCTACATCATTAAATTTGGTGAGTCCTCATAGTATGAGGACCCAGTTTATCACACTTCTACTCGTAGATGAAAGTATTTAGTTATTTGACTTCAGTTTATATTCGAGTCAGCTGGGTCTATCTCAGTGAATCTATAGTCAGAATTAGAGGCTTGTCAGATTGTTTATGTTTTTATTCCAAAGTATTTGTGTAATATTCCCAAGTTAAAGACTCTCAATTAAGTTATGAGTTTATTTACCTTTAAATTCTAATATGTTAGTTCACTTATCACATGATTTTTAAGTTAAGTAGGCTTTATGGGTTATTTGGTACTACTCGTAGTATTAATTATCATGTGAAGTCTACGAGGTACTTATGGGGCATTAAAAATTTGATATTAGAGCCTAAGGTTTGAAGAGTCCTCGGGAGTCAGACAAGCGACATTACATAGAGTCTTGATCGTGGATGTGAAATACGCCATATTTATGGGCAAGAGGCTATGGGATAAGTTATGAATCATCATTTATTTCATTATCTATCATGATTATAGTTGCCTATATTTAACTTAACTCATGATTTTACATTACAAAATATTCCTCTTCACTGAGTCGATGCCCGCAGGAATGGTGATCAACCACTACTGCACACCGACCTATTGAATGAAAATATGTCTCATGCTGAATTTTAGGCTGCCTTTTAAGTGCTAGACCAAGCTATTAACTCCAATGTTCAGGGAAACCAATAGGCGGTTGTTCCATTTTACCAAAAGTAATTTAGCTGCAACTAGAATTTGCGACTTTATAAGGAAGAATGTACCCAAATTCCATGAGTCAAAGATGGATGAGGATCCTCAGCTCTTTATTGATGTGGTGAGTAAGATTACTCAAATTATGCATATTACTAAAGAAAGAGTGTAGAGTTGGAGTCCTATAGGCTGAAAGATATTGCTTATGATTAGGTTGTTATATGAAAGAAAGGTAGGGATGAGGATGCAACTCCTATGAGTTGGAAGGTATTTCAAAATAATTTTCTGGAAAGTTTCTTTTTGTGTGAGATGAGGGTGGCTAAGGTGGAAGAGTTCATGAAACTGAGGCAGGGCTCTATGATAGTGAAGGAGTATTACCTTATGTTCACTCAGTTGTCTAAGTATGCTCTTGAGTTATTATCTGACTCTAGATATCGTATGAGTAAGTTCGTTATTGGGGTTCTGATTTGATGGTCAATAAGTATAGGACTGCAATGCTGATTTGGGATATGTATATTGCTTGGTTAATGACTCATGTCTAACATATTGAGGTAAAAAAGTTCAAGGAAAGGAAGAAGAAAAACAAGAAGGCTAGAACAGGACAATTTGACTATAGTCAACCAAGGTCTGGAGGGGAAACCGTTCACAGTTTTAGGGTTATTCAATAATTCCTGCACCATCTTTAGCTAGTGCCTCTGCACCCAGGACCACGCATGATCAGCAGGGTAGGACTTTGAATTCCAGGTCTCCAAATAGTGTAGTGGGGAGGCCTAGTTACCCGACATGTGTAAAATATAGCAGGACACATCCCGATGAGTATTTTATGGGAAAAAAGAGTATCTGTGGTCGTGGAAAGCTGGGCTATTGAATCAAGAAGTGTCCTTATGCTAAAAAAGAAAGTAAGGATGTTAATCCTTAGACTTAGGTTACTAATATACCATCTCATTTGGGTTGTCTAGTCCCTTCACAGGGTGCATCATCAAGTATCGGTGGCGGTCAACCCCAGAATTGGTTCAATTCTTTACCATCCTATTAGAGATGGAGAGTTCACCAGATGTTGTCATTGGTATGCTTCGTGCCTTTTACTTTGATGTATATATGCTGTTGGACCCGGGATCAAATATCTCTTATGTAACTCCATTGGTTGCTATAAAATTTAGGGTAGGACCTGAAAATCTTTCTAATCCCTTCTTAATTTCTACACTAGTAGGTGAGTTAGTCGTGCAAGTCGAGTCTATAAGAAGTGTCTTAACATCGTCCTCTATAAAGTAACACTAGCGAATCTAATAAAATTAGAGATAGTCGACTTTGATGCCACTCTAGGCATGGACTGACACCATTCATACTATGCATCAATAGATTGTCACACCCATATTGTAAAGTTTCAGTTTCATGATGAAGTAATTTTTTAGTAGGATGGTAGTTATATGTCTCCCAAATGTCATCTCATCTCTTATATCAAGGCCAAAAATTTGATATCAAAAGGGTTTATATTTAATTTAGTTAGAGTTATGGATACTAAGTCTGAAGTCCAAACAGTTTAGTCATCTATGTAGTCAATGAGTTTCCTGAGGTCTTCCTCAAAGATCTCCCAGAATTCTGTATTGATCTTCTTTTTGATACTTAGCCCATCTGTATTCCTCCATATCATATGGCTCTGGATGAACTTAAAGAGTTAAAAGAGGGTACTGTGAATAGTGGTCATACTAATCTGCTCAGAAGGAAATATAGTAAGAATCATCAGTGCAAGTGTAAAGCTAGAAGTGATGTATGTTTTGGGTGTTGTAAGTTAGTCCACAAGATCAGGAAATATTAAGTAGTTGCTCAGAGGGGAAGAGATTTCTACCAATATGGTCAGTCCAATCAGTTATCAGCTCCAGTAGGTCACCCAACTCAGTAGGTGTCACGCCCCAAAATCCCATCGGGCCAGACTGGCACCCGAAGCCGAGAAGGCCCGGGAGAACCCGTTCAAATACCTGTACATTCACTTACATGTCACCAAAAATTTGGACAGCACTTCGTTGCATATAGAAGAATCTAATTACCTGTATCAGCACAACACACACAAATATATATATAATACTTGGCCGTCGGGGCCACCACATATACAAATATAACATCACTATATAAACTTCCATGACTTTACCCTTCCTTATGTCTACAAAGCCTCTAGGATATACATGACATAACTAGGGTTGGGACAAACCCCCGCCCACACACGACTCCTGTACAATGACAAAACATAAGGAACCGACTCGGAAATCTCTGAAGCAAACTGGAGCTCACCAACAATAGCTGTATGGCCTGGCTCCTATCTATGATGTGAGTAAGCTGAAGCACCTGTACCTGCAGTATGAAATGCAGGTCCCCCGTGAGGGACGTCAATACGAAATATGTACTGAGTATGTTAAGCTGTAAATAATCATATGTGATATGGGGGATCAAGAAAATCAGACGCAAGTGAATAAATCATAATAGAAGTGAACCACACTTCATAAATACTTTTAGGATCATGCACATTATTATTAATCTGAATTGAGTTCTTGAATTCAAACACATTTGTGGAATGGTATACATTCGTTCATTTCATTCTTTACAATTATCAATCGCCATTACCTCCTCCTCCCGAACCTCCAACCACCTAACAATAATCAGTACTGTATCGTACTGTTACCATTAGGCTGCCCCAGTACATATCAACTGGGATCGACCTATTCTAGGCTTATGCCCCTGGGATACCACCCATAAACACATAAATAGGGATCGACCCATGCTAGGCTTATGCTCCTGGGATACCACCCACACATATATCAAGTAACACATATAAGAGATATTTCCAATAACTTAGTTCAAAAGCTTTTGAGATTATTACATTAGTGTTCATGCCAATATAGTACCTTTGGAATAACCATACATCAATAGGAATCAAGTAATAGACCTTCTATACAATAACGATGTAATAAGGACTCATTGGTACATCAACAATGTGTTTCAGAATCATCAATATCACAACAATGAAATAGGAGCCTTTTGGTATATCAATGAAACATTTGACACTTTATAGAATGGAAACAACTTCGTTGGTAATGTAGATCAATACATGTTTTTGGAAAACCTCGGAATCTTACTTGATGGAACATTGGTGTTTTCATGCCAAAGAACATTGTTAGAGTATGCTTTACATACCTCGTTGTAGATTCGGATACCAATTCAACACAACTTCTTGCCTTTACAAATCACTTATCTACAATGAAATGTTTGGCATCTAGGATTAGCAACCCAACACCACAATTCTCTTCCATAATTCCATACAACCAATATTTGGAAAACATTCCAAAAACCAACTTGAACAATAGGTTTATGTGTATATATATATATATATATATAATAATAATTTCAATACCACATCATCAATACCAAATCCCTTCACAATTCAACATAATCCAACCATGCACAAGAATAATCCAACATCATTTCCCAATCATCTTTCAACAACAATCAAATAACATACTTCTTATGCTCACATGCATATATATATATATATATATATACATATCCATATAAATAACACCAATATAATTTACATCCTTACCATAAAATGGCCCTTTTTGGTTTCAAAGTCCTGTTGGCACAAATAAGGGGTGCTTCTCGAAGCCCTCAAGACGGTGAACACAACTACAAAATCAATTTGGATTTTCGACGGTTGAATCACAAGATAATTGGAGTTGAAATTAGGCTAGGGTTTCTTATTTTCAATAATTTGATGATAATTGATGGATATGAGACTAATTATATGTATATAATGACCAATTTTCGTCCATGAGGTGATGGAAAATGACCATATTGCCCTTAAAAATTTTAGTAAATCCGAATTTATCCATGGTGGACTGTTTTGACAGGCTAAAGTAAATCGGCCATAACCCGTTGCTCCGATATCAGATTTGGGTGAAATTGGTATTGTTGGAAACATAATTCAAAAGTATTTCTTTTCATATAAAGTAGGCCACACAGTTAGTCCTGTACAAGAAGTTATGAACGTTTGAAGTTGACCTTAAAAAACTGATTTGAGAGGCTGCAGTAAAACAAGTATAACTCCTTATTCAGATGTTGGATTTGGGTGAAACCAATTGCATTAAAAATAAGACGCAAAGATGTTTATTTGGATAGGTTGCATCTATCCCAGTTCATTATATTGAGGGAGTTATGATCGTTCAAAGTTGACCCAAAAAACTGGCAGGCCTTAGTAGTTTGTGTGCAGGAAATTTTCCTGCACATTTATTGTTCACATATCTCGGCCACCGTTTTATAGTTTCGAACGTGCTCGATTATATCCGAAACTTATCCGTTTTTGGAAATATTTATATCGTTGGAAATCTTATTCAATAACCTTCGTATAGAACCATCGACGGGCATATTCTGGTATAAATAAAGTCGATTCCTATACATATATAATCCAACTATACACTTGAAACCATCTCAAAATAATCAATACTCATACTTAAACTCATATATACCTAACTTATGATCAATACATATACTCCAACACATATAACCATGGCTAATGCACGTAATTAAGTATGGGGTGTTACATCCTTCCCCCCTTAAGGACATTCATCCTCGAATGTGAATGTAGTTATTTAGCCGAAACAAGTTCGAATTCATAATTGATATTCACGTCATCATATAGAGATTATGCATATGTAAAAACTTACTTGTTAGTGTCCCAGTTCCACTCCTTGCACTTCTTTTTCACCTTTGAACAAATAAGGGCATTTCAATTTCATTGCTTCCTCCGCTTCCCATGTAATCTCTTCCCATTGTTGATTTCTCCAAAGTACTTTCACCGATGCTACTTCTTTATTTCTCATCTTCTTAACTTGACAATCTAATATAGCAATAGGCATCTCCTCATAGGTAAGATCTTCTATTACTTGCACATCTTCAGTAGAAGTAATAAGGGACGGATCTCCGATGCACTTTCGAAGCATCGATACATGAAATACTGGATGCACTGATGAGAGTTCCTGGGGTAGCTCTAATTCATAAGCAACTTGCCCACATCTTCGAATAATCTTATACAGGCCTATATATCATGGACTCAACTTTCCTTTCTTGCCAAATCTCATCACCCCTTTCATTGGAGATACCTTCAAAAATACCCAATCGCCTAGCGAAAACTCTAGCCCTCTTCTTCTACTATCCGCATATGACTTGTGTCAACTTTGGGCTGTCTTCAACCGTTGCTGAATCACCTTGACTTTTTCTATGGCTTGATACACAAGATCCTATCTGAACATAAGAGTTTCACCCGCTTCGAACCATCCTATTGGTGATCCACACTTCCTCCCATATAAAGTTTCATATGGTGCCATTTTGATACTTGAATGATAGCTATTATTGTAGGCAAACTCAATAAGAGGTAAATGATCATCCCAGCTGCCTTTAAAATCTATAACACATGCTCGTAGAATATCTTCAAGTGTTTGAATGGTGCGCTCTGCTTATCCATCCGTCTGAGGGTGAAAAGCTGTACTCAGATTCACTTGTGTTCCCAAACTCTGTTGGAAAGACTTCCAAAAGTTTGCGGTAAATTGAGTTCCCCAATCCGATATAATAGAAGTTGGCACTCCATGTAATCGGACTATTTCTTTAACATACAGCTTCGAATATTCTTCAACTGTGTAAGTGGTCTTAACGGGTAAGAAATGTGCGGATTTAGTAAGCCTATCCACAATCACCTATATAGAATCAAATTTTTGAGCTGTACGAGGCAAACCTGTAAGAAAATCCATGTTGATCATGTCCCACTTCCAAATTGGAAGATCTATGCATTGCATATATCCTCCGGGCTTTTGATGTTCCACCTTAACTCGTTGGCAATTTGGACATTCAGCTACAAATTCTACGATGTTCCTTTTTATGTCATTCCACCAATATACCTCCTTCATATCTTGATACATTTTGGTTGATCCTGGATAAATGGAATACCTTGAAAAATGTGCCTCTGTCATAATCTTCTTTCTTAGTCCGTCAACATCCGGCACACACAATCAATTTTGGCACTGAAGTACTCCTTCTCGCATAAGCTCAAATGTCTTGGTCGCCCCACTCCGAACGTTCTCCTTAAGCTATAGTAAAATAGGATCTGCATCTTGCTTCTGTTTCACCTCAGCTACTAATGAGGATTCCGCGACATTATGCACAATAAGCTCCTCATCCGGAGTTTCGAGAAGACGAACCCCTAGGCTAGCTAATTGATGAAGATCTTTAATCATCCCTTGCCTTTCTATAGGTACCATCATAGCCTTACGACTCAACGCATCAGCTACTATATTCGCTTTTCCTGGGTGATACAAAATATCAACATCATAATCTTTTAATAGTTCCATCCACCTTCGCTGCCTCAGATTTAGATAGTGGCGCCATATTTTTAAAGCAAAGATAACCGCTGCCAGCTCAAGATCATGTGTGGGGTAATTTTTCTCATGTGGCCTCAATTTCCTTGAGGCATATGCTATCACCTTACCATGCTGCATTAATACACATCCTAAACCAATTCTCGAAGCATCACAATACACTGTATACCCTTCTGTACCTTCTGGAAGTACCAACACAGGTGTAGAAGTCAACTTATTCTTCAATTCTTGGAAACTCTCCTCACACACATCATTCCATTGGAACTTGGATTCTTTATGCGTTAGCCTGGTTAAGGGTGCTGAAATGGAACAAAAGTCTTTAACAAACCTTCTATAATAACCGGCGAACCCAAGAAAACTACTAATCTCCGTAGGCGTTGTGGGCCTTGGCCAGTTCTTCACAGCTTCTATCTTTTGAGCATCAACCTTTATCCCTTCACTAGATACAATATGACCCAAAAATGCCACCTACTTTAACCAAAACTCACATTTAGAGAACTTTGCATAAAGCTTATAATCACGAAGAGTCTGCAATGCCTGTCGTAAGTGATTGGCATGGTCCTCTTCTGACCTAGAATAAACTAGAATATCATCTATAAAAACTATCACAAATACATCCAGGAATGGCTTAAACACCCTATTCACTTACATATCACCAAAAATTTGGACAACACTTCGTTGCATATAGAAGAATCTAATTACATGTATCAGCACAACACGCATAAATATATATATAATAGTTGGCCGTCGGGGCCACCACATATACAAATATAACATCACTATATAAACTTCCATGACTTTACCCTTCCTTATGTCTACAAAGCCTCTAGTATATACATGACATAACTAGGGTCGGGACAAACCCCCGCCCACACACGACTCCTGTATAATGACAAAACATAAGGAACTGACTCGGAAAGCTCCGAAGCAAACTGGAGCTCACCAACAATAGCTGTATGACCTGGCTCCTATCTATGCTGTGAGTGAGCTGAAGCACCTATGCCTGCAGCATGAAATGCAGGTCCCCCGTAAGGGATGTCAGTACGAAATATATACTGAGTATGTAAAGCTGTAAATAATCATATGTGATATGGGGGATCAAGAAAATCAGACGCAAGTGAATAAATCATAATAGAAGTGAACCACACTTCATAAACAATTTTAGGTTCATGCCATTATCATTAATCTGAATTAGAGTTCTTGAATTCAAACATATTTGTGAAACGGTATACATTCGCTCATTTCATTCTTTACAATTATCAATCGCCATTACCTCTTCCTCCCGAGCCTCTAACCACCTAACAATAATCAATACTGTATCCTACTGTGAACATTAGGCTGCCCCAATACATATCAACTGGGATTGACCCATGCTAGGCTTATGCCCCTAGGATACCACCCATAAACACATAAATAGGGATCGACCCATGCTAGGCTTATGCCCCTGGGATACCACCCACACGTATATCAAGTAACACACATAAGAGATCTTTCCAATAACTTAGTTCAAAAGCTTTTGAGATTATTACATTAGTGTTCATGCCAATATAGTACCTTTGGAATAACCATACATCAATAGGAATCAAGTAATAGACCTTATATACAATAACGATGTAATAAGGACTCATTGGTACATCAACAATGTGTTTCAAAATCATCAATATCACAACAATGAAATAGGAGACTTTTGGTATATCAATGAAACATTTGACACTATATAGAATGGAAACAACTTCGTTGGTAATGTAGAACAATACATGTTTTCGGACAACCTCGGAATCTTACTTGATGGAACATTGGTGTTTTCATGCCAAAGAACATTGTTAGAGTATGCTTTACATACCTCGTTGTTGATTCGGATACCAATTCAACACAACTTCTTGCCTTTACAAATCACTTATCTACAATGAAATGTTTGGCATCTAGGATTAGCAACCCAACACCACAATTCTCTTCCATAATTCCATACAACCAATATTTGCAAAACATTCCAAAAACCAACTTGAACAATAGGTTTATGTGTGTGTGTATGTATATATATATATATATATATATAATCATCATTTCAATACCACATCATCAATACCAAATCCCTTTACAATTCAACATAATCCAACCATGCACAAGAATAATCCAACATCATTTCCCAATCATCTTTCAACAACAATCAAATAACATACTTCTTATGCTCACATGCATATATATATATATATATATATATATATATATATATATATATATATCCATATAAATAACACCAACATAATTTACATCCTTACCATAAAATGGCCCATTTTGGTTTTGAAGTCCTGTTGGCACAAATAAGGGGTGCTTCTCGAAGCCCTCGAGACGGTGAACACAACTACAGAATCAATTTGGATTTTCTACGGTTGAATCACAAGATAATTGGAGTTGAAATTAGGCTAGGGTTTCTTATTTTCAATAATTTGATGATAATTGATGGATATGAGACTAATTATATGTATATAATGACCAATTTTCATCCATGAGGTGATGGAAAATGACCATATTGCCCTTAAAAATTTAAGTAAATCCGAATTTGTCCATGGTGGACTGTTTTGACAGGCTAAAGTAAATTGGCCATAACTCTTTGCTCGTATATCATATTTGGGTGAAATTGGTATTTTTGGAAAGATAATTCAAAGGTCTTTCATTTTGTATAAAGTAGGCCACCTAGTTCGTTCTGTACAAGGAGTTATGATCATTTGAAGTTGACCCTAAAACACTGTTTTGAGAGGCTGAAGTAAAACGCGTATAACTCCTTACTCAGATGTTGGATTTGTATGAAACTAATTGCATTGCAAAGAAGACTCAAAGATCTTTCTTTTGATAGTTCACAGCTCTCCCAGTTCATTATATTGAGAGAGATAGGATCGTTCAAAGTTGACCCAAAAAAACTGGCAGGCCTCAGTAGTTTGTGTGCAGGAAATTTTCCTACACATTTACTGTTCACATATCCCGGCCACCATTTTATAGTTTCGAACGTGCTCGATTATATCCGAAACTTATCCGTTTTTCAAAATCATTGTATCATTGGAAAGCTTATTCAATAACCTTCGTATGGAACCATTGACGGGCAAATTCCGGTATAAATAAAGTCGATTCCTATACACATATAATCCAACTATACACTTGAAACCATCTCAAAATAATCAATACTCATACTTAAACTTATATATACCTAACTTATGATCAATACATATACTCCAAAACATATAACCATGGCTAATGCACGTAATTAAGTACGGGGTGTTACAGTAGGTCACCACTTCTAGTTCCACTAGCTGTCAGTTGCAGAATAGATTCTATGCACTCCAGTCCCTTCATGATTCGGGAAGCTCTCCTGATGTGGTTACGGGTATGTTACAAGTCTTTCATCTTCATGTGTATACTTTGTTTGATCCCCGAGATTCACTTTCTTTTGTAACCCCCTATATAGATGTTAATTTAGATGTCAATCCCATAACTTTAGTAGAGCCTTTCTTAGTGTATACTTTAGTGGGTAAATCTATCACAACCAGATGGGTGTACAGAAATTCCCCGGTTACAGTATCCCAGAAAATCACTTTAGTTGATCCTGTAAAGTTAGATATGACTGAGTTTGATGTCATTCTTTGTATGGATTGGCTCCACTCATGCTTTGCTTCATTTAACTGTAGAAATAGATTCGTTCATTCTCTGTTTCCAAATGAATCAATCCTTGAATAGAGGGATAATACTTCAGCGCCTAGTAGTCATATTGTTTCATATCTTAGAGAAAGAAAAATGATGTCCAAGGAGTGCATGTACCATCTTGTTTGAGTCAAAGAATTTACTTCAGAGACCCCAAGTCTTGAGTCAGTTTTAGTAGTGAGGGAATTTCCAGATGTGTTCCTTAAAGATCTTCTCAGAATTCCTCCCAAAAAAGAAATTTACTTACGAATAGATCTCCTTCCAGATACCCAACCTGTCTCTATTCTGCCCTACAGAATGGCTCTAGCTGAGCTTAAAGAATTGAAATAACAGTTGAAAGATCTCTTGCATAAGGGATTCATAAGGCCCAGTATTTCCCCATGGGGTGATCCAGTCCTTTTTAAGTGTAAAAAAGATGGTTCACTTAGAATGTACATCGATTACGGTTAATTGAACTGTAACGCCCTGCATTTCAGGCTACAATATAGACCATGATTTTGATGCATTGATAATCCTGAAGCCATAAATCCTATTCCAATATGGCAGGTTAATTATTTGCATAGTATGTGAATCCATTCATGCTTGAATTTCGACCATAGAGGTCCTTTGACTCAAGGACGAGTTGAAAACTACTTCGATCGATTAAGTTTAAGTGGACAGTATAATTTGTGTCAACTTCTATCAACCATGACTCTTTGTATATGTTGAATTAGAGAGCCTACTATGTGTAAAATAATAGGTTTTCTAGTTAGCTTTCCAACGATACCAATTTTTCTAAAATTCGGCACTAGAGCAAGAAGTTATGCCCTTTCAATGTAGTATGCATCGCCTAACCAACCGCATATGGCCACTGGAAAGCATAGGCGATAGAATAGGTGGCGCCTATGTAAATATAGGCGATATAATATGCGGCACCTATGTAATGGTTTCAAGTGACTTAAACACTTCATTTTTGGGGCAAAATGGTCCCTTTCACACCCTTATTCAGCCATAAACACAAAATTCAATCCCCAATTCTCCAAAATACATCCACATTCATCTAAAAATTCTCAAGAACACTCACAAGGATTTCAAACTAAAAACCCAAATAAAATAAGATTCAATCATGGATTTTCAAAATTGATTAGAGATTCGAAATCTCCAATCCACAGGCTTCAAAAAGCACCCATTATTTTTCGAAATTAAGGTACGCGGGGATTTTCTAAATTCCATGGGCATAGAAAAATTATGTTTTAGAATGGTTTTTTTTTTTGAATCTATGTATATATTCATGTATTAAATGTTTTAACATCATTGTTTTGGTCTTTAGACCTTCTCCAAAGTGATTTGAGAATATGAATGTATGAAACCATATATTTAAGAATGAATTCTTGTTGAGAGCATGATTTTTGGTGAATTCCCTCTTATTATGAATTTTCCAGATTTGTCATAGCATATGAATTATTTTGCAATGCATCCTTGAAAAGCACTATATGAAATGATTGAACTCTTGTTATGATTTAAAGGTGGTTATAAATCACAAAAGAGGGAGTTTAGCATGAATGTTTAATGTTCATAATGAATGTAATGAAAGAGTGCATGGATTTGCTAAAGGCACTAGACCACCATATGTTGATGAAGTTTTTGCATGATTTTGACTTGAGTTTTAAAACACAAAATCTTCTATATCAGTTGCATGTTTTTGGTGGTCTAAATTATGCTTTAAATGAAAGATTTAGCTTAATGTATTATGGCTCAAAAGTCATGACTTGCAAGTCTTAGTATGACGATACCAATTCAGACCAATGCCATTTCAGACTCAAACTAATAGATATTTTAGACTATCATGATTTTAGACATTCAGATTGTTATATGTACAGAAAAGGTTAAAAAATAGGCATACAGAGATGTTAGGTGGTTCCCTGAAGAGGGCTTGAGTTCAAGCAACTCATTGCCTAAAACCGTGTTTTGCCGACCCGGGTATATTATTATACACCGACTTAAGTGTCGTGTGGCATATCATATTTAGGAAATCTAACCCTTGCGGCATACCCGGGTTGGAGGGTTTCCCGCCAAGTTAATGGTAGATTCCATATCGCCCGTGGAATATCAGACTTGTAGGGATACCACTTAAATCAGAAGTAATACACAGATCAGAGTTTGAGATTTACAGACAGGTTATATATTTTTAGAAGGTGCCCATGTGTTTTTCAAAAACTGTTTTATGCATAATGTTTGGTGAAAATTTGCTCTCAAGTATTATATATATATATATATATATATATATATATATATATATATATATTCAATTACTCTATTTTGGATAGCTTCGCGTGCTAGTAGAATTGTGCTGACCCCCCTTCCTCCCAGGTAATGAGGCACAGTCTAGGGGTTCAGATCCTTAGTAGAGTGTACAGGCAGGGTTGTCTCAGGGTTTAGTTGGTGAGCCTTCTTTGCTTTTGAAGGACTAGTCATTTAGGTATTTATTTTAGTATGGTTTTTGGTCTGCTGGGGGCCTTGTCCTAGTTATTTAGATAGTATGTCAGTAGAGATTTCGCAGACTATTGCGGATATTTATTAAATATTATTGGGCATGTTTTCAGGCCTCTAAATTTTTTAAATTATTGACCATGTTTTCGTATTATTGTGTCTATTCCGTATTACTTTGATCATATGAATTATGTGTATGATTACCAGATAGACAGAGGGTGTTTTGGGCCTTTGGGTTTAGGAATTATTGTCACAGCTAGGGCCCTAGTTCAGGTCGTGACTAACTTAGTATCAAAGCACAATTCATGGTCTCAGGGTGTCTGCAAAATTGCGTCGAGTAGAGTCTTGTTTATGGGTGTGTAATGCACCATACTTATAAGCGGGAGGCTACTAGGAGTTTAGGAATGTCTCTTTTTTTCATGTTCTAGTTCGTGCTATAGAGTCAAAATGTTTCTTCTTCATACTGTAATTCGTATTATGGTGTCATCCATACGAAAAGAAAGGTTATCCTAATTTCTTCCTCACTATGGTCTTCCATATATTCTCTGATTATCTAGAAAAAATTTTAGAAGTCCCACAAAGGACGGGAGAAGAGTTCCCTAGTGTAAAATTATGTCCTCGTTCTTATGAGGCGTTCAGTTAAGACAAGAGTAAGATGTGTATTCTTGAGTCATCGAATATTGTGTATCAATATTCAATCTCTTGTAATCTTGATATCATTGTGTTGTTGAAAACAAAAGTCTAGTGAAGCCATATGAGGCCTATTTTGATTCACTAGCAACTTGCTATTCATGTTATTGTTCTTGTGTTTGTTGGAACTGTATTTCTATCCGAGTAGTAGTATAAGTTAGAGTGTCGGTGTCATGACCTATTGGTAGTGAAATTAGACCAAGAAGTGTGTGATATAAAGTCATAAGGTTAGAGGTCAGAATGAGGGTGACTTTTGTGATTAAATATTTATAGTTGAATAACTATTGATTGAGTATGATTTACCCTTTCATGGTGGCAGATTAATATGGTGGTACCATTTATGAATTGTATGGTAGTCCATGAAGGAAGTGCTGACTCAGAATGTTATTTGTTTTCTTCCTTTCAAAATAGAGAAAGACCCCAGAGTGGATACTTAAGGTGGTTATAGAAACTCCTTATAGTCTATGAATGAAATTGGCTAGATTAGCCAGTAGGTTGTAAGTATAGACTCATTGTCATATGGGGTATCTGAAGGTAGTCTAAATGCCCATTGGGGTAAGTAAGTGTGATGTGAGAAAGTCGTATAAGTAGATAAAATTGTATGGTTATAATATAAGCTTAAGGTTGATCATGTCTATTATGTGAACGTACCTTAACCTTCTTCTCATTGGTATTTGTAAAGTAATACTACTTGTGAGAAAGTATGTAGTATATTTTTGAAGTATTTCGGTAGAATATCCCAATTTGAAGGATTAGTATATGTATATTATGTTGCACTCTTCATTGGTTGTAAATCATATTTAGCACTAGACCTTAAGTTTGAAATAATTGATGGCCATGGAGGTAGATGTGATGATTTATTTGTTAATGATATTAGTTATATGGAAGTGATCTATAGGCTTTAACAGTGTATGCAAGTGCCTAAGTTTATTTGATTCATGATGAAGTATGACATTGTATATGTGATATAAAAGTATGCCCAGGGTGTTATGAAGCTGTAGTATTTTTCTAAGGCTATTACATGTTGTGTGTGGCTACTAGTACCATTAAGTTTCTAGGTGGAAAAAGACTAGCTAGATGGTATATGGTGTTCTAAATAGCCAAGTTAAGGACCTTTGATTAATAGCGTTGAGCCTTTTGATATGAACTTGATTCTCATGATAGAGGAAAATAAGTTAGAAGTTGCTATGTTGGTAGACTACAATAGAAATAGAGTGGCTCATTGAAGACTTGGTGATACCTATGTTAGGTGTTATAATCTAAGTTTGAGTCCTTGAAAGTCATGCTAATAGAAATAAGAGTAGAGGCACTAGAGGGTGTGCACTTTAACTTTGGGGAAATTCATGAAGATTCAAAGTAAGTGTTTGAGTAATAGATGATGACTATTGGGGTTACAGAATGATAGAGTGTGCCTCAGGAGGTAGTATTAGCAGTGGGCGTTCCACTCTCATATATGGTCTTTCGGGTCAAGTTTTATTAATTTTGTGTATTTTCATATTTCAGAACCCAGAGTGCAGTGACTGTAGTTAAGTTTAAAGTCTAGTAAGGTACCTCCCAAAAACTTAAGATGATGGCTTAAAGCTAAGGGGGATATGACTAAATGAATAACCAAGTAAGACTCTCAGATTCTTGTAGTGATGTCATGATGATATAAAACATCAAAAAGTAAGGGTGAATGTCAACCTATTCCTATCTCAGTATTTCTCAATAATCCTAATACCTAATCATGCTTTACGATTTAGTTCCATGATCAGTTCATGTTCATACATATGATAGAGAGTCATGTACTCATGCTTTTTAATGTACTCCTTTTCCATATCTCATGTTTTATGCCAAATAATTGGCGAGATTCAGCTTATAACCATGAATACCCTAAATTCAAAGTGCTTTGGTGAGTCCCTGCTATTGTTTTGCTATTCCTCAAGCCTCAGATGAGTGTCAAGCTTCATATAGTATCATTCCATGCCTCCAGATCTTATGTTTTAACCTTTTTTGTGACTTCTCCTTATGCGATGATAGTGGTGGTGAGTAATTATTCCTTGTTGATAGAATATCATAGTACGCTTGTTTAGATAAGGCCATAAGTATGAAGTAAGATTTGGGGCCAAGTTCTTATTTATGTGATACTTAGTGGAATTTTGTATGTGTATGTTCTTGGTGTAGCTCGTGGGAGTGATATTGATAGTGGTTTAGAGAATATGTGAAGTATACCTTTATGAGTGTTTTCTTTGAAGTTCATATATGGTTATAAAGATAGGCTTGAATGACATGTTGAGATTGTTGTAAAGGAATGCTATATCTGCTAGCAACTTCCTAGTAAGAGTTTAGAGTAGTCATTGAAGTGGTAAGGCATATTATACTTAGTATGTGATCTTTAAAGGAGATATAGAAGATTGTATCATATGGTTTAGAATAATAGTGTGGCCAAGCATGTTGTATTTTTATGACTTAGATTTAGGCTTGATCACGGTGAAGGGATTAAGTTATTTCCGACATTAGTAGAAAGATTTGTCAATGCTCATATGAGAATTTTAAGCTGAGTTGAATGAATATGATATGAAGGAGAGTAGTATAGTTAAGTGATATTCGAGAGGTGTGCTAAGCTTCAAAGTAATAAGTTGTAATGCAAAAGGCCTGGTAATTCTATCCTAATTCATGAGTTATATGCCTATGTTCCAGACTGTAGAGTAGTGTAAATGTGGTGATTCCTCAGTTGGATGTCTTGTGTAATCCATACCTAAGATTCATGGCTCCCTATTACTGCTAGAATTTCTTTAGAGAATTGTGATGAAGAGATACTCCAGTTCAGTATGAGGGTGTAGTATAATTCAGTCTATATGGCCAATAAGTCAGTTTAGCAGTTAGATTCATATGACTTGTTTTCTCGTCTTTGCACTTATTCATTCTACTCAAAATCTCAGACATGCTACTATTCCATGATAGAGTATACCAGTAGTTATGAGTATATCCCAGTCTATGCATCATGAATTAAATTCAGATTCCAGATGTTCAGTTATGATTCAATTCCTAGGTGCCCTATGCATCGCCTCAGTTTTCTGAGTATCTTAGTGAATTTAGCATTCATAGAGGGACATAGGGTACCAAGGGGGAGATACCCCATTCAGTTACATGCATAGATTCTTATTACAAGCTTCATATCAGTTATTATTGCATATTTAGCCATACGTTCATACAATAGTTCAGTTAGATATGCATGTTCAATTGAAAAGTTCATCTTATCAGTGTATTCAGTCCTGCATTTATGAGAACAACTCGGTCACAGATCCATGCATCAGATATGCATGATTCATTATGAGAATTCAGCCTATGAGTCGCTTCAGTTGTGTATTCCATGCCTCGGATATACATGTCCGGCATAAACATTTAAAACATCAGTAGTTCCAATCTTATAGTTATGTTTTCGATTAGTGTATTCTTTCTTAGGGAACATCTCAGGTCTATGTTATCCCATATCCTTAAGACTTTGACATTCTATCCATCATTCGGGGATGAATGATTCCAACGGGGAGATAATGTAAAGCCCCACATTTTGGGCTACAATATAAACCATGATTCCAATGCGTTGATAATCCCAAATCCATAAATCCTATGCCAATATGGCATGTTAATTATTTGCGTAGTATGTGAATCCATTCAATATTGAATTTAGACCATAGAGGTCCTTTGACTCAAGGGCGAGTTGAAAACTACTTCGATCGATTAAGTTTAAGTGGACATTATAATTTGTGTCAACTTCCATCAACCATGACTCTTTGTATATGTCCAATTAGAGAGCCTACTATGTTTAAAATGATATGTTTTCGAGTTAGATTTCCAACGATACCAATTTTGCTAAAATCCGTCACCCAAGCAAGAAGTTATGCCTTTCAAAGTAGTATGCGTCGCCTAACCAATCGCCCATGTCCACTGGAAAGCATAGGCAATAGCATAGACGGCGCCTATGTAAATATAGATGATATTATATGTAGCGCATATGTAATGGTTTCAAGTGACTTAAACACTCCTTTTTTGGGGCAAAATGGTCCTTTTCCCACCCTTATTCAGCCATAAACACAACATTCAGTCCCTAATTCTCCAAAATACATCCACATTCATATAAAAATTCTCAATAACACTCCCAAGAGTTTCAAACTAAAAACCCAAATAGATCAAGATTCAACCGTGGGTTTTCAAAATTAATTAGAGATTCGAAATCCCCAATCCACAGGCTTCAAGAAGCACCCATTATTTCCTGATAGAGGTACACAGGATTTTCCTAAATTCTCATGGACATAGAAAAATCATGTTTTGGAATTTTTTTTTTAATCTATGTATATATTCTTGTATTAAATGTTTTAACATCATTGTTTTGGTCTTTTGACCTTCCCCAAAGTGATTTGAGAATATGAATGTATGAAACCATGTATTTAAGAATGAAATCTTGTTGAGAGCATGATTTTCGGTGAATTCCCTCTTATTATGAATTTTTCAGAATTCTCATAGCATATGAATTATTTTGCAATGCATCCTTGAAAAATACTAAATGAAATTATTGAACTCTTGTTATGATTTAAAAGTGGTTTTAAATCACTAAAGCGGGAGTCTAGCATGAATGTTTAATGTTCATAATGCATGTAATGAAAGAGTGCATGAATTTGCTAAAGGCACTAGACCACCATATATTGATGAAGTTTTTGCATGGTTTTGACTTGAGTTTTGAAACATGAAATCTTCTATATCAGTTGCATGTTTTTGGTGGTCTAAATTATTCTTTAAATAAAAGATTTAGCTTAATGTATTATGGATTAGAAATCATGACTTGCAAGTCTTGGTATAATGATACCAATTCAGACCAATGCCATTTCAGACTCAGACTAATAGACATTTCAGACTATCATGATTTTAGACATTTAGAATGTTGCATGTATAGAAAAGGTTAAAAATGGGCATATAGAGATGTTAGGTGGTTCCCTGAAGAGGGGTTGAGTTCAAGCAACTCATTGCCTAAAACCGTGGTTTGCCGATCCAGGTATATTATTATACGCTGACTTAAGTGTCGTGTGACGTATCAGATTCAGGAACTCCAACCCCTATGGCATACTCGGGTTGGAGGTTTCCCCGACGAGTTAATGGTGGATTCCATATCACCCGCGGAATATCATACTTGTAGGGGATATCACCTAACTCAGAAGTAATACACAGATTAGAGTTTGAGATTTACATACAGGTTACATATTTTTAGAAGGTTCCCATGTGTTTTTTTAGAAACTATTTTATGCATACTGTTTGATAAACATTTGCTCTCACGTATTATATATACATATGTTCAATTACTCTATTTTGGATTGCTTCGCGTACCAGTACAATTGTATTGACCCTCTTCCTCCCAGGTACTGAGGCACAATATAGGGGTCCAGATCCTCAATATAGTCTACAGATAGGGTTGTCTCAGAGTTAAGTTGGTGAGACTTCTTTGATTCAGAAGGCCTAGTTATTTAGGTATTTATTTTAGTATGGTTTTTGGTCTGCTAGGGGCCTTGTCCGAGTTATTCAGATAGTATGTCAGTAGAGATTCCGCAGACTATTGCAGATGTTTATTAAATATTGTTGGGCATGTTTTCAGGCCTTTAACTATTTTAAATTGTTGACCATGTTTCCGTATTATTGTATCCATTTCGTATTAATTTGATCATATGAATTATGTGCATGATTACCAGATAGATAGAGGGCATTCTGGGCTTTCGGGTTTGGGAATGCTCGTCACGGCCAGGGCCCCGGTTCGGGTCATGACATGAACAAAGACATAATCAAGAATAAGTAGCCATTTCCCAGGACTGATGACTTGTTTGACTAACTTCAGGGTCCAACTATTTTTCCAAGATAGACCTCAGATCCAGCTATCGTTAGCTCAGAGTCAGAGAATATGACATTCTGAAGATATCCTTCAGAACTCGGTATGGTCACTTTAAATTCCTAGTTATGTCATTTAGACTAATGAATGCACCAACAGCTTTAATGAACTTGATGAACCGAGTGTTCAAGTAGTACTTGGACATGTTTATCACAGTCTTCATTAATAATATTCTTGTCTACTCTTATAGTGAAAATGATCATACAGACCATCTCAAAATTGTATTACAGACTCTTAGAGCCCATTAGTTGCTTGCCAAATTAAGTAAGTGAAAATTTTGTCTAAGATCATTAGCTTTCCTTGGACATATTATTTTTGGGGATGGCATTATAACTGACCTTCAAAAGATCAAAATAGTGAGAAATTGGCCTAGACCCATCTTTCCATCTGATATTCGGAGTTTCTTGGGTTCGGTTGGATATTATTGATGTTTTTTATGGGTTCTCAACTATTGCATCCCTCATATCTCGATTGACTCAGAAGAAAGTCAAATTTCAATGGTCAGATTCTTGTGAAAAGAGTTTTCAGGAGTTGTAAACTCAACTCACTTCAACGTAAGTTTTGACTTTGACAAAAGATTCAGAGGGATTTTTTGTTTACTTTGATGCTTCCATAGTTGGTCTTGGTTGTGTTTTGATACAGAGAGGTGAGATCATAGCCTATGCCTCTAGACAACTTAAAACCCCATGAAAAGAATTACCCTACTCATGATCTTGAGTTAGAAGCTATTATATTTGTGTTAAAAATTTAGAGGCACTATTTATGTGGGGTTTATGTTGATGTGTTCATGGATCACAAAATTTTTTAGTATGTATTTTTCTAGAAGGATTTAAATATTTGTTAGAGAAGGTGGCTTGAGTTATTAAAAGATTATGATATGAGTGGGTTGTATTATCCGAGCAAGACCAATGTAATGACAGATACCCTTAGTAGATTATCTATGGGTAGTGTTGCTCATATTGAGGATGATAAGAAGAAGTTATTCAGAGAGGTTCATTAGCTTGCTAGATTAGGTATTTGATTGGCTAATTCAGCTGAGGGTAGTATATGTGGTTAGAAAGTAGAGGTTTTCTCCCAAGGGAAAGATAGTGTGTTGCGATATCAGGGTAGGTTATGTGTGTCATATGTTGATGATTTGATGCTGTGCATTTTAGCAGAATCATATGTTATGTGTTACTCCATTCACCCAGGAGCCCGAAGATGTATCATGATTTACGAGAAATCTATTGGTGGAGAGATATAAAGAAGGATACTGCAAAGTTTGTAGTTAAGTGTTCTAATTGTTAGTAGGTTAAGATTGAGCACCAGAGGCCTAGTGGTATAATGTAGGAGTTCAAAATTTCTACTTGGAAGAGAGAAGAGGTGAACATGGATTTTGTGATGTGTTTGCCTCTAATGTGTCGTTAGCGTGATTCGATATAGGTCATTGTAGAAAGAAGGACCAAATCAGCTCATTTCTTGTCAGTTCATACTTCTTATTCAGCCGAGGATTATGCCTAGATCTATATTAGAGAGTTGGTTAGGTTTCATGGAGTCTCATTTTCTATCATTTCAGACAGAGGTTCTCAGTTTACCTTACTTTTGGAAGGCTTTTCAGAAGGGTCTTGATACCCCAGTTTGTCTCAGTACAAATTTTCATCCTAAAACAGATGGTCAGACAGAGTGGAACATTCAGACCCTAGAAGATATGTTGAGGGCATGTGTTCTTGACTTAAAAGGTAATTAGGATGATCATTCACCATTGATTGAGTTTGGCTACAATAACAGTTATGATTCTAGTATTCAGATGGCTCCATTTAAGGCTCTCTATAAGAGGATATGTAGATCTTCTATTAGTTGGTTTGAGGCAGGTGAGACTTTTTTGATGGGGCCAGATTTGGTGTTTGATGTAATGAAAAAAGTTTAGCTAATCAGGGAAAGGCTAAAGACAACCTAACACCATCAGAAATCCTATGAGATGTGAGGAGAATATACCTTGAGCTTGAGGTTCATGATTTGGTATATTTAAAAATTTCATCCATAAAGGGGAAAGCTTAGTCCTTGATATATTGACCCTTACAGAATCTTGAGTTTTTTTGGAAAGGTAACTTATGAGATTAAGTTGCGTGCAGATTGGCATTCGTTCATCCAGTGTTTCACGTTTCCTTGTTGAAGAAGTGTATTAGTGATCAGTTGTTGTGGTTCTATTGGAAAGCACAGATGTTCAAGATAGCCTTTCTTACGAAGAAATCCCAGTCAAAATCCTAAATCATCAGATTTGTAGACTAAGGAACAAAGAAGTTACCTTGGTCAAAGTTCTTTGGCTGAATCAGTCAATTGAGGGAGCCACTTGGGAAGAACAAGCAGATATGCATACCAAGTACCCTCATATTTTCTCCGCAAACTCAGGCTCAGCTTAAGGTAATAGTTTTCCTTAGATTGTCTTTTTTTTCATTCTCAGTCCCAGTTATATAATCATTATCATGTCTTTGCATGTATTCATGAATTCAGTTCATGCATGTATCATGTTTCAGACTCAGTCATGTAAATCATGTTTTCAGTTATGCATGTTCAGTTTATGATTTAAGTTTCCCTAGTATTCTCAGTAGAATCAATCTCATTCAAGTAAAAATGATCCCAAAGGGGAGATATTATACCCCATATTATACTTAGTTTAGTTCAGCTCGTAGTTGCATGCATAAGAGGCTTAAAGCCCAAAAATTTCACTAAGTGGAGGGGACTTAGTCATATTTTTGGACTCTTAACTTTGAGGACTTTTAAATTGGTCTTATCGACCCCGGGATGTAGGTTCTTTAGTTAATTCATATTCAGGGGTGTAAGCATCCTATCTCGAGGAAGTTTTAGATTTTTCGAATGAGGATTGGGTTGCATTTTAATTTTGATTCCAGTAGCTCACCGCAATAGTGGTGCATTGCGGTGGTTTTAGCGATAGAGGCCTTATCATATCGCAGTGAACTCTTAAGCCGTGTTTCAGTTGTAAATTTAATTCATTGAGGGGCAATTAAGTCTTTTCCCCTTAATCTAATTCTTAAAAACATAAATTAAAGCATCGATTCGGGCATTATATGCCCATTTTCCCTAATTCTCCTCATAAAGAAACACTAACCATCTCCCAAGAATATCAAATTCAATTACCTCCTCTCCAGGAAAACTAAGAATTTAAGTTTTCCAATCCAAGAACTTTCAAGAAAAGCATCAAGATTGTGTTTCTCATTCAAGCTTAAGGGTGTAAGGTATGTGTGATATTCATCCATGGGCCTTTTTCACCCATGGAGTCCAAGAATCTATTAAATGATAAATTTTACATGTTTATGATGAATAATCTCTAGAAGGCTTTTATGAATTTTGATTTATGTGTTGTATTTACTAGTGTTTTGATGGAATGAGCCTTTACACGTTTAAATGATGAAATTTTTATGTTAAATCCCTAACTCATGGTTTTAGTATTGTAATATGTTATTATCATATGATTTACCCATTCTCATGTTTAAATTCATGACTCTCATGTGTTTGACGAAATACCTAAGTGTTGGATTTTAAGTAATGATTCTGCTAGGATGGTTACAAAGTTTTTATATGTCCGTATTGTTATTTTCATTCAATGATGGAGGGTTATGAGCACCTGATACTTATCTGTTTACATAATTTCAGTATCTTTAGAATGAATTTAGATATACCATGTACATTATCATTCAGTCAGTTGTTATGATCAGTTATTTGTTTAGTTATGATGATAGGCGAATTTACGCGCCTATATCAATATATTTTGCCCATGTTTTAGCCTAGTTTTGAGAACTAATTATCTATTTCATGCACTTTTAGTCCTTTTTCCTGTAAATGAGCTAACAAACATGATTAGGAAAGTTTCAGGTATAAATGATGCAAAATACAGCATTTTATGGCTTACTTGACGCAAAAGAAAGCTCACAAACGAAGTGGAAAGGAGCTGGACGCCTAAAGGACCAAATCTGCTGCATGGAAAATCTGTCCCGGGCTAAAACAACATTTCTGAAGACTTTGGGGACTTACAGACACAAAGCTGGATTTTTACCAAGATACATTAACCTAGTATAATTAGGTTATGTGTTTTATTATTCTATTTTGATTATGACATTGTAACCTTACCCTAGTACATTTGGGTCAAGGATTTCATTAGTATATTAGGATTTGGTTATTTATTTTATTAGTTTAGTAGGAGTAGGATAGGAGTATTATAAATACCCTATCATGCTAGAGATTTTGAGACATTCCGCATTCAATACATTCTTCACTTAATTCAACAATTAATTTTCTTCCATCCCTCTCATCTTCCACCACAAACACTTCTAATCTATTCTTCTATTCTTAAATTCCACAACAAGAGAATCGTTACTCGCTACGGAATCACCAAAACCACACGCCAAACACCTACTATTCACGCCATTCACCATGCAAAACGTGATATCCTTCGCATTCATGGGTAACTAAACCTCTTAGTTGGGGTTATGGAAGCCGAATGAGTTACTATCTATTGCTATGAGCTTGTGAGTTCAAGACACGTATATTGCTTATATCATTATTCTCTTCATCTTAAAACTACAATCTTTGCGGTTCAAACACAAGAACACGCCATTCTAACATCTAACCTGTTCGAGAGAAAGGTTATTTGTCTAGAAAAGAAGACGCATAGACCAACGCCAGTCTAACATTTAACTTGTTCGAGAGAAAAGTTATTTGTCTGGAAAAGAGATAATGTCAAGGTAGTAGGACACCCTTTCCTATTAAAAAGCTAGTGCCGTACCTGGACTAACCTCTTGGAGAATTCGTACCGTTAGACACGCCTTAAGCTCGAGAGAGTTAAAGTGAAATAGTCCTTGTTTAGGTCGAGAGACGCTTGGATTTACCATCGACTACAATTCTCTATAAGCAATTGCATGTCAAGACTCTACACACTCATAGCCAATAGAGACGTATACCTCTGAAGGTGGACATAATCCCAACGCCTCAATTCTCATTGTTTACAACCAACGTGACAATCTTTCTCTTTTACTTTGCTATTTTTCAGCTTTTATTTCATTACTTTGGTTACTTATTACAATCCCCCCATTCTTACGAGACTTGCATCAAAAGTCTAATAATTTCACTTACTTGTTGACCAAGCTATTCTCTGTGGGATCGATACCCAACCCAGTTGGGTTCTATATTTGCTAACGACCGCTTTACACTCTCACGAGAGCTGTAGATTGAGCGTTATCAAGTTAATCTTAGTTCAGTCCAGTAATCAGTGTCAGTTCAGTTGGGAGTAGGATTTAGCACTGAGTGAATATAGGGATGGCGGCTTCCCCATCATTTGGGTAGAGTCGTTAGTAGCAGTCCTTCTATTTCAGAACTACGTAGCCAGTGTAGGATATGAGGAGTCACCCATCAATTAGGCTTGACTTCCTCTGGGGAGTCACCCGTCAGTTAGGATTGACTCCCTCTTAGGGGTCACTCATTATTTAGGCTTGACACCCTGGTTCTTTGGAATACTAGTTGAGTGGATCCACAAAGCCAGTTTTAGAACCCGTGGCACAGAACTGACACCTTTCATAATAGGGTGTAGGTTGGACCCCACTTAGCTCAGATTGGTGCATGTCGGTTAGATAATACCTCCCACAGTATCAATATAGTATTTAGTACAACATTCAGTTCAGGTTTGCATGACCATAATATACAGACTTTTAGTTATTCAGTTATCAGATTTTAGTAATTGAGTTTACAAATTATTTCAGAAACATAATATTCTTGGTCTTGCATTCTTGGTATTTCAGTTTTCATGCATACATACTCAATTATCTCATATTATTAGCTAGTCATTATTTCATGCACAGTTAACACTTGTATTTCAGCCTAACCTCATCTCATATACCAGTACATTCAAAGTACTGATCGCATACTCTTCTTTGTGCTATGATGTTTAATATAATATGTTTGGATGCTCAATTTCCTGACTGTGCTTAGACAGTTCAGCTTATCAGTAGCAATAATTATGGTAAGTACTCATATATCGAGGAACTGTTATGTTTATTTAGTATTTCTACATTTCTTTTCAGTCAGTCCATTGGATTTAGTTGGGGCCTATCCCATAAACTCTTTTCACTCAGTTTAGTCTTTCAGACATGCAGTCAATCAGTTAGATAGTCATTTGGTTTTATCAGATGTTTCAGACACGTTTTGATAAATATTTCAATATCTAGTTTTACATTATCTTATCAGTATTTAAAGTTTATGGGATTGATAGATTACTTCAGCACATCTGTATTTTGTTATTTTATTCAGTGCTCATAACATGTACCAAATCATGGGTGAGCTTGTGGTCACTCGTGACCGTAAGCACAGTTGTCGCGACTAAGGGTAGCCTCGGGTCATGTCAGAAGCATTTACTAATACTGACTATAGGTAGCTGGGACATGACCACAGGTAAGCCTCATTGTCGTCTAAATCCTTTCAGAAAACGATCCATCACTTACCTCGACGAAGTCTGAGTACTCGAGGTAACTATATCGAGCCACGACAATAAATAAGGCGCTAGATGGGAGGCAACCCATCGTTTTATCGTTTTATCGTTTATCGTTTTCCCTTTCATCCTAGTACTTGTTTTGTTTTATGAAAAAACCAAAAATAAGAGTCGTGCCACGACCAAAACTAAGGCGCTTGGTGGGAGGCAACCCATCGTACTAATCGTTTTCATTTGGTTTTGAGCAACAATAGGTGCAAGAAGTATGCAACGAGGAGATTGATTTCAATTGACGATTTGGTCGCATTGTATGGTAAAGTCGGTAAGTTAGGAATGGTGATGCATAAGGCTATGAATTGAGCCTTTCTCACGTCATAATAGGCTTCGAGAAAGGCTAGGCCTTGGTAAAAACAGGCCACGAACGATGCACAACCTATTCTATAGCCTAAGGACTCGGAATCTAGTGTGCTATACCCTATGCGCCGCCTATCCCTAGGTGTGCTTTTGACTATGAGCCGCCTATGCTATGGCATTTGAGATACTGAGACCAAATGCCATACCATATGCGCCGCATATGCCTAGATATGCCATACCATGTGCGGCGCATATGTCCCATTATGCCATGGACAATGCGCCGCATATACATGTGTTATGCCGAGGGATATGCGCCGCATATAGGGTGATTTTGTCCCCAAATCCGATTGTAAATGGGTCATAACCCGACCCATACTCCTCCTATATAAAGGGGACTTGGTTTTTTATCACAAACACATTAGAAGTAACCCTAAAGGCGCCGCATATCATCCCAAATCCTCTCAAATTTTTCTTCCTTTGTTCTTCCAATCCACAACAACTTCTCCACAATCTTCAAGCAAGTAAGTGCTCTCTTATTCTCCACCTATTTATCGGAAGTACTACGTTACTATGCTTATTATAAAATGCTAAATCATGAGAGATTGGTGGTGATGTTCATGTGTGTGGATAATTGTTGCAAAATCGTGTGATTGATTATATACGTATGGAATTCATGACTTGTTTCCGACTTGAATTTTGTTTCAATGGCATTGTTGTGATACTTGCTGAACATATGTGGCCATGAATATTGCTTGAGAGTGTTGTTTGGATGCTTGCATGATTAACCATCCCGGCCATCGGGATAAGGTTATAGTGACTATCGACTTAGGTGGTGGTGTTTGTTGTTCGAATAGCAATTCCATGTGGTAACCCCTAAGTTGTAACGTTGCTATATACACCATGCAAGTCGTCCAAATGGCTGCTCATAAGTGATGTAATGCTGATTTTCTTGTCGGAATACAATCCTAAGACGTATGTCGACGACGTCTGAGTACTCGACCACATTCACTTCACTGATTCGTGCCAACAAGATTAAGTGTGGGGTGGTACCCCTAATGCTTGCATATAGATTGTCTAAAGTGCGATTGTGCTGCATCTAACATTATTTCTAGTCTCAGGTACAATGGCACCGAAAGCAAGGCAAGGCAAGGAGAAGGCTACCACGACCCGGAAGGATAAAAAGAGAAGCCGAAAAGACCAAGGTGAATCATCTTCCGCACACCTACCACGCAGAATGTTCGGAATCAAATGGGTTCTTGAGGAAGAAGCCAAGGCATGGTACAGCAGCAACAAAGAAAAGAAATATGTGCACGTCGACTTAATCAACAAGGAGACCTTAGCAAAGAAGGAGCCGCAACTGTTGGCTAAGATAATGGCTTTGAAGCTGGATTTCATCTTCCGTGACATGGGAGAGTGCAATCTTGACTTGATAAGAGAGTTTTATGCCAACTGGTCGCCAAACACAACAGGCAACGAAGTCAAAATTCGGGGCCAAGTGTTACAGCTTACAGCGGATTGGATCAACTCGTTTCTAGGCCTACCTTCGGTCGACACTGCACCATACAAAGAGCTGTACAGCAGGCCTCCTTACAGAGCTATAAGACACACGCTTTGTGGAAGCAGATCGATGGCAAGATGGGGCAGACATAAGGAAACAGGCCGTCACAACACATTCACCTATGCTCCACTAAATAGGGAAGCAAGAATCTGGATGCGCATTGTCAACTCATGCCTCATTCCTGGGACGCAATACACAAAGATATCGAGAGATAGAGTGTGTCTGGTTTATGCATTGATGACGAATGTCCCTATCAACTTTGGGGCAATCATTCGATCTACCATGAGAAAATCCAGACTCCACAGCAGGTCCCATTTCACATTCGGCAATTTGTTGACAGCAATGTTGCGGAAGGAGGATATAGAAGAGGAACCAGCTGACCACAAACTCCCACATACCCCAAAGAAGGTTGACCTCACCAAGGTCAAAGATGCTGAAACAACGCATGGAGTCAACCTTACCACTGCGGAGAGACACGCTCGTGACGAGAGTTTCTTCCGTCATCTCTATGGCATGACGAGATTCACTATGATGAGTGGTGGACGTATTCCAACTGCTGAAGAGCTCCAACAGCTGGACCACGACTACCCAATGAACAGACATGCCCGGGAGATGTGTGGAGTGGGAGTATATTTCGAGGAACCTCTTGATGATGACGTGCCAACTGATGATGATAGACGCTTGCCTGATTCTGATGCTGAGGAGAACTCTGACGATGACTCTTACGATGACTCGGACGAAAGGGGTATGACCCCAGACATAGAGGATGAGTCCGACTAACCAGGTTCCTCGTATTTATTTTCCACTGAGGACAGTGTCCCGTCCAAGTGTGGGGTGGCATTGCATGCTATACTTCTCTGTTTGCACCTATGTTTGTTTGTTTACTTTGTTTATTTGAGTTCGTTTTTTTTTTGTTTGACGTTTTTTTAGTTTTTTTTAGGAGTAAAATCTTTCTAGCTTCGCATGAAATTATTTTGATAGGCAGCATGAGATTATAACAAGAGTATGTATTACAATTGTGACTATTGAGACGTTTAGGCTCTAGTTGTGACTCATTATGTGATATTGTGTGATTTAATTCCTTCACTTGTTGGGTCGAGAGTCTATATTACTTCCAATCAAGTCGACCATGTGCCTTGTGTGTGTGAGACTAATAGTATCTTCTATGTATGTGGCTGATGCTAGAACTTGCCTGGTATGTATGCAAAGCGAAAATAAGGAATGTAAGTTTAGGATATGATTTAGGCATTTCTTTGGCAACCTATACATGTTTACCCTCAGTTTTTCCTACCCATGTAAATCATCCTAGTAAACCCTTTTGAGCCTTTAGCCTATTTCTTTGACAACCTTGTATGTAAGCCTAATCCATTTTTTTTCAAGACCGTAATTTGATCCAAATTCCTAAGTGCTTTAAAGTAAAAAAGTCATGTGACAACATAAGAGGAAATTGGGTGAGTATGATGCTATAAATTGTAAATGGTGCTTGAATGTGTTATGAAAAAGGAAGAAAGTGCTATCATAAGAGGTATGTTGTGAAAAGAAAAAGGAAAAGAAAGCTGAAAAGTGAGTTGTGCTTAAAATTGAAAAACAAAAGATGAGAACAAGGGTGGAAGAATAAAATAAAAAAAAAATGTTGAAAGAAAAAAGTGTCAATGATACAATGTGATGTATTAAAGTGCTTAGGAACTTAGTCACTATTTCTGGCCAAAATAGTTGATCCTACCCGTCCCTTAGCTTACGTTACAACCATCAAAAGACCTACTTGATCCTAATCTTAACATTCCGACATTTAGTGGAGTACTACATTAAGGGCAAGCCTATGGTCATTAGTTGCTACATATGAATTCTTTGTGAGAGTGAGTGCAAGGATACTTTGATACCCATGTTTGAAAAATATGCTATATTTGTGAGTGATTATGGGTACTATATTGTGAGACACACATGGTTGATGAGTTTTGTATAGTTGTATAAGATTCTATGTACCTTAACGTTTGCATGCGAGTTGATCACCATCACAAGTCTATGCTTGAGGTTAAATTGTTTCTACTTAATCGGAAAGCTACTCTTTGTTGATAATTATTGTGCTTGTCTTGAAAAATGTTTTGTGTTGTTACTGTAAGAACCTTAAGTCGATGCTTAGAAGGACATGATATGTTGTTCGAGGATGAACAAAGCTCTAAGTGTGGGGTGTTGATGATAGGCGAATTTACGCGCCTATATCAATATATTTTGCCCATGTTTTAGCCTAGTTTTGAGAACTAATTATCTATTTCATGCACTTTTAGTCCTTTTTCCTGTAAATGAGCTAACAAACATGATTAGGAAAGTTTCAGGTATAAATGATGCAAAATACAGCATTTTATGGCTTACTTGACGCAAAAGAAAGCTCACAAACGAAGTGGAAAGGAGCTGGACGCCTAAAGGACCAAATCTGCTGCATGGAAAATCTGTCCCGGGCTAAAACAACATTTCTGAAGACTTTGGGGACTTACAGACACAAAGCTGGATTTTTACCAAGATACATTAACCTAGTATAATTAGGTTATGTGTTTTATTATTCTATTTTGATTATGACATTGTAACCTTACCCTAGTACATTTGGGTCAAGGATTTCATTAGTATATTAGGATTTGGTTATTTATTTTATTAGTTTAGTAGGAGTAGGATAGGAGTATTATAAATACCCTATCATGCTAGAGATTTTGAGACATTCCGCATTCAATACATTCTTCACTTAATTCAACAATTAATTTTCTTCCATCCCTCTCATCTTCCACCACAAACACTTCTAATCTATTCTTCTATTCTTAAATTCCACAACAAGAGAATCGTTACTCGCTACGGAATCACCAAAACCACACGCCAAACACCTACTATTCACGCCATTCACCATGCAAAACGTGATATCCTTCGCATTCATGGGTAACTAAACCTCTTAGTTGGGGTTATGGAAGCCGAATGAGTTACTATCTATTGCTATGAGCTTGTGAGTTCAAGACACGTATATTGCTTATATCATTATTCTCTTCATCTTAAAACTACAATCTTTGCGGTTCAAACACAAGAACACGCCATTCTAACATCTAACCTGTTCGAGAGAAAGGTTATTTGTCTAGAAAAGAAGACGCATAGACCAACGCCAGTCTAACATTTAACTTGTTCGAGAGAAAAGTTATTTGTCTGGAAAAGAGATAATGTCAAGGTAGTAGGACACCCTTTCCTATTAAAAAGCTAGTGCCGTACCTGGACTAACCTCTTGGAGAATTCGTACCGTTAGACACGCCTTAAGCTCGAGAGAGTTAAAGTGAAATAGTCCTTGTTTAGGTCGAGAGACGCTTGGATTTACCATCGACTACAATTCTCTATAAGCAATTGCATGTCAAGACTCTACACACTCATAGCCAATAGAGACGTATACCTCTGAAGGTGGACATAATCCCAACGCCTCAATTCTCATTGTTTACAACCAACGTGACAATCTTTCTCTTTTACTTTGCTATTTTTCAGCTTTTATTTCATTACTTTGGTTACTTATTACAATCCCCCCATTCTTACGAGACTTGCATCAAAAGTCTAATAATTTCACTTACTTGTTGACCAAGCTATTCTCTGTGGGATCGATACCCAACCCAGTTGGGTTCTATATTTGCTAACGACCGCTTTACACTCTCACGAGAGCTGTAGATTGAGCGTTATCAAGTTAATCTTAGTTCAGTCCAGTAATCAGTGTCAGTTCAGTTGGGAGTAGGATTTAGCACTGAGTGAATATAGGGATGGCGGCTTCCCCATCATTTGGGTAGAGTCGTTAGTAGCAGTCCTTCTATTTCAGAACTACGTAGCCAGTGTAGGATATGAGGAGTCACCCATCAATTAGGCTTGACTTCCTCTGGGGAGTCACCCGTCAGTTAGGATTGACTCCCTCTTAGGGGTCACTCATTATTTAGGCTTGACACCCTGGTCCTTTGGAATACTAGTTGAGTGGATCCACAAAGCCAGTTTTAGAACCCGTGGCACAGAACTGACACCTTTCATAATAGGGTGTAGGTTGGACCCCACTTAGCTCAGATTGGTGCATGTCGGTTAGATAATACCTCCCACAGTATCAATATAGTATTTAGTACAACATTCAGTTCAGGTTTGCATGACCATAATATACAGACTTTTAGTTATTCAGTTATCAGATTTTAGTAATTGAGTTTACAAATTATTTCAGAAACATAATATTCTTGGTCTTGCATTCTTGGTATTTCAGTTTTCATGCATACATACTCAATTATCTCATATTATTAGCTAGTCATTATTTCATGCACAGTTAACACTTGTATTTCAGCCTAACCTCATCTCATATACCAGTACATTCAAAGTACTGATCGCATACTCTTCTTTGTGCTATGATGTTTAATATAATATGTTTGGATGCTCAATTTCCTGACTGTGCTTAGACAGTTCAGCTTATCAGTAGCAATAATTATGGTAAGTACTCATATATCGAGGAACTGTTATGTTTATTTAGTATTTCTACATTTCTTTTCAGTCAGTCCATTGGATTTAGTTGGGGCCTATCCCATAAACTCTTTTCACTCAGTTTAGTCTTTCAGACATGCAGTCAATCAGTTAGATAGTCATTTGGTTTTATCAGATGTTTCAGACACGTTTTGATAAATATTTCAATATCTAGTTTTACATTATCTTATCAGTATTTAAAGTTTATGGGATTGATAGATTACTTCAGCACATCTGTATTTTGTTATTTTATTCAGTGCTCATAACATGTACCAATTCATGGGTGAGCTTGTGGTCACTCGTGACCGTAAGCACAGTTGTCGCGACTAAGGGTAGCCTCGGGTCATGTCAGAAGCATTTACTAATACTGACTATAGGTAGCTGGGACATGACCCTAACTATCCTTAATCAATAAATATGAATAAGAAAATGAAATATTAAAATTGCAACTGACTTGAGTCCTTAAAATAAGAGAACTCATCACTTGTTGGATAAATGCTATGATCTGCTTGACCATGTAGTAGTTAAATTTATATCACATAAAAAATATAGGCAGAAGAGGTATGTGATCAGTACTATTGAATGTACTTAGTATGTGAGATATGAACTAGTCTTGATAACACTTACAACATGCTTTAAAATTGATGACATAGGTCATTTGCTAAAATATGCATTTAAAACATATCTGTACGTAAAAGTGGTGAGGCATGGTGAGATCTATGAATAATGATCTAAAATATTTATAAAACTTGCAAAGCTGTAGAAGTGTAGATATTTAATATGATTTAAAATTGGTGTTGAACATGTTGTAAATTCATATTGAATGCTAACTTATTTCAAATGAGTTGAACCGATGTATAATGAACCTACATGAAATGCACAAACACTAATATAGAATAATATTCTAACAAGTCATTGTTTAAAAGCAAGTAAAACTCAACTGAGGTTTATGTACAAATACTAAATCTGAAACTGTAGGATATGCATTGATGCAATGACAAAGTAAACAAACATGTAACTGATTAATACTATAATGAAGAAACTGAACGTAAGGTCATACAATAATAAAGTTTGATATATGAGAGCTACTGTTAACTGACATATAACCGTGTGAGCTAAACATGGATTTTGATGTACAATCCCCATCTCAAAAGGCCCAATATACCTTGCCGGCATAGAAAGGTTGATCAGATGTGGTACTACTAAACTGATGTCAAAAAGGACTAAGTGTCAAACCTAGTCTAATGGTGACCCTTTAAAACTATAGTGTCATCATAGTTCTGGACTTAGAGACTTGTACTAAATATCTCAACCTAACTGGTGGATAAGCCTCACTCCTTATGTCTGCTTGGTTCTAAGTACTCGTCATAACCAAATATAAATTGATACACTGAATATCTCAACAATACCAAAGTTATGAGGTTTATAATAAAATTCTTTATCTAAAAGAATTCTAAATCATGAAGTTGAAGGACTGAGCATTTAACTGTCACTGCATGATATCCTAAGACATACGGAGTTCATAATTCACCATATCTAAAGAATGTGACTATCATGATAAATTTTATAATCTGCAGAGAAAGATGAAATTTCATAACACAAGACCAAAATAATGAATTTATCAACATACTGAGGTTTAATAATTCTAAGTATGTAAGGATACTAAATATTATGGGAAAAATGATATGTTAACTAATATAGACTAAAATCCACCAAGTCATTCATAATTAATTCTAAACGAGGTTGAAATCACATAATCCATCACGTATTAAAATAACTGAGATAAATATAATCATTCGTAAGGGAAATATTTTAATAAATAACAAGATACTATTAAATTTTCAAGAATTTAGAATAATTGGGTATTAACCCTAGATCATGCATTCATAGAAATAAAAAATGAACTTAATATTTTATATGGGAATAAGGATGAAAGGAATCCCTTATTGAATACCTAAATACCTGGACTAATGAAATCTTGCACTGAAGCCTTGAGAATCTAGCTTTGAGAAAAACCCTAGGCTTAGGCTTGCTTAAGAGTTGAATTGCTTGATATATGACCTATAATGAGTTATAGGAAAATAATAAGGAATTTAGGGTGATTAAATAGACTTATACCTCTTGTAGCAGGTAAAATGACATAGTTTTGGGGGTTAACAGATTGGGAAAAGACCAAACAACCGTTTTAAAATCATCTAGAAAGTTATTGGTACCATTCCCGATGATGAACCATATGGTCTAGGGAAGATTTGTCGCCTAATTCATCATTTGGGACAAATTTTTTAACTTCCATTTGCAGTCACCTATGACTTGTAGGGTTTGCCGATGACTCGTAGTCTCTTCCAATGACTCAAGTGTCTGAGTGGTCGTCACTGACAACTTTGGTATGGCTTTCGTAAATTATCCATAACTGTTTACTCCAATATAGGATTAAGGTAAAAATGGATGCATTGGAAAGATAATTCAATTTTATATCATTTGGAGGGTTTTAGATCAAAACTACATCATAATTTAGGAGTTATGATCGTTTGAATTTGACTGTAGAAAAATACTGCACAAGAAATCAATTGATAAGGAAAGTTTTGACTTGTCTATGAAATAGAAGTTACTTATGGCCTTAATACATGTATAAAACAATTCAAATGCTATCAAAAAAGAGTTTCTATTTTACATATACTTGAAACATGGTTCAATTCTTAGTTTGAATTTTTGGGGTGTTATAATGTCTTGCACTTGGGAGCATTCTCAAATAAAGACTGACTTGGATAAAAGGACAGGGACAGTGTTATGATCCTTAATATTAAAATATAATAGATAAATACTAACCTGGTGATTAAATATCCAATTGAAATTTTGTCTAGTCAAAAAATAAGGGAACTTTCTTGTACTATCTGACTTACTTCTGAAGTTAGATAACTAACATGATGCTAATTTTTTGAATTTGGATATCTTTTATGGTAGGGACTAATATACACTGGGAGTAAGGACTCAACTGATCTTAGACATAGTATGAAAGAAAATATTGAACCTCATAGAATAGGAATATACATGAAACTCAAGATAGTAAGACTAGATAAAAGATGGGAAACTATAGAAGCTTGTCTGCCTGATTACTAGACTGAATTGCTAGACTATCTGACTCACATTGAGGGTCTTATAACTCAATTGGAGCATTCCTTGAATGAACATATATGTAGAACTATAAATTAATAGATAATGACATGAAATTTCTAAGAGTTACTGAGAAATAAATAGTTGTCACCTTCGACGCTCTTTGTCAGAGGTTCTATAATCATTAGAAAGGTAAGAATTTTCGAAATGATCTGAGTGAGATATATGAATAAGGTACAAGGTTTGAGCATCCAAGTCCGTTAGTCTAAGATTATAGAATTGGAAAAGCATAGAGTTAAATAGGAGACCCCTCTAGTCTAAAGCTACCTATTATGAAACAAGAGTGTCTTAGTCCAAAACTAAGGATGGAACTAATATGCTTTAAGCAATGGGTCTAATAACTTCTAACATAGCAACATTCTTCAACTGTTCTCCTTTCTATATCTATATACCATACTTAACTAGCTAAAACATCTAACCCTTTGAGGGATACACTATAAATTTCTACTAGAAACTAAGTCTAGTTCCATGCTCTTCAAGCTTAACTCGGAGATACAAAGCTATAGCACTAAAATACCCATACTATCCTTATTATGGGAATCTATATTCAATATCCTCTAGGAGAGATTAAGATCAATATACACTACTTCTTGATGCCTTAACCAATTAATTTTAATTTCACAAAAAGTTCCTAACTACCATAAGCTACTATCTGCAGGTGTATCATCAAATCATTCTAGACTATCACTCAATCACTTGTAATATCACCATCAAAGTATAAAAAGGGTTACTGAACTTGAGCATAGGGATATTGTGAAATTTTAAATCATGAATTTTTCATGAATTCAACACATAACTAGGGCCTGAGGAGTAAAATATAATTAAAATAAACTTTTTCAAGAGATATAATAGGAGAGCATACATGACATAGTGTGATATCACTAGTCATTAAGGACATGTCATGAATAATTAAAATTGAGCATACTATAAAACATGTGTATATGAGCTATGAGTTGCATGACATGAGACTGGAATTCATAAATTTAAGGAATATGATTACTACTATTAACTGAACTATCACTACTTACACTAGAAAATAACAGTGGACATTATTCTGTAAAAATTACATGAATATGAGCTACGATCATGGAGATGACTTGTAAGGTATGTGTAGAGTGCTGTAATGATTCATGCAAAAAAAATTGTAATGAGATAAGAATGGTTCAAGTATTTTCCACCTCTAGTATTGTTCTAGAACTCACTAGCATCACTTTGAGAATTTGAACACCTGACTTGGTTCCTTGTTCTATCATCTCCCCCGTAGATTAAATCCATTATTCTACATTTGTGGACACCTTCAATAAATTTGGAATTTAACTACAGCCACATTAATATAGAGTTTGTGATAAAAAAAATACATATAAATACTAAACTCCCCCTAAAAGACTATTTTAAAGTGTAAAACCCGCAGCTTGTACTTCCTTCTAAGATACAACTCTTAACTTTCTATAGCCCCAATAGTCATCATATAATAATTTAAATTCTTATTAACGTATCTAAAATATCACAGTACCCTTACTGAACACTTTTTCCTTCTATAATTCCAATTTTATTTCTTTATTAGCTTAATCATCCATAATTCAATCTTAGATTCTAACACCCAATGTGGATAGCCACACAACTTCTCATACACTAATACACATTTTCTAAGGGATATTAATCATGAACCACTTCAAATTATATAAACATACTCAACCTTAACAAGCTTCTCAATCTTTGTGGTCATTGCCTAGTCTCGATCCTCCCTAAAGCATTGACGTACTCTAAGTCCCCTTACTAGTAAATATCTTTCAAAGTGATATTATACAATCAACACAACAATGTGCTTGATATGGTATAGTGCTTAGGTACCGAGGTATGGCTAGAATAGGATAGCTTGTCCTTATTACCTCCTTAGCTCTACTATGTTAGCCTCCTGGATATTTATGTATTTTTCATTCCATCTTGTATGTTATTTATATTTGCATTATCTTTGGAGCTTAGTCGGCAGTAGCCTACTAAGTACCACATGTTTGGCACTCATACTACACTTCAGTGGCTTGCAGATCATAGTATGGGTTCTTGCCGTTGTTGTGTACATCGTGTGGAGCAGCTATAGTTCGGAGACATAAGCTCAGATCCTACCATTCGGAGTATTACTATTATCCCTCTTGTGTACTATAAAAATATCAATGTTGTATTCAGATATGGGTTGTATCAGTATGTTCATTTAGTACTTCATTTTGTGTTCTTATTACATTAGAAGTTCTTGCACTGATTCCACCAGGTTTTGGGACTATCTTATATATATTAGTCTTTTAATATATTTATTTTGCATTATTCCTTCATTTCTCTTGGTAGTCCATTACTAGTAGTTCCATATGGGTTCGCTTACCTACTAGTGGGTTATAATAAGTGTCATCATATCCTGAGAAATTGGGTCGTGATATATAATCATTTGTCAAACATGAAATGTAACTCATATAATCATTTGTCAGACTTGAACCGAAACTCATATAAGGAAAAATGCTAGAACTGAATTAGTCATAAGATCATAAATCACCAGACTCGAACAAGAACTAGTATCAACTTCCAAGTACCAATCTAGCATAAGCCTCATGATTCTACCTTTTCAAACTCTAAAATGTACATTCAAAAGCTATTACACACCAATAAAGTTCACAAGGAGCTAATGATATTCTGGGCCTAAGGTGGGCCGAAGGGACCCACTTCTAATTCGTAAAAATCCATTCTGAGTCAAAGTCTACCCAAACTATGCTAAGGTATCTAATTTTGTCACTAGGTATTAACTAAGCCATATTTAGACCTAAGATATCAATTCTACCTAAAACATGAATAATTAAGTCAATAATGCCAAAATTACAAGTCCTTAATAGGCAAAATAATCCAAATTAAACTAAATATACCTCCAATACCTAATTTCCAACCCATATCAAACATATTATCATAAATATAGTACAATTAAGCCCAATCTAAAATAAAGGTAAGCCTAACCACCTAGACACTAAAGAAGGCCTAGTGAAATCTACTAAATAGCCATTTTTTCCTTCCAAAAAGATTTTGCATGATGTCAAGCTATCAAACTAATAATCTACTCTTCAATACGAGAACAATGGTATCCATATTGCATTTTATGATTTGAGTCCAAAATTACATAAAAATTCCATGTAGGGTCAATTTGTGAAATCACTCTTTCAAAATTGTCAATGCTTCCTTCTATCCTCAAGAAATATTTATCCTAAAAAACGGTTAAATTTTGAGCTCAAATGGTGCTACAACCATCCCAACAATAATCCAGAGATTTTGGAAAATAATAGAGAATTTAATGGACACTTACCAAGAATTTAGAGAATAAACGAGTAATCCAAGTTCACAAACACCCCAAAAACACATCTTAATGTTCCAAGTTTACAAGCTCTCTAGAGTTTTAAACTCTTGAACTCGTGCAAAAATGGGGGATAAATCAAGAAAAGGGGGCATTTAATGCCACCTAGATGTCGCTTAAGTGATTACTGCTTTCGCGCTCAAGTGCCACTTTCCCAATACCTGCCTAGGTCTGCACACATTACTTAAGTGACCTGGATGCCGCTTAAATGACACTCTCTTAAGCAAAGACGGTCTTGCTTATGTGACCCTTAGCTTGTCAGGCCAAGTTACTTATGTGATTGGTTAGCCGCATTTGCGGGCTTTAACTAAGCGGCCCAAGAGTCTCTTAAGCGAATGCACCTGTTAAGTGGTGCACCGGTTGGTGACTTGGAAAATTCCAAATCTCCACCAACCTCTCTATATTCATCAAGAATCCCATGAATACAAATGAACTATGTTATCTAGTCAAATTTGATGTTCCAAACTAAATGGCGCATCAAAATTTTCACCCGAGGTTATTTCAATGTAAAGTGGGTCTCACATCTAATTGTCATTTTTCTTAATTTTTTTAATAGCCTGAAATGAGTCTAAAAGACATGAAAACTGAATTAAAGGTTCCCCTAGCCTAAAATCAACACTCTAGAACTAATGAAACTATCAGATTTGGCATACGTGGTCATTTGGCTAAAACTTTTACCCAGTAGCAAATTATTAGCAATGAATACTTCAAAATATGGACTTAGCTCTAAGAAATAAAAAAACTTCCCGGTAAGTGAACTTTCAGCTCCAGTAAGTCAAAAATGACTTGGGCCATCTATAAGAAAGTTCTAAATAGAGAAAATACTTGGAAATTCAAAAAATGACACAGAGGATCGTTTTCTAAATATATGTTACTAGACATAGTATTATCGCATATCCCCCTCTTTCTTAATTTATTCATATTGTATATAAATTCTTTGCATCTACTATATATCTTTCTTCTACCCTTTATTTGTATATTCTCTAGTGATACACGATATAGCTTAGTGCATGTGTACAACTATAATAGGATAGTTCATTCTTATTACCTCCCGTGATTTATTATATTAGGTTCCTAGGTATTTGGTTGTAGTTTATATTCCTACTTTCATGTTACCTATATTTGCATTATCTTTGGAGCTCAGTTAGCAGTTTTCTACTGAGTACTATATGTTTGGTACTCATACTATGCTTCTACAACCTATAGATCATCGTACAAGTTCTCACCGTTGTTGTGTCCATCGTGCAGAGTAGCTATAGAGTGGAGATTTGGGGTGAGGTCCTAAAGTTCGGAGTATTACAATTCTATTTCTTATGGATTAAATAACCTCTATGTTGTATTCAAAAATAGATTGTACTTGTATGTTTATTCTGTATTTTAACCTTGTACTCTTATTGTGTTAGAAGCTCTTGTACTGATTCCACTAGGTTTTAAGACTATCTTAAATATATTAGTCTTTTATTACATTTATCTACTATATTCATTCATTTCTCTTCGTAGTTTGTTACAAGAAGTTCCAGACTACGGGTTAGCTTACGTACTAGATGATTATAGTAGGTGTCATCACGACTTGAGAAATTAGGTCAAGACATGGGGCTACTTGTCTCTATGTGTCCATCTGAGGATTTTTCTTTTTGTGTTTATCTTATTGAGGGTGTTATAATTACTATTGAATCTGTATGTTTAGGTAGTTGTTACTTTGTTTTGTATGTTTTGTGTATTTTTTTTGCTTATTAGGTAAAACAAAATAGGAGAATTCAGGGTAGTCTAGAATAAGCGATTGTAGCTAATGTAAATATTGGTTTTAAGGGAGGCCCGTGAGGAAAACTTTCTCAACATAATTTAGTTGGATTTTCTATCGTACACTAATTAGTGTATTCATTATGGAATAACGGTACAATTCTGACAATAGTGCAAATTCAACGGTAGATTAGTCACTCCTAACATAGGACAGGATCACAGGTCTTTTGCTACCACTTTTGAAAGTTTTATACCTGTTCATTTTAAATCAACTAATAAGGAGGTTGAAGATTATATGTCTGACACCGTTAACCAGTATTCAATCAAACTTAAACCTTATGGTGGAGGATTATTTAAATTACAATCAGCGGTGCATAAGCTTTAGTTTCTGATGTTGGGGGATCATTTCATGCTACGCCAGTGGAAACAAGGAAGAACTTAAAAAATTGAGTTGGTCAAGAAGGTAAGATTCTATCCTGTATTCCGTCTTGGTAAAAGATGGTTGGAAATGTGTGGAAATTGTAAAGAATGACTTGAACGAGGAAGAGGAGTACCGAAAAACTATACTCATAGGATTTGTAGTAGGGCATACTCCCTTCTTGAAATCAATGGAGAATTAAGTTCTATACAATTGGAAACTAGCTACCCTTCTTCATAATATGCTACTCGATGTAGGATACTTTGTTTTTAATTTTGCATCTATATATGATTGCGAACAAATTCTACAAGTTGGACTTCATTCATTACACATTAAGATCTTCATCCTTCAGATATGGGAGTTAAGTATGAGTTCAATCCTGACTTATATTACTACAATACCTTTGTGGATTACCTTCCCAAGGCTTCGAGTTAGTTATTGGTCTAGTGAGGTACTAAGCAATCTAGCTAGTGCCATTGCTAAACCTCTCTATATTGATGCATGTACAACTTTTATGTCCAAGATTTCTTATACTCATTCACTATTTAGGAAAGATGTTTCTTAGCCCTTACTAAATACTATTGATACTATCAACTCCCTAAGTGAGTTTCACCAGTTTATTAAGTATTATTTATGGCCTAAATTCTATACCGATTGCATGAATTTTTGGCACACTATTGAGAATTTTTGGAATAAGGTGGATACAAAGTTAGAAGGGAAGGGTTTTTTATGAGGTTAAGAAAAAAAAGAGGATGAGATCACTACTCGACACTTAAAACCTTGTTCATCCTCGAACAACTTCAAGCATCGCAATCATTAGACCTTTTGATCACCACCTAAGAATCATGCTAGCATTGGGCATAAGAATATTTATTTCACACTTCATTGTCCCAACAGTAACATTCAATTTGTTGGAAAACTTAAAACAAGCACGTAATAAGGCAACTCAATAAGTAATCCGGACTTTTATCCGCATGCACCCTCACAACAAGAAAATTTTTCCCATATCTCTCATAATTTAAAAATCTTAATCAAGAAGAGAATATTAAAATCCAATCACTCGCTCTCACAAAGAATTCGTTCATAATAGGAGATGAACCATAGGCTTGCCCTTAGTGTGTTACTCCACTAATAGTTGGAAGTTGAAATGTAGGATCAAATATGTCTTTTTATGGTTGTAATGCAGTCTAGGTGGTGGGTAGGAGCTATTTTAAAAATAGTGACTAATCTCCCTAAGAACTTTAATACATAACTACCTTCAATCACAATCAAATTTTGTCAATCAATCTTTTCATTTAATTAACTTTACACTTTCCATGGTTTCACCCAGATCTTTCTAAGCACACTAACAACACTACTATAGGGGTAATTTCTTTTTACAACATCATTCACATTTCAGCTTTTCTGTTTATCCTAATCCTCGTTGCGCAGCCCTAGTTGAGGTGCACATTGTTCTTAAAGGACCAGGGCCAAAACAGGTTTGTTTTAACACAAAAACCGGGTAATAATACTGAAATTTTCATAACAAATTATTTTCTACTCCTAGCCGTAACAATTAAATGCGCAAATTACTTCTCTAGAGTTTCACTTCCACCTTTTTCTTTCTTTGTACTTCACATTCACCCTCCAGTTGGGTTGTTGGACACCCGCCCCCCCAGTCCTCCATTGTAGCATTGTTAGCCCATACATATGAGTTGTGATCTCATCAAGGCAAGAATTATGCTTGAAAAAAGTCAAATTCACACCATTAGGAGCTGATCCCTTGGTGCGAGAAATATCGAGTGGCCTGTCACCCACAGACAGTAAATAGTTTGCATCCTCCTCAGGAACACCATGTTTCCTTAAAAATCTCATCAGTAATCCACTCAATCCATATCTATGACCTCATAAAAATCAGGCCTTTCTCATTGCAGAGAAAATAATGGCACCTATATTCACATCCACGTCATATCTCATCAAAGCATAAATAAGACATACCCTATCACGGGTCACTTCTATCATATGTTTCCCATGAACCAGGAAGGCATAGATAATTCTGGCCCATAAATGTGCCTCTATGTTCAAGTAATCAAAAGGAATTGAAACATACGTACCTCCCTCTTTATGGCGAATCCACCTCGTTGTAGATCTAGTGCCACAGAGAAGATGAAGGATATGCTGATAGAAGGCTCAATAATCATTGTCTTTAAAGGCTCTAGATCCACATATGGTGCACCTAGCAGCTCATTAACAGTGTTTATAGCGAAAGTTATCACTTGAGCATGTACCTCAACCTCAAAATCTTTAGGGTTCCAATGTTACAGGGGCCCGACTGCTCAAAGAGAAAATACATGTGGTGTGCCTCTATCATTCTCACCATCAAACGATATTCCTTCCTTAAACTTACCCTGTTGATAAATTGGTTAGCTGAATATTTTAAATCTTTATGTTGCGAGCACCACTCTCATCCTAGTACAGCTACAACCTTTGTTCAAAACCTCGTTCGCCCCCTTGGAACATGTGGGGCAGCAGGTACTCTGTTAGTGTCACGACTCCTATTGTACCTAGGGTCGGACAATCCAGCTGCATTTTTACCTTTGTTTCTTGGTTTGTAGCTGCTCGACATTTTACCTATTAAACATAACAGCCTACAAACAAATAAAACAACAATTAAATATGAATGTACTAGGGTACTCAGACTTCCCCTTTCTAATTCACATTTCATATAATTATTAATCCAACAATATTACATGAAGACATTTCGTATTTGTGATAGCTAACAGTTTCTGTACATGGCTTAAGGACTAAAAAACTTTTATAGGCACATATCCCTTCATTAACACACTACTCCCCCTTACCAATTTGATACATGTTTTCCCTATGTCACTTCTAGATCCAAATCAGCAATACTAACTTTGATCATATATAGCTAAAACTAAGGTGGTGTTGAATCGAGATCTACCCCACACTTAGTTGCTATTATAAATTGAACATCATCAACTTTCTAGCATCGAACAAAAATTTCATCTCATTGTCATGGGAATTCAGACAATTCTCATTGCTTATTTCAATTACACTTCTGCCAAGGTATTTCGTAGCTACCATTAAGGTGGTGTTGAATGAAAATCCACCCCATAATTTGTTGTTATTATATAGTGAATCAAGAAACTGCTAATTTATTGAATTTCAGCACATAGTACATCAAAAGATTCAATTATCTACCAATTTGTATCTCAAACCCTTAGAGGAACCAAATCATTTAAACCATGATTCCCATTTCAGAATATACTTGCTTCCCATATGATAAATATCAAACCCATAACAATATGTCATCATCACCTCCTAAGGTTCTCACACAATTTTCACAATTAACATTCAATGAAAGTTCAAATTAATTAAACCCAACCCTTGAATATTTCACTATTGTTTCAATCAAATTAGCAAAACACAAAACTTATAACAATAGTAAATCACATGGGTTCATAATACTTAAACATAAAATATAATCAAAACTTACCTGGGCTTAGTTAACAACAGTGAAGATGATATTGAAATCTCCTTGTTGTTACTCAAAATTTACAAAATTATAAAAGGAGCAAGTTTAGGGCTTTGGGGAAAATTGGGGAGACACATCTAGGGGTCGGTGAGAGGAGAAGGGAGATGGGTAAAGTAAGGTATTTATAGAAAGGTAAATTAGGTTTAAAATTTTTCACCGTTGGGTACAGGTAACATGACGCGTCAGGAATCTCATTACAAAATTGGCACGATGCGTCAAGTTTGCATAGATTCTCTAGAAGTTACATCAAATAATAAATCTAAGTGTTCCCTACATTCCAGCTGATGCAGTGCGATGGGAGACGCGTTGATGGACCAACGCGATGCGTTAGAATCGCATCGGTTCACTAGAAATAGCCTTGAAAAGTTTTTCCAAGTGTCAAATTTATGTCCATCAATGCAACGCGCCAAGATAGTGTCAGTTTACTGGAAACTACATCCAAAATATTTTCTAAGGCTAAATTTTCCATACCTAATGCATCATTTCTTACCCCTTACCTTTTTCTCACCATGTAACAACTATTTACTTACTCAAAAGCCCATGTTTACCATCTTTTTTTCTTCTTTATCTTCACTAAATTTCTTATTCCTACACATTAATCAAAAATAACAAAATTACATAAGAAAAAGTGGGTTGCCTCCCTCCAGGTGCCTTATATTCGGTCGTGGCACGACTCACATTTTTTTCTTTTTTGTTCTTCACTACTAAAAATTAAACTACCTATTACATTACATTTGTGGGTTTCCTCCAACATAGCACCTTATTTTACGTCTCGGGATGACTTAGCTTAGCATCAGTCATCAGCAAAAGTGATAGATTCCTTGTTCTTATCCGGATGATCCACCTAATAGTGCTTAACACACTGTCCATTCCCAAGAAAATTTTCTATCTTCTCTTTATTCCACAACCCTACAGCTTCATGAGGTGTCATACGTACTACCTCAAAAGGTCGAGACCATTTTGATCGCAATTTACCTAGAAAAAACTTAAGCCTTGAATTGAATAACAAAACAAGTTATCCGGGATCAAATACTCTCTCTTCAATTTTTTTTATCATGCCATCATTTGGTCTTCTCCTTGTATAGTTTGGCCTTTTCGTAGGCATGAAGCCTAAACTCATTAAGTTCATTCAACTGCATTAACCGTTTCTCCCCAGCAGTAGTCATCTCAAGATTTAGCTTTTTCACCGCCCAATATGCTTGATGTTCCAGCTCTACTAGAAAATGGCATGCTTTACCATAAACCATGCAATAAGGGGACGTCCCAATGGGTGTCATGTAAGTTGTCCGATATGCCCAAAGTGCATCATCCAACTTTTCAGCCCAATCTTTTCGCTGCCTATTCACAGTCTTCTGAAGTATTTGCTTAATCTCCCGATTGGACACCTCAACTTGTATAGTTTGGGGATGGTACGCAGTAGAAACCTTGTGCCTAACATCATCTTTTGCAAGAAGATTTTTGAACCAAGTATTGATAAAGAGCATACCTCCATCACTAATTATCGCCCTAGGTATATCAAATTGGGAAAATATGTTCTTCTTCACAAATTTCAGCACCACTCTTGCATCATTAGTTCGAATAGCTACAGCTTCCACTCATTTAGAGACGTAGTCAACCTCTACAAAAATGAACAAATTGCCTTTTGAAGGTGGGAATGGTCCCATGAAATTGATCCCACAAACATCAAAGACTTCGACTTCTAAAATATTGTTAAGGGGCATCTCATGACGCCTAGATATAGTACCTAACATTTGACATTGATCATAATTTTTCCCAAAAGCAATTACATCCCTAAACAACGTAGGCTAGACAAAACCTAATTACATTATTTTTCTAGCAGTCCTCTCACCCCCACGGTGTCCACCATAAGGAGATAAATGGTAATCTTCAAGCACCTTTGAAAATTCAACCTCTGAGATACACCTATGAATGACTCCGTATGGATCCTGCTTAAAGAGATATAGTTTGTCCCAAATATAGGCAGGTGAATCATGGAGCAATTTCTTCCTTCGTTGAGTGGTGGCATCAGGAGGGTACACCTCATAAGTTATTAAATTAACAATATCAGCATACCATAGAAACTCAACTGTATCTAAAGACATCAACTTTTCATCAGGAAATTTTTCCTTAATACTAAGAGAGTCATTAACAATATGATTTTAATTTTCCAACCGTAATAAGTGGTCAGCAACTTGATTTTCAGCTCCATTTCGATCTCGAACCTCAAGATCAAATTCTTGTAGTAGCAGAATCCACCTAATAAGTCAAGGTTTTACATCCTTCCCGTTTACTAGATACTTAATAGCAGTATGTTCAGTATAAAAAATGACCTTAGTGCCAACTAAGTATGATCTAAACTTGTCGAATGCATACATCACTGCCAACATCTCTTTTTCTGTAACCGTCTAATTATCTTGAGCATCATTTAACACTTTTCTAGCATAGCAGACTGAGAAAAATACCTTATCTCTTCTCTAACCCAAATAGCTCACATAACAACATCACTAGCATCACACATCAGCTCAAAGGGTAACTCCCAATCCGGGGTAATCAGAATAAGTTCTTCAATCAACTTCTTCTTTAGTTTTTCAAAAGATGCTTGGCAATTATCCCCAAACTCGAAAGTGGATTCTTTCTCGAATAATTTGCACATGGGGCTTGCAATCTTTGAAAAATACTGAACGAATCGCCTATAGAAACTTGTATGTCCAAGAAAGCTCCGTACTTCTTTGATTGTGACTAGATATGGAAACTTTTCAATCACTTCAACCATTGCCTTGTCCACTTTGAGGCCTTTGCATTACACTTTATGGCCTAGAACAATTCCTTCCTAAACCATTAAGTGGCACTTTTCCCAATTCAGCACCAAGGTCATCTCTTCGCATCGAGCTAGAACTCTGTCAAGATCCTGCAAGAACTTATCAAAAAAATTACCATACACAGAGAAATTATCCATGAATACCTCTACAAAATCTTTAACCATATTAGAAAATATTTCCATTATACATCTCTGAAGCAGGTGTATTGCATAGGCCGAAGGGCATGCGTCTGAACGCATATGTACCATATGGAAAAGTGAAAGTGGCCTTTTCCTGGTCTTACAATGCTATAATTATTTGATTGTAGCCTGAGTACCCATCCAAAAAATAATAATACTCTTGTCCCGCCAATCTATGTATCAATTGGTCAATGAAAGAAATCAGATAATAGTCTTTACGAGTTGCTTCATTCAATATATGATAGTCAATACAGATCTTCCAACTAGTCACTATGCGTGTGGGAATCAACTCATTATCATCATTAGTTACCATGGTCATCTCTCTTTTTTTTGGCACACAATACACTGGACTCACCTATTTGCTATTCGAAATTGGGTAAACGATGCCACTATCTAACCACTAGATCACTTCTTTTCTAACCACCTCATTCATCATAAGATTCAACCTTCTTTATTGATGTATTCTTGGTCTGTAACCCTTTTCCATATAAATGTTGTGTATCCAAAATGCTGGATTAATTCCTATAATATTAGATATTTACCAACCAATCACTTTTTTTCTCCTCTTTAGGACTGCTATAGCTTTCTTTAGTCGCACATCTGTTAATCTTATAGACAAAATAACAGCCAAAGTATCTTGATCACCAAGAAAAACATATTATAAATAAGGAGAAAGAACCTTAAGCTCCAAGTTAGGAGCTTTTTCAATTGAGGGCTTGGGCGATGGACCAATTGGCTTATTTAATGGTTCAATAGGAACTTTCATAGTTTCAACCACTGCCAAATTCATAACCTGAACCTATTCCATGCTTCCACATGTCTATACAAATCATGACCCATTAAATCTTGCTCTAATGGATCATGAGAAAATAATAACTGCTAATCTGAAATATGGTTAATAACCGATATAAATGGAAACTCCTCATATATAGCCGACAAATTCAACTCCTTGTACACATCAAAACTTCTACTACATAATACTCCCGCGTGGTCATTTTTATGGCTGCTACATCAATTAGTGACTGCCCTATTGCTAAGAAAGGTCATCACAAAATAAATAGAACCACAGATCAACCTTAAAGTCAAGAGTTACAAAATCCACAAAAAAGATTAATGATCCTACTTGTAGCAATACATCCTTGATAATACTATCCAGCCTAGCAAGTGATCTATCCGCCAGCTACAAAATAATAGTAGTGGGTTTGGAACTCCCAAGCCCATCTTCCGATACTATGATGTAGGCATAATATTTATGTTAACTCCCAAGTCACATAATCCTCGTGCATAAATAGTCTGTCCAATGGTAATCTGTAAGGCAAAACTACCTAGATCTTTAAGTTTCGTGGGTAATTTTTTTTGAATCTTGGACATGCACTCTTAAGTAAGTACAACTAGACATTCTCGGCCAACCAGTTCTTATTCATAAATATATCCTTTAAATATTTTGCATATTTTGGCACACTTTGAATAATGTCAAAAAGAGGAAGATTCACTTGAACCTGCTTTAGAATATCTAACAACTTCTTATAACTTGCCTCCTTTTGATGGTTCCTTTCCCTTTAAGAAAGGGTAAGGGGTAGAGTTTTCTTGTTCACATTAATTTCATTATTTGCCATTTTTTCTTTGATTTTTTTCTCTGCATTGTCTTTGGTATTGTTATCTATAATTATGGGACTAACCAGTTCTTGATCTGCCTCCTTAGTTTCCAGCCTATTCCTTGTTGTAACTGGTTTTACCTGCTTGGAATTTGTCTCTATATCACTAGGTATGCTCCTTGAGGTCTTGTATTTTGTTCCTATGTAATTTGACCCAACTAGAACTCTAAATTTCTCGTAAGAAATTGCTCACTCTTCAACTCATCTACAAAGTATGAATGTTGAGTCTTAATTTCTGTTGCAAATTACAATTGTTGGGACATAAATTGCTTCATCAATTCCTCTATATTGCTAGATTGAGTAGTACCCTTAGTATTCTGAGCTGGCTATGGATTTTGTTGCACTTGTCCCTTGTACTAATTTGTATTTTGCATCTGATTTCCACCCCATAAGAAATCAGGATGGTTTATCCAGTTGGGATTATAAGTATTACCAAAATTTTGTTGTCCCTGCCGATTTGCATTACCCACATAGTTGACAGAATATGGATTAGCCATGAAAGCATCAGCTACATGCTCACCACTTCTGCAAACCTCACACCAATAATTTTCTTGTTGGACTACATTTGTTGTAGCTGTTGGTTGAGTAACACCCAACTTTATGTTATTAAGCTGAGTAATCATAGGTTTTGGCTTGGCTGCAATATGTGCCTATAATGTAGTGAACTGATCTACCACCATTACTCCTGCAACTATCTTGGGAGCACTCCTTGAGTCTGCATACCAATCATGATTCCCTTATCAATTTTGATTAAATAGTGTATACAATTCTTCATAAGTTTTCTCCAAAGCATGGCCACCTACTACTGAATCTAAGAAAATCTTTGTATTCGACTCAAGGCCTTCTATAAATGTGTGAACAAAGACATCATTTGATTGATGGTGATGAGGAAAGTTTCTGAGCATGCCTTTAAATCTCTCCCATGCTTGGTAAAGATTTTCTCCATCTTTTTGTCTGAAACTCAAGATCTTTTCCTCAAATGTGTAGTTTTCTGTGATGGAAAGAATCAAATAAGGAACTTTCGGATGCAATCTCCCATAAAGTGATGGAAAGTGGTGGTTCAACAGATAACCATCTTTTTGATTCTCCTGTTAGAGAGAAAGGGAAAAGTGTTAATCTTACATAATCATCATTCACCCCTACAGGATTGTATGTGTCACTTATTTCCAGGAAGGTCTATATATGCTACTGTGGATCTTCATGTGAAAGGCCATGGTATTGCCCTGCTGAGTTCAATAGTTACACCATACTCTTCTTCAGTTCAAATGGACCTCCTGGCTCGGGTTTTCGAATGTTATTAGTCACATGATTCGTAAGTGGGATTGCCACCTCACAAAGAGGTCTTGCATCTAGTTGAGCAGGAATAACTGGGATAACTGGAATGACAAGAGGTGGAATGTTCTCGGCATTTGGATCAATGGAAGCATTGGGATTAAGAATGTTCGGATCTTGTATTTTAGCCATTTAACCCTGTTGAGTGGAATATTTAACTCTTCGCCTTTGTTGAAAGATTTGCTTTGATTCTTCAAAAGGCTCTAATAGTTCTTTATCTCTTGCCAGTCCTTGTTTCAGCTAAACCTGCAAAAATTTATCCGCTAAGATCAACTTCTCAACACCTACACTTAGTATCTAAAACAAATAATTTAGCAATTACTAATTGTATTAGATCCCCAGCAACGACGCCAAAAAACTATTGCGACTCAGAAGCACACTTAAGTTCACATGATGTTTCAACTAATATAGTGATTTAGACAAGCACATATTATTCCCATGAGGATTAAACAACTAGAATTTTAGCAACTTTTAGTTTCAAACAATGAGTATTAGGTATTGTATAGTATTAAGATGATTTAGAATTTGAGAATAAAAATGTAAATAAGTAAATAAGATATAAAATCTTATGACTAGAGCGATAGAAGCAACGGTAGTAAATAGTTATGTTAAGAATTCCAGGGTTGAGGTTTCTTGAATAATTATACAAATCTTTATCCTTATAGAAGTCTAATTGGTTATCAGGTTGTTGGTTCACAAGGTTTAGACAATGATCTAGATCTCCCAACCTAAAATCTTTTATCTATTGAATATTATAGCTACAACTCCTGCAAAGATACAACAATTCTTCTAGATTCATTAAGTAATCTTCTTGCAATTGAACAGAACAAGGCTTCTAGGTATATCCCTAGCCTATATGCTAATTCAAATCCCTTATTTTATAAAAGGATAAGAACCTTGCTCCTTAATTTCCGCATTCTAATCTACGATTCTCCTCCAGAATTCACATAAAAATATAAATGTATTATAATGGTGGCTAGGTATTAAAATAGTAAGCTCAAGAAATTAAGAACAACCCAGGTGATAATCCAAAAAGAAACTACTATAAAGAATACCAAAGAGTAATCTTGTTCTTGATCTCAACCCCAAAACAAGGGTATTTAGCCACTCATTTGTGAATTAAACATAAAAAATAAGTAATTAATTGTACCTAAAATTTGTCTTAAAGTAAAGAAGTTCAAAAGAAATAATAAGAACCCTAAAACAAGAATTCTGTTCTTTTCAGCCGCTGCAATGCTTGCCAAAAAGTGTTTGTAATTATGCTCACATGTTCTTTTTATACTTGGCAGTATTTCAAGTCTAAATATGGGTAAATAGTGATGTCTCGACATATGAATATGCCCAAGATCACTATCATGGGGATAATATCACCAATTTAAACTAAACTAAAGTAACAAACTAAGAATAAAGTAACTAATCCATGAAAATGTGGGAACCATCAGAGTGCCCGAATATTACATCCCAAATAAAAATACAAATCATCCAAAAGAGCTGAAAAGTATTTAGAAATATCAATAATACAAGCCCAAATCAAATGCATAAGGAGACACCCCCAAATAAAAAGGTAGCAGTGTCCCAACTGCATAAATAACCAAGGGTAAAAGAGATACGGGTGCTCTCTAAAACCACATCAAGAGCTGTTATCACTCTTATACTCTGCATCACCACCATTCTCCTCAAGATCGGACCACTCGGCTGGGGCCTCATCATTAATCTCCGCCCAAAAGGAAGGAAGTCTATCTCGAGGTTTTAGGAATTTCTGTAGGCCCTTCACCCCCTTTCATATTTTGATATAAAAATCATACCTCTTTTTCTCTCTTGTAACCATTTTTTCATGTGCGGTCTGGAGGTCTCGATATTACTCCAAAAGAGCGGAGTAGGCTTTCTCAATCTTATCAATGGTAGATTCTTTCTTCCTTTGGTCCTTCCTATACTTCTCATAATCGGCAAGTGACACATATGAATGATGGGTGGTTGAAGTCTCTCCCATTCCTTGGGGAAAACTAGACACAAGCTCTCTGATGGTTGCAATATCAACTCCAAATTTCCTTAAGAGGTCCGGTAATGGTTGTCCTTTGAGACTCACCCTCAATACATGATGATTTTTCCATGTCGATCTTTCTCTTCTTTCATTTTCCTGTTGCGCCCTTTCTTAAAATACTCAAGGGGTAGATGGGATAATGAGGATGAACCCATATATCACTAGCATACTCTTCAAGCCCCAATCTCCAGCAAAGCTCAGTATTCAAAGAGGGGAAGAATAGATACGTGCCACCTTGGTTTTTGAAATAATCTATTTCATTGACCAAAAGCTAACCAACATCCAAAGCAATGTCGTCTAGAATGAAAACAACCATTCGATTAAGAAAATTTGGGATTGCTATCATATGGGTACAGGGATAGACTCGGCTACAAATAATGTTCAACCATATCCGAGAATCATAAGTGAAGTCGTTCATAGAGATATTGCTTTTAGAATTTTCCAAAGAGACTTTCTTTTCGGGGCATAGTCGTTGCGCCCACCAACTCCCTGATGTATGCCCATTTGCTTTGAATTCACCTATGTCTTCATATTAGAGCCCATATACATCATTGATTTTCTTAGCCCCAACTTTCACTGATTTACCCTGAATCATAATATTCATATTGAATGGGTCAGATAAGGATACTTCATTGATGTTGGCATAAAATTAGTGGATCCTTTTTCATTTGCAATAACGGGATTCGGGGCAAACTACTTCCACCTTATGGATTCAAGTTTGTCATGAAATGTCAGTAGTTTCTCCGGCTTATTCTCAAAGCAATTACCTTTTTTTGGGAGCAACTTTGCCCTCGAAAGATCACTAGAGTAGTGAGTATACCACTCGGGTGCCATGAATTAGATGCGATCATACTTGTCTATAAGGTTATCCAGAAAGCACTAAGCACACATTATATCAATCAATGACCTTTTAACATACAAACTGTACGGCATTGTTCAATAAAGCTTATTGGAATGGGTTCTTGGTGGTGTTAGGTTAAAAATTTGAAGTGTAGGCTTTTTGTCATGATAGGAAACTAGCCCCAATTACCGTGATCATGGGCCTTGACCGTTTTTACATTATCACGATCGTCACCACCTGACGATGGTCGTTATACTTGAGGCATCTTTCATGCCAGCTCCCCGTGTTCAAATTTCTTCCAAATTTTTAGGCCACTAGTAGGCTCTACAATATGGATTCATATGAAGACCAATTGAACAATGCTTATAAGTGTATGAATGTTCACTTTAAAATTAAAATATCATTATTGAAAGTTCATTTGGGAAATGTATCAAACACTTGGTCTGCACACCTTATTTGTCTATATTTTCACATATTTTTAGGCACTTAACATTTCCCCACATATGTGCACACCTTACTCCAGCAGCCAACACCACACCAATTCCAAGTATGATAACATGGAAAGCATAACAATCAAGACTTTAAGCCCTATCTTAATAATGTATTCTAGGGCCTATTTTCAATAATAAGAGCATGGATTCCTGATACCTACCGAATTTGTGATGCAAAGATGTTGTTGAAGAGATTATAACAACAACAACAACAACAAACCCAGTGTATTCCCACCTAGTGGGGTCTGGGGGGGTAAGATGTACGCAGTCCATACCTCTACCTCTAAAGAAGTGGAAAGGCTATTTCCGATTGACCCCCGGCTCAGGACAGGAGACACTACACAAATACATAGTAAAGCACAGAACAAGATTTCATAACATAAATACTGCACCCATAAGTCATAGAAAACAGAGGAGAGCACCCAGATTCATAATAAAACATGGAACACGGAATTATAACAAGAATAATACCCACACCAATTAATTCCCTACCCTAGCGAACCAAACTGGCCCTAGTCTTCTGCCCTAATTCGCGTCCTCCAGACCTTCCTATCTAAGGTCATGTCCTCGGTGAACTGTAACTGCTCCATGTCCCACCTAATCACCTCGCCCCAGTACTTCTTCGGCCTACCCCTACCCCGCCTAAAACCATCCAACGCTAGCCTGTCACACCTACGAACTGGGGCATCCATGCCCCTCCTCTTCACGTGTCTGAACCATCTCAATCGGACTTCCCGCATCTTGCACTCCACTGGAGTCACACCAACCTTCTCCCTGATAGTCTCATTCCGAACTCTATCCCCTCTAGTCAGCCCACACATCCAGTGCAACATTCGCATTTCCGCCACCTTCAATTTTTAGATGTGGGAGTTCTTAACTGGCCAACACTCCGCTCCATACAACATGGCCGGGCGGACTACCACCCTATATAATTACCCTTTAAGATTGGGCGTCACCTTCTTATCACACAACACACCCGTCGTGAGCTTCCACTTCATCCAACCCGCCCCAATGCGGTGCGAGACATCTTCGTCAATCTCACTGTTACCCTGGATCACGGACCCGAGATACTTGAAATTGTCCCTCTTACATACCTCCTGTGATTCCAGCTTTACTACCACCTCATTCTCCAACCTCACATCATTAAACTTGCATTCCAAATACTCCGTCTTGCTTCTACTCAACCTAAACCCTTTAGACTCAAGAGTTTGTCTCCATACCTCTAATTTGTCAGTCACTCCCCCTCGAGTCTCATCAATCAGAACTACATCGTCTGCAAAAAGCATACACCACGACACCTCCCCTTGGATACGCCGTGTCAACACATCCATCACCAAAGCAAACAAAAAGGGACTAAGAGTAAATCCCTGATGCAATCCTGTCATGATAGTGAAATGCTTGAAGTCTCCTCCCGTCGTCCTCACCTGAGTTTTTGCTCCATCATACATATCCTTAATTGCTCTCATATATGCCAGCGGGACTCCACTCACCTCCAAGCATCTCCATAGGACCTCCTTGGGTACTTTGTCGTATGCCTTCTCCAGGTCAATAAACACCATGTGCAGGTCCTTCTTCCTATCCCTATACTGTTCCACTAGACTTCGTACCAGGTGAATTATCTCCGTCGTCGAGCGGACAGGCATAAATCCAAATTGGTTTTCCGAAATAGACACTATCTGTCTCAGCCTCACCTCTACCACTCTCTCCCAAATCTTCATAGAGTGACTCAATAACTTAATCCCCCTATAGTTATTGCAACTCTGCATGTCACCCTTATTCTTATAGAGAGGGATCATGGTACTCCACCTCCATGACCGCGACCATGCTTGGGGACCTTGATCAAGGTAACTGAGAGCAGTTCTTCTCCCCTATTTTCCCCTGTTCAGCTCTTTTCTCAATTTTTAAAGACTTTTCCCCTATTCAATTTTCAATGCAAAATGACACACTTTCCCCTTTTCAAGCTCATCCAATTCACTTCATAGTGCCACAAATGCACGAGTTATTGAAATCTAAAATCTAATATATATACTTAAAAAACATGTCAAAAAGGATACGAGCCACTTTCATGGAATTTGTGGGTTGTCTGCCACCTAGCACATTAGTTAACATCGTGGCACAATGTCTTTATTTATCCATAATAAAGGTGGTTTTTCAAGCCTCTCATCATTTTTCTTCTCACTCTGCACATCCACTATATTCACAACTTGGAGCTCCGTAGTTTGCTTTATTGTCTTGTAAATTTTGAAAGAAACTCCCTCCTCTTGTATCCTAAATTTCATTCCCCTATTTTCTAGTCAACAATGGCTCGTCCAGTGGACAAGAAAGGAATACCAAGGATGATAGGTACCTATTGGTACATTTCACAATCCAACACCACGAAGTCCGTCGGGAGTATGAACTTGTCCACTTTAACAAGGACATCAAACAAAATTCCCACCAGTCTTTTGATGAACCAGTCTATCATTAAGAGTCGCATAGAGTTCAGTGTAGAGGTATCTAATACAATATTCTAAAATATGAAAAAATACATTAAGTTGATGCTCACACCATGGTCACATAGAGCTTTTGCAAACTCATAAATCCCAATTATGCAAGGAATGTTGAACACTCCGAGATCATCTTTCTTTTTTGAACGTTACTATCCATGATAGTACTACACCTATGAGTGAACTCAATGGTGTCACCTTCAACAAGTTTCTTTGTGGACATCAACTTTTTCATCAACTTAGCGTATCCCATGATCTCTTGGATTACCTAAGAAATAAGATGGTTATTGATAGATTGCTAAGTTTTTCCATGAACTTCCTCAACTTGTTACCTTTTTATTTTTTATGCAATCGTTGTGGGCATGGGGGAGGAACTTGTATTGTTGGACTTTCTTTACTTTGTGCCTTTTTAACTCAACCACTTTTTCATCACTTTCATCAATTTCCTTCTCATCATTTTCTTCTTGACTTTGAGTTAACACATCCTTTGCTTTATCTTTGGGCATTTTCTTAATCAAGTCTCCTTTAGAGGGTTCAACAAGTTTCTTTCCACTCCTTGTGATAATTGTTAGAATTTGAGCATCATTCTTTACATTAGCAATTATGTCACTCGGAAGTCCACCCCTAGGCCTAACATTTAATTGCATTGAGATTTGCACAATTTAGGTCTCCAATTGCTTGATAGAGGCAAAGTAAGATACCACATTTTTGTAGATTTGAGAGAAATCACCTTTCAATTAACGAACCATTTTGTTCATACCTTCCACTCTATTCAAGATTCTTTTCGGCACATCCTCGGTGTCTTGAATTTTTCAGGGTCGATGGCACTTGACTTCTTATCCTTGGATCGATCATGAGGAGGAACATAATAGTCATAATCACATTCCCAATATATGAAATCTCTATCCCTCTCGCAATCCATCCAACCTTGGTTCCAACTTTGTCTTTGATAGGAAGGGCAGGAACCCACCGAGTAGTTAGACAAATACCAGATTTCCCCATCCAACATCCTTGCTTCTTCACCATCTTCATAAGATTTTGATGCTATGGCATTTACCACTTTTGCGAGTGCTCCCATAACATGCTTTGTCAAGAACTCAAGTTGGGTCATCATTTTTGCCATGTTTTCCTCCTTTTCTTCATCCCACTTTATTTGTTCGTTATCAACCGCGGAGGTAGTAATAGGGATATTGGGGGCTTTTGTATCTCGGGTATGCCAACCCTAATTTTTCTTAGAAACTTCTCTTATCAATAGGAAGGCAGCATGATGGTGAAGTTTTATAATAGAGTCACCCAGCGTATTATCCACCGCCATTGTTTTTAATGGATCAAGGTCCTGGTAAAATTTCTCAAGATACATATTCTCCAATACCTCATGATTTTGATATTCGGCTAACTTTCCACTAAACCTTTACCAAGCTACAAAAATGACTCTCCATTCATTTGCCAAAAATACACAATCTCATCCCGCTTTTGAAGCATTTTTTATAGTGGGAAATATCTATCAAGAAACACTGAGGTAAGGTCTTCCCATGATATAGTTGTGCCGGGAGGGAGTGAGCGGAGCCATAAAACCACCGCTCCCATTAGTAAGAAAATGAAGAGGCAAAGCTGGATGGATTCCTAAGTAATATGTACTATGTTGAATGGAGCACACACTTCTATGAAGATCTTCAAATAGATATTCAGGTCCTCATAAGCTTGATCCCCTAATAACCCTTTCATTTGCTATTTATGAATCATGACACTAGTCACATGAAAAACTCTATTCCCATTGGTTGGTGGGATATGAATTTTACTTATTCAGTCTGTTTTATTTATTTGGACCTCATAATCTAGGGGGAATCAAAGGGGCAGAAATTGCTCGCGTTATCTGATAACGCTCAATCTATAGCTCTCGTAGGAGTGTAAAGCGGTCGTTGTCAAATATATAACCCAACTGGGTTGGGTATCGATCCCACAGGGAATAGCTTGGTCAACAAGTAAGAAAAGATTACTAGACTTTTAGTGCAAGCCTCGTAAAAAGGGGGGATTTTAATGTGCAAATAAAGTAATCAAAATAGTAAAGTAAAAACAGAAAATAGCAATGTAAAAAGAAAGAATGTTTGGTAAGATATAAAACAATGAGATTTGAGAAGTTGGGGTTATGTCCATCTTATGAGTTGTACGTCTCTATTGGCTATGAGTTGTGCGGAATTCAAACGTGCATGTGCTTATAGAGAATTGTATTTGATGGTAATTCCAAGCGTCTTTCGACCTAAACAAGGACTATTTCACTTTAACTCTTTCGAGCTTAAAGCGTATCTAACGGTACAAATTCTCCAAGAGGTTAATCCAGTTACGGCACTAACTTTTTAATAGGGGATGGGACCCTATTACCTTGAAATTATCTCTTTTCCAGACATATAACTTTTCTTTCAAACAAGTTAATACTATACTGGAGTTATTCTATGCGTCTGCAGCCACAAGAATTTGCATTAAGATGAAGAGAATAATGATATAAGCAACACACGTGTCACGAATTCACAAACTCATAGCCTTAGATAGTATCTCCTAAGGCTTCCATAACCCCAACAGAGAATTTTAACTATTCATGAGTGCGATGAAAATCATAATAGACAATATCATTATACCACAATAAAAGATCTCACGTGTAGTATGGTGTGGTGTTAGGCGTGAATTCCTTGCAAAATAGTGATTCTCTTGTTGTAAAATTAAAAGTCGAATAGATGAAAAATAATGTCAACAATGAATTAATAAAGAGAATTGTTTTGATGGATGGGTGGATGGATGGGAATTGATGGAATGGGGGAATTGTGTGGAATGAATTAAAATCTCTAGCAAAATAGGATATTTATAATACCCATATCCTATTCCTACTAAGATATTTCATTACTTAACCCAATCCTACTAGGTTAATGTATCATTATCCTATTCCTACTAAGTTACTGCTAGTCCCCAAAGTCTTCAGAATTGCTGTTTTTGCCCGGGACAGATTTTCCATGCGCCACTTTTGGTCCTTGGCATGTAAGCTTTCCCTTCCTTCTTTCGTGAAGATTTCTTTGGCGCCAAGTTATTCATAAAATGCTGAATTCTGCATCATTTATACCTGAAAACTTGCTAATCATGTTCGTTAGCTCACTTACAGGAAAAAGGACTAAAAGTGCATGAATTATATAATTTGTCCTCAAAACTTAGCTAAATATGGGTAAAATATAGTACTTTAGGCGTGTAAATTCGCCTATCATCATTATCACTCATAGCTCCGTTAACACTTTGATCACCAACAAAATATCCAAAAACAACTATTAAAGTAAATTACACCACTCTGGGTATTCCAAATTAAGAAGCACAATGTACAAGTAAAATCTATATCTCACTCCCCAGCAACGATGCCATTTTGATAACGCTCAACTGACTCTCCCATTTGAGGAGTGAGGCAGTCGTTGTCAATAACCTAACTTGAGTTAGGGTCGAATCCACAAGGAGCGAGTTATAAATTTCATGTCCTATGGGTGCTCTAATTAATAAAAGGTTACTCGGAATGCTAATAAACAAGACATGTAAAATAAATTGGAGAGGGGAATTAGTTTGGGATTGGTTTGTAATGATTTTTGATTGAAAATGCACAAATATGATACTTTTGATTTAAATTCAAGATTTGAGGAGATATTTGGATTATATCTACCTAAAGGTAAAAGCATGTGGGTTGGTGATGGTTTAACATGAAGCTTAGTTGTTAAATAAAGGATAGGTGAGGTCAAAGGTCATTGTGGTCAATCTTTCAATAAAACCACAACGATTTCATCCATTAGTTCTTTCGAGCACCTAACAAGTGTACCATTTGTAATCACCCAAAATCTCAATCAAGTATCCCTATTTCTAGGATGATGCTCTTGACATGATTTACACTCTAATTACACTTATTTCTAAGATTGCAAAAGGTAGTTAATCATAGGCTTAATGTCCACCATTTCCTTGTCTCCCTATAACCCTCTTTCAAGGATATTATGGGTTACCATATGTTCACCTTCATTCCTCTTTCAAGGATGATGAAGGGTTTCTAGAGTTTAGGGTTTTCACCCATCAAACCCATTTGGACACTTGGGGTTTTCACCCATAAATTCCAACTCATAAATTCGAGCAATAGCGGAATCCATTCTCACCAACTAAAACTCATGCAAACACAACAACAACCACACACAATTAAAATTTAGTTCAACATAATCCTAAGACCAAATCACTTAGCTACTCATAAAGAAAGTAAAGAGATATAAACCATAAGGATTATCCAAATCATTCATTATTCACAAATTTACTAAGAAATCAAGCCTCCAAAATTAGTTACACACTTTACCAATTAGGGTTTCTTGCTTCGAATTCAAAAATGTCTATGAGGTAAGCATTGCCCAAAGATGAAAAGGTTTTTCCCTAATAAGGTTCGGGATTTGTCCAAGAAAAATTACAAAACTGCCCTAGGTCATACTCTTGCTTAGCCGCGATCGCATGAGGTTTTCCATGATCGTGGCCAATGTGACCATGGTTGTGTTCCACGTTCGCATTTTCTTGACCTTTATGACTGACAACGACTACGGCCTGAGGACCGCAATCGTTGTAGCTGAGGCCAAACTGCTCCAGGTCTTCAGCTACACTTCTTTTACTTTGATTAGATCCATTTAAACTTCAATCCACATCTTTTCATCTTCTCAACTTTATACCTACACAATGTGGATATTAGTGCATTAAATAACAATTATGTCTCATTTAATTCTACAAAGCATGGTAGTGCATATGAATAGTTAGTGCGAATAAATGGTAAAATCACCACTCATCAGTTTACACCCACGGGGACAATATTAGAAGGAAACAACTGGAGCAAACAAAAATTGAAAATTCACTCTAAAAGAAGAGGGACCTGGTTCCGTCTATCAGGTGAGTACCAAAATAATATGCCTTGAATATTTCTATAAAATTTCTATTTGAAAAGGAAATTTGTCCAATCCCATTTAAACAAAAGGTATCAATTCGATTCAAAAGTGAAGTGTCACAACTGTTGTCATTATATGTGTCTACTCAAAAGGGTAAGTCTTAAATGTCAAACGCTCATCTTTTTACTTATAAATTCAAATCTACGCAATTCGTTAAATTCTAAATTAATTTAGAAATTCATCAAAACTGGTCCTTCTTGTTTCCTTCTCAAAAAGCATAAAATGTTTGAAATTCTCTCTTATTCTTCAAACCCCATGAAAGATCTATCTTCAAATCATTCCCAAGAGCAACAAAAGGCTTTACCAGTCAATCCTTATTATGAGACTCCTGAAACCCTTAGTCAAATTGTTCCTATCAAAACTCTAAACTCCAGTGAATGTTTTGTTGTAACGGATGACCTAAACAAATGTCTTGACTCTCAAATTAAATAAGATATTCTTCAAACTAAAGGACCTTTTTCCTAGAAAAAAAACTAGAGTTCTCCAGTTTCCCTCAAATCCAGGTTCCTTTTAAGGAATTAAAAGGTATTAAAACTTCAAATATATAAAGGAACCTAGTTCTACTACCCTCTCTTAATCAAATTCTATATTCACAAAGTTGGGTGACGAAGAGATTTATGTAAAGAAATTTGATTCTCTCAGTAGCATAAATTTGGTAGCTGAAAATTTGCTCTTACTTAGAAATAATCCTAAAGAAAGTTTTACTTGTGGGAAAGAGTAAATAGTGACAAAAAAGGATGATTTGAAAGAGGAGAGAGAGTTTGTAGTATGCGAAAATGAATAAAATGAAGGGGAGGAGGATGAACAACCTTTAATTTTAAAATTGAAGAAATTGAAGAAAAGTAAAGAAGAAGAGAAATTGTTTAACTCTGGTAAACTAGTTTCAAATTCTCACTCCACTAGAGGGTATGAGATGAAATTGTTAGCAGATCGAACAAAGCAGAGAAAGTCCTCTACTACTAAAAGAAGAAGACTTAAGAAATCCACTTTAAGGCAAAGAAAAATCTTGAAGTTGTGGAGATAAGAAAAGATGAGGAAAATGAGTCTGACATTGTTATTGCATCTAAGAAGAAAAGACTAGATGCTCATGATGATAGAATGACCAAGTCCTTTGCTTCTAGGTTTAGAAATCATGGTGTAAGCAGAAAGAAGCACAAAGTAGTAAAAATGAAAAAAATCTCTAACTGACCTGGTCCCTAGAAAAGAAAAATTAATGAAAAGAAAGAGCCAAGTTATGAGCCAACGAGAATAAAAATAGAGAAAGAAAAGAAAAATATGTCCAAAGAAAGAAGGATTAAGAGGCTGAAGACACAAAAGGTGTTGTCAGGAAGAATGTTTCATCTAAAAAACTATGAGAAATATGGGATGGTGGAATTGGTAGAATATATTAGGCATCAAGGATGGCTGCATTTATTCAAGAAAGAGGAACTAGTGGTTTTTGAAAAAAAGTAAGAGAAATTTATTATTCAATAGATTTCTCAAGAGATAGGTTGAGTCTATCTGTACAGGTGTAAGGAAAAGAAATATGGCTATATGAAGAAACCTTTGGAGAAATTCTAGATGTGTCTGTTATAGGGGTGAGTACAGTTATGAACAAACAACCCATAACTAAAATTATTATTGAAGCCTCAAAAGTAGGTGGGACCTAAATATCTACAATAAAGAAGAAATTTCTAACGAGTAAGTTTCAGTTGGTTTTTGAATTTATTAACAAAATCCAGCTACCAAGATCAGAGAAAAGAATAATTGCCTCTAGTATAGATCTATTTCTAATCGAATGCTTGAGTAAGTTTGAGTTAATGAGTTTGCTTGCTCCAATGATTGGACATATAAGCAAGGCGGTTCAAGAAAAGGAAGAAAGGCATAGGATGAAATATGGTTACTTGTGGAACAAAGTATTTAATTATATTAGAGTGATTAGGACTAGAGGAACACTAAGAATAGTCAAACAAGTGATCAGTTTAACTACACTAGTAGAAAATAGGTGCATTAAAAGGAAAGTGGGGACTATATCATAAATGTCTGAGCTACTGGATACTCAAGAAGGTTTAACCAAAGAGATGGAAGAGTTAAGGATTGTGATAGCAACAAAAGACTCTAAAGTAGAGAATTTAAAACTATAGATTAAAAGTTGTCCTTAGAGAGACCAGGTGCCATAGAAGAACTTGAAAAAGAAAAATGAAAAACTCAAGGCCAAAATTGCAAAATTAATTGGTGAGGTTCAAGGGATGAATTTTTAAGTAAATACCCTTACTAACAATTATTGGATTCTGATGCTACTGAGTCTACTAGAATGGACATGTTGCTCAAATCTTTTTCCCCTAAACCCCCTTCCACCTTAGGCTCTATGTATCTATTTTTTGAGTCAGTTTTTGGTCCTTGGTTCTATTGTGTTCTTTGCATACAATAGTTTAATGATTTCTTTTTGGTACATTGTATTCATACTTATCCTGATTAATTATGAATGAATCTTTATTTATGATCTTCACTTGTTGCCTTCACTTTAAAGATGTTCTTCATGTTAGTGTTTCCACAATGTACATGATTTAATTATCCTGCACTTATCTTTATGTATAGTTTACTATTAATACTTTTCAATGATGGAAAAAGAGGGAATACTGACTTCACATGTAAGGACTAGATGTGACTAAATTAATAGGGGAAAGGAAAAGAGGAAGTATAATAATAAGGAACAGTGATAGGGGGAAGAAAACGTGCTCAGAAGTTTTTTCTTCAAATGACAACAAGGGAACAGTTCCTTGTGTTGCATAATGATAGGGGGACCATTCATCTTCAGGTGGTAATAACACTAATTAAATGTGATGAATATGCATTGATCCTCAAAACTACATGATTAGTTTGTCATCATCAAAAAGGGGGAAAATTGTTATATATAGTTTTAATGATGAGCAACTAACTTCAAGGGACTAGGTCTCTGGATGTGCAAGGTACAGTATAGCTAGAATGTGTTGTCTAACAGTTTTGTCATCTTGTATAACAAACTTGTAGGTGCTATTTTGTACTAATTACGACATCTGGTCTAATTACCTTTCGTCCCTAATCATCACTAGCTATAAAGAGAAAGAGACACCTCTTTATCAAATAGGTTTTTGTACAAATTACAAAGAGCGAAGAGAGGCAGCAAAAACTCCATTTTAAGACAGCTCAAGCATTGCTCATGTTCTAATCATTGTAATATGCTTAAGAGTTAGTGAGTGTTCTTGAGAGCTGATTTGTAACTGAACTACTCATGTTATAAGAGTAGTCCTTTTTTTTGTTGAGAGAGTTTCTTAGGTAGAGTTGCCAAAGCCTTGAAACTGATTAGAGTTAATCAATAAAGGTCCTTTGTAGGGTTACCAAGATGAGCTTGTAGTAGAGTTATTACAAGCGAAAGAAGCCTAGTGGTAGGCTGAAATATAGACTGTAATCAAGAGGATGATTATAGTGGATTTCTTTGGTGCTTGTGTGGGCAATCCATGGTTTTTCCCTTCTTAGGTTTACACATAAATATCCTGTGTTTTTACTTTCCTTCATTGCCGTTGTTTTTCCAGCACCTCATAGTTTCTTTACTGTTCTAATGCTTTAGACTGACTTTGAGGGACCTGGTCCCTCACTGTGTGGCACAACCTAAAGAGTTCCAATAATTAAACATATATTCACAACACAACTTATGAAATTTTTTTTGGAGGGATATCATATTTTTCAAAAACATAAAAATACAAACAAAACATTTTCACTGCACTTAGGTTCCTTATTTTTCATCTAATTAAATAGAAAACACATAACACGTACTATGTAACAACAAAGTACCTAAAATATGTCAGCTCTACTATGATAGCATACCATAGGGAAAAGAGACAGGACAAAAAAAGAGGTTCAGATGGTTGGTATATCCCCACCTTCAACTTAGATAATGTACTGTCCCTATTCATACCAAAAAAATAACAAATAAAAGGGTGTAGGGACATACCTAGGAACCACTCTAGTGAACCACACTATGACGGCCATCATCCTAGCCTTTATTCTTGCCTCAACTGCCTTCAATTTAGTCTGCACCCATAGTCAAATCTGAGTAAATAATGTGGTCAACTAAGTGTCATTATGTGTTTGGAGATCACTAAAATCCTAGTGTTGATCCATAAAATACTGTAGGAACTCTTGTGACAGAGTAACCATGAGTGAAATTAGTAGGCTAGGGGGAAATATTAAAGTAAAAGCTGGATCTAAAGTGCCCGTAGCCCCCCACTTCCTACCTTAGATAAAGTCTCTACCCTCTGGCTACCAATACTAACATCGGAACCCAATGCCAGCCTCTCAACTTAATCATATATAAAAAAAGGCCCCTCAAATTGGGCATACTAGAAGATGTCAAAGGTTGTGTTCTATATAGTGCAATGGGGTTGGCATTATCCTTAACTAACCCAACATCAGCCATGTGGGTAGTCTCAAACCTATTATTAGCATATAGAATAGATGACACTCCGGCCTCATCACATAAAATTTGTACCAAGCAGGGGATGAGAAGGGTGGTGAACTTACGGAAAGCCCTCTCGTGAATCTTATCTTGGATACACAAAGCAAAGTCAATATCATAGCTAACTATAAGGTTAATAATTAATGCAACTCGATCCCATGTAAGATAAAACTTGATCCTATGTGATCTAATTATCTACATAAGTTGGGATCAACCGGTGTCTCACAATGGTCCACAAAATCTTTGTTGCAAAGTGTAGTGACACTTTCTTTATATTCCCTTTCACCTCGACCCAAGGGGCATCAGTACCAAGCTCAACTATCTGTTGATCTATGCATCTCACTAATTTATCCTCTACTCTCTCTGATCAGTATTTTATATAATATGCCAACTCCAAACAATCCTCAACCTATAATCAAACTCTATTGTAGTGGACAACCCCATGAACTCCGAACCAAACTAGAATTAGTGAATGCCCTCCTTAGATAAATTAACTGTAACCCCTATAAATAGTATATGAGTCAGTGAAGGCTGTTCCGGTGCTCTCCCCTCAACTGGTGTGATCAAATACATTGATGATACAAAATATGTATGAAACTCACACACAATATCTAGGCAGTAAAATCCTGAATGCTAGCCCATCCAACCTAGTCTATATCTATTTAAAGCAACCTTATGGTCTGGTGCACCTGCCAAATTTGTGAGCTCAATATGAGTCCCCTTAAAAATACTGCATCGTGGACTGGTCTTCTTAGTAATAGTAATACCCCTATCATAAATGCATTGCATATCTGCCATATCTTTGATTGGCCTGATCAACTGGTACAATAATTTTTGTGGAATTCTAGATAGCTGAGGCTAAAGTAGAATCCTCCTGAGTACCCTATAAAGTCTCCAAGAATGCATAATGCAAATAAGAGGGAAGGGTCTTTGATCCCAAAATATGTGGCTCCTCAATAAATGGCTAAGCTGGTGGGGTTGCTCTATTCTTCAAATAAGGTCCAACTTCTTTGGAGTATAAGAATAAGAACCTCTACGTATACGTGTACTCACCATCAAATCATACACATTTATACCATAGCTATTAAAATTCATGATTACTATTGGCAATGCCTCAATGCATAATAAGTCTCTCCTCAATGGGATCAACCAACCATCTTCATCTAGGAGGTCTATCATAGAAACTGCCAGTATGTATTTTGAGTTCCTCATTGACTTACATACATTAAAAGTGATCTATTCATTATTAAGCTAGAATTTGTTCTATCCTTTCTCCATGTTAACGGATAGGGATCCAAAAATTTACCTCACAATTGAGAATCACAAAGTTAGCTGGGAATATGAATGAAGCTACCTTCACCAAAATATCATACAATATACCAACTTATATCTTAATAGTATGATTGACCATTAATAGTCTTATTGAGGTTAGCTTAGGTAACCACAACCCAACAGCTTGTATAGAACTTGGAGCATCAGGTTAATACTAGCTCCCAGATCACATACTGCTCATGCATAACTTATGGACCTAATATTGTACATGGAATAGTGAAAGCTTTGGGATCTTCCTTTTTATCAATCAAAGATCATAAGGTAATAACATTGTAGTGGTGCATATTATCAGTGGGCTAAAAGTTCACTATCCATTTGTCAATCACTAAATCCTTCATGAACATTGCATAACCAGTCATTTGCTCCAACGCTTCCACTAGAGGGATATTCATAGATGGTTGTTTTAATATTGACATGAATTATTGATATTTCCCTTCGTTTGCGTTCTTCTTTAATCTTTAAGAAAAAAGAGAAAGAGGCCGTGGAATGGATTTCAAAATTGGTTTGACCTTCTCACTCTTTCCTTTATCATTATCAACTAGTTTCTTTACACCGATAAATTTTTGTGATGTCTCACCATCAGTTGTCAACTTCTTAGTTTTAGCATTAGTGCATCATCAATATCTATATTACATTCCTTACCTCATCAATTACAAGCATAGTACAATCAATAGTAGCCTTACCACTCCATGTGGTGATATGTAGGAAATGAATGTTGTTCTTTAATTCTGAATGGTATTGCTTGGAAGAGTGTCTGATTGATGCTGATTCAATATAGTTGACATTTTCCCAAACTACTTCTCAAACTACTTAATCACAGTAGCATGAGATTCTACTTTTTGGTTCAATCATGTTATATTTGTTTTAATCTCCTTAAGGCAACTATCCTAGCTCTATGAACCTTTCACAAGCTTAGCTAGCAATATTTCTATTCTAGAGTCAGTATCATGATTTTTTGGTGGAAAATAAAGACAACTCTTCTTCCTAAAATCATCCTTTCTCTTCCAGTCACTATCTCATTTCCTATATCTGTCGCTATACCTATCTCGATAAAATTTTAATGCTTGATTTATTTTCCTTGAGTTCTAAGTGTTTTGATTAGACCCTTGGTCCTTGGATTAAAAACTCACTATCTCTTTCTCTAATTAGTTTACTTTCTCCTCAAAATCAGAATCATCATGTCTAAAAGATTTACCTTATGCTCCTACTACGTTTACCTTTTCTACTCTAATAGATGCAAATTACATAGTACATAACCCAATCTCAATAATAATACTTTCTATCTCTTCAAACACTATCTCATATAAGTCTCTCTACTCACTTGAATTACCACTAGCATATGTACCGACTAACTTGTCTTCCTCCCAAGTATGCAACCCTCGGTTGGTTTTTGTAATTTGATATAAGATCTTTGTAGTTTGATGCCATCACAAACTCATGAACACTCCACTTGTAATAGTATCAATCTCAACCTTGGTATTAATATTTAAGGTTCAATAGAATATCTCCAACAAGTTTCTCTTAGAGATTCTATGATTTGGGACATTCATAAATTTCTTCCTAAACCTAAATAATGTCTCAAATAATGCCTCTAAATATAACTATCTAAAATTATAAATCTCATTATTCAACAGCAGAATTCTAGAAGGTGGGAAAATCTAGTCCAATAGTAGTGCCCTCAACTCATTCCAAGTGGTAATAGACCAATGGGGTAACTTTTCTAATCATAACATCACTTCACCTATAGAGAGAATGGGAATAAACTAAGTTATAGAGCTTCCTAACTTACCCCCGAAAGATTGTATGAAGTGTAAATCCCAATAAAATTCATACTATCCATATTTGCACCATTAGTGGGCAAACCAGCTACACCCCCTTTAAATTAATCAACTGGATAATTGTACTTGAAATGTCAAATTTTATTCCTTGGGGAAATTGGAAATGATAACTCCTATATCAATTCATTTAACATACCCTATTCTTATTTTATATCAACATAAACTGGCAAGTACTGATATGCGGGTGGTTAAACTCTATTCCTTCTATCTCTATTAAGCATTATTTAATAATATCTCTCCTTTTAACTAGCCCTTTTCTTTAGCACATTGGCCAAGTGCCAATCTCGCATCTTTTCCGGCTATTAACTATGTAGTGATTTGCTCAACTATTTCTTGAATACCATATGTAGGTGACCAATTCAATGAGGCTGGATCATCATGAACCCCTTTGTGCCAGGCTCAATTCTCATACTCTTCTTTTCTCTCCATTTTATGATTCTATTCTAAGTTCTATTCAATTTCAAGATCAAATAGAATCAGGGGATTGCCTTGACTTTGAATACTGATCATACAACAATGTTTTCCCTAAAAATAGTAGGAAACCAAAAATCCATAAATAAAACCAATAAACATTACCCTCAATTAATCAATCTATAACTGTATTCCTTAATAACAATGCCAAAATTTTATGTCACCTAAATTACACATCCTTGAAAGTATAAAGTGGTCACTTCTCAAATATAAAACCTAACAAGGTTGGGGTCGATCACATAAGGAATAGGTCAAGAATCTGTCACGAGCTTGCTGATGTAATTAGAAATTATAGAAAGTATATAGAGTATTTTGTAACAGTAAGACTAAAGTAAAAATGCTAGGTAATTAGGGGTTTTATCATTATTATATGATCATTAGGACTGTGTTCCCCTAACTTTATAACTCTACAAACTTATCATACTCGTCAGACTATCTCAGTGCCTTACATGTCAAATCTAAAAAGTTTGTATCACCTAACCATCTCTTAAAGTTGGTTTGGGTAAATTCACTCATCTCTTTTTGGCCTCAGAGTGTCTCATTACTAGCTCTTGTTCCAAATTTTAGATTAACTATGTCCTCTTGGTCTCAAGTTAAAAGGATGAAGGTTAGTAGCTTTAAATTATTGATGTTATTTAATTTTTCTAATATCTACCTCTCTATGAAGAAAGTATAGAAAACAGGTGAGTTCCTAACATTTGCAGTCATTTAGAAAGCAATCAAAATAAAAGAAATCCCAATACATGCTAGAACACCAATTTAGAATGACTTTGTACTTTCTCTACTTAGGTAATCCATTAGGGTTCCCACAACCCTAGTAGTGGGATTTAGTTGCTCATGATTATAATAATACAAAAAGGTTCCTAAAATTTGCAACCATTAATCCATTAGGGTTCCTACAACCCTAGTTCACTAAGGTTTAGTCCTTGTGATCTAACACCAAAAGACACATTGTCTAATATAGGAAGGTTCTTGTCATAATTGATAGATGACTGGTGTATGAGTGCTTCATACAATAGTATGAAAATTTATGTTTATATTATGATTGGTGAAATACATTGTCTCAATCTATGCAAAACACATGGAGTGAGGCCCGTATTTAAGTAGTACTAGGTCCATATAGCTGGTGGGTTACTAGATGCTAACGTAAACTACATAGTTTAGAAGTAAGGTTTTCAAGTGAATATATTTCTTTTACATTTCAATCACATTCTTCTTATTTTGCTATGATGAATTAATAAATTACTTCATCTCTTTTTCCCAGGTTGCATGCTAGTACTCATCATAATGAACGTCCCTGGATGCCACATTTTCTCATGATGTAGGTTCCAAATTATTTCCCCTTGATCCTGACTAGCCTTAGTATTTATTTAGCACAGTATCTAGATAGTGGTGAGTCTATTTTTTAGAAGATACTCTCTTTTAGTTTGACTTGGCTTATCCTGTTTTATGGCATTTTTGGGGCCATGTCTAAGCTTAGTATTTTCTATTCATGATGTTCGAGGCTTCATAGCCTAAGCTGGATAGATATTTTTTCTTTATGTCTTATTTCAATACTTGAGTTTGAATTGTCATTTAAATTGAACTTTATATTTATGGGCCTAATTCCATACCTTATTTATTACTATGCTAATGATGTTATGCTATGGGGCCTTTTTATGCCTTTAATATTTGGGATGGAAGTCTCGGCTAGGTCTGGGCTCAAGTCGTATGTCCATCATTCAAATTTAACTTAGGCAAATTTTGATAAGCTAGGAAAAACTCAATCTCGAGCCTAGGAAAATCCCATTAGGTGGGGTAAACCTCAATGAGGATGTTGAGTCCATAAGAGGGAATGTTGTAAAATCCCAACTTATGATAAGGAGTCTCATATCCTCAAAATAGAGAAGAGATGTTAGGTATATAAGTAAATATTCATTTCACTCTAGTGACATATTTTAAAGTCGTATGGGTCTAGGCCCAGAGAGGACAATATCACAAGTGTGCTGGGCCATTATAAATTCTATCAAAGCCACTCCTATGTCAGCCTTATTGATATGGGGCCAAAGTTAAAACTAAGTTTAGGCAAATCCCAGGAAAAGGACAAAGAAAACCTCAGTTCTAATTCTAGGCAAATCCCATTTGATGGGAAAAACCTCAATGGAGACGTTGAGTCCATAAAAGGGGTCTATGTAACACTTTAAATTATGAAACACCCTAATTTTAATCCTTAGAAAATTCCTTGAGTTTGAGCTTCTAAACATTTTATGACTTGAGTGTACTTATTGTATGATGTGGATATGACTTAGTTACCCAAATCGTATAATGATTAGTGTAGTTTTTGTGTTTTTTATCAAAGGTATAACTAGGCATCATAAGATTTGTATAGAGATGGTATGAGTGGTATTGTCCAATTCATATGTTGTCCAGTTTCCAACCCATTTGATTCTATCTTGGATATGGTTTAGGGGTACCAATCATATGTTATGGTTATGAATTAGGAAAGGAGAGTCGTATGATGGACAGGGTGTAATGTCCAACATTCTGTTTAAGGTACGAGTGGTGGTTACCACTCGTATGTAATGTGTACGACCCAGGGGGAGTTTACCCTTCTGTGGTGATTTAAACAATTTAAGTTGGGGGTATTTTGGACATTTCTCCAGATAACTTCTTTTGACCCCACAACTTAAAATACTATTGGGGCTTTATTTAGACTATTATTCTCAATCTAAAACTCTTAAACACTTTTAAATCACTCTCAAGCTTTTGATTCAAGAAAGAGGCTAGGGTATCCTCAAGACGATTCCATTAGGGGATTCTAAGATCAAATGTCTCAATCTTCTTTGGTACATAAGGCATGTTACTCCTCCCTCATTGCTAGTTCAAACTAAAAATCATGTTTTTACTAATGACTTTTTATGGTTTTAGTACTGTATTGTTTGAGTTTTGAAATATGAGTTGGTTGTATTAGTTAATAATGATTGGATAATGTTTTCCCATTGTTTACTTATGGGCTTTCATGTTAAATTTATGGTTTGGACATGTGGTTGCATAAGAATAGTCAATTGGTACTTGGTTTTGGTTTTGGAATCTATATGCCCTTAATATATTTGATAAAATATCTATGAGAATGGTTTTGTTACATAGTTAAACTTTCATTAAAAATTTGCATTGCATTATATGGTAAGGGAACATAAAATTGGTTTGGATTGTTTAAATGGTTAAATGGTAGGCCTTGGTGGCCATAGTTTTGGATTAAATGTAAACCTTATGGGGTACACGGGAATCCCCCAAATAATTTTAATTGGTGAACTTATAGGATACATAGGACACCACTAAGTATTGGATAATGACATTTCTTGCAAGCTATAATCGCAATGATGATACCACTTCATAATGCCTTGGTTATTAATACATAGAATTGGTGATTTTGTTGTGTGCTAAATATTTTAATTGGGAAATAATGGGGTGTTATTATAGCTCACCGTGAAGTTGTGAGTCCGATGGACGGACATTGGCAACTCATGTTTGCCAATAAGAGGTTTGGTCATAGAGACCATATACTTGTGGGGTACACGAGAATCCCCTAAGTTATACTTGTATATATGTATCATAGAGAGTGAAGGTTACACGAGAATTCTCGAACCCTATGATATCTATAGTTCATGTGGATACATGCATTGGGGCTCTTTCAAGGGGTGACGCTAGACCCATTTGGCCCATGGGTAGTTTTAGGATGGTTAATCTGCACAAACCCAAGTTAAAGATTTTAAATACATGCTAAACTTGGTTTTATTTAATGATATAGATTATATATATGAATTTGATTGCACATGGTTATTTACATGATTATAAATATTGGCATTATTTTATCCTTACTCCTTAATGCATGCTCGTATTTACTCACTAACCCATATTTTGGCGCTGTATCCCGATACAATGCAGGAATCGGCTATACTACTATTACTCATAGACTGATTCAGGGAAAAGTTGTATTTAACTGAAGTGGGAAGGTTTCATACTTTGAAAGGCTCTATTTTATGTTATAGATTTCTTCACATACTTTTATTATTTCTTGGACATAGGTTTTGTCTATAGTCAGGGCTATGTCCCAAGTAGATATTGTTTTGCTTTTGAATAGAGGCTTTGTGTAACTTGTATGGGCATGGGCGACGTCGATATTGGCGTCATCCTTGGCATTGGTATTGGTGTTGGTTTTGGGGATGCCACTATTTGGATGTATTTTATTTATGATTGTTCTATTCTATCTTGTTATATATATATATGTATTGTTTGGTATTTATCTGACATAAGGTGTAGGGTAGTAATGGTTATGAGTTATGGATGGTTTTCGGTCCTGGGTGGGGCTTGAGGAACTCGACATGACTAGGCCCTATTTTGGGTTATGTCAAATTTGTATCATAGCCCTAGGTTCATGGTCACTTAGGAGTCCACAGAGCTGTGTCAAATAGAGTCTCTTTTACAAGTGTGTAGTGCACCATGCTCAAAGGGAGAGGTTACAAGGCATTTAGGAATGTTTCTCTTTCTTGTGTTCTGTTTAAAAGCTCTAAAGTTTAAGTTCCTGAATTCTCCCCTAATTTCTATTTGTTCGCTTTTCAGCTCGATGATCCGATGCTCACAGAAACTCCTCTATCCCAACAAGGGATAATGTTAATGGGAAACACTCTACTTATAGGGTCCAAACCTAGTTTAGGGTTCTTATTCCTGATTATTTATGACTTTCATCGGTTCGCTCTAGTCCTCCCCAAGCTCCTCAGACTAATATGATGAATGCTGAATTTTGTAAGTCTATCCATATGTTAGCTCAGTTGGTAAATTCTCAGGCCGAGCGTTATGTATCTGCTACTCTATCTTCTGAGGCTACAAGGGTGGCAGTTCATAAGGTTAGGTCCTCAAACCTTTACTGGTGTCAAGATGGAGGAGGATTCTTGGGGTTCTCAGGTTAAAATAGAAAAGATCTTTTTAATAATGCATGCCTAAATTATGGATGACATAGAGTTTACAGCTTATCAGCTGAAGGACGTAGCGTCCTAATGGTATAAAGAATAGGATCAGCGAGGGGTGGCAGTGATGATTTATCTCTATGGGAAGATTTTTCTAGTGCTTTCGTAAATCGTTTCTTTCCTTAGAAGTTAAAGGAAATCATGGCAGAGAATTTTGTTAATCTGAGACAAAGAAAGATGTCAGTCAAGGAGTATGCCTTAATATTTTATCAGTTATCTCGGTATGCTTCGGAGATGGATTCCAATATGATTGCTCAGATGAGGAAGTTTTCTTCTAGGTTGTCTAGAGATTTGATAATAGAGAGTTAGGCTGCCTTGTTGATCAAGGAAATAAATATCTCTAGGCTGGTTGTGTACATATAGTAAGTAGAGAAAGAGAATAAGAATTAGGCTAAAATAGGAGAGAGGCAGTAGTTTAGGTTCTCAAAGTAGGGTGGTGGCCAATATTAGAGTTGTAGGGATGGGGGAAATTGCCAAAGAAGTATTGGGGAAACTTTGAGTCTTACTCAACGGTTAGTGCACCCTACCCAAAGACAAATGGTGACACGCATATCCAATTTGGCGCTAACTTCAGGGCATAGTGTGCCCAATATTATGCTAGTGGGGCTTAGTTAGCTCTATCATACCCTCATTGAAGGCTCTGCTATTGTTTTTATTTGGGATTTTATGATAAGGGAAGCGACAAATGGTTCAACTATTGTCATATAGGACATATGCTTAGAAACTATCCTGTTGGTAAGGATGCTTTAGGGATAAATAAGGTTCCAGTTTCTTTGCATCAGTGTTAGCATAAAATAGTGCATCATCTAATACTAACACTAGTTGAAACTGTCTTTATGCTCTCACTATCCGATAGGAGTTTGAGGCATCGCCTGATGTCGTGACTGGTATGTTGAAACTCTTTTCTCGTGATGTGTACGGTTTACTTGCTCTGAGGTCCACTTTCTTTTATACGACAATATTTATGGCTTTGCATTTTGGTATTGGTCTTGAGGTTATTTAGAATATTTTTTCTATTTTTACCAGGGTAGGTGACTTTGTGATTGCTAGAAGAGTCTATAGGTGGTGTGTGGTATCTGTTAGTGGTAAAGAAAATTTGGTGGATCTATTTGAATTAGACATGGTTGATTTTCATGTTATATTAAGGATGGGTTGGTTGCACTCGTGCTATGCATCTGTAGAATGTTGGACACATAAGGTTTGAGTTTAAGTTCTCTAATGAGCAAATTATTGAGTGGGAGGGTGGTTTCCTAGATCCTAATGGGAAGTTCATATTTTAAATTAGAGCTCAGAGGTTAATCTCCATAGGGTGTCTCTATCATCTAGTCTGGGTTAAAGATTTTGACTCAAAGGGACCTTCTTTGCATTCTATCCGGGTGGTAATTGAATTTCCTGAGGTTTTTCTTGATGACCTCCCTATGTTCCTCCTGATAAAGAGATTGAGTTTAGGATTGATTTTGTTCCGAACACCAACTAATTTTTATTTCCCCACATAGAATGGCTCTAGATGAGTTAAAGAAGCTTAAGGAGAAACTCAAGGATCATTTAGACAAGGGTTGTACCCTTCCTAGTGTGTCTTTGTGGGGTTAACCAGTGTTATTCGTGCATAATAAATATGTTTTCCTTCAAATGTGTATTGATTACCGACGGTAAAGAACAAGTATCCCCTTCCAAGTATAAATGATTTGTTTGATTAGTTACAGGGTGCTATATTTTCCTGTAAGATTGGTCTTTTATTTGAGTATCACCATCTAAAGATTAGGGACCTAACACTGCCTTTGGTACCCGGTATGGAAACTTTGAGTTTTTGGTTATGTCTTTTTGGTTGACCAATGCCCCTACGATATTAATGGTTTTGATGAATAGGGTCATCCATCAGTTTCTTGATCTATTTGTCATTGTTTTCATTATTGACATCCTGGTGTATTTTAAGAGTGAGGTGTATCATGCTGATCACCTCTGTATTGTGTTGCAGACCCTGAAAGAGCAACAATTGTATGCCAATTTCTCAAAATGTGAATTTTGATTGAACGTTGTCACTTTTGTGGGTCATATTATTTCTAGTGAAGGGATCATGGTGGATTCACAAAAGGCTATAGTGGTGAATAAGTTGCCTAGACACACGACTCCAACCAACATTTAGAGCTTCTTGGGTTTAGCTGGATATTATTTGAGGTTTATGGAATATTTTTCCACTATAGCTTCCTTACTGACTAAGTTGTATTGGGTTTGGCTTCGATTTTGATGTTTCTTAAAGGCATGTATAGGTTTGTATTCTACTGTGATGTATCTCATGTAGGACTTATTTGTGTTCTGATGCAGCATGGGAAGGTGATAACTTATGCATCCAGACAATTTAAGGTGCACGAGAGAAATTATCCTAGTTATGACTTAGAATTGTAAGATGTGGTATTTGCATTGAAATTTTGGTGGCACTATTTGTATGGAGGGTATGTGGACATCTTTTCTGATAATAAGAGTTTACAGTATGTATTTACTATGAAATAGCTTAACCTTGGGCAGAGGAGATCGCTTGAACTTCTCAAAGATCATATTCAATTCCACCTAGGTAAAGCTAATATGGTTATTGATGCTCTTATAAGAGTATCCTTAGGGAGTGTAGCTCATGCGGATAAGGAGAAGCAGGAGTTGGTGAAGGATATTCACTATTTGGATAACCATAGAGTTTTTCTCTTGGAATCTAGGATGGTGGAGTGGCTATGCAGAAAGTGGACCAGTCGTCTCTTGGAGTTGAAATTAAGGAGAAGCAACAACTAGATCTAGTGTTGATGAGGATCAAAGGTGAGGTAGCTGGGATTAAGGTGATGGCTGTCGAGATTGTAGTAATGGTACCTTGCGGTATTATAATGCCCCAAAGTTTTTCTTAGCTAAATTTTTGTCCCTAAAATATCAAGCATTGTCTTCTAGAATGATTTGTATTCTTTTTCCCGATGGAATCCCTTAGATTTCAACTTTTCATTTTGTAGATGATTGAATAAGTTTTTCATCGACATAAGATGCGTCCAAAACGGACACTCGATGAAGGAGTTATGGTTAATTTAAGTCTTAGTTGTAAAACACCGTCATTCTTGTCCTTGGCGCATTGTGAAGAGGGTGTAAATGATGATGGTTAATTTCCAGTGAGACTCCGTGATGGTGGAGCATCGCGAAGTGGGCTAAATTCCCATTTGTCAATTTCCAGTAAGACACCGCGATAGTGGCGCGTCGCGGTGGCCCATGACAGTGGGCTCCCAGTTATATTATAATACTGGTTTCATTAAAGGTATATTGGGTATTTTTCCATACCCTTATCAGTCCAAACACGATATTTCAACCCCAATTGAGCTTATTACTCATACATTCACCAAAAATATTCAAGAACACTCTCTAGGGTTTCATATTGATAATCCAAATAAATCAAGATTCAATCGTGGGTTTTCAAAACAAATTGAAGATTTGGAATCTCCAAGTTGTGGGCACCAAGAAGCATCCTTTAAATTTCTAGATAGAGGTAAGTCGGGTTTATCCTAAAAAAACTACATGGTCTTAAAACCATTAGAGTATGATTTTTAGATTTTTATGGTTGAATTTATTTCAAAGGAGTTTTGGAATCTATGTTCTAAATTACGTACTCCGAATGTTTTAATGTTCTACTGTTTTGACCTTATGGTCCTATCCCCTAAATTGATTTACATGTATACATATATATATGAAATTTGAGATTTAAGATCGTTGAGAGCATAAATTATGAACTCCCCCTCGTGTAATGAATTAAAGATTATGGTTTTGTGATTTGAAAGATGTTTTCGCAATATTATAGCATTTGAGCATGATCTGAAATTGTTGAGAGGGTGTTTCTTGATCTAAATGTGTTCTTATGTTTAAGATAAATAATTGCATGTTAATTGAGAACTTTGACATGACCACCTTGTACTGTACTACTGAAATGCTTGACAAAGATGAGTTTCTTACATGTGTTTACATGAGATTTGAGAAAGAGTTTTTTTGAATTGAATTATTGAAATGGTGATCCCAAAACTTGTGTTTTGAAAACAGAGATTTAGATAGACTAATAATGTCTCAGAGATGTGTCTTGCAAGTCAATGGTATGACGATACCATATGTATTTATGCCATAATAGATTATGTTTTTAGAGCATGTTTTCAGAGTATATTTTGAGAGACTGTATGCTTTGATAGAGTTATAAAAAGGGGCTTAAAGAGGGTTAGGTGGTTACCCGAAGAAGGCATGAGTTCAACCAACTCTTAGCCTGAAACTATATTTGCCGATACGGGTAGATTATTATTGTATGCTGGCGATGGACATGTGATGTAGTAGATTCAGAGACTCCGACCGTAGCGGCATACTTGGGTTGGGGGCTTCGCTGCCGAGTTAATGGAAGTTTCCATATAGCCCATGGAAATTTTTACAGCTGTAGGGTATTCCACCTAGCACAAAAGTGACACAGATTTCTTAGAGTTGAGATGATTTTTACAAAGTCTTTAAAATGCCCATGTGAATTCTTACTATATGATATACTTATGAACTATTTTAAATTGCTCTCATATATATTGAATAATAAATGATTATTTTGGATATGCTCTGTGTACCAGTACATCTGTATTGACCCTACTCCCCCTACCTCTCAGTTTCTGAGAGTCAGTCTAGGGGTCTTGATGTGCAGTAGATAATTCAGACAGCTGACCAGATTGTGCAGCGATGAGCCTTCTCTATTCCAGAAGGCCTGTCTTTTCAAATTATGTCACTTATTTCAGTTTTGATATACTGGGGCCCTTGTCCCAGTTTCAAACAGTTGTCAGATTTTCATGGAGTACAGATTTCTCAGACTAAGTCTTATGTTATTTAGATGTAGTTGATTTACAGTTTCTATACATATATTGAATTTAGAATTGACTATGTTTCTGTAGAAGATTATATTTTTGCATCTTCTTTTATTATATGAATGTTGCGCAAGATTACCAGAGCGAGAAGGGCGTTCCGAGTCTTCATGGTTCAGGATGTCCATCACGGCTAGGCCCTCATTCAGGTCGTGACAAACTTGGATTTGAGCATGGCTCATGGTCCCAGGGTGTCTGGGAAATCGCGTCAGGTAGAGTCTTATTGATGGATGTGTAGCGCGCCACACTTATAAGAAGAAGGCTACTAGGAATTTAAGAATGTTTCTCTTCTTTGTGATTTAGTTCATGCTTCAGTCTAATCTATACCCTAATCAATGACCTCTTATATTTCAGAAAATGAGTGATACCTCCTTGTCGCACTAACATTAATGCTCAGGATGATGAAGTCCGTCCCATCCATGGGATGTGGAAACGTAACAGATCTCATACCCCAAAACCTTTTCTTACTTCGGGAGTACCTCCTGTACCGACCAGTCCTCCCAGAGCTCCCCAGATGAGGGCCAATCGCACTCATCCTCATGAAGGAGAGGTTTTTAATGCTCAATTCAGAAAGTCTATTCACATTTTGGCACAGCTAGTAGCCGCACAAGCTCAGAGGTCAGAGGATACTGTGTCTGTGTTTGTTACTTCTGAAGTTACTAGAGTGGGCCAGTTTATTAAAATAAAACCGCCCAAGTTCTCTTGAGCTAAGGTAGAAGAGGACCCGCTAGAGTTCGTAGATGAAATAGAGAAGATTTTCAAAGTAATGCATATTGATCAGGTGGAGGGTGTTGAGCTATCATCATACCAGCTAAATAATATAGTGAACCAATGGTACAACAAGTGGGAAGATGCGAAGGGTGATAGTGCTGAGCCCAGAGTTTGGGATAAGTTAGTTGAAGCTTTTCTTGACCGATTCTTTTCTCTAGAGCTGAGGATAGCTAAATTAGAGGATTTTCTAAACCTTAAGCAGGGTAAGATGAGTGTTCAAGAGTATGCTTTAAAGTTTAACCAGTTGTCCCATTATTCTCCTGAGATAATGAGTAATATGAGGGCCCGAATAAGGAAGTATGCTTCCGGCCTTTCAGATGATCTGGTTCTTGAGTGTTAGGGAACTATGCTGAACAGGGATATGGAATTTTCTAGACCGTCAATCCACATGCAGCAAGTTGAGGAGAAGAAGAAAAAGATAGCCGGATCTAGGGAAAAGGAGTGCCAAGCAAAGAAAGCAAGAGAAATAAACTAGAGTCATAGTCAGTAGCAGAGCAGTAATTGGGGTGGCAAATGGCAAAAGAAAAAGAATTGAGGTAATGCACAATTGGCAGCTAGTGCTCCAGTGTCCAGACCCACAACTGAGCAGTATACCTAGAATTTTCATTTTAGTCAGGGGCCAAGGATGCAGGGTACGCAGTCGTAGAAAAGTGTAGCCCAGACATCTCAATCCTATCCACGCTATGGAGATAAGGGAGAAATCATCCAGGGAGATGTCAGTTTGTCATTTTGGTGTGTTATTCATGCTGCCATCCAGGCCATATCCAAAGAGATTATCTGGCAGCAAAAAGAGTAATGTTGGAAGAGCTAAGTCGCAGGCGAATTCATCTGCAGCACCACCTCAAAAGGGTGCCACTTCAGCCGCCAAAAATAGTCGGAATTGTTTGTATGCTTCGACCAACTTCCATGAGATAGAGGCCTCACCAGATGTAGTCACGAGTACATTAAAAATCTTTTCTCGTGATGTGTATGTATTACTTGATCCCGGGTCTACCTTGTCTTATGTGACCCCATATGTGGCTGTTGGTTTTGCGTTTGAGCCAGGTGTGATTGCTGAACCTTTTTCGGTTTCCACCCCAGTAGGAGATTCTGTTGTGGCTAGGATGGTGTATAGAAATTGTGTTGTGTCTATTTTCAGTTGGGATACTGAGGAAAATCTCATAGAACTTGATATGGTTGATTTTTATGCCGTCTTAGGGATGGACTTGCTCCATTCGTGCTATGCCACCTTGAATTGTAGGACCCGAAGAGTCACCTTTTTCTTTTCTGAATAAGTCTGTGATAGAATGGGAGGGACATTCTCTAGCACCTAGAGGTCACTTCATATCTTATCTCAGGACCCATAAACTTATTTCCAAAGGTTGCTTGTATCATATTATTCGAGTTAAAGATTCTAGTGCCAAAAGTCTCCCTCTTTAGTCTGTCCCTATACTGAATAAATTCCCCGATATTTTTCCATATGATCTCTCAATAATACCACCTGATAGGGAGATAGATTTTGGTATTGATTTATTGCCAGATACCCATCCTATTTCTATTCTACCATATAGGATGTATCCTACAGAGCTAAAAGAGTTGAAAGAACAGCTAGTAGATTCCTTAGATAAAGGTTTAATATACCCCAGTATGTCTCCCTGGGGTGCACCTATACTTTTCATGTGAAACAAAGATGGTTCCCTTCGTATGTGCATAGATTACCGTCAATTGAATAAGGTTATGATTAAAAATAAATATCCCCTTCCTAGGATTGATTATCTTTTTTATCAACTTCAGGGTGTTAAATGTTTTTCAAAGATAGACCTTCATTCAGGATATCACCAGTTGAAAGTTAGAGAGTTAAATATTCCTAAAACAGCTTTTTGAACCACATACGACCATTATGAATTCAGATTCATGTCCTTCGAGTTGACTAACACCCCTGCAGCTTTCATGGATCTAATAAATAGGGTTTTCCATCATTTTCTGGGTCTGTTTGTCATTGTATTCATTGATGACATTTTGGTATATTCTAAGAGCGAGGAGGACCATGCCAATGACCTCTGAATCATCCTTTACACCCTTAAAGATCATAGGTTGTATGCAAAGTTCTCCAAGTGTGGATTCTGGTTAAATGCTATTGCTTTCTTGGGGCATATTGTGTTTAGTAAGGGGATTAAGGTTGATCCCTAAAAGATATTGGCAGTGAAAAAATGGCCCAGGCCCACGACTCCAATCGAAATTCGGAGCTTCTTGGGTTTGGCGAGTTATTACAGAAGATTTGTAGATAGTTTTTCTTCCATACCTGAACCACTTACTAAGTTAACTCAAAAGAAGTGAAGTTTTTGTGGTCTGACTCTTGGAGAATAGTTTTGAGAAGTTGAAAGACAAGTGGACTACTGCTATTTTTTTGTCTCTTTCAGAGGGTACAGAAGGTTTTGTTGTATACTATGATGCATCCCAAGTAGGACTTGGGTGTGTTCTTATGCAACACGGTAAGGTAGTAGCTTATGCATCTAGGCAGTTGAAGGTGCATGAGCGGAACTACGATTCATGACTTGGAGTTAGCAGTTGTGTTTTGGCACCTAAGATCTGGCGGCACTATTTGTATAAGGTACACGTTGAAATATTTACTGACCACAAGAGTTTACAGTATGTTTTGTCACAAAAAGAATTGAATCTCAGGAAGAGGCAATAGTTGGAACTTTTAAAATACTATGACATGAGCCTGCTCTATCATTCAGGCAAGGAGAATGTGGTAGCTGATACCCTTAGTAAGTTATCTATAGGCAGTCTTTCTCATGTGGGGAAAGAAAAGAGAAAGATGGAGAAGGATATTCACTGACTTGCAAATCTAGGAATGGGACTTTTGGATTCAAAAGATGGAGGAGTGGTTGTTTATGAGATAGCTAAATATTCCCTTTGTGCAGAAGTCAAAGAGAAGCAGGTTGAAGATGCTATCTTGATGAAGATCAGGAAAGACGTGGGTCAACAAAAGGTATTGTGTTTTGAAATTAGCGATGATGGTGTTTTGAGATAACAGGGTAGATTGTGTTTGCCAGATGTAGATGTTCTGAGGATGAGAATCCTTGACGAAACTCACCCTTTGAGGTATGTTGTTCACCCTAGCTCTACTAAGATGTATCAGGATTTGAAAACCATTTATTGGTGAAATAATATGAAGCATGATGTGGCTAACTATGTTGCCAAATATTTGAATTGTCAACAAGTTATAGTGGAACATTTGAAGCTAGATGGTCTTCTCAAGAGATAACTTTGCCTTTGTGGAAGTGGGAGATGACTATACACACTTTATTACAGGACTTCCCAGGTCCTGAAACCAGTATGATTCCATTTTTGTGATTGTAAATAGGTTGACCAAGTTAGCTCATTTTCTACCTTTCAGAACAAATTATTCGGGAGAGGATTTTGCCAAGTTGTTCATTACAAAAATAGTTTATTTGCACGAGGCACCTATTTCCATCATATCTAGCAAAGGTACATAGTTTTCTTCACAGTTTTGGAGATCATTTCAAAAGGGTTTAGGTACCCAAGTGAATTTGAGCATGGCTTTCCACCCTCAGACAGATGGGAAAGCAGAGCGTACTATCCAGACCCTTGAGGATATGTTGAGGACCTACGTGATTGATTTTAAAGGTAGTTGGGTAGAGCACTTTCCATTGATAGAATTTGCATATAATTATAGTTTCCATTCTAATATTAAGATAGCACCTTTTGAGGCATTTTATGGGAGATGATGTAGGTCCTTGATAGTATGGTATGAAGCAGGTGAGATGTAGATATTTGGGCTTGATCTTTTTCATCAGGCAATAGAGGATGTGAAAGTCTTTTGAGAATGTGTTAAGACATCTCAAAGTCATGAGAATTCTTATGCTGATGTTAGGAGAAGAGATCTAGAGTTTGAGGTTGGAGATTGGGTATTTCTCAAAGTTCCTTCCATGAAGGGAGTCATCTGATTTGGGAAGAAACATAAGCTGAGTCCTCGCTATATAGGACCATATCAGATTGTGAGAAGGATACGTAGAGTTGCGTATGAGTTATAATTGCCAGCTAGTTTGGGTTTGGTTCATCTGGTATTTCATAATTCTATGTTGAAGAAGTGTATTGGAGACCATTCTTTAGTATTGTCTGTCAAAGAAATCAAAGAAACAAACTCCTTATCCTATGAAGAAGAGCCTGTAGAGATTTTGGATCACCAAGTTAGAAGATTGAGGAACAAAGAGATAGCCTCAATTAAAGTGTTGTGGAGAAACCTGAAAATTGAAGAAGTGACTTGGAAATCAGAAGTTGACATGAGGGCTAGATACCTAAACTTTTTGATAAAATGGATGATGAAATGGAAGGTACAATCCTTTCCTTATTCTTTCTATGCCTTATTATGCTTTAAATTATACTTGTCTGTATTCCGCGTCAACATTTGGGGACGAATGTTCCCAAGAGAGGGATATTGTAACGCCTCAAAGTTTTTCTCAACTAAACTTTTGTCCCTAAAATATCAATCATTGGCTTCTAGAATGATTTATATTCTTTTTCCTGGTGGAATCCCGTAGATTTCAACTTTTCATTTCATAGATGATTAAATAAGTTTTCCATCGACATAAGATGCATCCAAAATGGACACTCAGTGAAGGAGTTATGGTTAATTTAAGTCCTAGTCATAAAACATCATCATTCATATCCTTGGCGCATCGTGGAGAGGGTGTAAATGATGATGGTCAATTTCCAATGGGACTCCACGATGGTGGTATGTTGCGGAGTGGGCCAAATCCCCATTCATCAATTTCCAATGGGCCACCGTGATAGTGGTACGTCGCAGTGGCCCATGAAATTAGGGTCCCAATTATATTTTAATACCGGTCTTATTAAGGGTATATTGGGTATTTTCCCACACCCTTATCAGTCCAAACACGAGATTTCAACCCCAATTGAGCATATTACTCATACATTCACCAAAAATATTCAAGAAGACTCTCTAGGATTTCATATTGATAATCCAAATAAAATAAGATTCAACTGTGGGTTTTCAAAACAAATTGAAGATTTGGAATCCCCAACCCGTGGGCATCATGAAGTATCCTTTAAATTTCTAGCTAGAGGTACATGGGGTTTATCCTAACAAAAACTACATGATCTTAAAACCATTAGAGCATGATTTTTAGATTTTTATGCAGGAATTTCAAAGGGGTTTTGGAATCTATGTTCTATATTATGTACTGCGAATGTTTTAATGTTAATATTATTTTGACCTTGTGGTCCTATCCCCAAAATTGATTTACATGTATATGTATATGTATGGAATTTGAGATTTAAGATCGTTGAGAGCATAAATTATGAACTCCCTCTTGTGTAATGAATTAAAGATTATGATTTTATGATTTGAAAGATGTTTTTGCAATATTATAGAATTTGAGCATGATTTAAAATTGTTGAGAGGGTGTTTCTTGATATAACTGTGTTTTTGTGTTTAAGAGAAAGAATTGCATATGAATTGAGAACTTTGACATGACCACCTTGTACTGTACTACTAAAATGCTTGACAAAGATGAGTTCCTTGCATATGTTTACATGAGGTTTGAGAAAGAGTTTCTTTGAATTGAATTATTGAAATAGTGATCCCAAAACTTGTGTTTTGAAAATAGAGATTTATGATAGACTAATAATCGCTCAGAGATGTGACTTGGAAGTCAATGGTATAACGATACCATATGTATTTATGCCATAAAAAATTATATTTTCAGAGCATGTTTTTCAGAGTATGTTTTTAGAGACTGTATGTTTTGATAGGGTTTAAAAAAGAGGATTAAAGAGGTTTAGGTGGTTACCCGAAGAAGGAACGAGTTCAAGCAACTCTTAGCCTAAAACCTTATTTGCCGATACGGGTAGATTATTATTGTATGCTGGCGACAGACATGTGGTGTAGTAGATTCAGAGACACCGACCGTTGTAGCATACTTGGGTTGGGGGCTTGCTGCCGAGTTAATGGAAGTTTCCATATAGCCCATGGAATTTTTTACAGCTGTAGGGTATTCCATATGGGTAGATTATTATTATACACTGGTGATGGACGTGTGGTGTAGTAGATTTAGAGAATCTGACCCTTATGGAACACTTGGGTTGGGGGCTTCACTGCCGAGTTAATGGTAGTTTCCATATAACCCATTGAATTCTTCAGAGTTGTAAGATATACCACCTATTGCATAAGTAACACAGATTTCTCAGAGTTGAGATGATTTTTACAGTCTTTAAAATGCCTATGTGAGTTCTTACTATATGATATACTTAAGAACTTTTTCAAATTGCACTCATATATGTTGAATAATAAATGATTATTTTGGATATGCTCTGCGTACCAGTACATCTGTATTGACCCCCTTCCCCTGTCTCTCAGGTTCTGAGACTCAGTCTAGGGGTCCAGATAAGCAGTAGATAATTTAGACAGCTGATCAGATTATGCAGTGGTGAGCCTTCTGTATTCTAGAAGGCCTGTCTTTTCAGATTATGTCACTTATTTCAATTTTGTTCTACCGGGGGCCTTGTCCCAGTTTCAGATAGTTGTCAGATTATCATATAGTAGAGATTTTGTAGACTGAGTCAGATGTTATTTAGATGTAGTTGATTTACAGTTTCCATACTTGTGATGAATTTAGAATTGACCATGTTTCCACAGCAGATTATGCTTTGGCATTTTCTTTTATAATATGAATATTGTACACGATTACCAGATAGATAAGGGCATTCTGGGCCTTTATAGTTTGGGATGTCCGTCATGGCCAGGCTCTCGTTTAGGTCATAATAGGTACAAAGGAATGCTATGTGTTCCCGGCGTGGATGGTTTGTGAGAGAGGATCTTGGAAGAGGTGCATGACTCATGCTATGTTATTTATCCTGGCTTGTTGAAAATATATCATGACCTCAAGGAGATGTATTGGTGGAAAAATATGAAGAAGGACGTGGCCTACTTTCTGGCCAAGTGCATGGTATGCCCGCAAGTGAAAGTTCAGCCTATGAGGCTAAGAGGATTGTATCAAGAAATTGAGTTGACTGAATCGAAGTGGGAAGTCAGTAACATGGATTTCATTATCGGTCTTCCTCAGTCTCGAAACCAATTTGATTTATTTTGGGTCATCATGGATAAGATGACAAAGTTGGCTCGCTTTTTTACAGTAAGGACTAACTTTTCGGCTGAGAATTATGAGAGGTTGTACCTTTAAGAGATTTTGAAGTTGCATGGGGTACCTATTTCAATCATCTCTAAACGTGGTACGCAGTTTTCATCTTATTTTTGGCGGTTATTTCAGAAAGGGTTGGGGTCTAGGGTTAGTCCGAGTACTACTTTCCATCTGTAGATGGATAGGGTAGTAGAAAGGACTATTCAAATGTTGGAGGATATGCTTTGGGCTTGTGTTATTGACTATGTTGGTAGTAGAGTTTAGCGCTTACTTGTTGTATAGTTTGCTTACAATTACAGCTACCACTCTAGCACTAGGATGGCTCCATTTGAGGCCTTGTACAATAGGAGATATAGGTCTCTAATTAGATGTTTCGGGGTTGGTGAGGCAGATATGTTTTGCCCGGATTTGATTCACCAAGATATGGAGAAGGTGAAGGTAATTTAGGATAGGCTGAAGGCTGCCCAAAATCACCAAAACTCTTATGTGAAGTTGAAGGGATTTTGAGTTTAAGGTTGGAGATAGTGTGTTCCTAAAGGTTTCTCCTATGAAAGGAGTGATTCAGTTTTGGAAGAAGGGAAAGCTCAATATATGGTATGTGGGTCCTTATGTGATTTTAAGGAGATTTTGAAATGTTGCATATGAGTTGGAATTTCCTTCTAGTTTGAGTTCTATTCACCCAATATTATATTTCTCTATCTTGAGGAAGTGTATTGGTGATCTATCACAAGTTGGTATCTCAGATTCTCTATCTTATGAGAAGATCCCGGTTGAGATATTATATCATCACGTTCATTGGTTATGGACAAAGGATGTGGCCTCGTTAAAGGTTCTATGGAGGAACCACAAAGTGGAAGTGGTTTCTTGGAAAGCAGAGGAGGACATAAAAGTCCAAATATTTGTTCCTATTTTTTTCTCCAAAAATTCATGAGAAAGCTATATATTCTTCATAACACCTTTGTTTTCTAGATTATTTAAAGATAAGATTGATTTTCTTACATCTTTGTTTTCTGTTTTAAAGGTAAGAGTAGAGACATCGAGAGGCATAAATCATGCTTATACTGCAATGTTCTATCATTTGGGGATAAATGATCCAAGTGGGGGATAATTGAAATACCCTAGTATTGATCCTTAGAAAATTCCTCGAGTTTGAGCTTCTGGATGTTATAAGACTTTAGGGTACTTGTCGCATGATGTGGGTACGATTTACTATCCCGAGTTATATGATGATCAGTATGGTTTGGGTGATTTCTATCCAAGGTAAAACTGTACATTATAAGAGTCGAATGGATATGGTACGAGTGGTATAGTCCAATCATATGTTATCTAGTGTACAAGCCCTTTGATTTTATTTTTGATAAGGTTTGAGGGTAGCAGTCGTAAGGTATTGTTACAACGTAGGCAAAGGGATTTGTATAGTGGACAGGGTATGATGTCAACATTCTATGTAAGGTATGAGTAGTGGGTACCACTTATATGATGTGTGTATGAGCCAAGGTAGGTGGGAGTCGTAACATCCTGCAGTGATTTTTACAACTTAAGATGGGGGTATTCTAGACATTTCCCCTGATTACATCATTTGACTCTATGACTTAAAACACTATTGAGACTTTATTACATTATTATTCTCAATCAAAAACACTTTAAACACTCTAAAATCTCTCTCAAGCTTTTGGTTCAAGAAAGCGGCTAGGGTTTTCTCAAGGTGATTCAATTAGGGTCTTTCAAGAGCAAATATCTCCATCTTCTTTAGTATATAAGGCATGTTACTCCTCCCCCATTGTTATTTTAAACATAAATCATGTTTTCATGCATGATTTTCATGGTTTTGTTGTTTGATACGCCCAAGTTACAACTCTCTTACGAGAATGTAAGCAGTCGCTGTCAAATATAGAACCCAACTAGGTTGGGTGTCGAATCTCGCAGGAAATACTGTGTTACTAAGTATTGTATTGTTACTGGATTGTTGATCAGAGGTTCCTAATTAGGGGGCTTTGGTTTAAACATGAAGTGATAGTTACAATACAATAATGAAGCAATATGTGTATTAATATTTGATTACAGAGAATGACAAGTTAGGGTTATGTCCACCTTGTAGCTTTTACTTCTCTATTAACTATGAGTATTAAGGATTTATACATGCATGCACTTATAGAGAGATGTATTCGAATTCTAAATCCAAGTGTTTCTAAACCATCAAGGATTAATTCACTTTAGTTCTCTTGAATCCAAAGTGTACAACCTATCCTATGAACTCTACAAATAATCAATCCTATTAAGGCATTAACATGTAAAATAGAGGTTGGAAACCCTATTTTCTTGTCACTACTCTCTTTTCCAAAAACTAACTTTTCTATCGAACAAGTTATTTCTATAATGGCACATTCCCTATGTTTGTACCCACAACAATTCAATCATAACGAAGAGAGTAATGATATAAGTGAGTCAACACATCATAAATTCAAAAACCCATAGCAATAGAGAGTATACTACAAGGTTTCCATAACCCTAACAAATAAGCTTAGCTACTCATGAACCAAAAGTAAATAAACATAAGAATGTTCATCATACCTAAGACCAGAGGACGATCTTAGTGACCACAAATTAGAGAAAGCAAGAGGAGAAAATGTTTTGCTCCCTCTCCCCCTAAGATAAACCATTTTTTTCTTGTTTCAAAAATAAAATCAATACGCTCTAAAATTTCAGACCTAAGGCTTTTAATAACATCCTTCTCAAATAAATTTCTATTGATTCCTCAACTATTTTAAAATATTGAGTTTGCTCGGGAAAAAGTTCTCATATATCATATTCAGTCCAAAAGCTGTTTTCCTTTTATGTGAAGTTTCCTCTGCTATCCATAGGTCCCAAAAGTGCCATGATCTTCCTCATTAGTACCTGAAAAGCATGTTAATCACATAGGTCAACTCACTTAACTAAAATATACTAAAAGTGCAAGAATTATGCATTTTATCCTCAAACTTAGCTAAAACATGGGTAAGTTATGGTGCTTAGACGTTTAGATATGCCCAACATCACCACCTTGCACTTAAAGCTTTGTTTGTCCTCGAACAAAATCACACATCTATGAAAATACCTAGTTAAACTTCACGAGGGCAACACAAAATTTTCAACAAGACATACACAACAATTATTAACAAAGAGTAGATTTTTGGATCATTACTAGAAACAACTCACCCTCCAGCATAGACTCATTAAGTTGGTTAATTCATATACACAAGTTACGCCAAGAAATCATATAAAACTACCCAACAATCATCAACCATGTGCGCTCACACAAGAAAGTTACCTATAATCACTCATAATTTTGCGTTATTTAAAAATATAGGTATAAGAATCAACTTCCTTGCTCTCACTCTCACAAAGAATTCTTAGATTACAATTGATGACCATATACTTGCCCTTAGTATAATGCTCCACTAATATCAAAATGTTAAGGTTAGGATCAAATAGGTCTTTTATGGGTTGTAATATAGGCTAAAGGGATGGGTAGGACTATTTTGGCCATAAATAGGGACTATGTTCCCTAAGCACTTTAATACACTACATTATGCCATTTAAATCAACTTTTAACAACCAATATACCTTCCTTTCATCTATCAACCTCTTTTATTTTCACCCTATTTTATTACTCAATCAAAAACACTATGGTAGGAGTAAACAACTCATTTTATTTTGTATCAATTTCTTGTTATGCATCCTTATGATAGCCATCCTCAGCTTAGGCTATTTGCCTTAGTCGAGGTGCACAATGTCCAAGAAAGGACCAGGGCCAAAAGAGGTTCATCATAGCAAGTTTGGCTACAAATTCATCACTTTTAGTATAGCACCTTGCCACTCCCAATCACAATATTTTAATGTACCAATAACTACACTTTGGGGCATCACTTTTACCTTTTTCCTCTTATTTTGCCAAACTCTTAACTCAACTTGATTCTACAATTTAAAGCGCTTAGGAGATTTTGTATCAAATTATAGTCTTTAAAAAAATGGATTAGGCTACATATGAGGTTGCCGAAGAAAATAGCTAAAGGCTCAATGGTGTTCAACTCGGACAATGTACAAAGGCAGGTAAAAAGAAGATAAAAATAAGGGCTGCCAAAGAAATGCCTAAATCATCTTTTAAACCCACAATCTTTATTTCGCTTCACACACATACTAGGCAAGTTCTAACATCAATCGCAGCACACTAGGCAATCTTTATTTTGCTTCACACACATACTTCATTGATTTGCATACATCAAAACGTACCACTTCGTCATTCATCCAAAATAAAAGCTTATTTGCTCGTAAATCAATAAGCACACTTCTGGTTGTGAGGAAAGGTCAACCTAAGATTATGGGCACATTAAAATCCACCACGTAATCCAAAATAACAAAATTTGCAGGAAAAATGAAGGTAGCCACCTTCACTAATACATCGTACAGAATCCCAACAGGCTATTTTACCGACCTATCTGCCATTACAAGCTGCATGTTGGTTGGTGTAGGATCTCCCATCCCCAACTATTTATTAATGGCTAGCGGCATCAAATTAATTTTATCCCCCAAATCTCACAAAGCCTCAGCAAAATCTAAAGATCCAACCGTGCAAGGAATAGTGAAAGCACCAGGATCTACCTTCTTCTGTACTAAGGACCTTGTGGCAATCTCACTTCAATGATGGAAATTATCTGCCGGTTCATAGCTTGCTTCCCTTTTCTTTGTCAAAAGATCCTTCATGAATTTGGCATACCCTGGCATCTGCTCCTGTTCCTCCACCAAAGGCACATTTATAGTCAGCTGCTTCAGCATGGTCATGAATTTACTGAACTTAGTATCATCGACCTTCTTCTTCAGTCTCTAAGAAAAAGGGGGTGGTGGTTTTGGAAGATTTTTCTCCACCACTTCCTTTTAATTGTGCTTCCCATTACCAATATTTTTAGATTGCTGACAGCTAGGCGTAGTATCATGAATGACCTCATACTAATTTTTAACTTCTACAGAATCATCACAATCCGCTTCAACAACATTCTCCTCTATACTATCAACCACAGACTTACCCTTGGATGGATTTTCCAACACCTTACCACTCCTGGTAGTAATGGCAAAACATGATCCATCTTTCCATGGATTTTGCACAGTCACTTGGTAAAGTGCCAGATTTTCTTTGATTAAATGCCACCAATAATTGACTCATTTGTTGTTCCATCTATTTTATTAAAGTGGAATACGAGTCAACCAATTTATTCATTGATGATAAATCATTTTTTACCTCAAATACTCCCGTGTTGCTTGCCTCTACTCCTTTCAATAGTTTGGCCATCATGTCCTCCATGGATATTTTTTCAGAGCTAGATATAGCAGCTTCACGATTTCTAAGAGAGACATACAAATCTCTCCTGTCATTCTTATTCTTCCAATTCCCTTGGTCTCGGTCCTTGTATCTAGATTTTTCATAATAGTTCCAAACTTGGTTTCCTTGGCCACTACTCTGAAACCCCCTGATTATTCAAGTAATTTGCTTCCTCCTCAGAATCGGAGTCAGCTCTTCCATGTGATACAACAGCCTTGACCTTTTTTATCTTCCCCGATAATAAATGCTTAGTAAGAAGGTCCATCTGCATTTTCATGAGAGCTATATCCTGGTCACGTTTCTCTTCTCTTCGCCTTTGTTCTACCGTCATGCCTATAGATATAGTAGAGCTTTCTACCTCAGAATCCCTGGTATGTTGAGCTCTACTCTACTTTATTATACGATCTTGTATGTCAGATGCCTCAAGAAAAGTAAGGTCCATGAATGACCCACCCGCAGCATTATCTAGCACTGGCTTAGTCACCGAGTTTAAAGCCCTATATAATATCTCTATCAAGTAGACATTGGTCATCTGATGATTTGGGCACCGCATAAGCTTTTTCTTGAACCTCTCCCAAGTCTCGTGGAGAGATTTAGTTGGAAGCTTTCTAAAATTGCTTATCTCATCTCTCAATTGTGCCCTCTTGGATGGAGGAAAGAATATTTCTAGGAAAGCATCTTTCAGTTGCCTCTAATTGGTAATAGAGTTAGGAAGTTAGCCCATTTAACCGTAGAGTTGCCTCTCCAGATAGAGATAATGGAAATAAGTATAGCCGGATTTCATTCTGTCCAACCCCTGGATTGTCAAACAATTTGCATGTTGAGATAAAATTAATCAGATACATATTCAGATCGTCACCTGCAAGTCTACTAAATAGCCCTTTGAGTTTCAATAGCTAGATCATAGTGCTAGTGATATTGAACTTGGCACCGGGTGCTAAAGGCGAAGGAATAATAGCCCCCGTGGCACCAGCCCTATCCTAGTCATCATTATCATCATCAAAAGAAAACTGCACAGCTCTGCGTTCGGGTCTCATTCTAGCATGACGATCTCTGTTGACATTCCTGTTCATAGGTACAGCCAAATCCTCTACACACCTTGGATTTAATAGCTCATCATCACCCAGGTTTTCATCATTAGGATTGGGTACCCGACCTGGGTTATCAGCATTTTACTGATTTATTTGTGCAGCTACTAAAGAAGCTAATCTAGCCTGCTCCTGTAGAGCAACTATCCTTTCCGAGTCTTGTTGCACATCCATTCTGACAATGAGATGTTGTTCAAGATTTATAGATAATAATGGTTGACCCAATCTTCGTGTATTTGGCATGCAATCCACTCAATCTGAACAAAACAAAAACAACAAACAAAAGTAAAATTTTGGGAATCTTTGACCAAAAAGTCTATTAACAAACACAACCTTAGTTGACAACCGTATTCCCAGGCAACTGCGCTAAAATTTGATACGCCCAGATTACAAATCTCTTACGAGAATGTAAGCGGTCGTTGTCAAATATAGAAATCAACTAGATTGGGTGTCGAATCCCACAGGGAATACTGTGTTACTAAGTATTGTAGTTGTTACTGTACTATTGATCAGAGGTTCCTGAATAGGGGGTTTTAGTTTAAATTTGAAGTGATAGTTACAATATAACAATGAAGAAATATGTGTATTAATAATTAATTACAGAGAATGACAAGTTATGGTTATGTCCAGCTTGTAGCTTTTACTTTTCTATTAATTATTAGTATTAAGGATTTATACATGCATGCACTTATAGAGAGATGTATTCGAATTCTAAATCCAAGTGTTTCTCAACCATCAAGGATTAATTCACTTTAGTTCTCTCAAATCCAAAGTGTACAACCTATCCTACGAACTCTCCAAATCATCAATCTTATTAAGGCATTAACATGTAAAATAACGGTTGGAAATCCTATTTTCTTGTCACTATTCTCTTTTCCAAACATTAACTTTTCTATCGATTAAGTTATTGTTGTAATGGCACATTCCCTATGTTTGCACCTATGAGAATTCAATCATAACGAAGAGAGTAATGATATAAGTGAGTCAACACATCATAAATTCAAAAACCCATAGTAATGGAGAGTATACTACAAGGTTTCCATAACCCTAACAAATAATCTTAGCTACTCATGTACCAAAAGGAAATAACCATAAGAATGTTCATCATACCTAAGACTAGAGGATGATCTTAGTGACCAAAAATTAGAGAAAGCAAGAGAAGAAAAAAAAATTCTCCTTCTCCCCCTAAGCTAAGCCGCCCTTTTGTTGTTTTAAAAATAAAATCAATACGCTCTAAAAATTCAGCCCTAAGGCTTTTAATAACATCCTTCTCTAATAAATTTCTACTGAGTCCTCAACTATTTAAAAATATTGAGTTTTCCCGGAAAAAGTTCCCATATATCACATTCAGTCCAAAAGCTGCTTTCCTTTTATGTGAAGTTTTTTTTGCTATCCACAGGTCCCCAAAGTGTCGTAATCTTCCTCACTAGTACCTTAAAAGCATGCTAATCACATAGGTCAGCTCACTTAACTAAAAATAGACTAAAAGTGCAAGAATTATGTATTTTATCCTCAAACTTAGCTAAAACATAGGTAAGTTATGGTGCTTAGACGTATAGATACACCTAACATAATTGTTGTATTGTTTGGGTTTTGAAATATATATTGGGGAGTTTTGGTTACTAATGGTTGGATAAAGTTTTCCCATGGATTACTTATGGTTTTTCATGTTATATTTATGGTTTGGACTTTTTGTTGCATGGGAATGGTTATTTGGTACTTGGTTGGTTTTGGAAACTATATGCCCTCAACATGCTTGATAAAATGTCTGTGAGAGTGGTTTTGTTACATAGTTAGACTTTTGTTGAAAATATTGCATTGCATAATATGATAATGGAACTTAAAAGTGGGTTTGGATAGTTTAAATGGTTAAATGGTAAGGCCTTGGTGGCCATCATTTTGGTTTAAATGAAAAACTTATGGGTACATGGGAATCCCCAGGTGATTTTAATAGGTGAACATGTGGGATACATGGGACTCCCTTACCTGTTAGCTAATGACATTTCTTGCAAGCTATAGTCAGTATAACGATACCACTTCATAATGCCTTGGATATTAATTCATGGAATGTGTTATTTGGTTATGTGCTAAAGGTTTTGATTGAGCAATAATGGCAGGTTTTCATAGCTAACTGTGAAGCTGTGAGTCTGATGGACGGACACTAGAAACTCATATTTTTCGACATGAGGTTTGGTCATGGTGACAATATACTTGTGGGGCACACGATAATCCCCTAAGTTATATTTGTATATATGTATCATAGACGGTGAAGGGTACACGAGAATCCCCAACCCTTATGTTATTTTTTGTTCATACGGCTACACGCACAGGGGCTCATTCATGGGGTGACACTAGAACCATTTGCCCCGTGGGTGGTTTAACAAAGGTTAAGCTACAAAAACCTAGGTTAAATATTTTAATTGCATGCTAAACCCGATTCCCTTTCCTGGTATGGATTATATATATATATATATGCACATGGTTATTTACTTGGTTATAAATATTGGCATTATTTTATCCTTACTCCTGAGTGCATGCTAGTGTTCACCCATTAACCTATGTTCAGGTGTTGTATCCCTACGCGATGCAGGAATGGGCCATACTCCTCCCCTTCCCATTGATTGGATTCGAGGACAACTTGTGTTGGACAGAATTGGGGAGCTTCCATACTATGTAAGGCTCTATTTCAGGTTATGGATTTCTCTACGTAATTTTGTTATTTCTTGGACATTAGTTTTGGCTATGGTCAGGGGCATGTCCCGACCGAATATTATTTTACTTTCAGAAAAAGGTTTTATGTGACTACTATGGGCATGGGCAATGCTGATATTGGTATCAGCCTTGGCATTGGTATTGGTATTGGGGATGACACCATTTAGATGTACCTAATTTTTTATGATTCGATTCTATCTTTTTATAAATGTATGTTCAAAATTCATCCGACATAAGGTGTAGAGAAGTAATGGTTAGGGGTTGAGGGCAGTCTCCGGTCCTGGTGGAGCTTGAGCTACCCGAAACGACAAGGCCCTGGTTCAAATCGTGTCTACATAGGATTAGGAGTCCCACTTCGACAAAACATATGAGAGATGTTGGGTGTTTTAGTAAACATGTCTTTCTCTCTAGTGACACATTTTAAAACTGTAGTGGTCTAGGCTAGAACAGACAATATCATTAGTGGGCTTGGTTGTTACAAAAAAAAAGAGTTTAAATGGTAAGCACGTGATATGAAATTAATTATTTGAATTGGAAGTTATGCTTTGCTTAAGTTTTCCAAGGTGAATTTTTTTGTCCAGGTGGAGTGCAATGTGGTAAGACCTTTTAAATAGAAGAGAGAGTTTATTGCACACACCATCACATATTAGTTAAGGTGCATTTCTCAAACTAATGAGTGGCACTTTAGGTATGAAACTCACATTTCAAATAGTTTAGGTATTAAATTTAAAAAAAAAGCACGGTTTTTAAATATTTTAATAGTTTAGGTATTAATTTCTTTTTTATTTTGATTTTAGGGTTTTGAAATAGAAAATAGAAAAGAAGTAGGGTCAGGTTCATTTTTGACATTTTAAAAAGTCAGTTCCTCCCTTTAAATATTTTTTAAATACATTTCACCCTTAATGTTTTTCTAAAATACTCTAAAATTCATTTCTATTTCTTCACTTTCTTCATCTCCATTTTGTCTTTCCCGCTTCTTTCTTGGAAATCTCCATTTTGGATATTGCTTGTCTCCACAGCTCGAATGTCACTCATCTTCCAACTCAGGTATGTTCTCTCAATATTCCTACCATTTTATGCTCCATATTGATTTTCTTTATGCATTTATGTAATTTGTGGAGTGAGTAGATTTTGAAGAAAAAAATTGAAAATATTTAGAAAATGGAGCTGAATCTTACTAAAAATCTTTGTTATTAACTTGAAATTTATTTGATTTTTATTGAATTTTATTTGGGTTTTTGTTATTGTTGTAGTTTGAATTTTTGAATTTTATATTGTTATCTTTCACTGTTCCTAAAAATTTAAATTTCAAATAATCTTTAGTGTAATGGTATTTTAGATAACTATTTTGGTATTTTGATTTTACTCTTATCTATTTGTGCTATTGTTCTATTTTAGACTATTTGATCAATTAGGTATTTATTTTATATCATAGTTGATTATGTTTTTACTCATCATAAAATATGGCTAATGGTATAGGAGCAAAGACAAGCACTAGTAAAAGAAACGTTAAAGAAGCTTCAAGTGCTACAAAAGGAAAAGATTAGTAGTCAAAGAGACAACAATAACTAATTATATTGATGAAGGAGTTCACGATGATAGTGATGGTCAGGGTATTGGTGGAGATTCTCATGAGTAAATAATAGAACAGGATGAATATGATGAAGCGTAGTCCTTGACCAACTTTGCACGATATATTTCTTGAGAGAGGTACAACCTCACCACAATCTTTGATGAAGTTGAATACTTTCGAGCGAAAAATAACAATTAGGTATAGGTTGGTATTATATGAGAAATTTAGACAGGTCCTAGATGACCAAAAGCTTAGGATAAGGTTTAAGGAATCATGCTTTAGTTAATTAAGAAAACTGCCCAAATTTTTGAAGTTCAATGGACAACTTGTGCTTTATATGCTTCTGCATCTAGTGAAGGATGACAAGATATTGCCAGAGATGTGGTTTGCATTAATGGAAGGCCAAATTGGTTTGTCTTGAAGGTGTTTTCCTTAATCACGAGGTTAAATTATTTGTAATATCTTGGTGATTCAAAATACAACAAAGCCATGGAGAAGGGTGCAGAGTTTCACAAAAGGGTAAAAAGAAACAAAAATATTTTAGGAGAAAAATTATTGAAGTCGGTTAGAGGAGGGAGGTTGGACAAGGATGAAAAATTCAAATGTTGTCTGGTATAGTTCATGCACATGATATTACTTCTAGAGATGGGCCAAAAACTACAATTGTAAACATGTTCAACATGGTAAATTCTCTTAAGTTCTTTTAGAAGTACCCATAGGGTAAGGTATCCTTTATTTTGACCCTAGACTATCTCACGAATAACATAGACTTTATAAACCTAAAAGAGCATATGTCGAGTAGAACAGTGCAACATACACTTTTTTATAAATTCCCCTAGGAATTCTTTGTATTGCTTGTCAATCATTAATTAAGTAAAGTATAGACTAACATTTATTTATGATTTATATTATAGACTAATTGTGATTTATTTGTTTTTATTTGAATTATAGATTTGTATATACGAAGCTTTTTCCCTACTTGATAGAGAAAATAAAAAATCAAGGAATGACCCTCTGTCCATTTCCAGGTTGCTTAGATGACATACCTCAAAAAGCGATAAACTTATTGAAGGATATCTATATACGATCCAAAAGAGCATCCATAATTTTTTTAAATAAACAATGACTAATTAGAGAACTTTATTACTTAAAGCAACTAACTAATGTATAGTTTTAAATAAAAACACACCATTTAAACTATACAGTTGTAGAATTTCTAACCTGGATACTTGTTAGTTTGTGATGTCTTCAAGATAATGGGATTACCATATTGACAAATATAAGCCTTTTTGGATGTTTGATATTATTGAGACTTTGTTTGTGTTGAAAGAAAAAGAGAAATGGAGGAGTAGATGAATAAAAGAATATAGAGGAGGTCAAAAAGAACTCATTCATTTGTACAATAGGACTGAATGTGACTAAAGTTGTACTTTTTGACCATTGTAGATCAAACTTAGAACAATCTAATGGTTTGCCATATATTTCTGTAAAGTATATCATAGGTTACTATGATCGATAAGAAACCTTTTTGTTTTATTGTAGATCCCTCCTTTGTACGACCTAAATGGGAAAAAATTTAAACGTTACTGTTAGGGCTTTCTATATTTTGACTATTGCATTTTGATCACAGACTATGCAAATAGTTTATAATCTACTAATGTCATTCTCTATATACTCAATTGTGCAGCCTATAATGGATTCAACTTTTTTTTCTATGCATGATTGTTGCATAGGAATGTAGTTGATCGGGTGAATATATGAACAAGCAATATTATGACTAAAAAAGAGGATATTAAATTCCAGAAAATTAAAGTTAGGTAATTAACACCCTCCAAACATTCCAAAGCTATTTTCTTACATCAATTGTAAGTTTATATCACTTTTAGACATGATCAAATGAGTATTAAAGAATGTAACGGTCCTGAATCATTAAAATTACTAAAAGGAAAAAATTAAATTAAATCATTTCACAATCAAATTTCGGGTCATAATGGTACCTACTTTACCCCACTAATAGGTAAGTCAAATTGTAGTCTGAAACTACAAGTAATAGGTTGATTGGTTAAAAATGGCATAAATGACGAAAATGTGCAAGAAAGAAAATTACAAGCCCCAAATCAAAGAATGATAATATAAAGGAAGATAAATAACAGCATCCCATGACCTAGTAACATCGGTACAAGAGCCTCTAATCCACAAGAATACAAGTACTGGCAAATATATATACAATAGTCCCAAAAATGAAAAGACTTGCAAAAATAGAAGAAGGAAAAAAGGTCAACTCCGACTCCGAGAGATCACTCTATCTCCAAACTCTGATCAAGACAAATCTTGACATAAACTGCGACAGCTAGCACTCGGACCTACACTAAAAATTGTATAGAAGTGTAGTATGAGTACTCAAGCCATGTGTACTAATTCGGCATCATCAACAGACTAAGCCAAATCATAGTAAAAATATAATAACATGCGAGTTAAATAAGCTAAGTCAAGAAAATAAAAGGCAAATCTTGAATAATGCACAAAATTGTTGAAGTGAACAACCATAATTAATAATAATAACGAAAGTATAACTATCTCTACATAACTGTCCCCCATAAGTCAGAAAGTGCGAATAAAGTAAATAACCCGGTGTGGGCCTACATAATCCTGGAGTGTACAATCAAGGAGAAATAATAACATACATTACACTAATTAATTATATAAAAATCATAACTGTAGACCCTGAAATACCATAAAACACCAGACTTAAACTGATTGCATAACCATTATAAATAACCTCAAAATGATAGAGTTGAACCAAATCTCATATTATTATTTGCCAGACTTGGAATTAAAACTCATATCATTAATAATGTCAAAATTGAACTGGTCATAAGTTCATAAATCATCAGTCTTGAAATGTAACTAATATCATCTTCCAAGTATTAATATACACTAAAAAGTACCATGTATCTAAACCTTCTATAGCTTAAGAATGTAATTAAGATAGTGCACAAGGTTTATTGATCCTAAAAGGAATTAATAATAATCTTGGACTAAGGTGGGCTGCAGGGGTCCACTTTCTAACTCCAAAATCCATTATAAAGAAAATCCTACCTCGAACAGGGCTAAGGTATCTATTTTCACTACTATATATTAAATAAGCTACAATTGAGTTGTAAGACAACAATTCTACCTAAAGGACGAGTGGATAAGTCAAATATGTCTAATTACGATTCCTTAGTCAGCTAAATAATTCAAATCATACTAAATAGAAAGCAAAGGCCTAATACCCATCCCAAAACTAATATAATATAATATTCATACTATAATAAAGCTCAATCTAATATAAAGATAAATCTAACCTACTTAGACGCTGAAGAAAGCCTTGTGAAATCTGCTAAATTAATGATTTCCCTTTCCAAGAAGTATTCACTTGATGTCATTCTATCAAAATAGGAATCTAATAATCAATACGAGAATAATGGTACCCATATCCAAAATTGAGTCAAAATTTCATGTAGGGACCGCTTGCATAATTGCACTCTTGAAACCATAATATGTCCTTCTATACTCAAGGATTATTTACCATCAATAATTAGCAAATTCCAAGCTCAAATAGTATTAAAAGCAACCTAATAATAATCTAGAGAATTGGCATAAATTAGGGAATTAACAACTAATTTGATGGAAACTTACCAAGATTTAGATAAAGAAATGATTAATCCGAGCACGCAAATACCCCACTATCTCCCAATAATTGCACTTCTAATTTTCCACTCTTTAGTTTTTTTAACTCTTTAAATTTTTGGGAAAAATAGGAGAAAATTAGGGAAAAGTGATTTAATTGCCTCTCAGGTGCCGTTTAAGTGGCCACTTGATCTCTTAAGCTTCATCGCTAAACCAGCTAAGTCCTGCTTAAGCAGTACCCACTGGGTCTGCTCCCTTCGATTAAGTGGACAAACAACAACTTAAGAAACCTCCTCTTCAATAAACTGGTCTCCACTTTAGAAACCTGACTGGCAAGCCATGATCACTTAAGCGACTGACTGGCTACTTAAGCAGCCCCCACTAAAGCGAACAAAGTGTCGCTTTAGCGGATGCACCTGTTGAAGCTTGGAAAATTTCAAGTTTCCACCAAACTCTCGGGATTCATTCAGAATCTTATGAACACAAACAAACTATGTTACCCAATTAATTTTGACATTCCAGACTCAGTGGAGCCATCAAAATTTCTAGTTGGGGTCATTTTGACTAAATGTAGGCCCTATACCCATGGGCCATTTTTATCACTTAATGATCAATAGTTCAGAATGAGTATAGAAGCCTTGGAACACAAACTAAAGGCCCCAAGAATAAAATTGATGTTTTAGAGCTGAAGGAAATATCATAATAAGTTATGAGGTAGTTAACCTGAAGTTTATGCCTGATAGACAATCATATTGGTGAAGACTTCAAAATAAGGAATTGGCTTTAAAAATAAATGAACCACTTAACAACTGAACTGTCAGTTCTAATAAGACACAAATGACATAGGGAAGCTATAGGAAAGCTCTAAAAGGGAAAAATGCGTAGAAATATAGAAAATAACCTTGAGGGTCTTTACAATATCCACAACTAAAAGAACTTTCTTCTACACTACTAAATGGTTAGGATGTACCTGAAGGCTCGAGCAGGTTGGGGTGATAGGCCTACATCTCTCTTTTGATCTCCCGAGTAGCCTCTTCTACAAGACAGTGTCTCCAATGAACCTTAACTACTAGAATATCTCTTGAGCACAATCACCTGAAATCCTCGGCTAATATGAACACCATCTCCGCCATGAAGGTCACCCTCTCATCTAACTGAATTGAGAGTCACCAAGCTCGTTTGAATAATCCAAAATATAACTTCATAATATAAAAATATAGAAAGTTAGAAAAACAACATCTATATTTGGGGGTAAGGCTAACTCATAAGCCATCTCTCCTATTGTGCGAAGGAACTTAAAAGAACTAATATATCTGGGGCTGAGCTTGATTTTCCTCCTAAACCTCATCATAAATTTCATGGGCGATAGTCGGAGGAATACCTAGTCTCCAACTTTAAACCTCAAGGCACGAAGTCTATAATTTACATAAGCCTTTTGCCTACTTTGAGCTTCCCTCAACCTGTCCTGAATCACCCTGACACTATCCAATGACTATTGAAGCGAGTCAGTACCATTAGGTTTAAATTTTGAGGTCTCAAACCATCCAATCGGAGATCGACAATGTCTATCAAATAATGCTTCAAATGGTGTCATCTCAATACTTTAATGCTAGCTATTGTTACATGAAAAGTCTTCTAAAGCTAAGTACTTCTTCCACTAACCTCCAAAATCCATAACATAGGCTCCTAGCATGTCCTTAAGAACCTGAATAATCTACTCCAACTACCCCACCAGTCTAAAGGTGAAAAGTTATGCTAAGATCCACCTGATTTCCCAAATTCTTCTGAAAAGCTCTCCAAAAGTTGGAAGTTAACACAGATTTGAAATGATATATATAGGCACTCTATGCAGGCGAACTATCTTACAAACATGGATACAGGCTAATCTCCTAGCAGTTAAGGACATATGACTAGGAATGAAATGTGCCAATTTGGTCAATCAAACTATAATAACCCAAATACTATCTAAACTACGAGAGGTACAAGGAAAACCACAAAACAATTTCATGGTGATCTGCTCCTATTTATACTCATGAATAGATAGTATCTGAATCAAGCCACTATGCCTCTAATGCTCGGCCTTCACCTGTTGACAATAATAAAATGAGCTACACAATCTGTCACCTCTCTTCTTGCCACTCCGCCAATTGTACTTCCTTGTATCTCTATAAATTTTATCTATACAAGGGTATATAGAATGTCTGCATCTATGACCCTCAACAATATCAACTAAATTGACCCTCGAAACACAAATGTGGCCATGTACCTCAGAATACCTTCAGAGTCTATGGTATCCCTAGTAGAATCACCACTCAACACCTAATCACATATGATACAAAGCCTCATATCCTTAAATTAATGACTCTAAATCTACTAAAGAAAGGTAAACCTCACTTTAAAACTAGCAAGAATCCTCCTGGGGTCTAAAATGTCGATCACACCATCAAATTGATTATGGATTTGATGTCCCACGCAAACTGTAATGACCCTTACAGTCATTTTCCTTCTTTTCAGATATTTTTATTGTCTAAATCTTTTCTATAGCTACCCCAAGTTATTTATGAATTGTTGGGACTAACAGTTTGGTTCTCAGAAAGTTTGTTTGAGAATTTTAGTGGCACCAAGTAAATTGTGGAATATTTAATCTAATTAGCATTTGGTTGAAATATAATTTATCACCCTTCTAAAAATATTTTTAATTTGTCTAATATGTTTTAGTTATAATATATCTATATTACTTTACTATAGTTTTATAACTTATTAATATTTTAAGCAAAGATAGTAAATCTGGATATGTTAAAATATTATTACTATATAAAAGAGGTTTTATTATATATAATTTTCTATTAGTAATGGTATATTTATAGTATAATATTTATTTTAGGATCAACTTATGCATTACCTAAATATATATGCAATAGATTATGTAAAGATGATGGAGACATCTGTACTTCCACGAGGAAGTGAAGGAATAATATAAGAAAATGTTTTGGTGGCAGCAATTAGTTAATTAGTGGGTTAGTCATTAGGTAGCATGAAATTAACTTTCCATTTATTCCAAAATATATATACATTTTCTTTCATACACTGGTGAATGCTTATAACTACTTCAGTTCATTAAGAAATTTACGCCTGTACAATTGAGACATCAATTAACCACATTGAAGAAGTGGGAGTTAACAAAAGGTTGTGATACTGTACTTTATAACGAATGAAATTAATTATTTATGTCAAGTTATTCAAGTTTGAGTTCTAGTTGATCACTATTTGGAGGCTTCTCGGAGAGATTTTTAGCTTTGACATCCAGGTAGGCTAGGCTTACCCTATCTTTAGACTAAGGGTATTTACAGAAATTGTGTGGTATTATACTAGTTTTGGGTAGGTAATTTTATTTTGAATATCGTTTGAAATATTTCATTCCTTGTTTATCCGATTAGAACCCCGTTCTAGTAATTTTTTATTATTTTATATTGTAGTATGATGTGGTATTTATGAGTATAGGATGTCATACTAAGTTGAAAAACCCTTGATTCATTCCCTTTAACTAAGTTACATGAAAGGTTATTTAAGTGTATTTTGTTAGGATTTGCATGTACTTTGTTTCTATCATTGATTTGTGAAATTAGCACCACTTAGCATCGGTTATGGTATAGTTTGGATTTTAATTTTACAGTTGGATACGGTTACAACGAGTTTCGATTTGAGTTTGACATCTGGTTATAATGATCTAGGAGTTTTGGTACTAATTACAAGTTCAAGGAGTTGTGATTTCTCTGAGTTTCGTTTCAAGTACGACATCTGATTTTGATTTTCGTTATATATCTTATATGTGGCCTCTCATAATCACCCATTATTTACAGTTCAAATTTGGCAAAATGGCCTCTTTGTCACGAGCTTAAAATAAGGGTCATGATGGCACATGTCGCCATGAACCTTGATAAGTAAGCCTATCACACAAACTGATTCAAAAGGGGAAAAAGACATAAATAACCCCAAGGTAGGAATTCTAGAACGAAGCCAAACCATACAAATATAATATGAAAGCGGAACATACAACCAAAGATGTTATAACACATTCCCAAAACCTAGTGTCAATAATGTAAGAATGACTAATACAATCCATGAGTCAAATATATCAGAATATCCAACAAGAACAATATCTATCTTAGAATACTAGTAAAGACATAAACTAATACAGAAAAGATAGAAGTGGACCCCAAACTCTTGAAAATTTAACCGCTACGTTGAACATCTTTGAAAGCGCCTAAATCAAGAAATATGAGACACACCCGCACCAGAATCTGCATCGAAATGGCACAGTAGGGATGAGTACGGTACAATTGTACTTAGTTGGTATTATAGGCCGACCGAGAAAAGTAGACAATAATGCATACAAAATACACACTAAGGGTATATCAACTGCATTCAGAAAATGTCCCACAATGGTAGCCCATACCCCTTGCACTAACAGTTCTATAATATCCATATATAATACAGCAAGGCACCAGAAAAGAATACAAGTATACCTTTGCACCACATATAAGCAAACAAAAGGGAAATAACATATATGAGAACATCAAGAAAAAGTAAGGAAAGATAGAACAATTGATAGGTAGCAAGTCAAACAAAATATACAATCACATCATAAGATAATAAGGTAAACCCAATAGAATTATGATGATGATGGTGATGCACAAGGTTGTCACACAACCTAGAGGCTGTCGTACAACCTCTGAGACCATCACACAGTCTCCATATATACCTACAAAGCTAAAGCTTCCCAACGTAGGACCCATGGGGGGTTCACCAACCCATATACAATCCACATATCATATCTCCTCCCCGACACATCTATCGAGGAGGGTTTTATAAGATATCACATTTTCTATCATAAAATGGTGTTTCCAATATTTCTCAGAATTTTCATTGTGGTAGCATTATTAGATGAATGAGTATGAGGATGCAATGCTCCCAAGCAATCACAATGAGTATTTCCACAACCAACCACAATGAGTATTTCCACAACCAACCAATGTACCATCACGTGAGCCAAATATCCATTCATTATTTCTAACCAATCATGAAATACAACATGATTCATATTTCAATAGAGTATAAATAAATGACAATAAGAAATTAGTACCACGATATGCTTTTCATCAAACAAAACACAATTATTCTTATATACACAAGCTATAAACATCACATAGGACCCCACACGCACATAGCACATAATATACCAAATCCACTAATTAACACACATATAGTCCCCAAGCGGGCATAACAAAATATGATAGCCATTTTTCAAGATTAGTCTCCACACTTTATATCAACATTACCTACCCAACCCATTCTGAAAGAAGTTAAGCTATAACCTACCCTGAAGGCCAAAAACTAGAACAAAACCTCAATCCCAAAGACTTAGGCCTCATGAAAGGTCCCAACATCAACTTAAACATCAAAATATAGAATCTATATGTCAAAAGGAATCCAATGATGCCCATATGGCCTAGTTTCAAGTCGGGATCAAAACGGATCCCTGAAATGGGTTTTTGAAAAAGAAGGGAAAAATTTCAACTTTGTTGCAAAAGCATGCTCCCCATTTTCTTAGGATTCTATAGATGAAAATCTAAGTAAAAACAAGTTAAAAATGAAGTCCACATTGAAGAAAAATTATTTTTAAACTTTATCGAATAAAATCTTTGACATCTATTTGAAAATCAAGAATCGAGGTTGTTTTGAAGATGAAGTCAACGAAAAACTAAGAATTACAAGATTAGAAACTCATTCAAGTGAAAAATGAGTGAACTTGGGGTTTAAATTGGAGAAATACCATTTTTAGGACTTATGAGCCAAAATCCCCTAATTCAATAGTTTAATCCAAGTTTAAAACAAGAATTAGATGCTAAAGATTGAAGAAATTAGTTGAAATGAGTATAATGGAACTTACCCAAGCTTAGAAATTGAGAAAGTTTCTCAAACCTTGAAACCCTAAGTTCCAAGTCTCAAAAATGGTGAAAAATGGCAAAACCCAGCTATTTATAGAGCTAGATTTTGTGATCGCCTGTCAAGGATATTGCAATTGCGAAACGGGTATCACGTTCGCGATACCTCGACTGCAGGACCAATTATGATCGAGACTGGATAATCAAGATTGTGGGTGGACTAGAAAATTAGTGCACCATCTAGGGACTTAGTAATTTTCCAAGTTTTTGCGGGCCTTATGGGATTCATCCAGAATCCTATGAATTCAAACGAACTATGTTACACTATAAAATTTGACACTCCGGACTCAATGGAGAGATCATATTTTCAAAAAAACAACATTTCAAATGTTGACCCCGAAAACCAAAATCAAAAGTTTCGGAATCGAGCGTCAAAATAAGATTTAAAAGCCATCAACCCACATGCCTAAGCTACCACCGTAAAATTGACATTCTGGATCTACTGGCATAGTCCGTTCTGCCATCCATTGCATGGATAAGAAAATATCAATAGAAATCAATTATAATGCTCTCAATGCTGTCAAAAACCAAAAAATCACATAAATAACATCGAAATTCATCGGGAACCACGCGAATCATCCCTACACTCCAAAAATACCACAATGCAACTATGGGGAGGGGTAAAATAGTCTAATCATATAAAAACAAATTTTTCACAAAATTCATCAAAATTTAGGTCGTTATATCATCCACTACTAAAAATCTAGTGCGTCTTTAAATAAAGATAAGAGAACTACCTGAATCAACAAAGAGCTAGAGATAAGAACTATACATATCAGAATCGACCTCCTAAGTAGCCCATCTATAGGTCGATGTTGTCATTGAAACTTAACCACTGGGATAACTCTAGAACTCAATCGTCTAACATCCCAATCCTAAATAAAGACAAACTCGTCAACGAAAGAAAACCACTCATCTAAATAAACCGACTCCGAATGAATGACATGAGACTCATACAGAGTGTAATGGTGAAGCATGGAAGTATGAAAAACTGGGTGAATAGCTGATAAATTTGGGGGCAAAGCTAACTCATATGCCACATTAAAAATAGCCTAAAGAATCTCAAATGGATCTATATACCTAAAGATCAGCTTGCCCTTCATACGAAACCTCATCACACCCTTTATAGGTGAAACTCAATGAAAAACATGATCACTATCACCAAATCTCAAGGAATGAAGTCTACGATCCACATAACACTTCTGCCTACTCTGGGTTGCATGAAGCTTAGCCTAATGGATTCGTATTCTATCCAAAGACTCACGAAACAAGTCTGTGCCTTGAAGTTTAACCTTAAAAACTTTATATCAACCCACTGGAGAGAGATAATGCCTACCATACAATGCTTTAAAATGAGCTATATCGATACTGGAATTATAGCTATAATTATAGGCAAACTCTGCTAAATCCAAATGCTGCTTCCAAGGGCAACCAAAATCCTTCCCATACGTGCGGAGCATATCTCTAACATCTAAATATTCCACTCTAACTAACTATCAGTCTGGGGTTAAATGTTGTGCTAAGGTCAACCCGTGTACCCAACTCATCCTGAAAGATCTTCTAAATTTGAGAAGTGAACACAGAACCTCGATCTGAAATGATAGAAACCAACACAATATCTAGTCACACAATCTTACAAATATAGATATCGGCCAGCCTCTTAACACTGAATGAGAGTTGCATAGGAATAAAATATGCAGACTTGGTCAATCTATCCACAATGACCCAAACACTATCAGATCCATAATAAAATCCTAGGCAACCCAATCGCAAAGTCTATAGTGGTCCATTCCAACCTTCACCTACTGGCATAAAAGGGAACAAGCTATAAAATCTGGTACATCCTTCCTCATACAACCCTTCTTGTAATGATGCCTCAAGTCACATTACATCTTAGTCACTTTTGGATGGATGGGATACTTTGAATAATGGGACTCTTCAAAAATCAATCTAGCCTAGTCATACTTTCTTAGTACACAAACTCGGCCAACAATCCTCAAAACTCATCTGAATCAAGTGAGGCTTCCTTAGCCCCACCTATCAACACCTTATCTCAAATCAATCTCAACCTAACATCATTAAACCGATGAACTTAAATTTTCTCCCATAAGGAAAACCTAGCCTCCATAAATGCCAAAAAAATCTAGTAGTCAAAATATGCAGCCTAACTATCTGGTTATCTAAAGACTAAACCTCTAAGGACAAACGCCTCTCCTAGGTCAAAAGATGCCCAAGCTACCCATGCTAGTTGACTTCTATCTCAAGGAATCTGTAACCTTATTAGCCTTGCCCAGATAATAGTGAATAGTAAAGTTATATTCCTTACGCAACTCGAGCTAATGCCGCTACCTCATATTAAGATCCCACTGGGTGAAGAAGTACTGAAGGCCATGATGATTCGAGAAAATCTCACAAGTAGCTCCTCCATAACTTTAATGCAAAAACAACCGCACACAACTCTAATCCACGGGTAAGGTAATTCATCTCATGGGGTTTCAACTGCCGAGATACATAAGTAATCACCTTACCCTCCTACATCAACACAATACCTAACCCAACACGAGAAGAATCATAAGAGATGGTAAAAACCATGCCCCCTTAGGCAAAGTTAAGATAAGAGTTGAAGTCAACAAATTATTGTGCTTTTAAAATCTCGCCTCACAAGCATCAGACCACTAAAAGAAAATGTTCTTCTGAGTAAACTTGGTCAACGGAGTTGCAATGGATGAAAAAACCTCAACAAAACGTCGATAATATCCTATCAAGCAAAAATAACTCTGAATCTCAGTGGAAAAAGTAGGCTAGACAAATAATGAACCACTACAATCAAGGTTGGATTAACCATAATACCTTTCTTAGTGACCTTATGACCAAGAAAGAAATAAACTCTAACCAAAACTCACATTGGAGAACTTGGCAAACAACTTCTAATACCTCAATCTCTGAAGTACAATCTGTGATTTTCATGCTCAACCTTACTCTTTGAATAAAACAAGATATCATCTATAAATATAATAATAAAGGATTTGAGATACACTCGAAACACCCAGTTCAAACACTCCATGAATGCTGCTGGGACATTGGTCAACCTAAAGGACATATCAAAGAACTCATACTTACCATATCATGTTTGGAAAGTTATCTTCGAAATATCTAAATCTCTTACCCTCAATTAGTAATAATCGAATCTCAAATTAATCTTTGAAGACACTGCATCGCCTTGAACCTGGACAAATAAATCATTAATATGAGGAAGAGGATACTTATTCTTAACGGTCACCTTATTCAAGTATCAATAATCGAAACACATTCACATAGACCTATCTTTCTTCTTTATAAACGAGATAGGCGTAACCCATTAAGATACACTAGGTATGTTAAATACCTTATCCAACAACTCCTACAACTAATACTTCAATTTTTTTCAACTCAACTGGGGCTATCCTATAAGAAGGAATAGAAATGGGCTTGGTGCCCAGTTCAACATCAATAACAAAATCAATATCACGTTCCATAGGTATACCAAATAAATCCATAGGGAATACATTTATGGACTCATAGACAACACAAATAGAATCCAAAAAAAGAGGTAAAACAACACTAGTATCATGAATATGAGATAAAGTAAGACAAAAATCTCCTCTAAAACAATCCACTAGCTTGAATATAAGATACGGTCCTATTAGGACTTGAATGAAGTAGATCATTACAACATATCCTTGGCACACTCGACGAAGCTAAAGTCTTAATCTTAGCAAAATAATCTAGCACAGCATGATAAGAAGTCAATCAACCCCTACTTAAAATGATGTCAAACTCAACAATATCTACCATAAGAAAATCTATCTAAGTCTAACGCCTAGAAAAAGTCACCATACAAGATCAGTACATTTGATCCACCACTAAAGAATCTCCTATAAGGTAGATACATGAATATCTATGGAAAGAGGCTCACTAACAGAATCAAAACCCAAAGCAAAATATGCAGATACATATGAGAAAGTCAATCCGAGATCAAATAACATAGATGCATATCTGAAACAAATGGGGATGATAGTTGTGATCACAACATCAGAACCATCTACCTCTTGTCTAACTGGTATAACATAACATTGTCCACTACCTCCAACTGGCTGAGTGGCCCTATGACAACCACTATGGGCTCTACTACCTCTTTCTTTCATATCTCTGGTGGAACCCCTACCTCTTATAGCTAAAATAAAAATAGTTCTTATCACATGGAGGGGACAGCCCTTGGATAAATGGTCTATCGTATCACACACAATACAATCCCTATACCCCGACATAACAAGAGAAGGTGTCACTGGGCCCGAATAATAACCCTTAATAACTATACTAGAAGAACCACTACCTAAACTTTCCAATGTTATCTGCACTTGTCTACCATGGTGACCACAAGGACCTAGCAAATCTCTACCTCAAAAGCCTAACCTCTAAACTCAACAAAAAAATGTACCTTTTTACCATCTCTATGAGTTGCTCATAGAATGCCCTTAGTCATCTTAGCATAATCCACTATTCCCAAAAAAATGCTTTAAATATAACCATCTTAGATGTACATAATTGATGAAAAACATCCAAACTCTTCACGAATTTTTAAATCTTCCCAGACTTGTTGGAAATACTGGCATAAGAATATCTGGACAAGGCATAGATATGTGTGTCAAACTTTGTAAAAATTATAAAGCACTACTCTAGGCGATCAAACTCATCTCTTATCCAATCCTTCAGACTGTAAGGTATAAATCTCTTAAAAAGATGTCAGAAAACTGATCCCATATCATCTCGGGAGAATCAAGAGGTCTACAACCAAAAAGTAACCTCTACCAATCTCTAGAAGTATCTCTCAATTGATAAGTAGTATAAGCTACCCATGAAACTCGATGCAAATACTCCTGATAATTAATTATGAGCTAATAAGGATCCTCACCCATAACACCACTGAATCTAGAAGGACCCAAATGAGTAAATCTCTAAAACCTCTTCTAATTTTAAAAACACATCACTATATATATAATAAAAAGAGACATGGTGAATCTGCCGGGCTGAGATCCCATCTAGGGAGGTAACATAGATGAAGGCTAAACCCTTAATTTTGGAACACCATATTCATACGTTGACGCTAATAAAGGAATAGTACTCAGGGTCTGATAAGTACCCATGACAAAATAAGGTGCAACTGGGTGATCCACTTTGAAACTGAAGAATACCCGACATAACCAAAGGAGAACCCTACAAATAGTTTACCAAAGACACCAACAACCGCTCCAAAACTGGGGCAGAAAAACTCTAAGGAACTAGAAATAAACCTACACCCCTAATATGCTCAGCATAAGTCTTAGGGGAGAGTGCCCTAGCACTTCTCCAAGATGGGGCTGATCCACGGGCCCTTCTACTCCCTCGAGCCCATCCGTGACTCGAGGCTCACCTTTTCTAGTGGGCTCTCTCTTCAGAAGTAGGCTCTATATCACTAACCTTACGGCACCTAGTCAATACCATCTGTACAAAAAAGAGTGAAATATGACTTAGAACACAAAGTATGAAAAAAATAGGCACAAGATGGAACAAAATAAGGGATGTTTTCTAAAGACTTCCTATGGTCTCTCAAAAATTGACACGAGCATCTATGTATAAATACGCCAGACTCTATTTGATATTCCATTCTTACACCACTGAGAATAATGAACTTGGATGCTCTGATACCAATTTGTCATAATAAAAAAATAAGGATCATGAGACACTTTTCATGGCAAATCTTGACAAGTAAGCCCATCACATAAACTGATGCAAAAGGGGGAAAATACAGAAATAACCCAAATGTAAGGCTACTAGAATTAAGACAAATCATACAAATATAATATAAAAGCAGAACATACAATGAAAAATATTATGCCATACTTCCAAAACTTAGTGTCAATTGAGTAAGAACTACTAATACAATCTATGAGTCAAATACATCAAAATATTCAACAGGAATAATATCTATCTATGAATACTAGTAAAGACATAAACAAAACCAAAAGATAGAAGTGGACCCCAGACGTATAAAAGTCTTACCTCTACCTTGAAAAACTCTAAAGGCACTTGAAATCAAGCCACATAAGATGCACCCATCCCAGAATTTGCATTGAAAGAGAATAGCAAGAATAAGTATGGTTCACTTGTACTCAGTAGGTATCATAAGATAATCAAGAAAAGTAGAAAATAAAGCATAAAAAATACATATTAAGTGCACCTCACCTACAATAAGAAAATGTCCAACAACGTAGCCCATATCGCTTGCACTAACAGTTCTACAATAGCCATATATAATACAGCAAGGCAATTAAAAAGAATACAAATATATATTTGCACCACATATAAGCAAAGAAAAGGGGGACAACATCTATAATAATATTAAGTATAAGTAAGGAAAGATAGAACAATGGATAGGTAACAAGTAAAATAGAATATACAATCACATCACTAGAATAATAAGGTTACACGATATAATAAAGATGATAATGATGAGTCACGAGGTTGTTGCATAACCTTGAGTCCGTCATACATTCTCTAAGACTATCACATAGTTTTTGTATACATCTACAGAGCTAAAGCTTCCCTTATATGACTCATGAGAGGTTCGCCAATCCATATACAATCCATATATCATATCTCCTTTTCTCTTTGTTGGAACCCTTGGGGATTGCACCATATATTGAGGGACCAGGTCCCTTAAAGTCAATCACAAGCAATAAAACTGTAAAGCAACTATGAGGTGGTAGAAAAATAAAGGCAGTGTACGAAAGTAATAACAAGGGATTTTTATGTGGAAACCTAAGATAGGAAAAACTACAACTTGACCTCACAAGTACCAAAGAAATCTACTACAATCAACCTCCTGATTACAGTCTAGATTTTAGCCTACCATAGACTCCTTTCACTTGTAGTAACTCTACTACAAGCTCATCTTGGTAGCCTTACCTAGGACCCTCTACGTTGATTAACTCTACCTTAGTACCTTACTCATAAAAAACACTACTCTTATAGCATAAGTAGTTCAGTTACAAATCAGCTATCAAGAACACTCACTCACTCTTTAAGTATATTACTATGATAAGAACATGATCAATGCTTGAGCAGTCTTGCAAATAGAGTTTTTGTTATTTGTTTTCACATTTTAGATTTGCCCAATATCTTTATTGATTAAAAGACATCTCTTTTATTTAATAGCTGAGTGATTATTAGGGATGAAAGGTCATTGGAACAACTATCTGAATCAGTACAAAATGGCACTTGCAATTTTATTACAGTAGATAACAAAATTGTGCAAACAATGCATGCCAACTATACTGTATATATGGAACTGGTCCCTTAAAGTTAGATGCTCATCATCAAAGCTATATATAATAATTTTCATCCTTTTTGATGGTGAAGAACCAACCATGAAGTTTTAAGCATTAATGCATATTCATCATATTTAATTAGTGTGATTACAACCTGAAGATATATGTTTCCCTTATCATCATGCTACCTCATCATCATGCAACGTAGTACCTTGTTGTTATTTGAAACCAAAACTTTTGAGAATACTATGCTTCCCCCTGTCATTATGCCTTGTCATTCTACCTCCCTCTTCTAAGTATATTTGTTTTAACATATCATTCCCTCTATCATCATACACTATATAAGAACACACAAACACACATGGTCCTTACTAATACAATCAGTTTTACCTCTTTTAAAATCATTGAAAATGATTAACAGTAAACCATCAGTAAATATAAGCACATTCTAATTAACTCATGGGCACTAAGGCAACACTAACATGAAGAACAACTTTAAAGTGAAAGGAACAAATGAAGATCACAAATAAGGATTCATTGATAATTAATTAGGATAAGTACCAATACAATATACAAAAAAGATATTATAAAACTATTGTTTGAAAAAACCACAATAAAACCAAGGACTAAAAACTGACACAGGAAACTAACACATTAGGACTTAGGTGAAAGGGGGCTTGGGAGAGAATGGCTTTATAAGTATGTCTATTATTTTAGCTACAGTAGCATGAGCATCCAACAATTATTTGGTGAGAGTTTTTACTTTGGCATTCAATCTTTGTACTTCACCAGTCAATTCTATAATTTTTTCTTTGAGCTTTGCATTCTCTCTGCAAAAACTACTCTGGCACTTGGTTCTTCTGAGAAAAACATTTGAATCTATAGTTTCAAATGCACTATTTTAGTATCTTTTGTTGATGGCATAATCCTTGATTCCATGATTTTTTAGGTTAAGCTTTCTTGAGCATCCAGTAGCTTAGACACTTTGGATATAGTCTCCACTTTCCCTTTAATGCACCTATTTCCCACTAGTATAGTTAGGTTGATCAGTTGTTCAACTATTCCTAGTGTTCCTCTAATCCCAATCACTCTAAAGTAATTAAATACTTTGTTCAATAAGTAACCATACGACATACCATGACTTCCTTCATTTTCTTGAACCATCTTATGCTTATGTTTTATCATTAGAGAAAACAAAATTATTAACTCAAACTTACACAGGCATTCGATTAGAAATAGATCAATAAAAGAGGCAATAATTCTTTTCTCTAATCATGGTAGCAGGACCTCATTTGTAAATTAAAAACCCAACTAAAACTCACTCTTTAGAAACTTCTTCTTTAATTTGGTGGAAAATATAACTGCAGCTAGGATTCGGGACTTTACCCGAATGAATCCCCCTTTGATTTTGGAATCCAAGTCTGAGGAGGATCCATAGGAGTTTCTTGATATGGTTTAGAAGGTGAATGATATCATGAGTGTCACTTTGAGTGAGAGTGTAGATTTGGATGCTTATCAGTTGTTTGATGTAGATCATACATGGTATAAGTAGTGGAAGAAGGATAGGGGGTTGAGGCAGGGGCAGTAGATGGGAGAAGTTTTCCACTGCCTTTTTAGAAAGGTTATTTCCATCAAATTTGAGGGAAGATAAGGTGTTAGATTTGATAAATTTGAAGTAGCGTAACATGAGTGTGAAGGAATACTCACTTAAGTTTACTCAGTTGGCGAGGTATGCTCCTTCGATGGTGGATGATAATAGGTTTAGAATGAGTAAGTTTATTTTTGGCGTAGGTGATACTGTGGTTAAGGAGTGGAGGAATGTTATTTTGATTAAGGAGATGGACCTATCTAGGCTTATGGTTTATGCTTAACAGATCAAGAAACCAAAGCTTAATGAGCATGAGACAATGACTAAGAGGGCCAAAATAGGTATCCTTAACTTTTCCCAGCCGAGGTCAGAAGGTGGTAACCATTCTCAGCTTAGTTAAAATTTTTCAACCCCAACTCTATTTTCAGCTAGTGTGCTAGTGCCAATGTTTCGGAATGACATTCGGTATAGGGCGCCAGGCTCTAGGTCCCAAGGTAGTATAAACAATGGTCGTACTAACCCTCTCTGTAGGAAGTGTGGTAGGAATTATTAGGGTGTATGTAAGGCTGGAAGTAATGCATGTATTGGATGTAGCAAGCCAAGATACAAAGTCAGAGAATGCCTACAGGTGGGTCAGAATAGTCAGCGCAGTCGTTCCCAAGTACCATCCGGTCTCCCAACTTGGTAAGGTGCCACTTCCAGTACAACCAGTGGACAGCGGCAGAATAGGTTGTATGCACTTTAGTCCCAACAAAATCAGAAAAGTTCTCCTGATGTGGTTACGAGTGCATTAGAGGTCTTTCATATCATGTTTAAGCTTTGCTAGACCCCAAAGCACCACTTTCTTTTTTAACCCCCTATATAACTGTTAATTTTGGTGTTAGTCCTAAAATATTAGTTGAGCCTTTCTCAGTATCTACCTTAGTATGTAAATCTATCATATCCAGATGGGTATACAGAAATTGCCCGATTAAGTATCCCAGAAAGTCACTTTAGTTGATCTTGTAGAGTTAGAGATGACTGATTTTGATATCATTTTGATATGGATTGGCTTTACTCATGTTACGCCTCAGTTGATTGTAGAAATAGGGTCGTTTCATTTCAGTTTCCTAATAAACCAGTTATTGAATGGAGGGATAGTACTTCAGTGCTTAGGGGTCAGATTATTTCATATCTTTAGGCAAGAAAAATGATATCTAAAGGGGGCATGTACCATATTGTTTGAGTCAAAGACTTTAATTTTGTGGCTCCCAGTCTTGAGTCAGTTTCAGTAATAAGGGAATCTCCAAAGTTTTCCTTGAAGATCTTCCCGAAGTTTCTCTCAAAAGGGAAATTGACTTCAGAATAGATCTCCTTCCAGATACCCAGCCTATCTCTATTCTGCCCGAAAAAATGGCTCTAGATGAGCTAAAAGAGTTGAAAGAACAGTTGAAAGATCTCTTAGATAAGGGATTCATCAGGCCTAGTGTTTTCTCATAGGACACTCCAGTCCTATTTGTGCGTAGAAAAATGGTTTTCTCAGAATGTGTATTAGTTAAAGTCAGTTGAACAAGGTCACAATCAAGAATAAGTATCCACTCCCCGGAATTGATGACTTGTTTGATCAACTTCAGGATGCCAGTTATTCTTATAAGATAGACCTCAAATCTAGGCTATCATTAGCTCAGAGTTAGAGAATGTCACATTCCTAAGACAACCTTCAAAACCCAATATGGTCACTTTAAATTTCCAGTTATGTCTTTTGAACCAACGAATGCCCCAATAGCTTTCATGGACTTGATGAATAGAGTGTTAAAGTAGTACCTTGACATGTTCGTTATAGTCTTCATTGATGATTTTCTAGTCTATCCTATAGTGGAAATGATCATACATACCATCTTAAAATTGTATTGCGACTCTTAGAGACCATTAGCTATTCGCCAAATTTAGTAAGTGTGAATTTTTGCTAATATCAATAGCTTTCCTTGGCCATACTATTTTCGATGATGGAATTAGATTTTATCCTTAAAATATTGAAGTAGTGAGAACCTAGCCCAAACCTATCTCTCCATCAAATATTAGGAGTTTCTTGGGTTTGGCTAGCAATTACCGATGATTTATTGAAGGATTTTCATCTATTGCATCCCCCATGTCTCAATTGACACAAAATAAAGTCAAGTTTCAATGGCTGGATTCTTGCGAGAAGAATTTTGAAGAGTTGAAGACTCGACTCACTTCAGCCCTTGTCTTGACTTTACCAGATGGTTCAGATGGGTCCGTTGTTTATTGTGATGCTTCCAAAGTTGGTTTTAGTTATGTGTTGATGTAGAGATGTAAGGTCATAGCCTATGCCTCTAAATAGCTTAAACCCCATGAAAATAATTACCCTATCATGATCTTGTGTTGGAAGCTAGTGGTTTTGCCTTAAAAATTTGGATTCATTATCTTTATGGAGTTCATGTTGATGTTTTCACGGATCACAAAAGTTTACAATATGGATTTTATCAAAAAGATTTGAATCTTTGTCAAATGAGGTGGCTTGATTGTTGAAAGATTATGATATGAGTTTGTTGTATCACCCGAGCAAGGTTAATGAAGTGGTAGACTCCCTTAGTAGATTGTTTATAGGTAGTGTTGCTCATGTTAAGGATGAAGAGAAAGTTAGTTAAAGAGGTTCATCATCTTTCTAGATTAGGTGTTTGGATGGTTGATTCAACTGAGGGTAGTATATGGGTTCAGAATAGTTTGGAATTTTCTTTGGTTGCCGAAGTAAAAGAAAAGAAAGATATGGATCCCAATTTAGTTAAGTTGACGAAATCAGTTAGAGATCAAAAAGTAGAGGTTTTCTCTCAAGAGGAGATGGTGTGTGGCGTTGTCAGGGAAGGATGTGTGTGCAGTGTTTTGATGGTTTAAGACAACAAATTTTGGAAAAATCACATAGTGTGCATTACTCTTTACACCCAAGATCCATGAAGATGTACTTTGATTTGTAAAAAATATATTGGTGGAGTAGTATGAAGAGGGATATTATAGAGTTTGTTTAGAAGTTCTCTAATTATCAGCGGATTAAGATTGAGCATCAAAGGCCTAGTGTAACATTACAGGAGTTTAGCATCCCCACTTGGAAGTGGGAAGAGGTGAACTTGGATTTTGTGATGTGTTTGCCTGGTACGCATCGTCAGCATAATTTCATATGGGTTATTGTAGAAAGAATGACCAAATCAGCTCATTTCTTACCAGTTCATACCTCTTATTTAGTTGAAGCCTATGCCAAGCTCTATATTAGAGAGTTGGTTAGGTTGCATGGAGTACTGTTGTCTATCATTTTAGATAGAGGTACTCAATTTACCTCTTACTTTTGGAGAGCTTTTCAGAAGGGTCTTAGTACCCAAGTTCATCTCAGTACAACTTTTCATCCTCAAAAAGTTGGTCAGGTAGAGAGGACCATTCAGACCTTAGAGGACATGTTGAAAGTATGTGTTTTTTACTTTAAATGAAGTTGGGATGATCACTTTCCTGAGATCAAGTTTTCCTACAATAACAGTTATCACTCTAGTATTTGGATGGCTTCATTTGAGGCTCTCTATAAGAGGAGATCTAGATATCTTATTGGTTGGTTTGAGGTCGGTGAGGCTACTTTGATAGGAACATATTTGGTGTTTGATGCAATGGAGAAAGTTCAGCTGATCCGAAAAAGGCCGAAGATAGCCTGAAGTTGTCAGAAATTTTATACAGATGTGAGGAAAAAAGACCTTAAGTTCGATGTTGGTGACTTAGTCTGTCTAAAATCAAATCCATGAAGGGAGTGAAGATAATTGGAAAGAAGGGGAAGCTTAGTCCCTGATATATTGGTCCTTATAGAATTTTGAGTTATTTTGGAAAGACAGCTTATGAGCTTGAGTTGCCTATAGATTTGGCATCAGTTCATCCAGTATTTAATGTTTCTCTATTAAAGAAGTGTATTAGTGATCCAGTTGCTGTAGTTTCTTTAGAAAGCACAGATGTTCAGGAAATCCTTTTTTATGAAGAAATACCAGTTGAGATCCTTGATCATCAGATTTGAAGACTAAGGAACAAAGAAGTTCCATCGGTCAAAGTTCTTTGGTAAAATCAGTTTGTTGAGGGTGACACTTGGGAAGGAGAAGCAGATATGCGTACCAAGTACCCTCATCTTTTTTGCGCAAACTCAGACCCAGCTTAAGGTAACAGTTTTTCTTAGAATGTTTCTTTTCCATTCTCAGTTCCAGCTATATGATCAGTCTCATGTCATTGCATGCGTTCATGAAATCATTTTAGTTCATGTATCATGTTTCAGACACAGTCATGTAATCATATTTCCAGTTGTGCATGTTTAGTATGTGATCACAGTTTCCTTAGTTCAGAACGCTCAGCGTAATCAGTCTCATCCGAGGATGAATGTTCCCAAGGGAAAGATATTGTAATAACCCGTATTATTCTTAGTTTATTTCATCTCCTAGTTGTATACATAAGAGGCATAAAACCTGAAATTTCACTAAGTGTTGGGAACTTAGTCATTTTTAAGGCCTCTTAACTTTGAGGATTTTTAAATTGGTATTTTCGACCCCGAGGTGTTGATTTTTGATTTAATTCATGTTTAGGGGTAAAAGATGCATGTCTCGGGGAAGTTTCAGACTTTTTGGATGAGGTTTGGAGCATGTTTGGATCATGAAACCTGACAGTCAATGAAATAGGTCCGTGTCGCGGTGTTAATCCTGATGGCACCCTTATCACATTGTGGTGAGCCTTTAAAACACTTTCCAGTTACAAATTTGAATGTCTGATGGGCAATTGTATCTTTTTCTCTCAATCCATGTCGTCAAATTATGAATTATAACATCAATTAGGGCATTATTTGCCCATCTTCTCCAACCCTCCTCTCAAATAAACCCTAGTCATCTCCCAAGAACATCAAATTTCATTACACTCTCTCCAAGGAAACCAAGAATTCAAGTTCCCCAATTCAAGAGCATTCAAGAAACCATCAAGATTGGTGTTTCTTTTTCAAGCTTAAGGGTTTAAGGTATGTGTGATGTTCATCCATGGGCCCTTTTCACCCATGGAGTCCAAGAATCTCTTTTTATGTTTTAAATTATGAATTTTACATGATTACGTTGAATTATGCCCATAAACATCTTGATAATTTGATTTCAAGTTATGATTACACGTGTTTTCAATGGAATGACCCATTGTATGTTTTGAATATTGAACTCTTGTCATTTAATACCTTAATTCATGGTTTAGTATTATAACTATATTATATCACGTGAATTACCCATTCTCATGCTTAAGTTCATGACTCTCATGTGTTTGACAAATGCCTAAGTTTTGGATTTTGAAAAGAGATTCCCCACTATGGTTTTAAAGCTTTTATGTGTCCGTATTGTTATTTCTATTCAGTGTTGGAGGGTTATGAACACCCGATACTTAGTTGTTTACACAATTTTAGTATCTTCAAAATGATTTCAGATATACCATGATCATTCTCATTCAGTCAGTTATTTGTTCAATTAAGCTTAGTTCAGTCCAGTAAATAGTGTCATTCAATTGGGAGTAGGATTCAGCACCGAGCGAACCCAGGGATGGGGACATTTCTACTAGTTTAGGGTTTGACCCTTAGTAGAGATCCCTGAGTTACAAAACTACGTAAACAGTGTAGGTTTGAGATGTCTTCCTACCATCTTAGGGTTGACACATATCTCTGGAGTTTCCTTCCAGTATGGGGTTACTCCTCAGTCCTTCGGCACACCAGTTTAGTGGATCCACACAGCCATTGTTAGTACCCATGGTACGGTACTGACACCCTTCAAACTGGGGTTTCAGGTTGGACCCCCCTTAGCTCAGATTATGGCATGTCCATTAGATAATACCTCTCACAATCTTAATTCAGTATTCAGTACAGAATTTATTTTAAGCTTGCTTGACCATAGCATACAGATTTCTAGTTATTCAGTTATCAAATTTCATTAATTCAGTTTACAGATTATTTCAGAAACATTATATGCTTGGTCTTGCATTCTCAGTATTTCAGTTTTCATGCATGTATACTCAGTTATCTCATGTTATTAAGTCAGTGATTATTTCATGCGTTGTTAACCCTTGCATTTTAGCCTAACCTTATCTTATATACCAGTACATTCAAAGTACTGACCGCATACTCTTCGTTGTGCTATGATGTCTTATATCATAGGTCCGAACGCTCTATTTCTCGACAATTCATAGATAGTCTAGAACTTCCTTAGCATCAGCAATGGTGAATCCTCATATATCGAGGACCTGTTATGTTTATTCAATATTTCTGCATTTATTTTCAGTTAGTCTATTGGGGTTAGTTAGGGCCTGTCCTACCAACTCCTCAGACAGTTTAGAGGCTTTCAGACATTCAGACAGTCAGATAGATAGTTAGTCAATTTATCTGTCTTATCAGTTGTGTTTTGGTATTTTTATCAGATATTAAAGACTTGTGAATTTATTATATTTTCATTATTTAAACCTTATGGCATTATCAGTTGTTTTCCACACATGTCTTTTATTATTAGTTTACTTAGTGCTCGCAATAGGTACCTGTTCATTCGTTAGCTTGTGGTCACTTGTGACCATAAGAACCATTTTCACGACTAGGGGGTAGCCTTGGGTCGTGACACTTTTCCTCCTTGACCTCATCACAGCCTTCATGGACTATACATGGAGGCATACCTAGTTTCAAAATCCAAATCAAATGGCACAAAGTTTATGGTCTGCATAAGCCTTCTGCCTACTCTGAGTTGCCCTCAATCTATCCTGATTAACCCCAACTCTATCCAACAACTTCTGAAGCCAGTCAGACCATGGGGTCTAATCTCGGAGGTATCAACCCACCCAATCGAAGAACGACATTGCCTACCATACAAAACCTCAAAAGGAACCATCTCAATACTCTAATGGTAGTTATTATTATATGCGAACTCTGCCAAAGCTAAGTGTTGTCCCATTGACCTAAAAATCCATACTATATGCTTGGAGTATTTTCTCGATAATTTGAATAGTCCGCTCTGACTGCCATTGGTTTGCAGATGGAACGTTGTACTAAGATTCACCTGAGTTCCCAACACCTCCTGAAAATCTCTCCAAAAGTTGAACACAAAACCCTGCTCTAAAATAATAGATGTAGGCACACTATGCAAATGGACTATCTTACGAACATAGATAAAGTCTAACCTCTTGACACTAAAGGACATCTAAATAGGAAAGAAATGTGCCGACTTGGGCAACCAATCTACAATGTCCCAAATACCATCGAAACCATGAGAGGTGTGAGGTAAACCACTAACAAAGACCATGGTAATCTTCTCCCATTTCCACTCAAGAATGGGCTATATTTGAATCAAGCCATTAGGTCTCTGATGCTCGGTCTCCACCTATAGACAACATAGGCAAGCAGCTACAAATTCTTCCATATCTCTCTTCATGCCACTCCACCAAAAATACTTTCTCAAATCTTTATATCTTGAAGATGTACTCGGGTGAATAGGATATCTGGAACTGTGATCCTCACGCAAAATCATCTGAATCAAGTTACCAACCATCAAAACACAAATAAAATTATCAAATCTCAAAACATCCCCAAAATATATGGTAACCCTCTTGGACTCACCACTCAACACTTAACCACGGATGATTTAATGTCTCATGTCCTTAAACAAACGACTCTGAATTTTGTCAAATAGGGTAGAACTCACCTCAACACTGTAATGAATCCTCTTAGGGTAAAGGTGCACCATCAAGTTCTCAAAGAAATAGATGACTCGCGACAATGACCTATAACAACCGAGATCGAAGCCAATATACCCTACTCACTCCCTTCTAATGCAAGGCGTCTGCCACTACATTCACCTTTCCCTTATGATACAAAATAGAGATGTCAAATTGTTAAGCAACTCTATCCATCTACGTTACCTACAATTAAGCTCTATCTAAGTCATAAGATGTTGAAGACTATGATGATCCATGAAGATCTCACAATGCACACCATAAAGATAATCACTCAAAATCTTAAGCGCAAAACAACCATCGCCAAATCCAAATGATGGAAGGGGCAATTGCAATCGGGCACCTTCAAATGCCTCGACACATAAGTAATAAATAGACCTTTTTGTATTTAACACATATCCCAAACCAACACTAGAAGCATCCTAGTATACGGTGAATCCCTCCTCCTCAACAGAAAGAGACTATATAGGAGTTGAAGTGAGAATTCCTTTGAGCTTTGAAATGTTCAACGCACACTCCTCAAACCATCAGAAAGGAACCTCCTTCCAAGTCAATCTAGTCATTAGTGCTGTAATAGTGGCAAATCTCTCCATGAATCATCTATAGTAACCGTTAAAACCAATAAAGATAATAACCTTAAATAGAGATTTAGGCTTGGTCCAATCACTAGTAGACTCAATCTTTGTGGGTCTACCATAATCATCCTTAGATACCACCTTTCCCAGGAATGTCACTGACTCAAGCTTGAACTCATACTTAGAGAATTTGGAAATAAGACTATGATCTCTCAAAGACGAGCATAATCCAAAATACTGCATATGCTCCTCTCTACTCCTTGAATACACAAGGATATCTTCAATGAACAAAATCATAAAAGAATCCAAATAAGGCCTGAATACGTGGTTCATTAAATCCAAGAATTTGGCAAGGGCATTAGTCAACCCAAAAACATCACTAGGAACTCATAATGGCCACAACGGGTCCTAAAGGTTGTAGTTAGGATATCCTCATCTCAAATCCTCAATTTATGGCAATTAGACCTCAAGTCAATCTTAGAGAACATTATTGCTCTCAAAGGCTGGTAAAACAAATTATCAATAGGAAGCATAGGATATCAGTTCTTCATTATCACCTTATTAAGCAGCCTATAATCAATCAACATACATATGGAACCATCATGTTTTCTTTATAAACAAGACTGGAGCCCCCAAGGCGACACAATCAGTTTAATAAAACCCTTACCAAGAAGATCTTAAAGTAGAGAATTGAGCTCCTTAATCTCAACAGGAGTCATACAGTAAGGTGTCATAGAAATAGGTCAGGTGTCCATCTCAAGATCAATAACAAACTCAATATCATGCTTAGGAGAAAGATCAGGTAGATCGATAGGGAAAACATCACGAAACTTATGAACTATAAGAATAGAGTCAAGCAATGGACTCTTTATGCTAACATTAAGAATATAAGCAAGTAAGACTCACAATCCCTTGAAATAAGTCTCCTGGACCAAATAAATGAAATAATCTCCATCAACTCATAGCTAATAGCTCCCTACCACACCACTGAGGGTACGCCGGGTATGGTTAAGATAATGGTCTTGGAAAATAATCCAAGATCATAAGATAGTGGGATAACCAGTCCGTGCCCAGAATCACATCAAAATCCACCATATCTAACACAATAAGATCATCCTAAGTATCAAACTCTTCAACAATCACAACACATGATCTATAAACTCAATCCACTACTAAAGAATCACCCACGAGAGTTGATACATATAATGGCACAGATAATAAATTCCAAGACAACTCTAATCGTGGGATATAATAAGTAGACAAATAAGAGTAAGTGGATCCCAGATCAAATAAATAAAAAGTTGACTAATGGCACACGACGATCATAGTGTAATAACAACATCCAAAGACTCAGCCTCGAGTCTAGTAGGTATGGAATATAATTGACCATGCATGCCACCTGGTTGGGATCCAGGCGATCTCCTGCCCTACCATCCTGAGAACCTCCATGATTACCTTAAGTAACACCCCTACTACCATGTATACAACCGCTAGTTGGTGGAGAAACTACAAATACCACAAGGAAACTACAGGGAGGAGTAAATAGTAAAATCATGCAAAAATAAATATTTCACACAAATCATAAAAAGTCAGGTCACTACATCATCCACCACTAAGAATCTAGTTATTCCTAAAACCAACGACAATAGAAGTACCTGAATCAGCGAAAAGCTGGGGATAAATGCTATGAATATAAAACTTGACCTCCTAAGTAGACTCATCTATAGGTCGATGCCTTCACTGGATCTTAAGCACAGGAATAACTCTAGAATGCAACCGTCTAACATCTCTAGCTAAGATGGAGATAGGCTTCTCAAGGAAAGACAACCGCTCATCTAACAGGAATGAATCACAACAAATGACATAAGACTTATCTGAAATGTAACGCTCAAGCATGGAAACATAAAAAATTGGATGAACACCTGATAAATTTTGGGTCAATGCAAACTCATAAGACACATACCTAATAGTACGAATCTCAAAATTTCAAATATACAAAGGACTAAGCTTGGCCCTCTTCCTAAACCTCATCACGCCCTTGATGAACGACACTCAAAGGAAAATACGATCACCAACACTAAATCTCAAGGCACAAAGTCTAAAATCCATATAGCTCTTCTGCCTACTCTATGTCGCATGAAGTCTATCTTGAATGGCCCAAAATTTATCCAAAGACTCACAAAAAATCCATTCCTTGATGTCTAATCTCTGAAACATCAAACCAACCAATTGGAAAGCGACAATGCCATCTATACAAAGTCTTGAACGGAGCCATCTCAATACTGAAATGGTAGCTATTATTATATGCAAACTCAGTCAAAGATAAATGTTTCTCCTACTGACCACCAAAAATCATCACATAAGTGCAGAGCATATCATCCAAAACCTGAATAATCCACTTCGACCACTGTGGGTCTGGTGATGAAATATTAAACTAAGATCAGCCTGAGTACCCAAATCCTCCTGAAAAGTCTTCTAAAAGTGAGGTAAGAATAATGAACTTTGATTTGAGATGATAGACACCAACACATCATAATGACGGACTATCACTCAAATATAGATACGGGCCAACCTCTGAGCACTAAAAAAACCTGAACTACAATAAAATGAGCAGATTGGGTTAATTTATCAATTATGACCCAAACACTATTCAAACCACCAGAAGTATGAGGCAACCTAATCACAAAATCTATAGTGATTCATTCCCATTTGCACTAAGGAATGCGTAACCTCTAAAGCAAACCACCAAATCTCAAATACACTTGACCTTCACCTACTGGCAACATAGGTAATGCACCATAAAATACGCTACATCCTTTCTCATACCACTCCACCAGTAATGTTATCTCAAATCCTGATATATCCTAATCACTCTAGAATGAATGAAATACCTAGAACAATGAGCCTCCTCTAAAATCAATCAAATCCAATCACACACTCTCGAATCACAAACTCAACCCCCAATCCTCAAAACAGCATCAGAATCAAGTAAGGCTTTCTTAGGCTCCCCATTCAACACAGTATCCCATATAACTCTCAACCCAACATCATAAAATTAATGAGCCTAAATCTACTTTATCAAAGAAGATTTAGCCTCCACAAATACCAATACACATCCATGTGTAAGAATATCAAGCCTAACCATCTAATTAGCCAAAGACTGAACCTCCAAGTCCAAAGGCCTCTCCTTAATTAAAAGATGTGCCAAGCTACCCATGCTAGTTAACTTCCAGTTCAAGGCATCTGCAACCACATTAGCCTTGCCCGGATTGTAGAGGATCTTCAAGTCACAATCCTTAAGTAACTCAAGCCAACGGTGCTGCCTCATACTTAGATTTCGCTAAGTAAATAAATACTGAAGGCTATGATGATCCAAGAAAATCTCATAATGGACTCCATATAAGAAGTTCCTCCACAATTTCAAATCAAAAACCTCCACAACTTCAAATCAAAAACAAAAGCGCACAACTTTATATTTTGGGTAGGGTAATTTCTCCCTTGGGGCTTCAAATGATGAGAAGCATAGGCAATTACCTTACCTTCTTGCATCAACGCAGCACCTACACAAACACCTGAAGCATCACAAAAGATGTTAAAACTCATGCCCTACTTGGGGAAAGTCAAGATAGTTGTTAAAGTCAATAAATCCTTGAGCTTTTGAAAGATTGTCTCACAAGCATCGAACCACTGGAAGGAAATATTTATCTAACTCAACTTGGTTAATGGAGCTGCTATAGATGAAAAACCCTCAAAAAACTGCCAATAGTAACCTACTAAACCAATAAATTTCTAAATCTCGGTAGGAGAAGTAGGCCTAGCACAATCGCGAATCGCTGCAATCTTGGCTAAATCAATCATAATACCATCCTTGGTCAGCACATAATTCAAGAAAGAGATAGACCCAAACCAAAAGTCACACTTATGGAATTTAGCAATACAAATTCTTATCCCTCAATCTCTGAAGCACAATCCATAAATGCTCCATATGATTGGCCTCACTCCTAGAATAAACCAAGATATCATCTATAAATACAGTGACAAAAGAGTCAAGATATGATCAAAATACCTAATTCATCAACTTCATGAACATGCTTAGGTCATTGGTCAACCCAAAGGACATAACCAAGAACTCATAATGGTTGTGCCAAGTTTGAAAAGTTGTCTTTGAAATATTCAAAGGTCTGATCCTCAACTGTGATACCTAGACCTCAATCAATCTTTGAAAACACGAAAGCACCCTGAAGTTGATCAAACAAATCATCAATACAAGGAAGAGAATACTTATTCCTATCTGTCACCTTGTTTAACAGTTGATAATAAATACATATGTGCATATACCTATCCTTTTTCTTCACAAACAAGATAGGTGCACCATAAGGTAATACCGTAAGTTAGATAAGTCTCATGTTCAACAACTCCTGCAGCTAATCTTTTAATTCCTTTAGCTCTACTAGGGCCATCCTATAAGGAGGAATAGAAATAGACTTGAAGGCCGGCTCAACATTAATAGCAAACTTAATATCATGATCAGGAGGCATTCCAAGCAAATCCATAGAAAAAACATCCATGAACTCATGGACCACACGAACAGAATCCAAGGAATGAGGTAAAGCGGCACTAGTATCACAAATATGAGCCAAATAAGATAAGCATCCCCTCTCAACCAAACGACGAGCCTGGAGGAAGGATATAACTCTCTTGAAACCCGAATAAAGAACACCTTTCTAAGATATCCTTGGCACACCCATCAAAGTTAAAGGCATTATCTTAGCATAACAATCTAGGACAGCATGATAAGGAGCTAATCAATCCATACCCAAGATGATGTCAAAATCCACCATATTAAGGAAAATCAGATTTACCCAAGTTACACACCCTACAAAAGTTACGACATAAGATTGGTACACCTAATCCACCACTAAAGAGTCTCCTACAGGAGTAGATACATGGATAGGCCCATAAAGAGGCTCACAAGCAAAATCAAAACCCAAAGCAAATGCAGACACATTGGAAAAAGTCAACCCTAGATCAAATACATAGATGCATATATAAAACAAATAGGGACAATACCTATGAGGACTGTTGTTCCCCATTTTTATCATGAAAAGTAGAATTCAATGTGACAACTGTTGTAAAATAGTTTAAAAGTAAAGAGTCGCCACCTAATGAATTAAGGTATGTTAGGACATTTTTCGAGGTTGATTACGAATCAGTTAATTATTTAGTTTAATTCACCAGAAATCGAGTAAGGAAGGTTTAAGTTACCTAAAAAAGGAAGGTGTCAGGCATCTTTCGAGGTCCACAAATGTAGGTTCTAGTCGAATTTGTATGTTACATGGGAAAATTATATGATAAGCAAAAGTCAATTATTTTTGCAATAACTTAATATATTAACTAAGTAATGTAATAAAGAACACTTTCAACTAGTGTACATATCATACAAAGAAATAAAAATACAAGAGATGCGAGACTAACCTTTTCCGATATGCAAATAATAAGTGAAAGTACCATAATTGGTATATTCTTCATCTTCCTCGGATTACAAACTAAGGTAAATTCACTTGCATTATAGTATACCCAATAAAGAAAATATTCAAGTAAAAATCGAAATAATAATAAACTACAAATAATGAGAGAGGTATTAATATGATGTGCCACCTTAATTTGATAGTAAATTTAGAGTGAAAACCAAATAAATTGACAACATAAAGTTCAAATTTGAGAGAGAGAGAGAGGGATAAGTATGACAAGGCTGAAACGGGCCCAATGCGATGTTAATTCCTCTATTCAAATTTCTATGTCGACTCTCTTAAACACCTTAAAAAAAGATTAAAGAAGTTCTAAAAGAATCTTATTTAAGAGTACTAAATAAAATATTTTTAGCAGGTCAAAGTCATGTGTAAAACAAAAAATATTTATGTATAATATAAAGGTTATATCAAAGAATGTAGATAATTTACTATAGTAGTAAAAGTTGTCAAGTCTTTGAGACTTTTAAAATAGTGACGTATAAAATTAGAAATGGCGTGAGTAACATGGTGTTTTATATTTTTTTATAAAGCTCTATGTGTTTCATACGAGAAGCCAAATATAGATTGTCTTTTCTTGTCATCATTTTCCAAAACACCTGATCCCCACTAGGAGCGACTACTCTATGCAAGCTCGATTTAACGTTTACTCTTCCCATTGTGGTTGAACTCCAAGCGACACCATTTTATCATAGTTTACGTGGAAAATTCTTCCAAAGGGTGAGAGTAGATTTGTTCTTATTGTTTAACTAATCAAAAGAAAAACTACAATTATAAAGTAATTCAGATTCTTGATTAAAGTAAACACTTAGAAAAGAATAAAATATAAACAAGAGACTTGACTGCTCAATGGAAAGAATTTAAAGACGTATTATTGCAATTACTAAGAGAACAAATTTCAAAATGAGAATGTGATAATGAAAAAGATCTTATTAAAAGAAAAGTGATGTATTAATATAACTGTAACTTCAAATTTTCTATCAAAAATAAAACCACAAAACTAATAATCTAGCTGGAGCTTTTAGCACATTCAAGATTAACAATTAAAACTTATCATGATCACCCCAACAAAATTCATCATAGTACTCGACAATATATGAACAGCAAGATAAGAGAAAACTAATAAAATTAAAGTGATGGTGTTGAGAAAGCATTTTCTAAACAAACTATCCAAAAAGGTCATTATATATAGAATATAATTTGAAATTAACTTTGACTCAAATAAAAGGTTTCAAGATAAGAATGATACTTATATATTTTACCTCAAGCACAATTCAGTCATATTTTTTAGCGCCTAAGCTAAACTATATAATGAAAACTAGACATAAAGTAACATTAAAAGCAAGAATGAACTGTAGGAGATTTTATTTACTCTTCGTATACCAATTATTCATATTAATCAGATAAAGAATAAAGAACAATAAAGTTTGACTGAAACTTTCTTAAAACAATAAATTAGAGCAAAAATGGACCTTTCTATGGAGACCTTGACGGTGACCTGAGCTACAAATCAAACGGCTCGTACTAAACTCGATGACACTTGACAAGAAGAGCATGATTGTGAGATGAAACTTGATATTCAGTAGTGTTATTCAAATACCATGAGCTCATGTTCATCATAAATTATCCTGCAATAGTTGATGTGTGAGCAGACTCTTAACACATTTGAGACTTTTAACTGAGAATAATTGCAAAGTCTTAAGCAACTTTTATTGTTTTTAATTGCTTTATGTTTGATTTTGCAGTAGAAGCTAAGATGCTAGAGAACCAACAAGAATGGAAGCAAATAAGCTAAAATCTTAAGTAAATAAAGGCGAAGTGTGGCTCAAACTATAGAATGAAGCAACAAGAATGATTGCTGTAAGAAAATTTAGGTTTTATAAAGGCGAAATATAATGAAGACATTTGTGATAAGTCGTCAGCCCTGTGATAAGCTATCAACTTCATCATCAGTAGTAGATAGAGAATTGGCCTAAATTGAAAGCTGTGACGATATTTTGTGATAGGATGTCAAAGAGCTAATAAGTCGTCAAGATTGCCATCAGTCTAAGGCAGAACATGAGAGTTGAGGAAAAGCCTTGACGACATTTGTGATAGGTCGTTAAGGAGCTGATAGAGCATCACCATTTATCGTCAGTGTTAGGCAGCAACTACCAAAAGCATAAAGGAAGCTGAAGACATTTGTGATAAGTCGTTAGCCTCTTAATAGGTTATCAAATGGCGTCACCTAATCCGAGGAATTTTTGAATTTTATGATTTTGTTTCTATAATTAGGGTGAACTATTTAAAGCATTGTTTAGGATTTTCTTAAGGGTTTCAAAACTTGAGTTTTGGAGACACATATTTTGTTATTTTCTCTCTCTAGTTTCTTCGCTTGAAAAAACAATTACTCTAAAGAGATTTTATCAATATTTTGGTTTTTCTATTATGATCCAATTCGAGAATCACTAGTTACTGTTCATCTTGTGGTAAGTTTATCTTTCAAATAATGAATCCAACAAGTTGTTTCGATCATTACGTCATGAGTGGTTAAACCCCTCTAACCTGAATTATGGGATCTAGGATTAAGTCTTGATAAGGTACTGAGTGTTCAAGATTCAAAAGGTGGTAGGACTCCTTGATAATTTTGAAGTTTTAATTATTGTCTATTGGTTGAAAACGATAGATAACACCTGCTTTGATTTGCTTGGGAAAGAAATCAAATATAGTGAAAAGTAAATTGTTAACAGGGACTTGGAAGCACTAAAATTTCCCATTTAATAATTGACGTTGTAACAAGGTTGATTAACCTGCGGTAAAATCTGGTCATGAATATAAATTTCCTAAGTCCGAGAGGATTAGGTAATTAAATGCTTAAGTAGGTCGAGAGATATTTAGGCATAACTTCGATAAAGATAACTTGTTGTCCTACCTACTATGAGAATCTTGAACCACCATTAGCATTTGTCAAGTACCAAAACCCCTAGTGAACATAATTCTTATTTTTCCATAAACTCTTGATTAAGAACACTAAAGCTAAAGTGACCAATAATTATTTTTTAATCTCCAAAACCCCCCATTTTATCTTTTTGTGCTAGAATTTTGATTCAACTTGTAGCTATAATTTCAAATTAGTTTAATCGCCACTCACATTGTTCCCTCTGGATTCAACCCCGACTCCAAAAGTTGAGTAAATATATTAATGACGGCCGCCTTGCACTAAATTAATATGTAAGTTGAGCGTTATCAATAGTATGGTCTCATGATGTGATAGAGCACTGAATTTGAAGCTATGTGAATGGAGGTTTTTGGGGGATGAGATTATGGACCTTCCATGGTAATGAGGAGAGGTTATATAATGGTGTTAACAGAGAAAGAGAATCTTTCTTGTGTGCCTTCGTGTGAGGAAGATGAGTGCACACGTATATGTGCACTCGAAATAGTGTTTTGGTGGTTGCTCTTTTTATGAGAGAACTTGGGTCATTGATAAGAGTGGACGTGAGGGTGAAGGGTGATCTCCTCTATATTCCTCGTGTTTCCTTAGTGAAAACAATACTAGTATTTGTAAGAGAGGATAAAAGAAAGATGTTGGGGAAGAGAGTTACAAATGAAAAAGAATTATTTTTTTCATGTAAAAGAATTATAAGAAGGACTATTTTTGAGAAAGTAATATTTTTCACTCTAATAAAAAAATATATTGATTTTATTGGAAGATTTTGTGGATATGGAGGGAGTAAAATAAAATAGGTAAAATTGATTTGAAATGATTTTGTGAATAAATATTCTTCACAAGAAAGGAAAGATAGAGAGCAGAATTTTTATACTTAATAAAAAAAATTGAATTTGAAAATTTAAATTTGAATTTTTTTTAGGACTAAATATATTTCTTTCAAAAATAATATTATAAAACTATAACTACTAAATTACAAAGTGACAAAAAAATAATTCAAAATTATTAAATAAAACATTATATATTTTTTAATTAAAAATAAAATAATAATAATAATAATAATAATAACATTTTCAGCAGTAAGAGTTCGAACATTTAAATCAAGATCTTCGAATTGAGCTTGAAGTTTATACATCATCTTATCACAATTACAAACATCATTATCACATTCATTACATTTATCAACCCGATCGAGCTCACTATCAGAATTTGGTAATTCAAAATCATCTTCAGATGTAGAATCAGATTCAGAGGTATATAAACAATTATAAACTTGGTCATGAACTTCTTCAGAAAGTCCTAAGGACTTGAGTTTTTGTAATTTGCAGTTTGGAGCTATATGGTCATACTGGTTACACTTATAGCACTTAATTTGGGCTAACTCTCTTTTTGATCTATTTTTCGTAAATCTGGTAGACTTACGGAAGGACTTTCTAGTTTCATGTTCTTCCTTGGTTCTATGCCTAGAATGTTTATTTCTATAGGATTTATTAGGCTTGGAATATCTTTGGAGTTTTCGTGCTAAGGGTTTATCCATACCAAATTCCTCACAAAAGTCTCCTAATTGGGATTTTTCTCTGAGTTTATCAAGCTTAATTTGTCTAGCTAATTTCAACTTGTTGCAAAGGGCTAAACCTTCTTGAGTACAAGCTACAATAAGCTGACCATAAGTTTTTTCTGAATACTGGACTTCTCCATAAGATCCTCTAAGAGATCAATACAAGGCTTTGATAAAATATATCCTTCTTCATCAGTGGTTTTGGAAGTAGAAGGAATGTTAGAGGAATTCATCTGGGTGCTAAGTTTGTTAACTAACTCAATTAATTCGTCAAGTTTTTTATCAAGAGAGGAAATATGTTCTCCTAAGACCTTAACATAAAGACTCAAATAATTATTTTGGGCGATAAGGTTATTTATTTCAGAAACAGTAATTTTTCCACCATCTTCACTGACAAACTTTTGGAAAGCAGAAAAAGTCATGCCAGTATTATTGGGCAATATAAAGGAAGACTGGGAAGGATAGAGTGCTTGAGTAATTGTGCCATCAGAATTTTGATAAGATCTTTCGATTATTTTGACATAAGATGGTAAATATGTAGACATGAACCATGGTACCAAGAAAATAATTTTATTATGTAAGACACATATTTCATAGAATTCTTCTGAAATATTTCGTAATTCATCAGGATCATAGGTTTCAAAAAACCATGTCCTAAAAGTTGTCCATTTTTCAGAAAAAAATTCTTTCTGAATATATTTTCTTGCCTGAGAACCAGGACTAAAATCAATAAGTTGTGTCATCATAGTTAAACAGAATTGATGTCAAAATCCATTTCAGATAGGGTAGGATTTTCATTATCAAAATCTTGAACTATATTAGTTTTTGAGTTGATTTTTATCTTTTCTACACCTTTTGGTGTAACATGCGAATCTGCCGAATTTATAGTATGCAAAGATGCCGCTCGATTCCTGGCTGGACCATTCTGAGGTTCTACAGGAGAAATATGATAAAAGAAGGAAGTCTTCTTGGTATTGAAAATGAATTTCTATAGACTGGGGGGTTACTATCAAATTGTAGACAAATTCGCCCATCAGAATTCTGAGTTACTTGAGTTTATTCTGAATTAGTTACATATTTCGCCAATTGTTTTGGGGAAGTGACTGAGTTTAAAATCCATGTTTGGGAGAAATAAATTTCATCCCATCTAATAGGTCTTCAGGTAGTAACCCTAGATTTTATAAAATTAGTTTCAATAAGCATAGTACAGTCAGAATTATCATCTATTAACATACATCGAGGATTTAGAGTTGAAAATAATCGATAATATATGCCGTAAGATAATCCTATAAGTTCAGATCCAGGGGCATAATCATGTCCATGACTTTTTACATTTAGTGTTAAAGCATGAAGAATATTTACATCAGTCAACGATAATTGTAAATTTGGCTGAGTATTAAAATATACAGGACCATAGGCAAGAGTAGATTCAATAGATCCCATTAAGGATTTTCTAAAATTCAGATTTCTAACATCACGCAAAGCTGCTAAATATGTTTCGGGGAGACCCTTTAGGGTTAAAGGTCGAAAGGCAATTTGTACTAAACCAATATGCATATAATTATAATTACGTTTAAAAATATCAATATCATGCTTATTTAGGAGTTGAATAGTCTGTTCATCAGCATTTAAAGCAAGGGATTGTTCAGTTGTTTTAATAATTTGTTTATGTTTTATTTTATCAAAAAATCCATATTCATAAATGGTTTTTTATTCAACTTTTAGAATAGTCCATTTATTCAGTAAATCCATATCTTGAAGTAAATCTACCTCTTCGAGTTTTGTACTTTTAGTACTAACTTCTCTCATATCCATAATTGTAAAAGCCTTATATCTATGCTAAAAATCTTTACCCCACTAAACATGTTTACTATGAAAATTCATAGGCTATGATGCCATTAACAGGATCTCTTAGGCAGGGGTATGCCACTCAGCCTACCAACCTCCGGAAATTTTGATAGAAGAAGAGGAAATTGAAAAAGTTGAAGCATTCATCAAAAAATGGAAAGTAAAAGACAACACATGGCTGATGGATAAGATATGACTGTAATAATTTCCCCTCTTTGTAATAGTAAAAACACTGTGCACAGGAACCCATTTATTACTGTGCAAGATTCTTTTTTTATTATTTATAGGTGCCTAATTCTTGTGAAGAGGCAAGAGTTCTTATACTCTCCTTTTGTTTCTCTTTCTATAAGCTCTCCCCTCTCTCTATATCTCTTTTGTAATATATTTGAAGATTAAATAAATAAGAATCTACTATACTACTATTTCAGTATGGTTCCCGGCTAGTCAGGTACATATCCTTTTACTACTTGTATTCATTTAATTAAAACTTCTACCATAATTCAGCCGTGACTATGTTCGGCTGAAAGATTTCTTATATCTTTGGTGAAGATCTAGCTTTGCTGACATGTTAACTATGAAAGCTCCAGACTCTATCAAAATATAAAAGAATCTTTTTAATTTCTTGACTTGGTTCCAAAATGGAGGTACAGTCGAGTTTAATACACTTATGTTAACCTTGTCTCTGTGAATCCGTCTAGTAAGTTGTGCCTCTCTAGCCCATATTGTTAAGAAAGGGGCGAATTCTGCACAATTAGAACTTCTAGACACATAGGTTTAACATAAGGTTATTAAATCTCTGACAGGCCCCATGTTTGGGTAAAAGAATGTCCATACAGTCATAAACCTACTTAAGATTCTTTTCTATTTCGGTTGGTGCTTTGGTTCGGTCTTCCGACTTAGGCTTAATCCGATATTATTATATGTTCTGGTAGGCTGAGTGGCATACCCCAGCCTAATAGATACTTTAAAGTCTTCTTGGTATTGAAAAAGAATTTCTATAGACTGGGGGTTACTATCAAATTGTAGACAAATTCGCCCATCAGAATTCTGAGTTACTTGAGTTAATTTTGAATTAGTTACATCTTCCGCCAATTGTTTTGGGGAAGTGACTGGGTTTAAAATCCATGTTTGGGGTAAATCAATTTCATCCCATCTAATAGGTCTTCGGGTAGTAACCCTAGATTTTATAAAATTAGTTTCAATAGATCCAATTAAGGATTTTCTAAAATTCAGATTTCTAACATCACGCAAAGCTGCTAAAAATGTTTCACGAAGACCCTTTAGGGTTAAAGGTCGAAAGGCAATTTGTACTAGGCCAATATGCATATAATTATAATTACATTTAAAAATATCAATAACATGTTTATTTAGGAGTTGAATAGTTTGTTCATCAGCATTTAAAGCTAGGGATTATTCAGTTGTTTTAATAATTTGTTTATGTTTTATTTTATCAAAACCACTGATGAAGAAGGATATATTTTATCAAAACCTTGTATTCAAAGACCTCCTGAAATAGAAGGATTTCAAAAAGTGTCTCAATTAGACCAATTAGAGAAACTCTTAGACAAAAAATTCTCTCGTTTAAACATTCAACCTCTTAATATTTCTGATGATTTTATACAAAATCTCGAGTCTAATTTTTGCTGATAATATTGAGTCTACTCAAAATACTGGTGATGTAATCTCTTCCGAACTAAATAAGCTAAAAGGTATGATTAAGAAACAACCGGGCAAGAAATACATTGATATTCCTCAAATGTCTACTGCATATTATCCACGTCCAACTCCTCAAGATGTTCTGATAGAGGAAAGGGAATGGAATCAAAGAAATACTTCTTATAGTGGAGAAGCAATTTATGAATGGAATATTGACGGATTATCTAACCGACAAATCTATATTCTTATTCATCGAATGTCCATGTATGCAACTATTGCCACAGCCACTGCTTCACCAGAAAATCGAGCCAATCTTACTGGCCCAACAATATGTAAAATGATTGTTACGGGATTTACTGGCCAACTTCGAGGCTGGTGGGATAATTTTTTAGATGACGATAAACGCGAGGCTATTTTTAATGCCACCAATGATAAACCTGGAAAAGATAATCTAGGTCGACCACTTCGAGCAGGTAGATCTAATGCTGTCTATACCCTTATGCTTACAATTATTGAACATTTTGGAGGAAGATTTACCAATCAGTATGAAAACATTAGGACCCTTCTTAATGGTTTAAAATATAAACACTTAAGCGAATTTAGATAATATAAAGACACTTTTCTTAGTAGGGTTTTGGATTTACCTGAAAGTAAATATGACCATTGGAAAGCTAAATTCATTGATGGCCTTCCACCTTTATTTGCTGAAAGAGCTAGAAAATCTCTTAGAGGATCTTATGGAGAAGTCCAGTATTCAAAAAAAACTTATGGTCAGCTAATTGTAGCTTATACTCAAGAAGGTTTAGCCCTTTGCAATGAGTTGAAATTAGCTAGACAAATTAAGCTTGATAAACTCAGAGAAAAATCCTAATTAGGAGACTTTTGTGAGCAATTTGGTATGGATAAACCCTTAGCACGAAAACTTCAAAGATATTCCAAGCCTAATAAATCCTATAGAAATAAACGTTCTAGGCATAGAGCCAAGGAAGAACGTGAAACTATAAAGTCCTTCCGTAAGTCTACCAGATTCACGAAAAATAGATCAAAAAGAGAGTTAGCCAAAATTAAGTGTTATAAGTGTAACCAGTATGGTCATATAGCTCCAAACTGCAAATTACAAAAACTCAAGTCCTTAGGACTTTCTGAAGAAGTTCATGACCAAGTTTATAATTGTTTATATACCTATGAATCTGATTCTACATCTGAAGAAGATTTTGAATTACCAAATTCTGATAGTGAGCTCGATCGGGTTGATAAATGTAATGAATGTGATAATGATGTTTGTAATTGTGGTGAAATGATGTATAAACTTCAAGCGCAATTCAAAGATCTTGATTTAAATGTTCAAACTCTTATTGCTGAAAATGTCCTTGAATTACTGAAAGAAGTTACTAATGAAAAACTGCGTGAAAAAATTCTTAATTTTGCTACTCAAAAAACTTCTGCTAACACTCGTATTTCTAAAGAAAACTCGTATGATAATCTTCACATGTCTTATTCCTTAGCCGAAGTTAATCGATGTCTTGCTTTAAGTCAAACTCCAGGTAGAGATACTACCTTTAATGATTTAAAAATTGAAGTTGAGCAGTTAAAAAAGAAATTATCTCCTTAAAACAAAATCAGATGATTTCCGATCATAGAATTTTGAAAATTGAAGAAAAGATTATTGACATCCCTGAAGCTTCCTTTACCTAAAAAGGAAAAGAAAAGGATTTGAAATACTCTGAAAATTCTGAAATTAATAAACTTAGTCCAACAGAAGATTTGAAACGGGATTATTTCTTAGGAATGATGCAAATAGTTACTGCTCATAAATGGTATATAAATTGCACTATTATGATAAATAAGGAATTTTCTATCACTAATGTTGCTATAATTGATAGTGGTGCTGATGTTAGTTGTATTCAAGAAGGACTAACTCCAACCAGGTATTTTGAAAAAACTACTCACATAGTGAAGTCTGCATCTGGTCATACTCTTGATATCAACTATAAATTACCAAATACTCATATATGTCGATATAGAGTCTGCATTCCACATTTCTTCTTTTTAGTAAAAAAATCAGGTATATCCTCCTATTATCTTAGGAACACCTTTTATAAATGCTATCTATCTATATACACATATTGATGTAAATGGTTTTAAGGCTACTTATAAGAACAAACAAACTTTTTATCCTTTTGTTACTCATCCTGTAACAAGGGATATATATGCTCTTATCAATATGAAACAAAAACAAATTAATTTTTTACAATTAGAACTAATGAGTATTAATATTGTTGATACTTTAAAATCAGTAAAGGTCCAAGAAAAAATAAAAATGATTTTTAATCAATTGATTCTTGATATTTGTGTTGATCGTCCAAATGCTTTCTGGAACCGAAAGAAGCATATTGTTTCTCTTCCTTATGAAAATGACTTTAGTGAAGAAAAAATCCCAACAAAATCTCGACCCTGTCAAATGAATACAGAGTTAGTAGAATTCTGTAAGACAGAAATTGATAGTCTTCTGCAAAAAGGTCTTATAAAACCTTCAAAATCTCCTTGGTCTTGTACTGCTTTTTATCTCAATAATGCTGCTGAAAAAGAAACCTCGATTAGTTAGAAACTATAAACCTCTGAATAAAGTTTTAAAATGGATTCGATATCCTATACCAAATAAAAAAGACTTACTTTCCAGATTATATGATGCTAATATATTTTCTAAATTTGATTTAAAATCTGGTTATTGGCAAATTCAAATTGATAAAGAACATACTTATAGAACTGCTTTTAATGTCCCTTTTGGACAGTATGAATGGAATGTTATGCCTTTTGGTTTAAAAAATGCTCCTTTTGAATTTCAAAAAATTATGAATGACTTTAATCCCTATATGGACTTTATCATTGTCTACATTGATGATATTTTGGTATTCTCAAAAACCCTTGAATCACATTTTAAACATTTGCATACGTTTAAGCAAATAATTATTCAAAATGGTTTAGTCATCTCCAAACCAAAGATAAGTTTATTCCAGACAAATATTCGATTTTTAGGACATAATATTTCTCAAGGTTCTATTGAGCCTATACAACGCGTCCTAGAATTTGCTAAGAAATTCCCTGATATTATTACTGATAAAAAACAACTTCAAAGGTTCCTCGGAAGTCTTAATTATATCTCTCCTTTTTATGAAAATTTGTCTAGAGATTTAGCCCCTTTATATGATAGACTAAAAAAGGATCACAAAACTCCTTGGACTCATGTCCACACATATTTAGTAAAATTAATTAAGAACCGAGTTCAAACTCTTCCTTGTACAGCTCTTGCAAACCCTAACTGGTTGAAAATCGTTGAAACCGATGCTTCTAATATTGGGTATGGTGGAATACTTAAACGAGTTAATCCCCATACAAAAATAGAATGTTTAATTCGATTCTATTCTAGTAAATGGACGGAAAGTCAGAAAAAATACGTCACTGTAGCCCATGAAATGCTAACTATTGTAAAATGTGTTTTAAAATTTCAAGATGATTTGTATAACCAAAAATTTATAATTAGAACAGATGCTCAATCCGTCAAGTTTATGTTTAATAAAGACTTCAAACATGATGCCTCTAAATTAATATTTGTGCGATGGCAAGCTCAATTAGCCCCTTTTGATTATGAAATACAATATAAAAAGGGTAGTGAAAATTCTTTGCCTGATTTTCTATCTCGTGAATATCTAACATGAATTTTTACACATATTTCCTCTCTGAAAAAACTATAATTACTATCATCAAATGCATTCCGTTAAACGAAGATATTCATTTTCTTATTTTAGAAAATCTAATTCGTAGCATTATAGAAAAAGATTTATTCCTTAACCATAATGAATTCCTTGAAAATGAAATTTACTGGTTTGATATTGACTTAAGTGATTAATGTTTACAGTTATAATGAAGTTCTTTCTACACTTCTTCTCTGAAAAATTCTTAATCACCTTTATAAAAGCAATTCCTCTAAATATGGACTTACACATGATCATACTACGGAAAGTCATTGATGACCTTATCACAAAGAACACACTTTATGAAGATCTCTCTGAATATATGTCATGGTATGCTGATTAAATTCCTGATTATTGATGCAGTATGGATCCTCCTTGGCAAATAGCTAAAGGAAGAGGACGAGGCAAAAGAAATAAAAACTCTTCATATCAAGGAGGACGAACAAACCCTTCATATTTTGATTGAAGAAATTCTGCATATAGCTCTGCAAGTTCTAATTTTCCTATATTACAACAAGGAAATAGAACTTTAATAAATTCAAAAATTTCTCGAGATGAATCATCATCATCAAAAATTCTGAATATTAGTTCTTCTGTACATTTAGAAGATATTCCTGAAGATCATCCATTGTATAAACAACTGCAATCTTATCTATCAGATCAACAAAAAACTGCAGATTCTTTTGCATCCATAGTTCAAGAAAATTCTGAAGATAAGCCTTCATATGAAAAACTGGATTCTAGAGAACTTATTTTATATATTGAAAATCAGCATATTCCTGGACAAGAAAATTCTGAAGAAGCATGGAGAATACTAAAAAATTACCTTACAGCTAACGTATATTTTACTGGAGAATCATACAAAACTCGGACTTATTATGAACACATCCTAGTACAAACTTTCAGTGCAACCGTTGATCATAGTCCCCATGGAGAAACTACCCCTGGAGTACATGGATACTCTAAAATGGTAATTAAAAAACTTATTCCTATTGAAGAATGGGGAATTTCATCTATGACTCAATGATCTATGCCAATGGGGCCAATGGGCCAAACACTTGCCAATTTCACTTATTGGGATTATATTAAATCCTTTTCTCAAGTATTATATTATAATAACTATAAGCACAAACATACTTGGTTCGTAAAAATATGTTCTAAAGTATTTGAAAAACCTATTCCGAACTAGTTTATTCAATGGTGGACTCAACATGGACCTACGGTCAAAATATTACCTCCGGAATATTCCTCTTTGTATTACTCATGGAAAAAATTCTCTCCTTTCTTAACCAAATTATATCATTCCGATCACATTTGTAAAATCGATACTATTGATCAGATGTACTTCTACATAGAATTCTCTATCCCTTGGATTCATCGTTGGTCCATCGAGATAGGCTATGACACTCAACAAATTCCTGCCTTATACCGAACATTCTATTGTAATTTCTGGGACAAATTGCTTCGAAAAAATCCAAAAACGAAACTCACCTATGGTCATGATCAAAGGGAGGAAATAGTCAAGAAAATCGCTGAATATGAAAAAACTCCCAAAAAATTAATTATAGTGGAAGAGAAGAATCATAACTATATTTCCAGAAGAATATTTGCACATGGCGGGAATAAAATGCAACTGATAGAAGAATATTTATCAGAGGTCAGAGATAAATTACTTCAAACTGTTGAGCAAAATTCAGATATATCAATGAATAGTACCGAAACAAATACTGAAGATATTATCGATTCTCAACCTCCGAAAATTTTGATAGAAGAAGAAGAAATTAAAAAATTTAAAGCATTCATCAAAGAATAGAAAGGAAAAGACAACACATGACTGATGGATAAGATATGACTGTAATAATTTCCCCTCTTTGTAATAGTAAAAACACTGTGCACAGGGACCTATTTATTACCGTGCAAGATTCTTTTTTTATTATTTATAGGCGCCTCATTCTTGTGAAGAGGCAAGAGTTCTTTAGTACTCTCCTTTTGTTTCTCTTTCTATAAACTCTCCCCTCTCTCTACATCTCTTTTGTAATATATTTGAAGATTAAATAAATAAGAAGCTACTGTACTACTATTTCAGTCTGGTTCCCGGCTAGTCAGGTACATATCCTTTTACTACTTGTATTCATTTAACTAAAACTTCTACCATAATTCAGCCGTGACTATGTCCGGCTGAAAGATTTCTTATATCTATGTGAAGATCTAACTTCGCTGACATGTTAACTATGAAAGCTCCAGACTCTATCAAAATATAAAAGAATCTTTTTAATTTCTTGACTTGGTTTCAAAATGGAGGTACAGTCGAGTTTAATACACTTATGTTAACCTTGTCTCTGTGACTCCGTCTAGTAATTTGTGCCTCTCTAGCCCGTATTGTTAAGAAAAGGGCGAATTCTGCACAATTAGAACTTCTAGACACATAGGTCTAACATAAGGTTATTAAATCTCTGACAGGCCCCATGTTTGGGTAAAAGAATTTCCATACAGTCATAAAACTACTTAAGATTCTTTTCTATTTCGGTTGGTGCTTTGGTTCGGTCTTCCGACTTAGGCTTAATCCGATATTATTATATGGTCTGGTAGGCTGAGTGGCATACCCCAGCTTAAGAGATCCTGTTAATGGTATCAGAGCCTGTGAATTTTCATAGTAAACATGTTTAGTGGGGTGAAGATTTTTAGCATAGATATAAGGCTTTTACAATTATGGATATAGGAGAAGTTAGTACTAAAAGTACAAAACTTAAAGAGGTAGATTTACCTCAAGATATGGATTTACTAAATAAATGGACTATTCCAAAAGTTGAATTAAAAACCATTTATGAATACGGATTTTTTGATAAAATAAAACATAAACAATTTATTAAAACAACTAAACAATCTCTTGCTTTAAATGCTGATGAACAGACTATTCAACTCCTAAATAAGCATGATATTGATATTTTTAAACGTAATTATAATTATATGCATATTGGCTTAGTACAAATTGCCTTTCGACCTTTAACCCTAAAGGGTCTCCCCGAAACATTTTTAGCAGCTTTGCGTGATGCTAGAAATCTGAATTTTAGAAAATCCTTAATGGGATCTATTGAATCTACTCTTGCCTATGGTCCTGTATATTTTAATACTCAGCCAAATTTACAATTATCATTGACTGATGTAAATATTCTTCATGCTTTAACACTAAATGTAAAAAGTCATGGATATGATTATGCCCCTGGATCTGAACTTATACGATTATCTTACCAAATATATTATCGATTATTATCAACTCTAAATCCTTGATGTAAGTTAATAGATGATAATTCTGACTGTACTATGCTTATTGAAACTAATTTTATAAAATCTAGGGTTACTACCCGAAGACCTATTAGATGGGATGAAATTGATTTCCCCCAAACATGGATTTTAAACTCAATCACTTCCCCAAAACAATTGGCGGAAGATGTAACTAATTCAGAATTAACTCAAGTAACTCAGAATTCTGATGGGCGAATTTGTCTACAATTTGATAGTAACCCCCCAGTCTATAGAAATTCTTTTTCAATACCAAGAAGACTTCCTTCTATTCAGCATATTTCTCCTGTAGAACCTCAGAATGGTCCAGCCAGGAATAGAGCGGCATCTTTGCATACTATAAATTCGGCAGATTCGCATGTTACACCAAAAGGTGTAGAAAAGATAAAAATCAACTCAAAAACTAATATAGTTCCAGATTTTGATAATGAAAATCCTACCCCATCTGAAATGGATTTTGACATCAGTTCTGTTTAACTATGATGACACAACTTATTGATTTTAGTCCTGGTTCTCAGGCAAGAAAATATATTCAGAAAGAATTTTTTTCTGAAAAATGGACAGCTTTTAGGACATGGTTTTTTTAAACCTATAATCCTGATGAATTACGAAATATTTCAGAAGAATTCTATGAAATATGTGTCTTACATAATAAAATTATTTTTTTTGTACCATGGTTCATGTCTGCATATTTACCATCTTATGTCAAAATAATCGAAAGATCTTATCAAAATTCTTTCAATTCCATTTTTCAGACACATGTCCAATATGCATATAATTATAATTACGTTTAACAACAACAACACCAATGTTTGCGAATTATGAAAATTTGCATAAATAATTCAGTAAATATCAACTAATTATGTAAAAATATTATGCTAAACTAGTAAAAATATAAAATTAAATGATAAGACAAATTGTATATATCAAAATAATGAATGTGACACATATATTTGTTTGAAACCCAGTTAATACGTAAATAAATATTAATACTAGATTTATTAAAATAGCAGCCTAGGAGGCATATCGGGAGGTCAAAATTGAATGTCAACAATGAAAGCATCAGAGGTCTCTGCTTCTTGCCTGGAAAGTATAGCATCGTACTGTCTACGTTCACCACCTAGCTGAGTAGCCACACGACCACCATCACGGGCACCACTACCTATGCCTCTCATACCTCTAGTAGAATCTCTACCTCTCATGGTTGATATAGGAGTGGCTCTGAAAACATGATGGGGAGAATCCTCAAGTCCTGCAACCCAACTCAATAGAAGGAGGTTCGATTGAGCTAGGACGACCACCCAAAGCTGATGGACCAAATGACTCACCACCTGAACTCTGCAAGGCTACCTGCACCGGTCTACCATAATATTCACGTAAGCCTCTAAAATCTCTACCTTAAAAAATGTGACCACTAAACTTGCCCTGACGGCGTAGCTTCTTCGTGCCTCCATGAGATGCTTGAGGAATAGACTCAGTCGTCTTAGTATGATCCATAATTTTTTGAAATGATACCCTATACACAACTATCTAAGTCGTAGATATCTAAAGAGAAATATCCAAGCCCTTCATGAACTTCCAAATCTTCTCAGACTCGATGGCACTATTGGCATAAGAATATCTGGACAAGACATAAAAACGTGTGTCATACACTGCAACAGCCATGGAGCCTAGATCCAAATGATCAAACTCATTGCTCATCTGATCCCTCAAACTAAAAGGCACAAACATATCTGAAAAGACCTCAGTAAATTGATCTCAAGTCTTCTACGGCGAATCAAGAGGTCGGTAACCAATAAGTGACCTCCACCAATCTCTGACTACCTCATTCAACTGATAAGTAGTATGAGCAACCTCTGCGACTCAAGTGAACCAAGTTTATATAGCTTCTTAAGGCAATCCATCGAGAATTCATAGGCATCCTTGCCTAAATCATCACTGAACCTAGGAGGACTCAAGCGGGTGAATCTCTTAAACCTCTTTTGATCCTCAGAAGACATAACCATACTTGCAATAATTAGAGGCACAATAAATCTGGTTGGCTGAGAAACCATCTAAGGAGGCATAATAGAAGAAGGTAGGATCCACAAGATGAAAAACAAATTAAGGGAAGTTTTCTAAATACATCTTATAGCCTATTGAAGATAGATACAGACATCTACGATATCGATCTTTGAGACTCTATTAGACACCCCGGTCTTACGCTATTAAGGCCAATGAACCTGGCTCTGATACTAATTTGACTCGACCTAAAAACAAGGGTCATGATGGCACTTGTCGCGAAAATCCTTGACAAGTAATCTTATCACCCAAATAGATATGAAATGACAAATCAATACCAAACCTAGGGCAAGATTCCTAGAATAGAGTCGAACAACAATATATAGTAAGAGCAGAAATATAATCAAAGATACCAAATCAAATCCCAAAGGGATGAGTCATAGTGTAAGAATAAAATAATACAACTTGAAGTCAAAATATATATATGATATAAAAAAGGAACAAACTTTGTATCTGAATACAATAGACATAGTCTAGATAAGAAAAGGTAGTGGCCAGCTCTGGATGCATAGATCAACCGCTACCTCAAATAGACTCCAAATGCCGCTTGAATCAACTATTTGTATGGCACACTCATACCTAGATTCGCACCAAAATGGCACAGTAGGGATGAGTACGATCCACTTGTACTCAGTAGATATCATAGGCTGACTGAGTAAGTAAAAAATAAAGCATATAAACACAAACTATGGGCATGTTGCCTGCAATTAAAAAATATCCCAAACAATAGCTCACACAGTCTCCACTAACAGTTCAACTATATACACATATAAAAAAATAGGTATGGGAAAGAAAAATAAGTATAGACATACTCCAAATACCAGTTTAAGAAGATAAAAACTGGATAGACATCAAGTTACAAATAGAAATACAATCACAGAATAAGCACAATATATGAAATGCATGAAGATGATGATAGTGATGATGGTGATGATGATGATGCATGAGGTTGTTACACAACCTCTGTATACACTTATCAAGGTCAGCTATGAATATAGGACCCATGAGAGGTTCGTCAACCCACACCTACCAAGCTCTACTCCCAGGTAGGACCCATGGGGGGTTTGTTAACCCATATACAATCAATATTCAATACCAATATCCATAACTTCTCTCCTACACATACATTGATAGAGGGTTTTTAAGGATGTCATATTTTTGTCAGAAAAAGCCAATGTTTCTAGCATTTCCAGTATGTCTACAATGGTACCAATATTTCATAAATGAATATGATATGAGGATTTAATGCTTACAACCAACCAAAATGAGAATATATAATATCCAACCTATATACCAACCATGTGAGCTAAAAATCTATTCAAATCAACCCATAATCCATGATCCAATATAATCTAAAAACCATCAAATGAAACATGCAATAAAAATGTCATTGATACAACATAATTCCCAATAAAAAACATGTAAGAAAATGCTAATTTAGGATTTTCGAAACAAAATCCCCAAATTTCAACTTTAGATCCGAGTTTAAACAAGATTTGGATGATAAAAATCAAAGAAAAATAATTTAAATAAGGATTTGGAGCTTGCCCAAGCTTAGAAATAGAAGGAAATATCCAAAAACTTAAACCCCAAGGGTCTAAGTCTAGAAAATGGTGCAAAATGCATCAAATATGGAGTTGTAATCTACCAAGCAAGAGACTACTGGGTCACTTAAAGAAAGCCTGCCTTACCGCATAAGTGACTTGGCTTTCGCTTAAGCGACACTGGCATGCTAGATGCCTGTCACCTAAGCGATCAGGATATCGCTTAAGTGAGCCTCATGTCGCTTAGGCAACACTTTCGCTATCAGGGCAAGTTGCTTAAGTGTCCAAAGCATCGGTAACAGTACTCCAGCTGAAGTGGTGCACCATCCAGAGACTTGGAGAATTCCTAGTCTTGTGGAGCCCTCGGGATTCATCTGGAGTCTTGAGCATGCCAACGAACTATGCTACCCCCACTAAATTTGATGCTTCAAAATCAATAGTGCTATTAAAATTTCAAAAATTGTTGTTTTCATAGAATTGACCCTCGAGACCTATTTTCACAACTTTCCAAATTGAGGGACAAAAGGAGATATAAAAGCCATAAAACCATAGCAACCATGTTACCAACCTAAAATCGACATTTTGAATCTGTTTGTGTAGTCTATTTTTTCATCTAATGCATAAATCAAAAGATGTTGACTGAAGTCAACTAATAAGTCTTTAAGACCATTAAAAAATAAAATTTTACATAAACCACACCAAAATGCATTAGGAATCATGCAAATCAACCCCACACCCCACAAATACCACAAGGCAACCATGGGGAGGGGTAAAATAGTAAAATCCCTTAGAAATAAATATTTCACACAAATCACCAAATGTCAGGTCATTACATATAGCTACTGGATGTGCCCCCACCATTGTACCACTATGATCTGTAAATTATGTACCATTAGATGGTGTACCACTAACCAATCCCAAATCTAAACCAATGCATCCCTGAGCACTATAAGAAGAAATAAACCTCGATGGAACCTGGGCTGGGCCCTGGCCCACCGTTGGCTGAAGTGGAAAAATCTCTAGCTAGGGGGTAGGAATAGGTTCTATTGAAAGGCCCCTATCCTGATCTCTAGTAGGGAATGTGTCTTTATGTTAACCTCGACCTCTCGTCATCCGTAAACTATAATAGAATCCCAAGGCTCAAACTCGAGGTCTTCGCCTTGTGTAGTAATAGCACGTGTCCTAGCCATATGTAAGAGAGTGAAATAAAGGAATCTTTAGAAACCAACACAAAAACTTATCACAAAATGAGTGAAAGAAGTGAAGAACTCCTAAGAATGTCCTATAGCCTCCAAAAAATGAGAAACAGATATCATTCTGATCCGTGGGACTTTATTAGACATTTGCTCTTGTACCAACAATACTCATGAACCTAGATGTTATACCAATTCATCACTACCCAATTTACAAGTCATGAGGGACCTACTTCATCTCGTTAGTAGGTAAGATAAACTTAGCCCAGAGCCCGTCCTAATCCGTTTATCTCTCTAGCCCGCTAGGGTTGGGTTGTGTTGGGTTGGGTTGGGCCAGCCCATATTGACAACTCTACTTATGAGTTAGCTTTGCCCCCTAATTTATTAGTTGTTTATCCAGTTTTTCATGTTTCTATGCTTCACTGATACATTTCGAATGAGTCTCATGTCATTTTTGGGGAGTCAGTTTAGTTAGATAAGACTTTGTCTTTTGTTGAGGAGTCGATCTCCATTTTGGCTAGGATGTTAGACGGTTGTATTCTAGAGTTATTCATGTGGTTAAGATTCAGTAGAGGCATTGACCTGTAGATGAGTCTACTTGGGAGGTCGAGTCGGATATGTGTAGTTCTTATCCCCAGCTCTTTGTTGATTCAGGTATTTATTTTTCGTAGTTCGAGGACGAACTAGATTTTAGTAATGGATGATGTAATGATCTGAATTATTTATGAAATATGTGAAATATGTGTTTTTGTATGATTTGACTATTTTATCTCTCCTTGTGGTTACATTATGGTATTTCTGAAGTGTAGGGATGATCGGCACAATTCCCAATGTATTTTGATGCCATTTATGTGATATTGTGGTTTTTAGAGGCTTTAAGAGTCTTATGGTGAACTTCAATCATTATCTTTTCATCCGTGTGACGGATGGCAGAAGGGACTTTGCCAGAGATCCGGAATGTTGATTTTAGGGCAGTAACATTGTTGGTGTGGTTTTATAGCTTTTAAATCTCATTTCGATCCTTAGTTTAGAAAGTTGTGATTTTAGATTTTGGGAGTCAACTTTTTGAAAATGACGTTATTTCAAAAATCTAATATTGTCATTGAATCTGAAACATTGAATTTGATGTATTAGCATAGTTATTGGCGTTCACGGGATTCCGAATGAATCCTGATGGGCCTATAGAGACTTAGAATTGTACCAAGTCCCTGGATGGTGCACCACTCAGCTGGTGCACCCGCGATCGCAATAGGAGTGTCGCGATCGTGGTTGGGCCAACAGGGCAAGTTTCTTTATCATGACACCCCTTTCGCAATCATAATATGCCTACCAGTCAAGGTACTTCGATCGTGACCCGAGGTCTCTGTATATATAAATACCTATTTTTGTCATTTTTTACCATTTTTTAGACTTGAAACTTAGAATTTCGTGGTTTTGAGCAACTTTCTCCGTCTCTAAGTTTGGGTAAGCCCCATTACACTCATTTTAACTAATTTCTTTCATCTTATGTAATTTGGAAATTTTAGTCCGTAAGGCCTAAAAATGGTATTCCTCAAATTTAAACCTCAATTTCACTCCTTTTTCACTTGAGTGAGTTTCCAATCCTATAATTATCTATTTTTCCTCAATTTCACTTTTCAAAATAACTTTGATTGATAAATTTTAAATGAATTTTGAAGATTTTACCAAAAAAAAAAATTAAAATAATTTTTCTTTGATTTGAACCTCATTTTTAACTCATTTCTACTAGGATTTTCAGCTGTAGATTCCTAAAAGTATGAAAAACATGTTTTGAAACAAAGTTATGATTTTGCCATTCTTTTTCGAAAACTCATTTCGAGGGTCGTTTTGACCTTAAATTGAAAATCGGTAATATGAGTGGCGTTGGCTTCCTTTTGATGTGTAGATTCTATATTTTGATGTTTTAGTTGATTTCGGATCCGTTCGTGAAGAGTAGGGCTTCGGGATTGAAGTGTTGTCGATCGATTTTTGGCCTTTAAGATAGGTTATGGCTTAACTCTTTCAGACTGGGCTGAGTAGCTAATTTGTATACAAAAACATGTTAAGGGTGTGAGAACTAATCATGAAAAGTAGCTATCTTATTTCGAAATTATAATTTTAGTTTCTAAACTATTTTATATCATATGTGAGGTGGTATCAAATAATGGCAAAATGACCTTATGGACCCTTATACTATTTCAGTTTTATAAGTTGGATACTTATACTTACATGTTTGTCGTCTGAACCCTTGAACCCATCAAAAAAATACATTTTGCACCCTTTGACCGTTGATCTTGCCTATATGGCAAGGTCATGGTGACTAGGACAAAGAGAGTGTAGCCACTCGCCTGGGGTGCGAGTGGAGGTCAATTTTTGGCCAATTTTACATTAAAATAATTTTAAATAAATAAAAAGATATTAAAATTTAAAAAAATAAAAAGATCCTTTTTTCCCTCCATCTTTTTAAAATTAAAAATATTTTTAAAAATTAAAAAAAAGGGTCTTTTTTTCCCTCCATCTTTTTTAATTTAAAAATATTTTTAAAAATTTTTAAAAATAAAAATATATTTTTCCCTCCCCACCCCAGCCCCGTCCTACCTCACCCCAACCCCCACCCCACCCCAACACCCATCCAACCCTTCCCCACCTCCACCCCAGCCCGTCTCCACCGCCCACACCCTACCCAGCCCCATCCCACCCCACTCTCAGCCTCTCTAACCCACCCAGCCCCGTCCCCACCCCCTCACACCTCACTAGCCCCGTCCAGCCACTCCCCACCCCAACCCCAACCCCCATACCCCTCCCAGCCTTGTCCCCACCCCAGCACCTTCCAGCCCCCACACCTAACCCCAACACTCTTCCAGCCCCCCTCTCCCCCCACACATATTTACTTTTTTTATTTTTTATTTTAATTTTTCCTCTCAATTCAATTCTTTTCATTTTTTTAATTAAAATTTAAATTTAAATTGAAAGTGAGTGATAGTGAATATTGAAAAAAATTAGTAAATTTCGCTTGAAAAAAAATTAAACTTTTTGTGAATTTGTTAAAAATATTCAAATTTAAAAATCAAAAAATTATTATGCTATATATATGAATTTTTAGTTTAAAATTTAAATTAGTTGGAGAAGAATTTTAATTATTTGGAATGGATTTGATGTTTAATTTGTAGGGAAAAATAAAAACATGATTATTCAAATTTTTCTACAATTTATAAATTTTTTAATTTAATTACATTAATTTTAATATTTAATTTGTTATATAGCATTTTAAAAATGAATCTTAATGTAATATTTTTTTATTTTTATTTTTTTAAATTGACGTGACAGATAACGTGGCAGACGTGGCAGCTGACATGGCAGCAGACGTGGAGGAGAGTGTGTTACACTCACCAAAAAAGGGTTTAAAATATTTTTTAGTGGGTTCAGGGGTCCAGACGACAAACATGTAAGTAGAAGTGTCCAACTTACAAAACCGACATATTATAGGGGTCCAGAAGGTCATTTTACCTAAAATAATTCAATGCTTCATTGATAATATAAATTGTCACACATCCATAATATATCTCGCCTACCTCCTACCAAATGAGCCCCACTGGAAAAAACACATTTCCTCGATTTCAATTTAGTGTTTTAACTAGATTAAATATGGAATGTAAAATAAAATTTTATGATCTTAAATTAAAAATTATGTAAGATATTAAATATCATTTAAATTTTAAGATTAATACATAATTAACCCATTAAATTTATCGGAGTATTTCATTTATATTCTCAAACTATAAGTCTTTTTTCAACTGAATAATTAATAATTTTTGGGTGTGTACCATCCATTAGGTAGTTAACATAACCACATAAGACATGTCATCTTTTTTAATTATACGCATTCGCCTCAATGATTCTTAAAATTAATAAAATTTCAATTTGAGGCTGATGAGATTTAGTTTATATTTTAAATTTTATGGTGTTAAACATGTCATGCAAAATATGAAAAAAAAGATATTCAAAAATAAAAAAATACTATTTTTTAAAAAAGAAAAATAATATACTTGAATGGAATGAGTAAAATAATTTTAATTAGAAGTTATGCTAAATTTAAAATTCGTTTCATTTAAATATTAAAATCTAATTTATATATGTAAACTAAAATAAATTTGATTTATTTTCAAACTTAACCTAATTAAAATTTGATAGAGAAAAAGTAAAATTTGGAGAGCGGAATACAAGAAACCATTGACCATTTGGTTATGAGTCGCACTTAATCTAACTCTTTATGGTGTGTTACATTGCAGTAGCTACAGAGATTGAAGGTCCTTTCTTACAAGTTAAACATAGTGTATTTAAATGGTGGAAAGCTGACAGTGCAATAAAGCTCAAGCATATTTTCAAAGCTGTCCCTATGTTTATACTATGACAAATATGGAGGAGAAGAATATTGTTAAGCATGGAGGGAGAATGTCAGTACACAGTATGAGATTGGAGATAAGTAGGAACTCAGTCTACATGGCTAAATTTATCTATCAATGGTTGAGTAATATTCCTACAACTTTGATACAAGATCAAACCAACAACACCAAGAACTTCAAGAGGGCTCGGATTTCAGAACAACAACACAAGCACAACAAGTTTTAGTTTTCGGTTTTTCAGCTTACAACACAAGAACAACAAGATAGAAAATAATGCTAGTGAATCGAAATGAGCCCCACACGGCTTCACTAGTCTTTAAGATAACAAAATCAACAACAACAACAAGATAAAGAAAGATAGATAACTTGACATATAACATTCAAGAAACTAAGAACCCTAACATCAAGAGAGGACCCTAAGTCTAATGAATATAAACACCAAGTTCTTACGAGGACCAAGAGGCACTCAACGTCCTCAAAACCCTTGTTTCTAGCCAAAGAGACAACACGAGTATCCCTCTACTTGTGAGATACTAGGGCGGCTCCAAAGAGTGGAAGAGAGAGGAAAATGTTTTGTGTTTTAGGTTACAAATTTCAGCATTCAAAAACTCCCTCTAACTCTCTCTAACATGTTCTATTTATATTACAAACAAAGGGGTAAAATGACCCATCCGCCCTTGCTTCTTGTGCCAACCTTGGAGAGTAGTTTATTACACATTAGGACCTCTCTTCACACATAAAAACGTTTAGGTCCTTGGCTGGTTCGATCACCAACTCACACGCGGCCATTTGCATGAACAAAGCTTGGAGTTTTTGTAATTCCCGAACTTGGCTTCGTGTGAAAGGCCGTGTACCTGTGGAGGCTGCCCTAACCGTATCATCCTCTCCATCTTGAGAGGAATTTGACCTCAAATTCGGCATTTGGTCATCTTCAACCGCATCCACGAGGGAGAGATCACCAACGTTGAAAGTGTTGTGCACTTGATATTCCGGTGGAAGGTCAATCTTGTAGGCGTTGTCATTGATTCTCTCAAGTACTTGGAAAGGACCATCACCCCTTGGCAGCAATTTGGACTTCCTTTGAGCTGGAAACCGATCCTTTCGAAGATGCACCCACACCCAATCTCCGGGTTCAAGCACAAGCCTCCTTCTCCCTTTGTTTACCCTTTTTGCAATCTCTTGGTTCTTCTTTTCAAGCTTGATTCGCACCGTCTCATGCATTTTCTTCATTGCCTCGGCTCTTTTATTTCCATCTAAGCTGGTCATGAGATCACTAGACAAAGGAGTGAGATCTAAAGGGGTAAGGGGATTCAGGCCGTAAACACATTCAAAGGGAGTCATTCCCGTGCTCGAATGTATTACCCGATTGTACGCAAATTCCACCAAGGGAAGGTGATCTTCCCATGATGTCAGTTTACCTTTAACCATAGAACGTAGCATAGACCCTAAGGTTCTATTTACTACCTCCGTTTGGCCATCGGTTTGTGGGTGACAAGACGTGGAGAAAAGCAACTTCGTTCCAAGCCTACCCCACATGGACTTCCAAAAGAGACTTAGGAACTTGGAGTCCCTATCGCTCACAATAGTCCTCGGTACCCCGTGAAGCTTTACAACATGTTCAACAAATAATGAAGCTACACTAGGGGCATCCTCGGTTTTAGCACATGGAATAAAATGAGCCATTTTAGAGAATCTATCAACAATAACAAAAATGCTATCTCGGCCCTTTCTAGTCCTTGGCAGCCCCAAAACAAAATCCATTGAAATGTCCAACCAAGGCCTAAGGGGAGTAGGGAGTGGGGTGTATAACCCTTGAGGTTGGAGACGAGATTTCGCACTCCGGCAGGCCACGCATTGACTACAAATTTTAGTGATGTCTTTGCACATTTTGGGCCAATAGAAGTTCTCCTCTAAGATGCCGAGGGTCTTGTCTACCCCAAAGTGACCCATGAGGCCTCCGTCATGGGCCTCCCTCACAAATAATTCCCTCCAAGAACTAGAAGGAACACACAACCTCCTCCCTTTGAACAAATACCCATCGAACCGAGAGTAGGAGGAATGGTTATTCTCCTTAAGCCAACGGTCCCTTCCCCACTCTTCGCATTCCCTAAAAATAGGAGCAAAGGTAGGATCCTCGGGATACAACATCCGCAAGCTCTCAAAACCCATCAACTTCGAAGACAAGGTAGCAACAAGCACATGCTTCCTAGACAAGGCATCGGCAACAACATTTTCTTTCCCCCTTTTGTAATGAATTACATAAGGGAAAGTCTCGATGAACTCAATCCACTTAGCATGACGCCTATTCAGCTTGTCTTGGCTCTTAAGGTGTTTCAACAACTCATGATCCATTCGTATCACAAACTCCTTAGGCCACAAATAATGTTGCCAATTTCCCAAGGCTCTAACAAGGGCGTACAACTCCAAATCATAAGTCGAGTAATTAAGAGTTGCCCCTTTGAGCTTTTCACTGAAATAAGCAACGGGCTTACCTTCTTGCATCAAAACAGCCCCGATGCCAACCTTACTAGCATCACACTCTACTTCAAACATCTTATCAAAATCGGGCAATTGCAATAGAGGCGCCGAGATGAGCGTAGCTTTCAAGGCCTCAAAAGCCCTAGCTTGCTCATCACCCCATTTAAAGGGTCCGTCCTTTCTAATTACCTCGGTCAAGGGGGCTGCTATGGAGCTAAATCCTTTGACAAACCTCCTATAGAAGCTTGCCAACCCGTGGAAACTTCGGATTTCTCCAATCGTTTTAGGGATCGGCCAACTTCGAATAGAGTCTATCTTGGAATCGTCCACTTCCACACCCCTTGAGCTCACGACAAAACCCAAGAATATAACTTTATCAACACCAAAAGAACACTTCTCCATGTTGGCATACAGCTTCTCCTTTCGGAGTACATCAAACACACATCTCAAATGCATTACATGATCATCAATAGACTTACTATACACCAACACATCATCAAAGTAAACCACCACAAACTTTCCAATATAAGGCTTCATTACATGATTCATTAGCCTCATAAACGTGCTAGGAGCATTGGTAAGGCCGAAGGGCATGACCAGCCACTCATATAGACCGAATTTGGTCTTGAATGCGGTCTTCCACTCATCACCGGGTTGCATGCGAATTTGGTGATAGCCGCTCCTAAGGTCCACTTTAGAAAACAAACAAGATCCGTGGAGCTCATCTAACATATCATCTAGTCTAGGGATTGGATGACGATACCTTATAGTGATTTTGTTGATGGCTCTACAATCGACGCACATGCGCCAAGTTCCGTCCTTCTTTGGTACCAAAAGCACCGGAACAGCACACGAACTCATGTTTTCCTTGATGTATCCCTTGTTGAGAAGCTCCTCAACTTGTCTTTCAAGCTCCTTAGTGTCCATAGGATTGCTCCTATAGGCCGGTTTGTTTGGAAGTTGTGAACCCGGCACCAAATCAATTTGGTGCTCAATTCCCCGAAGTGGGGGCAATCCTTGCGGAAGTTCTTGAGGAAATACATCTTCATACTCCTGCAACACACAAGAAATCAAAGGGGAAATGGAAGAATTAGTGGGGTTAGTATTAAAACAATGGGCCAAAAGTAGCATCGGCTTGTTTTCATCATGGTCCACGAAGAGTTCTTTTCTCCGAGCCAACATCACTACGTTTTCCATCTCCCTTGGCGTGGGGACAGCCTCGGATGTCCCTACCTCCTCACCTACGGCATCCCCCCCCCCCTTTTCTCCCTTCTCGGGTTCCTTCCCCTTTCCTTTTAACTCTCTCATCTTTTGATGCCACTCATTTACTTGGGAGGGTGAAAGAGGGTGAAGTGTGACCTTTCGGCCATCCTTCTCAAGCGTATACCGGTTGGACCTCCCATCGTGTTTAGTAGACCTATCATATTGCCATGGTCTACCTAACAACAAGTGACATGCTTGCATTGGGATCACGTCACAAAGCACTTCATCATGGTAGTTTCCCACCTTAAACCGAATCACACATTGCCTTGTGACCTTCAATTCACCACAATCGTTCAACCATTGTAGCTTGTAAGGACTAGTGTGTAGTGTAGTTGGTAGCTTCAAGAAATTTACCATAGCATGGCTCGCAACATTTGTACAACTACCACTATCAATCACCAAAGTGCACACACTCCCCTTTACGAGACACTTAGTATGGAATAGATTTTCCCTTTGACTCGGGTCATCCACCGCCTTACTAATCATGACACGTCTAACCACAAAGTTTGGTACCACACACTCCCCTTCTTGTGGATAGACATCTTCACTACCCTCTAATTCATCATCATTCGGCCCATTTTCAGCCCCCTCTCCATCTTGAGGCTCGGCCTCATCCTCCCCCCTTTCGGAAACCACCTCCTCACCAAGGTAGTACACTTTCCCTTCTCGTAGGATCACATTACGTCGGTTCGGACATTCATTGGCCTTATGCCCCCAACCTTGGCACTTGAAGCATTGGAACCCCTTTGGGTTGGGATATTTGTGAGCCTCCGATTTCGGAGGAAACTTAGGGACTGTTTTGGATTCGGGCAGCTTCGTAGGGCCGGGTTGGTCCTTGTTTTTGGGCCAACCCGAGGGGGTTTGTACCCTTGCCTTGAAGGTTGATCTCTCCTTAAGTTCCCTTTCAATCTCTAGGGCCGCTTGGAATATACCGTCAATGGTTTCAAACCAGTGAAGGTTCAAGTGAGTGGAGATCTCTTTGTTCAATCCACACTTGAACCGGATGATGTCGTGGCTGATTTGCTCCCCACGGTGATCAAGTTTCAACATGAGTTGTTGGAACTCGTCAAAATAGGCCATCACACTCTTGCCTCCTTGCCGCAAGCCATATAGTCTAGCAAGTAACTCATGACGATATCTCTCGGGGAGGTATCGTTGTCTCATCAAATACCTCAACCGATACCAAGGTGGTGGCTGCCCATCAACTAATTCATTACCAAATCGTTTAACATACTCCCACCAAGTGTTAGCATAGCCCTCGAGGTGAGTTATAGCGTAGCAACTCTTCTTTTCTTCCGAGATGTCATTAACTTGGAAAACTTTGTCACAAGCCGATTCCCAAGTTAAGTAGGTCTCGGGGTCACTTTCACCCTTAAAGATAGGTAGGCTCAACTTGATGGTGTTGATGCCTACGTCTCTCTCTTGGTGTCGGTTTCCCCTATCTCCATACCCCCGGTATCCCCTAGGTTCTCCCCGACCCCCTCTTAACTCCTCCTCCCTCATATAAGCATCATCAAAGGCTCCACCTCATTCATACTCCTCTCTACCGTATCCTTCAAAGTGGGTTGGCCGGCCTTGGCCGTTTTGATTCGGAGGATTTGGAATTTGCGGTCTTTGGTTTAATGGAGCTTGGAATGGAGGGTTCGGATTTAATGGAGGTACTTGGCGTCCAAATCCCTCTTGTGGAATTGGAGGGGCTTGGAAATGTAATGGTCTAGTGGAGTCTCGGTTTGGGGGAAAATAGGTAGTTTGGCTTGCGGTATTTAGTGGAGCTTGGGGTGCATTTAGCATTTGGTGGACGGCTTCGGGGGTGATGGTTGCGGAGGAGGCCCTATCATGACCATTGGTAGATACATGTAGAGGAGTAGAAGGACGAGAGTTCCTTTGACTCTCCACTTGTTCTAATCTCCCACTAATAGTCGACACTTCCCCCCTTATTGCTGCCAAGTCCCCTCTCACGGCACCAAATTCCGAATTCAACCTTTCAAGTGTCCGGGTAACGGCCTCAAAAGTGACCCTCATAGAATCAAGGGCATTAGTATCCGCATTATGAGACGTAGCTCCTTCCATTGTCAAGGTATTAGCCGCTTTAGTTCACCACAAGTTCGTGTTCCACAAGTGTTGTATAATTGGCTAGTAACCGTGAGATGTTAAGGTATGAGTAAGCTCTTATCCGGAATGGATTCTTGTTTGAAGACTCAAAGAATTCTTGCCGGACTAGAGTCAAAATCAGCAATTCGTTCAAACGAATAAAAAGCACTCAAATAATCGTTGACACGAACAAACGGTTCAAAGAACTAGTTGACAACCTAGTAGGAAAGTACTAGTTTGTTAATTAGTTCTAGGACCAAGTAAGGGAAACCAAGGATCAACAATTAGCAACCAAAGAATATCCTAAGTTGAGCTTATAGTGACGTGGTAGCATGCAATGGTCCCACACGTTCTTCTTCTCTCGGTTTTTCTCTTTCTCTTTTTTTTTTTTTTTTTTTTTGTTTTGAGTTAATATTCACACAACTTGTTATAGTTTGAAAAGTGTTTTGGTGGGAAAACTAAAATCTTGTAGTCTTTCACCCCTTTTCAAACTCAAGAAAGTGGGGTTTGGTTGACAAATCCCACAAAACAAGGCTCCTTGAATTAGGGAAAGTGATTGACAAGACTACAAAGTGATGGGTGCAAGTCTTTCACAACAACTTTATAGCTTTACCACTTGAGCACACAACAAGATGACAAGTTCAAGAGATGAACACTTCAACAAACTTCATCAACTTCTTTAGCACATAAACACACAACCACCGATTTTTTTTTTGTTATCAACAACATACAGCTTTCGGCCACTTCAAGTCACTACACAATGTTCAAGTTTTCAAGCTCAACTTTCGGATCTAGACACTTTAGTGTTGGTGAGAAAGAAACCAACACTAGAAACTCACTAAACAAGCAAAATAACACCTAGATCTAAACATACAACATCATTCTCGGTTTCAACTTTTAGTGGACAGATTTCAGAATTTCTTTTGGTGTAGTTTGTTTAAGCCGTGAGTTAGCCCAAGATGGGTTATGTTGGAACACAACCGGTCTTGCTTTGATACCAAATGATACAAGATCAAACCAACAACACCAAGAACTTCAAGAGGGCTCGGATTTCAGAACAACAACACAAGCACAACAAGTTTTAGTTTTCGGTTTTTCAGCTTACAACACAAGAACAACAAGATAGAAAATAATGCTAGTGAATCGAAATGAGCCCCACACGGCTTCACTAGTCTTTAAGATAACAAAATCAACAACAACAACAAGATAAAGAAAGATAGATAACTTGACATATAACATTCAAGAAACTAAGAACCCTAACATCAAGAGAGGACCCTAAGTCTAATGAATATAAACACCAAGTTCTTACGAGGACCAAGAGGCACTCAACGTCCTCAAAACCCTTGTTTCTAGCCAAAGAGACAACACGAGTATCCCTCTACTTGTGAGATACTAGGGCGGCTCCAAAGAGTGGAAGAGAGAGGAAAATATTTTGTGTTTTAGGTTACAAATTTCAGCATTCAAAAACTCCCTCTAACTCTCTCTAACATGTTCTATTTATATTACAAACAAAGGGGTAAAATGACCCATCCGCCCTTGCTTCTTGTGCCAACCTTGGAGAGTAGTTTATTACACATTAGGACCTCTCTTCACACATCAAAACGTTTAGGTCCTTGGCTGGTTCGATCACCAACTCACACGCGGCCATTTGCATGAACAAAGCTTGGAGTTTTTGTAATTCCCGAGCTTGGCTTCGTGTGAAAGGCCGTGTACCTGTGGAGGCTGCCCTAACCGTATCAAACTTGGTCTGGATTAGTGAAGTTTATGGAAGATTACTCTCCTAGGATTGGATGTGAAGTATTTTATTACAAGTTACCTGGAGTAGGTTTTTACAAGTGTAACACAGATGAAGCTTCCAAAGGAAACCCGAGTCCTAGTACAGGAGTCTTTTGTATAAGAAATTAATCAGGGATCTTTGTCTATGCAGAGGGAAGAAGATTTAAAGACAACACTAATCTGGTGGCTGAGATTCATGTTTTAAAAAGGGGGATAGAATTATGTATTGAACAACTTTCCTAACAGTCAAGAATCTATTGGAAGGAAAGTGGGAGGAGCCTTGGAATGTTGCAGTGGAGATCAAGAAGATAAAATCCTTGAATGGTGGATGTGGATGCAGCTGTGCAACATGTATACAGAGAGGGCAACAAACAAGCAAATTTTTTATCTAATCAAGTTTCTTTTTTGCAGGAACTAACAAAATTACATATACATCGTTGCAGGACTTACCAAGAGACGCTAGAACAATACTACACATGGACAGAAATCAAGCACCAAACCTTATAATTAGAAAATTTCAGAATAGAATTTTTAATAATATGGGAAGGCAATCTTTGTAATGCAACAAAATACAAGCAAGAAATTATGGCAAGCATCATAGTTCTGCTAAAATAGGCGCACTAGGCATGAGATGATATCGAAGACATTAAGGAAAAGAAAGAAAAGATTGTCGAAGTAATGGTCCTAAATTAATAATAGGTCTTGATTCTAAATCAGTAATGGTCCTAAATCAACAACATATTGGACATTTTCGGCTTGTTCATTCATCTCGGGGCAACACTAATCTGGCAAAGAGGATTAAATATCAAATGGTAGTTGCTGAATTTGGCAGGCTCGACAAATTTATACATATATTAGAGAATTGCGGAGGTGGTCAATACCAGATGAGAGTGTCGACGGGACTTCAGTTTTACCCATCTTGGACAGTGATATCAACTCCTCGTTGAGCTCAACCTGTCAAGAGGTAAAATTGACATTTACATTGGGTAATTGAAGTTTACTGGATAAGGTGGAACACTTAGCTTGGTACTAAGAGCATAGATCTGAAGGTCAAGGAGCCGAAGAAGTCTTCAATTGGTGAGATTTCATGGCATTTGTGAGACGGATGTAAAATGCGCGAGATGAATCAGTCAAATCTCTCTCAACTCTTTCGTTATTGTGCTTCTTAGCATCGAAGAGGAGGTGCATTCACCGTTTTCCAGCTCAACAAGAACATCTGCATTAGGAGCTTAAGAAAATGATTGATCGACTATGGTGGAGATGAGATTTTTTGAGAGTTTTATTTATTTTTTTGCTTTCAGCTTAGGTAGCTTCTAGACTTTCCTAATCAAATTTTACCCAAAATCGGGTCTTGGGCCATTTGGGCTACATCTGGAGATGGGCCTCTTGTATATATTTTTGAAGTTTAATAAAGGGTAACTTACACAAATCAATGTTTAAGGGTTATAACACTTTATCCCAATAATTTGTTAAATTATATCATGTTTTGAATTTTTAAATTTATGATATATATTTTTAGCCTTGATATATATGCATTGTGATAAATTTGTAATTTAGTGGTAAGTTAAATAAGGAAATAACTAATTTTCAATTATTGCGGGGAGTAAAATTAGGCACAAATCGTGAAAATGATACATCTGATTTCAGATGTATCATAATGATACCAAGATGTATCTCAATGATACATTTTTTAAAATTACTCACTAACCATTAAAAATTCAATCTCACACAAAAATAAATAATTTACATTTGTCAAACTTATGTTAAATGTATCAAATATTTACAAATAAATTAAAAATATGAATTACTATCATAAAGTATATGTCATATGAATCACCAGTATTGACTTAATATGTCATATGCATTGTATCATATGTATCACCAGTATATGTCATATGCATTGTGATACATTTGTAATTTAGTGGTTACTTAAAAAAGGAAGTAACTAATTTTCAATTATTACGAGGAGTAAAATTAGGTACAAATCGTGAAAATGATACATTTGGTTCCAGATGTATCACAGTGATACATTTCGTAAAATTACTCACTAACCATTGAAAATTCAATCTCACACCAAAATAAATATTTGTCAAATATATGTTAAATGCATAAAACATTTATAAATAAATTAAAAATATGAATCATTGTCCCAAAGTGTATCTCATTATCACATTGTTCAATTTCTCCTCTTTTCCTTAGTGGGTACTGACTTAAAAGTTGAAAAAGAATTTAAAATTGATAAAAGAAAAGTTCGGAAAAAAGATTAAAAAAAAAAAGAAAATTAATTGGTGAAGAAGTTGCAGTAAAGGAGATGAAAGTTGTATCAATTGATAATAATTTGGGAGTGATTTTAGGGGGTCAAATATCTGGAAAAAAAATCTTCAAAGAAAAAATAGATTGCATGCATTAATTGTGGAGTAAAAGTAGGGTGGATTTTTATTCATATGTATCAAGAGTAAAATATAAAATTCAGGATTTTAAGTAATTGTTTAAAATGTAAGGGATTTTGGGTAATAAGGTCTCTTAGATTTGTGGCTTTGATACCATTTGTAGGGGGTGCGGCGGATAACTAGATTATAAAATAGATTTATATCTAATGAATCTATTCTTTTTTGTGTGTGGATATTTCTTGGATTTTGTTTCAATATTTTTTAATAATTTATTCTTTTTGTAAGACGTATCCATTAATTTATTTGGTTTATTATTTTATCCTATAGTAACTGCAAAGTTACAAATTTCTGTATAATAATTTATCCTATATATGCTATAGTATATATCTAATTCTAGATTTTCTATGTTATTTATTATCTTGTGTTGTTCTTCTCGTAGTGAGTTTTTTAAATTATATAAACTATCACATGTACTTTTTTCTAAATTTTCTAAGGTTTCTTCTATCCATATTAACTTTTCTTTTAGATTTTCCATTATTTTTCTAATTCGGTTTCTATAATTAATTTCATTATTTAGATTATCTTGGTTTTCTCTAGTTTTTCTAATATATTCTAACATCTTTGATCTGAATAATATCCTTCTGGGTAAATTTCTTCGTATAACTATTCTAGACAATTTATGGTTTCAATTTCGTAGTCTATTACTTTTTCTAATATTATTTTCTTAATATCTATAATTTCTATATCTTTAAGTATATATAAGATTAAAACTTTAAGATAGTCTAAATGATCTATTTTCTAAAATTGATATTTTATAGTTTTTTGTTTTGGCCTTAGTAGTTTTCGCATATTTTTATTAAGAGATTTTATATATTTTTATTTTTATTTTCCATGTATTTGTCTATATTTGTTTTCATCCGTTTTTCTAGTAACTGTATATTTCACATATCTTTTTCTAAAAATTCTATGAATTCTATGTAATTTATCATGATAAGTATTTATAAGAGTAGTTAGGTAGGCATGGTATATAATTTACTCTAGTCATGTAATATTCACCAAATATTTTTTCTAATATGATTTTTCTTATATCTGCTACTTTTATATCTCTAAGTGCATACAAAATAAGTATTTTAAATTTATCTACCATCACATCAGATAAATTATCATTCATTTTCATAAAATTGTTTTTTTCAAAATATTCCCTTCAACCATGTACATAACAAAATATGGTCATCTTAGATTACTATATACTAGATTATTCTTAAATAATATGTTCTTCGGTCACTATTAGCATAGTAATTTGGATACTTTTTCCCTTAAACAGCGCCTCTACTCTAGTTACTCCCCGTCACGGCTTCTTGCCTCATTGGTTTCACCTTTAGGATGGCATAGTTCTTAGGAATTTTTCTCCGTTTCCACTTTGCTAATAAACTTCTTAACATATTATTCGTCGAATAATTCTACTATAAAGTAACTAATATGAATTTATTTTATCGTATCATGGTTGTTGGGAACTATGAATTTAGCTATTCATAATCATAAATAGATATACCTGTTCGGGTAGCTTTGATATTTCTAAAGTTTGTTCCTTCATAGCTTTTTCCATTAAAGTATGTCTGTTTTTTAACTAACTGAGCAAAATATTTTTTGTGGAATGGAGAGAGTATTTGTTCTAACGTGAGAAGGCTTGCCTTGCAATGCCTTCAGCTCTCTTTATTTATAAAACGAAAGAAAGAATCTTTACATTTGTTTACACATTTTTTAAATGTCTACTAAATGTTAAAAAAGAACTAAAAAGGTCAAAAAACCTATAAACTACCTAGGCCTAAAAAGTCTACATAGCCTTTAAAGGCTAAGAAAAGTTCAAACTACATTTAATACTTTACAATAATGCTAGTCTACTATCTTATCAAACTTTACGTAAATATTACAAGTCTATACAATATATGGTTCAATATCTTGATATCTTGTCTCCCGTTGGTGTTGTCGTATCTGCTATATCTCCATTATTGCTTCTTATCTTATCTTTCCAGCTGGCATTTTGTCTTCTTGATTTTTATTCTAGATGTACTTCTGGAATAATATTATCTTCTCCATTACACCTTGAACATTGGTGATCTGGATATTTATGTCCAATTATTTTACAATATCTTGTTAGTAGTCCGTCTGAAATAAATCATTTTCTAATAGCTCTTGCGGTAGATTGTTTCTCTGGGTTGAGTAGTGTCATTATCCATTGTCTGACATCCTCCATATCCGTTGGTCGTAGCTCTTTTGAATTTGAGTAAATCATTTGATGATCTCTCGAATAGTAGCTCCATATTGGGTTTCCATTAGTATAATTATTTGTTAGTTCTTGTATAATCGTAGCTAGTCCAATAAGTCTTTTATTTGCGTAGAACTCGGGTATCTCGATTCTGGGTATCTCCGGTTGCTGCGTAATATCTTCGGGTATGATCATGTCTCTAGTTAGTCCTATCTTTACAACTTGTATAACTGGTTTTATCTCATCATATAATATCTCCGCGGGTGCAGTATAACACTTAATATAAAATAGATTGCCTTTCGTTATTCTTTTATAGGTAGTGAATATCTTGTATAATTCTTCCATAGCTGTTAATTCTTCTCCGTCCTAGGTGTATATGGTGTTTAATAGTCCGTAGTCAAAATAAATTTTTACTAGGCTTGGGTTAGTTTTGGGTAGTGCGATTAGCTTGTTATATCCTTGTAATTTTTGGGTTATATAGTTGGTGTTTGGTTCTTTGATGTTTGTAGCTCTTAGGTTATGGTTTAGAAAAGTTTGTACTCTATAGATGTTTTCTATGTATTTCTGGGCTGTATAATTATAAACTTTTTTGTCTTGGTTTAGGCTATCTAGGTATGTGGTAATTTGTGGGGGTATGAATAAATGATCTTTTTGTGTTTTTGGTGTAAATGGTTTTTCAAATATTTTATTCATGTTTATGTTCTGGTATCTTGGTCGACAAACTCCTTTGCTTGTACCTGCAGAAGTAGATTGATAAATGTTATGGGTTTTATGGAGTATCCCAACGTCTCCTTCTAGCTCTGGAATTTTATTGTCTTCCGATCGACATAGCTCTGCACACTGCTGAGTTAGCTGATTTATAACTATAGACTTCAGCTTATCTTCATTAGTCTTTAGCTTTTCTATCTCAGTACCCATACTGTCCACTTTCAATGAAAGCGTAGTTAGGGTGTTGAGTATTTTTTCTAGAGTATCTTCTTCTATAATTTCAGTCTGTGTAGCTTTGTCTTGATATGTAATCTGCAATAATATTTTTGTTAGTACTGATCACTTCAATTATAAATGTGAAATTTAATATATTTAAAACTAGTCTCCGAATCTCTTTCGTTGTAACTGAATTTTGTATTTTCTTTGTTAGACACCAGCGTACCTGTGTATTATCTGTTCGTACAATAAATTTGTTATATACAATATATGGTTCAAATGCTAACAAACATTTATATAATGAACATCATTCTTTCCTATTTATTTCCCATTTTATTTCTGTCTCATTGAACGTACCTGAGTAGTATCTACAATGGTGTTCTATTTTTTCTACTTCATATCGATATTTAAGTACTCCTCCATAACTATATTCACTAGCATCGGTTTCTACTATATATATAAATTTTCTATTTTCATCTGAAAATTGTAATTTTGGTAATTCTTTACAAAGTAATTTTATTTTTTGAACTTGTTTTTTATCTTCTTCATTGTAGTTATATTCTATATCCTTTTTTAATTTTTTCTGTAGTGGTTTTAAGTTTTCTGCCAATTTTGGAATATATTCTCTTACTTGGTTTACTAATCCTAAAAATGATTGTGACTTCTTTTTTGTATCTAATTCTTCTTTTGAATTTGTTATTTTTTGTACTATATGTTGTTGCATTTTTACTCCACTTTTATCTATTTGTATTCCTAGAAATTCTATCTGATTTTTCATAATTTCAGCTTTCTTTTCGCTTAGACTTATTTCCGATTTTTCTATTATATCTACAAATTGTTCCAATAATTTTAAATTTTCTTCTTTAGTCTTTGTATATAATAATATATCATCTATGTATACTATACAATTGGATAATTGTTTAAAATAATTATCCATAAAATGTTGATATCTACCTAGTGCATTTTTATATCCAAATGGTAATACATTCCATTCATAAAATCCTTGTGGTACCGTAAATGCGATTAATTCTTTAGATTCTTCTTCTAACTTTAGATGGTAAAATCCTGATTTACAGTCGAATTTACTAAAATAATTATATCCTTGTATTTGTCTTATTTTTAATATCTTATTTGGTATTGAATAATTATATGTTATAGTTTTTGCATTTAAATTTCTATAATCAATAACCATCCTACTTTTTCCTCTTTTTTGTTCACTATGTTTATTTACTATAAATGCTGGACTATTATGTTTACTATTACTTTTTTGTATATATTGTTTTTCTAATAATTCATCTATATGCACTTTAAATTCTTTTAAATCGTCAAAATTATATGTTAATGGTTTTTGTGTTATTATACTATTTTTATCTATTAATTCAATTTTTATGGTAGTTTTATGTTTTTTCCATCCTTTTAATGGATCTTCACTATATAATTGTTCTAATTTTTTCTTAATTATTTCTATCTTATTTATTGAAAATATAGTTATTTCTGTTTTATTTATCGAAAATACTACTAGTTCTATTGTATCTTCAGTGGTTTTTATATTTTCTAACTTTTGTGTAAGTTTTCACTTCCTTTTCCAATCAGTTTTCTTTTTTATTTTATTATTAACTCTTTTGCTCTTACTTTTTGTTTACATGGTGTTGTAAACCACCAATCGTTCCTAGTTATTATATGTGGGTATAATTTATCTAAAAGTGGCATTCCTAAAAGTATATCTTTTGACGTTAGTTCATAATTATAAATTTCTTCTATTGTTAATATCTTATCCCATATTTGTACTTTTACATTCCTAGCTTTATAAGTAATTAAGCTTCCTTCATTATTAAATCCTTTAACTATTATTGGTGTTTTTAATTTATCCCATTTACTTTCTGGTAAGCAATTATATCTACATAAATTAGCTTCTGCACCTGTATCTATCATAGGCGTATAATATCTACTGTAATATCCTTGTACTACTATCTTCATTAGTACATATATTTTCATTTTATGTTAAGGCTCTTTTTAAGAATAATTTTTCTTTGTTATATGTTAAGGTTAATTGTGTATGTTCTATATTATATTGTTTTACTTGTTCTAACCATTTTATTTCTAATATTATATCTGCTCTTTGCATTTCTTCCTTTACTTCAAATTCTATTTTTATTTTTCTAACTCCTATTATTATTTCTTTTTCTGCTATGTTTTTATTATTTATTAAACTTCTTGGTAGATCTGGGAACATATCATTATCAGTTTTTTTTTCTTCATTCTTTACTAGATATTTTGTTATATAATTTTCTTTTTGTCCTGTATTTAAGAGTATTAAATATTCTTTTTCAATTGTTTTTTCTGTTATGTAATATTGATTTAAATTACTTATTGAATTTGTTTCATAACTTGTTCTTTTTTATGAGCTTGATGATTCTGGTTTTTCATTAGCTATTCTTTTTGTTGTACTTATTCTATCATTTACTATTTCTAAATTTTCTTCTATATCTATGTCTCTATAGCTATAATCATTATAATCTATTGTTTTTACAATTTTTTCAAATGGGCTTTCTATTCGTATCTTGTTAATCTTATTTTTTCCTGTTATTTTATGTTTTGTCATTAATACATATAAATTTTTGCATCTTGCTGTAAATATTTTACTTCCTGGGGTTAATTGTATTCCTGATATTTTTCAATATAATACTAGTGATTTATCTATATTCCTATCTGTTACCGCTACTGAATAGTTTGCACTTATTATGAATTTGAATTTTTTGTATATTAAATTTCCTTTTACAGCAGTTATTATGCTTTTTTCTATAGGTTTTATAATTCTATCATCTGCTAAATATAATTCTATTGGTGTATCTATTCCTTCTCTAAAACATGCTTTTATTAATATCTCTGTACCTCCACGGTGTACATATTTTATTGGATCTCCTTTACTTTTTAAATCATTTATCTCTTTATTAATTATTCTTTTTGTTACTAGTGGTATACTAGCTTTGCCTTTTGCATATCTGCAGTCTATTACATGTTCTTTTTGGCATACTACATAATATTCATCCTTTTTCCTAGTAAAAATATTTTTTATTGTTGGTATTTTAAATATTTTTTCTACACTTAAATCTAATTCTTTTCCTTTTATTTCATCAAATATGTTGCTGTCAAATATTATTTTTTGTTCCGTTCCTTCATCATTTAAATATTCTTCCTTTGTTATTATTTTTATATCTTCTTCAGTTATTTGATTCATCTATTTCACTATCTATTTCAGTATCTGTTTCGTTTTCTGAAATTTCATATATACTATCCTCACTTTCTAATTCGTAATCTATATAATCTATCTGCATATATTCTGTATTATCTATTTTTATTTCTGATATTTGTTTATTTTTGGGATTTTTAGGTAATTTACAATCTCTAGCTAAATGTCCTAACTTTCCACAATTATAACAAGTACATTCTTTTATAGATTTCTTTTTTCTATATGGTTTTTTGTATTTATAATTTTGTACATAATATCTTTTTCTTGGTTTCTTGTATTTGTATTTTGATTTTTTATATTTCTTATATTTCTTGTGTCTTTTTCTTTTCTTATAGTATCTTTCTTCACATTCAAATTGGGGTGCTATTTTATTTTTGCAACATGCTAAATTTCTTATTAATGTTTTTTCCATTTTTAATTCTTCTCTATATTTTTCACATAAGTTTCTATACCATTGTTGTAAAAATTTTATTCTTGCTCCTAACGTATCTACTATTTTTGCTTCTTCCCAACTTTTTATTATCTTTGAACTAAATGGTTCGGGTAATTTATTAAAATATAATTTTCTTATTTCCTTACTTTCTTCTATACTATATGCTCCTTTATAATAATATTCTTTAAATGCGCAAGTATATTCGTCTATATAACACATATTACATATTGTTAATTTTAACATTAAATTCCTATTTGTATCTTTTTCTTCATCTTGTTCTTCTTCTATTGTTGTCATACTACCAAATTCATCTTTTATAGCTGTTTCATATTTTTTTAATAATTCTATAGGTGTTAGTTTAGTTGTTGTTGATGATGTTCCTTCTATAGGTTTATTAACTCTTAATACTTTCTTCATATTTTCAGTTAAATTTGAAAACCATAGTTTTACTGATCCTATTAGTGTTCTTTCTATATATTCTGGTGCATCTGTTATGTTTATATTATTATCTAATAATTGTTTTGTCATATATCCTATCCATAATTGTATTATTTTTTCTGTATCTATTACACAGTCTAGGTCTAAAAAGTTATAATTTTTATTAACTATTTGTTTTAGTGTCCATTTGTCATATTCATTGTATCTTTTAAATTTACTTTTATAATATATAGATTTTCTTATTTCTGTTGTTTTAGGTATTATATTTTCATCTTCTTTTTTATCAAGAGTATTTATTTCTGTGTTGGCATTTTCTAAGTTTTCTTCATTAATTATTTTTTGTTTTTCATTGATTTCTAAATTTTTTGTATTTGTTAATATTTCTATATATGTTTCACTATTTTCTGAATCATAATTATCTGTCTCTTCAACATCTATATTATTTATTTCTAATTTTTCCTTAAATTGATTTATCTCGTTTAGTAATTTTTGTTCTCTATCTTTTTCTTCTTTTTCTTTTTGTCTTTGTTCATACAAATCTTTTAACATTTGTAGTTCTTTTTCTAATTCAGCAATTCTACTATTTTTAGTTTCTTCTATTTTTCGTATTTCTTTCGTAGTTTGTTGTTTAATTTTTTCTATTTCCTTTTTTCTATCTATTTCTTCATTTTCTTTTTCTATTGTTACCATTGCTGTCAATTTATCTTCTAATTTTAATTCTTCTTTTTCTAACATTAGGTATAAATGTTCACCTCTTTTCTTATATCTTCTTCCTAGATTAGAAAATACTATTTTTATTTTTAATCCTTCGTGATTTTCATATATTTTTTCATCTATTATAAATTCTTCTTTGTTTATTTTATTCTGAATAGTTCATGTTGATATATATATTCTAAACTATCTATTTGTGATTCTAATTTTGATATTTCATCTTTTTGTGTATTTATTGAGTTTTTACTAACTCCGGCAAATATATTATAATGTAGTCTTTCTATTCTTATTTTTAATTCTTTACATTTTTTCAGAAATAAGTTGTTTTAATTCTTTGTATTTTTTCTCTTTATTCATTTAAATTATTTTTATAATATCTTGGTGGATATCTAAATCTAACTTTATCATAATTAGGTGGTATGTGTCTCATTCTTCTAGATTTTAAATGGATTATTAATTTTGCTTCAATACTAGATATTAATGTAATTAGATAGGCTAATCTTTGTGGATTTTCTTTTGTTTTATTTAGACTTATATATTCTGAATAATTACTAACTAAAGATTCTTTAATTTTTCTAAAAGCTTCTCTATTTTTAAATGGTCTTCTCATAATTAATTCAATAAATATATAAAAATTCTAATAACTCTATCATATATCTCACTGCTGTTGTTTTTAAATTACTGGTCTCTGATAAAAGTTCTGCTAGGCCTCCTTTGTTTTTTAAAAAAATATATTTTAGGATTCCTAATTTAAGAAAAAATTAGGTCCCCAGCAGCCGCCGCCCGGGTCCCAGCAGCCGCCGCTCGGTCTCAACCAGCAGCAGCTCGGTCGCCGGCCAGCCACCGCTTGGTCTCCGGCCAGCCATCGACTGGTCTCTGACACCCGCTGCCCGGTCGCCAGCAGCCGCAGTTTCCAGCAGTCGCAACTCTATCTCAGCACCGGAACTCCCCGGAACCCGATCTACGCTGGGTTTTGGTTTTCCGACTTCGTCGACAAGCGTAACCCGGTGACTTCTAACCTTTGTTATTTCATTTCATTCTTTTATTTTGCTATTTCATTCTTCGTATTATGCTAGTATTATCCCCTGTACCTTAACTTGCGTTTGCTTTATTGATATTATCTATTGTCTGTTGTTGATATTGTCTGTTGTCTGTTGTTGCGGATGCTGTTGTCTGTTGTTGTTGTTGCTGTGGTCATTTCTTGCCTTTGAGTATATTTTCTTATATTTTTCTTGTAGTAGTGGCTGTGGGAGGTAATGGTTGGATAGGGTCATGTTCGGGGGGGTTGGGGCGTGGGGCCGTTGTGGGGGCGGGGGATAAGAAAAGAGCGGGAGTGGGAAGGAGGCCAAGGTTTGGCCGCGGGGGTGGCAGAAGAGGGTGCATGGATAGCGATGGTAGGCTGAGGGTTAGGTCTTGGAATATAAGGACCCTTCAGGGTAAGTCCATAGAGCTCTTGAAGATTCTTAGGAAGAGGAGGATCAATATCGCGTGTGTTCAAGAGACCAAGTGGGAAGGGTCTAAGGCTAGGGATGTGGATAGTTACAAGCTGTGGTACTCGGGGAGCGAGAGGAGTAGGAATGGAGTTGTTATCTCAGTAGATGAAGAGCTTAGAGAACAGATAGTGGAGGTGAAGAGGACCAACGATAGGTTAATGAGTATTAAGTTGGTCATTCGGGGGTTTACCCTGAATGTGTGTAGTGCTTATGCACCGCAAGTAGGCTCGGAGGGGGACGAGAAGAGGCAGTTCTGGGAGGCTTTGGAGGAGGTGGTGAGAGGCGTGCCTAGCTCAGAGAAGATTGTTATAGCAGGAGATTTCAACGGGCACATCGGGGCGTTACCGGGAGGGGGTTTTGGTTTTGGGGAGGTGGTTTTGGTTTTGGGGAGAGAAATGAAGAGGGGGCTACTCTATTGGAGTTTGCGAGGTCCTTTGGACTGGTGGTGGTGAACTCAGGCTTCCCGAAGAAGGACGATCACCTGATCATCTTTCGAAGTGCGGTAGCTAGGACCCAAATTAACTTTTTATTGCTTAGGAAAGGGGATAGGGTGTTGTGTAAGGACTGTAAGGTCATCCCGAGTGAAAATATCTCGACCCAGCATAGGCTCTTGGTTATGGATTTGGGTATAAAGAAGAATAGAAAGAGGAGGAGTAAGGAGTGTAGACCTAGAATTAAGTGGGGCGGCTTGACGCCAGTGAAGGCGTGGGATATAGGGGAGAAGTTGGCGGGAATGGAGGTATGGGAGTGTAGGGGGGACGTGGATAGTATGTGGGATAGGGCGGCTAAGTGCATCAGGGAGAATGCAAGGGAGGTGTTGGGAGTCTCTAGGGGCCGGGCCGGGCATCATCGGGGGGATTGGTGGTGGAACGATGAGGTGGAGAAGAAAGTGGGGACCAAGAAAGGGGCGTATGCTAAGTTGGTTGAGAGTAAGGACGAGGAAGAGAAGCGGGTAAACAGGAAAGAGTACAAGCTAGCTAGGAAGGAGGCTAAGTCAGCAGTCACGGCGGCTAAGACGACCGCTTTTGATAGCTTGTATGCAAGGTTACAGGAGAAAGAAGGGGAGAAAAAGTTGTTTAGACTCACTAAGGCTAGGGAGAGGAAGGGTTGTGACCTCGACCAGGTGAGGTGCATTAAGGGGGAGGATGATAGAGTGTTGGTGGAGGACAACCACATTAAGAATAGATGAAAGTCGTACTTTCGTAGGCTCTTGAATGAAGAAGGGGATAGAACTATTGTGTTAGGGGAACTGGAGCACTTAGAGGAGTGTTGGGACTTTAGTTATTGTAGACGTTTTAAGGTAGAAGAGGTTAGAGAGGCTGTTCGCAGGATACGGAGGGGTAGGGCGACGGGGCCAGATGAGATACCGGTGGAGTTTTGGAAGTTCGTTGGAGAGGCTGGTGTAAGGTGGCTGACTGGATTGTTTAATGAAATATTCAAGACGGCGAAGACGCCGGAGGCATGGAGGTGGAGTACCATGATCCCTCTCTATAAGAATAAGGGTGACATTCAGAGTTGCAATAAGTATAGGGGGATTAAGTTATTGAGTCACTCTATGAAGATTTGGGAGAGAGTGGTCGAGGTGAGGCTAAGACGGATAGTGTCTATTTCGGAAAACCAGTTTAGATTTATGCCTGGCCGCTCGATGACGGAGGCAATTCACCTGGTACAGAGGCTGGTGGAACAGTATAGGGAAAGGAAGAAGGACTTGCACATGGTGTTTATTGACCTGGAGAAGGCATACGACAAAGTCCCCAGGGAGGTGCTATGGAGATGCTTGGAGGTGAGTAGAGTCCCGCTGGCATATATCAGAGCAATTAAAGATATTTATGATGGAGCAAAAACTGAGGTGAGGACGGCGGGAGGAGACTCCGAGCATTTCACTGTCTTGGCAGGATTGCATCAGGGATCTACTCTTAGTTGTTTGCTTTGGTGATAGATGTGTTGACGCGGCGTATCCAAGGGGAGGTGCCGTGGTGTATACTTTTTGCAGACGATGTAGTTCTGATTGATGAAACTCGAGGGGGAGTGACTGACAAATTAGAGGTATGGAGACAAACTCTTGAGTCTAAAGGGTTCAGGTTGAGCAGAAGCAAGACGGAGTATTTGGAATGCAAGTTTAATAATGTGAGGCTGGAGAATGAGGTGGTAGTGAAGCTGGAATCACAGGAGGTATGTAAGAGGGACAGTTTCAAGTATCTCGGGTCTGTGATCCAGGGTAATGGTGAGATTGACGAGGATGTCTCGCACCGCATTGGGGCGGGTTGGATGAAGTGGAAGCTCGCGTCGGGGGTGTTGTGTGATAAGAAGGTACCACCCAAGCTTAAAGGCCAATTCTACAGGGTGGTAGTCCGCCCGGCCATGTTGTATGGAGCGGAGTGTTGGACAGTTAAGAACTCCTACATCCAAAAAATAAAGGTGGCGGAAATGCGGATGTTGCGCTGGATGTGTGGGCTGACTAGAGGGGATAGAGTTTGGAATGAGACTATCAGGGAGAAGGTTGGTGTAACTCCAGTGGAGTGCAAGATGCGGGAAGTCCGATTGAGATGGTTCGGACACGTGAAGAGGAGGGGCATGGATGCCCCGGTTCGTAGGTGTGAGAGGCTAGCGTTGGATGGTTTTAGGCGGGGTAGGGGTAGGCCGAAGAAGTACTGGGGCGAGGTGATTAGGCGGGACATGGAGCGGTTACAGCTCACCGAGGACATGACCCTAGATAGGAAGGTCTGGAGGACGCGAATTAGGGCAGAAGACTAGGGCTAGTTTGGGTTGCTAGGGTAGGGAATTACTTGGTGGGGGTATTATTCTTGTTATGATTCCGTGTTCTATGTTTTATTACGTATCTGGGTGCTCTCCTTTGTTTTCTATGACTTATGGGTGCAGTATTTATGTTATGAAATCTTGTTCTGTGCTTTACTATGTGTTTGTGTGGTGTCTCCTGTCCTAAGCCGGGGGTCTATAGAAAACAACCTTTCTACTTCTTTAGAGGTAGAGGTATGGACTGCGTACATCTTACCCCCCCAGACCCCACTAGGTGGGAATACACTGGGTTTGTTGTTGTTGTTGTTGTTGTTGTAATTTAAGAAAAAATCTTATATATATCTTAAAGTGTTATTTTAGGAATTGATATTATAAAAATAATTAAATAATGATTTATGAAAGATAGTGAATAACTATTTTGTCTATTGCGGAATCTTTTAATAAAGGACAAAAGGTTCAAATCTCTTCTCGAAGGTCCTTCACACTTTTAGTATATAACATAAATAGAAAAATAAAATTTCACTTATTTTCTTGATACAACAAAGTTATGAATTCTTACTTGAAATTTTTAGTCTCGGCATTCTTTTGGATTAGGTCATAATCTAGTGAACATAAATTATGACAATTAAAAATATAAATCAATTTAAATAAAAATTAAGGATAAAATCTCAAAATACCACAAAACACACAAAGAAAGTCACACAATTAGGTTAAAGAAAAAAATCACTTAAAAGCAATGAATTTAGACGGAGGGTAAACATATGCCTATTACTAATAAACGAAACTTTAAAATGCAAAGAAGATACAAATCTTCTAGATTAAAAAATTAAATTTTATTTTAGTTTCTGAATACAACAAAGCTTCGAAGCTTATTTGAAATTTTCAGTCTCGTTATATTCTTTTGGATCACGTCACAACCTACTAAACATAAATTATGCCAATTAAAAATATAAATTAATTTTAAAAAAATTAAGCATAAACATCTTAAAATACCACAAAGCACATACAAAAAGTCACACAATTAGGTTAAAGATAAAAAAATTCAAAGTGCAGAGAAAAGAAAAATTATATAGAAAAGAAAAAGAATGAAGATTCATAGAATTATTTGGATGGTTGTTTGAATAATCAAAATTTACTTTATATAGGATTATTAATTTATGTGAAAATTATCAAAAATATACTTATTAGATTGTTTATTGCAAGTTATACAACACTTTTTAATAATTATTGGATTAAAGAACTAATTGCAAGTTATAGTAATTTTTTTAAAAAATATTTTTTAAAATAATAAAAAATAGTTTTTCATAACAAATATTCACATTATCTCCTTATTTATAGCCTTTAATATTTATCTCTCTTCATTAAATCTTTTGATAATCATGAGAAGTATTATTGTTGGTATCAATAACTATTTCTTTTTTTTTTTAATTAATTAAGTTACAAGACCTGTTCTTAAATTAAGGAGCAAAATATGGATAGCAACTTCGAAAAAAAATATTTTTTCATAATTAATATTCACATTATTTCCTTATTTTTAGTCTTTAATATTTATCTCTCTTGGTTAAATCTTTTAATAATTATGGTAAGTGTTAGTGTTGGTATCAATAATTATCTTTATTATTTTTATTTTATTAGTTAAGTTACAAAATTTGTTCTTAAATTAAAAAGTAAAACTGATAAAGATATTTGTTTTACATTGGTATAGGTTTCTTGACTTTTTTAACTTTATTATTAAGTATTATTTAAATACTTACATGATTTTTCATAGTAACTTTACTGATAAAGATTTCTCAATCATTAATATACTCTCTTTTTCATAAATTAAGTTTTCTCTTCTTTTTTACTGAACGATGTAGTGCTTGCGTATGAACTTGGGTTTCCCTTCTCAAAAAGCATCGCCAGTGAAGAAGCCGATCTATAACACGCATATTCTTGCATCGTCGAATAAAAATGGATGAGTATATAAATTGAACATATTATTTAAAAATTTTCTTAGAATCTTCATGTATTAAATCTATATAAAATCAGTATAAAATATTAATTTTCCACGCAAGGTTTATAAAATAGTTTCTTACATGTTATTTTATATGAAATGAGTATAATGACTGCAGAAGTTGGTATAGAAATCGAGTTTAGCCAAATATTATATATTGTTATTTATTTTAGTGTATGAAATAAACATACAAACTTTTATGTTTTGAATTATGATATTCTAATTAGGTGATACCAATTTACATACTCATTTCATTACTACATAGAGTAGAGAAATTATATACAAAATTTTCAATAACACATGTTATCAAAGACCCGATCTTTACAAAAATACATTACCTGATGCCTAAAATATCATACCACATACCAAATTAATTCACTGCTACAACTACCTGATATCAATTTATATACCATCATAAAATTCGAAACAACTAATCATGTCATGAAATATCTCTTTTAAATACTTCTTTCATATAATATAAACAATTAATCACATCATATGGGACATCTATTTATATTTTTTTTCATACAATACTAATTTATATACCACTTGAATACAATACAATACAATCAGTGTGTATCTTAATGTAAAAATAAAAACAACTAATCACATCATGTTTAATGGTTGAATTGGCAGATCTTCTACATTCGAATGATTATTGCTTTGGTTATTTGAATATATATCTCTTATCTTCCGAGTTCCTTTAGTCGAATGTAAATTATTTTCATCAACAATGAATTCAACACCACACTATTACATCCGTAGTCATATCTCTTAACGGTATACACAATGCATAATTGATGAAGAAATTTTTATTCATCTTTTCTTGATCCAAATTTACCTGTACACTAATGTACAATCACATTAGGCAGGTCACTGTATTGTATTTTTGAACAATAAATATTTGCTTCAAATTTGAAATTTCCATATGTACCTTTTAAATCAATACAAAACAAATAAAATATAATCAAATCAACATAATTTGATCCCACATAATTTCATGTATGGAATTGTAAGAAATTGAATATTGAAAAATATTTACCTTAGCTGATAATTGATAATTAAGACGAGAATGTATCTTACTTATAATAAATAATCTTGTAAGTCTTTTGATTTATATTTTCACTAGTTAAATCACATAAAGAATCATGTTTTGATTTTCTGGTGTTGTAACAACTGCATTAATGTAAAACGTAAACTATATAATATTTTGTTGATTTGTTGAAGAAGATTATTGTTGGAGAAGAAGAATATTTTGGGAGAAAAAGAAGATGCTTTAAAACCATCTTGAGAAAAAATAGGGGTGACTGATATTCTTTAGAAACAACAATCTATTTTAAATGGTATATTTTTCTTTTTACCAAAAGTAGAAAACATATTTTTTAAAATAAAAAATTCTATATTTTTTTTGTACAAAAAAAACTTGCTATAAATTGCAAACTAAAAAGAGTTGCTATAACTAACATTAAACAATCTATTGTTGTATATTTAGATTTTTTCCCCTTAATTTATTTGATCTTTTGATTTGGTCAATTCGTGCATGCTTTGCTTGTTAGTCCATTTATGCTTCTGATTGTTGTTGTTGTAGAATTTGTCCTTTACTATATAGGTTTAGTTTACAACATAAATAACACTAATTTGAAAAATGTTTTCAAACTTGACCAAAATTAAAATAAAATCAAAATATTAGGATTTCTTACTTAGTTTAAATAAGGAAGTAATTTAGGACATATAATTTTATTTGATTTTAAAGCATTAAATATAAAACAAATAGTAAAAAATAATTTTATCTAAAGCGGAGACTTTCAATGAAGGATCAAAAACTCAAGTAACATTTGTAAAATTCTTCACACTTTTAATATACAGCCAAACCTCTCTATAATTGTTAGGAAAGACGGGCACACAATCAAAGAGCCCGACGGGGTAGCAGCGGAAAATACCCAAGACTAAACTTTTTCTTTCAACTTGAACCAAGAGAAGACAAGCAAACCAAGCAAAACAAAGTAATATGGCAGCAAATGAATTACCAAACAAATGCGATAGGGAAAGAATAAAGGCAATCACATAAGACACCAAATTTACGTGAAAAACCCTTCGGTGTGAAGAGTAAAAAACTACGGGACCAACATCCACTATAATCACCAAGGAGTTACAATATTATCCTCCAAAATGTCCACAAAACAAGTGCCAAAAAACAAGAAATAATACATAAACCACAACACCAAACACTAGAGAAATAAAGGAGTTAAAGCACAAAAAATGCAGCTACTGTTCGGGAATAAAGAACAGGAGATACAGGCTACCAAATCAAGCTCTGTCAGTTTCTAATCAAAGATTGAGATGAGAGGAACAAGCAGTCCAAAAATCAGCTCAATCGGACAAGAAACAAAGTGGAAATCGCAATTTGAAGTTGACAACTGTGGCTGAAATTTAGGTACGAAAATCAGCTTTGTTTTTCTCTCCTTGGCTGCTGAAAAATCTCTTTTTGTGATGGTGAATAAGACCTAAAAATATCAATATATATGTCTCATAGTAATGGGCCTATGGGAAAAAGTGGGTTGGTCCAAATTGGGCTTCATTTATCCACATAGGAAGGGAAAAAGACCCAATAATCCAACAATTCTCCCCCTCCTAACTATGTGGAGGAGACCGTTATCTCGACGATCATGCAACAAACTTCAAAATTCCCTCTTAGAAAAGCTTTATTCATCATGTCGGAACCATTATCATCCATAATAATCTTCTCAAGTTCAAGCAACTTAGAATCCAGCACATCCCGAATCCAATGGTATTTCATATCAATGTGTTTAGACCGACCATGAAATGTAGAATTCTTGCCAAGATGTTTGACACTTTGACTGTCGCAATGAAGCATATACCTCTCTTGAGCACAACCAAGTTCCCCCAAGAATCTCTTCATCAAAAGCAATTCTTTACAAGCTTCCACGGCAGCAATAAGCTCAGCTTTGTAGTAGATAGAACAACACATTTTTTCAACCTAGATTGCTAAGACACATCTCCCCCTGCAAAAGTAACCAAATACCCTGAAGTATAATTGCGAGTATTAACATCACTGGATATATCTGAATCAATATAACTACAAATAATAGGTTTCCCTGTACCAAAACACAAACTCAGACTAGAAGTGCCACAAAGATATCTTATAATCCACTTCACAGCATTCCAATGTTCTCTTCTCGGATTAAAAAGAAAATGACTAACAACACCAACAGCATGAGCAATATCTAGTCTTGTGCAAACCATTGCATACATCAAACTACCAACAACTGAAGCATAAGGAACTTTCTTCATATCTTCCTTCTCATCATCACTGGAAACACACTGCTTCGTGCTCAACTTGAAATGCATAGCTAAAGGTGTACTGACAAACTTAGCCTTGTCCACGTTAAACCTTCGAAGTACTTTTTGAATATACTTCTCTTGTGATAACCACCACTTCTTGTCCTTTCTGTCACGGACAATCTGCACGCCAAGAATCTACTTTGCCGGTCCTAAGTCTTTCATAGAAAAAGACTTACTCAACTCTTGCTTCAACTTTTGAATCCTGGAAGCATTATGACCAACAACAAGCATGTCATCAACATAAAGCAACACAATAATAAAGTCACATTAGAGAATTTTTACACAAAAACATAATGGTCTGAAGTAGTCTTCTTGATGCCCTGCTGACTCATAAAGGAACCAAACTTCCTGTACCACTGCCTAGGAGCTTATTTCAAACCATACAAGCTCTTCTTCAATTTGCAAACATAATTCTCTTTTTCCTTGACTTCAAAACCTTCGGGTTGATCCATATAAATTTCTTCATCTAAGTCACCATGGAGAAAAGTAGTTTTAACATCCATTTGCTCAACCTCTAAATCTAGACTTGCTGCTAAGCCTAGAACCACACGAATGGATGACATCTTTACAACCGGAGAAAATATCTCATCAGAATCAACTCTCTTTTTCTAGTTAAATCCCTTTATAACCAATTTAGCTTTGTACCGTGAAATTGGATTACCATCTTCATGCTTCACCCGAAAAACCCACCTATTTTTCAAAGCTTTTCTGTCTTTAGGAAGCTCAACCAAATCAAAGGTATGATTATCTTGCAAAGATTTAATTTCATCTTGCATAGCATCAAACTACTTTTATTTTTCTTCACCTTTCATGGCCTCATCAAGACTCTCAGGTTCTTTCCCGTCAGTCAAGAGTACATACTCACTGGGAGAATAACGAGATAAAGGTATTGTCTCTCTTGTAGACCGTCTGAGAGAACTCTCAGGAGCATCAACAACTGGTTGCTGATAAACCATATCAACTTGCACTAGAGCATCAACAACTTCTTGGTGGTCATTCTGAACATGATTATCATCTTCATTATCAACTTGATTTTCATCATCGTGAAGATTTTCTTCAGGAGCAGTAGTCAAAGAAACTGGATCAACATCAACTAGAGAATCAACCTCTTAGCTTTGTCAAAATCTTCAATTGTTTGGTCTTTAAAGAATACAACATCGCAATTTCTAATAAGTTTCTTCTCAACTGGATCATAGAAACGATAGCCAAATTTATCTTGATCATAACCAATGAAGATACACTATCTAGTTTTAACATCCAACTTTAACCTTTCATCCTTAGGAACATGCACAAAAGATTTACACCCAAAGACTCTAAGTTGATTATAAGAAACATTCTTACCAGACCAAACTCTGTCAGGGACATCACCATTCAAAGCAACAGTAGGAGATAAATTGATAACATAAACAGTCGTATTAAGTGCTTCTGCCCAAAAAAAATCTGGCAGCTTAGCATCTGAAAGCATACATCTAACTCTCTCAACCAGTGTTTTATTCATCCTCTCTGCTAAGCCATTCAACTGAGGAGTCTTTGGAGGAGTTTTCTGATGCCGAATACCCTGCTTTCTGCAATATCTATCAAAAGGACCAATATACTCACTACCATTATCTGAACGAATGCATTTTAATTTTTTTCCTGTCTGTCTTTCAATCAAGGCCTAAAAATTCTTGAACACATCAAGTACTTGATCCTTGAACTTCAAAGGAAATACCCAAAGTTTGCGAGAATGATCATCAATAAAAGTCAGAAAGTAAAGTGCACCACCATGAGACCTTACTTTAAAAGGACCGCACAAATCAGAATGAGCCAAATTCAGCAAATTGAGCTTTCTTGAATGCGGATGACTCTGAAACAAAACTCTTTTCTGTTTACCGGCTAAGCAATGAACACACTTCTTCAACTTTGTAATGGTTTTAAGTTTTCTGCTAATTTTGGAATATATTCTCTTACTTGGTTTACTAATCCTAAAAATGATTGTGATTTCTTTTTTTTTGTATCTAATTCTTCTTTTGAATTTATTTTTTTTGTACTATATGTTGTTGCATTTTGACTCCACTTTTATCTATTTGTATTCCCAAAAATTCTATCTGATTTTTCATAATTTCTGATTTCTTCTCACTTAAACTTATTCCTGATTTTTCTATTATATCTGTAAAATGTTCTAATAATTTTAAATGTTCTTCTTTAGTTTTTGTATATAATAGTATATCATCTATGTATACTATACAATTAGGTAGTTGTTTAAAATAACTATTCATAAAATGTTGATATCTACCTGGTGCATTTTTGTATCCAAATGGTAGTACATTCCATTCATAAAATCCTTGTGGTACCGTAAATGCGGTTAATTCCTTAAATTCTCTTTCTAACTTTAAATGGTAAAATCCTGATTTACAATCAAATTTACTAAAATAATTATATCCTTGTATTTATCTTATTTTTAATATCTTATTTGGTATTGGGTAATTATAAGTCATTGTTTTTGTGTTTAAATTTCTATAATCAATAACCATCCTACTTTTTCCTCTTTTTTGTTCACTATGTTTATTTACTATAAGTGCTGGGCTATTATGTTTACTATTACTTTTTTGTATATATCGTTTTTCTAATAATTCTTCTATATGCATTTTAAATTTTTTTAAATCATCAAAATTACATGTTAATGGTTTTTGGGTTATTACACTATTTTTATCTTTTAATTCAATTTTTATAGTGGTTTTATGTTTTTTCCATCCTTTTAATGGATCTTCACTATATAATTGTTCTAATTTTTTCTTAATTATTTCTATCTTATTTATTGAAAATATAGTTATTTCCTTTTTATTTATTGAAATGCGACCAGTTCTATTGTATTTTCAGTATTTTTTATATTTTTTAATTTTTGTGTAATTTTTTTACTTTCTTTTATCCAATCAATTTTCTTTCTTATTTATTAATAACTCTTTTTGCTCTTACTTTCTGTTTACATGGTGTTGTAAACCACCAATCTATTCTAGTTATTATATGTGGGTATAATTTATCTAAAAACGGCATTCCTAAAAGTATATCTTTTGATGTTAGCTCATAATTCTATTGTTAATATTTTATCCCATACTCGTGTTTTTACATTCTTAGCTTTATAAGTAATTAAACTTCCTTCGTTATTAAATCCTTTAACTATTATTGGTGTTAATAATTTATCCCATTTACTTTCTGGTAAACAATTATATCTACATAAATTAACTTCTGCTCCTGTATCTATCATAGGCGTATAATACCTACTATAATATCCTTCTACTACTATCTTCATTAATACATATATTTTCATATCATGTTAGACCTCTTCTTAGGAATAATCTTTCCCTATTATATGTTATAGATAATTGTGTATGTTCTATATTATACGGTTTTACTTGTTATAGCCATTTAATTCCTAATAATATGTCTGCTTTTTGCATTCCTTCCTTTATTTCAAATTCTATTTTCATTTTTCTAACTCCTATTATTATTTCCTTTTATGCTATATTTTAAGTGTTTATTAAGCTTCTTGGTAGATCTGGGTATATATTATTATCAGATTTTATTTTCTCATTTTTACTAGATATTTTGCTATATAATTTTCTTCTTGTCCTGTATTTAAGAGTATTAAATATTCTTTTTCATTTATTGTTCCTGTTATGTAATATTAATTTAAATTAACTATTGAACTTGTTTCATAACTTGTTCTTTTTGATGAATTTGATGATTCTGGTTTTTCATAAGCTATTCTTTTTGTTGTACTTAAATGTGTGAAGGACTTTAGAAATATTGTTTGAACTTTTTGCCCTTCATTAAAAGTCTTTGCTTTAGACAAAATCGTCTTTTCACTATTTTTTTCTAATATTTAAGAGTTGAAAATTAATTAAATATATTTATGGCAAACCCTTTCTTATTAGAAGTGGTCAGAATTTCAAATTTTTGTTCTAATTTATGAGTTAAAAATTAATTAAATATATTTATTGTAAAATCTTTCTTATTAGAAATCTTTAAAATTAATGACAACAAATATTTTTTTCCATTAGTTTAAGAATTCTAAATCAACTAAATTTGATTTTAAAAAAATTAAAAAAATCTAGAAATAAATATAAAACTATTAGAATAAAATAATTTAAGAAGTATCATATTTTAAAAAGTTTCAAGTATGTAATAAGAATGTAATTAATAATTTTGTAAGGATTTGACTTTAAAAATAATATAAATATGGTTCAAATTGATGTATCTCTCTTAGTCTGTAATTTGACTTTAAAAATAAGGAAAGATTTTAAATATAAAAAAATAGCCTGTGGTAACAAAGGAAAGAGGTACTTTATGGTAAACGCAAAATGATGATTCATCAATCACTTGAAACTTCTGGTGATAAAACATATATATGTATACATTATTATATTAAACTGTGAAAGATTTTTGAAAGTTATTTGAACTTTTACACTTTATTAAGAATCCCTGTAATAGACAAAATCATTTGATTTTAAATAATTAAAATTTACACGTGCGAGGCACATGCGATTAAACTAGTGTATAATCTATATCTTTATATCTATAATCTATACCTATATTGATAATTGATAATATATTAAAAGTGTGAAGACCCTTAAAAAGTAATTTGAACTTTTTGTCCTTCACTAAAAGACTCTCCTTTACACAAAATTGTCTTTTCACTATTTTCTATAATTTACTATTTAATTATTCTTATTTTATTAACTAGAATCCTAAAATCTATGGGACTCCTAAAATATATGGAAGGAGAATCAATTAATATTTTTCTTTATACAGATAAATTACAAAAATACTTCTAAAATATGATAGAAAAATACTCTCTAAAATAGAACTCTATTAAGTAAAAATTTCTGTAAATATTGAGATGCACGTTAAACTGGAGAAGAAACTGGTTTACTTATTGGAAAAATATGATTGATGCTCATCTAACTTGATTCGGTTGCATGTCTAGAGTGGTGGATGCTTAATTTTCTAATCCTCAACTTCTTCACTAATTTTGTCAACATAATAGAATTCAATGTGTGTGTATATACATATATCTTCTTTGTTTTCATTCAAGACATTCTTTAGTGTCAAAATTTTCATTATACAAGAATTATTTTCATCAAAACTGAAGCTTTGTGATCACTATTGTATTATTTTATTATAGTTTACAAATGGTATATGAATGTCGGTCGACTTTGAAAATTTTTTTAAGATAGAGATTAGGTTTAATTGTATTGCTTTTATATCTCTGTTTTGTGATTTTTTTTGCATAAAGGTAAATTTTAGTTGTATTATTTTGATATCTATATTATTGTACTATTTTGTTAAGTTTACAGGTGGTAGATGAGTGATGGAAGACTTTAACAAAATTTTTGTGTAAAAGTTAGATTTTATTATATTGTTTTAATACCTATATCATTGTATTATTTTGGTGCAGTTTACAGGTGGTAGATGAATGTTGATCATCTTTGAGAATTTTTTTTGGTAATTATTAGGTTTAATTAAATCAATTATCCAAAAAATGTTGAATTTAATTATTGTATTCATCTTTGTTATTTAAACAAATATCCTATTTAGTATAATGTTTGAACCCAATAAAGTGAGGTACACACGCGAGGTGCGTACACCTAAACTAGCATTGTATAAAAGTGCAAGTGTATATGAAAAGTCTACTAATAAAAATACACATAAATGATATATATATTGTAACAAAAATGAATATATAATAAGGTGTTCTCCCTTCATCTCATTTAATGTGGCACGCTTTGACTTAGCACATTGTTTAAGAAAAAAAGGAAGTTTTTTGAAACGTGTGATCTAAAATCATCCTTGAATATTCTGTGTGGTAGTAAATTATTTCATTAAGGGGAAAAGGGGATTAAATTTATATTTTTTTCAAATTATAGTAAGACGACAATGAAAGAAAGAGATGATTTTGAATACTCTACTTGCTCCTCTGTTGGTTTTTCATCGGCCTCCGATCTCCGATCTCCAATCACCATACAAATTACTTCACAGCTATAATTTCATGGTTGCACCAAAAATCTTTATAAGAATTTTACAAAAGAATAATCTAAGGCAAACCAAACACTGCCAAAATTTCTCTACCGCTCCATTAGATTTGCTACATAAACACCACCAGCAGACCAACCGGTAATATTAAATTTACATTCAAAGCTTCTCCCATCAACCACTGACCACCCTTAAATTGCGAACCACATCGATATCTCCAAGAATATATTCTTTTTTGGTGACCTTCAGCATTATAGAACTCATCTTTTAATATCTCCAGCTCTACAAATTATGCTGAGTCTGATGATTTTATTTTTCTCTTTTAGATCTTGATTCATCCAGCGACCCTCTTTCTTTATAGATCTTGCTTTGTTTGACAACCATCTTTTTCTCTCTCTTTAGTTGGATTTTTCACTGCGACCATCTTTTTCTCTGATAAAGTTAACTAGAAATCTCAACAAAAATATTTTCATCTTTTGTTGTGTTTTATTCTTCTTATAGGAAATATACAATTTGGTTTCCCTTTATCCAATAGCTATACTAATGCACGACAACCTCGATAATAAGTTTTATCGACCAATTTCGTCATCAAATTATTAGAACCCAACAACATGACCAAGATCAGGTGAATGTCGCAATTTCTCATTATACAGGTGCACTCGCTCCCTTTCATCTAGCTCTTTTATGTTTCTTGTTTGTTGGTGATTGATACCTTTTATTTTCATCCATAGTAATAACTATGTATATTTATTCTTTGTCTGTGATTTTTTAGTTTCTCTGGAGCATCGAGTAGTTTGTTGAGACAGAAATATCTTTTGGTGTTTCCTATTTCAAGTTTCATTACTATTTTTATTCAAGTTTGTGGTGACTTCTATTGTTGATTTTAGTTATATTGGTTTCTAGTTTTTGAGTCATTTATCGTTGTTCCTGCTTGCATTTTTCAAAATATTGGTTCTATTGATTTGGGCTTAGGTTGTTTATTCTTTATATTTTCCTATAGATTTCTGTTAGTTTTCCTTAGCATATGGTTAACACAGCTTCACACTTCATTATTGATTTCATTCATATTACTATAGATTCTTTTTAAGCCTTGCTTATCTATTTTTCTAGCCTTATTTATTTGTGCACTTTCTTATTTTCTTTTCTTTTTTAGTAGTGTATTTGGTGGTCAATGGTAGACTAGGTTTATGTCATAAGTCAAGGTTGGGGTTGGGACCAGGGTTAAAGGTGAGGTTAGGGTCTTGGTTAGGGTCAGGCTTTGGGTTGGAGGTTAGAGGTAATAGGGTTAAATAGTATAAGAGACCTATAGGTTACGAGTTGGGTCTTGTAACATAGGGAATCTTCAAGGTAAGTCCATAGAGATGTTGAAGATTCTTAGAAAGAGGAAGATTAGTATTGATTTTGTCCAGAAGACTAAATGGGTGGGTTCTAAGGCAAATGATGTGGATGGGTATAAGTGGACGAGTGTAAGTTGTGGCACTCTATAGCATAAGGCAGAGGAGTGCGGTAGGTATCTTAGTAGATGAGAGAATAAGGGGCAGGTGACAGAGGTTAAGTGGCCAAAACTAGGTTGATATCAATTAAGTTAGTCATTGGAGGGTTTACATGGAACATTATAGTGCCTATACTTCACAAGCAGGCTTGGATGAGAAGGAGAAGAAGGAATTTTGAGAAATTTCAGATGAGGTGGTGAGAGACATTATGAACATTGAGAAGTTGTTCGTAGGTTAGGATTTTAATGGGCATATTGGGTCATTATTGAGAGGATATGATAATGTGCATGGAGGTTTCAGTTTTGGGGAAGTGAATGAAAGAGGTGCCCGACTTTTTATTTTTTCTAGGGCTTTTGAGTTGGTGGTAACAAATTTGAGCTTCCTAAAGAAGGAGAATCACCTTATTACATTTTGTAGTTCAGTGGTCAAGATTCAAATAGAATTTTAGCTCCTTCGAAAGGTTGATGGAGCACTATGTAAAGACTATAAGGTCATACCTAGCGAGAATCTTTTGGCCCAACATAAGTTTTTGGTGATGGACATGGAAATCATGAAGGGCAGAAAGAAAAAAGGTATAGAGGATTGACCTAAGATTAAGTGGGGTGGTTTGACTTTGGTCAGTGCTTTGGAGATAAAAAATAAGTTGACGACTATTGGGGCTTGGGAGAGTAGATAGGACATGTATAATATGTGGGAGATGACTGCCAGTTATATTAGAGAGATATCTAGATAGGTGTTGGGTGTCTCAAGAGGCTAATATGTTAAGCACCAAAGAGGCTAGTGATGGAATGAAGAAGTTACGAGGAAGATGAAGTCTAAGAATATAACTTATGTAAAGTTGGTGGAGAGAAAGGATTATGTGAAGAATTATATGAATAGTGATGGGTATAATAAGCCAGGAAAAAAGTTAAGTTAGTAGTTGTATAGTCTTTACAATACTAGAGAGTAGTGGGCCTATACCTTGACCAAGTGAAGTGCATCAAGGAAGATTATTTAAAAGTGTTGGTGGATGACTCCCTTATTAGGAGGGGGTAGCAGTCTTATTTACTTGAACAACAAGGGGGATAAAAGTTTGTGTTGGGGGACTTGGAGAACTCAGATATGTATCGAGATTATGGTTATTTTTAATTTTATTAAGGTTGAGTAGGTCAAGGGTGCTATTTGTAGGACGCATAAGGGTAGAAAGACTAGGCCAGACAAAATTTTAGTAGATTTTTAGAAAACCACTGGCAGGGTTGTATGGAGTAGTTGAAAGGGTCTTCTAACATTATTTTAGGATGGAAAAGATGAGGTTGATTCCATTATATTATAACTAGGGGTACACTTAGAGTTGTAACAACTATAAGAGAATCAAGTTGTTGAGTCATGTTATGAAGGTCTGAGAAAGGGTGGTAGAGTTGAGGCTAGGAGGATCATGACTATTTTCGAGAATCAGTTTGGTTTTATGCTAGGTCTCTCGAATACTACATCCATTCACCTTATGAGAAGATTGGTGAAGTGGGGAGAGAAATAAATGACTTGTATATGATGTTCATCGATTTTGAGAAAGGGTACGATAAAGTACCCCAAGAGGTTCTTTTGAGGTGCTTAGATATTTGAAGTGTGCTCGTGGCATAAAATAGATCAATTTAGGGTATATATAATGGAGAGAAGACTCTTGTAAGGATTATAGGAGGAGATTCAATGCACTTTCCTATTTTAATAGGGTTGCATTAGGGATGGACTCTTAGTTCATTTTTATTCATCTTAGTGACGAATTGAAACACCCTAGTTTCTGGACCTTACAAAGTTTCTTGGAGTTCTCATCTTTGGACCTAATACGACTAGTAGGTACAATCCATATATTAGGGTACAGATGGTATAGTTTGGTCGTATACTGACCAGTGTTAGATGGTGGGATAGATTTTGGTTAATAAAATGGATACGACCTAGGGATATGAGTCATATTGGTAGTTAAATATCATTTGGTTCCTTAACTTAATCTTAGACTTGGTTACATAGATTGAATTTGAGTACCAGTGGCTCACCTTGAGCTATAATCCAGTGTACAAATCATACTAGGGACTTGTATGGTAGACAGTATTTAATCCTCCAGGTATTTTATTCTGCCAGGGATACGGGTCTTAGATATAGATCATATCCTATGGTTACAACTTGGTTGGATAAGTCATATACTGGACAGTATTTGGTCCAAGGGTGGAGGTTCAGGTTATGAGTGGTGGATACCAATCGTATCGGAGGGTATGACTCAGGTAGATGAGGGTACAACTTAAGTGAGGGAATTCTGAACATTTTCCCACTTATCCTAATAGGGTCCCACAACTCCTTACCTATTTGGAAGGTTATTTACCCTATTATTCTATTCATTAACACTTAGAAATTCTTCCTAAACACTCCATAATTCTCTCAAGAGATTTTGGGCAATGAGAGCTAGGGTTTTAACTAAGGGATCAATTTGGGGCTTGTCTTAGTGATTAATTTATGTTATCATCTTGGTTTAAGTCACGTTCTCTTCCCTCATTGTTAATTTCACTTAAAGGCATGGTTTATATGAATATTTTCATGGTTTTACTATTACTTGATTTTGGCTTTCAAATATGATTCGGGGGTTTTGATGTTCAATGGTTGGTTATGGTTTCCCATGGTTTTAATTATGATTTTTATGCATTAGTAATGATTTTGGATAATTGGATTGAATAGAAATGGTTTATTTGTAATTGGAATTGGTTTTGGTCATATTTTTCCCTTAATGTGCTTGACAAAATGTGTATAAAGATATGTTCATTACATTGACTACTTTTAATAGAACTCTTGCATGTTTTAAACTTGGTAAAGGAATTATACATGGTTTAGAAAGGCTAAAGGATAATTGTTTATGATTGTGGGGAACATGGAAGTCAACCAAGTGGTTTAATATGGCAAATGGAAGGGCACTTAAAAGTCCCCTTAAGCCTATAAATAGTTGGCTATGGATGATACTTACAAGTAAGGGTTGGTATGACGATACCAATATCAATGGCCTTGGTTAATAAATTGATAATGGTTTGGTTATTTGGAAATTGGTTTTAATTGGTCAATAATGGCGGGATGTGTAGTAAAGATGTGGAAGGTGGAGGTCCCCGGGAGGGGGGGACCAAAATTGGAAACTCATATTTGCCAATATGAGGTTGGTCTTGGTGACCATATGCATGATATCACACTTTATTTTGAGGATGTACTAGTCATCCAATGGAATACTTTCCTAGTTGTGTGGCTACACACACTAGGGACCTTTCAGAAGGGGAGCTGACCCCATATAACTCGTGGGTGGTTTAAGACGGCAAAGCTATACAACCCAGGTAAAGGTTTTAAAGGCATGTTAAATTCGGTCCCTTTACCCGGCATGGTTATATATATATATATTTAGTTGTGTGCTTATAGATGATCTTACTTGGTTTTATAAATGGCATTATTTTATCCTCACCCTAAGATCATGCTAGCAGTCACTCGCTAACCCCGTCTACTGGCTACTGTATACCCACACTATATAGGGTTCAGCCATTCTACTCCTTTTACATATTGATTAACTAGGGATCAACATTTGGACTGAAGTGGTGAGCTTTCATCCCTTTGAAATGCATTATTTTATGTTATAGATATTTCTAGACATTTTGATTTTATTTTGGATATTAGTTTTGTCTATGGTTGGGGCCATATCCAAACTGGATTTTATTTCTCTTTTGGTTAGAGGTTTTATGGTACTTCTATGGGTTGAAATGGGTGAGATCAGCCTTGGCATTGGAATAAGCTGGGAGGCTTGCATCATCGGACGTAACTTCTCAGTGTTCCATCATATTACATTTTGGGATTAATCATATTATTTTTTGGAATGTCTTTGGTTATGTCCTAGTTTATGGACCTTATTTGGTATGGTTTGGCATAGTTGGATTTATGGTTATGGGATGGTTGGACTTGGTTTGGTCGGTCACGATTGTGATCTATTCCTAGAGTCTTTATGTGAGCTGTTACACTACTTTTCTACATCCTTAGAATTCATCCAAATCAGGGCAGGCGGCTGGAGGTTGGGTTTAGTAATAATGGTGGTCTCCGGTGTGGGATAGACTTGGGACGCCCATTACGACAAGGCCCCAGGGTAGGTCGTGTCAAGTTGGTATCAGATCCTAGGTTCATGGTTAATTGGGAGTCCACAAAGTCGTGTTGAGTAGAGTCATTTTTAGGGGTGTGTAGTGCGCCACACTCATAAGGAAAAGGCTACAAGGCATTTAGGAATGTTTCCCTTTCTTGGTATCCTATTTTTAAGCATGAAGTCTTAGTCCTGGAATCTTCTCCAATCCTTGTTTGTTTGTATTTCAGATCATGCCTCATAGATATAAAGCAAAAGGAAAATTTTCTATCCTATCTGGGGGTAATGCTAAAGGGGTGAATCCTACTTCTGGGGCTCATCTTCAATCTCATGGTTCTATTCTTGATAGGTCTTGAGTTCTACCAGTTACTAATATCCTCCTCAAGGTGAGGTGACTAATGAAGAATTTTGTTAGTCTATGCTTGCTATTGCTCAGGCTGAGCGGGATGTGTCTAGTACTTTCTCTGCTGAGGCCATAAGGGTTGGCCAATTTATGAAGATGGGTCCTCCTAGTTTTTCTGGAGTAAATATAGCAAGGATCCATAGGGCTTCTTTGATGAGATAGAGAAGATATTTTGGGTGATATAGGCCACTTGTAATACCCCAAACTTTTCTTAAGCTTAATTTCGCCTCGAAAAGGTTAAGGAATAACTTCCTAGTAAGTATCATTTTAACCATGTAGAATTTTTCTAATTTTGACATTTTATCACATGAGAAATTTGATAAGTTTTTCGTCAATATAAGATTTGCCAAAATCTGGTACTCGGGCAAGAAGTTATGTCTAATTTAAGTCCTAGTCGTAAAACACCATCATTTTAAGGCTAGGCGCATCGCGGGGGTGGTCTAATTAGCAATCGTCAAATTCTAGTAGCCTAGCACGATAGTGGCACATCGCGCTGAAGTTCCAGGTCCCAACCCATGGGATAACGCGATGGCTCCGCATCGCGGTGACCCCAAGAATCCCATTTGTCAAGTTCCAGTGAGCCACCGTGATTGTGGTGCGTTGCGATTTCCCATAAAATTGGGTTTTCCAGTTCAATTTTTCCAGTTTCGTTCAGAAGTTAAAAAGACTATTTTGGACTTTTCCTAGCCACTAAAATCGTCCAAACACCTGATTTAAGGTCACTACAAGCATCATATACCATTTTCTTTCAAAATCCCTCAACCAAAAACCCTAGTTAATCAAACTTCTCCTCCAAGAAACTTAAGATTTCTCCATCAATTCTCCAAATTGAGTCAAGATTCCAAGTTCTTAGTGCAAGAATTCCAAGAACCCTCATCCAAGAGTTTAAATAACATCTCAAAAGCAAGTTTTCCATCCAAGTTTATCAATCTAAGGTATGTGGGGTTTGAACAAAAGCACTCTTTTGTTATTGTGCCCCCCCAAAAAAACTTACTTTAAGACATAAATTTCTGAATTTTGATATGATTTCCATAAAATTTAAGATAGGGTTTGTATCCCATGTTGCTAATTGCATGATTTTGAGATTTGGAGTGATTTGAATATTGAACTGTATGTCTATTTTCTAGTACTTAAGCACATGAACATATTTTTTAGATTTTAAGTTGAATTATGGATAATTGTGTTATAAAGCATGAACCTTTTTGGTGTTTGATATGAATTTGAAGCATAGGCTTATAGCCCTAAGATTTTGTCTTGTGATTTCCAGAATGTTTATGACAAAACATCCCATTATTTTCTATTTCCATGTTTTGATAAAGAAAGTTTATTCTTTTAAACAAGCTAAGATAGGGATCCACATTATTCATGATATATGATTTAAAGTAAGAAGAAGTATAAGTGGTCTTCATTTTAGACCCTTGTATTGTTTTAAGGTGGATTTCTAAAAGTTTTGAGCTATGTAAGGGAGTAGTATTTAGCATCGAGTCTGGCTTGATTCCAAAGTCTCATGCCCCAGAACTACGAGACACAGTAGGATTTGATTTACCCCAAGTGGGTTAAGTTTGTGATCACTACAAAGTAAAGGTTCTACTCCGATGGGAAGGATAGAACAACTCTCCCCAACGTGGCCAAGACGTTGGACTTCATGTATCTCACGTGGTTTATGTCGGTTAGAAGAAACTCCTAAAGTTATAAAGTCCCAATGTTTCCAACTGTCCCAAATCTTAAAGTTTCTTAAGTCTTAAGTCTTTGAGTTTTAAAAAGGTTTCATTCTACTAAATTTGCAAGTATGATTATTATTAGTAGACGTATTGTGAAAACCATAGTTCTGAGCCTTCTTAAGTTTCCAAAGATTTAAGTATAGATTTTGAAAGCTGACGTTCTTAAAGTCTCATTTATGTATAAGCTTAAGAACAAAGAAAGAATACAAGTTTAGAACACAGTGATATGACTCACATGATTTACTTATATACTTCCATTCATGATTTATGAGAGTTTACTCCAGCTATGTGAGTTATCTATATGTATATATTTGCATGCATATTTTCTATAAGGAACTGTGATATATTGTCTTATATAAATGCATACACCCCTATATACTCAGTATATTCCCAAGTGCTGATCCATATACTTGCTTGTGTGCTATATTTTCTCATAATGTAGGTTCAGGTGCTCAGTCCCAGCCTCGTTCGTGATTCCCGAGCACTTTATCTATATTTTAGCAGTGGTGAGTCCTCATGATTCAAGGACCGTTTATCTTCAAACACTCAATTTATTTAGTTGTTGTTTATCATTTATCAGTTTAGTTTGAGTCAGTTGGGGACCTGTCCCAATGGCTCTCTAGTTCTTGAGTAGTAGAGGTTTCGTCAGACTAGCTATCAGAGTGTTAGTATATTGAATTTCCAGTATTGTGGTTGTTCAGACAGAGTATGTTTTCGTATTTCATATCAGTGGAGATGACAGTACCAATGTTTTATATATTTTATCTCTAAGTAAGTCATTAAATAAAGTTACAGGCTCAAAGGGTTATCTTAGGGATACTTGTAGCCTTAAGCACCATGTGGCATCTTGGGACCCAATTTTGGGGCATTACAGACTTGGTATCAGAGTCTAAGGTTTAAGGAGTCCTAGGGAGTCAGACAAGCCGTGTTAAGTAGAGTCTTGATAATCGATGTGTAGCATGCCATATCCATGATCAAGAGGCTACGAAACATTTTAGGAAAAAGTCACTTCTTTCTTTCAGAGTCTATCATGCTTAATGTTGACCCTCACCCAGCTATTGATTCGGGCTCTCTCTTATGACAGTGTGAAAATTTCTCCGCGTCAAGCCCACATAAAAAACAATAATCAGCAACCTCAACCTGCTGATCCCTTGAATGAAAACGTGTCCCATGCTAAGTTTCGGGTAGCTTTTTAGGTGCTGGCCCAAGCTGTCACCACAAATGCTCAAGCTAACTAGGCCGCAGCTCCACAACAGCATGGAGGTGATTTAACTGCTGCTAGAATTTATGATTTTATGCAAATAATCTGCCAGAGTTTTATGGGTCTAAGGTGGGTGAGGACCTGCAGTTGTATATTGATGAGGTGAAGAGAATCACCCAAGTTATGCATGTGTCTGAGGAGAAGATTGTAAAATTGGCATCTTATAGGCGGAAGGATGTTGCTTATAATTGGATTGTGATGTGGAGGAAGAGTAGAAGCGAGAATGCAGCTCCTATAATGTGGCAGATATTCCAAGATGCATTCTTGGATAAGTTCTTTTCGTTGGAGATAAGAGAGGCAAAAATAGAGGAGTTTATGAACTTGAGGCAGGGCTTCATGATTGTTAAGGAGTACTATCTGAAGTTCAACCAGCTATCCAAATATGTTCCAGACTTGATTTCTAACACCCGTACCATTATGAGTAAGTTCGTGACAAGTGTGTTTGGCTTTGTGTTGAAAGAGTGCTGAACTGCTATGCTAAATAGGGACATGGATTTGGCTAGGCTAATGATTCATGCGTAGCAAATAAAGGTGGATAAGATAAGGGAGAGGTATAAAGTGAGGGGTAACACGAGGTCTAGATCTGAGCAGTAGAAGTATGGTCAAACTAGATCCCATGGGGAAAACTATCCTCAGTTTTAGAGATATTTGTCCATGCCTGCACCTTCGTTTGCTAGCTCCCCTATGCCCAGAGACAGGTAAGAGCAGAGAAATAAACCTCATATGCCCAGGTCTTAGCAGAGCATAAGTAATAGGCCTACTTACCCTTCTTATGCTAAGTGTGGCAGAACCCATCTAGGAGAGTGTTTGGCAGAGCAACGTGGATATTTTGGTTGTGGCAAGATGGGCCACAGGATTAGATAGTGCCTACATGCTCGGCAGGGAAATCATGATGTTCTCTTCTAGACTCAGGCTGCTAGTGCCCCAATTCCCGTAACTTATCTAGCCCCTTCTCAGGGTTCTTCTTCTTGCACTGTGGGCAGATAATGCAAAAATAGATTCTATGTCCTACCTTCTCATCATGAGTAGGAAGATTCTCCCGATGTTGTTAGTGGTATGCTCCGTGTATTTCACCTTGACGTTTTTATGCTATTAGACCTCAAGTTAAGTTTTTCTTATGTGATCCCACTTGTTACTGTGAAATTTGAAATGGATCCCAAAAAGATTCCCGAGCCTTTCCTAGTTTTTACTCTAGTAGGGGAGTCAATTATTGCTAAACAAATGTATAAGAAGTGTCCTATTATTATTCTTCATACAGTCATATTTACTGATCTAATAGACTTAGATATGGTTGATTTCGATGTTATTCTGGGTATGGACTGGCTTCATTCTTGTTATGCATCTATAGACTATTGTACCCGTGTAGTCAAGTTTTAGTTTCCTGATGAACCAGTTTTCGAGTGGTCAAGGAGTTCAGTATCTCCCAAGAGTCATTTTATCTCATATATAAAAGCCAGAAAGCTTATATCCAAAAGTTGCATATACCACTTAGTTAGATTTAAAAGCACTACGTCTGAGGCTCCAACTATTCAATCAGTTAACATTGTAAATGAGTTTCTTGAAGATCTCCTAGGGGTACCTCCTAATAGAGAGATAGAGTTCAGGATTGATCTTCTTCTTAACACACAACCTATTTCTATTCCTCCCTACCGTATGGCACCTGCAGAGCTTAAGGAGTTAAAAGAACAACTAAAAGATCTTCTAGATAAAGGTTTCATAAGGCCCAATGTCTCTCCTTGGGGTTCACCTATTTTATTCATGCAAAATAAAGATGGTTCTTTACGTATGTGCATTGACTATCATCAACTTAATAAGGTCACTATCAAGAACAAGTACCCTCTTCCTAGAATTGATGACTTATTTGATCAGTTGCAAGGTGCAAGTTACTTCTACAAGATAGACCTTAGATCTGGCTATCACCAACTTAAGGTCAAGGAATATGATATTTCAAAGACAGCCTTCCAAATTTGTTATGGCCATTTTGAGTTTGTTGTCATGTCCTTCGGGCTGGCCAATACTCCAGTAGCCTTCATGGATCTCATGAATTGAGTATTCAAGAAGTATCTTGATATGTTTATCATTGTTTTCATAGATGATATTCTTATATACTTCCGTAGTGAGAATGATCATGCAGATTATCTTATAATTATCCTGTAGACTCTTAGAGATCACAGGTTGTTTGCCAAATTTAGCAAGTGTGAATTTTGGCTAAGGTTTGTAGCTTTTATGGGTCATATCATTTTAGCTGAAGGTATTAGAGTTGATCCCCAAAAGACAAAAGCTGTAAAAAATTTGCCTAGACCTATCTCTCCATCTTATATTAGGAGTTTCTTGGGTTTAGCTGGCTATTACCGCTATTTTGTTGAAGGCTTCTCCTCTATTGCATCCCCTATGACCCAGTTGACCTAAAAGAAAGTTAAGTTCCTTTGGTCAGATTCCTGTAATAAAAGTTTTCAGGAGTTAAAGACTCGACTCACTTCATCCCCGGTGTTGACTTTACCTGATCATGCGGATGGTTTTGTAGCGTATTGTGATGCTTCTAGAGTTGGTTTGGGTTGTGTGTTAATACAGAGAGGTAAAGTTATAGCTTATGCTTCTAGACAGTTGAACGCCCATGAGAAGAATTACCTAACCCATGATCTTGAGTTAGCTGCTGTAGTGTTTGTTTTGAAAATCTGGAGACATTATCTGTATGGTGTGTATGTTGATGTGTTTACTGACCACAAGAGCCTGCAGTATGTGTTCTCTTAGAGAGAGTTAACTCTTAGATAGAAGGTGGTTAGAATTACTAAAAAACTATGATATGAGTGTGTTGTATTATCCGGGAAAGGCAAATATAGTGGCAGATACCCTTAGCAGGTTGTCTATGGGTAGTGTTTCGTATGTGGAGGAAGGTAAGAAAGAGTTAGCTCATGATGTGCATTGTCTGGCTAGAATGGGTGTTAGGTTACTTGATTCTGCTAAAGGGAGTATGTTGGTGCAAAGTAGTTCCGAATCCTTCTTAGTTTCGAAGGTGAAAGAGAAATAAGACTTAGATGCTAGTTTGGTCAGACTGAAGGAGTCAGTCAAGGACTAAAAGGTGGAGATTTTCTCCCAAGGGGGAGATGGTGTGCTGAGATTGCAAGGTAGACTATACATTCCTGATGTTGACAATCTGAGAAAGAGGATCATGGTAAATATGCATGGCGCGTGGTATTCTATTCATCCCAGTGCTACTAAGATGTATCGCGACTTGCGGGAAATCTATTGGTGGAGTGGTATGAAGAAGGATATAGCAGTGTTTATGGAAAAGTGTGCAACTTTCCAGAAGGTTTAAGTAGACCACCAGAGACCTGGTAGTGTGATGCAAGAGTTTAGTATACCCACTTGGAAGTGGGAAGAGATAACTATGGATTTTATGACTGGTTTACCTCTCTCTTAATGCCATCATAATTCTATTTGGGTTGTTGTAGAAAGGCTGACTAAGTCAGTGTATTTATTTCCAGTGCATACATCTTATACTTCTGAGGATTATGCGGGACTGTATATTTTGGAGTTAGTTAGTTTGCATGGAGTCCCCTTGTCTACCATCTCGGATAAGGATACTCAGTTCACTTCTCAATTCTAAAGAGCTTTTTAGAGAGGTCTTGGTACCCAAGTGCATTTGAGATCCACTTTTTATCTGCAGACTGATGGTCAGGCTGAAAGGACCATCCAAACTTTGAAGGATATGTTGAGGGCGTGTGCTCTTGATTTCAAAGAAAGTTAGGATGACCATTTACCTTTGATAGAGTTTGCATATAATAACAGTTACCATGCTAGTATCAAGATGGCACCATTTGAGGCTTTGTATAGAAGAAGATGTAGGTCACCTATAGGTTGGTTCGAAGTGGGTGAAGATGCTATTATTGGACCTGATGCCGTGTTTGAAGCTACGGAAAAAATGAGATTGATTAGAGAAAGGTTGAATACAACGCAGATTCGTCAGAAGACATATGCAGATGTGAGAAAAAGAGATCTTGAGTTCGAAGTTAGTGTCTGGTGTATCTGAAAATTTCATCCATGAAAGAGGTGAAAAGGTTTGGGAAGAAGGGAAAGCTTAGTCCCCTTTATGTTAGTCCGTACAGAGTTCTTAACCATGTTGGGAAAGTAGCTTATGAAGTTGAGTTGCCTGTAGAGTTGTCAGCTGTGCATTAGGTCTTTCATGTCTCCATGCTAAGGAAGTGTATTAGAGATTCTGTGGTGATATATCCTTTAGAAAGCCCCGATGTTTGGGATAGTCTTTCATTTAATGAGATTCCAGTTGAAATCATAGATTACCAAGTCCGAAGACTAAGAAACAAAGAAGTTCCCTTGGTAAAGTATTGTGTAAAAATTAGTTAGTTGAGGGTGCTACATAGGAATTCGAAGCATATATGAGATCCAAGTACCTTTTCCTCTTCTCCGCAAGTTCAGATCAAGCTGAAGGTATTATTTCTCTTTAATTCATCCCTTTTAATCAAAATTCCAGCTATGCATCTATCCTTATTAAGTCCTTGCATTCTCTAAAGTATTCAAGAGGTTAGAAAAGTAAAGACTCAGCTTAGCGAGTTCTTCCAACTGTATGTACATAGTTTTCTTTGTACTCTTAGCTTAATTAGCAACATTTGAGGACAAATATTCCCAAGGGGGAGATATTGTAATACCCCAAACTTTTCTTAAGCTTAATTTTGCCTCGAGAAGGTTAAGGAATGACTTCCTAAGTGAGTATTATTTTAACCGTGTAGAATTTTCCTAATTTCGACTTTTTATCACATGGGAAATTTCATAAGCTTTCCTTCGATATAAGATTCTCCCAATCTGGTACCCAAGCATGAAGTTATGTCTAATTTAAGTCCTACTCATAAAACATCGTCATTTTAAGGCTTGGCGCATCGCGACAGTGGTTTGATTAGCAATTCACAAATTCCAGTAGCCTAGCGCGTTAGTGGCACGTTGCACCGAAGTTCTTTGTCCCAACCCATGGGACAACGCAATGGCTCCGCATCCCAGTGACCGCAAGAATCCCATTTGTCAAATTCCAGTAAGCCACCGCGATTGTGGCGCGTTGGGGTGGCCCATAAAATTGGGTTTTTCAGTTCAATTTTTCTAGTTTTGTTCAGAAGTTAAAAAGGCTATTTTTGACTTTTCCAACCAACTAAAATCGTCCAAACACCTGATTTAAGGTCACTACAAGCATCATATACCATTTTCTTTCAAAATCTCTCAACCAAAAACCCTAGTTCATCAAACTTCTCCTCCAAGAAACTTTGGATTTCTCCATCAATTCGCCAAATTGAGTCAAGATTCCAAGTTCTTAGTGCAAGAATTCCAAGAACCCTCATCCAAGAGTTTAAATAACATCTCAAAAACAAGTTGTCCATCCAAGTTCATCAATCTAAGGTATGTGGGGTTTGAACAAAAACACTCTTTCGTTCTTGTGCCCAAAATAAAAACTTACTTTAAGACATAAATTTCTGAATTTTGATATTATTTCTATAAAATTTAAGATAGGGTTTTATCCCATGTTGCTAATTGCATGATTTTAAGATTTGGAGTGATTTGAATATTGAACTATATGTCTATTTTCGAGTACTTAAGCACATGAACATATTTTTTAGATTTTAAGTTGAATTATGGATAATTGTGTTATACATCATGAACCTTTTTGGTGTTTGATATGAATTTGAAGAATAGGCTTATAGCCCTAAGATTTTGTCTTATGATTTCAAGAATGTTTATGACAAAATGTCCCATGATTTGCTATTTCCATGTTTTGATAAAGAAAGTTGATTCTTTTAAACAAGCTAAGATAGGGATCCACATTATTCATCATATATGATTTAAAGCAAGAAGAAGTATGAATGGCTTTTATTTTAGACCCTTGTATTGTTTTAAGGTGAATTTCCTAAATTTTTTGAGCTAAGTAAGGGACTAGTATTTAGCACCGAGTTGGGATTTTGGTTAAGTTTGTGATCACTACAAAGTAAAGGTTCTACTCTGATGGAAAGGCTAGAACGGCTCTCCCCAACGTGGGCAAGACGTTGGACTCCATATAGCTCACATGGTTTATGTCGGTTAGAAGAAACTCCCAAAGTTATAATGTCCCAATGTTTCCAAGTATCCCAAGTCTTAAAGTTTCTTAAGTCTTAAGTCTTTGAGTTTTAAAAAGGTTTCATTCTACTAAATTTACAAGTATGAGTATTATGAGTAGATGTATTTTGAAAACCATAGTTCTAAGACTTCTTATGTTTCCAAAGATTTAAGTATAGATTTTGAAAGCTGACGTTCTTAAAGTCCCATTTACATATAAGCTTGAGAAAAAAGAAAGAATACAAGTTTAGAACAAAGTAACATGACTCACATGATTTACTTATATACTTTCATTCATGATTTATGAGAGTTTACTCCAGCTTTGTGAGTTATCTATATGTATATATTCGGATGTATATTTGTTGTAAAGAACTGTAATATCGTCTTATATAAATGCATACACCCCTATATACTCAGTATATTCCCAAGTGCTGATCCACATACTTACTTTTGTGCAATATTTTCTCGTAATGTAGGTTCAGGTGCTCTGTCCCAGACTCTTTAGTGGTTCCCAAGCACTTTATATACATTTCAGTAGTGGTGAGTCCTCATGACTCGAGCATGGTTTATCTTCGAATGCTCAATTGATTTAGTAGTTTTTTATCCTTTATCAGTTGAGTTTAAGTCAGTTAGAGACCTGTCACAATGGTTCTCTAGTTCTTGAGTAGTAGAGACTTCATCAGACTAGTTATTAGAATATTAGTATGTTGAACTTCCAATATTATAGTTATTCAGACAGAGTTTTCTCTTCATATTTTATATTAGTGGAGATGATAGTACCAGTGTTTTATCTATTTTATCTCTAAGTAAGTCATTATATAAAGTAACAGGCTCAAAGGGTTAGCTTAGCGCTACTTGTAGCCTTAAGCACTATGTGGCATCTCGGGACCCAATTTTGGGGCGTTATACTTCCAATGTGAAGGGGCTAAACTTTGCATCTTATCTACTCAAAGAGATTGCATATTAGTAATATGAAGTATAGGATAGGGATAAAAGAGATGTGGAGGAGTCATCCTTGTGGGACACCTTCTTTTGTGCTTTTCTGGATCATTTCTTTCCCCAAGAGTTGAGGGAAGAAAAGATGGAGGAGTTTGTAAACCTCAAGCAGAGGAGAATGTCTGTCAAGGAATATGCCTTATAGTTTCACCAATTATCATGGTATGCTCCTGATTTAGTGGCTGACATGCTGGTTAGACTAAGGAATTTAACTTCTGGGTTGAATTAAGATCTAATTTTAGAGAGCAAGACTGCCATGCTGATTAAGCATATGGACATATCTAGGTTGACTATTTATATGCAGCTGGTAGAGAATGAGAAGAGAAAATAGGCAGAGTTTGGGGATAGACAGGGTAAGAGAAGCAGGTTTTCTGATCAGGGAGGTGATCAGTATCAGGGTAATCGAGATGGTGGAAATGGCAGAAAAAGAAGTAGGGGGTTTAGGTTCCTACTCTTCTGCTAATGCTTCTTATCAGTTGGGCAACATGCATCATCATGGTGGTGATAATTTTTGGGCACAGGGTGCCCAATCTCAGGCAATCAGAGGTCAGTCAGTTTCTTTATGCCCTCCTTATTGGTTTTGTGGTTGTCCTCATCAGGGCTATTGCGATGAAAGAAAGGATAAATATTTTAAGTGTGGTTAGGCAGTCTATCATCTTAAGGATTTTCTGGTTAATAAGGTTGCTATGGGGGTGAATAAGATTCCTGTGGCTATATCTTCTACTCCTACATCTAGTGGTGTGGAATTTGCTTCTGTTACTACTCCTGTTTCTAGTATTGGTTGGAACAGGTTATATGTTTTAGCATCCCAACTGGAATCCAAGGCATCACCTACTGTCGTTACTAGTATATTACAACTTTTCGCTTGTGACATATATTATTTGCTTGATCTAGGGTCTACTCTTTTCTAGATGACTCCTTATGTGGATGTATCTTTTGGTTTTGATTCAGAAGTGATTTTGGATTCTATTTCTATTTCTACCCTAGTAGGTAACTCGATTATTGATTAGAGGGTCTATTAGGGGTGTGTGGTATCTGTTGGTGGCAAGAAGAGACCTTGGTAGATCTGGTTGACTTGGATATGGTGAATTTTGATGTTATTCTGGGTATGGACTGGTTACACTCTTGTTATAAGTCTTTGGATTGTTGGACCCGTAGGTTCATTTTTAGGTTCCTTGGTAAGCCAGTTATAGAATGGCAGGGTGTTTCTTTAGTTTCTGGGGGGGTGGTTTATTTCTTATCTTAGAGCTCAGAGGTTAATCACTAAAGGTTGTCTTTATCACTTGGTTCGGGTTCAAGATTCTAACTTGAAAGGTCCTTCTTTTTAGTCAATTCCCATGGTTAATAAGTTTCCAGAGGTCTTTTTGGAAGATCTTCCTTGTGTTCCTCCGGATAGGGAAGTAGAGTTTGGTATTGATCTAATTTCGGACACTTATCCAATTTCTATTCCTTTATATAGAATGGCTCTGGCTGAGTTGAGAGAACTGAAGGATCTTTTTGATAATGGGTTTATTTATCCTAGTGTATCTCCTTGGGGTGCACCGGTGTTGTTTCTATGCAAAAGGAATGGTTCCCTTCAGATGTGCATTGACTATAGACAGTTAAACAAGGTGACAGTTAAGAATAAGTATCCTTTTCTAAGGATAGATGACCTGTTTGACCGGTTACAAGGTGACAAGTTCTTTTCTAAGATAGATCTTTAGTCTGGGTACCCTCATAGGGAGGTGGATATCCCTAAGATGGCTTTTCGTACTTGGTATTGGAACTTTGAGTTTTTGGTGATGTCATTTGGGTTGATTAATGCTCTGGCGATATTTATGGATTTGATAAATAGTGTTTTTTATTAGTATTTGGATCTCTTTATTATTATGTTCATTGATGGCATTCTGGTTTACTTGAAGAGTGAGGTGGATCATGCTATCACCTTCGTGTGGTGTTGCAGACCTTAAAGATACAATAGTTGTATGCCAATTTCTCCAAGTTGTGAGTTTTGGTTGAAGGTTGTGACTTTCTTGGGTCATATTATTTCTAATGAAGGGATCATGGTGGATCCACAGAAGGTTGTTGTGGTGAAAAAGTGTCCTAGGCCTACGACTCCATCCGACATTCGGAGCTTCTTGGGTTTAGCCGGGTATTACAAGCGGTTTTTGGAAAGCTTTTCATCGATAGTTGCTCCTTTGACTAAATTAACTTAGAATAAGGTTAAGTTTTCTTGGTCATGTGCTTGTGAAGGGAGTTTCGAGAAGTTAAAGGATAAGTTAACTTCGAATCTTATTTTGACTTTTTCAAAAGGCAATGATAGCTTTATGGTTTACAACGATGCATATTGAGTAGGTCTTAGTTGTATGTTGATGCAGCATTGGAAGGTGATTGCCTATGCTTCCATACAGTTGAAGGTACATGAGAGAAATTATCCTACTCATGATTTGGAGCTGCTGGCGGTTGTGTGTGCTTTAAAAATATGGCGGCATTATTTGTATGGTGTTCACGTGGATATCTTTTTTGATAATAAGAGTTTATAGTATGTGTTCACTCAGAATGATCTTAGTCTCAGGCAGAGGAGATGGCTTGAGCTTCTTAAAGATTACGATATGAGTCGTTACTATCATCAAGGTAAGGCTGATGTGGTTACTGATGCTCTTAGCAGGTTATCCATGGGGAGTTTCACTTATGTGGAGGAAGGTAAGCGGGAATTGGTGAAGGATATTCACAATTTGGCTAATCTTTGAGTTTGCGTCTTAGACTCCAAGGATGGTGGTGTGGTGGTGCAAGAAGTGGTTCGATTATCTCTTGGTGCATAGATTAAGGAGAAAAAGTGCTAGATCCTATCTTGATAAAAATCAAGAGTGAAGTTGGTGGGAATAAGGTAGTGCTGTTTGAGATGAATTGTATTGATACTTTGCGATACCAAGGAAGGTTGTGTGTTCCTGATGTAGTCGGGTTGCGATAAATGATTTTGGCTAAGGCACATGAGTCACATTATGTTGTTTATCCTAGATCAACTAATATATATCATAATCTCAAGGAGATCTAATGGTGGAACGACATGAAGAGGGATGTGGTTAATTTTGTGGCCAAGTGCATAGTGTGTCAACAGGTTAAAGTTGAGAACATGAGGTCAAGAAGTTGTATTAAGAAATTGATTTGATCAAGTTGAAGTGGGAAGTTATCAATATGGACTTTGTTACTGGTCTTCCTCGATCTCAGAGTTAATATTATTTGATTTGGGTCATCATGGATAGGATGACTAAGTCTGTACATTTTTTGCCAGTGTGAACTACCTTCTCGATGGAAGATTATGCTAAGCTGTATCTTCAGGAGATTGTGATGATGGATGGGGTGCCTGATTTAATTATTTCTAATCATGTCACACAGTTTACGTCTAACTTTTGTCTGTCTTTTCAGAGAGAGTTAGGTACCAAGGTGAATCTGATTACATCTTTTCATCCATAGATTGATGGAAAAGTAGAGAGAACTATTTAGACATTAAAGGATGTGCTTCGAGCCTGTTTGATTGGTTAGGGTGGCAATTGGGCTGAGCATCTACCTTTGGTGGAGTTTGCTTACAACAATAGCTATAAAATCTAGTATTTGTATGGACCTTTTTGAGGCATTATATGGTAGAAGGTGTATCTCTCCTATAGGTTGTTTTGAGCTTGGTGAGATGGACATCTTTAGTCTCGACTTGGTTTACCAGGCTATGGAAGGGTGAAGGTGATTTGGGATAGGCTTAAGGCTACCCAAAGTTGCCAAAAGTCCTATGTAGATATTAGGTGTAGAGACTTGGAGTTTGAGGTTAGGGATAAGGTTTTACTTAAGGTATCTCCCATGAAGGGAGTAGTGCAATTTGGAAAGAACGGAAAGGTCAGTCCTCGATATGTGGGTCCTTATGAGATTTTACAGCAAGTTGGTAATGTTTCTTATGAGCTGGAGTTTCCTTCTAGCTTGAGTTTGGTTCATCCGGTCTTTCATGTTTCTATGTTGAGGAAGTGCATTGGTGATCCTTTAGAAGGATTGGGTCTCACTAGTTCTTTGTCTTATGAAGAAGTCCTAGTTGAGATCTTGGATAGGCAGGTTCGTTAGTTGTGGTCCTAGTATGTAGCTTTGGTTAAGGTTTTTTGGCGGAATAATAAGATGGAAGAAGCTACTTAGGAAGAAGAAGAGGACATGAAGTCCAAATGTCTACATTTGTTTTCTGCTCCTGCGATTTGTGCGGAAGGTATGTGGTTTCAACACATCTTTGTTTTCTGAGTTTGTCAAAGGAAAGATTTATATCTTTGCTTCTTTTTTTTCGAGCTTTGTTAAAGAATGGGAATATGTTTGATAACATAATGCAAAAAACTATGACATGTGGTTACCTTTACATTGTCTGTCATTTGGGGACAAATTTCCTAGTAGGGGAGATTGAAATACCCTAATTTCTGGACCTCAAAAAATTTCCTGGAATTCTAATCTCTGGACCCAATACGACTCATGGGTATGAGCCGTATGTTGGGGTATGGATAGTATGGTTCGGTCATATACTAACCAGTGTTGGTTGGTGGAATGGATTTTGGTTACAGAAATAGATACGACATTTGGGTACGAGTCATATTGGTGGTTACGTATCATTTGGTTTCTTAACTTAATCTTAGACTTGGATACTTAGGTTGGATCTGAGTACGAGTGGCTTACCATGAGTCGTAAGACAGGGTACGAATCATACCAGGGACTCGTATGGTAGATAATATTCAATCCTCCAGTTGTTTTATTTTGCCAGGGATACGAGTCTTGGATACGGACAGTATGTTATGGTTACAACTTGGTTGGATGAGTAGTATACTGGACAGTTTTTGGTCCAAGGGTAGAGTTTCAAGTTATGAGTGGTGGATACCAATCGTATCGGACGATACGACTCGTGTGGGTCAGTCGTATCCCTATGATGGGATTTTGGTACAACTTTAGTGGGGGTATTCTGGACATCTCCCCACTTATCCTAATAGGGTCCCATGACTCCTAACCTACTTGGAAGGTTATTTACTCTATTATTTTATTCATTAACACTTATAAACTCTACCTAAACACTCCATAATTCTCTCAAGATCTTTTTGGCATGGGGATCTAAGGTTTCAACTAAGGGATCAATTTGGGGCTTGTCTTTGGTGATTTTTTTGTCATCATCTTGGTTTAAGGTATGTTCTCTTTCCTCATTGTTAATTTTACTTAAAGGCATGGTTTAAATAAATGTTTTCATGGTTTTACTATTACATGTTTTGCCTTTCAAATATGATTTAGGGGTTTTGATGTTAAATGGTTGGTTATGGTTTCCCAAGGTTTTAATTATACTTTTATATGCATTAATAGTGGTTTTAGATAATTGGATTGAATGGATGGTTTATTGGTAATTGAAATTGGTTTTGGTCATATTATACGCCCAATGTGTTTGACAAAATGCTTATAAAGATATGTTCATTGCATTGACTTCTTTTAATGGAACTCTTGTATGTTTTAAACTTGGTAAAGGAATTATGCATAGTTTAAATAGTTTGGAAAGGCTAAAGGCTAATTGTTTATGCTTGTGGGGAACATGGAAGTCTCCCAAGTGGTTTAATATGGTAAATGAAAGGGCACTTGAAAGTTCCCTTAAACCTATAAATAGTTGGCTATGGATGATACTTGCAAGTAAGGGTTGGTATGACGATACCAATATCAATGGCCTAGGTTAATAAATGAATAATGGTTTGGTCATTTGGAAATTAGTTTTAATTGGGCAATAATAACGGGATGTGTAGCAAAGTCGTAGAAGGTGGAGGTCCCGGGGGAACCAAAACTATAAACTCATATTTGTCGATATGAGATTGGTCTTAGTGACCGTGTGCATGATGTTACACTTTATTTTGGGGATGTATTAGTCATCCCATGGGAAAATTTCCTGGTCGTGCGGCTACACGTACTAGGGCCTTTTCAACAGGGAGAGCTGAACTTATATAGCCTGTGGGTGGTTTAGAACGGCAAAGCTACATAGCCCAGGAAAAGGTTTTAAAGGCATGCTAAACCCTATCCCTTTATATATATGTATGTGTGTATGTTTGTTTGGTTGTGTGCATATAGATGGTTTTACTTGGTTTTATAAATGGCATTATTTTATCCTTACCCTGATATCATGCAAGCGGTTACTTACTAACCTTGTCTACTGGTGGCTGTATACCTATGCTATGCAAGAATTGGCCGTTCTACTCTTCCTACATAGTGATTGAATTAGGATCAATATTTGTACTGAAGTGGTAAGCTTTTATCCTTTTGGAAGTCATCGTTTCATGTTATGGATATTTTTAGACATTTTGATTTTATTTTGGGTATTGGTTTTGGCTATGGTTAGGGGCATATCCCAACCAGATTTCATTATTTTTTTGGTGAGAGTCTTTATGGTACTTCTATGGGTTGGAATGGTTGGGATCGGTATAGGTGTCAGCCTTGGCAGTGGAATAAGCTGGGAGGCTGGCATCATTAGACATAATTTCTCACTATTCCATCATATTACATTTTGGGATTAATTATATTATGTTTTGGAATGTCTTTGGTTATGGCCTGGTTTATGACCTTTGTTTGGTATGGTTTGACATGGTTGGATTTATGGTTATGGAATGGTTGGACTCGGTTAGGTCAGTCACGGTTGTGATATATTCCCAGAGTCTTTATGTGGGATGTTACAATGCTTTGTTACATGCTCGAAATTCATCCAACTCAGGGCAAACGACTGGAGGTTGCATTGGGTAACGAAGGTGGTCTCTGATCTGGGACGGACTTGGGATGCCCATTACGTCAAGGCCCCAGGGCGGGTCATTCCACGGATGTAATACCACAGTGTATTCTAGGTAAAATGTCTTGGTGTATATTAATTACTAATGACGTAGTGCTTATTGATAAGACCAAGGGAGGAGTTAATGATAAGTTAAAGGAATGGAGATAGACCTTATAGTCTAAAGGGTTTAGGTTGAGCGGGACTAAGATGGAGTACTAGAAGTGTAGGTTTTGTGATTTGACACATGATGTTAATGTGGTATTGAGGATGGATTCTCATGCCAATTAAATGGGAGATAGTTTCAAGTATCTTAGATTTATGATTCAGGGGAATAAAGGGAATGAAGAGAATTTCATGCTTTGTATTAGTGCAGGGTAGTTGAAATAGAGGCTCACTTGAGGAGTCTTATGTGATATGAAGGTGCCTCCTAATCTTAAAGGTAAGTTTTATAGAGTGGCAATCCGACTGTCTATGTTGTATGGAGCAAAGTGTTGACTAGTTAAGTACTCCTATATCCTAAAGTTGAAGGTGAAGGAGAGAAATATTGAGATGGATGTGTGGACTTACTAGGATGTATATCTTTAGAAATGAGATTATTTGAGAAAATGTGGAAGTGGCTTCGGTGAAAGACAAGATGTGGAAAGTGAGGCGAGATGGTTCGGGCTTGTGATGAGGAAGTGCACAAATACCCCAGTTTGAAGGTGTTAGAGGCTAGCTATGGATGATTTCAAATGGGGTAGAAGTAGGCTGAAGAAATATTGAAGGGAGGTAATTAGGCATAAAATGGAGCAGTTACAGCTTACAGAGGACATGACCCTTGATAGAAAGTTGTGGAGGACACAGATTAGGGTTGAGGGTTAGTGGAGAAATGTGTCCTTACTAGTGGGGATGAGTGATTTGTTTGTAGTTGTGCCTGTAGTCATAGTGTTATGCATCTATCTTGTAATTTCTTATTCATGGTGTTTTAGTGATATTTATGATTTCGGATATATAGTTTATAGTATAATCTATGGGTGTCTAGTTTCTTTTATTATTTAGTGGTGTGTTACCCTATTTGGTTATTTATTCTTATGTTTTCTTTCTTGATATACCTGTATTTGTCCTGAATTAGGGGTCTATCGGAAATAGCCTCTCCACTTTATCTGAGGTAGAGGTATGGACTGCATAGATTTTAAACTCTCCATATCTCACTTTGTATGAATACACTGGGTATGTTTTTCTTGTTGTTATATAGTAAGAAGACATTATTTTTGGGACCGACTAAAAAGGAAAGGGTGTCACATATAATGGGACAAAGGAAGTATGTTAAATATGTGTGTGTATATATAGTTATTGTGTTTACATTATACATTGAGTCGATATGGATTATACATTTACACACACGAATTATACAAAAAATAGGTGTGAAGAATTATAGTGCATTGCCTTTTTCTGTTCAAATTATTTCCATTATCTTGGGGGGGGGGGGGGGAGGTGATAAAGAGTACAAAAGTATACTTGATTGTTTTTTTATTTTAAAAATAGATCCGCTGAAAAAACAACTTAAATGAAGTAAAATTAAAAAAACAAAAGAAAAAGAAAAACAAAAAATCAAAATTAATTCAAATAGCAGCCTATATAAGTTTTAAACTCAAAATAGTCATATTTAATTTTGATTACCCTATTATAATCAATTTCCACTCATTGTTTACTTTTGTAAGTCAGATTAATAATTTATTTTTATAATAATCACTTATTTATAGTTATCACACACACACACACACACACACACACATATATATATATATATAGATTTTCTAAACTTTTTGGTGGAAATAAGATACTATTTTTTGTCATTTACGCTCAAATTTTAAAATTATTATAAAATATAAACATAATTTGTGTCTATATGTTATATAATATTTATACACTGATTTATATATTTAATTTACACGTATAAATTTCTTAAAGTTTTGGTGAAATTTTGGTAATGTTTTCTATTTTCCAAGTTTACCCAAGTTTTTTCAATTTGTTATTTGATTTTTTTGGAGATAATAAAGTGATATAATTGCTAGAGAATGTTAAGGGAGGATTGTTAGGAGATAACAGGTTGAATGTATGTAACGCCCCAAAATTTGGGTCACGGGACGTCACACAGTGTTTAGGGGGGTAAGTGACCCCAAGCTAACCCTCCTACTGGCATAACTCATAAACAATTGGATAAAATGCTTAAATCTATATAAAGTTAGTGGAAATATAGAACTTCTCTGAACTTGATCAATATAAACATGAACTTTACAAGATTACAACTCTACTTTTAGAAATGAAACTGAAACTGAATACATCAACTTCTACTGTCTGTCAATGAAGCCTCTACTAGTACTGACTTCAAATAGATGGGTCATGACTCCCAACTACCCAATCTCAATACGAATAAAGTAAGAAAAATACAACACTTCTCGAACTTTATAACTGACTCATGCCCTCGAATCAAAAAGACCCATCGTCTGCTGACTGGAAGCTGCGAACTGACTTAATGTGGTATCTGCACTATAACTTGTACCTACATTATAAGGCACTGTAGCATATAGAAATATATAGGGGTCAGTACTTTAAGGAATGTACTGAGTATGTGGGGGTGCAATGCAACATTATAAATAATATCATAAATGATTATGAAAATCATGCATGCTGACGATAACAAATTTCTTCACTTGAATTAACTGAAATATATTCCTTGTAAATCATCAATAGTAATACAAGCATTATAAATCTCATAAATCATTATACTTAACTCAAAATCTTTAAATCATGACTTAGAGTGACTCGGTAACTCATGAAACTTGAACTCTTATGGACTTGGGAGTTTCTTATAACCGACATAACTACACCATGTGAGCTGCATGGAGTCCAATGTTTTGCCCTCCTAAGGAGAGAACCCCACATTGGCTGGGGTGTCGTACTCTTGCCAAGGAGTACAACCTCAATTTCTCAATCACAATACCATACTCAGCCTCTGGTCCACATTCATCAATATCAATCCTACGGTGGTATGTAGTTTTGGGGAAATACCACATTTCCCGCTCGGTAATAAATACTCCTCCCAGAATCAGCTCAGAATGCATTAGGAAATCCACCTTAATCAATATCAATTCGTGGGTCCATTATAAATACCAAAAAATAAATATATATCTCATTGGTAAATCATATACAACTGTGGATTCCTAACTCGACTCAAAATCAAATAATCTTTTTCAACATCAAAATGTATCAATTCATTTAGTCATGACAACATCAATAACTTTGAGGAAATATAAAGACTCATTATAACAACTCAATCTTATGAATCAATATACTCAATAACCTAATTTGTCATAAAGAAGCTTAAAGCTTGACACATGTCTTGAAAGCACTTGAAATACCAACTCATGGTGGAACATGAAATTCACAATATTAAATATCAAGTCATAATTTGGAAGTTGTAAAATAATCATGTATCAAAAACTTTAAGAAAACATCATAAAACTCATTATTACTCTCAAGCTCAAATATCAATATATATATATATTCAATAATAAAAATTCTCATAGAAAAGCTTAAATCATGACTCTTATCTCAAATCATTCGAAAATCATCAACTCATAGTAATAATATTCAACTCATGGCATAAGTTCTCAATTTAAGAAATAAAATGATGAAATAGTCATGTGTATCGATCTTGAATAGCTCAAATATCATAAATCATTAATAAAGTAATTTGGGTGTAAACCCACTTTGCAAAATCATGGATTTCAATAGTAGAAATAAAATCTTTGGGCACAAGAACGAAAGAAGTGTTCTTGTTCAAACCCCACATACCCTAATTATGGATTTGAATGAAGAAACTTGTTATAGACTCCTTTTCCACTTCTTGAGTTATGGTTCTTGATGCTTTTGACTTAGGTACCTTGAATATTGAACCAATTTATAAAATTTATGGTTGGATTCTTGATGTTCTTGGAAAATTTGGATTGGATTTTTGAGAGAGAAACTCTAGTATTCTTGATGAAATGGAAGAAGAATGAAGTTTTCTTCTTTACTTAGATATATATAGAGGGTCAAAATGGGTGGAACATACCAAAATACCCTTTTAAAAATATCCCTTAATTGCTAAGAAAATGGCTGATGACATCCTTGATAGACCGTCAGACCCGTGATAGGCCATCACGAAATGTCATCACCAAAGGATCAAATTTTTGATTTTCTGCCTAAGGCTGACGACGTTGTCAAAAATATCATCAGAAATAGCGTCAGAAACATGACAGCCCATCAGAACTGTCGTCACCATTTTCCATCTTGACCATATTGGAGTAAAATGGGTATAACTCTTTGCTCCGATATCAGATTTTGGCTAAATTGGTATCTTTGCTCCATTTTCCAACACTGTAGGAGTGTGTGGCTCCCTCACCTTCTTGGATGGTATGAAACACCTCTTGGTTTTGAATTCCTCGATAGATTTAGAGATAGCCTCTACTTTTTCAAAAAGTTTATCCTGTCTGTCCTTGCACTCTTTGCATTCACAACGAGAACACAGGGATGAAGAGGGGTGAGAGGGACCTGTGTAAGGGCAAAAAAGGGTGTTTTCAAACATATTTATTCTTTTTTAAGCATCAATATGCTCATCATCATGAGTGGTAGCAGCATCACTATTCCTACCACCAACACCAACAACTCTATCAGAAAAAGCACCCAGATCTACCTTAGTAAAAGGTTGTCCATGAAGAGCTTCAACATTAGGCTGACATTGCATAACTGCTCTTCTTATGGCTATTGCTCCAGCCAATTCCTTCTTTGTTAACTCCACCATTGGGTCTGCTATAGTATTAATATGACTTAAAGTAATATAAGAAGTCGTCACCGACCCCTCTTTAGTAGGCATGATCCATGGATGCATAACCTATAGAAAAGAAAAAAAGACAGATGCATTTAAATCATATAATATAATAATTTTCAAAGTTGGGCTACATTTAAAAAAAAACATCTGTTGCATTGTTTGCAATATATGGTTAAAATCCATTGGAGTCTGGTTCAGAGAAACAAAGCAACACATGGATAATCTGATGTGAAATATCAATCATCTGTTACAACAGTTGCACAAGATGGGTGATTTGTTATGCCACAGATGATCTGTACGTCACAATAGATGAATAATATGTTATCAGATTACACATTTGTTGCATAATTTGTAGTAGATAGTTAATCTGTTATGAGTTGGATTCAGAGAACCAAAGCAACAGATGGGTAATCTGATTCAAGATATCAATCGTACCCTATCGCAATAGATGTCTCATCTGGTGCATCAGATATAACATCTATTGCACCAGATATAACATCTATTCAATATCTTTCCTTGAGTAAAATTATTTTACTTGAAGAAGGTGTACTGCATCATTTGGAGGGTTAAAGAGACCAGCCACCTTAATATTGGTGTTGCACTTTGCTGCCAAACACCTAAACATCCTTGGATGATAAACCTCATCCGGGTAATTTATTAACTGCTTTCGGAGGAAAGGAATGGCTTCAAGTGCCCAAGCCTAAAAAATGTAAACAGGAAGCAAGAAAAAAAAATTCATAATAACTATATTCAATATAAATTAATGGATGATTAAAATTAGTGATTAATTTTACCATGAAAGCCCAAGAAAAGTCGTATAATGTGGTCGTCCCTAAGGATAGCTTTGTTAGTAAATATTGGACAGTCAAGTGGAAGCTGTTATATCCCAGGGATATAATTGTTGAATTTATCAAAATCCTCAGCACACGCCAATAAATCATCTTCTATGACCTTGTTGATGTCTCTTGACAATATAACTGAATGGGCAAACCAAACTAAGCACAATTTCTCCCTGTACTGCTCTGCTATGGTTTTATCCTCGAGATCTGTCAATAAATTTGATGCTTTGTATCCATGTCGAGCAATGTTAAACAACCTATCTATTTTTTCCTTGTATTTTCTTGCCTGGGATCTTTTGCGGGGTGGTGGTCCTTTTGGACAATGGCATCTTAAGCCCATCACTATAGTAAACTCTTGCAAGCTAAAACAAACAAGCATGCCACAGTAGTTGATCTAGATTTTATCCATCTTCTTTTTACCCCCTCCTTCGGATCTTTATCATCCCTCACGTACTTGATTATGCGCTTGAGAAGACCATATACCATCTTCATAGGGAAATGGATATGGGCAGAGGGGTCCTTAGGCAGCTCAAGAAAGCATCCAAGGTAGCTCTTCTTAAAAAGTCTGCCTATGTTTTCGTTCTTCATAATTTTCATAAAATGTTTAAAATTTTTCCCTATCTGACATTTAAGTAAAATTTGACCAGTTAGTTGTTTTGCTTCTGGTTTATTTATCGGCATCGTAACTTGAAACCTATTAATAACAAAAGTTTTGACAGGACCATGGTGGGATGTCGATATTAATTCATGCCCCATTGGTGATCCATTATAATTATGTTGATGATCATCCTCTTTCACTTTCTCACTCTCAAATTCATCCTTTTTCTCACTTTCATTTTCGTCATCACCATCTACAGACCCTTGTCCACCTCCCTAAATATTGTTTTCACATCTCTCCTCAGCTTCACTTTTTCCTGAATGAGATTATTCAAGAAGATCCTTCGAATCTCTCTGTACTATAGCCCTTTTTTTGGGTGGTCAGACGTTGATTCACTTTCACTTTCTTTTCTTTTGGGAAACATGTTTTACCTACAAATAAAGAAAAACAAAAATTACATTACAATTGATGTATCATAAATTTTAAAAAATACATTACAAACACTACGAATACCAGCACACCTACAACTACCACCACAAAAACCACCAATTAGTGCCAACAAACAAACACCAAAAATACTGACAGCCACCATAAACACCACCAACCAATGCCACCACCAGTGCCACCACGACGACTACAAACACCGCCGCCACTACCACCACCACCAACACGACAAATACCATCCAATAATACCATGATAGTCAACGAAAAACTGCGATGGAAACTAGGGATTTCTTAAGTTCTTCCTACAATTTTACCATCAAAACTTAAAATTGTAAACTCATTCTTAAAGATAATATAACTAAAATTTTTATTTTTCATCATTAACTTAAAAACCCTTATTTTTTAGAAAAAAATAACAAATATAGAGCTCTTCTTGAGCTCTGTTGCCTACGAAGACAAAGAAAATGACTAATACAAGCAAGAATGAAGTCGAAAATAACACCTAAGTGGTAAAAAATAAGAAGAAAAGTGATCCGTTGTGGAGGGTTGAGAAAATTTGTTGAGTAGTTGTTGTTTGTACTATATTGTTCAGTAAGAATGAAAGAGAAAAAGTGATACCTCAAGATTTGAGATGATGAAATGTTTTGGATGGGTTGATTTGTATTTTAGAAAAGAATGACAAGTTTTGAAAATGTTAATTTGGTCTGAATTGATCTTAATTATTTTTAAAATCATAAAATATATGCATAATTTTAACCCTCTCATCATGCAGTTGCCAAAAGGTTAATTTAATTGAAATTGTATAAAAACAATTGAAGTTGTAGTTGACCGAGTACTCTAGTTGACCCTATAAAAACTCACCCCTGGTCCTAGATTAATCAATTTAGGTACTATTAGTCTAACATATGAACTCAATTGAAATTGTAAAAAATAAATGTTCAACATGTTGCATCAGATTTCTTATCTGTTGTAAATTATCAATCAGATTAGGTAATAACAGATTATGAATCTGTTGTAAATTATCAAACAAATTAAGTCATCTGTTGTGACAGATTACCCATCTATTGTAAATTATCAAATAGATTGTCATATATCACAATTGATTACCTATATGTTGTAAATTATCAAATAGGCACCGCTATCTGTTATGGCTGACCCTATGAGAACTCATCCCTAGTCTTAGATTAATCGATAGTTGACCCTATGAGAACTCACTTCTAGTCCCAGATTATTCAATTAAGGTATTAGTACCCTATTCCTATATTAATCAATTAAGGTATTAGTCTAACATATGAGGTAATAAGAATCATTTTGTCTCAGAGTTATCGATCAATGACTCTAGTCTGGAGGAACGTAGTACCATCTCATCATGTAATTGCCAAAAGACTCAATTGAAGTTGTAGTTGACCCTATGAGAACTCACCCCTATTCCTAGATTATTCAATTAAGGTATTAGTACCCTAGTTCTAGATTAATCAATTAAGGTATTAGTCTAACATATGAGGCAGTAAGAATTGATTCAGCTCAGAGAGATCGATCGATGGCTCTGGTTGGGAGGAATGCAATACCGTCTCATCATGCAACTGCCAAAAGACTCAATTAAAGTTATAGTTGACCCTATGAGAACTCACATTCAATTAAGGTATTAGTCTAACATATGAACTCAATTGAATTATATATAAACAAATGTTCAACATGTTGCAACAGATGTCTTTTCTGTTGGATCATATCAAATAGATTATGTAATCTGTTGCAACTTATTACGCATCTGTTGTAAACTATCAAATAGATTACGTCATTTGTTGCGACAAATAATGAATATGTTTTACACTATCAAACAGATTAAGTCATCTTTTATGACATATTACCCATCTTTTGTAAATTATTGAATGGATTAAGTCATATGTCATAGTAGATTACCCACCTGTTGTAAATTATCAAATAGGCACTCTCATCTGTTGTAGTTGACATTATGAGAACTCACCCCTAGTACTAGATTAATCAATTAAGGTATTAGTTGAACATATAAGGTAGTAAGAATTGGTTCATCTCAGAGTGATCGATCGATGACTCTTATCGGGAGGAACACAGTACCGTCTCATCATGCAATTTCCAAAAGACTTAATTGAAGCTGTAATTGACCCTATGAGAACTCACCCCTAGTCCCATATTATTCAATTAAGGTATTACTTGAAAATATGATATAGTAAGAATTGGTTTGGCTCAGAGTGATCGATCGACAACTCTGGTCGGGAGAAACACAATATCATCTCATCATGCAATTGCCAAAAGACTCAATTAAAGTTATAGTTGACCCTTTGAGCTCATTCAGTCATCACTAGTTCCATATATATCAATGTAGGTACTATTATTAATCTTAATATTAAGTTAACGAGAATTCATTTCAACTCAGAGTGATTGATCGATGTCTCGGGTCAGGATGAATGCAATACTAACACCATGCAAATTTAACGCCTCAATTGGATTTGTAGTTGACCCTGTGAGCTCATTTATTTATCTCTCATTCCACCTAGATCGATGTAGGTACTATTATTAATATTAACATTAAGTTAATAAGGAGCTCATTCATTCATCCCTAGTTCCACTTAAATCAATCTCAATGAAATCTACTGTAACAAATGACTGAGCTGTTGGAGAATTTTAAATAGATAACAATATTTGATGCAACAGATGACATATCTGATTTAATTATCAAATAGAATTTTGCATCTGTTGTGACGAATGACTGAGCTGTTGGAAATTTTCAAACAGATGATATTTTTGATTTAGTTATCAAATGAACATTTCCATCTGTTGTCATAGATGACTGAGCTATTGGGTTTCTTCAAACAGATATTCATATATGTTGCAATAGACGACATATCTATTTAAAAATATTTTTTTTTAATTTTAAAGCAGGCTTCTATCCGAATAGATAAAGTAGTACTACTAAAGGTGGTAAAATATGTTTCTTGGATAACTCAAAAATCCCATTGAGTAGTCTTGTCTTGTCTTTTCAATGTCACCCATTTTATTCCTCATGCCCCTCAAATTATTAATGAATATTGAAACCCCTAATACTTCTTCCATTTCTTATTATATTAGTTTAGTTGGCCCCTGTTGACTTGGCACACCCATTAAGAAAATATTAATTAGGGGGTTTATTTTACCAAATTAGCCTTATTAATTATGCTTTGAAAATATTAATTTGAATAAATACACGTTGTTGTTTAGTCATTTAATATTAAGGGTAGTACATCTAGAAATTAGAATTATCTAATATCTTCTTCAGCCGTAAATTTATTTTATTCATCTCTCATTTTTTTCTTTCTATCCTCTTTAGGATTATCACATCCTTTTTTCTCTCCTCTTTCTCATAAATTTTTTTGCGGATCTAAACCTATTCATATCTTAGATCCCTTGACTAAAATTGTTGTTTTGATCCCATTTTGACATTAAGGTGTGATTCACCATTGCTCTTTCATTCTCGTCTTCTTCTTGTAAGTTATTTACATTTTTTTATTTAATTATAATTTACCCATATCATATTTATTTAAAAAAATTTGAAGGAACTTTTAATTGTAGAATAAATGAACTGAGTATTTTTATTACAAGATGTAAAAACAAGTCATTTGTTGGGAGAAGTTTAAAAGCCTTATTGACAGTACCATTTTTTTATGTATTTTATTTGTTTCTTTGTTGTTGATGTTGTAATTGATGTTGTTGGTGGGGTTGACATTATTGGAACTTGTGGTGTGATATTATTGACAATGGCGGATTCAGGTTTTTTAGACGGTGGGTGCTTCTTTGCTTAAAAATAGTGGAGTCCGAACAATCAACACAAGGAGTAAGGGAGAAAAAAATAAAAAAAAAGTTTAAATGAATAAGGTTAGGAGAGTTGGTTACTAAAATTTAAAAAATATGTGCTGAGTGGGAACTGAACTCAAGACCAAAAGAAATAAATAGCCTTAAGCACCCATAAACAACAACTAGGCTAACCAAACAAATCTTACTATGGGTGCTCATTGATTAGATTATATACGTTTTTTCTTAATTTTCATATACATATATAAAATTCGATACGAGTTTAGTTTGTGCTCACGCACCTGGAGGACTCCATATGGGTCCGTCCCTGGTTATTGATGGTGTTGGAACATAGGATGTATGCTTCTTTGTTGTTGATGATGTTGTTGGAACAAATATTATTTTTTTTTGGTTGATGTTTTTTATTAGTTGTTGATGTTTTTTATTTGTTGTTTGTAGTTTATGTTGTTGTTGATGTTGCAAAAGACGGAGAAAATATTGGAACATATCAAACCACTAGCAAGGCTGCTATGTATTCCAACAAACTCTATATCTGTTGCATCAGACTTCACATCTGATGCAATAGACTCCATATCTGATGCAACAGACTCTACATCTATTGCAACAAATGGATAATGTTCTTTCCGTGACATTAATTTTTTCCTTCTTCTTTGTAGATATAAAAGGAAGTAAAAGTTGATCAACTTTTGCCTGACCATCACAAGAGGCTGCAGTAAAGATAGGTTCGGAGGAATAAGCTGCATGTAGATGGAACCACTTCATATGTGGGAGGTACGTATTACTGATAATGTTATTATGGTAATTCACACAGAGTACACTGATTTTGTGAATATTGTTTTTACCAATTAGTCATAGATCATTCAAACATGATATCTGCAATTTTACAGTTAAGTTAGATAGGTACGAACTAATAAGACTGAGGGACCATGAATATGGTTCTGATACCTTATTAAGATTTAATGTCGGATGTTGCTCATGTTTATTTGTCGTGCCTTCTACAGACGTTTGTTGTGGTAAGCATTTCTGGAGATGGAGTAGACTTTTTTATGATGAATATGTTGTCCTCTATATGGGAGAAGAATGATCAATCTTTCCCCTCGTTGCTTATCTTATGCATGAAAATGTGAAGAATACAAGGTAAAACATGATGGTGTGATTAATACTCTTAATGCATTAACTGCTGATGTAAAGAAATTGATATCTAACAGTAATGTCATTCGACCAAAGAGGATTTCAGTTTCATTCACTCCATTAGAGATTAACGATAAAAGGAGAAAGAAATCAATTTCCAAGTATCTGAAAAAAGAAAAATTTTGGATTTGAAAAAGGTGAGAGGATAAAAAGGGGAGAAATAGGAAGGAAAAACTAAATACTAGATTTAGTTCATCTTATGTTGTTATGTAGAGATAATCCATCTAAGTTTGAGTGCTTTTTCTTTTTAGAATGGTGAGGAAGGTAGAATCTCCCTATTATTAGCTAATACCGAAAATAAGACATCTGATGTTATTGAACCACCAGACTACCCTATGAAGTTTGACAATCGAGAAGACGTCTTTAGTCGAGTTAGTCAACAGATTAAACAATCTCAGTCACTTGATTTTTCTGCTGATCAATCTTCTTCGTATAAAATAAGATATCAATAGAACTAATTGACACGACGAAAGCTGATATCGATATATTGCTAATTATATCTTCTCAAGACTTACTTCTAATAGAAAATTGTTCTGCATTGAGTGCTTCACTATCCTTATATGTTGCAGCACAGGATTTCTTACCCGAGAGAGCGATAGCCTTGGAAAAACTCAAATAGAACCTTTGATACTTCTCCTTGACCTTGCGTAGAGCTAAGAAGGACCAAGAGGAGTATTATAATAAAGCTACCAAGAAAAAAATGGTCCTCGTTGAGAAACTCACAAAAGATCAAGAGCTCTATACTGAGCTTAACGACCACAATGACATAATGATTGAATTGGAAGTGGTGACTTGACTTAGTCAAACAAAAAGCCATGATGACTGTTCATATCCCTTAATTAAATAAAACTGATGGTGACTTTTCGAATATGTAAATTAAAAAAACTGGATCTAAATACAATATTTTATCTTTTTATTGTATTTTGAAAAGAGACAGATTGGTAATCTATTGCAAAATATATTCCACCTGTCAGATAACTTACAACATATAGACATTCTATTGCAACAGGTGGATCTATCAGTTTGCTTTTCCATCAGCTGTGGTGTCTGTTGCAACTTGCTAGTCATCTGCTTATTCAATTTCATCGAGAGCAATAGATTTTTCTAAACACTTCTTGGCCAAACTCAATTTTTGCTCTTGGATTGCTTCTTTTTTTTCTTTGCATCCTTCATTCAAGCTGACATCCAAATTCAATTTTGGCCATCAATCCAAGAGCAAAAGTTTAATTTGGAGTCCAGCTTAAAGGATGCAAAGAAAAAGAAGAGAAGCAATCCATGAGCAAAAATTGAGTTTGGCTAAGAAGTGTTTAGAGAAATCTATTGCTCTCGATGAAATTGAATAAATAAATGACTAACAAGTGAAACAGATGCCACAGCTAATGGAAAAGCAAACCGATATATCCATCTGTTGCAACATATTATCCATTTGTTGTAAGTTATCTGATAAATGGAATATATTTTGCAACAGATTACCAATCTGTCTCTTTTTGAAATACAATAAAAAGAATGTTGTATTTAAATCCATTTTTTTAATTTACATATTCGAAAAGTCACCAATTTTATTTAATTAAGGGGTATGAACAGTCGTGGTTTTTTGTTTAACTAAGTCAAGTCCCTACTTTCAATTCAATCATTTTATAAATAGGTCCCTCCGGCTTCTTCTCACTCACTCTCACTCGTTCATTCTACTACACTTACAATACTAATATGGCTGATCCATATTCGTACAAGAAGATTCATACCAAGTCCTTATAGGAACTTCAAAGGTAGTTTGATGAACTCCAGAGGGATTTGGCCGACTTCGGATCAAGGCTAAGGAGGGCCCAACTGCTGCCGGATGAAAATTGTCAGGTTGACAATAATAATTATAATAATAATAATAGTAATAATAATAATAATAATAATAATAGTAATAATAACTAGATTATATTTTTTCTTTCTTTTAGAATATGTATTTTCCTTTTTATATCTGATCTACCTATAAGAAAAGGGATTCCAAAAAATCTATGTATATGTTTGGTTTGGTTTGGTCGACTTTTAATTTTTAATTCTTATTCAATATTTAATTATCATTCTATGTATTTCCTATTCTCAACATGTCGACGGTTGGAGGTAGGGAATATAGATTGAGCACTTGCGGCAACAGATGGTGATGAAAAGTCATATGATGAAAAATTCTCCTAAAAATGGTTTGTTAATAAATAATAAGGAACTAAATGATATTATAATCGTAAAAGAAAGATTATTTAATTTAAAAAAAGTCACAACATTTGATTAATTTAATTAAGTTATATGATGATATGATTGTTAAGAACAAAGTTAATGAATAGTCGTGATTGTGACTTTTGTCTAAACACATTCAACAAACAAAAACAAAAAATGTTGCTGATGCATCAAATTCCTCATCTGTTGCAACTGATGAATCAATTAGAAGAAATCAAAAAAGCTCCTTAACAAATGGTCGATTTATAGCAACAATTGGTATATTTGTTGAAACAGATGGGTTATCTGATGCAATAGATATACAATCTGTTGCCATAACTCAATTAAAAAAATAGTTATTAAATGGTTATTGAAAATCAGGTGTATTTGATTTTTGAATTTATAAAAAGCTTATTTAAATTTAATAAGCTGAAAAGTCATGACTTGTCACAATAATAAAACTCAACAGCTTGATTTAATTAAGTCATTTCTTTTCATAGAAAAGAATAAGGAAATAAATGATAAACACAATTTAAACCGTAAAAAAATCAACAGAAATATTCTTGTTTTTAAATATTCTTTATTAATTTATATAATTAAAAAGTCAAAAAATTTGGATGCCATGAAGATAATTTTTTTTTAAAAATATATATATACTATATGTCGCAACAAATATAAAATCTGATGCAACAGGTCATCTATTTGTTGCAGCGGATGATATGTGTGTTGTAACAGATGATTTATCTGATGCAACATATATATAATCTGTTATCCAATTCAGTGTAAAAAATAAATTATTTTAATAATAATAAAGCTAAAAAGTCATGATTATCACAATATTACTTAATTTAATTAAGTCATAACTTTTTACAGAAATCAAGAATGTCATTAATAAATGAAAGTGAATAGTTGTGCCTTTAAATCTTCTTTGTTAATTTATATAATTAAAAAGTCAAAAAATTTGGATGTCATGAAGATAATTTTTTTAAAAAAGATATATAGATTATGTGTTGCAACATATATATTATCTGATGCAACATGTTATCTATTTGTTGCAACGGATTATATATCTATTGTAACAGATGAGTTATCTGATTAACAGATATATCATCTATTGTCCAACTCAGTGTAAAAAAATGATTCCTGGAAAGAACTAATTATTTTAATAATAATAAAGTTGAAAAGTCATGACTTATCATAATATTGCTTAATTTAATTAAGTCATAACTTTTTTAGTAATGGAGGTGAACAATTGGGCCTTTAAATCTGTTTTATTAATTTATATAATTAAAAAGTCAAAAAATTTGGATGTCATCATGATAATTTTTTTTAAAAAAAGGATATATAGATTATATGTTGCAACATATATATTATCTGATGCAACATGTTATCTATTTGTTGCAACAAATTATATATCCGTTATCACAGATTAGTTATCTGATGCAATAGATATATAATATGTTGTCACAACTCAATATAAAAAAAATGGTTCCTGAAAAGAACTAATTATTAATAATAATGAGCTGTAAAGTCATGAATTATCACAATATTACTTAATCTAATTAAGTCATAACTTTTCACAGTAAGCAAGAAATGTCATCAATAAATGGAGGTGAACAGTTGTGACTTTTTTTCTAACACATTCAAGTTCAATCCTCTATAAATAGGTCCCTCCTTACTCAATCGGTCATTTTACTACACTCTATTTATTCCTTGCTCTTGTTACACCTTCAACTACTTTTTCTTCAAGGACTTGATGGCTTTTTTATGTCTCTGGTAAGTTTTTTTTCTTGATTTTTGTGTAAATATACGTTGTATTATATTTGAATTCTTTCATTTCTTTATTTTTTTTACATGTGTGTTTTGTCAATTTATGCATTTTCTAGATATGGATGATCCAATATGGGATGCCTCTATTTTATGAGATTCCATGTGGGAATTGCAGAAGGAGGTTCATGACCTGTAGTGGTATTTGACTGTCGTCAAAGTAAGGATATTGCAGAAGATCCGCAGGCTGAGGAGGGCGCTGCTGCTGCCAGTTGAATATTGGTCGGCTGACCATACAAATAATGATGATGATAATAATAGTTAAGCTTTTTTTCTTTTACCAATGTATTTTTATCTTTTTATTTAATAAAAAATTTATGTTTGATGCATTTGACGTTTTAATTCTTATTTAATTTTCATACTGTCTATTACTTTTTTTTCAACAAATGACATGTCTACAATTAAGGAATAATTTAAATCCAGTATCAATATCAAGAGATCAACATATGAGTTGAGTTATCTGTTGGGTTTGTGACAGGAGCCATATTTTGTTGTTCAAAATAGATTATTCATCTTTTGTAATAGAATAATTATCTGTTGCAATGGATAAATATTCTTTTGCAATAGATATATATTTCATTTTAATAGATTGCTTGTCTGTTGGAATAGATTACTAATCTGGTGCAACAGATTATTTATCTGTTGAAACAAATTACTAATCAGGTGCAACAAATTATTAATCTGTTGCAATAGAATACCCATCTATTCGATTCATATTACTGGTACCTAGAACCATAAACATGAATCCAAGATAGTCTACTATTGCAACAGAACGTTTATCTGGTGCCACAGATGATGGATCTATTTAAACAGATTGCTCTTATATTGCATTCATGCTCGCGTGCTAGCTATTGTTGAAAAAACAGCACACTAGCAGTTACCAGATGACAAATTCAACTAAAAGACATTATTTGACTTACCAAAGTCTCCTCTCAAGTAAATTTCAAAGTTGAAAGTAATGTACGAAATAAAATTTGACATAAGAAATTGGTCAAAGAGCAGCAGTTATGGTAATAACAACAACAACAACAACGGTCAACAAGAAGAACATAAAGATGATAATGAAGTATAAGATGATGATAATAAATTAAAAGATGATAAATAAAGCAATAGCAACAATGAACAACAAATATCGTGAAGAGAGAGAAAATAACAATAGATGAGGAGAGAGAAAGATGCATTTTTTCCCTTCGTTTCCCGTTATATTAACTAACATTTGGATCAAAGTATAAATTTAAAAACTTGTGGGTTATTTTGAAATTTTCCAAAATTTCTTAATTCATAATTAAGTAATTGTCACCTCCACTCAATTATTAAGACTTGTGTCACCTACACCACATTTTAAAACTTTTTTGTCACCTGTAGCCCAAAGCCCCAAGTATCTAAGAGCTTAATTGTCAAAATAAATAAATAAAAGGACTATACAATCCATTATTATTTGGGCATTAATCGACCAACATGCTAGATGCAAACTCAAAGACGCTCTCCCATTTTTACTAATATATATTTTTGTTTAGGATTTGTGCAAAATCAAGGATATTTAAATTTTACATTATCGTGAGTCTATTCACAAAGCATTAAATTTATTAATAATTTATACCAAATAATTATTATATCCTAAAATAAAATTATCTTTTTTAATAAAAAAATAAATGGCACAATACTAACGTTTATATACTTTCATATTTAATTCTAGAAAGAAAAAGAAAAGAGATCTTTATTAAAAATAGAAAAATCTCGCCAGAAAATTTAACATAAGGGTTTTTGTTGTTCCCTTTCAATATGTGGAAGGGGTTTCGTTTCCTAAACCTTAAATGTCAGGGAGATAAAGTGGAACTCACCCTTTATTAGAGGTTTATTTACTAAATAGATGATATTTTTTTTTATGTTGAATGACTAAATAAAATGGAAGAAAGGAGTATTATAATTCTGATATTATAACTCTAATATAGCTCACACCAATAAAATTTGTTCATAGTACTTCTGCTCCATCTGTTCATAAAAAATTGTGTCTTATCTTAAACGTTCAGGTAAAAAATAGTACGTTTTCCAACTTTGAATTGCACAGTCATAAATTTGAAGATTTATTTCTCTTAAAATAATATTCAAGGATTGTGTAAAAGTAAAATTAGTCTAATATTTTCATAACAAAAATATTTACATATTTATAAAATTTATAGAATTATAAACAATTTTCTCTTTTTTCAATTTATTTAATCTATTTTTAATCCATTTAAAAACACAGGTTCAAAAGATAGATATCTTTAATTTAAGACAGGATTCAAAAGTTTGTTCTTTATTTTCTTAAGAGAAAAGTCACCGAAACACGCCTAAACTTGTCCTCTCAACTTACTTTATCACTTTAGATATAGAAGTCACCTCTCAATCAACTCTAGATATAGAAAAAGAGAAGAAATAGAAGGATAAGAATAAAGTATAAAAAAGTGAAGAATCTTGAGATTTAAATAAGATAAACAAAGAGATGAGGAAAGAGACAAAGATGAGAAAGATTTAGAGAAAAGTGATGAAAATAAAAAAGAAGTAGAAATAGATAAAAATGGTGATGGAGAAGATGATAAAGTAGAAAAAGATGATAAAATAATGAAGAAGATGATGATGATAAAGAAAAAGAAGAAGAGGAAGAAGAGGAAGAAAAAGATGAAAATGAACATGAAAAAAGAGGAAAACATCACAAGAGATATTGAATTTAGATTAAAAAGTCAACATGATCTAAATGCTATTATTGATACTAATAGCCCTTCTACTGAAGATTTTGTCAAAACCTTCTGTATTATTAATTTTTCTATAAAAATCGGAGTGATGGTGCCACAGATTTAACTGATGATTGTGTGGTAAAATCGTTCATGGAAAAAAGTTTTGACACCTTTAGGAAATAATTTGAGAACAAAAATTGGATGCTTATTTTAGGAATAACTGCTTTGGGAAATATCATTATTTTTCGGAGAACAATAATGCTCGTTTTCAAATGACCATGTTGTATGATCTTCTTAAATGTTGGTTTATGTATTGAAACAAAGATAAGAAGGATGATGTATGGATAAATTACTATGGCATGCCACTTTATTTTGGTTGGAAGGAGTTTTTCTTAGTTACTGGACTAAAATATTATTCTTCTTTTTAACCTATACCTAGTGTAACACAAAAAAACCACCCCATGTACTAGAAATAACAACAAAGAAAAGAGCTTAGACTGTCAAGAAATATAAAAATACAAGTCAAGTGATGGTAATATTTGGTGTCCCTTGTTGGTCCAAGCTCCAAAAACACAAATTTTATTAAAGAGTTGAAAGGTAAAAGGTTTTCAGAGAAGCACAAGCAATTATTGTGCTTGGTTAGGTTTGTACATAATATTCTTTGAGTGAGAGCTGTTAACAACAATATACCACTTGGTCTAATAAATATCTTTAAGTATTAAGAGGTATTCAACAACTACCCTTGGGGTCATGAAAGTATTAAAATAATTGTCAAATATTTTTTGATTCCGTTAACACTAAAGACAATCAATTTATATGGCTTTTCATAGGATTTCATTATAAAAATTTCATTTTTAAGTTTTATTTATTTTTTACTAAATAATGCTTTTTCCTTGTTGAAATAATTTTTATAGGCTTGGACATTTGAAGTCATTCATTATCTCAAACAACAAGTGAACGACTACCAAAAAACAGTTTCATGTCTAAGAATTCTAAGATGCTTGTCTGTCAAAATGATAACAAAAAGTAAACATTTTACATCTTTTCAACCCTCCAAGGAAGCAGTAAGAATACTTTTAATTAAGTTTTTATTTTAATTAATGATTAATTTTAATAATTTAATCAGTATTCTAATATGTGTATTGGTTTATTTTAGATTGTGTATCTCTGGCTTGTCCCGACTAATCAAGAGTTGAAGAGGTCATTTTTTATTACTTTACAGTGTGTGAAAACTTTATTGGAATCTAAGGTAGATATAATAAAAAATATTGGCTGGAACAACAGTCATCAAAAGAAAAATACTTAGGGAGGGTAAGCTTATTCTTGGTGATGTTGTTGTTTATGGTATTTCTGTTGTTGTTGTTAATGACGCTATTGGTGGTGTTGGTGGTGGTGATGGTACTGTTGGTGGTGACAGTGGTGGTGATGGTTTTGTTGTTGGTGTTGGTGTTGGTGATGGTGTTGTTGGGGTTAGTGGTATTGATAAGCTGCTTGATGATTCTCTTGTAGTTTCTGAAACAAAAAATGAATATTATTATGATCATACTAGTTTTTCTAAATTTAGTGGCATATATACCCCTTTAAGTGGGAATACTACATATTTCTCATACAAAATAAGTAGATAATCATTTAGAGGCATTGCCTCTCCTATCTCATATTCTACATGCAAATGTCAAGAGTGCAAGGAGAAAAATAATGGACTGTTTAGTGCTCTTAATTCATTGACTTTCATTGTTAAGGAACTAACATCTAAGAGAGGTGTCATTCAATCAAAGAGGATTTTAGATCCATTCACTTTATTGGAGGTTAGGAGGAAAAAGAAAGCAATTTTCTAGGTACTATCATCTATCAAACAAAGAAAAACTACAATTTCTCTTTCTTACATAGTTGAGTAATTTACAATGATCATAGGAGAGTAGCATAAGTTGAAGAAGGTGAATATTCATAATATTGTGAGTGACCAAAATAAGGCTAAGTTGAACAAAGCTATGGAATTAAAAAGGTCCCCAAAGTCTACCTATATGTATAAATTTGGTGCAAAAGATGTGAAACACATGACTAGTATGGATGTTTGGTGGGTGGATACTGTAAGTTTTCTAACCTTAAATTTATATTAATTTTTAGGGCTTTAAACTTGTAAATATTTATGTAAATATTTCTCATCTGTTGCAATAGATTACATATCTGTTACAACAGATGGGACATCTATTGTAATCTATTGTAACAGATTACTTGTCCATTGTCTAACCTGCAATAGCTAGGGTAATCTATTAATAAATACAGTGATAAATGAATAATATGACCTATTTATTACAAAAGATAATATATCTATTGTAATATATGGTTCATGTGTAGTAATATATTATCTATCCATTGCATAACTTATAGTAGATGGGGCAATATGTTAACAAGTATAGAGATAAACACAACAAATGCCTCATCTGTTCAACATATTACATATCTATTGTAATATATGAGTCATATATTGCCACAGATTGCTCATATGTTGCATAACTTGCAGAAGTTGGGGTACTCTATTAACAAATATAGAGATAACTACAATGGATATTCCATTTGTTGCAACAAATATGTAATTTGTTATAAAAAATGTGATACAAGTCAAATGACGCTAAATTTTTTAGCTCAAGGCAAAGGGTAAATATTTAGGGATGAGGAGGAGTATTGTGACCCACCATGAGAAGGATGGACGGAGGAGGAGTTCCTTTTCTTTGAGTATTTGGCCTCTGGATCACTTTTGGGCCCATTTGGCATTTAGGGTTACTTTTGAGCCCATTTGTAATAAATATCCCATGGCTATAAATAGGTAGGTTCGTCTTTTTCATAGACTTATATGAATTATGATGAACTTACACTTGAGAGTTATTTCCAAGCTTGTTGGGACCTTATATGATTGTTTAGAAATATTGGTAGTGAGGGAGTTCAATTTCTCTCTCGGTCTTCGTAAGAGTTAGGTGCTTGTCTAGGTTAATTGTTTAAGGGCCTTTGGTTTGATATACCGTTGGTTTGTTTATGATTCCTCTACTTGTGTCTATCTTTAATACCTCTTTTCTTATTACCATTGATTTCTTTTACTTTATTCTTGTTTTTCGTTTTTTGGTTCATATCATTTATTGTCAGAGCCAAGGTTGGATTCATTCGCACGAATTCAATCTTGGATTTGTTACTGAAGAAAATCCAAAATCACAAAAAATTAGGTTTTTCACTTTTTGGGTCATTTTTCAAATCTTGAGTTCTTGATTTTTGTATTTTCTTGAGTTTCTAGTGCTAGAATATTATTACCTAGCACTATTTGAGTCTAATCTCAAATTTGAGCTTAATCATGGTTGGTTTGAAAGTTCTACCATTGTTGAATTTGAATTTGATGAAATTTTGAAATGAGCTATTAAATCTTATAATTTTGGAGTGAAATTGAAGGTTGAAAAGCATTGGGGTTTGTTACCCATACAAAAAGAAGCTTAGATCTCAAATTTGGTGTAGTTTTGAGTTGAAATGAGTAAGTTGGGTTTTTGAAATCTTCATTCTTGTTCTTGAATTTCTTAGTGAAGAAGAAGTAAAAAAGTATAATTTGATCCAAAACCCTTAGTATAAATTTTAAAAAGTGTTTTGTGACCCATAAAGGGTAAATACGAGGTGAAGTGGGCCTAAGAAGTCAAAGAATTTGAAGAAATCCACCTCTAAACTCGGAGTCCAAATCATACATAGCCTGATAGAGTTTAATACCCTAGATTTTTTCCTTAAAAATTTCTTGAATTTGGAGCTCACTGCTCAGACAATGACTCACCTAATGAATCATTATAAGGTCTTCTTATGAGGTATGGTGGCGATGTAAAGTCTCAATGGTGGATAGTTGAGATAAAATAGACCCATGAATTGTATTGACCATGATACCTTTCAGTCCCCTTCATTTTTATTAAGCTTTATTTTCTATCTTAATATATTAAAACCCTAAAAACATGTTTTACCCTTTTTCTTTTGCTTTAGTTTTCTTATTTTTGATTTCCATAGGTATGTCTCCAAAGAAATTTTTTCCATTGGATGCTAGTAAAGGCACCACTCAAGATAAGGGCAAGGTAAAAGCTACAACCAAAAAGGACAAAGTACCAATATTTAAAGTAGTCTAACAAGGCTCAAAAGTATAAACTAAGATGCACTGCCTTTTGTAATGAATCGGCTTAGAGGAGCCCATTCTGACAAGGCTCCTAGTAAGACAGTATGATAATCCACTGATATGGACCCAAGCGCCCGGTGCACCATAAAGAAACTTTACCCTCCTTTACTCTTTTTTTGCATTGGAGACAATCTAATGACTTTTAATTAGGGATGGAGCATCTTATTCTACATTTGAAGGTCTGTATTATCTGTACCTATTAATTTTATTTGATGGCATTGCTGTAGATGTGGCCCTTGTAGGGTATATAGATGATGATGTTGGCTATTGCCCTTGTCGGGCTTCTTTCATGCACTTAATATGAATGTGATACTCGATTATGATTATATTGGTATTGATGTTGTATTTTGGGTGATGCTTACAAGATTGTTTCACATTGTTCTTGTCTCCTTTTGTATATACGTGTCCAATAAAATCCGAGGGTTTTCCTTGAAACTCAGTTCTTTCCCAAGGAGCAAAATTTTGTTTCCTTTTTCTTTTTACTTTTGTATCTTTACTTTAGTTATTTTCTTTGTTGAACCGAGTGGTTTATCACCCATGATGGATATTAAGGAGACACTCCTAGGTAAAGTACCTACTCTTTTCAGTTGACTTGGAATAGGAAAAAGTTTGAAAATACTTTTAAAATGTCATTGGCAAGGAATGAAATGATTTTGAGAGAAAACCATAAATATAGTTTTTATTTTGGAAAAGAACAAGGATGTTTATGAGCTTTCTCTTAAGTTAGACCATTAAATTCAATTCTTGGATCTCTCTTTACAATGTGAGTCTTTGACTCGGTGTAACTTATTAAGCTCAAATTGCTCAAATTGGTAGAGATACTAACGTTTTACTCTATGAGTATGATGCGTTGTGTTGTGAGATGTTGAATTATTCTTGTACATACGTGTAGTCTAGAACTTGACCTGAGTATATTCAAAGCAAAATCCTAGGCAATCTTGGTTTGGAGGATTACCCAAGGACATTTTTGACCCGTCATATGGAAAAATTACAACCTTAACATTTTTCCTTAGTAGCCCCTTTGAGTATTTTTCCTATTTTCTTTCTTCTATTAATGATAACCATGTTATAACACCTAAACCCTTTTTTAGAAACTTCCTTTTGGCACTTAACCCTATTTGATGCATCACATGATTCTAAAATAAAGAAATATAAGCAAAAGCCTAAGTTTAGGGGGTTATGTAATTGTGGGATTGATATAAGTATGGTTCAAACTCCTAGTTTGGGGATAGAATGTGATATGCTAAGATGAGCTAAGAAAGGCGTATGAAAGGTTGACAAATCGTGTGCTTAAAAAACAAGAGATGTGATTGATGACAAAGTTAAATAATCTAGCCCATAGAACTTGAGGAGAAGTAAAATAAATGAAGGGCTATGAAAAGCTTAAAGTAAGAACATCTTTTGAAAAAAAAGCCAAAGAAGTGAAGAAAGAAAATGATGTGTTTTATATGGTAAATGCCAAGATAAAGGTTAAGTGAAACAAACAAAAATGACTCGAAGGTTAATAAGGTGGATGACTTGAGAAATTTGTTGTTGAATGGGATAAGTAGTGGCATTAAATAAGGTTTTCAGCCACTAGATCCATATTTTCCTTCCCTCACCTTAAATCTTCATCTAGACCCACAAGACTTTGGTGATTCCAAACTAAGTAAGTCTATATTAGTGGAAAACAACATAAAGGGAAAGCCTATGGTTCTACTCATTGTACTTAAATATCTTTATGAGAGTGTATTTGTGAGTCTTTGATAATTTAAATATCTTGTGTATGTGGAGCTAACCCTTGCACATGAGAGGTATTAATACTTTGAGTAAATGGTGATGTCCTACTCCTGGTTTGGGTAAATGAGCAAGGTAAGTTTCATTGTGAAGATTGAGATGATTTTTGAAGATTTTGTGTCACCTCTTGAGAAGCATGGTTGGTTTCAAAGGTTCATTTGATGTTAAATTGCATCCTTACTTCATATATATGTGCTTATTGAAAAATCTTGGTTTACTTGTTTCCATAACAGTTTCAAAAGTCTTTGTAGAGATTTTTTATCATATATTTTTATTATTGCTTACATTTGGGTAGTTTTTAGTCGTAAATACCCCATCTCATTGGATTATTCTCGGTTGCTTGAGGATAAGAAATAGTTTAAGTTTGAGGGGTTGACAATTCATTAATTTGATGACATGTTGGCTATTTTAATCTTAAATTATCATGTTTTTCCATAGGTTTGGTGTTAATCTCATGTATAATGCTCATTTGTGCAAGTAAAGGTTGAAAATGAATATGAGTAAGCCATTCAAGTAAATAGAAGGTCAAATATGAAAGGAAAAAACCCTAAAGTCACATTGATATGTCGAGAGGCTACCCGCTTGATGGACAAGATGGTGTCATATACACCCAACCTGCTCTGGACCTGCTGTAGACCTGCTCAAGAAGATCAATAGTTTGGTGGCTATTTTTTAATATCCGGAAAATGGGAAATTGGGGTCAAAAAGAGGCTTTTTAGCTTATTTCCACTATTATTTTACTACTTTTATACTTTTCTTTAGCTAAGAAACATTGGAGAGACTCTCAAGTGAAGAATTAGTTATTTTATTGAAGACTTATTGAAATTAAAGCTTGGATATTTTATTCTCTTTACTTTCTATGGATCAATTTGAAGGTAATTTTGTATATCTCTTCTTTCTATCTCTATGAGTAGCTAATTCTTCATTTTGGGGTTATACTTGAATAGGTTCTGATAGTGCTGGGTTTTTTTATTTGTCTTCCTAATTAGACACTTGATATGAGTTTTACATTCATTCTATGTTTTAAGTAAGAATTGAGGTTTGCAAACTCCAATTCCCTTTGAAACCATATCATCCTTAACATAGGGGATATAGGTGAGGAATGGATGTGAATAATAACTTGAATTAGTCCATTTAATAGCATCTCTTAAACATAAGGATGCTAATTGAGGACATAGATTGGTGAAATTGTGACACTTATGAGGTGTTCGACAAAACCCATTTGTGATGTTTGGTGTTTTATTGACAAATTAACACCAAAAATTCTATTTCTATCCTATCCATGCCTTCTAGCTAAATTTGGTCAAATAATCAAATTCTCGAGCATGAACCTACACCTAATAAGGCATAACCCAAATTCTTATCAACACTTGATTAATCTCTAATTACTTCTAACTTCAAAATAGTATTCTTGTAACAATAAAACTGTTAACTTTTAAATCATTCAACCAAACCCTCCACTTTTACTTTAATTTTTGTTTACTATACACTATGGGTCAACTCATGTTGACTTCTAACAAACTCGAGTATTGAAATCTCTATCTTCACTCCCTATGAATTAGACCCCAAGATTCATCGGGTTACTATTTTGATGACGATTGCTTACACCTCAAGGGTGTAATCCAAGCATCATTGTGAATCATGCTTACTTGTTATCTTTATATGTGGGTTCTTTAAGTGGATCAGGCTATTTTCCTAATGGCTAAAGGTGGTTTCTTCTGTGAATCGAGATTCTTGATAATGCCATTACTATGTTATATTGGTCCCCTGAGCAAGCTGAGTCATTTGTTGTTCTGGTAAATAGTTTTTTTGCATGAACTAGAGTATCTATTGATTTGTGTATTGGACCTTTTATGAATTGGGATTATAATTATGCTATTTTCAATTTATTATAAGGGGATCCATGAGGTCCGAGTTAAGATTAATAAAAGAATAGGGTATAATCTATATTGTCTAATTACTTAATGAATGGAACAATTAGAGGTATTTTTGACCTGCTTATCCCTATAGTGACTATGTTTATTTGAATGTCTGAGGAGGGTAGTAGTTTGTTGACTCAAGTTAATATCTATGTTGACCCACACTAATAGGTGTTCATATTTGTACATTGTGATAGGGTTAGAGGTCTAGCAGTTATTGAATTTTAGGCCAGAAAGATAGGTGTGAAAATTTTGTTAGTTTTGCTTTGTAATACCTTGCAATATTTTAGACAAGTTTCCATTTATTCATCACATGTTTAGAAGTCCCAAAGCTATTTAACTTACACTAAGTACAAGTGACATGGCCTTTTAAGACCCAAAGATTTCAAATATTTTATTTTTGGCCTTCCCAAGTTTGAAACATTGATTTATAAGTTGAAATATATCTAGGGATGTAAAAAGGGTCATCCTGGAGAGTTTCAAAATTTTTTAAAGGGGTTCGGGCTGTTTTTGGACCACGGAGGTAGAATGTCTCCATAATTTTAACGTGTCTTGGAGAGTATCCCTTTATGATACATAGTGTATCATAGAGGTTAGTCTCTGGGATACACACCGTATCATAGAGGCTAGCCTCCATTATAGCCTTGGTGCCACATAGTATGTGCAAATCATATAGCTTCATTAAAGGGGCGAGGGGCATTTTGCCTTTTTCACCCTCTCCCTAAATTCCCAAGTCATGATTTAAAGCCCAAGAGGGGCATTATTTTCCCCATTCCTTATTAGTTAACAATGTAAAATCATCCCCTTTCCCAAGAGCACAAAATTAGAAGTTTCTCCCAAGAATTCAACCATCTAAGGTCCCAATTCTAAGTTTTCTTCAAGGATTCAAGCAACTCAAGTATGTGAGATATTTATTAATGGCTTCCTTCTACCCGTTGAGTCCCAAGAAATCCCTTGTTTTCTAGTATAAACCCTTTTTTCTCTTTTTATGAAATTTTAATGTTTAGCACCGAGCGAACCTAGGGATGAAAGCTCACCTACCAGTAGAGGACTGAGACTATTAGTAGCAATCCCTAAGTTATAGAACTACATATCCAGTGTAGGTTGTGAGAAGTCACCTGCTAATAGAGGACTGACACTATCTTAGGGTAACCCGCCAGTAGAGGACTGACACCCTAGACCTTTGGCATATCAGATTATTTGATCCACACAACCAGTGTTAGTGCCTGTGGCAAGGTATTGACAACCTTCTAACTAGGGTTATATGTTGGACCCCTATTAGATAATATTAAGGCATGTCGGTTACATGATACCTCCCACAACTTTAGTTCAGTACTAAGATTATATTAGCTCAGATTTGCATGACCAAGTGCTTAGTTTATCAGTTATTCAGACAGTCAGTTTTACAAATAATTTCAGTACATGATTTACTTAGTCTTGCATTTATTTTACATGTACATGCATTCAGGATCAATATCTATATACCTTTTAGTTAGCCCTTATCTCACATACCAGTCCATTTTAAGTACTGATTGGATACTCTTTTTGCGCGATGTTGTTTTATAATATAGGTTCGTACGCTCAGTTCCTCAATCGCCCTTAGTTAATTCTTCACTACTCGGCAGCAGTTGGGGTGAGTCCTCATCCATCAAGGAAAAGTTATTTATAGTTAATATCGGTATTTTCTTCATCTCAGTCAGTCAGAGTTAGTTGGGGTTTGTCACATTAACTTTTCATATTCTAGAGGCTTTCAGATGTTCAGACTTATTTTCAGTTTTATTAGTAGTTTCAAACATGCGGGTATTGTTTAGGTATTTTATCTTGACAGAGTTTTTATCAGTTTAGCTTTCGCATATGATACTTGTATTATTATTTTTTTCAGTGCTAACAGCAGGTTCTATATCATGGGTTAGCTTAGAGTCACTTGTGGCCTTAAGCATCGTGTTACGACTAGGGGTAGCCTCAGGTCATGACAAAACTTTGTATTAGAGACTAAGTTTTTAATGTGTCCTAGGGTTTCTAAAAATCACATTGATTAGAGTCTTATGCATGGGTGTGAAGTGCAATATAGTTATGGGCAAGAGGCTAGGAGACGTTTTAGGAATGTTTTTCTTCTTTCAATATTCATATCGTGTGAAAGAGTGTGAGCTATATTGAATATCCTTTTCTAACTCATCCTTCATCTATTTATAGAAAATTCCTCCCAGAAGATATAACAGAAGAAGGAATGGGGATCATTCCGCATCGTCACCTATTCAGGAAGACCTTCTACACGAACATATTTCCCTTATCAAGTTTGGGACTGCTTTCACTATTTTAGCCTAGACTATGGTTGCACAAAATAACTAGTAGGTTTTTTCCCTAGCCAATCTAATAGTGAGTATGGCACTATCTAGGATCTAAGACTTCACTTGGATGAATCCTCTATTATTTTCTAGATCCAAGTCATAGGAGGATCTGCATGAATTTCGGGATGGTGTGTAGAAAGTGACAGATATCATGGGTGTTACTTCTAGCAAGAGTGCTTATTTAGCTTCTTACCAATTGTAAGGAGTGGCTCATACTTGGTTCAAGTAGTGGAGGGAGGACAGAGGTGTTGAGGTAGTGCCTATAGAGTGGGGATGAGTTTTCAATGGCCTTCTTAGACAGGTTTTTCCCATTCGAGTTGAGGAAATCTACGGGGAAGGAGTTTATAAATATAAAGCTAGGTAACATAAGTGTGAAGGAGTACTCCTTCACGTTTACTCAATTGGAAAGGTATGCTTCGACTAAGGTGGCTGATTTTAGGACTAGAACGAGTAAGTTTGTGTCTGGGGTTTCAAAGAATATGGATAAGGAGTGCAGAATAGATATGTTGGTTAAGGAGATAAAACTTTATAGATTTAAGATCTATTCTTAGCAAATTGAGGAGGAGAAACTCAAGGAAAAGGAAAGGGAGAATAAGAGGTCGAGAACAGATAGCTTCAACTTCTTACAACAAAGGTTTGATGGTGGGAACCATTCTCAGTTTCGCCAGAAATTTTCAGCTCTAGCCTCATCTTTATCCAATTCCTAAGTTCAAGTAGGACAATAGGGATAGATCATTGGGCTCTAAGTCCCAAGGTGTCATGAATAGTGGTCGCACCATTCTACTTTGTAGGAAATGTGGTAATAATCATCAAGAAGAGTACATGGTAGCAAGTGATGGGTGTTTGGATATGTCAAGATAGGCTGTAAGATCAGGGATTGCCTTGTGGTTGCTTGAGAGGGAAAGGATTTTCGTCAGTAAGGTCAGTCCAACTTTTTATCAGCTCCAGCAGGTCGCCCAACTCAGCAGGGCGCCATCTCCAGTGCAGCCAGTGGGTAGTATCATAATCGACTTTATGCTCTCCAGACTCTACATGATTGGAAGAGTTCTCCTGATATGGGTACGGGTACGTTACAAGTCTTCCATCTTCATTTTTATGCATTGTTAGACCTCAGGGCTTCACTTTATTTTGTGACTCCCTATATAGTAGTAGATTTTGGCGTCATCCCCAAAATCTTAGTAGAACCCTTTTCAGTGTCTACCCCAGTGCGTAGTTCTATTATAGCAAGATGGGTATGCATAAATTGCCCCATCACAGTGTATCAAAAAGTCACTTTGGTTGATTTTGTAGAATTAGAGATGACTGATTTTGATTTTATTCTCGGCATGGATTGGCTCTGCTCGTGTAATAATTTAGTTTACTATAGAAACAAAATAGTACTGTTCTAGTTTCCTAATGATCCTGTCATAGAATGGAGGGGTAGTAACACATTGCCTATAGGTCATTTATCTCCTACCTTAATGCAAGAAAGATAATATCTAAGGGGTGTATTTACCACCTCATCTGAGTTAGGGACTTAAATTCTAAAACTCCGAGTCTTGAGTACGTTCTAGTAGTGAATGAGTTCCCAGAAGTGCTCCATGAAGATCTTTCTGGAGTTCCTCCTGAGATGAAAATTCACTTTGGAATAGATTTACTCTCAGATACTCCGCCTATCTCAATTTTGCCTTACAAAATAGCTCCAGTTGAGCATAAAGAATTGAAGGATCAGTTGAATGATCTCATAGATAAGGGTTTCATCTGGCCTAATGTTTCTCCATAGGGTGCTTCAGTTCTCTTCGTGTGCAAGAAAGATGGTTTCCTCAGAATGTTCATAGACAACCGTTAGTTAAACAAAGTCATATTGACTTTATTTAACTAACGTTAGTTTATGAACATTCTTTTCCATAACATAAAATGGAACCTTATGGAAAGATGGAAGCTAACTACTTCAATCCAAAAGTTGATCCTAAAATTTGATTACTATGCAAGAGGAGTAGAACGGCCGGTTCCTGCATCACGTAGGGATATAGACGCCTGAAGATAGGTTAGCGAGTGAATGCTAGCATGAACTCAAGATAAGGATAAAATAATGCCAACCAGTAAACCATCCATATGCATACAAACCATATATATATATGTATATAACTATGCCGGGAAAGGGAATCGAGTTTGGCATGAATTTAAAACCATTAACTTGGGAATATGTAGATTAACTGACGTTAACTACCCACGGTCCATATGGATCCAGTATAACCCCCTGAACGTGCCACAATATGTGTAGCCGTAGGAACTGGAGATACCATAAGAGTTGGGGAATCCCAAGTATAAACCCTCTATGATTCATATGTACAGTGTACTTAGAGGATTCTCATGTACCTCATAGTATCATATATGGTTTCCATGACCAAGCCCTTATGTCGGCAAACATGGGTTTCCAGTGTTTGTTCATTAATTCCCACCTTCACGGTTAGCAATCATACCCCTCCATTATTGCGCAATTAAAACCATTTCCAACCAACCAATTTATTATTAACTAAGACTATCAATAGTGGTATTGTTATACCAACTATAACTTGCAAGTATTGTACTTACCCAAACCTTAAGAGGTTGAGGTATTCCCGTGTACTCATTTACCAAGTTAACTTGGGGGAGTCCCATATCCCCTAGAAGTGTTCCATTATTATGTTTTCTTGGGGAAGTCCCAAGTACCCCACAAGTTTTTCCATTAACCATAACCATGACCACCAAACCATCCCATTTAACCATTTCAAACCATTTAGGGTTCCATTACAAAACCATACCATGAATAGTTCCATTAAAAAGTCCAACAACATAGTAAAAGCATTCTCATAGGCATTTTATAAAACATATTGAGGGCATAGTGTTTCCAAAGGTAGAATCAAATACCAATTAATCATTCTCATGCAACCAAGTATCCAAACCACCATTAAAATATGTAAATACATAATTAAAACATAGGAAAACCATAACCAAGCCATTATAGCCAAAAAACCCAATATTAATTTGAAAACGCCAAACCACATAACAATTAAGCCTTGAAAACAATTTGCAAAATATCCTTTTAGTTGGAAAAATAATGAGAGAAGGAGTACATACCATAAATTGGGTAGATGATGGAGAGAAATCACCAACATAAGCAACAAATTAATCCTTAAGATGAAACCCTAACTTTCTTTTCCCAAGAACTTTAGAGAGGATTAGAGAGTGTTTTCTAAGTGTTAATAATAGAATAATAGGGAAAATAACCTCCCAAGTATTTTAAAAGTAGTGGGGCCTTATTAGGTTAAGTTGAGAAATGTCCAGATCACCCTCACTTATATTGTATAAAATTTTTGTCAGGGGGTACAACTAATTATACCAGTCGTACCCTCTAATATGAGTGGTACCCACCACTGGTACCCTAGGACTCCTCCTTGGACCCAACACTATCTAAGGTATGAGTTATCCAAACCAAGTCATACCTAAAGCATACGAACCGCACCTTTGACCCTTATCCCTGGCAGAATAGAATCACAAGATATTTGAATACTGTCCACCATATGAGTCCATGGTGTGAATTGTACCCTGGGTTACGACTCATGCTGAGCCACTCATACTCAGATCCAAGTTAGGCTACCAAGTCTAATATTAAGTGAAGGAAAAACCAAAACCAACTAGACCATATCCAACCATACGACTCATACCAACCAAAATAATACCCTTCAGAACCCAATCCAATCCACCAACCAATATTGATCAGAATACAACCAAGGCATACCACTCATACCCTAGTATGCGACTGGTACCCACCAATCATTTATTTTTGGATACCCAAAAATCTAGGAAATTTTCTTAGTGTCCCAAAACCAGGGTGTTTCAGGCCATGGATTTAGAAATATGGTAAGTATAAACTGTGGCGACCTTGGTACACTCCCACTTCTAACTTAAAGCCTATGAACTATCCCCAATATATTTAATACTGAAATACAAGGGATCTGGAACATACTTGAGCACTCAAGGTGCAAACTCATGTAGTATCATCTTGTGGGACCTCAAATTGAGTCCCACAATCATCAATAGAAGTCCCATTAACTGTCGGGATAGTCTAAGCAATAGTGGCACCGGTTGTGGCCAGTGCGCTCAATGGTACATCAATATTTGGGAGTACCTTATGTCTCTTCAACAGTTTCAATGACCTATTTTGAGCTACCGATACCAAATTTCATCTCTTCGACCCTCACCTGCTGTATCCTTTCACTATGTAGGTTTTCTTTCTTGGACTTCTTCAGATCCTCTTTCTCTGGAATTTGATGCTTTATTTCTTTCTCTCTCTTATTTATTCCTCCTTTGGTTTTGAAATATCCAAGATATTTTCAACATTTATTTCAGGCTCAACCACTGTAACCCCGAGTGCTGGGATAAATGGCCTGCCATATAGCTCACTTACCATTTTCTTAATCTCGGCCACCTCTATTTTTACCTTCGCTATATTTGATATCTAATCATTTCCCAACTTTTGAGTCATCCTCTACTTAAATGCATCTATTTGACCCTGGACCCATCTATCTTAGTCTTCTAGCCTTGTATTAACCCATGGATTCACACCCCCTTCTATGTACCAGACTTTTTCCTCCAGTGTGGATAATTTATTCATTGTCTTATCCAATATAGCCTAGGAGATCCCTATCAATCCAGCTGGTATTACTCTTACAGAGGTGGGTTGAGGTAGTACAAACTGTGTAGGAGCAGGGGCACTAGATGTACCCACTACATCTGAAGTTTATGGCTTTGTCTGTACATCTCCACTGATAGTGTTATTGGTTGTATTACCCTCATCATTCTCGGTCTATCATCTATATATCTTGGCTAATAACTCAGCTTCTCTCCTTGCTTGTTTGGCCATTGTGTTTGCTACATCTCTAATTAGTCCCAAATCTATAGTATTTTTTGGCTCATCAAGCTGATCAATCCCTGGGTTTCTGTACCCTTATAGACAAATAGATTTGGGTAATCATATACTGATATGCTAGCAACATCTTCTCCCTACCTACATCTCGGTCTCTTATTTCTTAGGCTAATAATTTAGCAACATCGAATTCATACCCTTTCATCAGCCTTGTTATCAGTGTCGTACAAACTGGACTTAGTACATTTTCCCTAATAGTGGGACACAGTCTGTGTCTATCCAATGTCTACCAAACCTTAGACTCAAAATTTAGTGTATGTTTTTCTATTTTTTCTGATACCGCTCCTAGGCCACTGACCATCCAAACTGCATTTTTACTATTCAATGCGATCAAACTCATAATCGACAAAAAATATCTCATTTTATCTTTTGACCCAACTGCTTCATCATAATCTTTCATATTTCATCTATGTGGTAATCCATCTCACCTATATTTACTGGCAGTTGGAAATTTGTTCCATTCAAGAATCATGAAATAGTAAGTGGGGAGATATTCACCCGCACTCCCCAAATGGTCAATGATAAATGGTATCAACACCACTCCACAAGTTACCCAGCAGATACTGCCTCTTCAACTCACCCTTATATGCTACATAAATCTCCCGCACTAATGTAGAACTATATTTCCCTAGTGCTGTAGTCATCCACTCGAAGCCATACTGCCTGAATTGAGCCTCGAACCTAAGCAACTCGAACATAACTGTAGTGTTCAACCTCCTTTCCAGATATAGGCTACTTTTTATTCTTCCATTAAAGAGTCTGCTCAAACCATCATTGTACGAATCCTACATACTGGGGTATACCTACCATTCAACAGTGGGCATCAGAGAAGATGTAATGGCTAAAGATGGTTCCTGTTTGTCGATTGAGGTTGCTTCCTATTCTTCTACACTTGCACTTTTCCATGTATAATTCATATTAGCTTGAATCTTCATCCTCAGATACAATATTTTTAGCTTACTCATTATCATCAGCACTACCCTCTTCAGATTGGGATAGTGTTTGGGGTGGTAAAGTGTGGGGGTTCTTTTTTTGAGACCCCTTGGAGGTGTGTCTAGTGTAGTCACTTTCCTTACCCATGTTGGTTTTTAGTCTCTTTCCTCAACCTTCTCCTTCGTTGGGTATTCTTTGAGGTCATCGCTATTGCTGTATGACTTTCTGGACTCGTTCACTATAAGACCTTGTATTTTTGAGCTAGTCTTTGAACCATTATTTCTATATGTATAAGTTATAATCCAAATGATTTCTATATGAATATAAGTTTCATGATCTTTATCATCGTGTTTGATGTGATTTTGAGGTGAAAAATGTTCATAAGAATTTCTTAGAACAAAGTTGAGCTAAGAGCCTTTGATTCATCCAAAGTTTGGTATTTGATTCTACAAGGGTTGATTTTGAACATGTATAACTTTTTATATATGTAGAATTTTTCATCTAAAACCCACCAAATTGTTATAATTGAGTCAGCTTTCAAACGATACCAATTTTGCCTTAATTCAAAACCTAAGCAAAAAGTTATGGTATTTTTTGTGTGAGACAGTAAGCCGATGCGATTGGGCTTAGTTAAGTGATAATTACAGTTTAGGTTCTATTTTTATGGCAAGGATAGATAGCCCTCCTCAACGTGGGTCAAATGTTAGACTCCATGATAGCTCACATGATTTATGCTGATTATATGATAGCTCCCACATCTCTATTTAGTATTCAGTATAGTTAAGTTCAGGTTTGCTTGACCATAACATACAATTATCAATTATTCAGTTATAAGATTTTAGTCGCTCAGTGTATAGATTATTTCAAAAATATGCTTATGCGAGGTCATGCATTCTCATATTTTACAGTTTTCATGCTTTTATGCTTAGCTATCTCAGTTGTTCAGTAGTCCATATTCATATATCAGATACTCAATATGTATACTTTAGTTATCCTTTTTTCTTAGATTTCACTCATTCCGTCACCCAAGCATCAGCGATTCAGTTAATCAGATCAGTTCAGTGCATATATGCTATTTTTGAGCGTTCACGTATTCATGTTTATTCGTATCCCAGCTTCAGTTTTACTTATATTATAAAAGGAATGTTTTAAGAAACTAAGTTTAGTGATTCACCATCTTATTAGATTATGTTTGTTACTCATGTTGTAAGATATTCCATTTTTCAGTCTATTTTAGTCTCTTGGTTAGTCTACTTACAACTAGTCATGCATGTTTTAAGATAACGCATGAAACTAGTTTTACTTATTGCATTCACCCCCGCTTACTCAGTATATTATAGAAGTAATGATCCACACATACATCTTTGTGGCTATATTATTTCATAATGTACGTACCATTTGTAGCCCGCATATCATTATTAGACAGTTGCAGTTTCCAGCCAACAAGTGATGAGTTTTCTTATTTTGGGAACTTCAGACAGTTTTAGTTCATTACAGTTCATTTATTTTTCATATGTATTGATTAGTGGTAGTTGGAGGCATGTCCCAAATATCTATAGTCAGTATAGTAGAGGCTTCATAGATGTCAGTCAGAGTCAGTCATATAATTTCAGTTCTCTCTTTAATTTTTATCAAATTGTAAATTATATTAGTATTATAATTCTTCCCAGATTTTTTCATGATTATATTTCCACACAACTGAATCGATTATTTAATATATTATAATTCAGTTGCTTAACAGTATGCCAGTTCATGGGTTAGCTTAGGATCACTTGTGGTTCTAAGCACCGTGTGACGTCCAGGGTGTACTCCCGGGGCATTACATTCACCAACTGGTAATCATATTTCGGGGCATATTTCTTTGTACTCCCTTATTTGCTACTTGTTTTGAAGATGAAGTGCCTTTGGGAGCCATGAATACCAATTAAAAAAGACCAATTAGTCATATATAAGTAATCGGAAAGGAAAATAAGAAAAATTCTATATCAGTGTACATGTTTTGTTCATGTTACAATTGGGGGATCCGAGTCATGTAAGATGGGTACGATTAGTATGATAGAGTCGTATGATAAGCAGTGTATATATAGATGTTCACTGGTCATCTAACGAGTCTTCCTAACCAGTCATAAGGATAATGTATGGCTTGTTACCAATTCTTGTAAGCAGACTAGAAATAAAACTCCATTATGTGTTACCTCCCTAGGTCATTACGACTTCTGTTACGATTCATAGGGATTGGATATGACTTAGCTAGGCAAGTAGTACCCATACCAAAATCTACACTCTTTTAATCTTCTATGTTGTTAGTGGGTACGATCGTCGTAACGACTCATTTCTTATGGGTACAAATCATCAAGAGCCCTGTATCCACTAAAACATAATAGTTTAGTTTAATAATTGATTTCAAAATGCAATTCCTAATTTACCCTTCAATTGTACATTATTTCTACCCTATATCAATCCAAAAACACATATATCCAATACACAAATTTCAAGTTCATTCTCATATCCTATTTCAATCTCAATTTCTAAGCATTAGGGTTCCCAATATTCATACACAAGTATATTCAACCCAAAGAAAGTCCAAAATCTCAGACATTTTCCATTTCAACTCAAACCATATAGAATTTAGGTTCAAAGACTTACTTAATTGGTTTGATTCTAGGTTTTGTTAATGTTATCACTTTTCTTCCCCAATTTCTTGTGAAATTTGTGAAATGTAAGAGAACCAAACAATTTTTTATGTGTTTTGAGTGCATTTAGAGCTTCACAATTAGAGTCAATATAGGTGGGTTATGTTTCGGTGTGTCGAGTACCAGAATCGGGTACCCTTTTTTTTTGTTTAAAACCAACAGATTAGGTTGGGTTGACCCACAACCCTCAACTTGGTAATCTTGTTTTTGAGTCATGTGTACGACTCATAGACAAAGCTTACAGGTTTTTCCCTCCCTCATAAAGATTGGGAATTTCTTATTTGGTTCTAGAGTCGATACGACTCAGTGTGACTAGTCATAACTTGAGAGTTGTAAAGACGCCAGAAACTTTTACCTGGATCTGACTTAACTCCCAAATCCTTACGACTCTTGCTCACGAGTCATTACTTTAAGATACGACTCGTGAAGAGTCCATATGACCTAACTTCTTGGAATTTCTGGCTCTTTTTTACAATGTTTAATCCTACGTATTGAACACACTTATTACCCTATAAATTATTAAGTAAAAAAACATGGTTTGCCTCCCACATAGCGCTTGATTTAATTTTTCAGCATGACATGGATAAGTTGGGTACCGGATTTCTCCAACTAGCTTCGTGGGTTGCCTCCAATGCAATGCTTTTTTAACATCGGGGCATGCCGTAATTGCCTTGGTTACTTAGAATTCACTAAGGTCCATCTCAAAGATCACACTTACTTCTTTAGTGTTACCCATATAGTGCTTTACTCTTTGCCCATTCACCTTGAACGGGGATTCACCATTCCTCTTCAATTCTAAAGCACCATATGGAAAAACCTTTGTCATTGTAAATAGACCATACCACTTAAACTTCAACTTACCTAGAAACAAGAAAATTTAAGAATTATAGAGCAATATCTGGTCATCATTTTTGAAGATCCTTTTCTCAATCTTGCAATCATGATCTAGTTTCATCTTTTCTTTGTAAAGTGCAGAAATTTCATATACCCAGAGTTAAAATTCATTTAACTCATTCACCCTTGACTTAACTGCATCCTTCCACTTAAAATTCAGCTTTTTCAACGTCCATAGTGCTTTATGCTCAAGCTCAATAGGCAAGTGACAAGCCTTTTCGTACACTAGCTGATAAGTTGAAGCACAAATGGGAGTTATGAAAGCTGTCCATAAAGCCCATAATGCATCGTCTAACTTTCTTGACCAATCAGTCATGTTGGCATTCATTGTCTTTGCCAAGATGGACTTGATTTCTGTATTGGACACCTCAATCTATCCACTAGTCTATGGATGATAAGGTGATTCCACCTTGTGCTTTACTCCATACTTCTCAAGAAGACTCTTGAATAGACGATTATAAAACTGTGACCCTCTATCACTAATGATAGCACACGGTATACCAAATCGAGAGAAGATGCTCCTTTTTAAAAATATGGTGACACTACATACTTCATTATTGGGGAGTGTAACCACTTCCACCTATTTCAAAACATAATCCACAGCCACAAGAATATACTTCATGCTAAACGAATTCACAAAAGGTCTTGTGAAATCCACAACTTATATATCAAACAATTTCAATTCTAAGATACGATTCATAGGAAGTTCATGTCTTCTAGAGATGTTACCTTGGCGTTGACATTGATCACAAGCTGAAGCAAAATGCATCTTTGTGCATCTTTGTATATTTTTGGCTAATAATACCCATACTGAAGGATTTTGTAGGCTGTGCGGGTCCCTTTATAATGACCCCTAACTGGTGAAGAATGACAAGATTCAAGGATGCTCATCATCTCCACCTCAGGTATACATCTATGAATAATACCATCCACACAAATTCTGAATAGATAAGGCTCATCCAAGAAAAATTTCCTTACCTCATGCATAAATTTCTTTATTTGCTGGAAGGAAATGTCTTTAGGACTAGATCACTTTCTAGATAATTTGCATAGTCTACAAACCATGGAATTAGATCTTGGAAAGCTTCCAATAACTGCACATCTGGAAAACTATCATCAATCTCGAGCCCATCTATAACTTTCTTCATAGCTTTCTCCTCAAATCTAGATAAATGATCCGCAACTTGATTTTCTGTGCCTTTTCTATCCTTGACCTCGAAATCGCTCTCTTAAAGAAAAAGAACCTACCTAATGGGCCTAGGCTTTGCATATTTTTTAGCCATTAGGAACCTCAATGATGTATGATCAGTGTGCACACTAACCTTTGTCCCAATCAAATAAGACATAAGCTTCTCCAAGGGAAAAACCGCTGCCAATAACTCTTGTTCAGTGATAGTATAGTTCTTTTAAGTAGGATTTAGTGCCTTGATAGCGTAGTAGATGAAATGAAGGATCTTTTATTTTGGTTGACCTAGTACCGCCCCTAAGGCTAATTCTCTTGCATCACACATAATATCAAATGGCAAGGACCAGTATGGGGACACTATAATAAGAGTAGTCATCAACTTCACTTTCAGACATTCAAAATCCTTCAAGCATGCTTTAATAAACTCAAATTTCACCTCTTTCTCAAGAATCCTACAAAGAGGGTTGGAAATCTTGGAGAAATCCTTGATGAATCACCTATAAAACCCAGCATGTCCTAAAAAGCCACGAACACCCTTCATAAAAATTAGTGGAGATAATTTCTCGATCACTTCAATCTTTGCTCTATCTACATCAATACTCTTTTTTGAAATCTTGTGTCCAAGTACTATACCTTATTTAACCATAAAATGATACTTTTCCCAATTAAGTACCAAGTTGCATTCTTTACACCTTCAAAGAGCATTTGCCAAGTGAACTAAGTAGTCATTAAAAGAATCACCAATGATAGAGAAATCATCTATAAACCCTTAGATAGTGGCTTCTACCATATCAGAGAAGATTGACATCATGTATCTCTGAAATATGGCTGGAGCATTGCATAACCCAAATGAAATACGTCTGAATACAAAGGTCCCATAGGTATAAGTGAAGGTTGTTTTCTCTTAATCCTCATGTGCAATAGTCATTTGTTTGTATTCTGAGTACCCATCCATATTATAGTACCATCCTCTGCCCGCAAGTCTATCCAACATCTAGTCCATGAAAGGCATAGGAAAATGGTCTTTATGAGTCCATGCATTTAGTTTCCTGTAATCCATACACACGCTCCATTCTATTACTAGACTCATTGAAACTAGCTCATTCTTCTCATTAGGCACAATAGTAATATCGCCTTTCTTCAGAACACATTATACTAGACTGACCCACTTACTATCAGTAGTGGGATACACTATACCAGGGTCCAACCACTTGATTATTTATTTTTCTCCACCTCCTGCATAGGAGGATTTAGTTGACAGACACTGATATTCTATACTTGGGTATAATTTGGTTAAATTTGAATTGTATGAATACAAAGACTAGGTGGGATACCCATAATATCTATAATGGACAACCAATGACCCTCTTGAATTTTATTTCCTGTCAAATGTACTATTTTTTTAGTTGCTTCAAATACAATTATGTTTTCTGATGATTAAAGAGATTTGAGAGGTTTATTCACTTGAACATTCCCAAGTTTAGAAGGGTAATTAACAAGGATGTCTATAAGTTTTTTATTGATTGATAAGAGATGCTATATAACCTTGGGTCCCTTGAGTCTTATAGAGTTTCTTATACTACCTATCAATTGACGGATATAGGTAGGGATTGATAAAAGACATTTGCTAGTTGTAGGCCTTTAGGTTCTTTTTTTATGACTTGGACTCTGCTTTTCGAGTCCTTCTTGGAGAGATTTTTGTAATATAGTCTGAAAGATTAGATACATGATTAATTTGAGCATTTGTAAAAGTGCTCCATATCTATTATTAGGTTTGAGGGTCATTTTCACACTTTATCCAGATATTCAGCTGCCACTATCTCTATCAAGTCTAAGAAGATTTAGATATTTGTTAAGGAGTTAGATGGTACTTATTAGTTGGCTATATCTTAGATGGTAGTTTCAGGGAATTCTTTATTTAGACTGCCAAGATGACTTATTTTATTATTTAGGCTACTCAGAGAGACACTAAGAAGGTGCATCCTCAGGGAAAGTTTAGTGGACACGCCTTCTAAGGTAGATATTTCTCTAGTAGAGGTTCCCATGGTTATTATGGTAGATCGGTTTAAGCCGTGTTACAGGTATTAAGTGGTAGACCTTTAGGTTTTGTGGCTTTTAGTAACCATGCATCAGGTCATATGGATGGAGGTTCCAAGATTGGTTGTTCAGTCCAGGGAGGTTGTTCTAGTTCATCCTCACCTTGTCAGATTAGGTCAGGCCACTGGAGATGTTTTATATATGATGAATTTGTCCATGTGGCTAAGGATTGCCCTAAATATGTATATGGATCAACCTAGTTGGGTTTTCAGCTTTAGCTTTGTCCTACTTAAATTTTTGCTGTGAGAGATGGTTTACAGAGTGGTTGGTATGGAATCAACGGTACTGGTGGTGCTAAAGGTAGAGGTAGAAGTGCTTGTGGAGGTGGTTCCAGGGTTACCTTTTTTGAAAGCAGACATGGTTAGTGTTATGCTTTCCCTAGGAAACCCAAGATAGAGACTTTTGATGCAGTTATTATAGGTATCATTCTAGTTTTCTATAGATCTACTTCCATGTTATTTAACCCTGGATCTATATTCGTCTATATGTCTACCTATTTTGTTTCTAGATTTGGTATTGCATATGAGTCCCTTGTTATGCCTCTGCATGTTTTTACCCCTGTAGGAGATTTTTCAGTGGTGGATCGAGTGTACAAATATTGTGTAGTTACTTTTGTAGGCTGTGAGATTTGGATAAAATTGATTGCCTTAGATATGGTTGATTTTGATGTAATCTTAAGTATGAATTAGTTAGCTCCTTATCATGCTATTTTCAGTTTTTATTCAATGATCATGACCTTAGCTATGCCAGGTGTGTCGATGTTAGCTTGGACAGGCATACTTAATTTAGGTTAGAATGGCGTTGTATCTTTTCTGCATGCTTAACGCATGATAGGGAGATGGCGTTTGGTGATACTAGTATTTCCTTGCCACCACATATGGATTCTGTTCGAATTATTCTTGAGTTCATGGATATGTTTTTCTATGGATTTGCCTGGTATTCCTTCGGATCGTGATATTGATGTGGAGCCTAGCACCAAACTCATTTCTATTCCTCTGAATAGGTTGTTCCTAACTAAATTGAATGAATTGAAGGAATTAAAAGAGCAATTTCAAGATTTATTGAGTAAGGAATTTATTAGATCTAGTGTATCTCCTTGGGATTGTCTTGTTTTATTTATGATGAAAAAGGATGGTTTTGTGCCTATGTGTATTGATTATAGGAATTTGCACAAAGTGATAGTTAAGAACAAGTATCCTCTTCCTCTTGTTGATGATCTTTTAGACCAACTTAAATTGCTTTGATGTTTTCCAAGACTGATTTAAGACTTGGATATCACCAGTTGAAGATTAGGGCTTTGAGTGTTTGAAGACATTTTTTTGGACTCAATATGGTCATATGAGCTCTTGGTCATTTCATTTGGGTTGATAAATGATCCAACAACGTTCATAAAATTGATGAACCAGGTATTTTGACTGTGTCTCAACTCCTTTATGATTGTATTTATTGATGACATCTTGATTTATTCCAAGAATGAGGTCGACCATGCGAAAAATTTGAGGATTGTACTTTAGAGATTGTATAATGAGAAGTTGTAAGCTAAGTTTTTCAAGTGTGAGTTTTGGTTGGATTCTTTCTCTTTTTAGGTCATAAGGTGACCAAAGATAATATTATGGTTGATCCGACTAAGATAACAACGACTTATAATTTGGCTAGATCTACTTTTCCTATCGAGATTTGGAGTTTTGTTGGTTTTGTGGAGGTATTTTTGACATCCAATTTGGACCTCCTGATAATTTTCCTAGGTTGTTGTTTTATAAAATCTATTAGTTTAGATATTAATATTTTTAGCATCAAATAAATCTCAATGTGTCACATTTATGATGTGAAAGTACATAATTTATTTTATTACTTTATATTATCATTTTTATATTATACATAATAGTTTAAATATAATATTTTTGTATAATTTTTTAATACTTATTAAATTATTTAATATTCATGAATGTAATTTACAAATATCTAGTTTTTTATTACTATTACTATTCCTATTATTATTATTATTATTATTATTATTATTATTAAAACAACAACCAATTTCATCTAATTTCCCCAATTTATTTATTTTCTTGCCTAATTTTGTTAATTTATGACAATTCTAGCCTAAATTATATTCATTTTTTAATTTAATTTTGATCAAATTTTAAATTTTTCATAACTTTAAGTTTCAGTCATTGATCAAAGTCGATCCAACGACTGAGATCAACTTTCCCTTATTTTCTTTTAAATCACCCAAAACCTAACCCTAATCTCACTTAAAAAAGATCTGTCGGGACTATCCTCTTTCTTTTCTCTCTTCTTAAACAGTCGCCTGTCACCGTGGTGGACTAACGACCGACGACCAATCCCTTTTTCCCTCATTCTCATTGCCATCATCGTCATCTCTTCTCTCCGACGAACTCCATTGCTGTCGTCATTGCACAACAGCCATACAGCCGGCAAGCATGCATTGCATCACCGCCGCTGCATTCTTCACTTTCTCCTATTTATTTTTTCTGATCGCCACCCCACATCCAGCGCACATAGTCCTAATGTCGGTTATCCACGATTGTTCAACATGAGCCATACGCTCCCATCCCCAATGTCCCTCCAGTCGCCGCCCAAGTCAAATGTCAAATTTCCACCAGTGGAAAACAACAATGACAGTCACTAGAAAGCTGATTGACACACCAGCCACCACCTTCTCCGATGAATTAATACCAAAAACTGTGAAGTTCATGATAGATTCTATGAATCCATCCCAGGTTTATCTCATTGTTTAAACTTTCTATTATTATTTTGTTCTATTCCTCTTTTGATAAATTTTTAGATTCAAAATGGTTGAAATTCGGCTTTAAATTTTGAGGCGATTCTTACTATTTTTTGTTTGTTTATGTGTTTAGATCAACATATGTAAAAACATACAATTTCTATTATTTAATTTCTACGAGTTTGGGTGCTAATTGTTTGGCTAATTTATGACTAATATCCTGTATTAATCGGTGAAATTTAATTCTTGATCATGCCTCTAAAATCATTTTGTGGATTTGACAATGTGAGGGTCCTACTATGTGTGTGAATGTCTAGGTTGGATTGTACTTGGAATGCGTATGTTTTGTCTAAAATTTGCGTGGTAGGCTTACTTTGAGTTAATAACAGTTTTTTTTCTCTTTGTTTGGAATGAGCAGAATCTTTGGTATGATTATTTACTCTGGACAACCTTAATATTAGAATATTTATGGTAAATGTATGATTTTTGTGTGATTAAGAATTATTTATTAGTTAATTTGCTCAATTCGAAATTTCAATAAATTGATAGTCTCATTGTTGCCTATTTATGGTAAAAATTTTCAAAAGAAAAATCGTGTGGGCTCTCTCTTATCTTTTTTTCTTTGGTTTTAACAGATTGTGTATGGGTATTTATGGTAAAAGGTAATTCAGCATATATTTCCCCTTTATTGATTTAGTTTATTGGTTTGATTTTTTTTGAATATCCCCTTTCCTCCTTTACTTCCCCTTGATTGATTTTGAATATTTTGCTTCATTTAATTCTTTACAAATTCCACTATATAAAGACCTCCCACTTATTCATCTAGGAACATTTTTCATCTTCTATTAGTCCTTACAGAGAAACTTCTAGCGGTTTATTCTTCTCTATACAAAAAATAAAAATACTTTCAACTTCTTCGACACTTTTGGGTTTTGAAAAGGCATTCGATTCTGTCATATTGCTTCAATTACATTGCTTAAGGACTTATTATTATTATTATTATTATTTATTTGCGGCTTAACTGGTTAGTCTTTATCGATGTATTTTACTCCATATGTTGTAGTATTTGTGATAGCTAAGTATTAAAAACATGCATATAGGAACCAATCCAAAGTAATTGTTCAGTGCTTATGTTTCTGCTTGCTATGCCTTTGTTTCATTGTTCTCTGCTTGGGGCAATATTTTCAACTTTTTGTTTTGTATGTTTTCTTCTATTTTGTTCATATCTAATAGGTATTATTAAAAGGTGTTTTGAAATTTGAGTAGTTTCTTGAGAGTTTGGGAAGGGGCTATTTATTTCTTCCTCAGTTTAGTCTTTTTTTAATTATTTATTGATCTGTAATATTATTGTATAAACCTCTACTATGTAATAATAAAATTGTGGGACTGGGTGGGGGGGGGGGGGGAGGGGTCGTGGGGTTTTTGTATTGTAATTGTTTATGTAAACCACTTAGGCTCTAGAATCAACAATAAACTTATGTTGTCACTTAGAGATCATTAATCAATTTTCGATCTAAAAATTAATTGCAACATGTTTTATTTAATTTTTGAATGTCATAATTAATTTTTAATATTTTACGCACATCTATTTTAACATATTTTGTCAACTTTCAACATTAAAAACTATTTTTAGAATTTAAAATTAATTACAGAATTCATTGTCAATTTTAATCATTAAAAACTACTTCCAGCATTTGATCTTAACTCCAAAAATGTATTTTGTTAATTTTCTACCTCTTTAGAGGTAGAGGTATGGACTGCGTACATCTTACCCCCCCCAGACCCCACCTGGTGGGAATACACTGGGTTTGTTGTTGTTGTTTGTTCAATATCAAAATAATATTTTTAGCAATAAAACCTTAAATTCCGGCCTTACTATAATTTTCTGCAACAATAATGAGTTTATGTTTTTAAACAGTAATTTTCTGCAATCTGTTTAATAATTTTCTACAATATAAAATGAGTTTCTGTTTTAAATAATAAATTTTTGCGACTAGTTTCCTAATTTTTCAGCAATATAAAATCAGTTTCAGCTTTTAAATAATTTTTTAGCAATAACAAAAAAATTAGGTTCAGCTTTTAAAAAATAAGTTTCTGCATATTAAAACTATTTTTTAATTTATTTTTCAGCATATTTAATTGATTTTCCGCACTTTAATATCAATTTTAGTATATTAAAATGCCTTTACTTAATAGTTCCCACATGCCTCATCTAATTTCTTTCGCCTATCACCAATTTCCACCTTGATAATTAATCTAGTGTACTTAACTTTCAACATATATTGCAGTTAATCTTTTAGCACATTTAATCCTTTTAGCATATCGACCAAATCAGTTTTCACTTAGAAAGCATGCCTATAGATTTTAAATCATATAAAACGAGTAATTATTTATTTAGTTAATCATCTAATCAACCTTAAGCAATTAAAAAGCTTTATTTGAGATAATTATGTGCTAAATGCCAGTCTTTATTATTTGACGTGAACCTTGAGTCTAAATGGTAGCCTAGATTTCTGGTTTGTCTAGACCAAATCTAAAATAGTAAGTTTAATGTCTCTTGGACATTAAGTTGGAAGGGGTAGAAATTTAGGAAACACTAGTTTTATCATTTTTCTTAAAACACCTCTAAGTTTAATAAACAAACTAGGTGGGAGAGGATAGACATTCGGAAATGATGGAAGTTGATTCGAGCATAATCCGATAATGCGACACACGATATTGTCACCCGTTAATAAGATGGATGTTGATCCAAATAATAAAAAATAATAAATCCTTGTCCAATCTTTTGAATTCATATTCTCTTTTATTTAATTTGCATGTTTTAATTGTTTGGGGGTAATTTAGATTTTCTTATTTAATATATATATATATATATTCTTTCTTCTTGCTTATCTAACTCATTTTTTATTTTTAATATATCTTGTCATCATATAGATAATTAACACTTAGAAATAATTAAGATAAATGTTTTTTTTATTTATTATTATCATCGCTTAGTATAATTAATTTAATAAAATAGTGACCTTTGTTTATCATATAGAATCTCCACGAAATATACAAATTCTGTCGGGATCCACTTTTGTGGACCTCGAAAGGTGCTTAACACCTTTCGTTCGAGGTAATTTGAACCCTTACCCAAATTTCTGGTGAACTAGAACAAATAATAAAATAATTCTTAATAGAATGGTGCCCTAACGCACCATAATTCATTAAATGGCGACTCTTTACTCTTTAAATAATTCTAAAAGAATTTTCACATTGAATTTCTTTTTTTGCAAGAAAAAAGAGGCGCGATAGGTATTATCGATATTTTGTAGAGGATTTATCATCTATTGTGGCTCCTTTGACCAAGTTGACTTAGGAAAAAATGATGTTTCAGCAGTAGGATGCATGTGAGAAAAGCTTTCAAAAGCTCAAAGAGTTGTTGACTTTTGCCCCTATTTTGATTTGCCAAGGAAAGTGTGGATTTTACCTTATTTTGTAATTCTTCTAGTGCTGGTTTGGGTGTAGTGTTAATGCAAGAAGGTAAGGTGATTGCTTCTGCCTTTTCTCATTTGAAGATTCATGAGCAAAATCATACTATCCATGATTTGGAGTTGGTAACCGTGGTGTTTGTGTTGAAGTTGTGGCATCATTACATGTATGGGGTTCTCTGGGAGAGATTTTTCTCATACTATTATAGCCTACAGTACTTCAATCAACAAGATTTTAATATGAGGTAGGATATTGGCTTGAGTTGCTTAAGGATTATGACCTTACTATTCTTTATCATTTGAGCAAGGCTAATGTTCTTGTGGATGCCTTAAGTCAAAAGTTGACTAACATGGGAAGTGGCCTTTAGCCTTGGACTAACTTGATAGTTGTCTTGATATTTTGACACTGGTCATATTTTAGTATTTGTTGATGCTAGATATTCCTGGATAAATGCATTTTAGCTCACTGGTTTAATGATGAGAGTTTGAGGATGATTCGAGATAAGGTGTTGAGCGGTGAGGCTAGGGATATCTCTTGATTTTGATAGAGTTTCAAGGATTAGAGGTTAAGTTTGTGCATCGAGAGTTGTCGGATGGGTGAGATTATTTGGAGGACACACATTATTCTGGATATTTTATCTATCCAGTTGTGACTAAGATGTATCATGATTTGAAGCAACTTTACTGGTGGTGTTGTATAAAGAAGGATGTGGCATTTTTTGTAGTTCATTACTTGTGTTGTCAGCAGGTGAAGGCCAAGATCAAAGATGAGGTGGTTTGCTTTAGGAGTTACCCATTCCTAAGTAGAAGTAGGAGCGAATCACCATAGACTTTGTGAGTAGGTTGCCTCATACTTTTCATGATTCTGATAGTATTTGGGTTATTATGGATTAGTTGACTAAATAATCCTATTTCATGCCTATTTGGATCTCATCCAGTGCTTAGAAGTTAGCCATATCTATTGTCGTAAGATAATTCATCTTCATGGGGGTAACCCATATCTATTATTTTCAGATAGAGGCCAGTTTTTAGTTTTAGCTTCTAACATACTTTTTAGGAGGAATTGGATACTTAATTCGACCGTAGCATAGCTTTTCATCCCTAGACCAATGGTCAGTAGGAGTAGACTATCCAGTTTTTGAAGGACATGCTTCTCGCATGTGTTATAGACTTTAGAAGTCAGCGGGAGAAGCATTTGGCCTTAACAGAGTTTGCTTGTAATAATAGCTACCATTCGAGTATCGACATAACACATTTTGACGCGTTGTCTGACGAGCGTTATTGATCTCTTACCAATTGGTTTGAGATTATAGTGGTTAGACCCCATGGCACCAACTGGTTTAGCGTGTCTTTGAATAGGGTTCAGTGATTTAGGATAAGCTTGGGGAAACCTAGAGTAGGAAAAAAAGTTATGCAGTTGAGATTGGTGATCGAGTATTCCTACATGTGGCTCACATGAATAGGCACTTAACCTCTTTAGAGGGTGACACTTTAGCAAAAGGGAGCTATTTTTGCAAGCCTAGCCACATAGGCTATAATTCTTTAGCGTCTCTATAGCTTAAACAGTCATTTGATCGCTGAAGCGACTGGCATTGGGCTGTATATATACCCCATTTTTTCTTTATTTTTGGACCTTTGAGCTCCGATTTTGGTCGATTCTTAAGGATATCCTTACCATTTGAGCATGGGTAAGCTTCAAAATCTTATTTCCATTGTATGTCATCCACTATATCATTAAAAACAACTTTAAATCATAATTTCAAAATGGGAATTTGAGATCTTTACCGGTAACACTTAATATGGTTTTTTCCTCGATTCATACTTCATTTTCAACTCATTTTTGTAGTGGTTTTCTTTTGTAGACTCCTATAATTTTGGAGAGATTTTTTTTGTAAAGAATATTCTAGTCTTACCCCTTTCATTCTTGAACTTATTTTTCAAACCCATTTTGGACCCAAATCAAATATGGGAAATATGTATATCATTAGCTTTCCCTTCTCGTGTAAATTTTATCTTTGAATATTGTAGTTGATTCTGAGGCCGTTCATAAGGGGAATGGTCTATATTGAAGACTTTATATTGGAATTTCATTATTTTGAGATAGATTATGACTTCTTTCAAATTGATCTGCATAGTTAATAAATTAGTAAATATGCTATGAGTTGGTGGAATATAAGAATGGGATTGATATTTTGAGATTATTATTGCTATTGTTGTGTGTCAGCGTAGGGATTTATATTATGTTGTTTTTGACTTATGATATCTAATACTGTGTTGCTTGTGTGTGGGCTTTAATTAACATCATTGGAATTATCTGTATATTTATATGCCTTTATTCTAGATATGATGCTGTGCATGGGCTCATTTTGCTTATATAGGCCTTATTTGAGCATTGGTTATCCTATCAGTATGGAATAGCTGAGTTAAGGGTTGATATGATATTAATGATGTCTTACATGCACGTTTATTCCAATTATGCCTAATTATAGTTAATAATCATGAACTGGGGACATATTGAGTTGATTTCTAGGATCACTTATATACATATTGGATGGATTGAATATCATCATATTGACTTGATTGTGCACATTACATCCTCATTACATATATATACATTAATGAGATGTTGGTGCCAGTGAGAAACATTGATTTTGAAAGAAAATGAGATACTTTTATGAAAATCCTCTTTATGAACACAAGTCAGAGAGGTAAGTTGAGTTGAGGTATGAGATATAGTATATGGGTTGTGAACCCCCACTGGTTCCTACCTGAAAGCTGTGATCTTGGTGGATATTTATAGAATATCATGCGATGACTGTCACCATTAGTCTCATCAACATTTCATTATATTGCATATGCAAACATCTTTATTGATTTCTTTAGTTTTCTTAATTTGGGTTTAGTTTCAATATGTTCTTCATGTATATCTATGTAGCTTTTGTTTGTGTATATATATATATATATATATATATATAGATTTGTTAGTGAAGACGAAGTGACCGACCGTTTGGAACTTTTCTGCTTGTAGGTTTTGTGCTATAGTGTTACTTTATATACCTTATTTCTGCTTTGCTCAGTCGACATATGATAGCTACTGAGTACAAGTGAACTATGCTCACACCTACTATACCCTTTTGGTGCAAATCTCAGTTAATTACTATGCATGGTGGTTGAGGTTTTGGGCAGAGTTTGTCAGATTCGAGGTATTGGATCTAACTAGTGGTAGAGATGGATTTCAGATCTCATTCAATCTTCTATCTTATCTTTATTTTAGATTCAGATTTTGTATTTCAGCTTTTGGATATTGCACTAGATAACACCAGATGTTGGATAATTTATGATGTTTCTTTTAGACATCTACTAGTATTATTTTACTTGTTTGGGTCTGACTTTATTCTAGAAGTATCACCTGAGCTAGACTGTTGTTGTTTTCAATTTTCTTTATTAGTTTGGCTGTGACTTACTTATCAAGGCCGATCAGCAATAAGTGCCATCATGACTTATTTTGTGTGGTGACATGCCTAATATTTCGAATTATTGAAAATCATATCTTACGAGTATGTCTCCATGCATTTATTCAAACATTCAGTTTGACTATTTTTGAATGGTAGGCTAAACTCAAGAGTTAGTTTAGTAATCCAAGATTTGATAGGTGGTACCAAAAGTAGTTGGTAAAAAATAGAGTTTCTATTAGATATAGACGATCATAGTAGGCCATATAATTTGTATATCTCTTCGAAAAAATAAGTCATGGGTGTTTCAAGATCAAGTGCTCTAATATGTATAGTGGAAGTGTGCAGAGAATTAATTAACTTACATGCAATTAAATAGTAATAATAATAAGATTATTAAATTACTAACCTTTTGAAACTTTGGCCCGATTCATCTACAATCTTTTCCCCAGGTCTGCAATTGTAATGACCCGAGACTACCCCATGTATGTCACATGGTGCTTAAGACCACAAGTGATTCCAAGCTAAACCTTGTACTGGAAAAACTAGTAAGAAACTGAATAAGATACATAAATCTTGAAGAAATAAGTGGAAGAAAAGTCTTTAGCTGAAATCTTCAAAACAAAATTATTAAAACGATTACAACTCTGGTTTCCCAAAACAAAACTGAAATCAAATACATCAACTCTACTAACTGTCAACGAAGCCTCTACTAGTATTGACTATAGGTTGCCGGTACATGACCCCCATCTATCTTGAATCAATACAACTGAAAAAAGAATACAAGATGCTACTCAAACTATGAATGAATCGAGCTCTCGAATCACAAGGATTCATCCCCTGCTAAGTGGAAGCTGCAAACTGTCTGATTATGATGTATGTGCTACAACTTGTACCTACATTATGGGACAATGTAGCACATAGACAGTACTTCTGGAATGTACTGAGTATGTGAGGGTGAATGCGTAAGTAAAAATGATAACTTAATGTACATATAAACCTTTAAACAATGTATGCTAAGTGTAAATGACTCACCTTGGGCTTGAATAAAACAAAAACTGTAAAATCATAAACATGAGTAATAAATCATAAAGACAATCTTTGTGAGCCATAACACTTAGTTTCCAAAAGCTTTCATTTTATTCTTTCTTAGGGAGGTTCTTCTAACCGACACACACTATGTAAGCTATCATGAGTCCAATGTCTTACCCACGGTGGGGAGAGCTCGCGTTGGGGAAAGCTGTCCTACCCTTGCCATTGGAATAGGACCTTAACTTAAGTGATTACTATATTTAACCCATATTGGGACTTTAAACCTAGGGTGGCACGTAGTTCTGGGGCATGCGAACTTGGACTCATACCCAAATCGGTGCTAAATACTACTCCCTTAATACTTATATACTCATTCTTTAGGAAATCCATCTTAAAATAGCATAAGGGTTTATAATGACAACCAGTTATGCTTCTCTTTACTTTAAACTATGATCAAAATGAACAAATGTGGGTTCCTTATCTTAGCTTAGGATCAAAAGATCCATTCTTTCTTTAAATATTAAGATAAGCTTATCAAAGAATTCTTAGAAGCATAATCTGATATAAGCTTATCAAAGAATACTTAGAAGCATTATCTTCTTGAAATCTCAAACTCATTCTTGGCATACACTTATCAAATAAAACTTCAGAGCATGATCTTCTTGAAATCTCAATACTTAATCTTAGGGCTTAAAATTCATGCTTTAAACTCATGACAATTCACAACAAGACTTCATACTTAATATAAACCTTGAAATACTTCAACAGTATCAAGTCAAGATAGTGTAATCTCATCCATAATGTAAATCTTATAAGTTAAAACATAAATATAAGAACTTATTGATATACTTAAAGCTTTAAATCCCATGATGATCACATACTTCAAGAACATAGAAACTTGGGTATCAACCCTATTTCAAAAAAAAAAAGTTAAATCTTAAATTCATACAATTTGGGCACAAGGGTAAAAGTATACCCTTGTTCACAATCCTACATACCTTAATAGGCTTGATTTGATGGAGAAAGCTTGACCTTGAAAGCCTTGGAGATGATCTTCAAAACTTCTATTGGAATTCTTGGACTAGAGAACTAAAATAATTGCTTATCTTTAAGAGAATATAACTTGAAGTTGATGCTCTTGGGAGGAGGTTAGGGTTTGTTCTTGGAGATAAAAGGCTTTCGTGGAGAGAAATTATGTATAAAGGGGCCAATAATGCTCCTTATGGGCTTTAACCAGGTGTTATGGATAAATTTGGGTTGGGGAAATGACCCATTTGTCCTTAAGAACGTGGAACCAAAAGCTGTAAAATAGGGGCGGACAATTGAGCGTGCGCTGTAGTCTAATCGCGCGCCCTCACTGCCTCTCTCACGAAAATGGCTATAATTTTTTTGCTCAAGTATTCGATTAAGGTAAAATTGATATCGTTAGAAAGCTGACTCAATTATCCAAAATTTGGTGGGTATTGTGATGTAAAATTCTAAGTATATCAAAAGCTATATATGTTCAAACTATACCCTTGTAGAATCAAATGCCAAACTTTGGACGAATCAAAGGCTCTTAGCTCAACTTTGTTCTAAGTGATTTTTATGAATATTTTCACCTCAAAATTACTTCACACACTAGGATAAAGATCATGACATGTATATTAAAACAAATTTCATGGGATTAAAGTTTACACTCGTAAGAATGATGTTTTAAAGTCTAGCTTGAAAATGTAGGGTGTTACAGCTCCTAACACCCCTGAATATGAATTAACTCAAAAACTTGCGTCTTAGGGTCAGGAAGGCCAATTTAAAAGTACTCAAAGTTAAGAGGCCAAAAAAACATAACTAATCCTCTAACACTTAGTAAAATTTTCATGTTCTATGCCTTTTATGCATGCACTAGAAGCTGAACTGAACTAAGGATAATACAGAATATTACAGTATCTCCCCCTTGGGAACATTCATCCTCGAATGATACTGGTTAGACTGAGAGTACTGTACTAAGGTAACTGAGATCATATACTAAACATGCATGACTTGGAACATGATTTTCTAACTGAGTCTGAAATATGATACATGAACTGAATATCATGACTGAACTGATTTCTGAAATATATGCAATGACATGAGAAAGATTATAAGGATGAGATAGAAATGAAAGAGTCAACTTATGAGTAACCATTGCCTCAGACTGGATCTGGTTTCGTGAAGAAGAGTTAAGAGATTCAGGACATGAAAACTTGGGTATTACAACATCTCCCCCTTGGGATAGATTGTCCCTCGAATGATACCAACTTGGCTGAAATACTAAGGAAAGACTGAGATGATGCACGGGAAACTCATGAGCCGAATCATGACTCAATATCTAAATATGAAACTAATTAACGAAGCATGAACTGAGATGAATTAGTAATTTGCATGAATGCAAATATGTTACCTCATGGAATGTCCTTACTCATGAAAATTTGGGTAGTAAGACTAGATAGAAAGTTGGAAATCTATAGGATCTTATCTACTTGATTGCTAAACTGGATCTCAGGCTATACTGACTGAATCATACTAAAAGCTTATACTCAACTGGAGTATTTCTTCAACACTCTTTCTAAGAAGTTATATTAATATTAGAGAGCAAGGGATAATAGGCATGATCTGAGTGAGATATCTGAATATGGAATCACAATATTGATACAACTATATGGAATGGAACATAGACAAATAAATCATAAGCTAAGATAGAATTACTAGTCGTTAGGCAATGTAACTTCTTACTTTCAAGCTTAGAAACACTTCTCAAATACTCCCTCAACTATACTATTTCCCTTAAATACCATATTCATTTGATTCAACTTAAAATTTTAACATGGGCATTGATAAATCCTTCTACTAATGTCTAAACTAAACTAAATTCTCTTACCATGATCAAGCCTAACTAAAAATCACAACATACAACATGCTACACCATAATACTAGTCTAAACCACATGATTCAATATTCTATGTCTCTTTTAAAGCTTACACCCTAAGCACAACATTCCTTACCGCTTTAATGATTAACTCTGAACTCTTACTATGGATTTACCAGTGCATATTGTATTCATCCACTGACATCCCAACATGACATTCAAGCCTATCATTATAATCACATATGAACTTCAAGAAAAACCATCCATAAAGGCGTACTTCTCATATTCTCTAAACCTCTATCAACAACAACTTTCTTGCACTATGATTAAGATGAAATACCTATAATTCTCAACTAAATATGACATATACCAAAGATTTACCTCAATTTTCCTTCATCCTTTAGCCTTAGATAGAAAAGTATAAATAATCTTTATTAATAAGGGTCATCAACTCCCTCTCATCTAAATCATTGCTTATCCATTATCATCACCGCTGTCTTAATATAGAAAGAGGTCATCGAAGGGCTAACACATAAGGAACAAAAGTAGAAAAGAACACTATACATAACTTTGACACTTAACTGAGGTCTGAAGAATAGAATGTCAAAAGAATGGATTCATTAAAGAGATCTAAACTGAGGACATACATGATATAATGTGAATTTCACTAGTATCATGAGTTCTGAGAACTGATCATACTCTAAAACATGAGTTCATACTTATCATAAGCTATTCAACATAAGACTGGAGTTTATAGATTTATGAGGGATAAATCGAATCACAGAGTGAAGCTATTACATAATTACCAGAAGTTGAGAATGAACTTAAATACGCATGAAGTGTATAAGCATTAGCCTTTAGCATGGATTTATCATGCAAGACATGAATATGGTGTGATAATGACTGAAATCCAAGAAATACTGTAGAGTAAGAAGGGGTCACCATCTCATCACAACTCTTATTAACATGCATCACAATCTATTTCTCAAGACTTGATTCACTCTACCATCTCCCTGTTAGATTAAAGATGTCATTCTAAGCTTATGGGTCTACTCCATATCCTCGAGACTAAGCCATAATTTCTTTGCTCTAACGGTCTACACATGAATGCTTGCTCACCTGAATAAACTATATCTAGACAATAATAACTTCATTCTTGGACACTCTCTTAATACATACCACCCTTAAATTTCTTTAGCTTCAATAGCAATCTTCATAGACTTATACTCTATTAACTCGACAAACATACCTACCTCACTAAACAATAATTTGTCTTACTAACTCAAATCACACCAAAATGCTCAACATCCTCAATCCATATTTCCTTAACATAGCCATCAATAATACCATATATTAATGAGTAGCCTTATTTATAGTTAGAAATTCATGGGTATTATTTAAGCACACATGACACTTAATAGTCTTAGAATATAATTCAATCCCCATATCACCTTGGGAAAACCTCTATATCATATCTACAACATCATACTTAATTATAAATAAATAAACTTAAACTGTTGCTGTAATACCCCATACTTTTCCTACCTTAAAAAGTTTTCCAAGAATATTAGAAGCTTTCTTTGAAAGATGAATCCACTTTTTTACACGTGATATTTTCAATAGTTTCACCTTTTTCTGTGGGAAATTCAATAATCTTTCCATCGATACCAAATTCTCCCAAATCTGACACCCAAGTGAAGAGTTAGAGCCTTTTTAGTGAGACAATGTATCACCTGAACCTTCATCACCTCACGGAGATAGCTCAAATAGAAATTGTTAATTTTCAGTGTTGCTTCGTGATAGTGGTGCATCGCACCGAAATTCCAGGTCGTAGACAAGGTGGAAATGCGATATCTCCACCTCGAACCACACTGTAATTTCCCATTTGTCACTTTCCAGTGACTTACCGCGATAGAGGCGCGTCGCTCCAAGGATCAAGATCGAGAAATTTTCATAGAAATTAAATACGTTTTCTAGGGTTAAAAGGATCAATTTCCCACCCTATATAAGTCTAATAACACGAGATTTGGCCATAATTCAGCATCTTATACTCAAATACTCTAAAAAACTCCCAAGAATAACCCCTAAGGTTTTCATAGAAGGTTCGATTCCAAGGAAATTCACCGTCAGATTTCAAGAATCTCACTATCAAATTTCAAGAATCTCTCCGTCAATCTTCATAGAATCACAAGCTAAGGTATGCGTAATGTTCATTCATGGACTCCTTTAGTCTATGAAGCCCGAGAATCTCTTTTCTAAGTTTAAGTTTATGGATTTCTTTATGAATTTTATGTTGGGTTTGTTTTGATTTTGTTGAGAATGATCAATTGAATTCAAATCCATGTTGGGTGATCAATTTTACATGGATTTATTTGTATAGATGTATATTCATGTGAACCTATAAATAAACCCTTGGATGATGAAATTAGATATGAATCATGATGTTTGATTGTTGTATAATTTTATCTACAGGTGCTATGCCTATCATGTGTATGATTAAATGCCCAGATGAAGAACAATGCCCAACTAGTATACTATCATGAAATTTCCATGTATGTACAAGGTTATTCATATCACATGTTTAATGAAGTGTTCAATATATGAATTATGAATTGTGTTATTGGTCATGTGTTCAAGTAACCCATACCACATTAGTTTCTTCTCATCGAGTCTAGGGGGTACTTGTACCCAAACATTCAGCTGTGTGCCTAGATCCATGTCATCTTTTCACGATCTCCTCATTCAAGCTATGATCCATAGAACTCAGTCAGTCATGTGACTCAGGAAATCTCAGAAATCTCAGTTATCTCAGTAGTTTAGTAATCTCAGTGATCTCAGTACTCAGAATCTCAGTAACCTCAGTATTCCTAGTCAATCTCAGTAACATCAGTATTCTTAGTCAGTCCTAAGAACTCAGTATAGTCCATCAGTCAATGGAACTCAGTAAATTTAGTTTAGCTCTGCTAAACAATACCATTAGTATCAGTTCAGTTCAGCTAATCAGTTCAGCTCAATTAATCAGTTCAGTTCAGTTAATCAGTTCAACTCAATTACTCAGTTCAGTGTCTTTCAGATGGGAGTAGGATTCAATATTGAGCGAGCTTAGGGATGGGGACTCAACCGCTAAATAGGACTAAGATACCTAGAAGCAATACCTAAGTTCCAGAACTACATAGCCAGTGTAGGTACGAGATGTCACCCGTTAAATAGGACTGACATACTCAGGGATCACCCGTTAGCGCTTTTAAATGTATAAGACTAATCCTAGGGGGTCATCCGCTAGATTAGGACTGACTCCACAACAGTTGTCTTTACCAGTGGCGTGGTACTGACACCCTTCCAACTGGTATTATAGGTTGGACCCCAGTTAGCTTAGTATGGGGCATGTCGGTTAGATGAATACATCCCACAGTTTCAGTTATATAATAAGGACTGTCAGATACAGTCAATTCATCTTAGTAGTATAGATTTAGGACTGTTAGATACAGTCACTCCTTTTCATTATAAATAGAGTTTGAGATTACCTATTTGACAGGACTGATCTCAACTATGGTCAATTAGTAATGGTATCATCAGATTTAGAGATCACCCGCCAGATAGGACTGATCTCAGATTTAGTTACTTAAATATAGTACATAACTCAGCTAGTTCCATCAAATTCTGGATTGTCAGAGATAATCACTCATGTTATCAGCTATATCAGTTATCAGAACTCATATTATCGGTATTCAGCTTCAGGACTGTTAGACATAGTCAACCAGACCAGTTCTTCATAATTAAAACTATCAAAAATAGTTATTTATGTATCAGTAACATAGTATCAGTCCCTCAGATATCAATATTTCCATGTTATTAGTAAAATCAGTAGTCAAAACTTAGCATTCAGTCCTATCACGATTCAGTTACAGTTACATATGCATGCATATATTCTCATGTTCATGTTAGTTAGTTAATTAGATTTGTTCATGCATATGAACCTATTACATTCAGCCTACTTCTCTTACATACTAGTACATTCAAAGTACTGACGCATTTGTGCTATGGTGTCTTATACCATAGGTTTAGAAGCACAAGCTCTAGAGAACCAGTAGCATCCCAGTTCAATGATCAGAGTTAGCAGTGTGTCCTCATCCTTCGAGGACATGATGATCACATTACTATTTCAGTTTTCAGTTTATTTTAGTAGTTGGAGTTAGTTGGGGTCATATCCCATAACTCCTTATTCAGACAGTTTACAGGATTTAAGACTATAGTATGGTCAGATAATTTTCGCAATTGTTTTGGTATTGTTATACCATATTTTTCAGTGATGTACAAGTATTGAACCTTATGGCCTTTCAATTCATGTTTCTGCATTTAGGATATTATTACTATTATTCACTGCTTAGTTTACAGATATCAGTCATGGGTTAGCTTATGGTCCTTCGGGGTCATGGTCACCGTGTAGCATTTTGGGTACCAGATTCGGGGTGTTACAAACTTGGTATCAGAGCCTAAGGTTCAATAGTGTCCTAGGAGGTCTGTAAAGCCACATATAGTACAGCCTTGTACAGGCGTATATTGTGCACCACACTTATGTGCAGGAGGCTATGAGATGTTTTAGGAACAATTTTCCTTTTTTAAGTATTCATGTCATGCCAGTGAGCATAGGCTCAAAGTTAACTCTCAGTCATGAATCAGTTTGTGGATGCCCTGTGCATCACCCCAGTATCTCAGTAGGGTGAGCATTCTTAGAGGGACATAGTGTCCAAAGGGGGAGATACCCCATTATTTCCTCAATGCTTTCATGTCTTAAATTAAGTTTCTCTTAATATAAGCAATCCAGTTTAGAATAGAGGGTAATCATAAGTTGACCCTCAAAGTCCCAACCTCAGCTATCGGCCAAGTATTCAGAGGCTTTGTTCAGTTCACGAAATTTAGTTTATGTATCGTGTTTCATCCTCAGTCATGTTCACAAGTTCTAGTTCATGCTTCCTTCTAGCATAATCATGGGGTCATCAGTGCCTTTCAGTCACGTAACAGTTTTCTTAAACTTACTCAGTTCCATGTTCAAACTACTAATACAAACTTGGTATTCAGTTCATGCTCAGATCCCCATTACAAACTTGGTACAAAGTACTCTCGCATATTCAGTTATGCATTCATATACCAGTTCAGTTATGTAATCATGCATCCGACATGCCTTCTTTGTGTGAGAAATTCAGTTCATCAGAAAATTTAGTCATGTATTCATAAGTTAATTATCCATGCATTAGATATGCATGAATTCAACTTATCAGTTATGCATCAGACATGCATGTTCTGTATGTTATATTCAGCTCTTCAGTCATGTCAGTCTTGAGATCATGTTTTTGTTATTCATGTTCAGTATTTACGTCAGTTTATCTTCTCCCCTCTCACTTATTCTTATTTGAGGACGAATGTTATCAAGGGGGGATATTGTAATACCCCGTACTTTTCCTATCTTGAAAAGTTTCCCAAGAATGTTAGAAGCTTTCTTTGAAATATGAATCCACTTTTGTACACATAGTATTTTCAACATTTTCACCTTTTTTTTATGGGTGAAATTCAATAAGCTTTCCATCGATACCAAATTCGCCAAAATCCGACACCCGGGTGAAGAGTTAGAGCCTTTTTAGTGAGACAGTATATCACCTGAGCCTTCAGCACGTTACAGAGATAGCTCAAAGGGAAATTGTTACTTTCCAGAGTTGCTCCATGATAGTGGCACACCATGCCAAACTTTTAGGTCATAGACAAGGTGGCAACGCGATAGCTCTGCATCACGCCACCGTGCAATTTCTCATTTGTCACTTTCCAGTGACTTAGCGCGATAGTGGCGCGTCATGCCAAGGATAAAAATCAAGAAATTTTCATAGAAATTAAATATGTTTCCTAGGTTTAAAAGGGTCAATTTCCCACCCTATATAAGCCTTATAACACGAGATTCGGCCATAATTCAGCATCTTATACTCAATTACTATAAAAAACTCTCAAGAATAAGCCCTAGGGTTTTCATAGAAGGTTCAATTCCAAGGGAATTCATCGTCAAATTTCAAGAATCTCTCCATGAGTCTTTGTAGAATCACAATCTAAGGTATGCGTAGTGTTCATTCATGAACTTCTTTCATCCATGAAGCCCGAGAATCTCTTTTCTAAGTTTAAGTTGATGGATTTCTTTATGAATTTCATGTTGGGTTTGTTTTGTTTTTGTTGAGAATGATCAATTGAATTCAAATCTATGTTGGGTGATCAATTTTATATGGAATTGATTTATATAGATGTATATTCATGTGAACCTATAAATAAACCCTAGGATAATGAAATTAAATATGAATCATGATGTTTGATTCTTGTATAATGTTGTCTATATGTGCTATGCCTATCATGTGTATGATTAAATGCCTAGATGAAGGAACAATTCCCAACTAGTATGATATCATGAAATCCACATGTATGTACAAGCTTATGCATATCACATGTTTGATGAAGTGCTTCAATATTTGAATTATGAATTGTGTCATTGGTCATATGGTCAAGTCAGCCATGCCATGCCAGTTTTTTCTCATCGAGTCCTGAGGGTACTTGTATCAGAACATTTACTTGTGTGCCTAGAGGCATGTCGTGTTTTCATGATCTCCTCATTCAAGCTATGATCCATAGAACTCAGTCTGTCATGTGACTCAGGAAATCTCAAAAATCTCTGTAATCACAGTAGTTCAGTTATCTCAGTCATCTCAGTACTCAGTAATCTCAGTAACCTCAGTATTCCCAGTCAATCTCAGTAACTTCAGTATTTTCAATCAGTCCTCAGAACTTAGTACATTTTGTCCTCAGAACTTAGTACATTTTGTCAGTCAACGAAACTCAGTAAATTTAGTTTAGCTCCGCTAAACAATACCACTCGTATGAGTTCAGTTCAGCTAATCAGTTTAGCTCAATTAATTAGTTCAGTTCAGCTCAATTAATCAGTTCAGTTCAGCTCAATTAATCAGTTCAGTGTCTTTCAGATGGGAGTAGGATTCAGCAATGAGCGAGCCTAGGGATAGGGACTCACCCGCTTGATAGGAATGAGATCCATAGAAACAATCCCTAAGTTCCAAAACTACGTAGCCAACGTAGGTATGAGATGTCACTCGTTAGATAGGACTGACATACTCAGGGATCACCCGTTAGCGCATTTAAATATATTGGACTGATCCCAGGGGTCACCCGCTAGATTAGGACTGACTCCACAGTAGTTGTCTTTACCAGTGGCGTAGTACTGACACCCTTCCAACTGGGGTTACAGGTTGGACCCCAGTTAACTTAGTATAGGGCATGTCGGTTAGATGAATACATCCCAAAATTTCAGTTATAGAATAAGGACTATCAGATATAGTCAATTCAGCTCAGTAGTATATATTTAGAACTGTCAGATACAGTCACTCCTTATTATTATAAATAGACTTTGGGATCACCCATTAGATAGGACTGATCTCAACTATTGTCAATCAGTAATGGTATCATCAGATTTAGAGATCACATACTAGATAAGACTGATCTCAAATTTAGTTACTCAGATATAGTATGGAACTCAGCTAGTTCTATCAGATTCAGGACTATCAGATACAGTCACTCATGTTATCAGCCATATCAGTTATCAGAACTCATCTTATCAGTATTCAACTTCAGGACTATTAGACACAGTCAACTGGACCAATTCTTCATAATCAGAACTGTAAGTAATAGTTATTTATGTATCAGTAACATAGTATAAGTCCCTCAGATATCATTATTTCAATGTTATTACTAAACTCAGTAGTCAGAACTTAGCATTCAGTCTTATCACGATGTCACTTACAGTTAAGTATGCATTCATGTATTCTCATGTTCATATTAGTCAGTCAGTTAGTATTGTTCATGCATATGAACCTATTTCATTAAGCCTACCTCACTTGCATACCAGTACATTCAAAGTACTGACGTATTTGCGCTATGGTGTCTTATACCATAGGTTTAGAAGCACAAGCTCCAGAGAACCAATAGTATCCCAGTTCAGCGATCAGAGTTAGCAGTGAGTCCTCATCCTTTGAGGACCAGATGATCACATTACTATTTTAGTTTTCAGTTTATTTCAGTAGTTGGAGTTAGTTGGGGACATGTCCTATCAACTCCTTATTCAGACAATTTAAAGACTTTCAGACTACAGTATGTTCAGATAATTATCTCAGTTGTTTTGGTATTGTTATACCATATTTTTTCAGTTATGTACTAGTATTGAACCTGATGTCCTTTAAGTTCATGTTCCGTATTTACGATATTATTACTATTTTCACTGCTCAGTTTACAAATATCAGTCATGGGTTAGCTTGTGGTCCTTTGGGGTCATGGGCACTGTGTAGCATTTCGGGTACTAGATTCGGGGCGTTACATTTGCACACTATTCAAGACTACTAAATAACTTCTATATAACTAGCATCACTTCCTAAACAATCATTATTTCCACCTTTATGATCATCCACTGTTCAAACTTAGTTACTAGTGCTAGCCATGATTATCCAAAACTTCACACACTATTTTTACATGTAAAAACATCAGAAACACTAATCCACTAGAACCTTATAATAATGATATTTGATCATAATCTTTCAGTCTATCTAATTATAGTCCATAAGATTATCCCTCTTCCACACATCTCTAGTACTTATCCACCCAAATATTTAAATTATATCCCTAGCTCTACAAACCTCAACCAATTTTTTTTCACAACCACACGGGGAACCCTACATTAAAAATCCTTAATTACCTAATACCTTAATTAATAACCCATAGTTTTCTAACACCATAACATACCATCAAGATCTCCTTTCCTACTTCAAGCAGACCACATTCTCCTGAACGAATAACTCTTTCTCTACCTTCGACCAGGAAAATAGTACTACATTCATTACCCTTAAGCTGACAAACAAAGACGTATTACCTTAACACAAACTCGATAGCATGCATAAATTCATCTATATGCTTTTACGTATTCAGCCTCCATTATGGAATCAACAACACAAGATTTCTTAATACTCATCAAACATATGGATCCACCTCCTAAAGTAAATACATATTACGAGATAGATTTCTTAAAATCTTTATGTGACAACCTAATTTGTTATGTCATAATGGCACCTACTACAATCCCATCAGTAGGTAAGCCAACTCATAGTCCGAAACTGCTAATAATAGACTACAAAGAGAAATGAATGATGATAGAGAAATAAATATAATACAAGACTACTATATATAAGATAGTCCCAAAACTTGGTAGAATCAGTACAAGAGCTTCTAATTTGAAAAAAAATATAAAATAGAATGCTAAATAATTATACTGGTACAACCCATCTCTAAATACAAAATAGAGACCAGTCTAATCTATAAGAGGGATAATAGAAATACTTTGAACACTAGGAGCTTACCATAAATCACTAATCCTAGCTACTCTACATGATACACACAACAACAACGATGCCCGTACTAGGATCTTTATGTTGCAGAAGTATAGTATGAACACCAATCACGTGGTACTCAGTAGACAACGGCCGACCGAGCTCAAAATATAATGTAAATATAAATAATATGTAAGCGGGAATGTAACCATAGTCAAATATCTAGGAAGTTAATATAATAAAACTAAGGAGGCAATAAAAATAAAATACCCAATTCTAGCTGTACTCAGGCACTAAAGCACTATGCCATATATGTAACGCCCCAAAATTGGGTCCCGAGACATCACATGGTGCTTAGGATCACAATGACCCCAAGCTAACCCTTCTACTGGCATAACTCATAAGCAACTGAACAAAAAGTATAAATCTATACAAATCTATGGAAAATAACTCTTTTCTGAATATGATAGATACAAAACTAAATTTACAAGATTACAACTCTGCTTTTACAACCAAAACTGAAATAGAATACATCAACTTCTACTGACTGTCTATGAAGCCTCTACTAGTATTGACTGTAGGTTGCCGGGTCATGACTCCCGACTAACCCAACTCAATACGACTGAATAAAGAAAATACAACCCTTCTCTAATTGTATAACTAACTCAAGTCCTTGAATTAAAAGGACTCATCACCTGCTGACTGGATGCCGCGAACTGACTGGATCTGAAGATGTACCCTATACCTTGTACCTACCTTCCGAGAAAATATAGCTAACATACAAATATGTGGGTTAGTACCATGGAAACGTACTGAACATATGGGGGTGCAATGCAGATATAAAATAATATCTTAATATCATCGCAATTTATAAAATAATGCATGCTGATATAAATGACTCACTTAGCTCGAATTAAAATCATCATAATCATAAGAGAGTAAAATATATCGGGTGACACATGTCAGTCATCATAATAAATCTCAATTCACTTCCATCTTGGTTCCGAATCATCAAAGCAATCAAATCTCATAACAATTCTCTTTGGAATATATGTTCATTAAACTTTCAAAAATAATGACTTTCTCAAACTCAGTCTTTCAAACAAATATGTTTTCATCTTAGATAGAAGAATAAGACTTTTCATATTAGATAGGAGAATACACACACACACATTGGGAGTATCTTACAACCAACATAAACTATGTAAGCTACATGAAGTCGAACGTCTAACCCACGTTGGGGAGAGCTGTCCTATCTTTATCATCAGAGTAGGACCTTAAATCATCAATCCAAACACTAGTGATCACTATATAAATCAGCCTCAGTCTCACAACCTACAGGGGAACGTAGTTATATGGAAGTATAATCCTGCTATACCTCCCGCTCGGTGCTAAAGACTACTCTCGGACATAGCTCAGATCTTTTCAAAAGAAAATCCACAAATAAACAATTCAACAACTCACAACGGGAGCTATCATGCTACCCTTTTTATAATAATCAATAAAAGTAGATTTGTTTTCTCATCTCAGGTTCAAATCAACCCCTTTTTACGACCAAAAGGTCAAAGCTTCATTATCATCTCAATTCATTAAAACACAAAGTGTTTATAATACATGATTTCTAAAAACAATGACAATCTCAATTACAGTTCAAAACTCATGTCTCAACATCATATGAAAATTTATCAAGGTTCAAGCTTTACATCATAAACATATATAAATTCCTTCAAAATCTGGAAATTTAGCCATAAGGCACAAAATATCACCATTCTCATATAATTTCACTTCTAAAATATCAAAAACATCATAATCTAATGATAAGAAATATAGGATATAAATTCATGCTTCAAAATCATAGTAAAATATATAAAATCCATTACTTCGTAAAAGAAAGTATTTTTGGGCACAAGAACGAAACGGTGTTTTTGTACATAATCCCACATACCTTTATGGTAACGGATTCGTTGAAAGATTGGACCCCCAATGTTGATTGTGTAACCCTAGTTGTTTTTCTCCTTTAGTGCTCTTGGATGATGAACTTAGACTGATAATAGGGTTATGATGTGTTTAGAATCTATTAAATTCGTAAGGTTAAGTTTAGGGGTGTGTAAGGATTGCCAAAAGACTTAATTGCCCTCAAAAAACCCAAAAATGGAGTGTTCAAGTCCCTTGAAACCATAAGATATGCGCCACATATTATATCGCCTATATTTACATAGGCGCCGCATAGGATTTCTCCTATATTTACATTGGCGCCACATATGCTACCGCTTATATTTACATAGGCACCGCATATGCTTTCCAGTGGCCATGTGCAATTAGTTAGGCAATGCATTCTACTTCGTAAAGCCATAACTCCTAGCTCGGGTGTCGGATTTAGGTGAAATTGGTATTGTTAGAAAGCTAATTCGATGCTCTATAATTTTGATAGGCCTTGGGATGAAAAATTCCATGTATATTAAGAGATATACACGTTTGAAGTTGATCCTTGTAGAATCAAATGTCAAACTTTGGATGAATCAATTGGTCTTAGCTCAACCTTGTTCTATGTCATTGCTATAAATATTTTTCACCTCTAAACTACTCCATAGACTAGGATAATGATCATGCAACTTGTATTCATGTGATAATCACTTGGATTAGAGCTTAGACATGCAGGAATGATGGTTAGAATTCTAGCATAAAAATACGGGGTATTACATTATCTCCCCCTTGGGAACATTCGTCCTCGAATATGGATAATTAACCTGAAACATAGAGGAATATTAGTCTTCAATCTATCATGTGTAACTGATAGAACTGAATCACTGGATCTTAAGAATAATGAGCTACTGAATTGGTCTGCAAGTGCATGAATCCTCAATAAAAATAACTATATGGTTAAGATAGAAATGAGTGTCAACTTAAAAGTAACCATTACTTTACACTGGATCTGATCTCATGAAAAAGGATGAGAGGATTATGACATGAAAACTCGGGGTATTACAACATCCCTCTCTTGGGTTCGTTCATCCCCGAATGATAATAATTTGATAAAAATATTAGGAAGAGACTGTGATACTACATAGGAAACTTACGAACTGAATCTTGACTTAATATCTAAAGCTAAAACTGATGCATGAACTGAGCTAAATTCATAATTTAATTGGACACAAACACATTTCCTTTTGGAATGTACATACGTATAAGACTGCGGATAGTAAGACTAGCTGGAAAATTAAGAATCTATAGGAGCTTATCTCCTTGCTTGCTAAACTAGAATGGAGGCTATATGGAATAGATCATACTGACTACTAGACTCAAATGGAGTATTTCTTCAGAACTTTTCTACGAAATTCTATTGACATTAGGGAGCAAAGAATTTTGGGCATGCTCTGAACAAGACATTTGACTAAGGAATTACAACATTGATATAACTCGATAGGATGGAATATAATTATATAACTCATAAACTAGGATAGGATTGCTAGGCCATAGGCAATGCAACTTCTTACTTTCAAGCTTAGCATCACTTCTCAAATGCTCTCTCAACTGTACTATTCCCCTTAAATACTATACTCATTTGATTCAACTTATAATTCTCGCATAGGCACTGATAAATCTTTCTGCAAGGTCTAAAGTAAACTAAGTCCTCTCACTAAGGCCAAGACTAACTCAAAAATCATAAGATGCAACATGCCACTCCAGTCTAAACCACACAATTCAATATTCTATATCTTCTTAGAGCTCACACCCTAAGCATAACATGCCTTACCAATTCAATGAATAATTTAAAACTCTTGATATGGATTCACTAGTGTATATTGCATTTATCATTTTACACCCAACATGACATTCAAGACTATCATTAAAAATCAGATATAACTTTAAGGCAAATAACCATAAAGGCACACTTCACATATTTTCTAAACCTTTATCAACGACAATTTCCTTGCACTATTATTAAAAACAACACACAATTTCTAACTAACCATGACATGGATCAAAGACTTGGCCTCAATCTTACTTCACACTTTAGCCTTAGATAGAAAAGTATAAATAATCTTTCTTAATGAGGGTCATCAACTCTCTCACATCTAAACCATTGCTTATCCTCTATTATTGCCACTATCTTAACATAGGAAGAGGTCACCGAAGGGCTAATACATAAGAACCTGAAGCACAGAAACTACAATACCTAATATTAACACTTATCTTAGGCCTGAGGAATAAAATATCAAAGGCATGGATTCATTAAAGAAATATAAGTTGAGGACATGCATGATATAATGTGAACTTCACTAATATCATAGGTTTAAAAACTGGTCATACTCTAAAACATAAGTTCATACATATCATGAGCTATTCAACATAAGATTGGAATTCATAGATTCATGAGAGATAACTCGAATCACAGAGTGAAGCTGTTACATGCTTGCTAGAAGATGAGAATAGGATTGAGCATGCATGATGGGTATAAGCATAGGCATGTGGCATGGATTTATCACGCAAGTGATGGATTTGGTGTTGTAATGACAGAAATCCAAGGAATACTCTAGAGTAAGAAGGGATCACTATCTCATCATAACTTATTATTGACATGTATCACAATCTAATTCTCAAAACTTGGTTTGGTTCTTCACTAACCATCTCCCCCTTAGGTTAAAGCTGGTATTCAAAGCATGATGGTCTACTCCATATCCTCGAGATTAATCCATAATTTCATCATTCTAATATCTACACATAAATGCTAAACTCACAAGAATAAAATAATTTCAAAGTTACCGACTTCATTCTTCAACAACCCATCCATATGTCATCCTTAACTTTCTAGCTTCAATAATCATCATCAAACACTTACACTCTCATTTGCAACCATACCTATATCTCTAATCACATAATCATAGCCTACCAAGATCACACTTCTATACTTATATTTTCCCAAAACAATGAGAATAATAATCATACTTAAAAGGCTCAACATCTTCAATCATAACTCCTTAACTTAGCTATCAAGAACATCATAAATTATCTAACTAGCCTTTCTCCACCTAGCAACTCAACGTTACTACTAACCACACAATATGCAATAATCCTTGAAAAATAATGCATCCCCATAGCACCTTAGGCACACCTCTACATTATACTTAATTACGAACACATGATCTTATGCTCTTGCATACACTGTTCAGGACTACTAGATCACCTCCATATGACTAGCCTGAACAACTAAACCATCAATTGTTCAAACTTAATGTCTAGAGCTAAACATGATTTACAACCTAATCTCGCACACAATTTTCACTTCAAAACTATAGAACATAGCATTAAGAAAAACTAGTACACAATGACAACCGATCATAATCATATGGCCTATTTTATTCATAATCTGTTAACATATCCTCCTTCTTCACATCATTACTATTTAACAGTTTTCACACCTAAATTACTTTCATAGCTCTATAAATTTCAACTAAACTTCCTCTTACAATCTCAGGAAAGCCTAAATTAACAATACTCAACCACCAAGTACTTCCATCAAAACCTATACTTTCCTAGCACAAAAAATACCATTAATAACTCTTTTCATACTTCAAGCAAAAAAAAATCCATCTTAATTAATAATCTCTTTCTCTAACTTCACTAAACTAACAAACAAGGGTATATTACTTCATTACTAATTCAATCATAAGCAAAAATTCAGCTATACATATTCAATAAATCACCCTTACCACCATTCTTACCACTACACTTCTAAACCCACAAGTTCAACTAACATAAGACTTTCAACTAAACGTTACTACTTCTGTCACTATACAGAAACCCACACTTTCAACTAACACCAGAACAACAAGATAAACAACAAGTTGCTACTGAATTGAAATAGGCCTCACACGACTTCACTAGACTTTGGTTATGTATTTTGAACAAGAAAATTAGATGATTAACAAAGCAACTATGCTAGTGAATCGAAATAGGCCTCACACAGCTTCACTAGACTTTGATTTTTAACAAACATAATGATAACAAGATTAATTAATACAAGAGATAGAAACTTGACACACAACATTGAACGATATAAGAATACACCTTACTCTATATTTATTAAATAACACATAAGAACAAGGGTATAACTTCAAATCTGATGGACTTATAACATACTAGAAGGCTCCTCTCAAACCACTTTATGAAACTTCTAAAACTTTTGCTAGCAATTATAAAAACATTATCTGGGGAGGAACTGGAACTTGCCGAACATGTTACTTCAAGAACATAGATAGAGAAGTATAGTTTATCATTATGGATTATGAGGAGAAATTCAAAAGCACATCTGACTCAGGCTTTGTGTACGATTTCTACAGGCCTGATAAAGCACTTCAGTTTTTGGAAATTAAAAGTACTGACAGGATACTTTCTAGCTCTCTTACAATCCTATAACTATCTATGGAGAATGAAGCTCAATTGTTTCTAATACCTTGGAAATAAGGCAGAGATGGCCTGACTAGAGTAAGATGAGAATCTGTATAAGTTTCTTGGAGAACTTTTCTATAGCACGATTTAAGACTTAAAAGAATAGAGACATTTCCTAAATTCCCTTTAGCCTCTCGAAGAAAAGTACAGACATCTCCGTACCATTCTGCAAGACTCTACTAGACACGAATTCATAGACAACCTAGGATACTTGAACTCTGTGCTCTGATACTAAGTTTGTAACGCTCCGAAATTGGGTCCCGAGACGTCACACGGTGCTTAGGATCACAAGTGACCCCAAGCTAACCCTTCTACTGGCATAACTCATAAGCAACTGAACAAAAAGTATAAATCTATACAAATTTGCAGAAAATAACTCTTTTCTGAATATGATAGATACAAAACTAAATTTATAAGATTACAACTCTGGTTTTATAACCAAAACTGGAATAGAATACATTAACTTCTACTGACTGTCTATGAACCCTCTACTAGTACTGACTGTAGGTAGCCAGGTCATGACTCCCGACTAGACCAACTCAATACGACTGAATAAAGAAAATACAACCCTTCTCAAACTGTATAACTAACTCAAGCCCTTGAATCAAAAGGACTCATCACCTGCTGACTAGATGCCGCGAACTGACTGGATCTGAAGATATACACTATACCTTGTACCTACATTTTGAGAAAATATAGCCCACATACGAATATGTGGGTCAGTACCATGTAAACGTACAGAGTATATGGGGGTGCAATGCATGTATAAAATAATATCTTAATATCATCATAGTTTATAATATTATGCATGCTGATATAAATGACTCACTTAGCTCAAATTAAAATCATCATAATTATAAGAGAGTAAAATATATCAGGTGAAACATGTGAGTCATCATAATAAATCTAATTCACTTTCATCTCGATTCCAAATCAACAAAGCAATCAAATCTCATAACAATTATCTTTGGAATATATGTTCATTAAATCATTCAAAAACAATGACTTTCTCACACTCAGTCTTTCAAACAAATATGTTTTCATCTCAGTTAGAAGAATAAGACTTTTCATATTAGTTAGGAGAATACACACACACATTAGGAGTCTCTTACAACCGACATAAACCATGTGATCTACATAGAGTCCAACGTCTAACCCACATTGGGGAGAGCTGTCCTATCCTTGTTATCGGAGTAGGACCTTAAATCATCAATCCAAACATTAGTAATCACTATATAAATAAGCCTCGGTCTCACAACCTATGGGGGTACGTAGTTCTAGGGAAGTACCAATCCTACTATACTTCCCTCTCGGTGATAAAGACAACTCCCGGACTTAGCTCAGATCTTTTCAAAAGAAAATCCACAAATAAGCAATTCAATTATTCATAACGGGAGCCATCATGCTACCCTTTTTATAATAATCATTAAAAGTAGATTTGTTTTCTCATCTCGGGTTCAAATCAACCCCTTTTTACGACCAAAAGGTCAAAGCTTCATTATCATCTCAATTCATTAAAACACAAAGTGTTTATAATACATGATTTCTAAAAACAATGACAATCTCAATTAGAGTTCAAAACTCATGTCTCAACATCATATGAAAATTTATCAAGGTTCAAGCTTTACATCATAAAAATATATAAATTCCTTCAAAATCTAGAAATTTATCCATAAGACACAAATATCATCATTCTCATATAATTTCACTTCTAAAATATCAAAAACATCATAATCTAATGATAATCAATATAAGATATAAATTCATGCTGCAAAATCATAGTAAAATATATAAAATCCATAACTTCATAAAAAAAAGTATTTTTGGGCACAAGAACGAAAGGGTGTTATTGTTCATAACCCCACATACCTTTATGGTAACAGATTCATTGAAAGATTGGACCCTCAATGTTGATTGTGTAACCCTAGTTGTTTTTCTCTTTTAGTGCTCTTGGATGATGAACTTAGACTGATAATAGGGTTATGATGTGTTTAGAGTCTATTAAATTCATAAGGTTAAGTTTAGGGGTGTGTAAGGAGTGCCAAAAGACTTAATTGCCCTTTAAATAACCCAAAAAGGGTGTGTTTAAGTCACTTGAAACCATAAGATATGCGCCGTATATGATATCGCATATATTTATATAGACGCCACATATGATATCACCTATATTTACATAGGCACCGCATATGATATCGCTTATATTTACATAGGCCCCGCATTTTCTATCACATATACTTTCCAGTGGCCATGTACGATTGGTTAGGCAACGCACTCTACTTCGCAAAGTCATAACTCTTATCTCGGGTGTCAGATTTTAGTGAAATTGGTATCGTTGGAAAGCTAATTCATTTCTCTATAATTTTTATTGATCTTGGGATGAAAAATCCCATTTATATTAAGATATATACACATTTAAAGTTGACCCTTGTAGAATCGAATGTCAAACTTTGGATGAATCAATCGGTCGTAGCTCAACCTTGTTCTATGTCATTGCTATAAGCATTTTCACCTCTAAACTAATCCATAGACTAGGATAATGATCATGCAGCTTGTATTCATATGAGAAACACTTGGATTAGATCTTAGACATGCAGGAACGATGGTTAGAATTCTAGTACGAAAATATAGGGTATTATAATATATCACTGGCCAATATTCAAATAATGATATAAGAAGGATATATATTAGTATAAAAGGCCAAGGGATAGGTATACAATATGAATAAATAAAGGAAGAGAGAGATACAAGATAATAATATAGATAGATACGCATACACATATATATATATTGATATATATACAAGACTAAATCAAAGGTATACCCTAATGTAGTCATACTAATATCATAAGACCTCTTAATCATGGTAGCAAGTTATACCAACATAATCATGGTCCCTAATCCAAATGTCTAAACATGGGATAGTTATCCATAGAAAAATAACCTTAAGAGAGAAAAATCAAAAACATACCTCCAACCTCTGTATTAGTTCATAATGAGCCATCCTGAGCTAATCATAATTATAATGATAAATTAACCGGCTAGTCCAGACAAATAATATCTTAACTAAGCCCCATAATCTGGAAGGTTTAATTAGCACACAACACATAACAAACATCACTCATAACCAATACTTATTCAACCCCCCATAAGACTGATAGATATAAGGACCAAACAACGTATTGGTGACCCAAAATGTGCATGCATGAATGAATGCAAAGTAAATTCATGATACCATAACCAATCCACGTGCCTTAATATAATCCATTATATACACCTTCTCCAGGTTTACAACGTGAAAAGGAAGGACCTATAACGACCTCTCTTCTCCAACACAATGGCTTATAGATATAGGATTTCCAATCACCATCATCATCATCATCAATCTACTCCATCCAGTACCATATATATACATATATATATATATACATATATATATATATATATATATATATATATATATAAAATAAATGTATGAACTCAAACCATGGCTAAAAGAGTGTAAGTTTGTAAATCTATTACCTGAGATCAACCCTGGGACAAAATTAGTATCAAAGAGTAGAAAGGGTCAGAATCTCTCTAAACTAAAGTAAATAGCATTTGTAAAACTGTGGACCGGAGTCATTCTTGTTCAAATCTCTAAAACACCATTTTTAGTCTCAAAAGCTCATAAATCGCCTTTTAAGGTGGTACAATTTTCGTTATGAAAGAATCATTTTTAAAAGTAAGAAGTGGGAACTAATCCCTTTTTAGGAAAATAGTAGTAAACCACATTTTTAGTTGGAATCGTACCATTAAGTAAGCATAAATGTACTGAATCAATGCATCCCATCACTAGTATTTAAATAATACAATTATAAATGTCTAAACATCAAGACTATGATTACATTCTTTACAAAGATAAATCACTATCCCGGAGTCCAATTAATAATGTATTACGACCCTAGACCCAATAAAATATAACCTACATAACCATAATACTCTAATTAAAGAATACATAGTAATCCACTGAATCAAGTAGTAAACCTTATAATAAAGGGTCATTAGTCTCAACTATGTCTAACATGATAGTAACCTAGGGTAATAGGATCCTATAAGCTTAACTAATATTTCATCTTAAGGGTCGATTCACCCTTTTATCCGCATACTTTGAAATTAGTCTAAGTCATTGTGTTCTACCCTTATTCATAGCCTAACATCTATACATAACATGCAATATATGTAATAAACTATCCCATGAAGAAGAGTATACAGAAGATGAAATATTTTGCATATTTTCTTGGGAAAAATAAGACGTTTTCAAGGTTGCATTTTATGTTGGTTTTTAGTGTTTTAAGTAAGTGAGTTAGTTGAATGAAAATACTTTGGAAAGTGGCAAAAAAGTGCTTCTGACGGTTGAAATGATAGGCCATCACACCTTCGACAAACCACCAAACTTACCATCAAGTCTTAGGCAGAACCCAAGGTTTCATAACTTTCAGCGACGGACCAAATGGTGGATTGTCAGATTTGCAATGGGCCACTATCTTGGCTGTCGGTCTTATCTGGATAAGTATTATCTAGGACATTACCTCATGAAAGACTCAGTAATGAACCAAATGGTGGACCATCAGTATTTTGACGGACCACCACATTGGCCATCAGCCTTATCCAAAATGTGAGTATCCAGGATCAGTAGCGATAGACCAAATGGTGGACCGTCAACCCCTCGACGGACCACCAATTTGGCCATCAATTTGGACGCAATTTTTTGAATTCAAATTTTAGATTATTTTTACATGCGAATGTATAAATACCAGTTTTAGGTTTTATTATTAGACATCTATCTTTTCTTTTATCTTTTATGATAGTTTCCATACTTGAAACTCTCTGAAGGTAGTATTTTTGGAAATTAAGCAAATCTTGTGGATCTAATCATTCCATATCTATTGAAGACTCAAGAACAAATTCTTGTAACCTTTATAAGTATATCTTGAATTAATTTATGAATAATACAATGATTTCTTCTTTTTCTATTATGAAGATGTGTGGATAAGCTCCCATAACTAAGGTTATGGGAGACTTGATGTGAAAAACTAAATTGGGTTGTGAATCAAATAGATTCCCATGATTAATTAATATTGCATAAACACTTCTTCACTTTAATGACTTTTCTTGATTGCAAACTTGAAAAGTAAGCCCAAGAACATCAATTGTTCGAATAGAAAAGTGTTTGTTGGAAAAAAGAAAGGGTTTACACACATCTAAAGGAGTTAACCTTTGGATAGAGGGTAGATGCCTTAAACGGATAAACCCATGTGAGAATATATTTGAATAAATAATATGTTCCTTATGTTTGAAAGATTTAAGGGATAAAATTACTCACTTAGGTTGAGAATCTAATGGGTAAACCATAGAATTCAATTACTCTTGCAATCAGAATTGTTCATAGGGAATTCAAAATAGTTCACAACCCTAGCTACTTAACTAACTTGGTAACCATAACTCTAGTTTGACTAATCTTACTAAATTACTATTTTTAATACAATCAACAACTAGATTACTTTCTGTGATAAACATTTTTATGCATTTGATAAATCAAAACCCCTCTTTTTGCTCAGGAATCTTCGATTAATAGTCTAATAACAACCACAATACTTGGTGAGCACAGTATTCCCTGTGGGATTCGAAACCCAATCTAGTTGGGTTCTATATTTGACCGCGATCGCTTACACTTTCATAAGATGGTTGTAATTTGGGCGCATCAAATTTTGGTACCATAGACAGGGAATACGATTGTCAATTAAGTTTATGATTGTTAATCGACCATTTGGTCAAAGTGTCCTAAAGCTTTACTTTTATTTGTTATTTCTATTTGTGCAGGTTGATAATTGTGTATGTAAAATACACAGAGATCAAGTGAACCATTATTACTAATTCATCCAGAGGCTTAGTTGATTGGTAGAATGACTGATCCACAAGAGGCAGAAAGATTAGATGCCATAGCTAATGCTTAAGTAAATCAGCAAAATATTGATAACCCAGGTCGAGTGCCTAATCCTGATGATGAGGACCTATGAGATGATGAATTATTGGATCCTATAAACCCAAGGTGTGCTGGGAATATAGCTGCACCTAGAAATCATAATGTACATTGGAATCACTCTTTTAGGGAAAGACAGGACCACCAACCTATTTAGTATGATCTTAATAATGACGATGATGGAATGGATGGAGTAGGAGCAACTGGAGCTATTGTTCCTCCACATATAGCACCTACAAAAAAATTCAATATCACCAATATGATGATCCAAATCTTGCATCTAAAGGTATTATTTGGCAGTCTGCCAGGAGATAATTCTAACATGTATTTGGTGAATTTTTTCACCATTTGCAAATATTTTGATAATCCTGGAGTAGGTCAGAATACTATTAGCTTGAGGTTATTTCCATTGTCTCTGTCTTGGGAGGCAACATTGTGGGTTAACAAACAGACACCCAATTATATAACCAAATGGAGACAGTTGAAGGAGGCTTTCCTAGAAAGGTTCTTTCCGCCCTCCAGGAGGGTACAGTTGAGGGATGGGATCAGTAATTTTAAACATTTCCCAACTGAAGCTCTTTACAAAAGTTGGGAGAGTTTTAAAAAGAAGTTGATGCAGTTCCCAAACTATAATATGATGGATATTCATCTGTTGGAGACTCTTTATCAAGCTTTAAACTATATTACAAAACCAGTTGTTGATAATGCTGCAGGGGGATTATTTATGGATCTCACTTTTCAAGAGGCCTTGGAGATTCTTGATCGGATGACCAAACAAAGCAGAGCTTGGCATACCAGAGATTCTGTGGTAGCAAGCCCTACTATTTTTGTTGGTATGACTACCGAACAACATAAGAAAGAGGAAGAACACAATCAAGATATGGAATATTTAAAGATGCAAATGGACTTGTTGACCAAGAACTTATTATCTGCAAACACTGAAAAAGTGAAAGCTGTTGCATCCCACAGTAGAGATGATTTTGATTTAGAAGAAGAGGCAAATTATTTGAATAACCAAGGGGGTTTTCAAGGCAATATCCAAGGAAGTCAAGTTTGGACTTATTATGAAAAGGCTGGATATAAGGAGTAGGATCAAGGAAACTGAAAGAGCAAGAATGATAGAAGTAGGATGCATGTATCTCCTGAAAGTAGAGATAATACTGCAACTAGCTCTAGAAAGATATCCATTAAGGAAATGATGGAGAAATTATTAAAGGGAGTTGAGGATACCAACTCTAAGGTGACTACCATGAAGACTGATTTGTCCTCTATAAGTCAGTTAGTAAACTTGCACTCTACTTTGATCAAATAGTTGGAATATTAAATGAGCTAAATCTCTACAACATTAAATCAGAGAAAGAGTGGAACACTATCGAGTGATACAATTTAGAACCCTGGGAATGACGGTTTATGCATAGTTATTACCATACGATGTTGTAAATTATGAGGTGATCGAAGAAGATGTTGAGCTTAAAGAAGGTAATATAGTAGAGTCTGAGAAGCTAGATAACATTGATATCCCTTCTAATCAATATAAGGTTAATGAGTTGGGAAACAAAAAAGAGAATAAAAAGAAAGTAGTGGCTAATACTCTCCTAAAACCACATTATCCCTTTCCTCAGAGATTAAAAAAGAAGGCCGATGATAGAAAGTTTAGTAAATTCATGGCAATATTGAAGCAGTTGACTGTGAATGTTCCTTTGGTAGAGGCACTTGAACAAATTTTAGAATATGCTAAATTTAAGAAAGATCTTGTAACAAAGAAAAGTGTGGTGAGTTACGAACCAGCGAATAATCTCCATCATTGCAGTGTTATTTCTACAAGGTCCTTGGTATAGAAGAAAACAAATCCTGGGGCATTCACTATTCCTTGTATGATTGGGTCTCTGGAAATTGCTAAAGCCTTATGTTATCTAGGAGCGAGCATCAATCTGATGTCGCTGGTTGTTTATAAAATATTAGGTTTGAGAGATCCCACACCCACCAATATGCGACTTATGATGGCAGATAGGTTGGTAAAATGAATTATTGGTATTTTGTATGATGTGTTGGTGAAGGTGGCTAGCCTTATATTTCTTGCAGATTTTTTAATTATGGATTGCAAGGTGGACTTCAAATTGCCCATAATTTTTGGTCGACCTTTCCTCGCAACCGAAAGTGTGCTGATTGACTTATAAGATAATGAGCTCTTATTTTGGATGAATGATGAAGTTGCACACTTTGATATATGACAATCGATGAAGCAGCATAAGAAAATGAGTGTGTTCTCTTTTGTTGACGTATATTATTAGGATGAGCAGGAAGTTCCAGTAGATGAGAAGTTTTCTGTCGAGCCTTTAGCTACAGTGCTTATAAATTTTGATCGTGAAGGCATTGATGAGTACGGAGAGACTGTTTGTGCTCTGACAATAAAGGGTTCATACTCTTATACTCCTAAAATGTTAGATGTTGATCTTTCTAAATGACCAACACCACCGGCTAAGCCATTTGTTGAAGAGCCACTAGTGTTGGAGTTAAAAGAACTACCAGGGCATTTGAGGTACGTATTTCTAGGCAATGGAAACATGCTACCCATTATTATTGCACTATGTATTATTATTATAGCTAATTTGGGAGAGCATCAGGTGGAAGTACTTATTTTAGTACTTCAAAGGTACAAGAGAGCAATAGGGTGGACTATTGTAGATATTATTGGCAATCCCCTTGGTATCTGCACTCATAAGATACAACTTGAAAAAAATTTTACTCCGTCCATCGAGCACTAATGCCTTCTTAACCCACCGATGCAAGAGGTGGTTAAGAAGGAAATTATTTAATGGTTAGACGTAGGAGTGGTTTATCCTATTTATGATAGTAAATGGGTGAGCCTAGTTCAATGTATGCCCAAAAAAGAGGGTATTACTATTGTTTCTAATGAATGAAATGAGTTGATTCCACTCAGGCCTATGACTGGGTGGAGAGTTTGAATGGACTACCCAAAACTAAATTCATGGCCTTTGAAAGACCACTTCTCGATTCTTTTCATGGATTAAATGCTCGATTAATTGGCAGGAAGGGGGTGGTATTACTTCTTGGATGGTTATTCTGGATATAATTAGATATGCATTGCTTCTAAAGATTAGGAGAAACAATATTTACATGACCGTATGGTACTTTCACATTTAAGAGGATGCCATTTGGGTTATGTAATGCCCCTTCTATTTTCTAGTGGTGTATGATGTCTGCTTTTTCAGATATGGTTGAAGACACCCTGGAGGTATTCATGGATGACTTTTCTGTGGTAGGAGATTCATTTAATTTATGTTTAGTGAACCTGAGTAGAGCCTTGTAGCGATGTGGGGAATTCAACCTTGTGCTTAATTTGGAGAAATGTTACTTCATGGTGAATGAGGGCATTGTTCTTGGGCATAAAATTTCAGCAAAAGGGAATGAGGTTGATTGAGACAAGGTTGAGGTTATTGAGAAACTACCACCCCCCATTTTAGTGAAGTAAATGCATAGTTTCCTTGGGCATGTTGGCTTTTATCGGTGGTTTATAAAGGACTTCCCCAAGATTGCAAATCCACTTTCCAAAGTCTTATAGAATGAGTCTAAGTTTATCTTTGATTTTGGTTGCTTGAAGGCATTCAAATGCCTTAAAGAGAAGCTAGTTGAGGCCCATATTATTGTTGCACAAAATTGGTCAAAATCATTTGAGATCATGTGTGATGCAAGCAGTGTTTCCCTTGGAGCAGTGTTGGGATAGAAGGAGGAAAGATAATTTCACTCAATTTATTATGCCATCAAAGCACGGAATGGGGCACAAAATAACTACACCATCACCGAACAAGAACTCCTTGCTGTAGTCTATGCTTTTAAGAAATTCTGAACTTATTTACTAAGGGCCAAGGTGGTGGTCCACACTGACCACACAACTTTGAGGTATTTGATGGATAAGAAGGAGACAAAGACAATGTTAATTAAATGGGTGTTGCTGCTCCAAGAATTTGACTTTAAAGTCAAAGATAGGAAGGGTTGAGAAAACCAAGTTGCAGATCATCTGTCTAGGATGGAAAGTGAGTAAGTAGTTGGTGAGGTAGTTGAGATAAATGATACATTCCCTTATGAGGAAATATTAGTTGGTGCTATGGAGAAAGTGCCATGGTACACTTATTTTGCAAACTATGTGGTGAGCGAGGTCATTCTAAAAAATCTTTCTTTCCATCAAAGAAATAAATTCCTTTATGATATGACATGCTATTTCTGGGATGAGCCGTATCTTTTTCGGTGATGTGCTGACAACATTATAACGAGATGTGTGCCAGAAGTGGATGTATTGTGCCTATTGGAAGCATGTCATTCTTCCCGAGTTGGAGGGCACCATGCAAGTGACTGAACGACTAGAAAGGTGTTGAAGAGTGGCTACTATTGGCCAATGTTATTCAAGGATGCTCATAAGTTTGTACTAAAGTGTGAACAATGTCAGAGGTAGGGGTCGATATCCAAGAGGAATGAGATGCCTTTGACTAAGATGCTTGAAGTAGAACTATTTGACATCTGGGGCATTGATTTCATGATCCCTTTTGCAAACTCGTATGGAATAAAGTACATTTTAGTTGCTGTGGATTATTTGTGAAAATGGGTCAAAGATGTTTCCTTGTATGATAATGAAGGGAAGAAATTTGTGTCATTTCTCAAGAAGAACATCTTCTTTTACTTTGGAGTACCATGTACTATTATAAGTGACGGAGGATCTCATTTTTGCAATAAAGTGTTCCGGGCTGCTTTGGTGAAATATGGGGTGAAATAGCATAGATTAGCAATTCCATACCACCCACAAACTAGTGGGCCAGTGGACGTGTTGAATCGGGAGATTAAAGCTATCCTAGCCAAAATAGTGAATGCTAATAGGTAAGATTGGTCTCGAAAGCTAGATGACACTTTGTGGGTGTATCAGACTTCTTTTAAGACACAAATTGGTATGTCACCATATCATTTAGTCTATAAAAAATCATGTCATTCACCAATCGAGCTAGAACACAAGGCTTTATCGTATCTCAAAAGGTTAAATCTGAATTGGAAGGAGGTAGTAGAGCTAAGATTGGGGCAACTAAATAAGATGGATGAATTTTGTCTCGGGGATTATAAAAGGTCAGATCTTTACAAAGAGAAGATAAAGAAGTACCATGATCTAAAGATTAAAAGTAGAGATTTCCAAAAAGGTGATTTGGTGCTTCTATTCAACTCCAGAATCAAATTATTTCCAGGTAAACTCAAGTCCAAGTGGTCAGGACCATTTAAAGTCAGTCAAGTCTACTCATATGGAGTAGTTGAACTTGAAAGTGAAGACGATAGTGTCTTTAAAGTTAACGGGCAATGAATCAAACTTTATATCAGTCCAAAATACTCGATAAAAATTATTGATACCTTCTATCTTGATGAAGTCTGAGTAATCGAGATATCTTAGTTATGCCATGATGATAAATCAGGTGCTAGTGGGAGGCAATCCACAAATTTTTATTATAACCATAGTTAGATTTCATGCTATGTGTTTGTCCATTTTTGATGTGTTTGTAGAGTGTGTAGGACCAAAAATACAGTAAAAAGGGGGAAAGAGGGATACAGTTGAAGATAGGACACAAATCTGAGCTACCAGAACAACATTGATGGTTGATTTGGCGAACCGCCAGTCATTTGATGGAACACCATTTTGACCATCAAAAAAATGAAAATAAAGTTCATTCACTGGATTAAGTTGACGATAAAAGTAGTGGGACGTCACAATCTTTGTGAGCCATCAAATCAACCATCAAACTCAAGATGGGTAACCTACGTTGTGTTAAGGTATGACGTCAAACTGGTGGACCGTCAAAATCTTGGTGGTCTATCCCACTGACCATCATAATAAAGCAGAATCACCAAAATATTGGTAAGGAGAGACAGCTAGGGTATTGGTCCGTCTTGCTTATGATTAACCATTAGGATCGCTGTTGTTTTAACTCTAATTCCAAATTGGGTTAGGTTAAATCTATGCTTTTCTTAAGTGCTCCGTATTTAACCATATCGAGTGTTAAGGATAAAATTGATTGGTTAAATTTATTTTAACTGTTTTATGTCCTTTAACAGTTGCACTATCTTAGGATTAAAAGAATTTGAAGGGAGATCTTCCATCTAAGACTCCCCATCTCCTTCAACTTCCCTTATTTAATCAAGCTCAATCTCTCCCTCTCTTCATCACAAGCAAAGAGTGAAAGGAGTGCTAAAGTTCTAAGTTAATTTTTTCCACTGACGTTCCAAGTAAGTAGACTACTACAAAATAAGGGTATGCACATAACCTTCTCTTTTTGTTGTCTATAAGAAGTGTAAAAGAATAATTTGTTCTCTTGGAGTGCTTCTTTTGTGTTGAGTATGGATTTTTTGAGTTGAAACTTTAATGTATCCTATTGGGTGAAGTCTAAATAAATTAAATTGCTTAAAATGAGAAGAAAGGTGCTTCAAATATGAATTTCATGTTGTTGCTATAGCTAAAAATTGATCTGGCATATGAGTTGCTTGACATAAGGTCGAATAAAAAGATGTAGCTGAAGACAGAGGTGCGACAGCCAAACTGGTGTACCGTAAACTTTATGATGGACCACCAAATTTACCTTTGCAGGACTCATTGAAATAACACTTACTGGATAAGCCACGATGGACAAGCTAGTGGACCATCAACTTTGTGATGGACCACTAAATTGACCATCGTAGGGATCTAAAATTTTATGAACACTGGTTAAGGCTCGACGTCCAAATTGGTGGACCATCCTATCACTGGTGAACCACCACTTTGATCTTCAAGACACAAAATGCAATGATTTGACTATTTTTGAGCTTTGAACTAATTTCTTACCTTTTTTAGGCATTTTAGCTCCCAAGCTATTAGTAAACAGAGGAGGAAGATCTCAAAGGGGTGGCGATGGACCCATATCCTAATATAACACCGAATAAAGTATAAGGGAAAATCCCAAACTCTCCTAGTCTGAAGAGGAGAGTTAGGATAGTACTAGCAGTACCAGTTTGAGTACAGAAGAGGCCGCAGTTGATGTCACTCCACCTGAGCCAACTAATGTTGAAACTGAGGATGATAATGTAGAAGGGCAAGCTGAAGCAGAGAACGTAGAAACTGAACCTAAAGATGTTAACGTTGTCAGACGCAAGGATTCTTAAGTTCGGGAGGTGATTAGATGGCAGATAGAAGGAGCACATGAGAAGTTCTATGATGGGTTAACACCAACTACGAGAGAGATCAAAAGGTCATTTACAGAGGAGCATCAGATTGTGACAAAGGACTTACTTGAATATCCTTAGTTTGAATGCCATTTCAACGAGTATGAACTAGCATGGATGAGCCAGCCACCGGGAGCCTTCCAACCAAATTGGGTAAGAGAATTCTTTACAAATTATCTTGCACTGGTAGAACAATATTGCCCAAAGGGGACATTAATTGTAAATTTTCTGAACAAATAGTCTGTACCTATTCGAGGAGTCACTATTGATATTTTAGCCCGAACAATCAATAGGATGTTATTCGGACCAGAGTGTGAGGCCCCACTTGCTGTGCCTGATCTTGAGTACAAATTGAGAAATGCTTCTGCTCAAAGGCAGTGGGTCACTTCCCTTTTTACTGATGATGGTAACCCTTCTTGGTTGACCAACTCGCGGGAGTGTATTTCAAAATACTCCCTTAGTTTTAAGGCTAAATTCTGGTGGGCTATTGTTCGTTTGAGGTTAATGCCAACAAAAAGGGATGGAAACTTGGATAAACACAGAGTCATGTTGGTGGAAATCTTGATCTCAAGGCTTCAAGTTGACTTTGGCCAGATAATTGTAGTTGAGATGTTTGTGAGGGCCTATAAAGTTTCTAGTGCATTGCCATTTCTGTGCTTAATTCACAGTTTTATGCAGACAGGCTGGTGTGCCCTTGATTCGCATTGTAGAAAATGAAATACAGGCTGTACACAAATAAAACCTTAAGAATTTGAAAGATGACTAGAAATTCAAGATGGATGTCATAAAGCCTCCAGCTTACCAGACTTAATCTGAACCAGCTCCTGATACTATAGAGATTCCCACAGATATGCCTTTACCCATTACCACCTATGTGCCACCTGAGTTCGTACCCCAAGGCATATCTACAGGGTCAGGTTCCGTACAATCTATGGGTGGAGCAGATTTCACTGAGTACAGGTTCCCACCAGAAAATTTTGCTAAGTCTATCAAGAGGCAAAAGAGGTTTTAGAGACAACTAGATAAATGGGCTGTAGACTTTAAGCTTTTTGTTGATGAAATTGTGGCTGATGCAATTCATCCATACGAAAACATTCAGGCTAGGATGGACACCATGGAACTTTATATAAACAAAAGGCTCGATTCACTGTCCCTCTCTGACCTTGCCAAGCAGATGGCTAAATTTGAATAAGCAAAGGAGGACATTGAAGAGATGAAGAATAAATAGCCACAATAGCCTATTTTTGACCTAACTTTGGTGGAAAGTAATGGTGATGAAGGTATGGTGACTTGATGGGCAGACCAGTAAAGACCAAAGGGAAGGAGCAAATAGTTAAAAAAGTTGTAAGGAAAGAAGCAAAGAGGAGAAAGAGAGCAAAAATGACACCAGAACAATGAGAATGGCATGATATCAAGAGGGCTTGGAAGAAGTCACTGAAGGATAAAGAAAAGAGGATAAAGAAAGAAGAAGACGAAGTAGCAAGGGTATCCACTAGTGTTGCCCCAATAAGGGGGCACATAGTTGGATTTGTTCGAGAGACGATTCCTCCAATCTTGGAGGGTGAGGTTGTGAGCGACCCTACCACCATAGGGGCCAATATTGCACCAGTTGAGGATGCAAGAGCCTCGCCATACTTCACAGATGCCTCAGATGAATAAGAGGCAAAACAATTAAAACCATTTTCTTGTACTTTAAATCAATGCTTTGAGGACAATGCATCTATTTTTTTGTGGAGGTGGTGTACTTGTACTTGTACCATGGTGGGTTGTGTTGCCGATCTCTTTTTGCTCAATGTTCTATCTAGTAGAATCGGCATATCTAGGGTGTTTTGATTTTTGCATCTTTAATTTCCTGTCTAGTGTGTTTCATTTCTGTGTTAATGTTATCTATAAAATTTTTCCCTATTTTAGTATCCCTTTGTAGATATGAATAATGAATGATGTTTGCATAAGACTATGAGCATGAATGTGTAATTATTTACTCTAATCACGTACCATGTGTGCATAACCTTCAGTGAGTTTGTATTTGGCATTAACATGAAAGAGGTGCATGAATTATGTGATAGAAATCCTAAGGGCAGAAGAAGAAGTTTAACTTAGTTGCCACTATGTGTGTGAGGATTTATATTGAGTCTTGTATAGTAGAGTGACTAAAACTTTCCCTATTCATTGATACTGTTCTTTAACTAATTCAATAGTATAGGATGAAAGGCCTCCTTGTATTTTTAGTCCACTTAGCCTAAATAATTAACCCCTCTAAGATTTTTCTTTTACTCGAACCCGTTTTGAGCTTTTTAGTAGTTTTCTTCACTTCCTATATTTATAATTAACTCTCCGTAGGGCATTAGCATTCAACTCAGTCCCTGGCCCAATATCAGGCATTGCGTACCTCAACTTAGGCAAAATACCTAAGTTGAGGGTGGCTAGTTTAAAAATGTAAGCACACAGTGGAAAGTTGGGTTAGAATATAGTTTAAAGGCATTTGTCCCTAATCTATCCAAAGATATTATGCACCTCGACTTCTGATGCTCTAAAATATATATATATATATAGAATTGATTAAGGGTGATTGTAAGCAAGTTGATTAAAATAACAACTTGGGAGCTAAAAATTTGTAGGGCAATGAAAGTTAAACCATATTGAGTCACTTTACCCGAAAGAGTACCCTCACCTAGCCTGAAGCCTCATTGCAAGCCTAGAAAAGACCTGTTTGATCTTAGCGAATCAGCTTTGAAGGTGTGTCGTATGGCAAGGGAAAGCCTATGGGCACTGTGACTCTACTTGTAACTTCTTTATGAGTGTGAGAGCTTAGATTGTGCCGACATAATATAATGAGTGGTGGACTTCTTTTTTGTGAGGGCAACTGGAGTTTTACTTTGGTTTGCTTTTCTTTTTGGGACATAACATGCATGTGTGTGTGCTGAATTATAATCAATGTTAGGTGTAGATCCTGATGTGTTAAATTCATGTGAGTGAAATGATGAGTGAATGATTATGACAAAATGATTCATTCATTAGTTGCTTGTCATGATATTATTCATGTTCACAATTAGGTGTTGAGTTGCTTGAGGACAATCAATGATCTTAAATTGAAGGTGTTGATGTTCCGGCTTTTGACAGAACATTTTGCATATTTTCTTGAAAAATTGGATGTGTTCAAGCAACCAAGGTTGCATTTGATGCTGGTTTTTAGTGTTTCAGGGCAAGGAGTTAGCTGAAGGAAAAGACTCTGGAAAGTGGCAAAAAAGTGCTTCTGATGGTTGGAATGGTAGACCATCACACCTTCGACAAATCAGCAAATTTACCATCAAGTCTTAGGAAGAACCCAAGGTTTCAAAACTTTCAGCGATGGACCAAACGGTGGATAGTCAGATCTGCGATGGACCACCATCTTGGCTGTCGGTCTTATCTGGAACATTACCTCCTGAAAGACTCAGCAATGTACCAAATGGTGGACCGTTAGTCTTTCAATGGACCACCAAATTGGCCATCAGCCTTATCCAGAATGTAACTATCCAGGATCAGCAGTGATGGACCAAATGGTGGACCATCAACCCCTCGGCGAACCACAAATTTGGCCGTTAGTTTGGACGCGATTTTCTAAATTCAAATTTTAGATTCTTTTTACCTGGGAACGTATAAATACCAATTTTAGGTTTTATTATTGGACATCTATCTTTTCTTTTCATCATGATGGTCTCCAAACTTAAAACTCTCTGAAGGTAGTATTTTTGAGAATTAAGCAAGTCTTGTGGATCTAATCAGTCCATCCCTATTGAAGATTCAAGAACAAATTCTTGTAACCTTTGTAAGTAAATCTTGAATTAATTTATGAATAACACAATGATTTTTTCTCTTTCTATTATGGAGATGTGTGGCTAAGCTCCCATAACTAAGGTTATAGGAGCCTTGATATGAAAAGCTGAATTGGGTTGTGAATCTAATAGATTCCCATGATTAATTGATATTGCATAAACCCTTCTTCACTTTAATGACTTCCTTGGTTTCAAACTTGAAGAGTAAGCCCAAGTACATCACTTTTTCAAAGAGAAAAGTGTTTATTGGGAAAAGAAAGGGTTTACACACATCTAAAGGTGTTAACCTTTGGATAGAGGGTAGATGCCTTAACCGGATCAACCATTGTGAGAATATAGTTGAATAAATAATATGTTCCTTATGTTTTAAAGAATTAAGGGATAAAATTACTTATTTAACTTGAGAAACTAAAGGGTAAACCATAGAATTCAATTACTCTTGCAATCAGAATTGTTCATAGGGAATTCAAAACAATTCATAACCCTAGCTGCTTAACTATCTTGGTAACCATAACTCTAGTTTGACTACTCTTACTAAATTACTATTTTTTGTACAATAAACAAGTGGATTACTTTCTTCGACAATCATTTTTATGCAATTGTGAAATCAAAACCCCCTCTTTTTTCTCAGGAACCTTCGAGCAACAGTCTAATAACAACCACAATACTTTGTGAACACAGTATTCCCTGTAGGATTCGACACTCAACCCAGTTGGGTTCTATATCTGACAGTGTCCACTTACACTTTCATAAGAAGGTTGTAATTTGGGCGTACCATTCAATGTCTATATCTTCTTGCGCTCTAGCATAATTAAAAGTTTATGTATTGTGCTCTTCAGGAAATTCTATCATAAGATTCTCCCAAGAGTGCAAATCAAATGAGTATTCTAATTCCATAATAATGACTCACTATAGTCTAGACACACCTATTTGATCTTGCAGTAAAGAAATAACATCATTTTTAGATACTAAAGTCTGAATGCCACAAACTTCCTCCTGAAGCAAATAATGTTCGATAAGTGTAGGCTGGTCAATATTACTCCTACTACTTTAAGGAAGTGAGATGTCAAAACTATGCTCTTATGTTTCATGTTGTTTATTAACATAAATCTCACTATAATGATCCAGTGGTATACCAATACTTGTGTGCAAAATTCTTTCTTCAGATGCATCATTAGTTATTCTATAACTCAAATCCTATTAAATGAATTTACTTCTTGAACATGGTTCATTAAACAGTCCCCTTCCAGAAACTTGATATTTTTTCTAAAAATTACTTTTATTTCTTTGGGATGGTAAAACAAACCTTCTTTTGTTCCCTTTAGGTATATAATAAAAACGCATGCTTATATACCTAGTTTTAATTATTAATTTTTCTTTAGCACATGTGATAGACTACTCCAAACACCAATATGCTTAGACTAGAATTTTACCCACTCTACAATTTTAGAAAAGTTAAAAATATTCAATTATGTAACAATCCATTTCATCATTTTTAAAATATCTGTTATAAAGGCGTAACAATTTATTTATTTTTACTTATTTGAATTTTAATGGGGACAATGTGAAAATGTGTTTAATAAACATAAAATAAAAATTGAGTCAAAAGAAGCAGACCTGACCTGACATAGCCCAATGCAACAATTTATTTATGCTACAACGAGAATATGGTAGATGTAGGAAAACATGCAAAATAAAATACCTAATTTAGGTCTATTTTAAGATTATAGACTTTATTATAAAAGGGGTCCTCTCCTAAAATGACCCTAGATCATTCCTTGATAGAAGACAAAGAACAAAGAGAAAAAGCCCTCAAGGAATGTGATTCCATCCCGCTCATCACAAATTATCCATCAGCAACTCTAGATAGAGAATAATGAGCAGGGTTGCATACATATTGTGGTATCGGCTCCACGTCAAGGTAGGTTATGTTCTATTAATAAATATACTTGAGCTAGAGATTAGGACTTGGGGTATGGTGTTCTAATCTATAAACTTAGAGTAACTATGGAGTGACTACATGTCTGAATATATATGTGGGTGTGTATGTGTGTTTTGTATGTGTGTATATATTTACATATATATAAAATTTTGGTTATCATTTTGTGTTCATAATCTAAATAAGGCTAATGTAAGTTATGGTGGAACATGTTGTGCTAATACAAGTATAAACCAGATTAATAATTTTATGGGTTGAAAATGGATTGTGGGATTGATAAAACTAATTATGTGTATTCTTGATGAGGCGTTCACCTTGAGGTAATTTTTTCTTGTGATCTAGATATGATTTATGAAGGAGTTTAATAATATAGATGTCTTAAGAGGAAACATGACTAATGTTAGAGTATGAATTATAGTAAAAGGTGCAATAATTAAGTTTGGCATTGTATGTTGAATGTTGGAAACATGTATGATAAAGGTCTAATGGTATGGTTTAACTAATGTACTAATAATATTAAGTAATGGGTCCTCAGACTTAGATAACTGAATTCATTGGTCCTTCATGTAATAATTTTTTGTGAAGTAATTAAGAGGAACTTCTTGGTTATGGTATATGTAGAGTTAAACTTATAATAGTCTTTTATAGGTGTTCTAAATTGATAAGAATGTCGATTGATCTTTAGAACTAATTTGTGGTTGAAATACTTTGTTTGGGGCATAGATTTCATGGCCCCCTTTGTTAGCTCTTATAGCAACGAATAGATATATTTGGAGGTGAACTATGTGTCCAAGTGGGTTGAAGCCATAGTGCTTCCAAATAGTGAAACTCAGAGTGTGGTGTGTTTCTTGAAGAAGAATATTTTCACAAAGTTTTGGACACCAAGATCTATTCTTAGCGAAGGTAGTTCTCACTTTCATAACTATCTTCTTGAGTCATTGCTTTACAATTATGGCGTCAAGCATAAAGTAGCCACTCCCTATGTCACGACCAAAACCAGGTCCTCGCTATGACGGGTAACTCAAGCCCACCATGGACTGGAGACCACCCCTTAGCCTAACATCATGAGCATAATAATAACAATAAAGCGGAAGCCAATCAAGATAGTAATAAAAGATGAATCAATACCTCAAATGAAAACTTAGAGTCAAAAGCAACAACAACCCCACACTTTTCCACAATAGTCTATAAAACTAAAATAACAACTAAGTTGGGACATGCCCCCGACTATGACCAAAGAAAAGAATCTAATAGTACTTAGTCAATAAATAAAAAATAATTAAATGACAAGGCCTTTCAAAGGATTGAGGATCACCACTTTATAATAACTCAACATACGTGCTCAGCCACCTAACACTACACAGGAGCAAAAAAAAAGTCTTCGATCCCTACATCATGACATGATGCAACATCCTAGGAAGGTTAGTGGGATAAGCACTAACATATAATTCAGGGAAAGTGATAACATAATGCCAAGTGCAAAATTAATCAAAACCAAATAAACACATTTATCTATACATATATAGGATGCCGAGATAGGATAAAGGGTTATGAATATGAGATTTTAAGATTTAACCTAAACTCTGTAGCTCGATCCATCCTAAAGGCATCCATGGGCTATAATATGGGTTCAACTCCCCTTGCTAAAAGGGCCCCAATGCATGTTCCTCACATGAATTAAGAAAAATCCTAGGAAAAACTAATTCCACCTAGGCAATATACATCCCAAAATATATACATCAAGTATTCACCAAGAACACGGTCATATAGACCCCCAATGCCGGCAAATGTAATTTTTAGTGTTCGTTCCCCCCGGACTGACACCTTCACAGTGAGATACACAATTATTTAAGACAAATTAAAATAATTTATACATAAACCAATCCATTAATCTAGGAGTTATTCATTAAGGCATTTACCACTTGGTATCGTCATACCAATATGCTTGCAAGCATATTTAATTATGCCAAACCAATCGACACAACAAAATTGAACTCCCAAGTTCCCTTTAAAATATAAAAACAAGTCCACCAAGGCCATCAAATATGATATTCATGTCCATTTATCCTATAATGCAATGCAATGGGTTTAAAACAAGTTAAACTATGCAATTACCTATATTTAAAACCAAGATTATAAAGTGGGTTAAGGTTAATACCAATTCCAAGCCAAAATACATCCAATTTGGTGAAACCTATTTTCCATATTCCAATCATTAAAACAATGCCCCAATTTAGAGCTAAAAACATCAATTTAAAGCATGAATAATCAATTTAAAACATAGGACAAGTAATTCAATTAGTACAACCAAAGCCCCTTTACCTAATTTCAAACCCTACAATTAAATCACATGAAAATTCATCCAATTAATTCCACCATGAAAAATTAAATTCAGGCAAAGAAAAACATGTCTAAAATACATAAGAAATCGCTGTCAATTTGAAGTTTGGAGCCTGAATGATGAATTCTTTGTAAAACCCTTGAATGTTCTTGGGTTTTGATTTTAAGAAAGAAAGAGAACGAGTTGTTCTTTGAAAACTGAAGAAAATGGGGTTATTTTTTGTTATAATCTCATACAAGGGTTAAAAGGACCAAAAGCCCCTCACCTTAAGTGAAAAACAAAAATTGAATAAATTTAAAGCAATAGTTTGTCGCGCCAATATCGTGGAGGTTAGCCTCCATTCCACGCTAATATCGTGGTGGCTAACCTCTACAACACGACCTTATCATAGAGGATTACTACCTTGAGGTCCCAAAATAACCTCAAACCCCTTTTGAAAAATTCAAAACTTTCCCAAAACACCCTTACAACTTCCTTCAATATAGTTCAAGTCAAAAATTAGCATTACACATACGAGAGGATCAAAAATAAAATAATCAAAGTTTTATGGGTTCTCACATACTATCATCTACAAAAAAAGTGGACAATCATATATTTATATTTGTGATATAAAGGGAATTTCAATAAAGGCGATTAATACAAATCAAACTGACTACGCAGCGAAATTGGATGGTGCATGATGGTCTTATCAGATGATGTTCTAGAGTATAAAGCTTTATGGACTCTAATGCAGTTGAATTTGAATTAAGAGGATGCATCAAAGGGGAGACTAGGGTAATTGCATGAAATGGATGAATTTTGCTTGAGAGCTTTTGATAGTTTAACACTTTATTAAGTGAGAATGAACCGATGACATGATGTTGTGATCTTTAAAAGCAATATTTAATTAGAGACATTGTGGTCTTATTTTATTTGAAGCTCAAATTATATTTAAGAATGTTAAAATCCAAATGGTCTGGTCCCTTTCTTATGGTGCATGTATTTACCAATAGAGCTATTGATTTAAAAGGTCATGATTGATCGAATTTCAAGGTGAATGGACAATGCCTTAAACAATAATTTATATATGGTCTTAAATATTCTATAATCGAGGTGTTCTACCTTGATAATGTTTGAGACCTCATGCTTGTGTTATGCCACAACATTAAATAAGATTTTTCTTGTGAGGTAATCCAAGTCTTACTTTTTGCTATTTTGAATAACATTTATGTCATGGTGAAGGTGTGTGAGAGGTCCAGGTTAACAAATTTCATCAACTTGAGCCACAAACTGCTTGTGCATATCATATCTCACTTATGTGTCCACATAATTATACCATCATAAGTTACAGAAACCTAAAGGTTGAACTCTAAGTTGGCCTTGCACTTATGCATATCACATTGCACTTTTGTGTAAGTGCATTGGAAAATTTCTAGTGGCTATTGTGAATTATTTAAGCCAAATCCCAATATCAAAAAATTTATTGTCAGAGCTGTCATGCAGTTATACAATTTTAAGTAGGCTCAAAAAAGTCGGGTCGACAAGTTAAAGGGTCAAAGTAATTTCAAAGTCAAAACCCTTCCTTTTTTCCTTAATCACTCTCTTTCTCTCATACTCACCACCTTTTCATGAACCTATCACTATCAAAGCATGCACACTCTCTGGAATTTAAATCACTGTTCATCCTCCTCTTTATTTCACTAACGAAACAATGTGCTAGTAAGATTTTTTTGTTGTTTTCTTTGAATATGTTGTATTTGGTTTAAACTCATTCTTGATTATATGCCGTGTTTTGTGTCTATTTAATGGTTAGTTGCTTTGTTTCCCTCAATTGACATATGTATATGTTTTGCCCTAATTTTTACTCGATCAGAACCTTTGTTGGGGTTATCTAGATTTAGGTGAATTATGGAAAAATAATGGTTTAATGCATCGAGGTTTTTGAAATTCATTGAATAGTAGAATTTTGATTACACTTGTCTCCTTGATATACTTTGGAAATCTTAGAATACTTTAAGAGAATAATTAATAGTTGAACTAGGAATGAATGGGGAAGATAAAACACTTTTGCAATGAATCTGAGTCCTTGTGCAATACCTGTTATTCTGATGCGAAACACAAGGGCACCCCTTGATCACTTAAAGTTCCATTGTTTATAGGTCTAAAAGATGTGAGTTCTACAATCTCCATAAAGATTGCAAAACTTTGAGAAGATATGCACTAGTCCACATTCTCATTGATAGCTTTTTTGTTTTCTTGATTCTATTTATACTTACTTTTGCGATGCCATCTTAGCTTACATAATTGTGGTGCAATATGCACATATGTAATGTGATTCCCTTGCATATTTTTATTGTTTTTAGTCTAAAGTTCCATATTGATTGGTAACCCCATGGTTGGACATGTATGCTTGATTGCTAAACATATGTAAGGTTATTAGGGATAAAACAATCTTGGAAGAGCGGGTGTTATTGATCAATGGGTTGATGTATCAGGTTTCTACCATTTGGGACAAGTAAGCATCATGAATGGGATAATTCTCAAATCCTCTCTTGACATACAATGTGACTTTGGCGATGAGTTCTATGATACATATGCAGCCTTGTTGCCTGAAAAAGGGAAAAATATCAGCCTTAAAAGGTGAAAAATGTCATGAGGATTTGAGAAATTTATGTTAAGTACAAATCAATGATAAATTTGGTACTTGGAGGAGGTATGATACATACATGAATCACATACAACTACTTCTCCACTAGATTAAAAGAAGATTTTAGCTCTCAGCAACTATGGCTATGCTTTTTAATGTTCCAAGACACCCTCATGGATTGACTTGGGGTCATTACTCAAAAAAAGATCTAAAATATGGAGATTCAATTATGGCTTGGGTTTATTACTAGTTGGCTCATACAATCTAAAAATAAGTTGAAGAACTGTAAGGAGAAGACGTTGTTGCTTAGGTGAATTTTGGATCATTTGAGGATTAACTTATGAATGATAATTCAACCTAAAATTGCTAAGAAGGGCCAATAGTGCAAAAACTCTTTTCCATTCCATATTTGATCAAGGATAAGTACAAATTATTAAAGGTGCCAATGAATATTAGGGTTGATGTAATGATAGAAGCCAAAACCACTTGTGACATTCTGAAAATACAAGCTACTTATGAACATGAGTTAGAAAATATAAAGAAGGATATATGAGTTTACACTTCTCTTAAAACGGAGGTTCACACTATTGAGGCTGGGATACTCCCCCCATAACTCTAGTACATCTGAGTGCATCTACTGCACATGTTACAACCTCAGTTTCAATGCCATCATCTTAGAGTGACCAACCTTCTAGTTCTTGACCTAAATTGATTCATCTCCATCATAACCAATTCTGACTCAACTAAGTATGATAAAGATGGGTGCTTTGTCAAATGGGAACTGAGACAAAAATGTCCCTTTTGAAAGGTAGATGCCAGAAATGAATTGCTTAGTATTGGATCCTCTTCAAGAGAAAATGAATAAGTCAGGTAGGTTTATAATATTATGGTTGCAGATTGAAGGCCTTGACTGAGAGGGATAGTCAGAGATATATCCAAGAGAAAAAGAGAAAGGAATGGATGGTGAGGCATGGATGGTGGAGATAGTTGGATAGTTATTCAAGCTAATGTTGCTGTACTAAGAACAAAGATGGATTAATTGTGATCCACATATTTTGATGGTGTTTTTACTAAGACACATTTGATTATCCCATAGGGTGTTGGTTATCCTTGAGGTTGTTGTAGATCCTAGAGAGGAATTCACTTGATGCTACTGATGAGATGGTGATTCTTATAAGATAGAGGAGGAAGAAGAGCTAGGGGAGCAGGGGATGAGTTTATTGATGAGATGAGGAAGGATAATTTTGATAAATAGGACATGAGGACTGCATATTGTTCTCTACAATGCAACGAGATCTTACTAAGGTTCCTATAGAGGGGTACAGTGGGTCTAAAATCATTGGGGAGATATTTGACAAGAACTCTAACTATCACGATCCAATTTTTCAGGTCATGATGACACATACTATAACCCACCGGTATGTAAGTTGATCTGTAGTTTGGAACCGCTAGTAATAGACTATCTAGACAAATGAAAGAAAAATACAGAATAAATATGGTATATAGATTAACACACACACACACATATATATATATACACATATATATATAAACCAGGTGAAGTTAGTATAAGAGCTCCTAATATAATAAGAGTACATTAAAAATGAAATACAAAATAGATGTACATGTACAACCCATATCTGAATACAACATAGAGATCAGTAGTCTATAAGAGGGAGAGTAGTGATACTAAGAATGGGAGGAGCTCACCCCAAATCTCCGATCCATAGTTGCTCTGTATGATGTATGCAATAATAGGGAGAACTCATACTATGATCTGTAGGCTGCATATGTGTAGTATGCGTATCAATCATATGGTACTCAGTAGGAAACTACCGACTAAGGTCCAAAGTTAATGCAAATATAAATAACATGCAAAGTAGGAATATAAACTACATGCAACTATCTAGAAAGCTAAATACCATATGGCTAAAGAGGAAATAAGATAAACTATCCTATTTTAGCCATCTCAGGAACTAAAACACTATACTATATATGACTAACCAATAAAAAAATGAAGAATGGAAGAAGTATATATAGTAAGTATACAATGCCAAGGAACACATACACTGTATAAAGAAACAAGGGAAGAGAGAGATATTCAATAATGGCATATATATATACACACATATATGAAACTAAGATAACCAACCAAATATCTCAAGGCATCCTAATCTATTAGGAAACTAGTCCTGGCACAATCAGGGTCCCCAATCATAATGTCCAACCATGAGATAATTATTCATAACATAATTTACCGTAAAAGAGAAAGGATCAAAATCATACCTCAAACCTAAATACTAATCCATAAACAACTTTCCATGAACTAACCATAATAACAATAATATAGTAATCGACTAGTTCAAACAAACAATACCTAATTAGTCCCCATAAATCGTAAGATTTAATTAACAAAAAACACACATTAAGAAATACTCTAACCTATACCTATACAACCCTCCATAAGGCTGATAGATATAGAAATCAAATGACATAATGGTGGTAGGTAATAGGCATGCATCAATGAATATAAGTAAATCCATAATACCATTATCGATCTAAATTCCATAATGTACCCAGTTGATATACCTTCTACAGCTCGACGGCTCGTAAAGGCAGGACCTGCAGTAACCTTTCTTCACTGGGATAATTGCTCACAGATAAAAAAGACCCTAGGGGGTTTGAAAGTACCCATATACACTAACCTAGTCGCGACCCAGGATTTCAAGTCATCATCAACAACATTCTACTCAATAATTATATATATATATATATATATATAAAATAAATGCATAGACTCAAACCGTGGATAAAAGAGTATAAGTTTATAAATCTATCGCCCAGGGTCAACTTCGCCCAAGGTTAACTTTATATCTAAATCATCAAAATATAGCAAAAAGGGTCGGTATCTCTCAGTACCAAAGTAAATAGTAATGGTAAAACCATGGATCTAAATTTATCTTAGTCGAATCTCTAAAACATCATTTTTAGTTCCTAAAGCACATAAATCATCCATTAAGGTGGTATGATTATGTTATGAATGAATCCATTTTAAAAGTAAAAAGTGGAAATAAATCCCAATTTAGGAAAATATTAGTTAAACAAAGATTTTAGTTGTAATCGTATCACTAAGTGAGTATGAATGTACCATCATCTATGTAGACCACCATCAATATCCAAATAATATCATCATAATCATCTAAGCATCCATAGGTTAAAATCACCTCCTTTATAAAGATTGAATACTCACATAGAGTCCAACTAGTATCTTATCCCTATTCTCGGGCCCAATAGTATATATATAGAAAAATATTAATACTGTATTATAGGAAACTATGATAATTCGCCGAGTGAAGTAGTAAGCCTTATACTAAAGGGTCCTTAGCCTTAACTATATCTAACATACTAATAACTTAGGGTACTAAGATCCTATAGGAATAACAAGTATTTCATCTTAAGGGCCGATCCACACTTTTTTTCTCAAACCTCTAAATTAGGCTAAGTCATGGTATATGTCATGACTCAAATCTCATTAGGGCAGACAAGCACCAGTAGGTGTAATTGCCCGAGAGCTGGTCCTATGACCTTGTGCAATTCATGTATGAAAATATGATACCAAGAGGTTCTACCATATATGATACAATGCATTGATGAGAACAAGCACATGGCCAAGAGCAAAATTAAATATACAAGACTCAGCAGTTGGGGCCACAATATCTAAGGTACATAAAACTACCACGCTTAATTTTACATTGGTCTACAAAGCTTTTAAAAGATACATAGACGCTTAGTTAAGGTCGGGACAAACCCCCGCCTTACTCTTAACTATTGTACAATACCCAAATATATAAAATAGACTTGAAAAGCCTTGAATCAACCTGGAGCTCACTAATAGTCACTTGATATCCTTTCACCTCTTAGGGAGGTGTACTAGCTAAAGAACCTATGGCAGCAACATAAAATATAGAACCCGGTGAGGGATGTCAGTAAAAAAATATGTACTGAATATATAAGGCTGAAGGTAACTACACATGATACAAGAGCTTAACTAAAATTAGATACAAATGTATAAATAGCGATAGTAAACCACCTTTATATACTTGTGGGATTAGATACATTACATTATTTTCTTCATTTTACCCTTCTTACTTCATAATCTTTGTAATCCATGTAATATAAATAACCAGCTGATCAGTGGTAAACACATAAATTGGGATTGACCCATGCTAGGCTTACACCCCTGAGCTACCACCCATGTATAAATTGAGTGGGATCAGCCCATTCTAGGTTTTTTTCCCCCTGAGTTTCCACCCATATATAAAGGTATTTGGATCATCCCATGCTAGGCTTATGCCTCTAATCTTCCACCCGTTTAATTTAGATTTGCATTACTTTGTTTATTTAGCCTTTGAGATTGTTACTTTGGTGAGCATAACATTATGTTACCCTAGAAAAATAATCTACCAATAGGAGACATGTGAATAAATACTTAATGAAATAAAAAATAGGTATGAAGCAGATTGTACACGAATAAAATATTTGTAAGATAAAAATAACATACGAATCTTATTGACTTAAAGGAGAACTCTTGAAACTTGCTAGTGAATGTAAATGTAGACTTGATGATAAGCATGCAGTGAGGTATTTTAACATATTGGAGCAGGAACAAGGTAATAAGCTATATAGAAGATCATTTGTTCCTACTAGGTATCATTTACTATGGGAGAATTTTAGAAGCTTTCTTTGTACCTTAAGTGTTGGATTTCATGCCAAAAAATATGACATAAGGTAGGCTTACAAACCTAGTAGTACAACTCCAATGTTAACCCAATTAACTTTATGTCTTTAGGATTTAAATTATCTACAATAAAGTTATGGTAAAATTAGATAGTAACAAACAAACATAACTGGGCTACTTAACTTCACCAAGCAGCAGCCGAGTAGTGAGCCTTTCATTTATCAATCAAGGGTGTTATTTTAACCCTCTCCTCCTTTAATTATATCCACATACCATGCATATTCTTACAACATCCCCCAAACCAACTTTGGCTTTATTACACACTCAAAACGACACACAAAACAAAATGTGCAATAAATGTATACAACTATTAATGGGGAATTTACCACCAGACCTTTTTTCTATATTTCAGTACAAACAATTACACCTTTACCCAACATCAACCTGGCAACCCCCAATATATACATATCAAACAGTCCATAAAACAACTCTAAATTTGCTTTTATTGTAGGAATCAAATATTGAATTCATCATCCCTTGAGTTCCTTAATACCAACACATCCATAATTCTTTTGAAATTCATATATAAGGAGGAAAAAATGGAGAAGTCACCTTACCTCAATTTTCTGCAATTTATCCTTCTTATTTGGACTCTTCAGTAACTTTAACTTTCCTTCACATTTTACACCAAAGAAGAAACGAGGTCTCTTGATAACAATGAAAAGTTAGCAGTTAGCTTATTTTATATTCTTCCATGGACTTATAATTAAGAACAAATAGCATGTTTTCCTAATATTTTATGGGATAAATAAGCTAAATCTTATGTGTTTTCGCTTACCTTGGCTTAGAAAGATTGGGGTTTCTTCAAGAATATTAAAAGGAAATATAGGGTTGCTCCTTGTTGTTTTAGAGAAAGTAGAGAGTGTTTGCAAAATATTATTCTTTTTGTGACTTAGAAATAAAGAAAAATGACCAGCAACTTGGCGTTATAAAGGCCTATTTTGGATATCTCTTTAGCTGTATTTTAGACCTCAAAGTTTGTCAAATTGGTCCAAGTAGGGAATGAACCTACGTAAGGAGATCAAGCTGCTAAAAAGGTCAAAGTAGGTGCATCCACCTACTTTATTGATCCATAATTGGGCTCTATTAAATTAGGCCTTGGCAAATTTAAGTATTGGGCCTTTTCTCTATTTCCTTCCTTTTTACTTAATTTGAGCCGAAATAAGTATACTAATATCCGCCCAAATCTGATCCATGGACATGGTCCATCAATTGGTTCATGTAACTCAAGTAGATGACACACCTACTAGCTTCATTAAGTCAAACAAGCACCTCAACAAATTACTCTATTTTCAATTCTTAATCCCTTTAATTTATCTTAAAACTTTTATATACTTGTTCACTTTAAACTTTAGACTTAAATATCGACTTACGATTCCAAGTTAAATAGCTGTATCGATGTTAACTTGGTTGCATCACATTAAAACGTACAGATAGTGTCTAGAATTCTATCTACATAATCAATACTCACATAAAAAATCTCATCCTTTATCATACCACAAGGCTATATTAATTTTCATATAAATAGAACAAGTACATGGAAAATACGAGGTATTACATGTACAAGAATGTGAGATAAAATTTATTGATGACATTTTCATATGTTATAAACAATCTTCTCCCTATTATTGATGACATGTTTGACCAACTTTAGGGTTCAAGTTATTTCCCTAAGATAGACCTTAGATTCAACTATCATCAACTTAGAGTTAGAGAGTGTGACATTCTAAAGATAGTATTAGAACTCGATATGGTCACTTCAATTTTATAGTTATGTCTTTTGGACTAACGAATGCTCCTATAAATTTTATGGACTTGATGAATAGGGTGTTTAATCAGTTCTTACACATGTTCGTCATAGTCTTCATAGTTGACATCCTTGTCTAGTCCCATAGTGAGAGCAGTCACGCTGACAATTTGAGGGTTGTGTTGCTTACCTTTAAGGTCACAATTATTTTCTAAGTTTAGTAAGTGTGAATTCTAGTTAAGATTACTAGCTTTCCTTGGTCACATCATTTCTGGTGATGGCTTTTGTGTTGATCTTCAAAGACCAAATATGTGAGAAACTATCCTAGACGCATGTCTTCATTAAACATCAAGAGTTTCTTGGGTTTAGCTGGTTACTACAGATAGCTTTTTGAAAGTGTTTCTTCTATTGCTTCTTCCATGTCTCGACTGACTCAAGAAAAAGTCAAATTTTAGTGGTTAGATTCCTATGAGAAAAGTTTTCAAGAATTGAAGACTTGACTCACTTTTGCTCCAGTATTGACTCGATAAAAGGCTTTAGATTGGTTTGTAATTTATTGTGATGCTAGTAGAGTTGGTATTATTTATGTGTTAACATAGTGAGGTAAGGTCATAGCCTATGCTTTTAAACAACTTAAACCCCATGAGAACAATTACTCAACCCATGATCTTAAGCTGGCAACAGTTGTCTTTGACTTAAAGATTTGGATTCATTACATTTATGGGGTCCATGTTGGCGTGTTCACTAACCATAAGAGTTTACATTATGTTTTCATTTAGAAGTATCTAAATATTTGTCAGATAAGGTGGCTTAAATTATTGAAATACAATTATATTAGTGCGTTGTATCACCCGAGTAAAGCCAATGTAGTAGCTAATGCCCTTAGTAGATTGTCTATAGGTAGTGTTGTGCATGTTGAGGAGGATAAGAGGGAGTTAGTCCATGAGGTTCATCAACATACTAGATTAGGTGTTCGGTTGGTTAATTAGGACAACACTCATTTCAACTAATTTCTTCTACATTTAACATCAAATTCTTGTTTTAAACTTAGATTAAAGTACAGAATTTGGGGATTTTTCCCTTATGTCCTAAAAAAGGGATTTCTCTAATTTAAACACCAAGTTCAGTCCTTTTTCACTTGAATGAGTTTCTAATTCTTTAATTATCAGTTTTCACTCAATTTAATCCTCAAAACAACCTCAATTCTTGATTTTCAAATTGATTTCAAAGATTTTACCTAATAGAGTTCTAAAATGGTTTTTCACTAATTTGGTCCTTGTATTTTCTTAAGGTTTCAGCTATGGACTCTTATGAATATGAAAAGCATGTTTTTGAAACAAAGTTACAATTTTGCTCTTTTTTTCAAAAACCAATTTCAGTGATCCGTTTTGACCCTGACTTAAAACTAGGCAATATAAGTATAATTTCCTTCCTTTTGATACATCGATTATATATTTTGATGTTCTAGTTTATTTCGTGATAGTTATTGAGCTGTAGGGTTATAGGATTAGAGGTTTTATTTTAGCCTTTGAGGTAGGTTATGGATTAACTTCTTTAAGACTAGGCTGGGTAGTTAATGTTGATACAAAATTCATGTTAATGGTATGGGAATTATTCATGAAAAATGGCTATCTTGGTATGGGAACTATTCATGAAAAATTGCTATCTTATTATGTTGTTCTTACATGATGGCCTATATATGATGTAATTGGTGAATTGGGTATATTATATGCTATGTATGACCATATGGGGTCCTACGTGATATTGATAAACTGTGTACATGAGAATAACTGAATTTTGTTTGATGAAAAGCATATTGTGGTACTAGTTATGCATTGTGACGTATTCATACTCTATTAACATATGAATAATATTGGATTTCAAGAATGAATGGTAATAGAGAGTAGATATTTGGCTCATATCTTTATGACAAAAAATATCAAATCTTATAAAACCCTTTTTGAAGGACATGCCAATGTTATATGTAGTTTAGATACTGAACAACTAACTTCAAGGGACTAGGTCCCTGGATGTGCAAGGTGTTGTAAAGCTATCATGCGTTGTCTGCATATTATTGTCATATTGGGTAATAAAATTGTAGGTGTTATTTTGTACTAATTAGGATAGCTAGTCCAATGACCTTTCATCCCTAATCATCACTCAGCTATAAAAGCAAAAACATGCCTCTTCATCAAGCAAGGATTTTTCACAAATCTAAAGAGTGAAAAGATACAACAAAAACTCCATTTTCAAGACTTCTCAAGCACTGCTCATGTTCTTATCATTGAAATATAATTAAAGAGTGAGTGAGTGTTCTTGAAAGCTGATTTGTAACTGAAATACGCATTCTATAAGAGTAGTGTTTTTTTGGTTGAGTGAGGTACTTAGGTAGGGTTACCAAAGTATGAGGCTGATTAGAGTTAATCAGCGTAGAGGGTCCTTGGTAGAGTGACAAAGATGGTCTTCTAGTAGAGTTGATACAAGAGAAAGGAGTGTTGAGGTAGGCTGAAATCTGGACTGTAGTCAGAAGGTTGATTATTATGGATTTCTTTGGTGACTATAAGGGAAAGCCATAGTTTTTCCCATCTTGTGTTTCCACGTAAAAATCCTAAGTTTTTACCTACCTGCACTGCCTTTGTTTTTCCAATATGTCAAATTTGCTTTATAGTTTTATTGGATGTGATTGACTCTGAGGGACCAGGTCCCTCGCAATGTGGTGCAACCCCCAAGGGTTCCAACAATTGGTATTAGAACCAGGTTACTCTAAAAGGTTCTTACCTAGAGTTTTTTTGGAAATTATGATTTCTATAATCATACTAGGGGTGGAAAGAAAATAAGCAAAAAGGGAAATATTCTTGACTTTGAAGACTTTAAGGTTTTACCTAGATGAATAAGACACTGATGTTGCACTTTTGGCAAAAAGAATTATTAGAGCTATAAATGGGGTGGTCAACTTAGCAAAATAAATAGTAAGGCTAAACTTTGTCAAAAAGGTGGTATCTTAGAAGAATCCATAAGAAACAACCCAACGGAAAAGGATAATCTAAATCCTAAAACATCAAGATGAAAAGATGTTACTAGATGTATAGTAAGAAAGGTGTTGGATGCATTGGAAGGCTTGTCCACCAAATCTAGGAAAGACAAAGCGGTATGGAAATGATTTCATGCTGGAACAAAATGATAAGAAAATAACCTCAGGTTCCTGGTGTTCTCCAATGTCAGCATGGGAAGACTCCTCAACTAATTTAAGTTAACATGAGAAGAGAGGAGATTTTCTATACTTGCAATGGAAGATAGTCCAATTATCGATAATTCCATGTTTGCATTTTAGAAAACACAAAAGATGAAGAAGAAAAGTAGGTAACACTTTTTGATCCTAAAGGAAACCTAGATAACTACACTACTATGAAGATAAAAAAATCTTGCTAGTGTGTTGATAGACTCTGTATGTGAATTAACTACTGAGAAGAATATACTAGAGAAGAAAGCACAGAATAAAGAACATGAGTTGATGGCCTTAAATCTTTAGATATTAGTAACTGAAGAAATGTTCTTTAAATTGAAATCTGAGAATCTAAGTTATATGAGTCAACTAAAAAGGGGAAATGATTTAGATGACAAAAAAGAAGAAGGAATCTTCGAGGCTTCAAATTCTTATTGAAGAAAAACTGATGGGCTCAAAAAATACCTTATGCCTGCACTTTACAGGAATGAAGAATTAGAAAGGGACCTAGTCTGCTTAAGAGAAAAGTTAAACAAGTCTCTTAAATGGACTTCTTCTTCACAGGTTCTTTGTAATTTAATTAGTCACGGTGTTAATAATGATAGAGGTTTGGTCTATCAAGGAGAAATCCAACTTGTTGAGTCAAAAGTAAAGACTGTTCTTTATGTTGGAAGAAAAGAGTATGAACTCATGTGTATTCACTATGGAAGATATAATCTTCTGCGAAAGGGATGTCAGCACTGGCCTAAGGATAAATTAAATGCCTTAAGAAGGAGAATGTATTTTCTGAGAATTTCAAATCATTAGAAAGGACAAAGAGGAATCTATCACAACCTAGATGGGATAAGAAGAATTTGATCACACCAGTATCCTTCTACTAGGTACTCAAACTTAATTGGCTTCCTAAATACAATTTATGATCATGATCATAGGTATGGAAAAGGTGATTGCAGTCAAGATAAGCTCGTTGATTGAAAAAATTCAAAACTTAATAATAGAAGTCTAATTTTGTTTTCTCTCTCTATTAATACACTTCAATATAAAGGTGTCTCATATTGAATAGATGATTTCAATGGACCTATACCATAGGAAATTCAAACACAAAAAGGTTCTCCAAAATGAATAACATGTGAATCAGTGTCTCTTCCAAAATTTGACTATGTTAAGGAGACAGATATCCATAATAAAGTAGGTATATACTAATCTAACTCAGTATCATACCTTTGCAAGTATACACCCAAGGGAACAACTTTGGAAGGAAACAATCAAAGCGAACACAAGTTGAGATTTTACTCAAAAGGGAGAGGGACCTGGTCCCATCTCTCAGGTGAGCATCAAAATAATATACCTTGAATTTTTATAAGATTTTCATTTAAAAAGGCCACTTGTCCAATTACATATGAACAAAATCTATCAAATTGATTCAAATGTAAAGAGTCACACCGTTTTCATTTGATGCGTCTGTTAAAAATAGTATCTCTTAAATTTCCAACGGTCGTCATTTTACCTATAAAATCAAATTCTATTAACTCCTTATCTTCTTAATTAACTTAGAACTTTATCAAAACTGATCCTTCTTGTTTCTTTTACAAAAAAAATCAATCGTAAAATATCTAAAATCCCTTCTTCTTCAAAACCTATGAAAGATCTATTCCGATCATTCTCAAATGCCCAAAAAATAAGTATCTGTCAATCCTTCTCATGAAACTCCTAAAACCCTAAGTGAAACTCCTCTAGTTGAAAAACTAATATGTAATAAATCTTTTGGCCTAGTGGATGACCTAAATAAATGTTATGGTGCTCTAATTGAACAAAAGATTCTTCAAATTAAAGGACATTTTTCCTCAGGAAAAGCATAGTCCTTTATCGTCCCTCAAATCTAAGTTCCCTCTGAGAAATTAAAAGGTATCAAAACTTTTGATAAGTTACAAGAACTTGGTTCTCTTACCCTTTTAGAGTCAAGTTCTATATTTACTAATCTAGTAGATGATGAGATTCCGAGAAAGAAATATGATAATCTAAGTAGCATGAATTTGGTATTTTAAAACTTTCTTTTACTTGGAAAGGATACCAAGGGAAGTTTTGCTAGTGAGAAAGATAAAATAGCAGGAGAAGAGTATGACTTGAAAGAGAAAAAGGAGTTTGCGTTATTGCCAAATAAAAAAAATGAAGAAGATGAGAATGAACAACCTCTGATATTTAGAGTGAAAACAGAAGGAAACTAAAGGAAAAGAGAAATTAATATACTTTGGTAAACAAGTTACAAGATCTTACACTAATAGAGGGTCTGATATAAAATTGCTAGCAGATGTAATAAAGAAGAATAAGTACTCTAATGCTAAAAGAAGAAGACTTTGGAAATCTACAGCCAAGGTAAAAGAAAAGCTTAAAATTATAATGGTAAGAGGAGATATGTAAAATGAGTCTAATATTGTCATTGCATCTAATAAGAAAATAACAGATGCTCATGATGATGAAAGGACCAGGTCCTCTGATTCTAGGTTTGGAAGTTATGGTGTAAGTCGAAAAAAACACATAGCAGTGGAAAGGAAGAAAATTTCAAAGGGGACTTGTCCTAGGAAAAGAAAAACTAATGAAAAGGAAGATCCAAGTGATGATACCAAGAGAATTGAAACAGAGGAAGAAAAGAAAAATATATCCAAAGAAAGATGGATTGAAAGGCTGAAGACATAAAAGGTGCTGCCAGGAAGAATGTTTAATCCCAAAGTCTATACGAAACCTGGGATGGTGGAATTAGTAGAATTGTCAGCATCAAGGATGGATGCATTTATTTAAGAAAGAGACACTAGTGGTTTTTAAAGTTGAAATAAGAAAATTGTATTATTTAATATATTTCTCAGAAGATTAGTTGAGTCAATTTACACTCGTGTAAGAAAAATAAATACGGATGGATGGAGAAACCTTGGGTGGAATTCTAGATGTTCCTATTATAGGGGTAAGTATAGTTGAAAAGAAACAACCCAAAACTAAATTTATGATTGAAGCCTCAAGAGTAGGTGGAACTTCAATTGCTATATTAGCTAGGGCAACAGCCTGATGATTGTTCTAAGAAGCTACTGAGTGAGCTAAGGTAGTTAATACAGCTATGAACTTGACATGAGAGACGTGATCATTCAGGGAATCTTCCTGAATAGGTAGAGGTGCAGGCTGATTTCCATTTATCCTACTATTGTTTCTTTAGGGAGGCATTTTCTTTAAACAAAAGGAAGAAAAAGTTAGAAAGAGAGTTTTAAGTATATCTCATGCTCATTCATATGACATGAATACTTAATGAAGGGAAACTTTTCCTAAAACATCTTGTAGTTTTCTCTATATGTGTGGTGTGCTTCACAACCATGAACAAGACTCTACTCAATGTAGCTTTCAAACTCCCTAGGACACTATAAAACCTTAGACCCTGATACTAAGTTTTGTTATGACCCATGGCTACCTCCTAGTCATGACAACAGTTCTTACAATCACAAGTCACCACAAGCTAACCCATGAACGGGTACCTGTTGTAAGCACTGAGTAAATTGATAATAAAAGACATGTGTGGAAAACAACTGATAATGCCATAAGGTTTAAATATTGAAAATACAATAAATTCACAAGTTTGTAACATTTGATAAAAATAATGAAACACAACTGGTAAGACTGATAAACTTAGTAACTGTCTATATGACTGTCTGAATGTCTGAAAGCCTCTAAACTGACTAAGGAATTGATGGGACACGCCCTAACTAACTCCAATAGACTAACTGAAAATAAATGCAGAAATATTGAATAAACATAATAGGTCCTCGATGTATGTGGACTTACCACTGTTGCTGCTGCTGAAGCACTGGACTGTCTAAGTACGGTTGAGAAATTGAGCTTTCGGACCTATAATATAAGACATCATAGTGCAAAGAAGAGCATGCAGTCAATACTTTGATGTACTGGTATATGAGATGAGGTTAGGTTGAAATGCAAAGGTTAACAGTGCATGTAATAATGACTGACTGAATAAAAAGAGATAACTAAGTATACATGAATGAAAATTGAAATACTAAGAATGCAAGACCAAACATATAATGTTTCTAAAATAATTTGTAAACTGAATTGCTGAAATCTTACAACTGAATAACTGGAAGACTATAAGTTATGGTCAAGAAAACCTGAACTGAATTTTGTACTAAATAATAATTGAGACTCTGGGAGGTATCATCTAATCGACATGCCTCAACTGGAGCTAAGTGGGGTCTAACCCGTAACCCCAGTTGGAAGACTGTTAGTACTGTGCCACGGGTACTAACAATCGCTATGTGGATCAACTAAACTAGTGTCCTAAAGGACTAAGAAGTAACCCTATATTGGCAGTAAACTCATGAGATATGTGTTAAACCTAAGATGAAAGGAAGACATCTCAAATCTACACCGGCTACATAGTTCTATAACTCAGGAATTGCTACTAAGGGTCAAACCCTAAACTGGCAGAAATGTCCTCATCCCTAAGTTCGCTCAGTGCCGAATCATACTCCCAACTGAAAGTCACTATTTATTGGACTGAACTAAGAGTAATTGAACAAACAACTCATGATAATAACTGACTGAATGATAATGCTCATGGTATATCTTAAATCATTCTGGAGATACTAAAATTATGTAAATAACTAAGTATTCGATGTTCATAATGCTCTAAAACTGAATGAAAATAACAATACAGATACATAAAATCTTTGAAATCATAGTAGGGAATCATTGTTCAAAATCCAATACTTAATCATTTATCAAACACATGAGAGTCATGGACTTAAGCATGGTAATGGGTAATTCACATGATAATAACACAGTTATAATACTAAAACCCTTAATGAAGGTTTTAAATGACAAGAGTTTGATATTAAAAACATGCAATGGCTCATTCCATAAAAAAACATGTAATCATAACTTGAAATCCAATTATCAAGATTTTCATGGGCATAATGCAACTTAATCATGTAGAATTCATAATTTAAAACATAAAAAGAGATTCTTGGACTCCATGGGTGAAAAGGGCCCATGAATGAACATCACACATACCTTAAACCCTTAAGCTTAAAAAAGAAATACCAATCTTGATGCTTTCTTGAATTGGGGAACTTGAATACTTGGTTTCGTTGGAGAGAAAGTAATGGAATTTAATGTTCTTGGGAGATGACTAGGGTTTCTTTGAGAGGAGGAAAAGATAGGCAAACAATGCCCTAATTGACATTATAATTTTTAATTTGATGACTTAGATTGGGGGAAAAGACACAATTGTCCCTCAAACATTCTAATTCATAACTGGAATGCATTTTAAAGTCTCATTGCAACACAATGAGGGTGCCATCAGGATTAATGTCATGATGTGGCCCTATCTCACTGACTCTTGGGTTTCATGATCTAAACATGCCCCAAACCTCATTTGAAAAATCTAAAAATCCCTCGAGATATGATTCTTACACCCTTAAAACTGAATTAACTTAAAAACTAACACCTCAAGGTTAGGAATACCAATTTAAAAATTCTCAAAGTTAAGAGGCCTAAATAATAACTAAGTCCCCAACACTTATAGAAAATATTAGGTTTTAAGCCTCTTATGCAAGCAACTTGGAGTTGAACTGAGCTAAGAATAATATAGGATATTACAAAAGGCGAGCTCATTTCAAATATATTGGACCCTTTGAGATCCTTTACACAGTTATTGAGGTCGAGTATGAGCTAGCTTTACCCATAAGATTTTGTTGTTGTTCATCTAGTTTTCCCCATGTTTCTATGTTGGGATGATATTTCCTAAATATATCTCATGTTCTTAGGTAGGACTAAGTTTAGTTGGATGAGAGGTTGACATTTATGGCGGAGGTGTTCATATTAGCAAAAATTCCAGGCAGTTGCGCGCTAGAGAGATTCCAGTTGTTAAGTATCAGTGGATGCACCGCCCTGTAGAGGACGCACCTTAGGAAATTTAGAGCGAGATACGGACCCAGTATCCTTACTTGTTCGAGGCTTTAGGTACATCCTAATACTTTACTTTAGTGAGCAAAAGTTCTTTTAGTAGTGGATACTGTAATGACCCTCCAGGTTATTTTATGTATTTCAACTATTTTCACAATTTAGAGTTTTCCCATAGCTTTTTTAAGTCATTTATGACTTTCTAGGCTGAAAGTTTAGCTACTGAGTAGTTCGTTTGATTTTTTGAGCCGATTACCTATTTTGAAGTCTTCACTTGTTAGAATTGGCTACCAGGCATAAAATTTAGTCAAACAACCTTGTATGTCAATTTTAACATTTCCAAGAGCTCCAAAACATCAATTTTAGGCTAGGAGGATCGTTATTTTGGGTCCCTAGGCTTCCAGACTCAGTTTTGGATATTGACCAGAAGTTAAGAAAAATGGCATGTGGGTGTGGAACCACTTTTCATCAAAACATCCTCAAAAGGAAACTTTGACTGCTCCATTGAGTTCGAAATGTTGAATTTGATTGGGTAGAATAGTTTGTTTGCGTATATGAGACACCAAATGAATCTCGAGGGGTAGGCAGAGATTGAGAACAATTACAAGTTTCCAGTTGGTACATTGCAGCTGGTGTGACCACTAAAGGGTGGAACCCTAAAGGGTGTGAAGACTTGGGAGAAACATTAATGGGTGATTTTGGGGTGTTCGTAAACTCGTGTAGTGCATTTCTTCTTTGAATTCTGGTAAGCTCGGAATTCAGTTATTATTAGGGGAAAATATTTTTTGAAAATAGAGGTACGTGTTGGCGGTTTCAAAAGTGCAATTCCACAAATAGGCCTCACATGGGATTTTTATGTGATTTTGCACCCAAAGTACAGAAGTGCAATATGGGTATCATTGTTTTCATATTGATGAGTAGATTGTGATTTTGATAGCGTGGCATCTTACGGAAGCTTCTCAAAAGGGGAAAACAATGATTCATTGGATTTCCTTAGATTTTCTTCCGTGTTTAGGTAGGCTAGTATTACATTATTCACAGATTGAGCTAATTTGTAGTATATTCATGATGATATGCTAGATATGGGGTGGGAAATTAGGCCTTGGAGATATAGGTGGTACAATTAGCATTATTTGGAATATTTAGAACATTTTGGAATCGTAACTTGGTGTAATTGACTTAAATAGTCTTATTTAGTTAAAATTGCTATCTTAGGGGTAATTGTGGCTTATTTTAACATCTAGAAGTGAATTTAGATTCCATAGCCTAGTCTGGGGTAGAATTTTTCTTTGTAAAGATTTTCAAGCATTAGAATTGGGCCTCTTCGGCCCAACTTAGGCCTAGACTCTTTATAGTTCCTTGTATACTTAATGTGCATAACATATTTTTAAAGTTGCATATTTCATGGCTTGTACAAATAAGATCCTTGATACTTATGCTAGTTTGGTACTTGGGAGTTAATACTAGTTCTAGTTCCAGTTCGGTGATTTATGATCTTGAGACTGATTTGATTCCAGAATTATTTGTCAAGACCCAAATCAGGGCCTGGCCATGACGGGAATCTCAAGTTCCACATGGACCGGAGACCACCACCTGCACCTAACCAAGCGAACACAACATACCCAACGTCGGATGAATTTTGAACATATAGCAAGATAAAATAAGAATAAGCTTAATGCTATTTAAATCATGTCTATAGGCAACAATCAATAACTGGATGAAAAACCTTCCAACATCACCCAAGTTCATAGTAATCCAACAAAGCCTTCTAGAAAAAGAATAAAAAACTCGTCTTGGTCGGGACGTGCCCCCGACTCTGACAATGAGAATCATAATGAAAAATCTTAATTCTAATCTATGATAAGAACTGTTGAAATGTCTAAGCCTTTCAGAAAATAGAGGCTCACCACTTTACCACAACGAACCGACGAACCAAGCCGACCCACCTAACTCTGTGAAGGAAAAGTAGAAGTATCTCTAATGCCTGCATCGTGTGGGGATACACCATCCAAAGATGATTAGTAGAGTGAACACTAGAATGTAACTCAGGGAAAGGGGATAAAATAATGTCCAGTCCAGTCATTTACATACCATATGAATCACATCATAATACATATATAAGTAGTATGACGGGAAAGGGAACAAGGCTTAGAATGCACTTTAAAGCTTAGCTTGTATTGTATAGTTCAACCGTTATCACATAAGAAGACGCCCATGGGCTATATAGGCCCAGCTCTCCACCAGCACGTAGGACCCTAGTGCATGTGGCCGCATAAACCAGAGGGTATACATATGCACTATGGGGGACTCAAACCTACCGGCACATCAAGGTGACACAAGCACCAAATAAGGTAATATAATGTGGGGGACCAATCATATGATAATACTAAAAGGAACTCGAACAAGCTGGTCATTTAGATCCCCGTGTCCAATACTGCGGTTTCCAGTATTAGTTCCTTGGGACCTCTACTTTCACAACTCAGCTACACAACCCTCATTAAAGCCCAATTAATACAATTATCGCACATTCCCATTCATTGAACCATGATACACATATAGGCACACATTGTTGGTATCGTCATACCAACTACACTTTCAACGTAACATCAACTAGTTGGAATACTTTCATTATTTAGGGATATTCATTATAACCACTTCAAAAGCCACAAAAATCACTATCCCTTAGTTAATTTACCATACCCATGTACCCCACAGGTTCAAAACCAAAATTTAAGCATGAACAGTCATGTGTAAACCATAGGAAACATTGTTCAACAACAAGCATTCAAAACCCTCAAGCTATGTTTAAAAGTCATCACTAATACTATTCGAACAACACTTTAAAACATATGCTTTTAACAAATTAGCAATTTGGAAAGTGTCACTTGCCTGAAATACCAAGTTTCACAAAAAAAAAATTCTACCATTGAGCCCTTGGTGATACGGGACAAATGGCCATCTTATCTTTTGATGACATCTTTGGAGGCCAACACATAGAGGCTCAAGACTTGGTCACCTCAAGAATACAAGAACATGCATGGAGGACCCGTTTTGAGCGTAACTTAAAGCAATCTCACGTATGGAAGATTACTTGGAGCATTTAAGAGTGAGGACTCACGGTTTTGGACCTTAATTAAGGGCATTTTGGACATTACACATGGTGTATTTACACACCATGACCGCACCTATCATTAAGGGCAAAGTGGTCTTTTTGTATTCTTTTGTATTACACTATAAATAGGTCATTTTAGCTCATTTCTTGGCAGATTTGGAAGGATGAAGAATTGAAAGACATTTTCTCTCTTTTGAGAGTGTAACACCCTTAGTTGTAGAGCTTGGAAAAGCCATCCTTAGCATAGGGCTTGGAAAAGCCAATATTGATCTTTGCTTGGAAACGGTAGATCTTAAGGTTAGTTCATTCCCTTAGTGGTCACCGTAAGAGTGTGGTTTTGATTGTTACATTCATTAGGGGTTAGTGTTGAAATACACTTGGTTCTTAATCTTGTAATAATCTTGGTCTCACTATCTATCTTTATTTTCTTGCAAATCGTGTATGTGTTGTGTAGTGGACTGTTTTGGGGTCTTCGTTGAATCCAAAACTTGTATTATTGTTGTTCATCTTGTTCATCACGTTTCATAGCTGTTTTGGTGTTAATATACACTCTTGTATCTTGTATTCTTGTTGTTAGTAGCGAATCCGAGTGTGGTCTCCATCTTGATCCTCGAATCCTTAAGATTAGTGGACTGATTTGGTGTTTGTTTTGTGTTTCCTTCTCTTTTCCGTATCATTTGGTATCAAAGCATGGCTTGATCTTGTTCCTACAAGATCCATCTTGGGCTTGCTTGTTAGAAAAAAAAAAAAACTGAAAACTGAAATTTTTAGAAAAATAACAATCTGTCCACTTTGTGTTCTTGGCCGAAAATTGTGTTCTTGTTGTATCTTGGCCGAGATTTTTACTTGTCTTAAGTGTTTCTAGTGTTAGTATTGTTCTTCACTAACACTTTAAGTCTATATCTTGATTTGAGCCTTTGTTGTTGATGTTGTTATTGTGAACATGGACTCGGCAGATTGTTGTTGGTATTGTTGTTGCGGGTTTAAAGTTTGGGCTGTTTTGGACGTGTGGTGTGTTGTTGGTTCAAGTTTTGAACGTGTATTGTGGAGGTTGTGCTTTGGAATTTAAGCTTGGAAAGTTGTTGTTGTTGTTTTGGGGGTCCAACTTGAACCTTAGAACTTCAAGACTCAAACTTTGTGTTCTTCACCATCTCCATATATAGCTGAAAAAAAAAAACTGGTTGTTGATTTTTGAAGTTGAAGAAAAAAGAGTGTATTGTGTTAGTCTTGCAAGACATAGATCCAAGTTTCAAGGTGTAGTACTTGGCCTTGTGTTCTTGTTGTTGACAATTGGTGGTATTGTGTTGTGTTCTTGAAGAAGTTGTTGTTGTGTACTTGAAGGTTGTTGTGGTGTTCATCTAGTGCTTCATCTTTTCTTACAACTTATGACAATCAAAAGGAAAATATAGATTCAAAAGGTGAAGATGAAAAGATGTAAAGCTTGTTGTGAGAAACCTTGAACCCAACACTTCCTAGACTAGACTTCTACTTTTTTAGCTTTTCCTCATTTCAAAGACCTTGTTTTGTGGGACTACTTTTTCTTGCTTCAAGAACTTTGTTTTGTGGGACCAACCACTTTTTCTTGTTTCAAGAACCTTGTGTTGTGGGACAAAATACTTTTCCTTATTTCAAGACTTATGTTTTCCCTACCAAAAACCAATTGTCACCTTTTCCAAATAGTGTGAAGATTTACAATTTCAGAATTTGTGATTATAATGGGTGGGACCAAAACCAATTGCATGCTGCCACATCATCCATTTGCTACTGTTCACGTCAATAATAAGCTCAAATTTCAGATTTTAGTAGTTTCCTTTTGTTGTTCCTTAGTTTCAATTTTATTGGTTCCAATTAATTAACAACTAGTAATCACCTACTTAGTTGTAGATTAATTATTGAATCCATTTCTTTCGTGTCTTCGTTATTTGTGATCTTTTCTCATTTTTAATTCGTTGTAACTTCTTTATTTCAAGTTCGTAAGGAAATTTTATTTTGTGTCTTGAGTCGATCAAACAAGAATCTATTCCGGCCACCAAGTAGAATTGACATCCTATTGACTACCGGAGTATAAGCAGCTTTCAATATTCGCCGCTACAATTGTGAGAATCACAAAGGTGAGTGTATACGAGTGTTGGTGAGGAGCTTTACTACTAATCTTGTTTGTTCATTTTGTAGGTTTAAAGGGTGATATAAGGGGAACATGACTTTGATAGCCGGGGATTATTGTGACTACAATGTAGGAGACTATAATTGTAGTGAGGGTTTTTATGGCTACGAAGTTGAGGGAGATTGCGAAGGCTATGAAAATAACCATGATCAAAACATATGCAGATTTGAAAATTACTGTTTTGAGGGAGAAAATGAAGTGAATGAAGTGCCTAGTGCTTATGGTGACTTTGGAGATGATGTAGGACCTCGTGATGGATCTTATGATGAAGTTGGGACATGTGAGGAGTCTTTCACTCCCCACTCCGAACCTAGATTTGGTGTTAGGTATAACCCTTTCATTCGCAAACCTTATGAGAGCTATGATGAGAGTACACGTGAGGAGTGTGAAGAGTCATATTCTCCACCTTGTAGTACTTCTTATCAAGGTCGATATAGTGTGAATGGTTATACTAGCTATAGTGTAGGTTGTCCAATGGGAAGAAGAAGGTATGCATCTCCAAAACCTAGGGGTACTCGTGTGCTTTACAATGTTGATCCGAGAAGGAGTGTACACTCCGGAAAGGTGACCATTTGTGGGATACCGGGCTGCCTCGTTGTGTTAAATGATAGGTACTATAGAAACTACATTGTTCCATCCATGGTTGATTACTTGGGGTTATTTTGTGAGCCTTTACTTGTTCCATACTTCTTGGACAGGTTTAAGGTTACCGAGAGGGTAAAAGTTGTCTTCTCCCAATTTAATTACCATGAGGAGGTGTGGTGTGATGTTTTTCCCGTAACCTATGGTCATGTGAGCTTAGGCGCCGATTGGTTTGCACAACATAAAGTTCCAAATATGCAAAATTGGCCTAATATTGTAAGAGACCGATGGGGAAATTGCCTCGAGACGTACATTCTGCCCGGGCTGCAAAAAGAAGTTCCTACCTACTCCAATTCGAATTATTATGAGAGACAAAAGATTGAGAGGAGTAAGGGAGTGAAATGTGGTAATCCGAGAGTGGAAAAAGGAGAGGTTGTGTGGAGCAAAGTAAGAGGATTACCACCAAACCATGTTAACATTGTTTGTCCTTCTATTTCTAAGGACATTTGTGTAGGTAGCAACATGGAAAGCGAAGAAGAACAATGCCAAAAGAAAGTTGCTGCCCAAACTTTTGGAGGACCTTCACACCATGACAAAGAAGAATCTACTCAAGGACTTCAAGGTAAAATGGCAAACTCTTACACTTTTGTACATGTGAATGATAATTGTGTGGCTAGTAGCCCATTGAGTGTGAGTTGTAGCTTGCCTATATGTGAGTGTATTATTTCTTTGCCACTTGATGATGATGTACATGTTGTGAGTGTGGATACACTAGTTGATCCTATTGATGACCGAATAGACTCTTCTTGTAAGATCGATTTATGTCCACCTAGTGTTGAAACCATTATGTTGAATGAAAGTACATTATCTTCTGAAATTTGTGTTGATCAACTTATGTGTGAAAATTACCCACCACTTGAGGATGTGTATGATGTAATTAATGAACCTCAAGTGTGTGATGATGTTGAAAATGTTGATCAAAGTGAGAATGAACCCGAGAGCTCTTCTTGGGGTAATATTGTGTTTGAAACATCCTTGAAACTTGATATTGATCATTTAGAGAGTGAGGAACTTGCTTGTTCCAAATCTGTTCGTGAGGTAGATCACACTCTTTTTAGGTACAATGTCTTGTTTGAAGATGATTTAAACACTCCTAATGAACCTAGTGGTGAAAATGATGGTATAGCTTGCCTTGGAAGCTATAGCCTATATGCTAACCCACTATGGTGTGACAATATTCCTCCTAAAGAGGGAAATCTCTTCTTGGAAGATGAGAGTCCTCTTAAGGGTAAGGAATGTGTAGTTGCGAAAGCTACTTCTTCTTCTACTTTGTGTGATTTCATTGTTGAGAGTACTCATGGTGATTATTGGAAAACTAGTAGTGAGTACACACATGAGAGAACCTTAGTAGAAGTCGATTTGAGTGATACTTTTCTCTACTCTCTATTTGCTTTGGATCATATGTATGTTATTGTAGAGAGTATGTCATTTAGTTTGGGTGTAGACCACGGGAAAGGGAAGTGTTGTCGAGACCCGTGTCTATGGCCATTTTTCCCATTTGAACTCGGTGCCAAATTTAGAAATGGTGATGTTGGTGCACCAAACTTGTTGCTTGGTCTACATGACAAGCAAAGTGTCACTCTTGATGTATCCTATAACCAAATCCTTTGTACATCTTTTATTGAGTTTTTAATATTCCTTGCAAAGGATTCTTGGTTATATTGCAAATATGTGCAACCTTGGCATGTTGAGATGATTTGTTATGCTAACCCTAACCCTCATGCCATGAGGAGTTTGTATTTGTTTGTCCTCTCTTCGGTTTTGCAAGGTTTGGATTCGAGGTCGAATCCTTTTCAAGAAGGGGAGGATGATACGGGACAAATGGCCATCTTATCTTTTGATGACATCTTTGGAGGCCAACACATAGAGGCTCAAGACTTGGTCACCTCGAGAATACAAGAACATGCATGGAGGACCCGTTTTGAGCGTAACTTAAAGCAATCTCGCGTATGGAAGATTGCTTGGAGCATTTAAGAGTGAGGACTCACGGTTTTGGACCTTAATTAAGGGCATTTTGGACATTACACATGGTGTATTTACACACCATGGCCGCACCTATCATTAAGGTCTTTTTTTGTATTCTTTTGTATTACACTATAAATAGGTCATTTTAGCTCATTTCTTGGCAGATTTGGAAGGATGAAGAATTGAAAGACATTTTCTCTCTTTTGAGAGTGTAACACCCTTAGTTGTAGGGCTTGGAAAAGCCATCCTTAGCATAGGGCTTGGAAAAGTCAATATTGATCTTTGCTTGGAAACGGTAGATCTTAAGGTTAGTTCATTCCCTTGGTGGTCACCGTAAGAGTGTGGTTTTGATTGTTACATTCATTAGGGGTTAGTGTTGAAATACACTTGGTTCTTAATCTTGTAATAATCTTGGTCTCACTATCTATCTTTATTTTCTTGCAAATCGTGTATGTGTTGTGTAGTGGACTGTTTTGGGGTCTTCGTTGAATCCAAAACTTGTATTATTGTTATTCATCTTGTTCATCACGTTTCATAGCTGTTTTGGTGTTAATATACACTCTTGTATCTTGTATTCTTGTTGTTAGTAGCGAATCCGAGTGTGGTCTCCATCTTGACCCTTGAATCCTTAAGATTAGTGGACTGATTTGGTGTTTGTTTTGTGTTTCCTTCTCTTTTCCGTATCACTTGGAGACCTACTTCTTGGAAATCCTAAGTACCTTACTTGAGGAGATTTAGAGAGAATAAAGACTTTTTCATATGTTAAATTATGGAAAGAATACCCAAAAAGTGTATTATGGACGTGAGGTCTAAGTGGTTAAAGTGGGAAATGTCAAAAATGTCCTCAACTTAAAAGCTGTAAAAAGTGTCACCAGTGACTAAAGGTCACACGTCAATTCGTAACAACACTTTACGACACATCACCATGAGTCGTAACTAAGATAGTGTCAGCGGACACCCATACTGTTGATCCTGACTTATATCTTACAACTCTTATCGTGACCCGACGACTTGTAGGGTTCAAGTCATATCCAAGACAGAACCACTTAGGCCTTACACTGTTCACCCTATAATTTGAACTAAATGACTCATAACGAGTCCTTACGACTCATATTGAGACACTCATACTCAGAGCAGAACTTAGCCACACACACACTATTTAGGCTACGATTTAAGTCCAACGACTCATCATGGGTATTTATAACTCGTGAACCTAAGTCATAATCAGGACAATAACTCAAGCATCATTCACTAGACACCCTGCGACCAAGGTTATATGATGATCAAGAAAACCTACGACTCGTAAGGTGAGTCATAGTCAGGATAGTGAGTATAAAATTTTAGATATTTTCAAGGACCAAATTCTTGGGGTGTTACATTCTCCCCTCTTAGGACCATTCATCCTCGAATGATGGGTTGAGGCATACGTTAGCATAATTTAGTGCGGAAGTGGTTAACCCAATTACAAGCCACACTTAACTTTAACAAAGATAGAACATAAAGACTTTAGGAAAATTACAATTTCCTTTAACAAAGCCAGAAAACAGAGATGCTAAGGAATACACATACCTTAAGCACAATTATTTGGAGCAAGGGAAAGGAATGGGTACTTGGACTTCATGTCCTCCTCGAACTCCCAAGTGGCTTCGTCAACCAATTGGTTCCTCCAAATTACCTTTACCGATGCCACATCCTTCAATTGCAAATAATGGACTTGCCTATTCAAAATCTAAATGTAGACTTCCTCATAGGAAAAAAAATCAAAAATGCCCACCTTTTCCAAAGGAACGATGGTCGAAGGATCATCCACGCACTTTGTCAACATCAAAACATTAAACACCGGATGAATGAAGCTTAAACTAAAAGGCAACTCTAATTCACAAGCAATATTACCAACCCTATTCAAAACCAAGTACGAATCGGCATAATAGGGACTGTTCTTTCCCTTCCTTCTAAACCATATCACTTCCTTCATAGAAGATACCTTTAGGAACACCCAATCACTAGTATTAATGTTCCCTTCACCTCATATCCACATAGGACCTTTGGCGGCTTTAGGCGGTCTTAAGTATATATTAAATAACCTTTACCTTATCCATATCTTGGTGAACCAAATAGGGAAAAATAACTTACTTTTAACAACCTCAAACCATCCAATAGGAGACCTATACCTCCTATAATAAAAGTCCTCAAACGGAGCCATACTAATGCTATAATTATAATTGTGGTTGTAGGAAATTCTTGGAAAGATAAGTGGTCAATCCAACTACCACTGTAATCAAATACACAAGCCCGAAGCACATCTTTGAAGGCCTAAATTGTTCATTCCACTTGGCCATCCATCTGTGGGTGGAAATCGGTACTAAGGCTTACCTTAGTCCCCAAATCTCTATGAAAGGATTGCCAAAAGTGAGATGATAAATGAGTAACTCAATTAGAAATGATAGAATCGTGTGCACCATGAAATTTCACTATCTAATTAATATACAACTTCGCATAGTCCTCAGTAGAAAAAATTATCCTCACTAGCAAGGAATAAGTAGACTTAGTCATCCTATCCATGATGACCTAAATAGAATCAAACTGCTGGCGAGACTATGGAAGGTAGGTAACAAAATCCATATTAATTATTTCCTATTTCCATACTGGCAACTCAATCTTTTAATTCAACCTACCGAGCCTAAAGTGCTCCACCTTCACATTCTCACACACTATGCACTTAGCCACAAAATTAGCCACATCATACATTATATTATTCCACCAATAAATCTCCTTGAGATCATGATACATTTTGTTGAACCCATATGAACCGTATAACAAAACTCATGAGCTTCAGTCAATAATTTTTCCCCCAAACCATCAACATCGGGAACATATAATCTACCCTAGTACTTGAAGATACCATCAACACCAATCTCAAAATCTATCACCTTCTGTCTACCTACATAATTCTTGATTTGCATCAACATATGGTCCAATACTTTTTTGTCTTTCACCTCAGCACCAAAAGATAACTTCACCATATCTTTAACAATCATACCACCTTCTTTGGAATCTAAGAGAAAGACTCTTAGATTAGCTAAGAATTAAATATCCTTCTCCAAATACCGCTTCTACTCGTCAACATAAAATAAACTTTCTTTGGACAACTTGCTAAGGGCATCAACAATCATGTCAGCTTTAATTGGGTGGTAGTGGAGACTCATGTCTTAGTCTTTTAGCAACTCAAGCCATCTCTTTTGCCAAAGATTTATCTATTTCTGAGTGAACTCATATTGCAGGCTCTCATGATCAGAATAAATATCTACACGGACCCCAAACAAATAATGTCACCAGCTCTTTAATGCAAACACCATATCTAACAATTCCATATCATGTGTCAGATAATTTTTCTCATAAAATTTTAGTTGCCTAGAAGCATACGCAACCACCTTGCCATGTTGCATCAACACATAACCTAGTCCTAACTGAGATGCATCAGAATAGACAACAAAACTATTAGTACACTCTAGTAGTGTCAAGACTGGAGTCGAGGTTAAATTATCCTTCAATTATCAAAAATACCCTCATAAGCATTAGACCACAAGAACTTTACCTACTTCTGAGTCAACTTAGTCAATTAGGAAGCAATAGAAGAGAAACATTGCACGGACCTTCTATAATAACCAGCTAAACCCAAGAAGCTTTGAATGTCAATTAGAGTCGTGGGTGTAGGCCACTTTTTAACCACCATAATTTTTTGTGGATCCACCATGATCCCATTGCTAGAAATAAGCTGGCCCAGATAAGTCACAACATTTAACCAGAACTCACACTTTAATAACTTCGCGTACAACCATTGATCTTTCAAGGTTTGCAATATCAGGCAGAGGTGATCTAAATGATCTACCTTACTCTTTGAATACACAAAATATCACCAATAAAAACAATGACAAACAAGTCCAGAAGCTAATAGAAAACTAGATTCATAAGATTTATAAATGCTATCAGGGCATTTGTCAAACCAAAGAACATCACCATAAGCTCAAAATGACCATACCAGGTTTGGAAATTAGTTATAGGGACATCCATCTTCCTAATCTTTAACTAATGGTACCCATACCAAAGATCAGTCTTAGAAAATACTTAGCGCCCTAAAGCTAATCAAAGAGATTATCAGTCCTTGGAAGAGGATAATTATTCCTCATAGTCACCGAATTTAGTTGGTGATAATCTATACACATCCAAAGGGATCCATCCTTCTTACGCACGAAGAGAACAGGAGCACCCCACAAAGACATAGTAGGGAAAATAAGACCCTTATACAATAGATCTTTAAACCATTACTTGAGTTCCTTCAACTTAGTTGGAGCCATTAAATATGGAGGGATAAAATAAGATAAGTGTCTAGAAGAAGATCAATCGTAAAATCAATTTCCCTATTGGAAGGATACTAGGAAGAACATTAGGGAGCACCTTGGAAAATTCATAGATCACAGGGACAATCTAATAAGAACAGCCTTCAGATCTAGAGTCCTTAACATGCATTAAATGATAGAGGCTCCCTTTAGAGACCAATTTTTGGTCTCTAAGATATAAAATAAACCTTTCTTTAGGCACTAGAAAACTACCTTCCCACTCGATCACCGACTTATAAGGGAAGTGGAAACTAACCTTTTGGGTCCAACAATGAAGAGACACATAGCACAAATGCAACCAATCCATCCCTAAAATCATATTACAGTCTAATATGTCTAACTCTATCGATCCACCAAGGTCTCCCTAATAAAGAATGACATTATACAACTCCTATAGACACTTCTAGCTACAATGGAGTCACCTACTGGGGTGGACACAAAGAAGGGATCTGGGATACACTAAGGATCAAAACCAAAATAAATAGCCATGTAAAGAGTCACATAAGAGAGGGTAGACTCAGGATTAAGTAGACAATATACATCATGAGAGAAAAGTTTGGGCGTACAAGTAACAACATTGGGGGATGACTCTGAATCCTGGCTGAGGGCAAGAGGGTACAAACGGTTTCATCTAATACCAAAAGCAGAAGTAGAAGTAGCACCCTTTGGTGTAGGAGCTGATGTAGTAGCAACAGGAATTTTATTTTCCCTAGATGCAACCATAGAAGGACAATCCCTTTGCATATAACCAATCTAACCACATTTAAAGAACTTGTTCCTCTCCTATTCATAAACATCATGATGCACCTGACCATAAAATCTATAAGGGGATATTATGGAGCTGACTAAACCCCAGTAGCCTGAGGCTTAACTCTTAGTGCTCTAAACCCATTATCATACTGAGAATGATGATCACCTCCCAATGACTTTAGATAAGGTGCAATGATAATAGAGTTGGAATCAGATGTGCCTCACTACTTCTCAGACAACTTTCCATTATCTCTACTATTCTGCTAGTGACCTCCACCTTGATTTGAGTGGCAAAATGTTTTACTCTGCCTTTTACTCATCTCCTCGTGCTTCTTGTTTTCCTATTCCACTTATTACATATACACTGATCATGGTCACCTATACCATAGTTTTGATATAGAATAATCATTGCCAATAAATCTCAACTCATGTTGAGGTCAAATCCTCAAGGAGTGAGTGTAGTCTTCAAACTCTATAGGAATTGATGCCCGTAGTGTAAAAAAAATGAAATGCATAAATTAAAATGGGGTTAGGGTTGGTTTTGGAAAGTGATTTTACAATAGTCTATTCAACCAAAAAAACTAAAGACAACCATTGTGAATGAAATTTAAATATGAGAGAAGCCTTGTTATTATGCCTTCCTAGGGGCAAATAATGCAAGGGTTTATGATAATTGAATGCAAAATCTAGTCATCAACTACATGGGCAGGCTCGGTTAGGAATTCTTGAGGCTAGTTTGTCAACAAAACCTCAAGATATTATCCATATATCCTTTTGGATACCTCATAGATGTGGCAATAAAATTCACCAAATAGCTCAATTGGGCATCCTTATCTCTAGGAAAATGCGTAAGATTTAGCTAATTCACAATCCACCTCTATTTCTAAGTAGTGGAAAGAGAACACACAGTATCTACTATGGTTTACTATTTCCAAGTTCACTCCCATCCCTCTTTCAAGGATGATGTGAGATTTAGAGAATTTGGGGCTTTCACCCACAAATTTATTTTGGGAATTTGGGGGTTTCACCCACAAATCCAAACTAAATCAAGCAAGCATTAGTGAAAACCACAACCAATGACCAAGAATCTACACTAATACATTACAACCACACATAATGCACCCTATTTCAACAAAATCCCCAAAAATATATGTAGCTACTCACGAAGTTGGGTAAAGAGAATATACCAAATTGATCATCCAAGGTTTCCATTGAAGATGTAAAATATGAATATTCTTCAATTTAACTCCAATTACAATCAAACAACTTGGAAACATTTAACACAAAAACCTTGCCCAGAATTTATAGGATTTTTCAAAGATTGAACTCTCAATTCTAGTTCATGATGATGCAAAAAGAAGGGATTTTCACCCCTTTTAAATATAGGACCAACTATAAATAATTACATTTCTGCCCCAAGTCCATAACTCGTGCCATCTTGATTGCATACTAGGATCGCGATCGTAGCTTCGTGATTTCATTAAATATATCATGATGGCAAATTCTAACTAATATTGATTGGTCACAATCGCAGGTCTCAGGTCGCGATCATGGTAATTGCAATCGCTTCCTACATAGGGTTTTCTAGCTTTTGTACTTCTCTTTTCTTGTTAATCTCTTTTAATCTCAATTTCACTTCTTTCCTTCATATTACCTATATACCTGTAAAATATGGAAATTAGTGTATTCAAATAAGAAAGTTATCTCATTCATACCTTTAAATCGTAATAGTGTACACAAATTTGTATGTAAATGAGGGGTAAATTTATCACCCATCATACACTACAAGTCTACAGATGTCTATATCTTTTTTCAAAAAGGTAACCTTGCTCTCATAGATCAAATCATGGGATTACCCAGAGGCAAACTTTGTCATTCTATCCCGCATGATGGACACCAATTTTGGATCATAACATGATAACTGATGAAACTTCAAGGCATTATCCTTTACTATCATCCTTTCTTGCTTCAAATTCATGAATTCCTCAGCCTTTGCCTACCTCAACTCTTGAGAAAAGAAGTGATAAAGAAAAGCAATAGAGAAGTCATCCCACAAAGAGGACTCAACATCATCACCCTTGAGTTTCTCCCACTCTTTATACCATTGGTATGCAACATTATTCAACTGATAAGCAGTGAACTCTACACCCTCCACATCAGTAGAATGCATCATGTAAAAGATCTTTTCCATCTTATTAATGAAATTTTAAGTATCTTCTTTGACCTTAGAACCAGTGAAATTCGAAAAACTCAACCTCATAAATTGGCCATCTCTGGTGATCTCAGAGGATGGATAAAAAGAAGTAACACACTCAGTCTGGGAGGCCACCAACTTGGTAAGAAAATAAATTGATTGTAAAAACTCAGTGTTAGATATATCAGCTTGAGCTATTTGAGTAGGGATAAGGGGGACCAGTGGAAATCCACTAGGGCAATCAAAAGAAATGACCCTATACTGAGTCTAAGCTCTTCGAGCAAGACGAGCGCTATTTATATTATCCTCAGCCAGGACAGAAGAGTTTTTATGAGCATCAGATCTTCTAGGAGGCATGATCTAAAAGAAAACATATGGGGATTAAAGGAGATTCCTAAATGCCTCATAGCTGCTCCCTTGTAAGTATAGCATGCTACACACCCATAAAAGGGACTCTACTTGAAATAACTTTGAGGAGACCCAATGAAAACAAACCTAGGATCTGATACTATATTTTTCATGACCCAAACCAGGGCCTAACCGTGATGGGCATCTCAAGTCCCACATGGATCGAAGACCACCCCTGCACCTATCCAAGCAAACACAACACCCCTAATATTGGATGAATCCCAAACATATAACAAGATAGCATAAGAATAAGCTTAATAATATTTAAGTAATATCTATAACCAATAATTGGTAATCGGCCAAACAACCTTCCAATGTCACCAAAGTCCATAGTAATCCAACAAAGCCTTTTAATAAAAGAATCAAAAACCAATCTTAGTCAGGATATGTCCTGACTCTGATAATGATAGTGATAATATTATTGATAATGATAACTCTCAATTCTAATCTATGATAAGAACTGATGAAATATCTAAGCCTTCCAAAGAATAGAGGCTCACTATTTCACTAAAATAAGCTTATGAACCAAGCCAATCCACCTAACTCTACGCATAAAAAGTAGAAGAATCTCTGGTGCCTGCATCACGTGGGGATACAACATCTAGAGATAGTTAGTAGGGTGAAAAATATCATGTAACTAAGGGATATAGGATAACATAATGACAAGTCCAGTCATTTCAATACTATAGGAATCACATCATAATACATATATAAGTAGTATGCCGGGATAGGGAACAAGGCTTAGAATGCACTTTAAATATTAGCCTGGATTGTGTAGCTCAATCATCATCACATAAGAAGAAACGCTTAGTCTATATAGGCGTAGCTCCCTCTAGCTTTTTATGGCCCTAATATGTGTTTCCACACAAACCACAAGGTATATATATGCACTATGGGGGAGTCTAACCTCCCGGTACATCAAGATAACACAAGTATAAAATTAGGTAATATAATGTAGGAGACTTGAATCTCCTAATCATATGATAATAATAAAGAGGACTCAAACCACCCGGTCATTTAGACCTCAGCATCGACAATCACGATTTCTAGTATTGGTTTCTTAGGACCTCCGTTTTCATAACTCAACTACATAACTCTCATTAAAGCCTAATTAAAACAATTATCACACATTCCAATTCTTTGAACCATGATTCACATTTAAGAATACAATGTTGGTATCATCATACCAACTATACTTGAAAGGTATAATCAACATGCCAAATCACTTTCATTATTTGGGAAATTCACAGCCCTTTGGTTCAATTCAAAACCATTATGCTTCGATAACCTTTCACATCATGTAATAGTTCAAGAGTAATTCACTATGCATATTTTTCATACTTAAAACCAGTTTCACAATATAGGGTTGAGGTTACAACCACTTCAAATATCATAACTTGAGGAAAATTATAATCCCCTAGTTCCTCAACCATACCCATGCACCCCAAAAGTTCAAAACAAAAATTTAAGCATAAAAATAATGTGTAAAGCATGGAAAATATCTTTCAACAACAAGCATTCAAATCCCTCAACCTATGTTTAAAAGACATTATCAATACTATACTAACAATACTTAAAAATATTAGCTTTTAACAAATTAGAAATTTGGAAACAGTAACATGCCTGAAATACCAAGTTTCACAGAATAAATTCAACCCTTGAGCCTTGGATGACCTACTTCTTGGAAACCCTAAGTATCCTTCTTGAGTATATTTAGAGATAATAAAGAGAGTCCTTGATGAATTAAAGTATGGAAAGACTACCCTATAGATGATTTATGGATGTGGGGTCTAAGTGGTTAAATTGGGATATGTCCAAAGTTCCGTCAACTTAAAAGATGGAAAAAGTGTTGCCAGTGACTACGGGTCACACGTCTACTCGTAATAGCACCTTTTGACTCATCACCACAAGTCTTAACTAAGACAGTGTTAGGGGGCATCCATACTGTTGACCCTACGACTTACATCATATGACTCATATCGTGACCGTACAACTCATAGGGTACGAGCCATATCCATGACAGAATCACTGGGGCCTTATAGTGGTAACAAGATGATATACACTAAATGACCATAATGACTCCTCACGACTCCTAGTAATACCCTCATACTTAGAGAAAAACTTAGCCACACACACTGTTTAGGCTATGATTAGAGTCTAATGACTCATCATGGGTCTTTAAGACTCATATCCCTAAGTCATAATAAGGAAAACAAATTAAGCACCATTCGCTGGACATCTTACAACAAGGGTCAAATGACCCATCAAGACACCTTATAAGGTGAGTCGTAGTCAGGATAATAAGGATAAAATTTTAGAAATTTTCAAGGAAAATAATCTCGAGGCGTTATATTATTAATGGCATGAGTTCTAGTTTAAGTCTTGTATTTGATTATAGGAGTTCTGGTTTAAGTTTGATATTTGTATATCTGAGTGCTAGTTCAATTGTTGCATTGATCAGTTATTTATGATATTTATAGAGTTAATTCTAATTTAAGGTTTTTGGTATGAATGAATTCTTGGTTATGACTTAAGATGTGGATTAATAATGAAATTTCGGTTACTTACTTTCTTGATTATACCCTCCGGGTTTATTGGGGACTGTGTCGGGCTATTTATTTTTCTACACTTACTGTCTTATATGGGCCAATATTGTTGTACTATTTTTTTTCCATATTATGTATGTTTCAATTATTTGTTTACAGTATTGTAGTGCTATTCCAGGTTTGCCTTTTTACCTTGATTTAGATTATCTTTCTTGCATCTTATCACACTTATATTGTGTTTTAGGTCAGTCCGCCAATGATGGCTACTGAGTACCCATGGTTTCATACTCATACAATACTTCTGTACCTTTTTGGTACAAATCCAAATATTAGTGGCTACCTATAATGCTCAACTTACATGTCGATTTAAGTGCAAGGTGGTCATCATCAAAATATTTACCCAACTTTGGAGTCGGGGTCAAATCCACGAGGAACAAGGTGAGTGGCAATCAAGTTAATTCTAAATAATTAATACTTGTTAAATCCAAAATGATATTACAAAAAGAAAAAAATGGGGGTGAGAATGGTATTAACACTAATGTTTCTTTTTGGGATTTTCTAGTAATAATTTGGGGTTACGAATAATTAGAGTATGGGAAATTAGGCATGGATCTTGGGATTATGCTTTCCTAGGGGCAACATATGCATGAGTGTGTGATAATTTGATGCAAATTTTAAGTGATGGTGATGTGGTAGGCTAGGTTAGAAATCCTTGAGGCTAGTTTGTCAACAAAACCCCAAGGGTGTCACTCATTGACCCTTTCGAGTACCTAATGAGTTCTTCAATCAAAACCACCTAATAACTCAATTAAACACCCCTATTTCTAGGATGGTGCCTAAAGTATAGTCAACTTCACAAACACCCTTAAGTCTAAGATAGTGAAGATTAGTCAGCAATACTCATAAATTGTCTATTATTGCCTTGGTTCCCACATCCCTCTTTCAAGGATGATGTGGGTCCCTAAAGTCCATCCAAACCCTTTTCAAGAGCTTGAGATTTTCATCCATAAAACCTATTTGGGTATTTGGGCCATTCACCTATAAATCCCAATCAATCAACTCAAGAAATAGTTGAAAATAACACCACAAACAAGTAAATGCACAAAAAAATCACATCCCACACATATTTACACCCTATTCTAGTATAATGCCAAGAGGAAAAACTATCTTCTCATAAGATAAATAAGTAAAAACTTTACCCAAAATGTCCATTGATTTGATTTAGTAAAATCTAAGTGAATGTTACTTCAAACTATGAGATATAATAAATCTTCAATGATAGTTTAATAAATCTTCACTTAGAAGCGACTCCAAAATATTATACATCCAAAATTTATACAGTATTTTCTTCTCCAAGAATGGAGGCTACAAACCCTAGAAATATACCTAAAAATTAAGGATGGTAGGATATGATGGATTAGGGTTTGAGTTTTCCTTTTGTCAAATTTGGGATCATCCATGTGTATTTATATTTCTGCCCTTGTTCTATATTTTTCCGCAAGACCGCAATCTCATAGGCTTAGTCGCGACCATGATTAGCTTATGCGACCACGGTAGGTTGACCTTATTGATTGACCACGATCATGGTCCTCAGACCAAGACCGTGCTAACTGTGGCCATGTTTGCTCCAGGTCTTCAATTACACTTTTTTACTTGCTTTTGATCCTTTTTAGCTCCAATGCACATATTTCCATCCCAACAATAGTGTGAATACAAAATATGAATATTAGTGAATTCAATAGCTATTATATATCATTTATTATTTCAAAACATGGTAATGTGCATGATGGTTGAGTACAAAAGAGTGGTAAAATCACCACTCATCAACACCCCCAACTTAAAGCCTTCCTTTTCTTAAGCAACACTACCCGTTATCATGAAATATTACACTTTTATGCCCAATTTTCATGCTTCAAAGATCACAATGACTTCAAGCTTAGTCACTACCACAAGTAGCTCATTGCACATGGTCTACGCTATTCTTACTACACCTTCATAATAAAATCCAATATCTAAGGTTGCACAAGACTTTCAAGAGAAACCAAGCAAGAACAACCAATACTATAAAAGTGACTCACTATAAATCAAACTAAGTTATAATCCATTTGCCTCATTGCTCGGGAGAATACAAAATCATCTACCTCAACTCGTTCACATGCCTCCCCAGAAGAAAGAAAATTTCACACACCAAGCTACTAAATAATAAATAAGTAATTTAAGTGCAAAACTCTCTCCCTCACAAAAGAACTCTGTATATCAACAAGTGTCATACCAAGCTACTCACCAAGAAACAAGGAATTTAAGTGAAAATCTCAAAGGAATTTTTGATCATGTAATGTAGGTTCGGGTTAGGGTAGGATATCATTTGGGAACAACATAGCTACACACTTCCTTGAGGATCTACATCACATTATTTAATCTACCTTTTTCACTATGGGACACTCCTCTTTGATATTTTCTCTTTTCATATGCCTACTTTTTGCTTCCCTTGTTCACCCATTTTATTTTAATTCTTTTCTTACAATTTTCATGCAATTCTTTCTTTGTTTGACCCTTTATTTTTTTCTAATCATTTGTTTTCAATGCTTGGGTATTTAGGTATTTCACTAAAAAAACTTCATGGCCCCAAACATACTTCCATCATCTTTACCACCCCCAACTTAGTATTTTAGCCTCAAGTTGCATTTTCAAGTTCAAAGAGGGTATGGTTCAAAAGATGGATAAAAATAAGGGTTCATAGCTTGTAATATGATGCCAAAGAAAGATCCAAAGGCTCAAAGTTGGTAAACAGGGACTACACTTATTAATGGGTAGGCTTTTTAGGGTAAAGTGGAATTCCCATATTCAAATATGGCCTAAGATCATTTATCCAACAAAATACAAGAAAAATAAGCCTAGAAAGACTAATGAGGAAAGTTCTATATAAAAAAAGTATAGAAGAGATGAATGCGGAAAGCACACCACACAGTCATCCAAAATTTGCCAAGAAGGCTTAATTTCTCTCTTATTAGAGACAAAATTGGAGTATCTATCACTATTATCAAGTCAAATATTTATGGACTCACAAGAAGAGAAAGAGTTTTATTACAAGGTTTCTCACATCTATGCCCTTGATGTTTGAAAGTTTGTTTGGACGAAGGGGGTTGTTTGTTTTGAATTTGCACCAAACTCAATTTGCTAACTTACGATTATAACCAAAGCTTTAGCCTCAAATTTTTGGCTTGATATGGTCAAACTAACCAGATGGCTACTCTGACTTTGCCAATGGTGCATAATAGGATCCCAAATTTACAATGCCACAAGTACTCAAAATTTCCTTGCATTAATGACTTAGATGCCACAGGTACTTAGAATTACCCTATATCTATGGCTCAAAACCCAAAAAAATTTCTTTACCCTTGAGAATGTTGTCACTCATATATCATAGGGCAAGGCTCATCATGCATCATCTTAATTAAAATAAAACTAACGTAAAAAGAAAAACTAAAACTAAAACTAAAAATACATGATAATCCTTGAGAACGTGGGCACCATCAGAGTACCCAAATATAACATCCACAGAACACCAAACAAAACATCATCCAACATAACTGGGGGCACCCCCAACTAAAAGAAAAGCAGTGTCCTCACTGCATGTGCAATAAAATAGGGGTAAAAGAGGTTTCCTTAAATCTGCATCAGGAGAAGCCCTCTCATGTTGACTCTACACCATCACCACCAGTTTTATTAGTTGACCAACTCACAGTGGCCTTGTCATCACTCTCCAACCTAGGCAAAGATAGTAAATTATTAGGTTTGAGCACCTTGAATATTCTTTTTACCCCTTTTCATAGCTTTCTGAAGAATTTATCTCTCTTTACCATCTTCTCGTGCGACTCTATGTGGTCCCTCTATGATGCAGCTAAGGCTGAATAAGCTTTCTCCAAGTTGAACCTGTGGCTCCGCGCTTTTTCTGATCCTCCTGGTATATCTCATAATTTGACTGAGTTACATATTAATGGTGAGTGGTAGAGGGCTCTCCCACCCCTTGAGGCAATTTGGACAATGGGTCCCTAACCACCCATACCTGACCTGAGATGTCATCAAAGGGGTTGGCTGACGAAGGTCTATAAGAGTTTGTGTCCTCCCGGGTAGGCTTGCCTAAGTCCACTTTCCTTTTCTTGCTCTGACCAGGGGCACCCTCACCCCGAAATTTGAGTGAGAATATGAGGGAGCCTAGGTGTACCTATGTATCTGCAACATACTCCTCTACCTCTACCCTTTTCAAAAGCTCAGTGATAAGGGAAGAAAAGAGAAGAAGTGTACCTCCCAGGTTATTAAAGTGCCTCAACTCTGAGAGCACAATCTCGCCCACATTTAGAGTTATACCAGAGAGGATGCAAGACACCATCCACGCTCACAAATCCATGACACAATTGATGTGAGTGCATGGAAATACTCTGTTGCGGATAATATTTAGCGAAAGCTTGGCCTCAACTGTGAAGTCATTCATCAATATATCTCTTTTAGTGGTGGCCTAGAGAACTTCTTTTCTTGGACATAATATATTTTCCATCCATGTCCTTGGCTCGCATGTGTTTTCTTAGAACTTCCCTATGTCAGTATTTGGGAGCTCGTATATTTCATTAATGCGCTCTGCTCTAAATTTCACTTGATTACACGAATTATAATCACAGGGTTTTTGCGAGAAACTGCACTAAGGTTCAAGTAGAACTCACACACCCAATGCTCATTGGCATAGCAGGGGTTATACACCCAAATTACAACTCTTGTTAGAAAGTGTAAGCAGTCGCTATCAAACATAAAACCCAACTAGGTTGAGGTCAATTCCCATAGGGAATACTATGTAAATTTAGTATTATGGTTATTAACAGACTGTTGATCAAAGGTTCCTAATTAAAGGGGGTTTGAACTTGTCAATATTATTCAAATATTTGTTTCAAAATGTGTTCCAACTAGAGAGTTTTCTTGTAAGTAATAATTCAATGAGAGTAGAAAAACTAGAGTTATGTTCACCAAGATGTTCAAGCAGTCAGGGTTGTGAGTTACCTTCAATTTCCAGTTTATAAATTCAATTGTAAGAGTTATTGAATCCTAAAATTTACTCATTTGTTTCTCAACCTAAATGGATAGTTTACCCTTCAATTCTCTTGAACTTAAAGAATATGTTGGTTTATTCAATTAGTCTAAAGACTTTAGATTTCATGTAAACCCCTTCTTTTCCAAACATACACTTTCTTCTTAGACAAGTGATGTTCTTGGGCTCATCCTTCAAGTTTGCAACCAAGAAAGGTCATTAATATGAAGAAGGGTTTATACAATCTCAATTATGTATGGAAATTAAGGGTTTCACAACCCCAATCAGGTATTAACATCAAGGCTCCTATAACCCCTGTTATGGAAGATTAGCCACAAATAATCAAGAGATGAAAAAGAAGAAATCATTGTGTTCTTCATAAATGAATTTAGAGAATTACTTACAAAAATTACAAGAATTGTTCTTGAATCTTCAATGAGAGAAAGAATAAGAAATACTAGATCCACAATTATAGCTTGAATATCAATAAACACTATGTTGTAATAGGTTTTCTGGATGGAAATATGATTAAATATATCTAAATAAAACCTAAATTGGGTATTTATATGTTTAAAGGTACTGAGTATTTGAAATTTGAACTCATTAAAGACGTATCAAGGATGACGATCACGTTGACAACCCGTTGGTAGCTTGACGGTCCTTTATGTGGACCATCACTGAAGGTACCAATCTGCTATTTTCTAGTTAAGTGAAGACGATCATGTTGGTGGGCGATCACTGGCCTGGCGGTCTGTCACATAGGCCGTCTCTTGATCCATTGAAAAGCCATTCTTTATTTCAATCAGACGACCAAGTTGGCGATCCATCAGAGGTCCGATGGTCTAGCACTTGGACTATAGTAGGAGTCACCCACTTGATCCTTTCTGTTTAACTCTGAAGGTCACCCTGACGGTCCGCCAGTGGCCTTTTTCTTCTACTTTTCTAAGTTTCTTTTTCAGCTAACTGCTTGAACTAAAAATTCTAAAATCCAGTATTAAATACAACATTAGTTGCTTGAAAACGTATAATTATCCCTTAAAAATGATGTAAAATGTTCTTTCAAAAGCCAGAACATTATCACCCTCAACATAAGATAATTTCTTATCCTCAAGAAACTCAGAACTAAATTGTATACATGAACAATACAATAATAAGCAATAACCTATTGAAATAGATTTTATACAACCATTCACTGGTCATCTCACTCATATGGACTCAATACATCAGGATCAGCAATCAGTAATCAGCATTATTTATAATTTAGCACACACATACAAACATGGATACAATATCCTACAGAGATCAACAAATCTAAGGTAACTCAATTTCCCCCAAATTAAATGAATTCCACCAGTCATTACATCTTGTGGACGAAAATAAAGACTCTCGCACTCATCAAATAAGTTACAAATATAGCATATATACCCATAGGCTTGTCTTTATCATCTAATGCTCCCTTATGGTTGATTCGCAAAGATCAACTAGGCCATTTTCAGTCTTGTAATGAGGTTCCAAGGCTAGGTGAGGAAATTTTTTAGTAAAAGTGACTTAAAGTTAAGACATAACTCTCTTTGCCTTTGAATTCTACTTAATAAGACTACTACTTTTCCAGATCACTTACAATCTCTATTATTCATTCACACTTTTCCATAAACCTTTTTTTATAAGCATTAGCCACACTTAACTTATGTTGATACAGTTAGTTGAGGTGCACAATATCTTAAATAGATTAGGTTTGAATGCTTTATTTTAGCTCTAAACCACTTTTTCATTAAACTGCTAACATTATGATAGTAGCCACACTCAACTTAGGTATTTTTGCCTAAGTGAAGGGGCACAATATCCAATATTAGACCAGGGACAAAGTTAGGTGTTAGCAACCTCAAGAGATTTAGTCAGAGTTATTGGGAATGAAGAAAAACTAACATAAGCTCAAAAAGGGTTCAAAAATAAAAAAATCTTTTTGGTGGGTCATTTATTTCGACTAAGTAGATTAAAAGTAAATGAGGCCTGCTATCCTATCTTATTGAATCAACCACAAAATAACATCAATGAACCGGGCAAGTTCTAGGTATATCACTATGCAAGAACTAAAATAAATGCTCGCACACACAGGCACATGAGTTACACTTATTCTACCAACTTTTGGGATTTACTTCACATGGTCATGCATACTTTACATCCTAATGCCAGTTACAAAATCACCAAAAGTTGTTCAATACATACTAAATGACAAGAAGAAATAGTCATACAAGTATGTTCATAGTCTTATACCACATATTCATTTATCATCCATATATACAAAAAGGTGCTAAAAGAAAAAGACACTTCATAAATAACATCAACAAATAAATATTTACATCACAATCACTTTGGAAAAGAAAATGCAAACTAGGTATGTAGGTTCTACTAGATAGCACACTGGAGAAAAACAACATAGGCAACAAAAACCCCCATGGTACAAGTATACCCACGCCCACTAAAAATAAATGCATTGTCCTCGATGCATGAAAATAAAGTATAGAGGAGGGTAATACTTGTAAAGACTCTTATTTAGATAAGGCATCAGTCAAACGTGATAAGGCTTCTTTGGACTCACCTATAGAAACATTGACCCCTATGGTGGTAGGATTACTCACAATATCATCCTCTAGAATCGGAGGTGTCTCAACTCGAGTCGGGTCTAAAATGATTCCCCTAGTTGGGGAAGAACTGTTGGAAACTCCTGTAGCTTCATCTGCAAGCTTCTTTTGTCTCTTCGCTTCATCTCTTCTCAACTTTTTATAGACTTTCTCATCTCTTTCTTCTTGTTCTTCTGGTGTCATTGCATCTTTCCTTCTTCTTTTGGCAGATTTTCTATCCATACTTTTGTTTGCACTTTCATCTATCTGTTTGCCTTTGTCTTTCAATGGGTTCCCCATAAGGTTAAATAAACCCTCGCCTTCATCACTGATGACCAAAGCTGGATAAAATACGGGTTGCATTTGTTGCATCTTTAGCTCTGATTTATCAGCCTATGCTTGCTTAAACTCAACCATAAATTTTGCAAATTAGGCAATGATAGTGCGTCAGCCTCTTGTTTATATGTTCCTCCATATTATTCATTCTCTACCGAATCTTCTCATACGACTCCAAGGCTTCATCTATGATGTGATCAATAAAGGGCTTGAACTATTTTGACCAAGTGCTCAACTATTTCTCAAACTTTTTCTGTTGCTTAACAGTCTTGGGACAGTTTTCCTGGGTCAACCAGTACTCTGAATATTGGGCTGGGATAGATGCTGTATCTAATGTCCCACCCATTGGAGGTATCGATATGGACCCTACAGAAGTATTAAATAGTACATAATTGTGTGGCATGTAAGTAGTGATACGCAGTGTCATACCTGTGGAAATCTTAGAAGTATCAAAAGCTGGAGCTAATTGTGTCTAATAAGCAGGTGGTTTGTTGACTCACATTTCATATTTTGAGTTGTCTTTCATCTTTTCAATGTCCTACTTATGATTTTTCCGCACCTCATTATCAACTTCTCAAATTAAAGGCACATTATCTTTCCTTATATAACTTCGTGATAAAAAACAAAAATGGTAACACGCTTGCCACTTTATGTGCCTAAACAAACATCTCATCAGCTATGATTTGGCCAAACTCAATTTTTATCCCGACAATCAAACTAGCCACCAACACAACCCTATGACTTTCCAAATTAGCATCTCCCCCTATTGGCATCAACCTCAATCGAGCAATGACCTACCAAAACTTAGCTCGAAATCTAAGAGAGGATTTAGTAATGTTCTTCCGCTGGTTGAGTGCCCAGGATAAATTTTCATCATCATTAAGGAGTCTCACCAACCAAGGCCTTTGAGTGGATTTCATGCTCATAAAATACTCCAACTTTGGAACTGTGATTGGCGCTTCATAGTCAGGCCCAAACAATATCCTATTTATCATGCGGTCCGATATATCAATGGTAACCTTTCTGACCGAAACTGACTCTATGTTAGGCAAATTTAAAATTTTTGATGCCTAGGGACATTCTTTCTCTACCAGTGCTAAATAATTGGTAAAAAATTCTCGCAAGGTTTGGTTGGTATGTACCGAGAGGTTTGCTCATCAAGGCTAAATCACACTCATTGAATTACCGCTCAAGCTCTAGATATTCATACAACTCGAATGCCACTATCTGATGCTCTTCAGAGAATGGCCTGGTTGTAGTTGGTTCCAAGCCATCAAGGTATTTATCGCTTACTCCCTCAAATATTCCCTTATTTTTCCCCTCATTTGAGGGTCTTTGATTTTGACCACTTTGACATCCTTGGCTTCCGATGCCTTAACTTGTTCAGTGTTTCATGTATTGACACCTTCTTCATTGGGGATCGAACTTATGCTACTGGAACTTCCTCATTCTCCTCTTCAGACTGGGAGAGTTCCTGATTTTTCGGGTCCCAGAGCCTCGTGTTGAAAGCTGAGGCTTCCTCACTCAAAGCTGGTTAACCTTCTCCTTAATGTGATCGTCTACTGCCTCTTGTTAGGGGAAGCTTTCTTTCCATATTTATTGAATATCACATTAAGAAAATAGTTAGATTAGAATCAGAAAAAATTACTTCAAATTTGGCTTGACAATCCGTCAGGCTTGTGATGGTCCATCAGGCCTTAACCAGTGTCTCAATTATCATGTGGCCTTGTGACGGTTGACTTGATGGTCCATCAGGGAGATGATGGTTCATCAAGTTGTCCGTCATGACTTATCTAGTAACTTCCAATTTTGACCACCTTGCGACGGTCGATTTGACGGTCCGTCGGGGGTACGACGGTCCGTCAAGATGACCGTCAGCTTCAATTTTCCCTTTCAAACTTCAATTTGGGATTTTGTCAAACACTTGGTATGCTACGCATTATTATGCATATAATGATGGCATTGGTTTATTGTTTAAGCATAACTTTTGCAATTTTTTGGTCTATGGGTTACTCAAATTCACCCAGGATAGTATACACCAAAGTTTAGCTTACAATTTGAATCACAATAACATTAAATCAAGATAGAACTAATTTTAACAACCAAAAACTTACAAAACTCATGTGTAGAAATTCCAAGAAGAGGAGTGAGGTTGTGATCATACCTTGATGTTACAGTAAACATCACTATTCTGACTTTCAAACTTGGAATAAAAGAAAATTCAAAGCCTTTATGAGAGATTGTTAACTTATTTTCTGATATGACAAAGAGAAGGATTGGGTTGCTTAAATAGGAAATAAAAGGAAGAGGGATAGTCCTAAGAGGAGATAATTGGTACTGGGTAGTTTGAATATAGAATAAGCTAAACAATTTTAGGATTCGAAAGGGTGACAATATATTTAACGCTTTTTTAATCGTTGAAAAACTATTTGAGTTGGATAAGGCCTATTTATTTAATATTAAAGTTAAACTGACTCGACCCATTAGGCTAGGGTTAAGTTGACGATCATCTTGATGGTTTGTCAGGTGTCTGATGATCCGTCAGGTTAGCCATCATAGCTCACTAGAATCACATTAATCTTACCTTATTGTGATGGATGATTTGATGGTACATCAGTTATGCGATGGTCCATCGAATAGTCTGTCAGTACAATCTAGAAACTTTGAATTTTAGCTTCAGGTTGATAGAGGCCTTGACGGTCCATCAGATATGTGAAGTCCATCAACTTGTCCATCAAGCCTTATCCAGAATGTCCATTTTTTTACTATGGCTTTGATGGTTCCATTGATCGTCCGTCGCGGCCTTGACGGTCCGTCAGCCTTCGCATCACCTCTTTCACAGGAGTAAATCCTTATATTTTTGTATTCTCAGTCCTGCACACTTCACAAACACATCAAATTTCACAAAAACAGCAAATAAAATCTAACTATGGTTACAATAATACTTTGTGGGTTGCCTCCCACTACCGCGTGATTTATTGTCATAGTACAACTCAATTATCTTGATTACTCAAACTTAATCAAGATAGATGGTAGCCATGCACTTTACCGAGTCTATTAGACCGATATACAACTTCAATCATGGACCATTAACCTTGAATACACTTTTATCCTTATTTTCAAGTTCAACAACTCTAGATGAGTAGACTTGGCTAACTTTGAATAGGCCAGACCACTTTGATTTAAGTTTACCTGGAAAGAGCTTCAATATGGATTTAAATAGGAGTACCCAGTCACCCTTCTGGAAGTCTCACTTTTCAATCCTCCATTCATGGTACTTCATTTTTTTTCTTTTGTACAAATCTGCTCTTTTATTAGCCCCGAGATGGAACTCATCCATCTCATTCAGCTGCCTCAGTCGCAATTCTACTGCCTCATTCCAATTCAAATTTAGCCTCTTGAGTGCTCATAGTGCTTTGTGTTCTAATTCAATCAGGAAGTTACAAGCCTTTCCATAGACCAATTGGTACAGTGACATTCCAATGGGTGTCTTGAAAGCTATTCTATATGCCCGCAAGGCATCATCCATCTTCCTAGACCAATCTTGTGTACTTGTATTCATTATTTTGGACAGGAAGGCTTTTATCTACAGATTTGAAATCTCCTTTTTACCACTAGTTTGTGGGTGATATAGATTTTCCACCTTGTGTTTCTTAACACCGTATTTTGTGAAGGCAACCCGAAACACTCGGTTGTAAATATGTGACCTACCATCGCTTATGATGGTACGTGGTACACCAAAGTGAGAGAAGATGTTATTTTTATGAAATGCAACTACTCTCTTTCCTTCATTATCAGCCAAAGCAATAGCTTCAACCCATTTTAACACATAATCAACGTCGACCAATATGTATTTCAACCCATAAGAGCTCACAAAGGGCTCCATGAAATCAATGCCCCATACATCGAACAACTCAACTTCCATCATTTTTGTCATAGGCATCTCATGGTGCTTTGAGATTGACCTTTTTCTCTGGCATTGTCACACCTCCTTATGAATTCATATACATCTTTGAATAAGGTCGGCCAATAATAACCGCTCTGCAGTACTTTTCTCATAGTATGATCACCTGCATGGGAATCATGACAAGCTTTTAGGATATTCAACACGTCCACCTCTGGAATACACTGCCTAATAATATTATCCTCACACTGTCCAAAATAAATACAGATCATCCCAGAGGTAGTGTGTAATATTAAGGCGGAACTTATTCCTTTGGTGAAAATAAAGATTCTCCGGGATGACTTAACTTACCACATAATTTGCAAACTCAGCATACCAAGGCACTCTTTCAAGTGCAGCATCCAGGATTTTCTCATCCGAGAATGTATCATCAATTTAGAACTCATCCTCGACTGCTTGATCTCCGTCAAGTCTGGATAGGTGATCTGCAACTTGATTTTTGCATCCTTTTTGAACTTTGACTTCAAAGTCAAACTCTTAAAGAAGAAACACCCATCTGATTAGACTTGGATTAGCATCCTTTTACCATAAAATACCTCAAAGCAGCGTGGTCTATATACACTACCACCTTAGTCCTCAATAAGTAAGCACAAAATTTCTCAAATGCATAGACCACTGCAAGAAGTTCAAAACTTCTCAAATGCATAGACCACCGCAAGAAGTTCCTGCTCTGTCATAATGTAATTCTTCTAGGCCCTATTCAATGACTTGCTTGCATAATAAATAGGATGAAACAACTTTACTTTCTTTTGGCCAAGCACAGCCCCAAGCGCTACTCCATTTGCATTACACATGATTTCTAATGGACTTGACCAATATGGTGCAACAATGATTGGTACAACAACTAATTTCTCCTTTAGGAAATCAAATTCTTTCTTGCAATCATCATCAAATATAAATTTGGCGTCCTTCTCCAAAATCTTGCAAAGTGGGTTTGCAATTTTTGAGAAGTCGTTTATAAATAGCCAATAGAATCCCTCATGACCAAGGAAACTATGAACTCCCTTTACTGAGATGGGAGAAGGTAGTCTCTCAATAACCTCAAAATTTTCCTGGTCGAATTCAATTCCCTTGGCTTAAATTTTATGACCAAGAACAGTGCTCTCCTTCAACATGAAGTCGAATTTCTCCCAATTCAGCACTAAGTTGAACTCTTCTCATTTTTACAATGCTTTACTTAAATGTACCAGGCATAGCTCAAAAGAATCACCCACCACTGAAAAGTTATCCATAAACACCTCCAAGGTGTCCTCCACCATGTCATGGAATATAGACATCATGTACCGTTGGAAAGTGGCGGGTACATTACAAAAGCCAAATAACGTTCGCTTGAAAGTGAAAGTACTATATGGGAAAGTGAACGTTGTCTTCTCCTGATCCTCTGAAGCAATAGAAATCTGGTTGTAGCATGAATAACCTATTAACAAACAATACCAACCTCGTCCCACCAACTGATTAAGCACTTGATCCATAAAAGGCATCAGGAAGTGGTCCTTCAGAGTCCATGAGTTGAGCTTCCGATAGTCCATTTAAACTCTCCACCATTTCACAGGCCTGAGTAGAATCAACTTATTTTTCTCATTTGCCACCACAGTGATGCCCTCTTTCTTGGGCACTATTGGATGGGTCTTACCATTTATTATCAAAGATGGGGTATACAATTCCTGAATCAGGCCATTTAATAATCTCCTTCTTAACCACTTCTTGCATTGGTGGGTTAAGGTGACGTTGGTGCTCAATGGTTGGTGTGTAATCTTCCTCAAGCTAAATCTAGTGAGTGTAAATACCTGGAGGAATACAATGGTATCAGTAATATTCCATCCTATAGCCCTTTTATATCTCCTAAGCATGGATATAAGTGCCTCAACTTGGTGATCACCTGAATCCACTTCAATAATCATAGGTAAAGTATTTCCACTACCTAGAAACATATACCGTAGATGTCTTGATAACTCCTTCAACTCCAACACCGGTGGCTCTTCAATCAATGGCTTAGACGGTGGTGTTGGGCGATTTTTTAGATCTAGGTCTAGCTTCTTGGGAGCATAGGTATAGTATCCCATTCTCGTCAAAGCATACACTGTCTCTTCGTGTTCCTCAATACCTTCACCCTCAAAATTCATCAAGACTGCAACTAGAGTTTCCACAACAAATCTCTCATCGATTGGATTCTCTTGCTCGTCTTCATAATAAACATCAATGATGGAGAATACACTTATGTCATTAGGTTTCTTCATAGATTGACACACATCAAAGAAAACTACCATGTCATTGAGCTTGAATAATAGTTCATAAGCTTACAAATCAATAAGTATGCTCCTAGTAGCGAGGAAAGGTTTACCCAAGATTATGGGTACCTCAAAATCCACCTCGCAATCCAAAATAATAAAGTTTGCAGGCAATATAAATCTGGCCACCTTGACTAAAACTTCATACAATATCCCAACTGGCCGCTTCGCTAACCTATCAGCCATCACTAACCTCTTATAAAAAATAAGTGGAATCAAGTTAATACTCGCTCCGCGTCGCATAAGGCCTTAGAAAAATAAAGCGACCCAATAGTATAAGGGATTGTTAACGCTCATGGGTCTGCTTTCTTTTGTACTAAGGATCTTGTTGAAATGACACTACAATGGTGTAAATTATCCGCTGGTTCATAGATAACTGTTCTCTTTTTCTTCACTATATCCTTCATAAACTTGGCGTATCCAGGCATTTGCTATAGTGCCTCCACCAAAGGAACATTTACCATCAGTTGCTTCAGTATTGCCATAAATTTACTGAAATTTATTTCATCAGCTTTCTTCTTCAATCGATAGGGGAAGGGCAACGGTAGGTTTGGGAAAGTTGTAACCACTACCTCTTTATTTTTTCCTTTTCTTTTTCTAACTCATTAACCTGATGATGGTTAGATATACCCATATTACCATCTAACTTCTCAGACTCTACTGAATGGTTTTCATCATCGGATACATCTTTATTAGTCGCATTCTTAATAACAGCTTTTCCCACAGAATATCCAGGTAATACTTTACCACTTCGAGTGGTAACTTCTATACAAGAGCCATCATTTCAAGGATTTTGCACTGTATCGCTCAATAATGTACCGATTTCCCTCTAATTAAATATTGTCAATAGTTGGCTTATCTGTTTCTCCAATTATTTGGTTGAAGTTGAATGTGAATTTACTAGCTGACTCATGGAAGATAAGCCACTCTTCATCGTCGTCACCCCAATATTTGTCGCCTCAACTCCTTTTAATAGCTTCTCCATCATATCCTCCAAGGATATTTTCCTGAATTGGTATCAGCATTATCCTGGCTTCCAAGAGGTACATATAGTCCACTCCTATCATTGGTGTTCATCCATCTCCCTTGGTCCCTATCTTTGTAACCATCTTTGTCATAATAGTTCCAACCTTGGTGCCCTTGGCTATTGCTTCAGAAACCCTCTCTAATTGTTTAGATAGTTGGCCTCTTCTTCAAAATTAGAATCAGCTTCACTTTGTGACCCAATAGCTTTCACCTTCTCAGTCTTCCCATATAATAAATGATTAGTAATCTGATCCATTTGGGTTTTCATGTGTGCTATATCTTAGTCACGTTCTTTCTTTTTTCGGCGTTGCTCCATAGATATACCACTAGACATAGTAGGCATTGTTACCACAGAATCCCTGGTATGCCAAGCTCTATTTGTCTTAGTTAACCGTTCCAATATATCTGCAGCCTCAGTGAATGTAAGCTTCATGATTGCTCCTCCTGCAATATTTTTGGTAGTTAGTTTAGTGATGGAGTTTAAGGCTCTATATAATGTCTCCATCAAATTCTCATCGATCATCTGGTGGTTGGGGCACTATGTAAGCTTCTTCTTGAATTGCATCCAAGTTTCATGTAGTGCCTTATTCGGTAATTGTCTTAAGTTACTAATCTCGTCCCTCAATTGTAACATCCTAGAGGGTGGAAAGAACCTTTCTAGGAAATTTCCTTTTAATTACCTCTAGTTTGTTATCAAATCGGGAGCCAACTCATTCAGCTACATTATTGCCTCCCCAAACAAGACAACGAGAATAACCCAAGACAAATTGCATTCTATCCAAAACCTGGGTTGTCATAGGACTTGCAAATATTGATGGAATTCACCAAGTGTATATTTGTGTTGTCCCCTGAAAGTCGTCCAAACAACCACTTAATATTGAACAGTTGTATCATGGTGCTTGTGATATTAAACCTCACCCCAGGTGTTAGCGTTGGTGGAATAATTTCTTTAGTTTCACCATCCTCATCCAATTCTGTATCATCTTCCTCATCAGGAGAAAACTACACAACAGGTTGGCAGTTTGCTCTTCCTCTAGTTGTCCTATTCCTATTTACTGTAAAGCTATATTGTCAACACGCCTCCTATTTGTTGGGTTGATCATATCATCATCCCCAAAATCTTCTTCATCAGGGTTAGGCACATGGGCTGGCTGACTATTATTTTGTTGATTAACTTATGCTCTGGCCAAGGCGGCTAGTCTTTCTACTTCTCATTGTTCATCAATTCTGTTAATTAGACGCAGGTCAGGATTGAAGGGTAATAACGGTTCTTTTGAACTTCTAGTGTGTGTAATAAACAACAATGAACTTGTAATGAAAAAAATCAACAAATAAAAGGTAAATTTGGGAAACTTGACCAAAAGCCAATTAACAATCACAAACTAAATTGACAACTATATTCCACGGCAACGTCGCCAAAATTTGATACTCCCAAATTACAACTCTCATTAGAAAGTGTAAATGATCATTGTCAAATATAGAACCCAACTAGATTGGAGTCGAATACCATAGGGAATATAGTGTAAAATAAGTGTTATGGTTGTTAACGGACTATTGATCAAAGGTTCCTAATTAAAGGGGGTTTTAACTTGTCAATAGTATTCAAATGATTGTCTCAAAATGTGTTCCAACTAGAGAGTTTTCTTTTAAGTAATAATTCAATGAGAGTAGACAAACTAGAGTTATGTTCACCAGGATGTTCTAGTAGTCGGGGTTGTGAGTTACCTTCAATTTCAAATTTATAAATTCAATTATAAGAGTTACTGAATCCTAAAATTTACCCATTTGTTTCTCAACCTAACTGGATAGTCTACCCTTCAATTCTCTCAAACTTAAAGAATATGTTGGTTTATTCAATTAGTCTCTCATGTGGGTTGATCCTTGTTAAGGCATCAACCCATAACCCAAAGGTTAAAGCATTTAGATTTCATGTAAACCCCTTCTTATCCAAACATACACTTTTCTTCCCAGACAAGTGATGTTCTTAGGGTCACCCTTCAAGTTTACAACCAAGAAAGGTCATTAATGTGAAGAAAGGTGTATACAATCTCAATTACGTATGGAAATTAAGTGTTTCACAACCCAAATCAGCTATTCACATCAAGGCTCCCATAACGCTAGTTATGGGAGATTGGCCATACATCTCAAGAGAACAAGAAAAAGAAATCATTGTGTTCTTCATAAATGAATTCAGAGAATTACTTTAAAAAATTACAAGAATTGTTCTTGAATCTTCAATGAGAGTATGAATAAGAAATACTAGATCCACAATTGTATCTTGAATCTCAATGAATACTACATTACAATAGGTTTTCTAGATGGAAATATGATAAAAGATACCTAAATAAAACCTAAAATGAGTACTTATATGTTCCTAGGTACTGAGGATTTGAAATTTGAACTCATTAAAATCGCGTCAAGGTTAACGGTCACGTTGACCGCCTGTCGGTAGCCTGAGGGTCCATTACATGGACCGTCGCTGAACATCTTAATCTGCTATTTTTTGGTTAAGTGGTGATGGTCCTGTTGGTGGGCCATCGCTGGCCTAAAGGTTCTTCGTATGGGACATCGCTTGATCCTCTAAAAATCTATTCTCTATTTAGGCCTGACGGCCAAGTTGCCAATCCGTCAGAGGTCCAACGGTCCTTCACTTGGACTATCACAGGAGTCACACACTTGATCCTTTCTGTTTAAGTTTGACAGTCACCCTGATGGTCCATCGCTTGGCTGACGGTCTTCTAGTTCAACCGTCAATGGCCTTTTTCTGCTACTTTTCCAACTTTCTTTTTCAGCTAACTCCTTGATCTGAAAACACTAAAATCCAATATTACATAAAACATTAGTTTCTTGAAAACGTATAGTTATCCCTTGAAAAAGATGTAAAATATTTTGTCAAAAGTTGGAATATCAAGGTGTCCGGGTCAAAGCACATCCACTCAGTAGTAATAAGTTGGGCATGGAATGCTGGGAGCTTCTCCTCTACTTTATCAAGGCCAATGCCCCCTTTTTGGGAGTAGTTTCATCCTTGGTAGATTACTATAGGAAAGGTTTTGGCATTCAAAAGCCATGAACCTGGTGTTGTCAAAATCTTCCATCATTGTGGCTTAGTACCTTTAAGCATTATAATCCAGACCATCATTAGCGTTATCATACCAAAATCATTCTAGATTAATTTGCTAAGCTCATGTGGTAGTGTTGTAAAGGTTCTGGGATGAGAAATGGGTTTGCAGAAATTTTGACTACTGCAGACACCCACCTCAGGTATAGAGATTACGGAGCAATAACCACAATCGTGGTGTTGTGATCATGGTCATTGGTACAACAATCACAGTACCTGATCCCATAGTTGAAAGTTCTTCACATCATTCAAAACCCATAATTTTAACCCCAAATTTGTGTTCCAACTAGGCACATCAAAATCATAATTAGAGAACATAAGCCTAGAATGTGTAATTATAGCCCCAAACACTAAGGAATTCATATTGAACTCATTGGGGCATTGAATCGAACATATGGTGTACACGTTAAGTTTAACCATTTAAGGCCCAAATTCGGGTGCTAAAGACTTCCCCGTTAGTGTGTACACCAACTACAATAGCTAACTATAACAATATTCACAAACATGCATAGATTTAGTAGTGAAGCTACTATTTTAAACACTACTATTAAAAGCATGTTCAAAGCCTCAAGCACTAGTCAAAATGAGAGAGTTAGGATCACTTACCGAGTTGTAGGATGAAAATAAACTGGAGATGCTCTACTTGAACACCCACAAATGCTTAAAGCAGAGAGAATATTGAGAGACTATAAAAATAGTTGTTCATGGAAATAATGGCAGTCAGATGGTGTTTAAAACTTAAATGATCGCGATCGCGGACACGCGGCCTCTGCGATCGCAGAGGCACATACCATGGGCGCAGTAACTAAGATAAAAAATCAGGTCTCTTGCATTCCTCTGTTCAGTTCCAATATGCTAATTTTGCACATTTAATTTTGTAAGTTCAATTTAAATTTTTCATATCACCACCGTTTAGTGTATTATGCATAAGCAAATACAAAAATAAAATCTACTCTATCATGCATAAATAAAAGGATACGAGCCATTTTTTCGTGGCTTGATGGGGTGCCTCCCATAGAGCTCTTAGTTTGACATATTAGCCTAATCCCTCCTCAACTCCCATTGGTGCTTTGACATAGAAGATTTGAATCTCTTCCCCAACATTCATTGATGATGCATTGAGCGATAGAGGGATAAAAGATTCTGATCTTCCAAGAAGAAATTGGGAAGATGTGGGAAATGATGAGAAAGTTTCTATTTCGACATTTTGAAGACTTGAACCTTTTACCTAATTTCACACTGAATTTTTAATTTGGATCATTAGGCAAAGGTGAGGACATCAATAGGCCACTAGTTTTACATTGGAAGTTAAATTTCTTGGCCATTGATGGTGGGGCTTCCATGTTCTCCCGTGGATTGTTGAATCCCAAAATGTAAGGATTGTACTCCTTCTCCTCACAATCCACCATTTGCCTAGGTAGATGGATTATCATCACATCCCATAAGCACAATGTTGAAAAGTTATTTGAATGACGTCTAACCCCTAATTCTGGAATTACCTCCTCCGTAGAACTTTCAACCTGAAATAAACTAAAGTCATCATAAGAAACGTGTTTCGGTTCTTCTTTTGAATTTAGTACCATTTTATTTTTTTGGACCTCTTCCATATCATTTTATTCGGTTGATTGGGAAATCACTGAGGATTCTTTGCTACGAAGATCATCATCATAGCTTGGTTTCTCTTCTAGATTTACCTCCTCATGGAAAATGGGCAATGTAGTGGTATTTGCAAGTTTTGATTCCTTGCCCATTTTCTCTGTCTTGACAATCTCCCTTCTGAATGCCTCATTGTATTGATGGATATCTAGCACATTCTCCCTATTATAGTTACTCGATCTAAAATAGTTTGAATATGTCTCAAAACTATTGGATCTGATATGTTTCTCTTCATTCCTCTCATCATAAGACCTATCAAAATCATAATAAGAACTAAAAAATTAGTTAGCATAATAAGGGGACGGGGAATTTGGGAAATCACTCCAATGTCCATCTCAACAACCACACAAAGAACAATCATACTCCCAATAGGATCAACATAGTATTTCCATCTCTCATCGGGGAGATATGTGCAATCTTTTCCAAAGTAGGGTCAATCATAATATGGACATGGAACGTCAAGATAGGAGTTCCAACTACCAAAATAATATTTGTCAGAATATTCCATAGAGAAAAGTAAGCCAAAATGAAAATCTACTTAACATAAGAAACAAAAGAAAATCACAAAAAAATATTTACAAGTTTGAATTCAAGCAAGTAAGCTAGAAATCCAAACTAACTTAAGACGCCAAATTGTTCCCCGGTAACAGTGCCATTTTTGATAACGCTCAACTTACACGTCAATTTAAGTGCAAGGAGGTCATTATAAATATATTTACCCATAATTGGAGTCAGGGTCGAATCCACATAGAACAATATGAGTGTAAATCAAGTTAATTCGAAATAATAGATACTTGTTAAATTCAAACTGATATTACAAAAAGATAAAAATAGAGGGTGACAACGATATTAACACTAATGTTTATTTTTGGGATTTTCTAGTATTAATTTGGGGCTACGAATAATTAGAGTCTAGGAAATTAGGCACGTATCTTGGGATTATGCTTTTGTAGGGGCAACATATGCATGGGTGTGTGATAATTCTATACAAATTCTAAGTGTTGGTGATGTGGTAGGCTAGGTTAGAAATCCTTGAGGCTAGGTTGTCAACAAAACCCCAAGGGTGTAACTCATTGACCCATTCGAGTACCTAATGAGTTCTTCAATCAAAACCACCTAATACCTCAATTAAAAATCCTTATTTATAGGATGGTGCCTCAAGTATAGTCAACTTCACAATCACCACATGTTTAAGATAAAGCTTAGTCAACAATACTCATAAACTATCTATTATTACCTTGGTTCCCATATCCCTCTTTCAAGGATGATATGGGCCCCTAAAGTTCACCCAAGCCCCTCTTTCAAGGATGGTTTGAGCTTTCAAGAGCTTTAGATTTTCATCCATTAAACCCATTTTAGTATTTGGATCTTTCACCCGTAAGTACTAATCAATTGACTCAAGCAATAGTAGAATCCAATGCCACAAACTAGTAAATGCACAAACAAATCACATCCCATACATATAAATGCTTATTGTTGAGTGAAAATCAATAACTATCCCACATCACTGTTACAGTAATGGGAAAATACCTAGGTCATGGGATAGTTATTGATGTTTTATCTATATTTCAGACAATTACTGTTACTTAATTATTATCGTAAGACTTTACTTGCAAATTTTTGGCTTTTACGCCTTTATCCACCAAGTTACCCCATTCTTTCTAGCTCAAGACTATGGTTTGGCTTACGTAATAGCGGGATAAAGTAGGTTCCCTTATGACTCATAAATAGAGTCATGATACCTAGGTACCACTGCAATAGTAGGAAGTAGGCCTGGCCAATTCTTTTAAATTTTTGGCCAAATATTGTTAGGCCCTACTTTTTCCCTTGAAATAATTTCTATGAAGTCCAACAAATGGATTTTCTTCATTGCAAAGTTATTTTAGGATAGTTTTTCACATAAAGATGATTTGGATATTATATTAGATATCAATTTACCCATTGTTCATCCCCGAACGACTCTTGGTAGGGGAAAATAACATTCTAGGAATGACTTGAAATTCATGTGCACAATGTGTTGAAGGAGAAATATTCTTAATTCTTGTTAACTTACTTTGTCAAACCTCGATTAATTAACAATATAACCTAACATGTCCAACAAACCTACAAACTAGTAGGTCCTTAAATTGTCAAGACTGATACTCTAAAACTATTAAGATCCGTAAAAGGAGATTACGGTGATAAATTATTTAATGGGTTATTTTTAGCATTCTTCGTACATTGATATATACCTCAATGTATGAAAAGTCAGGACAAAATTCCACCCATATGGGATTTACCACTCTAATAGCAAAAGTATTACTTCAACAATTCTATTATTGTGGTAAATTGCCACCATAGTGGCTCACAATAGTTCAGATAGGGGGAAATGTTTTATTTCCCTTATTTTCACTTCTTCACACCCTAAAATATCTCAATCTCTCTCGTGCAACCTTTTTACAATAAAAATTCAAGGTAAATTCTTGCCCATACTACTTTTTTTGCATCTTATCATTGTATATTCATAAAATCTAGAGTACAAGAAAATTTTTGGTTGATTTTTGTTGGTGCAATTTTGAATTTAAATTTTGGTGGTGTTCTTACATGAAATGGAATGTGTGTTATATTCTCCTACGTCCTTAATGCTTTTATAACATTCAAGGCATAAGATTGATAAAGTTCATGCTGAATTTTGAGCATGGAAAGGGTGGAGGATGAAGGGTCATCATTTCCAATTTTTTTTGATGATTTAGGATTGATTTTAGGTGTTAATCACCCTAATTTTAGTGTAAAGAGATTCATACAAACATTACTAATCCTTATCTATGCTTAGCATTCAAAAATATGAGAGAATTTGAAAAATCCACCATGAAAGGGAGATTAGCTTGTTGGGGATGATGGTACTGTTGCAGCTCAAATGCACATGCAAGTACACGTGATCATACAAGTACTATAATGACTTAGACAGTCAGATATCGTTCCCATGAGGACTAAACAACTAGAAATTTAACTAACCTTAGTTTTAGACAAGAAGGTATTAAGTATTGTAAAGTATCAAGATGATAGTGAAATTGTGAATCAAATTGTAGATTAATATATAAGAAATAACAATTTTTGAAAATAGCAAAGCAATCAACGGTTGTAAATAGTAATGATGAGAATTCCAAAGTTGAGGCACATCTAACAATCATATAAGTTTATCTTCTTATCGCATTCTAGTTGGTTATCAGGTTCTTAATTCGCTAGGTTTACAGCACGATATTGGTTTCCTGACCTCAAATCCTTTATCTATCTAAGTATTGCAACTACAGGTCCCACACAGATACAACAATTTATCTAGATTCATAAGGTTATCTTCTTGCAATTGAACCAAGCAAAGTTTCTAGGTATATCCCTATCCTAGATGCTAATTAAAACCCTTTATTTTATAAAAAGATAAGAACCTTGCTCCTTAATTTCTTTGTTGTATGCTACGATTCTCCTCCCAGATTCACATAGAAATATAGATTTATTCTAATGGTGGCCACTCATCAAAATAGTAAGCTCAAGAAATTAAGAACAACCCATACGATAATCTAACAATAAACTATGATAAAGAAGATCAAAGAGTAATCATGTTCTTGGACTCAACCCCAGAACAAAGGTTTTTAGCCACTCATGTTTGAATTCAACATAAAAAATAATCAATTAATCATTCCCAAAATTAATCCTGAAGTGAAGAAGTTCAAAAAAATGTCTAAGAACCCTAAAAGAGATAATTTTATGCTTTTCCACCCCTTATGTGCTTGCCAAAAGTCCTTTAATTTGTGGTTATATATTCCTTATATAGATGGACAAAAATAGCCTGCACGAGAATAACCGATGCACCACGATGTTTATCGTGTCGATGAAGCCAACACATCACGTTGCCTATAGCATTAAGGCGGCCATCACGTCGCATTAACTATCGTGTTGAGGAGCAATGCGATGCATTGCTATCGCGTTGACTCTTTAGAATTTTAGGTTAAAATTTTTGTTAAGTCACAAATTACAAGGACCGATGTAACACAACAGACATCGCGTCGTGTCACTGGAATTTCACACTGGAAAGTTGGTTAAGTCATAAATCAATTCCTTTTCAGTTGCTTTCTTCTATTCTTACTCCAGCTCATCTATACATGCTCTTAAACTCAATAAAAATGGTCTTCCATATCAGCACAATTAATTCCACACCATCAATCACCAATTGCTTCATAATATGCATCCACTTTTGTCCCAATCCATTAGAAATTTACCTTGTATCACTAATCATGTTAGTTAGATACGAAAGATATTTTAGGACTTAATGCAATAGGAATAAATTTTTTTTCTCTCAAAACAAGTCCAAATATTGGTAGATATTGGTGTTTGGACATATAAATATGCCCAAGATTAGGTACCACTTTAGTGGTAGTTTTATCGTTGTAGAGACACCTAAGAGTGGCTCCAGGTTTCTCATTTTGTATGAGTTATTGAGATTTTATCCTCTCTATATTATCATTACTTAGTATCTAATACTGTATTTGTAATATTTGTAGGATCATCATGGAGTACCAACTCCAATACCAAGGATTACCTGACTCTACTAGATGTGATCATTATGAGAAAGGGGTGGTAATAGGGGTTTCCTTCATGAGTGGGTATTTGTGATAGGGGACGTAAAAGATGAGATACAAAACTTTTATGAATAATTGGAGGTATTCAGGGGACGATATTGATGGATCCCATTCTCGAGTGTAATCTAGATCTAGTCCAGGAGCTTTATACCACACTCTTAACTTTGGAGTAGTTAGTTTTCCTCCCAACTATTCACATTTAGGAAAGGATATTTCTATGGATATTACCACCATAAATGATTCTTTGAGGTCCCAAATGCCTTCAATACCTCCTTTAAGGCTAAGTTTAGGGAGTCAAATTTAAATTGGGTGCCCAAGGTCTTGATTCTTGAAGGGCAGGTGGGTCAGGTAAAGTTGTCCAGCCTCAAAAAGACTAAGAAAACATAATTTTTGGTGGAGTCTAGGGTATAGTTGGATCTGTTATCCCAGAGGATTCATCCTTCACAAAGTATGAATAATGTGTCTTTTCATTGGGAATTGGTGGTAGGTTGGGATCTTTCAAGAATTAAGATGAACTTGGGGTGCAAATTTTGGATTAGCGGTGGTATTTCTATTTTAGGGAGAGATCTGTAAGGGGTTATTTCTTGATCTCCCTGATTACCAAGTTATGAAAGTGAGGGGATATGCCCAAAAAAGATCATGATACCTTGGTTGAGTGTGCTATGGCATTCAAATCATTGAAGGTTAGGGGAACATGGTGATAAAACAAGAAGAAGACAAAGGTAAGGGAAAAGGGTAAGATTAGTAGGGCAAAACGGGGGGGGGGGGGGGGGGGGGGGGGAGGGGTGAGGAGTTTGGCACCCCTACCGCTCAGGCTCCTACATCTCTTGGCGACTGGGATATTGACATTGCCTATATATAACTCTAAAAAGAACTTGATAAAGAGAAGATGATGTGCCACTCCTGAGACCGATGCTGGTGAGGATGTGGAAGGTGGTACAGGTGATGTTCTGGTGCACCTCCCCTACTAAGGAACAACTAAGTATGATTAAGAAGTATGTATAGGAGTTTTTACTTCTTAGCGAGATGTAAGAGGATGGACCAGGCACCTTGACCTCAAAGATGATGCCACCAGCTATATTTCCACCCCTTTTATTTTATTGACTAGATTTGGGTCGCCTGCATTTTGGGTATGTATCAAATAATTTCTTTTTTTTCTTACATTTTACGACATCCACCATTATCATTTTCTTAGTAATAAAATTTAGGTTATTGTGTGTTTTGAAATTGATTTCTACCTTTAAATAATGCAAACACAGGGTCATTTCTATGATGAACGAAAAATCATGAAATAGGAAAGGGCCTTGGAAGCTTACTACATTTGATCCATTGTAGGCAAATTTACTGCTGCTATAATGAAAGTACCACCGTAGCAGTAAAACTTTGCAATAGAGGTGCCTTCAAGTGGCCCTAATTTTTACTCTCATCTGCTTGTCTTTTCCCTATGATTTTATCCGATAAATACATTTACAACTTTTAACTCTCATGTCTTAAATTTTCTTATAAAAAATATAATGCTTAATTTTGTGAATCTATGTTATTATTAATGCAATTCTTATCCTTTAAATTGTCTAAATACACCAATAATTATCCCTTTTACTTAGCCCAGTAACATAACCCCCATAACACTTTCCCATAAAATAGTAAGGTAACTTAATAGTCATTAAGGTACAGATAGAAATTATGGAATACTTCAAATTATGAACAAATGAGACACGTGTCAAATCGTGGAAATGAAGATACACCTGTTACGACCCAAGACTACCCTTAGTTGTAACACGGTGCTTAGATTCATAAGTGACTCCAAGCAAACCCATGGCCTGGAAAAATACTAAGAATATAAAAAATAACTGATATAAATACTTATGCGTAAGCTAAACAAAATAATGAAATAAATGTTCAAAAGAAAGTCAATCAACAATAATTGAATCTGAGATTCCAAGATGAAGATCTATTGTTAAATGGAAAAATTCCTTCTCATATTGTTAAAACTTGAGGTTTAATCATACATGTACTTGAAATGTGGTTCTATTCTTTGCTTGGATTTTTTGGGGGTGTGACAATATCTCTACCTTGGGGTGATTCTTCCTCGGATAGAAACTGACCAAGTTGGAAGGTTAGGGGAAAGGATCGGTAATTCCCATATTTTCTGCATAACTTCTCCAAATATTATTAGAACTCTATAACACCCTCTCTACCTAAAATTCCTACACTGAGTTTCTAAAAGCTGACCATTGATATGGTACTGAATCAGTAATTTAAATATAGACTGAATAGACATACGAGTGCATGCTCAGACTTGAGAATAGCTGGGTGACATAAAATGAAATAATTAATTAATTAAGGGAAACTATTACATCAAGTTGGACTGAGGTCGAAGAGAATTGGTGGGGGTACTTGGTGATACTATTTGTCTCCTCTTTCTAATTAGATCCCTCAATCAATTGATTGTGCCAAAAACCTTTTACCAACGCGATCTCTTTATTCCTCAACCTATGATTCTGACAATAAAGGATTTCAATAGGAACCTTTTCATAAAGGAGACTATCTTTCACGCCCATATTTTCTAAGGCCATAATTGAGGTAGGATCACCGCTGAGAATCTTTACCAAAGAAACATATAAGACTGGATGCACTATTGCTAGGTCTACCAGCAAATCTAACTCATAAGCTACTTTGCCAAAACGACCTATAATCTCATAAAGATGAATAACGCGGCGATGAGCTTTCCATGCTTCCCAAATCTCTTCACCCTCTTCATATGTAAAACTTTAAAGTAAACAAAATCACCACTAAAAAACTCAAACTCCATTCTTCTCACACCTGCATAGGAATTCTGATGACTCAGCCATCCTCAGCCTTTCTCTACTTAGCTGAACTTTCTCCATAGCATCATGGACTGATATGGCCTTATTAATTTATCTTCACCAACCTCAAATCAACTTATAAGAGATCTATACCTCCTATAATAAAGTTACTCAGATGAGGCCATCTAAATAGTAGAATAATTACTGTTATTATACATAATTTTGATCAAAGGTAGATGATCAGCCCAACTACCCTTGAAATTAATCGTACATGCTATCAACAGGTAATCTAAAGTCTGAATAATCCTTTCTTCCTAGCCATTCATCTGTGGGTGAAAAGATGTACTGAGATGAACTTGAGTACCAAGACCATTCTAAAATATCATCTAAAAGCAAGAGGTAAACTGAGTACCTCTATCTAAAATGATAGTGAAAAGTACTCCATACAATTTCACTAATTCTGTCGAGTAGATTTTAGCATAGTCCTCAGCTAAATATAAAGTATTAACTAGTAGAAAATGGGTAGACTTAGTCATCCTATCCACGATAACCCAAATGAAATCCTATTTTCATTGAGTTTGATTCAATCTTATGATAAAATACATACTCACTACCTCCAACTTCCAAGTAGGAATACTAATGTCCTAAAGCATGCCACCAGGTCTTTAGTTGTCAACTTTAACCTACTGAAAATTTGGACAATTAGCCACAAATTCCATGATATCTATTTTTGTAAAATCCACCAACAGACTTTCCATAAATAATGGTACATCTTAGTGGCTTCTAGATGAATAGATTACCGTGAACCATGAGCCTCCACTAGTATCAGCTATCTCAAGTCATCTATATTTTGAACACATAGTTTGCCTTAATAGTGATGAACACCATCTTCCTCTTAGGCGAAATGCTCAAACATCTAACTTTAGACCATTGCTTTTAGTCTAAGCAAAATAGGGTCACTATATTGCTTTTCTTTATCCTTAGAAATTAAAGAGGATTCTAAACCTTTTTGAACCAAAATACTACCTTTGGTTGAGTTAACTAATCGAACTCCCATTTTGGAAAATCTTTGAACCTTGAAAGCTAGTTCTTTCTTCTCATCCTCTACATGAGCAAACTTCCCATAAATAAAATTCTTAGGGCACCGACTACCGTATTGGCTTTATCTGAATGGTACAAAACACTCACATCATAATCCTTTAGCGAATCTAACCATCTTCTCTGATGGAGATTTAGATCTTTTTGATTGAACACTTATTGTTAAATCTTGTTATGGATGAACACATGAACATGAAAGACATAGAGTTAATGCCTCCAAATATTTAAGGAAAAATTAATTGCTGCTAACTTAAGATCATGAGTCAGGTAGTCCTTCTCATGGGGCTTGAGGTTTCTAGAGGCATAGGCAATAACTTTGTCCTGCTGTATCAGCACACAATAAAGTCAAACCTTAGAATCATCACAGTACACCAAAAATCTATCTGAGACCTAGGGAAAAGTAAAAATAGAGAAGTAGTGAGTCAAATCTTTAACTCTTGAAAACTCTTCTCACAAAACATTAGACCACCGAAAAGTGACTTTTTTCTGAATCAGCCAGGACAAGGGATAAGTAATATAGAAAATTCCTTAAAGAAATCATTTGTAGTAACCATATAAGTCCAAGAAACTCCTGATATCTATTGGAGAGATAGATCTCAGCCAATTTCTCACCACTTTAGTCTTTTGAGGATCAACTTGAATGCCTTCATTAGAAATAATATGACCAAGGAATGTTACCGATTTCAACTAGAATTCATACCTGCTTAATTTGGAGAATAGTTGGTGATATTTAAAATTCAATAAGACAATCCTCAAATGATATTTGTGTTCATCCTTACTCCAAGAATAAACAAGGATGTCATCTATGAGGACAATAACAATCATGTTAAAGTACATCTTGAACACCCTATTCATCAGGTCCATAAAAGCCGCAAGAGCAGTCATCAGTCCAAAAGATATAAAGATAAATTTAAAGTGACCTTACCAAGTTCTAAAGGCTAGCTTCAGAATGTTAGATTCCCTAACTCCGAGTTAATGATAGCCTGATTGGAGGTCTATCTTAGAGAAATAATTTACACCCTAAAGCTGGTGGAACAGGTCATTAATTTTGGGAATAAGATATATATTATTTTTATTTTGAACTTGTTCAACTGACCATAGTTGATGCATAATATGAGAGAACCATCTCTCTCGTACATGAAAAGAACTGTAGAACCTCATAGGGAGACATTAGAACAGATAAAACCCTCGTCTAAGAGGTTCTTCAATTTTTTCTTCAATATTTTAAGCTTGAATAAAGCCATTCTATAAGACAGAAATAAAATAGGTTGGGCATATGGAAGGAGATCTATTCCAAAGTTAATTTCTCATTCAGAAGGAACTTCAGGTAGTTCTTATGGAAACACTTTTGGAATTTTGTTTAACACTGGAACTGACCCAGGAGTTAGGGCTTCAAATTTTTAAACATTAACCCAAAAAATATGATAGATACAACCTTTGGAGATCAATTTTCTATCCTTAAGGTAAGAGATTAGCTGACCCGTAAGCGTTGAGGCACTACCCTTCAACTCTACAACTGGATCATTTGGAAGCTAGAATTGGACTACTCTCTTCCTACTACCGATAGAGGCGTAGTAAGACTTAGGAAATGCATACCATAAATGATATAGAAAACTACCATGTCTAACTCTATGATATCAACTAAGGTGAGCTTTTTAGGAAATTGTAACTGGGCAATTTCCGTTACTGGTCTATCCATGATTGAGTCACCTATTGGAGAAAATATCATGAAAGGTTTTGAAAGAATTTTGGGAGTACCACCAAAGTCTACTACTACATAAGAGTTACAAAAGAAAGTGCGGATATAGGATCTAATAATTCATATACATGAATATGGAAGACTAGTAACGTACATGTGACTATGTCCGAAGAAACCTTATGATCTTGTTAAGTCTAAAGGGCATAGAACCTATTCTGACATTGTCAGCCAGCTATATTAAATAAAGAACCCTGCTAAGTTGTGTGACATGTAGGATTTGTTGAAGAGTTAGACTGACTTTGCTGACAGGCATCCCGATCTCTCTAGGAAGCGAAAGGACATTCCCTAAGTTCGTGGCCTAGATTTCCACAACCAAATCAACAATTAATACAAGAGATACACTCACCCTTGTAGTTCCTACCATAGTTTTTGCACAACGGGATGGTACAGATACCATTCACACTACCCAGACACTTAGATCCTGGTACCCTATCTTGATTATCTTTCCTAAACTTAGGTACTAGGGCACTAGTAAAATATAGGGATGGAGTTAAAGATTTCCAGGGGAACTAAGAATGATTTCCACTATCTGACATCTATTAAGAGAAATTAAAGCTACATGTTCTGGCCCTCTTATTCTTCCTTCTATTTTCCTTAGCTTTCTCTTTCTCTATCTCTTATGCATGGACCATTAGCTAGGAGATATCCATATTCTTTACCAACATAATAGTCCTACACTCTTTGGCCACATCCTCAAAAACAATAGACCCAAAATTGTTCATGCAAGCCCTGGAATCAACAACCATATTAAAGCATACCTTGCCAACTAAGTAAAATTAAAGGACTTCTCCTTCACATTTATGTTACACTACTTCAAAATTATGAATTTCTGCACCTTGTCCTCCCATATCTCAAGCAGGAAGAACCTATCTAGAAATGCAGCAACAAAATCTTCCCATTCAATTAGTTTTACGTCTGCACCTTTACCTTTCTTCTATTGCTAGTACTAGGTGTGAGATACTCCTTGTAGCTAATAGGTAGACATATTGACACTTCCATTTGGGTTAACACCCATTATCTTCGTGATTTTATAATTGCTATCCATGAAATTTTGTGTATCTTTCTCAAATTGGGACCTAAATAACACTAGATGATTCATCCAAGTAAAGTCTCAGACTCAAGCTGCTCCTATATTTATTATTGGGTTGGTTGGTGCCACAATAGGCTGGTTTATTTGGGTGGTAAAAGAAACCATAAATTTGTCTAGGGATACTTGTTATTTTAGCGGTTTTTATAGAGCTAGTGGTAGTTCTTACCTATTCTCAACCCCGTTATTGTTACCCATAAAATCCATTGGGGTAGTCAGGCATCCATAGCTATGAAAGCCCAAGAGCACCAACCCATAACCCTGTACTTCTCGTGCATGTAACTATGCTAATAAAATTTTTTTCCAAGTATGTACATGATGCATCAATAAAAATAAGCCACATAGGAAAGAGCACAATTGTATGTACAAGACTTGGTCGTTAGGGACCCAACATAAAAAAATAAAGACATTACCATGATTAACTCTCAGTTGGTCTAAAAAGCATCTAAATGATACATATACTTGGTTAAGGACGGGACAAAACCTCGCCTTACTCTCCACTACTATATACTACCAAAACATATGTAACAAACTCGAAATGCCCAAAATTAACTTGGAACTCACCAATAGTCGTTGAGAGTCCTGTGCTCCTACTGGGAGGTGTATTAGCTGAAACAACTGTATGTACAACATGAAATGCAGGTTCCCTATGAGAAACTTTAGTACCAAAATGTGTACTGAATATGTAAGGCTAAAAGTAACAATACATAATATAAGAGTTTAATTGAAATTAGGTGCAAGTGTATAAAAACTGCTAATAGACTACCATTACATATACTTATGAGATCATGTACATTAAATTTTTTTCGTTATTTTACCATTCTTACCTTATAATATTTGTAAGCCATGTGATAAAAATGATCAGTTGATTAGTGGTAAATACACGAATTGGTTTCGGCCCATGCTAGGCTTACGCCTCTGAGTTGCCACCCATATGAATAGTTTGAGATTGGCCCATGCAAAGATTTCTTCATTGAGATGGTACCTACATTAAATGAGATCATGATTGTCCCATGCTAGGTTTATTCCCCTAAGTTGCCACCCATACATAACCGAATTTGTGTTACTTCGTTATTTAATCTTTGAGATCGTTACTTTAGTGGTCATAATATCATTGTACTTTGGAACAATAATCTACTAGTAAGAGACATGTGAATAAATACCTAATGCAATTAAAATAAGGTAGGGAGCATTTTGTGTACGAACATAATGCTTAGGAGCTTAAAATAACTCATGGGTCTTATTTGACTTAAAAGAGAATCCCTGCAACTTGTTATTGAAAGTAGACATCCAGACTTGATTATAAGCACGTATATAGGTATTTTAACACATTAGGGAGTGGGAAAAAGGTCGTTATCTACATGGTAAATTACAAAATGCCTCCATATATCATTTACTATAGGAGAACTTAGGAAGATTACTTTTTACCACAAGTGTTGAATTTCATGCCAAAAGGTACGAAATAGTGTAGTCTTACATACCTTGTTGTACAATTTCGGTATTACCCCAAATTAACTTCTTCCTTTTAGATTACTTATATTCAATTAAGTGAGAAATAAAATCAATATTAGTAGTTAACCAAATCATTTTACCTACTTATCTCCACAAAAACATTAGCCGAGTAGCAACCCCAAAATTTATCAAAACAAGGGTATTCTTTTAAAGCTTTCTTCTCCAATAACATTTGTACAACACATGAATTTATATAAGATTCTCAAAGACTTTTGGCTTCATAATATGTACAAAATAGTTCACAAGGTGTAATAGCAGAAAAGCTCATACAATATCTAATTAAGTTGTGTATCTTTACATTTTCCTCTTATGTCAATACCAACTATTCACATCCCTTTTTAAGATCAACCAAGTTATCCCCAATATATACATAAATTATCACAACCCAAAAAATAAGGGTTATGATGGCACTTGTCGTGGAAAGCCTTGCCAAGTAAGACTATTACCTAAATTGATATGAATTGAGAAAATGATATCAAAAGCCTTGGCAAGGATCCTAGAGCTGAGATGAAGCACAAACAAATATAGTAAAAGAACATACCTAGTAGAACTCGAGATCAAAATACATAAGATATCCAAAATAGGATCAACTTTGTCTCTAAATAGAATATTACACAGTCTAAACTAGGAAAGGTAGTAGTAGACTTTAGAAGTAAGAATCTAGCTGATACCTCAAATAGATCTAAAGTATCTCCCAAATCAACCATTGTGAGGCACACTCGAACCAGGATCTACATAAAAAGGCATAGTAGGGATGAGTATGGTCTATTTGTACTCAGTAGGTATCATAGGCCGACTGAGCAAAGTATAAAATAAAGCATATACAATACACACTAAGGGCACGTCACCTATAATAACAAAATATCCCAAATGGTAACCCATACCATCTCCACTAGCAGTTCTATAATATTCACATATACCATAGAAATTATGAGAAAGGAATACAAGTAAACAAATATCACCCATATAAGTACAAATGAAGAAATACACATAAATAGATATACATCAAGGGAGATAATGCAACACAAATAAAGGTTCAATGTAATACAAATGCAAGGGGGATGATGATGATGATAATAATAATAATGTGATGCACGAGGTCATTGCATAACCTCCATATACACCTATGAAGCTAAAGCTTCCTGACATAGGAACCATAGGTGGTTCGTTATCCTATATAACACCAATATATAATACCAATATCCATATCTCCTCTCTGGCACATCCATAGGTAAACAGTTTTAAAGATGTTAATTTTCTTGTTAGGAAAATCCAATGTTTCCAGTATTTCCATAGTAGTACCAATGTTTCATGAATGAATATGACATGAGGATGTAATGCTCACAACTAACCAGAATGAGAAATTCAATTTCCAACCAAGTGATACAAAATCCACTCATTAATCCAACCATCCAAGAATCCCATATACTCGATATGTTAATAGAATGAAAGACATTAAAATGTCACTATTGATAACATATTAGGCTTTTTTGTCAAACAAGATACAACTAATTCCATGTATGCAAGGTCAATAATATCATATAGGACCCCACATGGTTGCACATAGCAAATAATATTCCAAAACCACCAAATAACATCAATATATAGGCCCCCACATGGGAAAAACATGAAGAATATAGACATTTTTATGATTTGTTCACACACCCTTAATAGAAATTGAGTAAAATTAAAGCAATTATTCGGGATATTTTTAATAAATAGTGCGTTTGCTTCAAAATTTTATCACTCAAGGTGATTTGGGATCAATTGAAAGGATTGTATGTCTTGGAATGGAATCTGCAACTCAAAATCCCATTGAGGATAGGAATATGGAGCCAATTAACTCTTTAATTAATGAAATCAACCATGTCAAATTTCACACTACCCCGATTAGTACAATAGAATGTGGTGAGCAAATTAAAGATGATTTGAACATTGGGGATGGTAAAAAATCTCAAGCCGCTTCTAATAGTTGAATTTCTGGTGAAGAAACGTCAAGTAGCACTATTAAAAAAAAGCAGAATTCTAGCAATGATGAATTTTCTAATGAAATTGATCAAATGCAATGAAAATAGATTTATATAGAGGTAAGGAATAATTATCACTTAAAATTCCCAATTGGTTTAGCATCTACGGATCCCAATTTATGAATTTGGTTTTTTTGTCTTAATTTATCAAATTTGGGGGAAAATGTTGAGTTGGGTGATAATTCTTAAAATTCCAAATGTGAGTTGAAACAATAAACTACTGGGAGTATAGAAAACAAAAAAGCCCTATAAAAACAACTTTAATACATCCAATTTTAAATCCCAGTCAACCACACCACTTGAGTTAGCTGGAGAAGGTGTTAGAGTTTATGCTAATCAAATTGGCCAATTGGGTCAGTATAAAAATGATATGGGAATGGTGAGTTATGAAAAATCCCCTTCAAATTCTCCCAAGGGGGAAGTTGATTAAAATTCTAAGCATCTAGTTGATTATGTTGATATTCAGAGTTCAAGGGACAAAAAAAATAGAGCATATAAGTACTGATGTTGCCGATCTCAATGTGTAATATATAGAAAATGTAAGAGAGGTTGAGATTGCTAATTCTAATGATGAGAAAGGTGATAACATAATGAATCTTAAGTTTGAACACTCGAGTAAGGTTGTTTCTACTAAGATTGAGAATCAAATTCATAATATTGATCATGGTAAAGGCATTAGGAACAAGAATAAATAGAAAAATACTGAGAATGTTCAAAAATATACTCCTAAACCGTATGTTCCTAACATTAAACCCATAGAAGTGTCCAATAACTTGGCAAAGCACAATCCTATGGATTCTAAGGTAAATAAGTTCCAAGTGATTAATGAGAATGATATTGGGAATGCTGATAGGGGGAATCCTAAAGATATAAATTAGATGGTTAATTTTCAGAAAGAGAGGGGTAACAAGTCTAATAATAATGTTAAGGAAAAACCTAATGTATGGAACAACAAAATCCTTGGTCCTAATGCTTTTATGGTATCTCATGCGTTGGTAATGAAACTGAGGGCTCAAGAAACTATGAAGAAAAAACTATTATTTGGATTGTTGAACCTAAAATTACTACCAAACAAAGATTGGCTATTGTGGTTTTCAAGGTAGATGACTGGAAGTTTAAGGTGGATTCAAGATGTAAGTATACTCTTATTGGTAAGTTTGCGAATACTATGCCCAAGATAGAAATTATTAGGAAATAATTTAGCATGCAAACTGAGCTCAGGTTGGTGTTAGATTGACTCATTTCAATGCTAGACATTTATATATTTATTTGGATAATGGGTATGATCATTTTATAATTTGGTCTAAATGTAAAATGTACATCAAAGGGAAAATAATGAGGTTACAACTGTGAACTCCAACTTTTAAACTTGAAAATGAAATTCTTTTGGTTCATATTTGGATTTTGTTACATTAATTACCATGGCATTGTTATTGCATGGAAATTCTTGCTTTTTGGTTATCTCCTGTAGGTAAAGCTTTGTTCCTTGACTTGGAAACTTATAGAAAGACAAGAGGGAGTGTTGCAAAAGTGAAAATTCAGGTTGATCTTACCAAGGATAGGCCTTCTCTTATATGGATGGGTTATGATCAAGATGAAAATTGTGAAGGCATATGGAAGAATGTTCAATATGAGGGAGTACCTGACAATTGTTGTTGCTATAAAAATCAAGAGAATATTTCTATGACTTGTATTATAAAAAGAAAGATAATGAGGCTAAGAAAGAAAGTCAATGGAAGAAGTTAAAAAAACTAATGTATTGCAACAACTTGATGGTGACACCAACAAGGTTCAGAGAAATAAAGTTGAAAATTTAGCATCTACAAGTCAAAATAATGGAAATTGATGATGTCAAAACTACATCTCCTCTGAGAAGATGATATATTTGCTATCAAAATATAGTAACCCACAAAGGTTGGGGTCGAATTGCAAGGGAACATGTGGAGTTGTGGATCTCAGCAGTTGTAGTCAACTGGCAGAATAGGAAAAGTAAATGGGGAGATTTTGTATTGTAATCTCGAGAAAATAACTATACCAAATTCGATTGTAATTAGTCGTAGGTGAACACTAGGATTGTGTTCCCATTTTCTTCTCAACTTCATAGGCTTATCATGCTTTACTGAACCAACCCAATACTTTGCATACAAAATTGATAAGTTATGTACCTTCTACATTCTTTTGGATGAGTATACAGATTTCACCTTTTACTTTTCGAGTCTAAGGGTGTCACCTTACTAACTCTTATCTTGATCTCAGTTAACTATTATCTTTTGAGTCTTTAGTTATTAGACAATATCTAACCATCTTACTAAGATAAACCCTAGAAGTGTGGATCAATAGTTAAACTGTAAATTACTATTGTCATTATCTTTTTCAAGTCATTACTCCTCTTTTTGAGTATGTAACAATATCTAGGCGGGATCCTAACGTGTCACCCATTAAGAAAACTAGTATAATGAAGAAAAAGCATTGTATGCGTAGTTATTGGTCCATAGCAACAACAATACCTCCCATACTTCATCAATTCTCTAGGGTTTTCACAACGCTAGCAATGGGTTTTAACCGCTCATGCTTGGGAAGAAATCAATAACATTCATAATCGAAAGTATATGAAATCAAAATGATAAGAACTAGAAAACCCAAAACCGTAACTTAATCAACCAACTAAAGTTAATACTAGAGAATCCCAAGATCAAAATCAAATCTTGGAATCAAAATATGTTTCTGAGTATCAAAAATCCATAATTCCTACTAAAAACACATAAAGGGCATTTATAGTACATAAGGAAACCCTAAAACCAAAGCCCAAATGAAATATGATAAAATAGGGCCGGTGGCTACTGGTGGTCTGGACTTGTGCCCTGACCCTAGGCGTAGGTAGGTACCGAATGAAAAAAATTATATAGGTCAGCTTTTGGGATTTCAGACTTCTGGCAGTTGGTTTGACTACTTGCAGTCCGTAGGTCCTACTTACGGTCGACATGTTAACTTAGTAAGTGTTGCGAGACATATTTCAGCTCTTTTCCAATTTGCTAACATTTTTCGATCATGAACAAACTAAAAAGTGTCCCAAACATTCATAATTACGCTAAGAACAGCCAAAACACCTTTTTAAAATCTTTTTCATGAACTTAGCATCCAAAACATGATTTCCTGTAAAACATACCCAAAACATATCATATCTAACAAAATAACCTCAAAACTTACATATTTTCCTCATTTTAAGCATCGAAAGTGCTATATTTCTATAGCACATCAACACCCTCAACTTAGAATGTTTGCATGTTTTTAGACAACAAAACAAAATAAAACAAAATGACGCTTAACTAGTAGAATCTAAGCTATTCATAGCAGTTAGTCAACACTTAAACATCAGAATCCAAACCCCCCTCCAATCTCATTTTTCAAAACCAACTGTGTATGAGCATAATGCATAACAATGTGACACAATAGGATCAAGGTATTACAATTACATTTGCAATAGATAACCACTCATATATAAATGTTACACTACGCGAAACAAAAAAATAGCTAGTAATGTGACTCAAGTACTCTCATAACAAGGATGTCCCACTCACTCATATGAAATATTTCATGTCAATACAGGGACATTCAAGAGACACTCACACTCAAAAGAGAATTTCCAATCAATATATCAAATATCATAAGCTTGGCCTTATTTTCTTTACCTTACATTTAGATAGTCAACTTAGGTTCACTATAAGACTTTAATTTTCTCATCTTATAATGTAGGCTTGGGGGGGGGGGGGGGGTTAGTATGACATATATGGATATATCAAGTGGCTAAGCCTACTAGGAGCTATACTAACTTTGGGGTATCACTTACTAACCATTTTTGTACTTAATTTTCTCCATTATTTCTCCATCTTTATTTTAAAACATAATCAGGTTAGGTGTGGTCTTTTATTCTTTTTTTTTAGTTTTTTCATAATTTTTCTTTTCTTTTTCTACCACACCTAGCCCTACTAACTTTTTTATCTTATTTACCTTTCTACATACCTACTTTACACTATGCACCCCTATGATGGCTACCCTTAACATAGGCATTTTGCCTGAGTTAACATGCATAATGCCTAAGGAGGACTAGGGTCAAAATAGGTTCAACATAATATAAATGGGAAGGTGGATAATGAATGAAGATAAATAGGCTTGTAACACTCAAAACATGGATCAATGGATATAATTCACACATGGAAAGTAATTTAGACAAGTTCTAAATTCAACACACAAAGAAAACTAGGTAGTATCTCACACATACATAGCACAGATTCAGTATTGCAAGATGCTAACTGTTGGCTTCATTCAATTGTTAGCAAGTGATTATCATATTCCTAATCCAAATGCCATAACAAGATCCATAATGTTCACACATATATACATCTACACAGTTCTAAAACATAAAATTTTGGAGGGGTATAAAAAATTAATCAAAACATGACTACTGCCCTAAATAATTAAAAATCTCCTAATTAAACAAAAACACAACACAAAACAAAATAAAACACAATAAGACATAAATTAACCTAGACATGCCGGTTCCATAATTATACCACAGCCGATAGGACAAGAAGCGCAGTAACAAAAACCCGTGGTGGCATGGTGTGCCCACACAAAAAAAAACTGTGCACTGTCCTCAACGCACTAAAATAAAGTAAAATAGAGGGAAGTGAGAACATACCTGGGAAACTCTAGGAACCCGAATTGTAAGTATCCCCAGATGGAGGCATATCATATAGCAGAGACAATGGAGGTTGCAGTGCAATACTAGAGTATGCACTCACTTCTATAAATGCACACCTCTACCTATCAATGAATGTACTCTACATCGAATTATGTCTGACCCTTTTAATAGCCTATTCATATAGCATAGTAGGATTTTGTAAATCATCTATGTGACATATCTTGGCCCTAACTGCTAGGACTAACTCATCATCCTCCACGAAGAAATCTAACTATCTCAGTATACATAGAGGTAATACTGCTTTATGTGAGAGAGCATACCTCTGCTCATAGTTTATCAAAATCCTCCCCCATATGGTGTATATCTAGTGCATATATCATTATATATTGGGCTGTAACCCATCTATCAAACATATTGAGCCATGTTTGGAAATCAACACTATTACGCCCAAGCTCACACGTAAGTGTACATGGTCTCACCAAGTATTAAAGTATCCCTTTAGAAGACAAGTACCAATACCATAGGAACTTGTGTTGAAAACTTATCCAATTGTAGTTCAACTATTGAGATTAATTGGTGCAAAAGTAAAAAAGTTTTTTTGAGTTATAAATTGAAATAAAAGTGAACAATGCGAAAAAGTAAGAGCTTGGAGAATCAATTAAGAAAAACCTGGTGTTAAAGCACTGCGAATATTCATACTAGGATATTGAACTTAATTGGTTAGATTAATTATCTTGGGGGTTGATTCACAGGGTTTATAGTATGATCATGGTCTCCCGATGCTCTAATCTTCTACCTTACTAGACATTAAAACTACATTATTTAGTGAGGATGCAATAATTCATTTAGATGCATTAAGATGTCATACTGCAAGTGAACCAAATAAGGCTTATAGGTATATCCCTATCCTAGATACTAATTAAAATCCCTTATTTTAGAAAAGAATAAGAACCTTACTCTATTTACCCCTACGTTCTATCATTTTATTCCTCCTCTTGAGATCATAAAGACGATAATGGATGTATTCTAAGGTTAGATAATCCTTACAATTGTTATAACAAGGATAAATAAACAACCAAATATGATAAGAAATTAGAACCAAATCAATTCAAAGAAATAGTAATCATGTTCTTGGACTTAACCCCGTAAAGGGGGCTTTTAGCCACTCATTGACATAACCGTAATCAAGATAATTGGATGCATAATAAAATCCATAAATAATCTAAAGTAAAGATATAAAAAACCCATTTAAAGTGTTTTCCATCTCCTCTCCAAGTTTCAAAGTATTACAAGGTGTAAAATGTCAAGTTCGAGTGACCTATTTATTGGAGGAATATTTTTGCTATCGATGGAATAGGGTGTGCGGCGCCCCTCTCATTCCCATGAAATGGGGTGTGTGAAGTGCTGCTTATGCCCATGAAATGGGGTGTGCGACATGATACTTATTCTAGCAAACTAGGGTGTGCTACATGTCCCCATCTCGGTGGCACATTGGAAAGTCATTTTTTAAGCCATCTTGACATCTAAACTTCTCTTGTGCATTTGTCCTTCCATCCCAAACCTTGTGGTGTTGTTGTCACTTGATTTACATCTTGTGCATTATCCATATATCATGAAAATCAACTCACTAAGAATTATATAGAATCAAACACCGTGCATTAGAGCTCAAAACAATACAATATCAAAGACAACAAACTAGAACTTAAGCTAAGAACTAGTTTTTCTCATTTTGATCTTTAACTTATTGGTTGACTCTTGGCTTGATTCAATAGATACTTGAACACTATAAACAAGTTTTTCCACATATAATTATTCAATAATAATATTTGGAACCCCTTACACACACTAAAATACACCGAGATCAACTAGAACAACACCTATCTCAACCTAGTAACACTAGTTTTCTCAGTTGAACACTCTAAGTGACAAAATTAAGTACAAACTTGTTTGAATAACACCGTAAACATTGTAATTAAGTACTTCAAACTTAGATTCTCAATTATATTCTTATTAAATCATTAAGATATTCTCAATTATATCCTTATTGACTCATTAATCACACAATTTGTCCTCAAAACAAAGCTAAACGAGATTGTATAACAACACCGAAGTGCATAAATAGACCTTAGATCATCACCTCACACTTAAGGACTTGTTCATCCTCAAACAAATCTTTACTCTAAGAATCATAAGATAAGGTGACTCCACACTTCATTGCAAGAAAGACACTCAAGCTAGTACTACAATGACTATACAGAATGCAAGTGTCTACACTAAGCATGTTTCATACACAATTGACAGTTCAAGAATACTACTCCAAAACATCCTAGCCTCAAGAATTAACTTACCAAGTTGGAAAACTCATACATATTGACAAATATAACATATCATACAAATTACCCAACTATCATCAAACGTGTTCCGTCAACACAAGAGAGTTGCCCATAATCACTCACATAAATATAATTTATTACAAATTGAGTATAAAAATTAAGTTATGCTCACTCTCATACAGAATTCACGTGTTACACAAGATGAGTCAAAGGATAGACCTTAGTATAGTACTCTACTAATATTAGAATGTTAAGGCTTAAGATCAAATATGTCTTTATGGGTTGTAATGTAGGCTAAGGAAGGGTAAGAACTTTTCTGGACAATAATAGTCACTATCTTCCCTAAGCTCTTTAATATATCACACTTTTCATTCAATTCAACTCTAACAACAAATTTTCTCCACCTTTGTATACCCCTATCTTTTCAAGCTTATTCACATACACTATGGTAGGATTATTGTTTATTAATTTATAATTCAATTTTACCCTTCTTTCTACCCACTTTATGTTATACACCCCTATGATAACCACCATTAACTTAAGCTATTTGACTTAGTTGAGGTGCATAATGTCCAAGGAGGACCAAAGCCAAATCAGGTTCATTGTAACACAACTGGGCTAAAAATGGGAATTTCTTTAGCACAAATTTCTCTAACTTCCAACCATACTCCAAAATGGGAATTTCCCTACTCCACACTTAAAATTCTACTTTTTCCCCAAAGTATACTTAAAAGTAGAGATATGAATACTCTTTGAGGATTCTAGGCCTAGTTAGTAGCATCTTTACACATCAAGGGGGTCTGAGGACCCCACACTTATTTTTGCCATGCTTCTTAGCTCAGATTTTCCTGTACTCAGACTTCCCATCAACCTGTTACTCAACAAAAACAAAAACTAGTAAGTAAAATCTATAATACTAAAAATAAAATATATCTTAACTTGTATTGCCTCCAAAGAAGCACCCGATTTAGTGTTGCGGGATGACCCAATAAAACTTTTTCCTTTACCTTGAGTATATAAATTTCACCCACAATCTTGCCTCTATCTTTTTTCTTCGCTAATAAGGTAGTGGTACAAATATAAAGGAATTAAGTAATGTATGGTGCATGGTAAACCACTCATCCTTATAGTAAGGTATGTTTTTGTGGTGCTTATATTGTGCAAAATTAAGAATATAGGATTCTTGTTTCTCATTGTCACACTCTTTCACAATTTCAAATAACTACACAGGTATGTCATCATCTGAACATACTATAGAAAAGTGATTTGAATGTGTCCTAACCAATCCCACTTCAAAATTTACACCATTCACTACACATTTACTTTTATTCACCCTCTCAATTTTAGTCTCAAGAGAAAAATAACAGTTGAATGGTCAAAATTCTTGTCTTTGCACTACAAATTGGCTAGTATCCTCTTGTGCTTTTATCTGCCTCTCTGGAGATTATAGTGGAGGTATCTTATTAAAATGTTCAACAACTTTAGTTTTTAAGTACTCAGATTTCCTCAAATGATCAGAAACTTTGCCTCCAACCAGATGGGAAGTCAACTCTGCATCTACCTCCTTAGTTGACTTTAAAGGTTTTCACTGATATCCTTATCATACCTCAAAGTAACTTCCATTTTTTGTTTATGAGGTTCAGTGTCACTTGGAAACCCACCTTGAGACCTGGCATTTTGCGATGTTGTATCTACCCAAACTGATTCTCCAACTGCTACAAAATTATTTGCTGATTTTTAAGTTCAACAACCAATTGTTCTTGGGTGGCCATGAACTTCTTTAACACTTACTCTATGCTATTGGCTTGTGTGATTTGCTGTTGCTGCTGAAATTGCTGCTTTGAGTTGTTCCAAGATTGAATTAGTGGTTGAGTCTGCCACTTGTTATTATACGTGTTCCTATAATATGGCCTTTGAGCATTTCCCAAAAATATCACTGACTCAGTATTGGTAGCACACATAGCTGCAGAATAACCATTATTGCCACAAACCTCACACCAAACTATGGTCTTCTCCACAAATAGGATAGTATCCACCTTATATTGTGAAGGTACTGTCCATAATTTTCCATAAAAATTTGGACAAAAAGCCTCTCGATGGGATCCGATACAAAAATAACAAGAATTTTTATCACTCAAAAACTATCTATCCCAGGCTGACATATCAAGAAGTATGAGGTAAAATAAGTAAAAGAAACTAAAAAAAAATACTTAACTCTATACAACTCAATATATCTAAACTAAAAATTAGATAGTTTCCAATTTATAAGTCCCCGACAACGGCGCTAAAAACTTATTGCACCCAAGCGCACACACAAGTGTACGTGGTCTCACCAAGTAGTAAAGTGGCCCTTTAGAAGGATAGTATCGATCCTGCAGGGACTTGTGTTGAAAACATATCCAATTCAAGTTCAACTATTGAGATTAATCGGTGAAAATGTAACAAAAAGAGTTTTTTGAGTTGTAAATTAAAATTAAACTGAACAATGTGGAAAAGTAAGAGCTTGGAAAATCAATTAAGATAAACTCGAGGTTAAAGCACTACGAACAATCATACTAAGCTGTTGAACTTCATTGGGTAGATTACTTATCTTGGTTGTTGATTCATGGCATTTATAGTATGATCATGGTCTCTTGATCCTCTAATCTTCTACCTAACTGGACATTTCAAATACATCATTGAGCGGGGATGCAATAATCCATTTAGATGCATTAAGATGTCATCCTAAAAGTGAACCAAAAAAGGATTCTAGGTATATACCTATCTTAGATGCTAATTCAAATCCCATATTTTATAAAAGAATAAAAACTTTACTCTATTTACCCCCATGTTCTATTGTCTTATTCCCCCTCCTGAGCTCATAAAGGCAAAAATGGATATATTCTAAGGGTAGATAATCCTTAAAATAGTTGTAACTAGGATAATTAAACAACCAAGTATGATAAGAAATCAAAACAAAATCAATTCAATAGCAATATTAATCATGCTATTGGCCTTAACCCCGAAGGGGGGGGGGGGGGGGTTAGGCACTCATGGACATAATTGTAATCAATTTAAATGAATAAATGATAAAATCCATAAATAATATGAAATAAAGAAATAAGAGCCCTAGTTGAAGTGTTTTCAAGATCCTCCCCATGTTTCTAAGTCATCCAAGGACTATAACATCAAGTTCTAGTCCCCTATTTATCGGAGGAACATTTTGGCCATCCATGGAATAGGGTCTGCGGCGCTCCTCACATTCCCATAAAATTGGGTGTGTGTTGTTCTGATTATTCCCATTGAATGGGGTGTATGACATGCTGCTTATTCTGGTGGAATAGGGTGTGCTAGGCGTCCCAATCACGGTGACACACTGAAAGTCATTTTTAAGCCATCTTGGTGGCTAAACTTGTCTTGTGTATTTGTCCATCCATCCCAAGAGTTGTGGTGTTGTTACCACTTGAATTATAGCTTTTTCATCATCAATATATCATAATAATCAACTCACCATACATACTATATAATCAAACACCACGGTTTACAGCTCAAAACAACACAATATCAAAGACAACAATGTAGAACCTAAGCTAAGAACTAGTTTTACTCATTTTAATCTTTAACTTATTATTTAATTATTGGCTTGATTTGATTGAACCTTTAACACTATAAAAAGGTTTTACACACATAATTATAAAATAATAACCTTAGGAACCCATCACACTAGAATCCATCGAGATCAACTAGAACAACACCTAACTCAAACTAGTAACACTAGTTTTCTCATTTGAACTCTAAATGACCAAATTAAGTAAAAACTTGTTTGAAAAATAACATAAACATTGTAATTAAGTACTTCAATCTTAGATGCTTAATTTTTCATTATTGGCCAATTAAGCACTCAAGTAGGCCTCAAAATAAAGCTAAACAAGGTTGATTAACCATACTGAAGTGCATTAATCCACCTTAGATCAAGGACATAGCTCAGAAAGTGAAGCTTTCTATGCATCATCCCATATGACCTTCACATTATTAAATCTATTCTCAACCTCCAATCTCATCTGCTCATAGAGGGTATTTATGTCATTCTAAAGAACCCTCAATCGAGCATCGGTGGCCCTCTGCTATCCACTAAGCTCTACAAAAACTCATTATATATTGTAATAATACATCATGTAGGATTTGAAATTAATTGGCAAGTTGAATCTAAAGATATGCCAACCGGCTATGAGGTCAAAGCTGGGGCTAAAGAAGAAGTAGCTAGTGTGACCTCATCCTACGTACTTGAGTCTGGAGCCTTTCTCGGTTCCCCAATATCCATATCAATAGCAACACCTATATTTTCTCAATGTATATCCCTTGTCTCTGTGGAAACTGTTGGGCCCTCAATCTGGGCCCTAGGTACTAAGGGTAGCTTTGTAGATTTTCTTGGTCGTGCTAGACCCTTCATAGACTTTGTCTGCATAGTAGCTATAGAAAGTGTCCTCTTGTCTATTATCAATATCTCTAGTACACTAGCCTCATCACAGAGCCTCTGAATCATATAGGGGAATGGCAGATTAGTCAACTCCCTAACTACTATGTCATGTAACTCATACAAGAGAATGACAACAAAATCAATAGCATATCCGGCTATCCAATAAGCAGCCAGTGCTGCTCCCTCCAAAGTTAACATATTATCCAAAGAACTGGGAATCGATTTGTTATCTGATTAACAACCACCAAAATTAGGCCTCAACTATCAGAATAACCTTTTTTATCACACTATGCCCCACCATCCACGGGGTCACATCAACCAATGGTGACATCGAGCTGGATATCCACCTAGCCATCTCAACCTTTTGTCATTGGTACTCAATATCCCACATGATATATCGATCACGTGAGATCCTCAGTCTATAGTCACACTCTGTTGTAGGTGCAGGAGTAATGTAATTTGGGCCAAAGATAATTCTACTGATAGTCTCTGCTGAAATATCAACTCTGACCCTTTTAACCAGTGTATGATTAATCTGTGGTTATCTCATGAATATCACCAAGCCTGGATTTCCGCATTTAACAGTAGCTCGGTAGGATGCATAAAATTCTTATACCATAGCCGGGCTATAAGAATCGAGTGTTCTAGTCATTGACTCCAACTGATATCGATCAAATTCTGCTCGTAACTATGGTACTCGACTTATCCCCAATATATCAATTTGGCACTTCTTATAAATGCACCTTGTAGTCCTAGTTGCCTCCTAAATATGAATTCCATTATCAAATATCTCTCTCATCCCTTACACTCACCACCTCAGAGGTCCCTCTTCAGAAGGTTCCTCTGAGGCACGTGTAGGTATAGTACTTTGCTACTGCTAAACTAATGCATAGTGGGTACCCTTCTCTATACCCTCCTCAAACTGGGTACATCTATCTTCCGTACATGAGTAGCTATATCATCCTCAGACTGGGGCATCATTGATGACCTCTTGCTCTACCTCTTTAGATAAATCCTAGGACCCTTTCTCAGACTAGGGTCCTAAGCAGTAACCTATGGAGTAGACTTAAACTCTATATCCTTCTCTTCCCTACCATCATTAAGTGGAGGAGTATGTGGGAGTGATATCCATGATGACTTCATCCTTAAATAGGAGGCAACTACCTTAGCAGCCTAGTGCATCTGTCCTCTAGTAATTCTTCGTGTCACCCCAGCTGCTGCTTTTTTGCTCTACAGAATCAAGTACTCCTCCACAGAACCACTAGGCTTGAGGGACTCAAATCATCTCCTTGAGGTGTCAGCCTTTTTCACTTTAGCCTTCGATGCCTTATGTACCTAAAAAAGTAGTCGTTAGTTTCTAACAAAAATGAAGGATAACAAAAGTTGAAGCAAAACTCAAAATTAATTTTTTTTCTAATTTTCATCAATTTTCACTCCCAATAACCTATTAGAAATCCCAATAAGTCCAATGTGCACACACCTATCAAAAATTATGAATTTCAAAGTAAACAAACATGCTCAACTAATGGTGTTACTCGATTCATTTAAGATCAACTTCCAGTTAGGGCCTAACTTTAGTTTTTACTTCAAAACAAGGCCCTACATTATGATTTTAGGCTCCTTCAAGGCTCCTACATACAAGCATGATAGATTCTATATATTTTTCAATGGAATGCACATAATCAACTTTTTTAAACAATGAATAAATCAATATATAACCATTAGGAGCTGAGAAAGTTACATCTTTTATGAAGAACTTGAAGTGAATAATGACAAAGTAAACAAAAACAAAAGCTAGAACTTGTTTTTAGTGTGTTGGTACAAGTTGGTACCTCAAATAAGTGTCAATTTACACTTTACATAAGTGTGTGGTTAGTGTGTGTTTTAAGTATAAAGTTTTAATTCAAAGAGAAAAGTGAAGTTTTGAGGATTTGAATAAGTTAGAATGAGGTTATGGTTGTTTGAATATAGGTGGAGCCTATTTTAGGTCATATATATATGTGTTGGTAGGCCCAAAATTTGAATTAAAATTGGGCCCTCATAAAGACCTAGTCACGACAGCCACTTGCGCCTGCCACCTACAACCAGGTGATGTGATCTAGAAATATAGCACTTTCAATGCTTAAAACAAGGAAAATTTGCATGTTTCTCAGGCCTTTTTGTTAAATTTGATCTATTTTAGGTATGTTTTGTAGAAAACCATATTTTGGATGAGAACTGTGAAAAAAGGGAAGAGGTGTTTTTCGCTACTTTTGGAGCAATTAGGGATATTTGGAATGTTTTTTGGCTTGATCGTGATCGATGCATGTTCGAGAGTCAAAGAAGAGATGAAAAACTGACTCACGACACCAACCAAGTCAATAAGTGGCCTCAAGTAGGACCTATAAACCGCATGTAGGCAAAGCAAGTACCAGAAGTCCAAAATCTCGAGAGCTGAACATTGCAAGATTTTTGCTGTTGCTACCTGCACCTACTACTTGCGCCCTGTGCTAGGGCCGTAGGTAGTACCTACGCTCTGCCAGACCACAGGTACTAAGAGCAAGTGTCCACCGACCCTGTTTTCTCCTATTTCATTCGAAATTTGATTTTAGGATTTTTTTCTTGTACCATAAATGCACCTTATGTACTTTTTATTAGAGGTTACACACTTTTAATAATCATTAACAGAATTTGATTTCAAAATCCATATTTGATCTTGTGATTTCTCTGTATTAACTTTCATTAATTATTCAGTTTACGATTGTGGGTTTTTATTCATCTTATCATTGTGACTTCATATTTGCTTTCAAATATGAATGTTAGTGATTTATTCACAATCATGAGCAGCTAAAACCCACAGCTAGGGTTGTGGAAATCCTGGCGACTTGGCAAAGTAGGGGAAGTGAGATTGTTGATATGAACCAATATCCATTGTCATCAGTGCTTCATCTTTGTTATAATTGATTTCTTAATGGGTGCACACATTAGGATCCTTCCTAGATTTTCCTACTTACTCCAAAAGAGGAGTAGTGACTAGGAAAAGATAAAGACTAGTAATTTGGGAGTTAATTGTCGATCCATTGCCATACAATGGAATATAGTGAATAGCCGCCAGCTTTAATCTAATAACTTATGACTCAAAAGATAATAGTTAACTAGGATCAAGATAAGGGTTAGTAATGCGACATCATAGGACTCAAAATGTAAAGGTTGAAATCCTTCTAATCATCCAAATGACTATAAAAGGTACATAACTTATCGATTTTGCATGTAAGGTATTGTGTTGGTTCAACAACGTACAATAAGCCTACGGAGTTGAGATGCCAGGGGTAACCCAATCCTTGTGTTAACTCACGACTGATTTCCAACCAAGTTTATATTGTTCCTTATTTGAGACTAATACAAAAATATCCTCCTATTTACTTTTCCTGTTTTACCCATAGACTTCAACTACTGAGATCTGACAAGCCACGTGTTCCCTTAGGATTCGACCCTAACCTTAGTTGGGTTACTATATCTTGACAATGACCGTATCATCATTTAAGAGGAGGTGTTGCTTGGAAGTCATCACTTGCCATTGGGCATAGGTTCCACCTGCGGCCAGTAGATGTCGGGCCAAAAATATTTGGCCTACTTTGCTGTAATTCAGACTTGGCATTTTGATTATTTTTCCAGCTACTTATGGTCCTGTAACCAATGTTTGAGGTCCCAAAAGTATGATTAGATGCCAAAGTCCACAAATTTTCATTTTTTCATCCTCAAAATTTTTGAATTTTCAATTTATTATTCAACTTACTGTGTGTTCTTATGACCATGATGGGTTGATCAAATAGTCTACTTGCCTAGAAATGAATGAATGTAGCAATTTTTATCATATTTTGAGTAAGTCCAAACGACAAAAAGCTACAAAAAGAAAACAACAAAAATGTGAACACTAAAATTAGTAGGTTGCCTCCCCCCAGTGCTTTATTTAATATCACGACATGACGTGACTATTTTGGTTACTCAGACTTCACTAACAAGACCATGGGTTTTCTTCTATGCAATGCTTGATTAAATGTCTCGGCATAATGTGGGTATCTTGACTACTCAGAATTCATCAAAGTACCCAAAGGAGTATCCTCCAGGATCATTAATACAATTAATCGCCGCCACTACCCTCATGTCAGTTGGCTACTTTATTGACTTTTAGATGTTGAATGTGGCCTCCTTACCATTAACTCTGAATAATAACTTACCTTTATCCATGTCAACCACAGCTCTACCTGTGGCCCTAAACGGTCTTCCCAATATATGGGCATCTCAGTGTCAACCTCACAATCCAGGATGATGAAGTACTCCAGAAAGATGAAGTTATCCATCCTTACGATCACAACTAATGAGATTCCCAAAGTCTTCTTCACTGTGCGGTCAGCCATCAACAACCGAATTGAAGTCAGTTCTTAAAGGTTCAAAATGAATTGCTTGAAAATGGCCAGTAGCATCAAATTAATGTTGTCTCCTAAGTAATACAAGGCTCGGGCAAATCGAGATGACACAATGGTACATGGTATAGTGAATTCTCCAAGGTCACCCTTTTTCTAAGCCCAAGACCTCTTAGTGATTGCACTGTAGTTGGGCACACCATCAACATCGTCGATTATTGCTTCTTTCTTCTTTGTGACCAATTATTTCATAACACTAGCCTTACCAGGTATCTTCTCTAATTCCTCAAGAAGAGGTATGTCCAATCTTAACTCTTTCAGTATCTCAATAAATCACTTAAACTTACCTTTCTCTTTCTTCTACTTCAGTTACTGAGCAAAAGGTAGGGGTGGTCTCGGAATTTGTTTGAATTTTGTATTAATTACCGAATCCTTAACTTTGTCTTCAACAACTTTACCCTTATCACTTGTTATTTTCTCAGATTCAACAATAAGTATCTCATCAACAACATCTTCTGTAACAGGTTGTGTGGGACCTAGAGTAGTGATTCCACTCCGTGTGGTAATAGTAAGTACATGACTATCATTTTCTAGATTTTGCACAGTGTTGCTTGGAAGGTACCTGGCTGCCTCTGGTTCAAAGTTGCTGACATCTTCTGAAATTAGTGCTCCAATTACTTGATATTAGTGGCATGTGACTAAACCTTCAAGGTCAACCCCAAAATGTCGACCTTAATCTCCTTAAGGATGATCTCCTGATTTTTTTAACCCTTTACTAGCTTAGCCAGCATCTCTTCCATTTTGGATTTTGTATCTCATCAGCCAGGTGGTAAGTACCTATCTTCCTTCTCTCTATAGTCATCATTCTTACTCTAATCACTATCTCACTCATTGTTTTGATCTTTGTATCTTTCATAGTAGTTCCAAACTTGGTTCCCTTGCCCTTAGAATCGGAAACCCGCCATCCTACGATCTAGATAATTTTTTTCCTCCTCTAATTCTATCTCGTACGCTTTGGAAGTTGATCCCTGTGCTGCTATTGCTTATACTTTGTCCAAAGTTGATGCTACTATCTGCTTTGATAGTACCCCTAGTTCAGTCCTTATTAATGCAATTTCTTGTGCTACTTAATCATCAACAACTCTCCAGCCACAAGAGGCACCAATAGCATATGCGTTAGATCCCCTCTCAGCCTCCTAAGCTTTCTACGCTTAGTTAGTGAGTGAGATCTAATTTAACATCTTTGAAGCTACCTTCTAGAGTAGTCTCATCAAAGCTCCTCTGTATATGGTGTCTACCATTGCCCTTGAGCTAATGGTCAAGGATTTGTAGAATATCTCAGATAAGCTCGTCCCTAACAACTGATGGTTTGGCACCATACTCAACTTCTTTTTGAACCTGAACCATGCCTCGTACATATATTATGACTGCAACTGCCTAAAATTATAGATCTCATTCTTAATCTGCAATATCTTAGATGGATAAAGAAACTTGTCATGACCCAATTCACGAGCGATTATGGAACCTACTAAAATCCACAGTAGGCAAAACAACACCGTAACCCGGAGCTAAGGGAATGATTACTTTGGTAGAAATGCCCAACAAAGGCCACAAAAGATGAACACAATCATAAACAACCATGTTCCACAATAGACAATCCATAATATGAATACCAATCCTATGACCTAGCAATATCAGTACAAGGGAATCTAAGTTCAACAATAGGAAATACAACTCAAAGTCTAAATATTCTTATATATTCTTCTTGAACACAAAAGACTATATAAATATAAGAGGGAAATGGGTGACTCAAAACTCTAAGAACTCACCCTTTCTCCAGAAGATCAACACTGCATGATCTCTAGCTCAGTGGCGGCAACTAGTACTCGGGTCTACACCAAAAAGGTGCAAAAGTGTAGTATAAGTACCAAAACAGTGGGTACTCAGTAGGAATCATTAGCCGACTGAGCTAAATGATGATATAAAGATGATAAAAGGCAGGATAATATCTCTAAGTCAAGGTACAGAATCAAACCTGAATCATTTTCATCATCACTATATATAAACAATGATCGAACTAGAAAAATACTACTACATATCCATTCCTCATGCGCCAATATTATTATATAAGAAGTGAATGATGTAGACAAAAAACTTATTTAATACAATCATAATCACATAAAGGCAAAGATGATATACAACATCCATTTAAGTATAAGGAAAAGAACTCACCACCGCATCCCATAAACTGGGAAGTATACAGTAGGAAAAATAAAGTAAAGAACTCATCACGGCATCCCATACCACCATAGAGTGCATGAAAGTATTAAAACATTAAGTAATCACTCATGCGACCAACTTCTCAATATCCAAGGTTCACCACTCTTCATACCCATGCTTTTCAAAATTCCCATCAAAGATCATTTAGCAAGATTCATAATCATCATCAATTACCACAATTGAAATAAGATACACCAAGATAATCATAACCATAGTCATATAGCCATTTAGATATCTATGATATCAATACACTCTATCTAATCATTATTAACTAACCAACACTTATTTTTAGCTACTAGTTTGCTAGTCATTAAAAGAGGTCTCCATTCATTAGTCTAACCAATAATTTATAAAATCCTCCTTCACAAAAGAGTAACTAATTATTATTCACTAAATAGCCAACATCTGCATCTAGTCAAGATGTACGACTAAAACATAATCACCATTTAACCAAGCTTATTAGTAGTTATCATAGGTACACTAGTCATCATATAGGAAGAGGTTACATATTGTCACACTTATCTATTTATTAACCAATGACTCTCACAAGTTGGCACCATAAATCTATATGTCAACATTTAAGCAACCTAGGACATTACATATTACGCATCAATATCACTAATCATCAACAATGCTAAGTCTATTATCATCATTAGCCATTTCACAACCATAATTACTAGTTACCATATTTTAACTAAATAAGGTCCACCAACTAGTATTCTAGGTTTCTAGACATCAGGCATTATAACCACTTTATATATATAACTAGTTATCACATAACTCATTTTTACTTGCTGAAACCCCATAATGAATCTATTTATTCAAGACAAATATATCTACTAGGTGAATCCTTAATTCCTCACATGATTATACTTACCAATTAGTCTTAGCTCAATACTTAGCATATTCTACTTCTATTCATGAATTTGGATTTACAATAGCCGCTCCACTTAACAAGTGATTAATAGTAGAGAATTATTGACAACTTTCCAAGGATAACATAATATCCCTAATACATATACGGGTGTAATAATACAAGGGAATAACCACACATAAACATATATATTTATATATTCTTACCATACATAGCATCACCATAACATCAGTATATCCTCTGGATGTATTGGGCATTAGAATATATCCTCTAGATCTATCAGGCATTATAATATCATCAATATATCTTCCGGCCTTGCTGGGCATCAACATATCATTAATATCCATCATGAAATAAATATACGTGTATATTTATATAGACAAATCAATAACAAATGCTAGACCAACAAATAATAGAGTGGAGAAAAGTAAGAAAAGACATCATCACTCCTTACCATTTATCATCAATGCTATATGTTAGTGGGTGTATAAGCATGTGTATACATTTGGTATGAACATCCCACATGTTATCTGTCTTAACATGATTATTTGCATGGTAAATAAAAGCCATGTTTCTACTTTCTAGAATCTATTTTATTATGCATGCTTCACAATACAAGTACTTAGGGGGTTCTTCGGTACAAACATAAGTTTAGTCACTAGGCTTGAGCATAATATGATTAATAACATAATTCAAGGTTCACATAGTGAACTAGCCAATAAATTAAGGATGGCATATTCATGGATTCAATTTACAAGAAAGTCCATTGCTATCCAAATAGTGACAATAAGATAGTAATCAAGCATGCACACTATTTCTAAATCAACATCATGAATAACCCATTTACCGGGTTTAGCCATCTTATTGCTAAAAGCATATTCTAGGCGTTCAACATATATTTAAGTCTCAAATAGAGTTACATAGTTCAAGATTAAGGCGTGTCAAGTCTATCTTCTAATATCCTAAGTTATCTTCTTCAGGTCTAACTTTCACCCAGAATTAGACTAAGTTATCTAAATCATGTCTCAAGGGTTTATCAATCCGCACTAGTTCTATAGAACAATTATTCCTAAAGTATTTCTCTTACGTCATCCAAATCACCAAATGCTAATTAACTACTATACATATCTAGGCCAACATACCCTTAAGGGGAGTGAAAAATGTCACTCCCATTATCTAGAGCAATTAGAGCATTCTCATGTTATCCATGAGACAAAAAGTCTAACTAGCCAAGGTTCTAGACTATAGGTCATGTATCAAACTTTATAAGTTCAATAGCCTAAGTGATTCAACTAATCCCAAACATTACCATCCATAATTTTAACATCTAAACCCCGTCCAATCTTATCATGATATTAGAATTATACTTCAACAAAGCTCAATCTAACATAAGTAAACCTAACCTAACTCGAATAAAAATATAGATCAAGAACCAATAATCGTCGCTTTCCCTTTCCTTAAAGCCATTTCAAAGATCCATGCTATCAAAAATGTATGTATGCATTGCTTTAGGTCCAAAATAACACCAAAAACCCCCAAGTGGGTCCCACATGTAAAAATTAAGTTTCTAAGACCAACCCAATGTTCAAATACCATTAGGGAGTTATAACTCTTAAGAAATTGGTGTAAAACAACCATATTTGGGGTTAAAATTAAGCCTCAATCTATTTGGTGTTTTGGGTTTATCAACCAAGAATTTCACACAAATTGAAGAAATATTACCTTAGATTTGATGCTAAACACAAATTTGCAAGTTGCTTAAGCTCCTCATCAACACCTAACAGATACTATAAAGACAAATCTCTCCATTAGGGTTGTAGAGGCTTAAGAATATGAAGAAATGACCAATTTTTAGCCAATGTAGGATTTTAACTGGACATCCCAAGCCTTCAAGATTGGAGATTGCATACACATGCTCACTGTAATCATGGCCCTCGTAATCACTTTAAGTCCCATGTGATTGTGGTTTCTGCTGCACTAAGAGACAAATAAAATTTGGAATTTGATTCCATTTTTTGGAAAAGGTCTTGGGATGAATTGGAAGTCCAATATGGGAAATATGTAACAACACTAATTTCAACATTTTAGATGCGTTAGCAAAGTTGGATTTTCCATCCAATGTTGTTTTGATCAAATATTCGTCCCACAACCAAATTTCCAATTTCTCAACATTCCAACCACTAGGTTGAAATGAGTTCGGGTGTGGTGGGACCCCAACCAAAGGTACCCCCAATAGTTAATTAATATTCTGAAGTTGCTGGCATAATCCAAATTCATATTTGATATTGCTTTGCTAAAAGTTTCTCTTGGTGGTCATTTGGAAGCAACAAAGACTTCTAAATAGAAAAATGGTTCTATAAACCAAACAAACTACCAGATAACTAAACTATCAGTTTCAACATGTCATAAATGACTTGGGAAAGCTATGAAAAAGATCTAACGCCAAAAATAAGAGGAATAACGAGAAATGTCCTAAAGGTTATTATAGAACCAATTCAAGAATTGCTTAAAAACTCATTCAATAAAGTAATAGATCCCCTTGGTGGTTCACCTAACCATAAAAATACTTCTCTTATAAGTAAGAAGAGGAATAAGCTCAGTCTAAGTGTCTTTTAATTTATCCCTAGAATAGTATACGAGCTTTAGATCACAATTAAATTGGCAAGATGCAAGCTTACATCTTCTATAAGTAGACCTACAAACATACCCTTCAAATTTAAGAGCTGGATCATTGTGTTAGTAATGTAAAACTTGAAGCCCAGGGGTAAAAAAAAGGAGTAATGGCTACAGTCTCTGTCGGCTCAATGTATCCTAGATCTTTTTCATCATCTATATACGACTACACATATTGATATATTGGGATCACTTAAACACGGGCACATCTAGCTCTATTCTGATTCCCACCGAGTGTTCTTTAGTGGTATGCTGCTTATCTCTGCTTAATTTGCTTAGCCTCTCTAGCTACCCACTAAGCTGCTTCTATTGCCCTCCTTTTGATTTTAGATTAAGCTATCAACTCACCAGTTTGATGATCAATAATACCTTGTACTTCTTTGGGAGGAGTGGGAGGTACAATGTCACAAACCCCTTTTGGAATATCATCTCTTTCCTACTTTGACATCCTACTAGGTATTTGTAGGATCCTATCTAGATTTAGATTTCATGGAAGTAAGGGATTCCCTCTACTCCTTGTTATATGCATACATCGACGTATACCCAATTAAGAATAAAACAAAAAGAAAATCCCAAAAACTGCAATAACCTCAAATTAAAAATCAACACTATGTTCCTCATCAATGGCACAAAAATTTTAATGACATCCAAACTATACCTCCTCTAAGAAGATGATTAAATCTCCATCAAAATATAGTAACCTAATAAAGGTTTGGGTCAAATCCCAAGGGAACATGTGGAACGTAGATCTTAGTAGTTGTAGTTAATTGGCAGAGTGGGAAAAGTAAATGGGGGATTTTGTGTAGTAATCTTGAGCAAGTAACTATATAAACTTAGGTGTAATCAGTCGTAGGTGAACACTAGGATTGTTTTCCTCCCAGAATCTCAACTCCGTAGTATCATCATGCTTTTCTGAACCAACCTAATACCTTGCATGAAGAATCTATAAGTTATGTACCTTTTACAGTCTTTTGGATGAGTACAAAGATTTCACCCTTTACCTTTTGAGTCTCCGAATGTCGCCTTACTATCCTTTATATTGATCTTAGTTAATTAATGACTTTTGAGTCTCTAATTATTAGATGAAATATAGCCATCTTACTAAGATAAACCCTAGAAGTATGGATCCATAGTTAAACTCCAAATTATGATTGTCATTATCTTTTTTGAGTCACTTCTCCTCTTTTGGAGTAAGTAGAAATATCGAGGTGGCATCCTAATGTGTGAACCCATTAAGAAAAATATTATAATAAAGAAAAAGCAATACATGCATGTGTATTGGTTCAAAACAATAACAATACTTCCCCTTTCGTCAATTTGTCAGGGTTTTCACAACCCTAGCATTGGGCTTTTAGCTGCTCAAGCTTGTGAAGAAATCAATAACATTCATAATCAAAAGCATAAATGAAATCACAATGATAAGAAGTAGAAAACCTACAATAATAACTTAAGTAATCAGCTGAAGTTAATAAAAGAGAATCACCATATAAAAATCAAATCTTGAAATAAAAATATGTTTCTAAGTATCAAAAGTGCATAAATCCAACTAAAAACACATAAATGGTATTTATAGTACATGTGGAAACCCTAAAACCAAAGCTCGAATGAAATAAGAGAAAACAAGGTCGGTGGCCACTTATGGTTTGCAATTGTACCTTGACCCTAGATGCAGGTAGTACTTGTGGTCAACAGGGTGAGCACAAGTACACGGTACATGTACCGGATAACAAACATACTGTAGGTCAGCTCTCGTGTTTTAGAACTTCTAATACTGGCTTTGCCTACTTACAGACCGTAGGTCCTATTTACGGTCCATATGTTTACTTAGTAAGTGCCGAGAGTCATCTTTTCAGCTCTTCTTTAATTCCCTAATATTCTTCTATCACGAACAAGACAAAAAGTGTCCCGAACATCCATAATTGCTCCAAAAAGTATCCATAAACAATTTCTTTATCTTTTTCACAAACTTAGCATCCAAAACATTATTTCCTGAACAAATACCCAAAATGCATCATATCTAATAAAAGAACCTCAGAAACTTGTATATTTTCCTTTATTTAAGCATCGAAAGTGCTATATTTCTATAGAATATCAGAAATCAACAAGAAGGACAGGAATGTAAATACTCAAGATCCATGGAAAGTTTAAAGAAGAAGAGGTAAAATAAATGCTCAACCTCAGGAACAAAAACATCACTTAAAAATCAGAAAGGTATATGTAATCAACAATAATTTTTAAGGACTAGATCACCTCAGACGAAGCAACTAACAAATCAGCAAAATCAACACAAGCAACCAATAGGTATGTATTCTCAAAATAATAACAAAAATTCCCAAGAATGTAATGTTGATTCTTGAGTCCAAAATAAATAACCCAACCACACAATTTTTAGCTCCATTCTGATAATCCCATAACCCAAAATCCTAAAACAAAGCAGCAATGATTTAGCAAAGTCAGTTGTATCAACAACTAGGTACAAATTCTCATTTTGTTAGCAAAATTCACAAAGAATTTTATGTTGATTCTGGAGTCCTAAATCAGTAATCCCAATCCATAGATTATAATGTTAAGTCTGGGAATTCCATTCCACAATGTCCAAAGCATAAAAATAGAAACCAAGCAAGAAAGAAGGTCCAAATAGAAGCTAAAAAATTTGGTGAAAATACTGAGAAATCTAGTGTAAAAATGAATAAATGTTAAAGAAAATTTCAGCAGTCAAGGTATTGACTCAATGTTGCATCTACCTCTCCTCGATAATTTTAATGTTTCAGTAGGTGATAAGGTTGAGGTTGAACAAACTCACCCCTAATAAGTTGCAAGCACTTGAAATATCCTTAAAAGACCTCAGGTATTGACTGAATGCTCCATAAAATCCACCTTGTTAAATTTAAAGTTCTTGCTAGGAATTTGATGTAGTTGCTGGAGGTGATACTAGTGTAACGGAGAAACCTATTAACATGCAAGAAGGGGTGTCCCGAATGGGGATTTAAACTCCAAAACTCCTACAACTACTTTTTAGAAACAAAATACTGCTGAATTGAATATCACTACTGAAGTGTTGTCTGGCTTGATTGATAAATACTTGAGTACTTCAGAGTATGTTCACAAGAATGATTTGACTATTGAGTTTGCTGGTAGGAACTATACTGATGCTCTTTTTGATATTCAGCTTCATGCTATTCAAGGTATAGAAATTGAGTAGGCATTTGATAAAGTTAATGTTGATTATTCATTATTACAAATATTTGATTAGATGAAAGTCAAGAAATTCCTATTAGTTAGGTTTATGGTATGAATAACAAAACTACTTTAGCTCACAGTTATAAGAGAAGAATTGCTATTAGAAAAAAGAAGAAAAAGAGGAACAAAACAACAAAATAGGGTTCAGAAAGATCAATAAAATTTTGTATTGGTGCATCAAAAAGATGGACTTGATATTTCTTCTATACAATATGTCAATCCCCAGGAAACTCGTACTTTCAACAAGAGAGCTATCTCGACTGATGATGAAAATGATGAATACAGAGTGATTATTTACAAGATAAGATTGATACTCACCTTGTGGATGAAGCTAATAATTTTTAAGAAGATATTCAGAAAGTTACAGACAGAGTTGGTTTATATCAAAGGGTCAAAAATAAAAGAAAAATCAACCAAACACTCAAGTAACAATTTTGTAAATGTTGATCAAATTAGAACAAGAGCTCAGTCTAAAAATGTTAATGATGATTTGTACAATTTGTTGGAATGCAAGGAGTATTAATACTTAGGGTGTTTTGGAAAGACTTCGAAATCTCAATAATTTTCATAATTTCTCAATGATTACTATTCTTGAATCTTTTTCAGACAACTCTTAACTTTATTTTTATAGAGAGCAATCTCAGATGGATCAGGTTTCTTATAACAACAATTGCAAAATATGTGTTTTTTGGACTCACTTGTTAATTGGAGTATTCTTGATCAAGATGAGAAACAAATTACATGTGAAATTCAACATGTGTCTTATCATACCAGTTATCTTAACACTTATGTTTATGCGAAGTGTAGAGATTTTTTACAAAGACCATTATGGGACAAGATGTTGCAGGTTTCTGGTAATGCTAAACCTTGGTGTATAATGGAGGATTTCAACATAATTACTGATATGGAGGAATAATTAGGTGGATATCTTTACAACGTGAATGAAAGTTTTGAATTTATCGAGGTAATTGAAGCATGTGTTCATATTGATTTTGGTTTTTATTGTTAGAGGTTTACTTGGTGCAGCAAAAGAGATGGTAATGATAAAATATGGAAGAGGTTGGACCGGGCAATGTTTAATGATCTTTGGTTATAAAAAATACCGCAATGTACTGCTGTTCATCTTTCTACTGCGGGGTTGAATCATTTTCCGTTGTTATTTGAGGTCGTTCAGAGACAAAAAGTAGTGATCAAGTACTTCAAGTTTCTTAATTGTTAGGTTGATAAACCCAAATTTTTAGACACTGGTAAAGCTTACTGGAGTATACCGATTGAAGGCAATCTTATATGGCATTTTCATATGAAGCTGAAAAGGGTTTCTAATACTTTGAGAAATTGGTTAAAAGGTGAGTTTGGTGATATTTTTGCTATTGTAAAAGAGTTTGAAGAAAATGTTCAAATTGCAGAAGATGATGTTTTGAATGACAACAAGGGTGAAATAGAACCAAGCTTAATTGTGTACAGGCTATTACATTAGATTTCTTAAACTTGAACAATCCATCCTTAAGCAGAAGACGTAACTTTAGTGTTTTTTAGAGGGATATGATAACTCCAAGTATTTCCATGCTATTATTAGAGGAAGCAGAAGAAGGTTATTCATTTATAAAATTAGTGATGACCATGGAAATAGTATTGAAGGGGATGAAAACATCGCTAGAGCTACTTGTTCAAATTTTGAGGGTATTTTCATAGGAAAAGAAAAATTGATAAATTAGCAGGTGCTTACTTGTATTCCCATGTTGGATACTAAAAATAATAATCATATGCTATAAGAGATTCCTACTATGGAGGAGTTAAAAATAGTTGCATTCTCCACAAGTCCTACTTTTGTTGCAGGTCCCGATGGTATGACAGGAGAATTCTTCTAAGCTTGTTAGGAGGTAATTAGTAAGTATTTGCTAGACGTGCTGCAATATTTATTTTGGGGCATTAAACATGACACTATCCCTTTGATAAATTAGTTGATGAGGTGGTGGATTACTACATATAATAATGAGGTTCATAAACTCATTCTTCATGCAACTCCTATTTTTGTTTGTTAGAATCTTTGGAAAAACAGGCGTGCTAGCAAATATGGGGGAAATAAATCAAGTGCAACAAGGGTTATTTCTCTATTATTAAGAAACTTCATATGTTGTTGACTATTGTTTATCCATATATTCCTTGGACGAATGAACTGAGGGACCCTGTAATTATTATCGAAAATTGCCAGCATGACATGAAAGTTACTCAAGTTTGTTGGACCAAATGACATCATTCCATGGTAAAGCTGAACACAAGTGGTAGTGCTTAGGAAAATCTAGGGAAAATTGGAGCAGGTGGCATTTTAAGAGATAGTGAAGGCACACTATTTTTTGCTTTTATGAAACCTGTTGGAGTTGGTTCCAACAGCAAAGTGGAGGTTCAGGCGGCTCTTATAGGCATTAATTGGTGCATACAAAATGGTTAAAGTAGAGTGATATGAGAAGTTAATTCTGAACTTCTAGTCAGTTGGCTCAAATATGATATTACACCACAACAGAGTATTTGTAGGTACATTGAGGAGATATATGATCACATTAGTTTACTTGATTGCTTCAAATATTTTCACATATACACGGACGTGAACTTTGCGTCAGATACTCTATCTAAACATAGTCATAATATGGATTCCATTCAATAGTATTATAGCTTTCATCACCTTCCTTAAGATACTAGAGGACTACTCAATAGTATTATAGCTTTCATCACCTTACTCAAGAGACTAGAGGATATCTCACACTTGGCTAAATGGGTATGTCTACATTTAAGAAGAAGGAAGTTGAAACACATCAAGAAGAAACCCTAGATGGAGTTGGAGGTTCTTTCATTTGTTATTACTCATTTTGTTTATCTCATCTCATCATCTTCATCTACACCATTCTCTTTGGTTTATAGTATTTATGTAGTTGTTTAGTTCTATTTTGATTTTCTTCTTACTTTGTAAGGGGAGAGTCTCCCTTATTTATGCTTTCCTATATTATATTTTACTAAGAGGAGTCCTCTCTTCTAGGTTCTTAGATCTAGATTTTATTTTTAGTATCAGGGAGGAGTCGACCGACCTTAGTAGTTTAGTTGACTTTGAACCACCACAAGATCAAAGCTAAGGTCTATGTATCCATCCTTATATTTATTTTTCTTTTATTTATAATAAGGCTTAGGGGTGTGTAGCTCAACCTTTGACTGCCACTGGAGGTGAGAGCCCTAGATAAGGTCCATTTGTCAAAATTTAATAAATAAGAAGGGTAAAATCATAATTTATTTCTTGAAATATGTTGCCCATACTCTTACGAGTCTATAGCTAAGAACCAAAGTAAAATGTGGTCCAAATCAATGAAAATCATTTTTAAGCTTTACTAGAAAAACCTTGAAAATCCATTTCAAAATTGATAATTGGAGTTGTTTTAAAGATGAAATTAAGAGAAAAGTGATAACTATAAGATTAGAATCTCACCCAAGGGAAAATTGGTTGAAATTGAGATTTAAAGTGGATAAATACAATTTTTAGACTTTCGAGCAAAAATCCCCAATTCTCACTATTAAATCCATGTTTAAACAAGATTTAAATGAAAAAATTGAAGAAAATTAGTTGAAGTAGGTGTTTTGGTGCTTACCAAAGCTTAGAAATGAAGGCAATTGCTCAAAATTAAGAAACCCTAAGTTCCAAGTCACAAATATGAATAAAATGGCAAAACAAAGTTATTTAAGGGACCCAAATATCACATACCCAATTATCGGGTCGCTTAAGCAACTACCGTTTAAGAGACTAGGCATCACACACACGATACCTTGCGTGACTGTAGGTATTGTGTAAGAGACCCTATCATCGCTTATGTAGGGTTCGCGATCACGACCAAGATATCTCCTAAGTGGCACTTGGTATTTACTGAATTGTGAAAGTGACCAAAGGGACACACGTGCGAGTGTACTAGTTTTGTGGTGCACCAGTTGGAAATTTGAATAATTTCAAGCATTTATGGATCCCTCAAGATTTATCTGAAATCCCATTAATGCAAACGACCTTTTTTATCCTATCAAATTCAATGCTTTAGAATCAACTTTGATATCAGATTTCCAAAAAAATATCCTTTTCACAAAGTTGACCCTTGAAACTCTATTTCACAACTTTCCAAACTGAGGGTTAAAATGAGATATAAAATTTATAAAACCATACCAGCTATGTTACAATCCTAAAATCAACCTTCTAGATCTTCTGGCAAAGTCCATTTTTCTACCCAATGCAGAAGTCCATAAATGTTAACTAAAGTCAACTATAAGCAGTAACTAAGGCCATTTTTGGTCCTCTGTTTTCCATTCTCAGTATAGTACAGAAAAATTTCAGACTTTCCGTTGTTTAGTCCCATTCAAACACTCCATAGTGCAATATATGGATGGATTAATCAACAACAAAATTAAAATCTACTATACCCAATCAAAGACAAACGATATGAATCAATTTCGTGGAATTGGTTGGTTGCCTCCCATATAGAGCCTTATTTATTGTTGTGGCACGATGTTCTTCATGTTTTCAAGTTAGATCCTTAATAGACCCATCATTCACCCCCTTGTCCTCAACATCAATGATGAACACTACTTGCAACTCCATGGGTTGTTTCTCCATTTCGCACACCAGAAGGATAATTCATTATCATTGACCCAAAATCTCATTTCTCCTAGCCCTATATCCATAATGGATCATCCAATTTCAAGGAAAGGTTGGCCAAGTATAATAGGGACCTCTTGGTTGATATCATAACCAAGCACCACAAAATCCTCCTAAATAATGAAGTGGCCCACCTTCACTAAAGCATCAAACAAGATCCCAATAGTTCTCATGATAGATCGGTTCACCATTAATAGCCTTATTGTTGTTGGAGTAGCAGTTCCCAACCTAATTTTTAGATAGATTAAATAGGAAAAGGGATTGATGCTTTTACCAAGGTCACACAAAACTCTTTCAAACTTGTGTACCATTATGGTAGAAGGGATTGTAAAGGCCCCGAGATCCTCTTTCTTCTACACTACAGTGCTAGTCATGATAGAGCTACACCTATGAGTAATTTCTATGGTTTTAAGTCAACAAGAAATTTCTTTAACATCAAATTCTTCATAATCTTAGCATATCCAAGAATCTTTTGTATTGCCTCTAGCGATGGGATATTAATTGTGAGGTTGCTAAGCTTAGCAAGTAACATCTTGAACTTGTCATTGTTATCCTTATTTTTGAGTATTTTAGAGAATAGGGGAGGAACCTTTATGGTAGGCAGTGGATCACTTTACACTTTATCATTCTCAACTACCTTCGGATATCCCTCTTCATCATCCATATCTTCACTTATCATCGGTTCTTTTTTATTCCCTTCTTGAGACTTTAGAGCCTCATCTTTTAAATTACTCATAAGCTTCTTCTTCACATTTGTTTGACCAATATTGATCTCTATTTCAACATCCACCACAATATCAACGAGTATTTTACCACACCTAGTGATAATAGCTAATACTTGGGAATCATTTTTTGAATTCACTATGTTGTCACTAGGAAGAGCTTCTTTTGTCTAGCATTGAGTTGAGTAGATATTTTCCCGATTTGAGTAACCTATTGCTTGATCAAAGTGGAGTATGATACAACGGTTTGTTTGATTTGCTAAAATTTTTTTTTTAATTCATGAACCATTTTGTCTGTTCCCTTCACTCTGATCAAAATACTTTCTAACATATCCACGGTCTTTAATTTTTTGGGATTAATAGAGTTGTATTCGTAACCCTTTGCTTGATTGTGTGAAGGCATATATCGATCATACTCTTTATCCTTGTCTCTCCAATCACCCCAATCCCATTCTCTTTTGTAATCCATCCAACCTTGTTTCCCTCCTTGCTTTAATAGGACTGGCGAGAACCCACCGGATAGTTATCCAAATACCTAATCTCCTCATCAAGCCTCTTAGCCTCTTCCTTATAATAGCCATTGGATTCCACGATATTCACCGTTTTGGTATATGAACCCATCATATGCTTCATTAACAACTCCAATTGCGTTATCATTTTTGCCATATTTTCCTCATCTTCATCCCCCTTCCTTTTCTCTTTATCAATATACGAGGTGGCAGAAGACCCTTTAGACACCTCAATAACTTAAGTATGCCATCCCCAAATATATTTGTGACTTCTTCAAGTAAATTTGAAGCCACATGATAAGACATCCTCATAAGTAAACCTCCGGCTATATTATCTCCCATGATTTTTCTTAATTGATCCAAAGCCCAGTAGAATATTTAGAGAAGCATCTTCTCTGGACCTCGTGGTTGGGACATTGCATGAGCTTCCAATTAAATCTCTCCTACACCTAGAATAAAGGTTCTCCATTCAATTGATGAAAGTTTGTGATCTCATCGTGCAATTTTAGCATCTTTGATTGTAGAAAATATCGGTCTTCGAAAGCAACAATTAGTTCATCCCATAATGTGATTGACCGAATTGAAAGAGATCAAAGCCACAATACTACCTCACCCATTAGAGAAAAAAGAGAAAAGACATAACCTTATGTATTCTTGCGCGATGTGTGGAATTTCAAAGGGGGCAGAAACTTCTACAAAGTTATTCAAATTCAAATTAGGGTCATCACGAGCTTGCCCCCTGAAAAGACCCTTTATTTATGAGAATATAGAGTATGATGCTCGTGATGTGGAATACCATTCCCTTGATTAGGAGGGATACGAATGGCAATTGTATGGCCAATGTCATGGAGTTGCTCCTCGTCATCAGTAGGATGGTCCCAACATTACTTGTGTGGTCGCTCATAGTATCATGGACACTATTGAATCACCTACAAATGACAAAAACAACAATCAAAGTAATACAAAATCACCATAGGTATACCCAAAGATATAACCAATACCATAGAAGTGAAAACTAAGTCTCACTTCCTGGCAATGGTGCTATTTTTACTATGCTTACCTATACTATAGTTTGGCTATAGGATGATCATTGTCAATAAAGCTCAACTCATATTGAGGTGGAATCCTCGAGGAGTGAGTCTAGTCCTCAAACCCTATAGGTGTGATCGAATCTAAGTGTATGCTTGTAGTTAAAACAAAGTAAATTGAATGAATTCAAATTGGGGGATTTGTTGGGAAAGTTCTTTAACAAGAATCAAATGAAACTATCAACTTAGAGCGACTATTGTTGTTGAGATTTCAATATAGGATAAGTCTTGCAATTATGTCTTCATAGGGGCAAATAATGCATGGGTCACGATAATGGAATGCAAATTCTAGTCATCAATTATGTAGGTAGACTAGGTTTAGAGTTATTGAGGCTAATCTTTCGATCTACCCTCAATATTATCATCCACAGATCCTTTCGGATACCTCATGGATTTGGCAAGCAAAACCACCTAATACCTCAATTTGACATCCCTATTTCTAGGAAGATGCCTCATAAAATAGCTAGTCCTTAATCAACCCTTATTTCTAAGACAGTGAAAAGAGAACAAACTACATCAACTATTGTTCACTATTGCCTTGTCACCTATATCCCTCTTTCAAGGATAATATAGGATCCCAAAAGTTTGCTCACATCCCTCTTTCAAGGATGATGTGAGCTTTTGAGAATTTGGGGTTTTCACCCACAAATCTATTTTGGGAATTTGGGATTTTCACCCACAAATCACAACTAAATCAAGCAAGCAATAGTGAAACCCATAATTAATTACAAAGAATCTACACTAATAAATCACTGCCCACACATATTTGCACCCTATTTCTACATGATCCCAAGATAAATTTTTTAACTACTCATCAAGAAATAGAAAAGAAATATACCATATTGATTGTTTAATGCTTCCATTAAACTTCGCAATAAAGAGTAATACAATATCCAACTTCAATTGCAACTAAAACTAATTGAAAAATTAACCATCCTAAATTTCTCTAATTTGGTAAGGTTTACAAAGTCTCCATTTTCAATTTCAAAGTTCAATAATACCAAATAGGAAAGGGTTTTAGCCTTTTAACAAATTTTGGGTCAGATATATAAATTTACAGAATTTTCCCTAGGCGTAAACCTATGTTGCCGTGATGTGGGCTCTGTGATCACCTTCAAATAATCGTGATCACTAGCTTTGACCTTGCTTGAATAGCCGCGATCATGGACCTCAGACCATGATTGTTGTAACTGAGACCGTTTATTTCTCAGGGTCTTCCAACTCTTGTACTTTTCTCATTTTGATCCCTTTTTAGCTCAATTCCATATTTTTCCTTCTCATCACCTATATTCCTACAAAATTTGGAAATTAATGCATTCAACTAACACAGTTGACTTATTCATACTTTTAAATCATCGTAGTCTACACAAACTTTGGACTTAAATAAGTGGTAAATTCACTATTCATTAATCATTAGCAGGGAAGTCATTACTTTAAAAGTGAAGGCTTAAAACCTAGGATCTATGTTCATGACTCAGACCATGAATCGTGATTAGTTGTAATTAGTCATTGGGTGAGTCATGACCTCTGGGAGCAGAATTCCTGCATGATTTTAACAAGGGTTTTTTGGTAAATTCCACCCCTTTTAAACCTAACCCATATTGTTTAAGTCTTCAACAACATTAGTTATCAAGGGTAAAAATTAACCTAACCTCTCATAACTCAAAAATCTGTCAACACATAGCAAAAAAAGTGATTTCTTCTCTCAAAAGACAAACTAGGGTTCATCAATATCAAGTTCAAGTTTCAAGAAGAATACCAAGGGGTTTGTTTTCAAGTAGGTTGGATTTCATCACTGGGCCCCTTTCACCCACTAAGTTCCAAGAACTTCCTAAATTTATAAACACCATTCCTTTTCTCATTAATTGGGTTCCAGGTCAAATATGAATATTTTAACTCTTCTAAGCTTATGTATAAGACCTTGAGTATGTATTTTCCATGAGATTAGTGACCTCCCAAGTATGAGAACATAATTTTCCCATTATTTCAAGTTGTTGAGTTATATTGTTTAAATTGGGAAATTTTTCATCATGCTTAGTAAATACTATCATGTTCAGTTTCATTAGGCAGAGCTAGTGGGTTATGAATACCTAATACCTAGGATATTAAAAATTCATCAATTTACATATTTATGATGTTTTTCAGATCATCCATGTGTTATATATTCATAATATAGTGTTTGAGCATACTAGTTACCAGTTTATATCTCTATCATAATTCAGTATCAGTTTAGTTGGGTGTAGTATTTAGCACTGACTGAACTCGGGGATGAAGGCTTACCCGCTGATTTAGGACTAAGACCTTTATTAGAAGTCCCTAAGTTCAATAACTCTATCACCACTATATGTTATGAAAGGTAACCCACCATTAAAAAACTAACACCCTAATCCTCAGGACATTAGTTTAGTAGATCCATGCCAATTAGTATTGGTACCCTTATCAAGGTATCGACATCATTCCAACTGAAGTTACAGGCCGGACCATGATTAGCTCCAATTGGGGAATGTTAATTAAAAGTTAGCTCCCACAATCCTCAGTTCAGTATTTAGATTTTGTTCAGTTTAGGTTTGTATGGCGTATCACTCTCACCTGAACCATTGTTTTGGTGTAGGATGATGATTGTCAAATATATTAATCCAAATTGAGTTAGGGTCAAATCCACAAGGGTGTAACTTGTATTTGAGTCTTATGTATGTTGACAGCTACTATGTATTTATATGTAGTGTAAACATAAAGTAAAACATGAATTAAACTTGGGGGGTATGGTTTGGAAGGTTATTGAACAAAAACTACTTGACCTACTAATTAACAACAACTGATATGAATAGTATTCCAATAGTAGAGTAGTCTTGGGATTATGTTTTCTTAGGGGAAAATAGTGCATGGGTATATGAGAATTAAATGCAAACTCTAGCTAATGACTTTATGGGTAGACTGGGTTAGGGGTTTTGATGTTGTTTTTTCAACCAAACACAAAAATATCACCCATGGATCCTTTTAGATACCTCATGCGTGTGTCAAAAAAATCAAACCACAACCTCAATTGTGCATCCTTGTTTCTTGGAAAATGCCTAAGATATAGTAAATTCATAATCCATCCTTATTTTAAGATAAGGCAAAGGAATAAGCTAACATCTAATTATGGTTCAAAATACTTGTTACCCATAAACCTATTTCAAGGATTATATAGGATCTAAATGAATACCCACATCCCTCTTTCAAGGGTAATGTGGGAATTTTGGAATTTGGGCTTGATGTTGGGTGTATTTATGCATCCTAGCTTTACTATTCTTACCCTTTTAGCCTTGTTTTGAGGACAATTCATGTGATTTATGTTTTGACAATGCTATAAATATTCATATAAGTTTCCACGTATTTTTTTACAATGTTTAATGGTGTTTTCACATAAGTTTTGATTCAAATTGATAATTTAGACTTCAACTGAGTAAACTAGTGTGACTAGTTTGAGCTAGGTGTTTGTCTAGTCTATCGTGTTGGATTATAACGTGTTTGATGAGTTAATAATGTTTTTATTATGTATTTATATATGAAAAAACTTGTGGATAATGTTAAAGGGTCAATTGGATCAAGACAAGAGTCGAAATAATGAGTTAAAGATCAAAGTGAAATTAGCCTATGCTTAGCTCGTGTTTTTGATTCACCATTTTGGATGTTGTGTTGTTTTGAGCATTAAATTTTTTTTAATGCTATAGTATGATTGGTTAATGGATTATGATGATATATGAAGGATATAAAAGCTTCAAATCAAGTGAAAACAACTTAAAAATGCTTGGAATGGCTCAACAAAAGCACAATACACACATTGATGCAATTTGGGCCCCTGAAGTGTCTTGGATGCGTGTGGACTGTATGAGTAGCCAATGGGTGCCTCCTGCACACCAAAGCGTTCATAGGGGTCCCAAAATAGTAACCAACCACTTAGCATTGGTAAGTCAATCGGCATTCATCCAAATCTAGAAGCTCAACGCGATTACACCGCTGAGCGCTCCTATGGCATTTGGCACTACACCTCTCAGTGGTGAGCACCAAAATAGGGAAAATTTTGCCTTTCTGAACAAGGACATCATGGAAACCTAATCCAAGTTAGTTTATAACTTGTGTACTATAAATATAAAATCATAAATTATGTTTTAGACATCTTGGAACACCCTAGATAGACTTGGACAACATTGGAGGCTACCACAACTTATTTTAGGTTTTATAATTATTTAATTTTAGTTCCTTTAAGGTTTGTATCATCAATCCAAGGAATTGACTGATGAATATTTCCATTAAAGTCTAAACTCCTTTTTTAGTGTTAAGGCCAAGATCATGAATACTTTTGTTTTAAATTAAGTTTCTTTAAGTTCCTTATCATTATGGTTGCTTGTTTAGCCATTTTTTAAAAACTATTTTAAGGATTATCTACCCTTAGAATATATTAATTGTCTACCTTGCGATATCGAGAGGGGGAATAGAAAGATAGAATGTGGGGATAAATTGAGTATGGTTTGAATTCTATTATAAAATAAGGATTTTAAGTTAGCGTCTAGGATAGGGATGTACTTAGAATCCTTACTTGATTCAAATGAAGGAAGATGAATTTAAAACACTTAAATTGATTATTACATCCCTATTTAATGATGTAGTTGTAATGTTTGAATTAGGTAAATGGTTAGAGGTCGAGAGACCATTATCATGCGATTAACTATACAAATCAACAACCACGATAAGTAATCTAATAAAGGAAGTTCAATAACATAGTATGACTGTTCGTAAGCCTTAACCATGGGTATCTATCCTTTGATTTTCCAAAGTTATTACTTCTTCGCATTATTTTAGTACAATTTTAGTTTAAAACTCTAAAACTTTATTTGCTACTCTCCTCAATTTGTTAAACTAGTACTATATATTTATTTAACACAAGTCCTTGTGGGATTGATATTTGGCTTTCTTGAAGGACACTTTACTACTTGGTAGACCACATACACTTATGTGTGCGCTTGGGTGCTGTAAGGAATTTTTACCCACAAATTCCAATTCTACAATCAAGTATTAGTGAAACCCAACAAAATTAACCAAGGATCTACACTAACAATCAAAAACCCTTACATATTTGCACCTTATTCTGACATAACCCCAAGATAGATATTTAGCTACTCATGAGTTTGAGAGATAAATAAACAAAAATTTAAAGCTTCCATTGAGGATGTAAGCAAAGGTGTTCTTCAAATTCAACTTTACTTACAGCTAAAAAGCCTTAAAAATTAACCACAATAATGTTTTCCACTTTAGTAGGGTTTTTACAATGCCAAAAACCTCAATTCTAGTTCAAGATATCCCAAAAGGGAAAGGATTTTTTCCCTATGGAGAATTGGAACCAATTGTGGGAAATTAAAAAACTACCCCTAGGATATTTTCCACTCCATCGCGATTGCTAGTACTTGATCGTAATTGTGGCTCCTGCAATCGCATTGAGCCTATCGCGATCACCATGCTTGTTGCAATAATCACCCTCAGACCATGATCGCCGTAACTGAGGCCAATCCCAACTCATGGTTTTCCAACTTTTGAACTTTCTCCCATTTTGTTCTCTTTTATACTCACTTTACTTGTTTTCTTTCATCTACCTATGAACATGTAAAACTTAGGAATTAGTGCATTTAAATGAATTTTTTTTCTCATTTACTCAATTTAATCATAGTAGTATGCATAGATTTTGATGTATTTGAGTGGTAAATTTACCACTCATCAACACCACCAACTTAAACCTTTGCTTGTCCTGAAGAAATCTACTTCTTACACAATGAGACTATGAAAATTTTAAGCCCATTTCTATGACCAAATGATCACAATGACTTTAAACTTGATTAATACCGACAAGTAGCTTTCAAGCATGGGTAAAGCTATTCCACAACTCCCCCTAACATGAAACATAATCACAAAGACACAAAAGACTTTAAAGAACAATTATACAATAATCACTTATTCTCTAGAAGTGACTCTCCATCGATAGTGACTCAACTATACTCTTTTGCCTTATTTTTGGAAGATGATAATTTCACTTGCCTCGATTTATCTACGTGCATCCTCATAAAAAAAGGATACTACACACTAAAATATCTATCATTCAACAAGGTATTTAAGTTCAAATGCTCACTCTAAAAAAGAATCTCTCAATGTGAATGAGTATCATACCATATGATTGCCCTTATTTTCAATTGCCACTACTATGAATACACTTTATTGGTGATCTCAAAGGACTTTTTCAAGCTTGTAAATAGGCTTGGGGAAAAGGTATGATATTATTTGGGAATAAAGTGGCTAAACCCTTCTTGAACATCTATATCAAACTATTCACTCAAATTTAGACCATGGGCTACTTCATTTGTTTCTAACTTCACACATGCCTAATTTCACTACCTTGATTTGCCCATCTCTTTTAAAGAATTTTCTTCTCATATAGTTTATTTTGTGCAGTCTATGTTATTTTTTCTTTTTATAATTCATTTCTTTTACACTTTTTCACTCACTCTCTTTGCTTAGCTTTTAGGCATCCACTTATAATACAAAGGCCCAAGGTCACCTCTTCAAAAACTTACCACCCCCAACTTAGGCTTGTGTACTTAAGTTGCATATTCAAGTTAAAGGAGGGTAGGGTTCAAAACGGGGTAAACTTCAAATCGCTTAAGAATTGTAATGTGGTTTTCAAAGAAATACTTGAAGGACCAAAACGGGCTACTAAGGGTAGCTTTCTATGTACACATAGGCTATTTAGGACAATGTGGGCTAATATGGTAATGAAGAAGGCCTAAGATCATTTCACCAATCAAGAATAATCATGATTAGCCTTGTGATACTGGCCGCCTTAGATTTCCACGACATCATTCAAAGTCTCTATGTGAAGAATCAATATTTGGTTGCATGGAGGGCATAGGATCATATTTGGAGTGGATTTTTTTATCCTACCATTGATCAAACCTGAGTGTGGAAGATTTCTTGGAGCCTTGAAAACTTAAGGAATCTCGGGTTTGGACCACCTTTTTTGGTTCATGATTTTGGTTTTCTTTCTTAAGGACATTTTGTTCACTTTGCCTTAAGGGCATTTTAGACAATTCAGATTGTTTTCCAACACACCAAGGCCACCCTTGGTCATTAAGGGTAGTGTAGTCTTTTTTTCCTTCTTTTGTAATATACCATATGTAGGACTTTTTAGGTCTTATCTCATTAGTTTTGCAATATGAAAGATTGAAACATTAAAAATCATCTCTCTTGAGAGAAAAACACATTAGTGTAGTCTTAGTTAAGGCTTGGGAAAGCTAGTATTAATTTTTGCTTAGAAATAGTGGATTTTGAGGTGAGTTGATTCCCTTGGCGGTCACCATAAGAGTGTAGTTTCGATTATTACATTCATTAGGGTTTCTTACATTTAATACACTCTTTAGTTCTTAATATTATAATAATCTTGATCTCGCTATCTATCCTTTACTTTTGTTGTTATTATCTTGTGTAATGGACTGTTTTGGGTCCTTTATTGAATCCAAAACTTGCGCTATTGTTATTCATCTTGTTCATCACATTTTGTTGTGGTTTTGGTGTTATATACACCATTGTATCTTGTATTCTTCTTATTGATAGTGAATCCTAGAGTGGTCTCTATCTTGGTCCTCGAATCCTTAAGATTGTGGACTGATTTAGAGTGTGTTTTGTGCCTTCCGTGATTGTTCTTGTATCATTTGGTATCAAAGAATGGCTTGATCTTGTTCCTAAAATATCAATCTTGGTCTTTCTTGTTAGAAAATAAAAAAAAATTGTTGAAAAGCTGAAAAATTAAAAAGAAGCAAATCTGTCCATTTTGGTGTTCTTGGCCGAAATTTTATTATTATTATGTCTTGGCTGAGATTTTTACTTGTTTTGTTGTTTATAGTGTTGGTTTTATTCATATGTAACACTCTTGAGTCTAAATCTAAGTTTGATCTTACATTATTTGTGTTGGTGTTGTGAACATAAGGGTTGGCCGAATTGTTGTTGAAAGATTATTGTGGTGGACTGTTTTGGCCTTGTGGCCTTCATCTTGTTGTTGTTCTAATATTGGACACGTGATATTGTTGCTCATTGGTGACCTAAGAACCATTTTATTGAATTTCGTTGTCTTGGCCAAGTGTTGAAGATATTGTGTTGTGAAAATTGTTAGTGTTCTTGGAGATTGTTGGTTGTTCTTGGTGATTCTTGATGTTGTTCTTGAACTTCTTCACAACCTTCATAGCTTGTTAAAATAAAGGGAAAATTAGATCTATAAATGTGAAGGGAAAAAGGTGATGCTTTGTTAGTCTTGAAAGACTTACCATCACTCATCAACTAGTCAATCACATCTCAACCACTTTCCAACAACTTTCCATGATTCAAGGACCGATGTTTTAAGCAGAAGTACAAGTAAAGTCAAAGTCTTGAAACTTAGAATTGAAAAAGTCTCTAAGACTTGTTTGAATTCCCTCCTTAAACAAATTCCACCAAAGTCCAAACTAAAAATTGACCAAGACTTGATATTGGACAACAAAATTGTGTGGGACCGTGACCAATTACGTGGCTTCCAGGTTATCATATTTTTACTATTCATAAAACATAATTAAGCTCAAATTTTAGATTCTTAGTTTCATTTTATTATTTCATGAGTTTCATGTTCTGATTCTAGAATTAATTAACAACTAGTATTTACCTACTTAGTTGTAGATTAATTGTTGAATCCATTTCTTTCGTGTCTTCGTTATTTTTGTGCTTTTATCATTTTTTTTAACTTATAGTAACTTCTTTGTTTCAAGTTCATAAGCAAATTTTGTTGAGTCTTGAGTCGATCAAACAAGAATTCATTCCGTCCGCCAAGTAGAATTGACATCCTGTTGACTACCGGAGTATAAGCAACTTTCAATATTCGTCGCTTCAATTGTGAGAATCACAAAGGTGAGTGTATACGAGTGTTGGTAAGGAGATTTTTATTACTAATCTTGTTTGTTCATTATGTAGGTACAAAGGTGATATAAAAGGAACATGTCTTTGATATTTGAGGATTATTATAAATATAATATGGGAGACTATAATTGTAGTGAGGGGTTTTATGGCTACAAAGTTGAGGGAGATTACAGAGGCTATGAAAATAGCCATGATCAAAACTTGGGCAGATTTGAGAGTTAAGGTTTTGAGAAAGAAAATGAGGTGAATAAAGTTCCTAGTACTTATAGGGAACATGGAAATGATGTAGGACCTCATGATGTATCTTATGACAATGTTGGGGCATGTGAGGAGTCTTACAATTCTCACTCCGTACCTAGATTCGGTGTTAGGTATAATCTTTTTGTTCACAAAGCTTATGAGAGCTATGATGAGAGTGCACGTGGGGATTGTGAAGATTCATATTCTACACTTTGTAGTACTTCTTATCAAGGTCGATATAGTGTGAATGGTTATACTAGCTCTAGTGGAGATTGTCCAATGAGAAGAAGAGGGTATACATCTCCAAAATCGAGGGGTACTCGTGTGTCTTACAATATTGATACGAGAAGGAGTGTACACTCCATAAAAGTGCCCATTTGTGGGATATCGGGCTACGTTACTGTGGTAAATGATAGGTACTATAGGAACTATATCCTTCCATCCATGGTTGACTACTTGGGGTTGTTTCATGAGCCTTTAATTGTTCCATACTTATTAGATAGGTTTGAGGGTACCGAGAGGGTCAAAGTTGTTTTATCCTAATTTGAATACCATGAGGAGGTGTGGTGCAATATTCTTTCCTTGACATAGGGTCATGTATGCTTAGGTGCCAATTGGTTTGCATAACATTGAGTTACAAATGTGCAAAATTGGCCTAATATTTTAAGAGACCGGTGGGGAAATCACGTCGTGACCTACATGCTGCCCGAGCCATAAAGAGAAGTGAATACTTACTCTAATCTAAATGATTCTGAGAGAAAAATATTAAGAGTAATGGTGTGCAAGGTAGTAATCCAAGAGCATAAAAGGAGAGGTTGTGTGGAGCGAAGTGAGGGAATTGCCACCAAACCAAGCTAACATTGAATGCTCCACATCATGGAGATGGTCTTCATCGTCAAGGGGCCCATCAAAGGACCCCGACATTACTTGTATGATCACTCATTGTGTCATGGACACTATTGAAATCAACAATAAAGAAACAAAAACAACAACCAAGATATATAACACATACATAAGGGTAAACCCAAAGTCGCTATCAATACCATACAAGGGAAAGCTAAGTTTCGCTCCCCAACGACGACACCATTTTTTATATATATAAGAATATGGAACATACAAAACAACGACGGACACAAGCAATGGAGGTAACACCACAAACCGAGAATAAGAAATAAGAAACAATAACACACGATGTAAACAAATAAATGGATAGATAAGATGACACAAGAAATTACAAAGAAAGAAGAACCAAACCATATATTAAAAGATTAGACCTTTAAACTCACAACAACAAACAACAATCTTCTTATAGTGATCGGTAAGTGAATCAACTCCGCTTACAACCACCGTTTCTAAGAAAATGTCAATAATGGTGTTTCCAAGACCTACCCTAAATGACTATTCCAAGACCTAAGATACACTGTCAAAGAGAGAAGACTTTCAATGTTCTTCAAATATCCATCATAAAATAAGGAGCAAATGACCTAATAGAAGACTATTTAAAGGCTACCTTATTACATAGCAAAATAGCCAAAATACCCTTAATTAATGGGGCAGCCATGGAGTGTCTTTCTAACAAGTGTAATACCCAAAATACCCTTAATAAAGGGTGCTTTTTTGATGCCTCAAAACGATGGGGTCATGCTTCAACACTTGTGGTCTCAGGTTGGCATCAAAGGTAAGCCCCCACGCAATCTTCCACACATGGGTTTGCTTTATGTAATGCTTAAAATGGATCCTCCATGCATGTTATTGTGTCCTCGAGGTGACCAAGTGTTGAGTGGTTATGCATTGGCCTTCAATGATGTCTTCAAAAGAATAGAATGTCCATTTGACTCGTATCATCCACCCCTTCTTGAAAAGGATTTGACCTCAAATCCATACCCTGCAAAACTAAAGCAACGATAAACAATCACAACTTCCTCATGGCATGAGGGTTAGGGTTAATACTAAAAATAACATCATCATGCAAAGGTGGTACATATTTGAGATATAACCATAAATCCTTTGTCTTCATCATAAAAAATTTAGTAAGAATGTTACAAAGGAAATGACTATGACAAGTATCAAGAGATAAAGAAACTACAAAGGTCTTAATGGTATCACTAAGTCGAGAAGGTAAGGATACCTTTGTCTTAGGAATCATTAGGCACAATTGTTTCATTACCTGTTCAGGTGGCCTCATCAAATGTGGTGACACTATTGGTCTAAAAGTCCACCAATCCCATATAGCATTGTCATTAAAGCAAGTGGACTAACTAACAAGACCCCTAACTCTACTTATTTCAAACCCAAAACTAGAATGGATGTCATCATAGGAAAAGAGGTAGTATAGTAAAGAATCAAGTATAAAGACATGAACGGGTGAAGACAAAGCATTTAAGAACATACATGCTCTTTCATTCAAATAATTAGACAACTTGGCATCCGTAAGTTGGGATTTATGAAATTTAATCACAAGTGTGTCAAGAAAGGATTCACATTTAGAGACAGTACCCCAAGCAGTCAATGACACCTTTGCCCTCAGGTTGTAAAGAATGACTACACATTCCTTACCCTTAAGAGTAATCTCATCTTTCAAAAAGAGATTTCTATCTTTAGGAGGAATGTTTTCACACCATAGTGGGATAGCATATAGGTTGTAGACTTCAAGACAAGTTATACCATCATTCTCACCACTAGGTTCATTAGGAGTGATTATATCATCTTCAAACAAGGCATTATACCCAAAGAGACTATGATCTATCCCGTGGGAAGATTTGGAACAAGAAAATTTACTCTCTAAAAGTGCATTATCAATTTTCAAAGATGTTTCAACCACATGATTTTCCCTATGATCCAAGAACACAGTAGACTCTTTACCACAAGACAAGCACACGGGTTCACTCCTAATTCTTTTGACCAACATTTTCAAATCCATCACACACTTGAGATTCATTAATCACATCACACATAACCTTAAGTGGTAGGCAATTTTCACACACATGTTGATCAACATAAGTTTTACAAGACAATGTACTTTTACTCAACACACTGGCTTCAACACTAGGTGGACACAAATCAATCTTACAAGAAGAGTCGATTTAATCATCAATAGAATCAACTAGTGTATCCATACTCACAACATGTACATCGTTAACAAATGGCAAAGAATCAATGGACCAACAAATAGTTAAGCTACTACTCACAATTAATAGGCTACTATCCATATAATTATTATTCACATGCACAAATGTGTAAGAGTTTGCTATTTGACCTTGAAGTTCTTGAGTAGATTCTTCTTTGTCGTGGCATGAAGGTTCCCTATATACTTTAACAGAAGCTTATATTTGTCCTTGTGATCCTACGCTTTCTATGTTGTACCTACACAAATGTCCTTAGAAATAGAAGGACAATAATAGTTAGCATGGTTTGGTGTCAATCCCCTCACTTTACTCCACACAACCTTTGTTTTTTCCACTGTCGGATTGCCACTTTGCACACCCTTACTATTAAGTGAGTATTTCTTTTTGATACTTGGGAAAAATAGACGTCATAAGATGATTTCTCCATTGGTCTGTTACAACATTAGGATAATTTTACACATTTGGAACTTTATGTTGTGCAAACCAATCGGCACCCAAGCTTATATGAACTCGTATGCACTCACCTTTGTGATCCTCACAATTCAAGTGACGAATATTGAAAGTTGATTATACTTCGGTAGGCAATAAGATGTTAATCCTACTTAGCAGCCAAAATAGATTCTTGTTTGATTGACTCAAGAAAGAAAATAGGAAAATATACTTACAAATTTGAAAAAAGGAATTCAACCAATCGAAACAAGAAAATCACACAAAGAACAAAGACATGAAAGAAAAATAGATTCAACTACTAAGTTACAACTAAGTAGGTGATTACTAGTTGCTAATTAGTTCTAGGATCAATAAATGAAACTAAGGAAATAAAGAAAAGAAACTGATAAACTAAAATTTGAGCTTATGGTATTCTGAAGTTTGATGAAGTGGCATCTTTGATGACGTTGCAGCATCTAAGTGGATGACGTTTTTGGAAAAAATTTGTTTCCAATTTGTGTTGGTAAATTTTCAATTTTGGAGCATGGAAAATAACCTTTGGGAGGGAAGACATGACTTGGAGACTTTTTCAATATTCAAAAGACTTTGAATTTCCTTGCATCTTTTCGGAAAGACACCTTTTGAAAGCCTTTGTCTTCTTTTCTCTTTTGTTTGTCTCAGAATATGCCCTTTTCTCCCTTTTGGTAACAATGTCTTTTGAAAGCCCTTTGGTCCCCTTTCTTCTTTGGTAAGTTCTTGGAATATGTTTAAAGACTAATAAGTACCACACTTTACTATCCATTTTCTAGTATCAAACAACACATTTTGAATACTTTTGTTCAACAATTTATGAAGAACATGAAGAACACTAAGAACATTAAAAAATTATACCTAACCCAAATGAACTCGGAATTGGATGATTTTTGTTACTCCAAGTTCACATTGCACTCCCAAACACAATCACATGTTTTCAAGTAACAATATCCACAACAACCCTTGCAATTTTGAGATTCACTCTTCTGGTTTCTTCATCCTTCAACTTAACAATGGTGAACAACTCAACACCACCCAGATAAAGCTCAAATCTAAGATCTAGACTCACTTAGTGTTAGGGAATAAGAACCTAACACTAGAAACAAACAAAACACACTAAAATATCTTAATTCTAAGTTCAAAATTTCAGTCAAACACACAAAAATGGGACAGAAATTATTTTAAGATTTTGACTCTCTTTCTCTATTGATTTCTCAAGGTAACAACAATCTAAGACTTAGAATTGTAGGAACAATTCTAAAATATGTCTATAGTACCAAATGATATAGATACGACTATAGAATGCACAAAACATCCATGAACACAAAACAACAAGAAACACAAGCTACGGTAGTAACACCACAAATCGAGAATAAGAAATAAGAAACACGAACACATGAAGCAAATAAGTAAAGGGATAGATAAGATGACATAAGAAGTTATAAAGAATGAATAACCAAGTCGTGTATCAAATTATCAGACCCTTAAACTCGCAACAACAAACACCAATCTTTTTATGGAGACCGCTAAGGGAATCAACTACGCTTACAACCACCATTTCTAAGGAAATATCAATAATGGCTTTTCCAAGCCCTACATTAAATGGCTATTTATAACACCCCAATATTCTAAATCGGAATGCTACACGATGCTTATGACCTCGAGGGACCACAAGCTAACCCATGTCTAATATCTGTACCTATATACTGCAATTTATGACATAATAATATAGAAAACATGCACAATAGCCCATAAGGTTCAACTGAAATAATATAACATCCATATGGGCAAAAAATACCCAAAACAACTGAAAACTAAATATGAAAGCTAAATCTGAGCATAAATCCAAAAGCCTTTATGTCTTGTCTAAAATAAGGAGATGAAGGAACATGTCTCCAACTAACTCCATAAAATTGAACTGAAGAAATAAATGAATAAATCAAATAATATCATCCTCAAATGAAGAGGAATCACTGAAACTCTGTATGCTGAATACGACTGCTACTGCTGGTCTGGAAATCGTGCCTCTGAACCTATGGTGTAACATGAAAAGAAAGCACCATAGCACAAATGCATCAGTACAACTGGAGTACTGAGTATAAGAGTGAGGTAGGCTAATGCAAAGGGTTTACATACATGAATAATACTACTGACTAACTGGTATGAACGTAAGAGTACAAACATACATACATAGTAACTAAGATCGTGAGTATGTAATGGCTAAATATGTATGCTAATACATGGCTGGAACTATAGTTTTGATGACATGGATGACTGTATCTGACAGCTCTGAATCTGGTTGAACTCTCTAAGTTTCGTGTTATAACTAAAGTTGACTGCATCTAACAGTCCTGGTATACTGATATCTAAAGAACTGTCTGAGTTCTTTTATGGAAACTGATACTGAGATTGTGGGAGGTAGTTTTTTAACTGACATACCCCATGTATACCATTATGGCTAAATTGGGGTCCAATATCTACTCCGACTAGAGGGGTATCAATACGCCCCATTGGTAAGGACAGTTGTGAGTGACCCTTATCTGGAAGGTACTCAAAGTGAGAATGGTAGGACCCTAAACTGATAGGTTAATCCAGCTCATCAACCCTAATCTGATAGGCTAAGATGTCTTAATCTACGATGGCTGCGTAATTGTGGAACACAAGGATGACTGCTAAAGATCACGCCCTAAACCTGGTAGGTGAGTCCCCATCCTTGGGTTCACTTGGTGCTAGCTTCCATTCCCATCTGAACAGACTTAACATGATTCAACTGACTATACATGGACAGATTAACTAACTTCTGGTTACCGAAGGAGTAGTACTATTATCTGAGAGTTAACTGAGATCATGAGAATTTTGAGGTTTGCTGAGTCACATGATTGACTAGGTTCTATAGATTATAGCTTGACTGAGATTATTGTGACAACATGACATGGCTCTAGGCACACAGCTATGTTTTTTGAGGACTTTATAGAAGTAAACTGACACACATGACCTGACTTAATCACAAGATTTGAGTCCAGAATTCATAATATCATAAGTAGGGATAGCATGCTTCATGGATTTATTCAACATCTCAACATGGTAGGAAAACATGGATATATTTCCTATACATAATTCATATCTCCATCATCATACATGCTTTATGACACAACCATGAAATACATAAATAGCAGGGAAATTCATATTGAAGTGTATAGCTAGCATGGACTTGTTATTTAGATAGCATGGAATCATGTACATAGGAATTTCTAGAATCCTAGGCATTTTATCAAACACCTTACATGCAATCTCTAAGGCATAGGTGGATTTCATACTTGCATTATATCAAACCACCCAAAATTCATGATTTTCAACCAACAACCACATATATTCAATGAAAACATTCTTAGATGTCATCTTAAAACTTAAACAACAATCTTCAACATGTCATATCACCAAAAAAAGTTTACAAAATAATATTTAAAACATGGTTCTTGAGCTCTATGAATGGATTAGATCCATAGATGAGCACTACACATACCTTAGTGATTGAATCTTGAAAGAGATCTAATGTTTCTAAAGGTTCTTGAAGAATTCCTAAGGTTTGCCGTTGATTTTTATTTACTAGGGTTTAACCCCTTTGGGAAAGAATGCTCTTATTCCTGAGGAGATGATCTTGAGAGGAAACCCTAATCTTGTGGTTGAAAGTGTATTAGAGAGATCTTTGAGATGTTTTAAATAAAGAGAATGGAAGATAATACGTTCTTTGAGGGTTATAAGTCCTGGGAAGTAAAGGGAAAAATACCAAAACACCCTTATGAAATAAATTCCAAGTTGCTGAAAATAATAGCTGACAACATTTGTGACAAGGAGTCAAAAATATGGTAAGCCATCAAAAATGTCATCACACAAAAGCTGGACTCTGCCTAAGGCTGACAAAATTTTTGACATGGCATCACAAATGTGGTAAGCTACCATGAATGTCATCACTTAGGAGCTGGTTTGTGCCTAAGGCTGACGACCTTCATGGTAGGGCATCACAAGTGTGGTAACCTACCACAAGTATCGTGACTTAGGATCTGGTTTCTTTCTAAGGATGATGACCTTTATGGTAGGGCTTCAGAAGTGTGGTAAGCTACCACGAATGTCGTCACACTATTTCCAGCTTGACATGCTGGAGTAAAATAGGAATAACTCTTTGCTTCGATATCGGATTTAGGAGAAATTGGTATAGTTAGAAAGGTGATTCAATTATATATTTGTTGATAAGCGATGAGCTCAAAAATTCTAAGTATAATGAGAGATATGATCATTTGAAGTTGACTATACCAATATCCTTCTCAAGAATTCAATCGGTAAGGTGTGTTTTTATTCGTCTGATAGCTGGGAGTTATTTGAAGCCTTAATGTACATCTAACTTACTCATAAAACTATAAAAGAACCATGATTTACTATGCATGATATTGGTACATGGCTCTAATATTGGTTTGGATTTTTCAGCGTATTACAATATCTCCCCCTTGGAAATATTCATCCTCGAATTATGATTGCTTAAGAGGGGAGAAAAAGAAAAACGACGCATACACTGATCATTCTCAACTGGCACATGATCTTAGGAATGAAATGAATTCTAAACTGAATATAGCCCAACTGAACATGCATATCTGATGCATGACTGATAAGTTGAACTCATGAATGCATGATAAGCTATGCACTGATACTCGATACCAATTTTATACTAGAATTTTGAACATGTATCTGAATAAGCTTAAGGAAAATGGTTACCTCGAGATAAATCTGAATTAGTAGGGAAAAGAGGAGGGTACTTGGTTTTAATGTCTACTTCTACTTCCCAAGTAGATCCCTCCATGGACTGATTCCGCCAAAGAACCTTGACTAGAGGGACTTTTTTGTTCCTCATCCTACTAGTCTGATAGTCGAGGATTTCAACTGGAATATCTTCATAGGAGAGGCTATTCTAAATGTCAACGCCCTGAATAGGGACTACAATTGCTGGGTCACCTATGCACTTCTTGAGCAAAGAGACATGGAAGACTGGATGAACTGAGGCTAGATATGATGACAACTCAAGCTCATAGGATACCATGCCGAAGCAACTGAGAATCCTGAAGGGATTAACATATAGGGGACTGAGCTTTTCCTTCTTGAAAAATTTCTTCACTCCCTTCATGGGAGAGATCTTAAGATAGACATAGTTATTAACCTCGAATTCGAGATCCTTTCTTCGAACATTCGCATAAGACTTCTGTTGGCTCTGAGTAGCCTGGAGTCTTTCTTTGATTAACTGAACTTTCTCTAAGGCACTGAATACTAAGTCAGTCCCAATGACTGCGGTCTCACTAACTTTGAACCAACCTATTGGAGACCTACATCTCCTACCATAGAGAGCTTCAATTGGAGTTATCTGAATACTGAAGTGCTAGCTGTTGTTGTATGCAAACTGAATCAAAGGCAAGTGGTCATCCCAGCTTCTCTTGAAATCAATTGCACACGCCTTTAGCATATCTTCTAGGATCTAAATTGTCCTTTTTGTTTGACCAGCTATCTAAGAATAAAATGTTGTACTGAGATGAACTTGGGTACCAAGACCCTTTTGGAATGCTTTACAAAAATGAGGTGAACTGGGTACCTCTGTCTGAGATGATAGATAGTGGAACACCATGTAATCTGACCAACTCCCTGATATAGAGTTTGGTATAATCCTCGACTGAGTAAGAAGTATGAACTGGAAGGAAATGAGTTGACTTGGTTATTCTATCTACAATGACCCAAATTGAATCATGCCGATGACATGTTCTAGGCAAACCCATCACGAATTCTATGTTCACTTCTTTCCACTTCCATGTATGAATAATGAACTCCTGCATGGAACCACCAGGTTTCTGATGCTCTATCTTAACCTGTTGACATATAGAGCACTTAGCCACAAACTCTGTAACATCACTCTTCATCCTACTCCACCAATAGATCTCCCACAAGTCATGGTACATTTTAGTGGCCCCTAGATGAATAGAGTATCGCACACCATGTGCTTCTATAAGAATTCGCTACCTCAAATCATCTACACCGGGAACACATAGATGACCCTGACAACGAAGAACACTATCTCCCATTTAGGAGAAAACCTCTACTTCTTGAGTCTGAACTGACTCTTTTAGCTTGAAAAGGCTAGGATCCCTGTCTTGCTTCTATTTTACCTCAGAAACTAGAGATGACTCTAAACTACTCTGAACACATATACCACCTTTTGAAGAGTTGAATAAATGAACGCCTAGTCTGGCAAGCTGATGAATCTCCTGAGCTAATTTCTTCTTACTATCATCAACATGGGAAACACTACCCATGGACAGTCTATTGAGTGCGTCAACCACTACATTGGCCTTGCCAAGATGATAAAAGACACTCATATCATAATCTTTCAAGAGCTCTAACCACTTTCTCTAATAAATTTTGATATCCTTTTAGGAAAAGGCATACTGAAGGCTCTTATGATCTGTGAAGACGTCTACATAAAAACTGTATAGATAATGCCTCCATATCTTTAAGGCAAAAACAAATGCTACTAACTCAAGGTCATGAGTAGGATTATTCTTCTCATGGGGCTTTAACTGTCTGGAGGTGTAGGATATGACTCTACCATGATGCATGAGGACACAACCTAAACCTACTCTGGATGCATCACAATATACTACAAATCCATTAGAACAGTCAGGAAGTGATAAAACTAGAGCTTAGGTAAGTCAAGTCTTCAACTTCTGAAAACTCTTCTCGCAAGGTTCTGACCACTGAAACTTGACCTTCTAATGAGTCAATATTGACATAGGAGATGAAATAGAAGAAAATCCCTCGACAAACCATCGGTAATAGCCATCTAAACCCAAGAAACTCCTAATATCTGATGGAGAGACAGAGCGAGGCCAGTTTTTTACCTCTTTGGTTTTATGAAGATCTACTCTAATGACATCACTAGAAATAATATGTCCAAGGAATTCTACTGATCTTAGCCAAAATTTGCACCTACTGAACTTGGTGAACAACTGGTGATCCCTGAGAGTCTGAAGAACAATTATGAGATGGTCTGAATAATAACGCTCTATGTGAAAATAGACAAGAATATCATCTATAAAGACTATGATGAATGTGTCCAAGTACTGCTTGAACACCTAGTTCATCAAGTCCATGAAACCTGCAGGGGAATTGGTAAGACCAAAGGACATGACTAAAAATTCAAAATGACCATACCAAGTACGAAAACTATCTTTGGAATGTCATATTCTCTAACTCTAAGCTGATGATAGCCTGATCTGAGGTCTATCTTGGAGAAATAACTGACACCCAGAAGTTGGAAAAACAAGTCGTCTATCCTAGGTAGCAGATACCTGTTCTTGACTGTAACATGTACATACTCATATCACCATAAAAAGTTTACAAAATAATATTTAAAACATGGCTATTTAGCTCTATGAACGGGTTGGATCCATAGATGAGCACTACACATATCTTAGTGATTGAATCTTGAAAGAATTCTAATGTTTATGAAGGTTCTTGAAGAACTCCTTAGGCTTGCCCTTGATTTTTCTTGACTAGGGTTTAACCCTTTTCGAAAATAATGCTCTTGTTCCTGAAGAGATGATCTTGAGAAAAAACCTTAATATTGTGGTTGAAAGTGTATGAGAGAGCTTTTTGAGATGTTTTAACTAAACATAATGGAATATGATACATTTCTTAAGGGTTATAAGTCATGGGAAGTTAAGGGAGAGGACCAAAATACCCTTATGAAATAAATTCCCAGTTGATGAAAATAATAGCTGATGACTTTGTGACAAGGAGTCAAAAATATGGTAAGCCATCAAAAATGTCATCACACAGAAGCTGGACTCTACCTAAGGCTGATGACATTTGTGACATGGCTTCACAAATGTGGATAGCTACCATGAATGTCATCACTTAGAAGCTGGTTTCTGCCTAAGGCTGACGACCTTTATCGTAGGGTGTCAAAAGTGTGGTACGCTACCAAAATTATTGTCACCTAGGAGCTGGTTTATGCCTAATGATGATGACCTTAGTGGTAGGGCATCAAAAGTGTGGTAAGCTACCACGAATGTTGTCACACTGTTTCCAGCCTGACATGCTGGAGTAAAATAGGAATAACTCTTTGTTTCGATATCGGATTTAGGCAAAATTGGTATCGTTGGAAAAATAATTAAATTATATATCTGTTGATATATCATGAGATAAAAAATTCTAAGTATAATGAAATATATTCTCATTTGAAGTTGACTATACCAATATCCTTCTCAAGAATTCAATCGGTAAGGAATATTTTGATTCGTTTGATAGCTGGGAGTTATTTGAAGCCTTAATATACATCTAACTAACTCATAAAACCATAAAATAATCATGATGTACTATGCATGATCTTGGTACATGTATCTAATATTGGTTTGGATTTTTTGGGGCATTACACTATTCCAAGCCCTAAACTATACTCAAAGAGAGAAGACTTTCAATGTTCTTCAAATATCCATCATAAAATAAGGATCAAATGACATAAGAGAAGGCTATTTATAAGCTAGATTATTACATAATAAATGACCAAAATACCCTTAATGAAAGGGGAAGCCATGGAGTGTCTTTCCAACATGTTTAATCCCTAAAATACCCTTAATGAATGGTGATTCTTCAATGCTCTAAAATCGTGGGGTTATGCTTTAACACTTGTGGTCTCAGGTTGGCATCAAAGTTAAGCCCCTACACAATCTTCCACACATGGGTTTGCTTTATGTCATGCTCAAAATAGGCCTTTCATGTATGTTCTTGTGTCCTCGAGGTAACCAAGTCTTATGTCTTTATGCATTAGCCTCTAATGATGTCTTAAAAAAACATAGATATCCATTTGGATCATATCAATTTTGATCACTTTAACCTATACCATTGTTTTGGTGTAGGATGATTATTGTCAAATATAATTACCCAAATTGAGTTAGGGTCAAATCCACAAGGAGTGTAACTTGTATTCGAGTCTTATGTGTGTTGGGAGCTACTACATATTTATTTGCAATGTAAACATAGAGTAAAACATGAATTAAAATGGGGGGTATGGTTTGAAAGGTAGTTGAACAAAAACTACTTAACCTATTAATTAACAACAACAATTATGGATAATATTCCAATAGTAGAGTGGTCTTGGGATTATGTTTTCCTAGGGGCAAATGGTGCATGGGTATATGAGAATCAAATACAAACACTAGCTAATGACTTTGTGGGTAGACTAGGTTAGGGGTTTTGATGTTGGTTTTTCAACCAAACACAAAAATATCACCCATGGATCCTTTTAGATACCTCATGTGTGTGTGAAAAAAATCAAACCACAACCTCAATTGTGCATCCCTATTTCTTGGAAAATACCTAAGATATAGTAAATTCACAATCCGTCCTTATTTATAAGACAAGGTAAAGGAATAAGCTAACATCTAATTATTGCTCAAATATTCTTGTTACCCATACACCTCTTTCAAGGATGATATCGGATCTAAATGAATCCCACATCCCTCATTCAAGGGTGATGTGGGATTTTAGAAATTTGGGGTTTTCACCCACAAATTCCAATTTAACAATTAAGTATTAGTGAAACCCAACATCATAAACAAATAATCTACACTAATAATAAAATACCCACATGCATTTGCACCCTATTACATAAACCCCAAGATAGATGTTTAGGTACTCATGAAGTTTAAGAGAATAAATTTACCCAAATTCAAAGCTTCTATTAAGGATGTAAGCAAAGGTGTTCTTCAAATTCAACTTCAATTACAACTAAAATTCCTTAAAAATTAACCACAATAATATTTCCCAATTTAGTAGGGTTTTTACAATGCCAAAAAACTTGAATTCTAGTTCAACATATCCCAAAATTAAAAGGGTTTTTTCCCTATAGTAAATTGGAACCAATTGTGAGAAATTACGAAATTACCCTTGGGCTATTTTTTACTCCATTGTGATCATTGGTGCTTGATCGCAATTGCAGCTTCCACGGTCATATTGAGCCTATTGCGATCGCCATACAGGCTATGATCACAACCCTTAGACCATAATTGAGGTAACTGATGTCGATCCTAACTCCTGATTTTCCAGCTTTTACACTTCTCCAATTTTGTTATCTTTTATGCTCACTTTACTTATTTTCTTTCATTTACCTGTGAATCTACAAAACATGGGAATTAGTGCATTTAAATGCAAAATTTTTCTCATTTAAACAATTTAATCCTAGTAGTGTGCTTAGATTTAAATGTATATGAGTGGTAAATTTACCACTCATCAATGGACAGTGTACAGTATTCAGTCATTCAGTTACTCAAATACCAAACAAATGTTTGTATTTGATATTCATGTTTATACATTCATGCTTAGTATATGTATATTAGCTAGCTTCTTACCTTGCATACTAAATATATTCAAAGTATTGATCACATACTTTTGTGCTATATTATCTCATAATATAGGTTCAGACACTCCATACCTAGACCGCCTTTAGCATATTCACACGCCACTCAGTTGTAGCCTTGGTGAGTCCTCTTCAGCTGAGGACTAGTTATCTTACCATCTATTCATTTCAGTACTTTATCTTATTTCAGTTAGTCTGAGTTAGTTGGGGACCTATCCCAATCACTCATCAGTTTAGAGTCTTAGATACTCAGGCAACTAGACATGTTTCATTTTAGTTTCATTGGGTATCTTTAAATAGTAATTATCTTAATTTTATGATTATTCTTATCAGATTACTTTAGTTGTCTTTCTCTCAGTATTTTATTACATTTGTGCAGTATTTATTTCTTATGTCAAGACATACATTAGGTTAAAGTCACTTGTGACTCTAAGAACCATGTTACGACTCAGGGGTGGTCTCAAGTCATGACTCAGTAGAGTCATTTGGCCTTAGAGGTTCAGTCTTTAGCTAACCAGACGGTTAGGCTTGATATTTTGACACCTGGGTTTGTTTTGGAATTCGTGGAGGCTAGGTCTTCTTTGATTGAGTAGATGACCTCATTATTTTGATGATGTTAGTTAGAGATTGATTTAGGATATGGTGTTTGGTGGTAAGGCTAAGGAAGCCTTACTTGATTTAGATGGCATTTTATGGATAGGAGGCCGAGTTTGTATGCCGAGAGTGGGTGATTGGATTAGATTGATTTTAGAGAAGGCCCAATATTCTAGGCATTCCATCCATTCGGGAGTGACTAATACATATTGTGATTTGAGGTAGCATTACTAGTGGGATGGTATGAAGAAGGATGTAGCAAACTTTGTAACTCATTATCTATGTTTCCATTAGGTGAAGGCCTAACATTTAAGATCTGGTTGTTTGCTTAGAGGTTGCCCATTCCCAAATGGAAATGGGAATGAATTACTATGGATTTTATGATTGGGGTGCCTCATACTTCTCTTGGTTATAATAGTGTTTGGGTCATCATGGATAAATTAATGAAATTTTCTCACTTTATTCTAATTCAGATCTCTTTCAGTGTTGAGAGGTTGGTCCGTCTCTCTATATTCATGAGATTGCAAGTCTTCATGGTATGCCATTATCTATTATCTCAGATTAAGTATCAGTATTCACATCTTACTCTTGGAAGGTTTTTATGGAGGATTTGTGTACTTGGGTTGATCTTAGTACAACATTTCACTCCCAAACCAATGATCCGTTGGAGTAGAGAATCTAGATCTTAGAGGATATGATCCATGCTTGTGTAATGGACTTTGGTGGTTAGTGGAAGAATCATCTTGGTTTGGCGAGTTTTCATGTATAATAGTTACTATTCCAGTATTGATATGGCTATTATTGAGGCTTTGAATGTTAGGCATTTTTGCTCTCCAATTGTTAGATGAGAGGTTGTCCTTTTTTGTGGAGTTTGTCTCCATCTTGGCTAGAGATGTTAGACAGTTGCGTTCTAGAGATATTCCAATTGTTAAGGTCCAGTAAAACATCGACTTTTATATGAGGCTACTTGGGAAATTGAGTCTGACATGCGTAGTTCTTATCCAAATGTTTTCACAATTTCAGGTATTTTCCTTGCCTTTAGTTCGAGGACAAATAAGATCTTTAGTGATGGATAGAGTAACGACTTGATTTTTGGTGATTTATGTGAAATTATTATTTCAGTGTGATTTGTCCATTTTATCCCTCCCCTTGGTTGCTTGTAATATTTTTAGGATGTGGGGATGATTGGTACGGTTCCTGGTGAACTTCGGTGTGATTTATATGATATTGTAGTTTTTAGTGGCTTGGAAAGTCTCCTCTCATACCCTAGGCATCAAGTTGGACTCCAGCACTGTCCAACATAGGAGATCCTAGACCAAATCTTATCCAATCATACTAATAACACCCCCTAACCCATACCCAAGATAAAATCCTCTAGGTTAGACATAGGACATCATATGGTTGGGGTACCATACTACTCGTACCCTAACATATGACTAGTAAGATGCTTAATCGTACCTTGTAAAAAATGTGGAAAAAATGCTACCAAACCACATTGATTTTCATACAAGTAGAGGGACCCTATACTGTACCACATCAAATGACTAGTACCCACAAGTCGTATGATGTCCTGTAAGCTTAAAATCAAGAATTTTCTAAGAGTCAAAAACTAAGGTGTTTCAATTCTCCCCCACTTGGATCATTCATCCTTGAATGAAGGGTCAGGCAAGAACAAGTACGAGTTAACACATTATTACCTTCCAACTAACCTCTAACCAAGTTAGAAAACAAAGACATAAAACAAGGAAATCAAGAACAACATATACCTCAAGTATGAATTTCCAGAACGGGGAACAAATGCAGATATATGGACTTCATGTCCTCTTTCACTTCCCAAGTAGCTTCATCATCCTTATGGTTCCTTCAAAGAACCTTTACCAAATCCACATCCTTTGTCCACAATCGAAGAACTTGAAGATCCAAGATCTCAATTGGGACAACTTTATAAGGTAAGGAATCTGACATACCCAATCCTTCCAAAGGATTAATCGATGAAGGATCACCTACACATATCCTCACCACAGAGACATGGAAGACCGGATGAATGGAGCTCAAGCTTGGAGGCAACTCCAACTCATAAGTAACATTTCCAACCCTTTTTAAGACCAAATACGGATTAATATATCGAGGACTAATCTTCCCCTTCTTACAAAATTGCATTACTCCCTTCATGGGAGACAGCTTCAAGAATACCCAATAGCAAACCTTGAACTCCAACTCCCTACTCTTTATATCCTCATAGGACTTTTAGTGACTTTGAGCGGCTTTCAATCTATCACAAATTACCTTGACCTTTTCCAAGTCTTGGTGAACCAAATCAGGTCCAAGGAACTTACCTTCAACAACTTTATACAATCCAATAGGAGAACAACATCTCCTACCATATAACGCCTCAAAAAGAGTCATACCAATGTTAGATGGTAACTATTATTATAAGTAAATTCAATCAAATGTAAATGGTCGAAAAAACTACCAACAGTTAATCATGCAAGCACAGAGCATATCTTTCAATATTTGAATGGTCCTCTCCGCTTGTCCATCCGACTACGGGTGGAAAGAGGTACTAAGGCACACCATAGTCCCCAATCCTTTCTGAACAATCGTAAAAATTGAGATGAAAACGGAGTACGACGGTCTGCGATGATAGAAATAGGATTACCATAAAACTTCACAATCTCCGTCAGAGACAACTTAGCATGATCCTCAGCCGAATAACTAGTCCGCACCAACAAAAAGTGAGCGGACTTGGTCATCCTATCCATAATGACCAAATTAAATTACACTGGTTCCGAGACTGAGAAGACCCATAACAAAATCCATATTAATTACCTCCCACTTGCATTTGGGAATCTCAATCTCTTGGTAAAAGCTTACAGGTCTCATATGCTCAACTTTCACTTGTTGACAAACTAAGTACTTATCCACATAGTTAGCTATATCCCGCTTCATATTGTTCAACCAATAGAACTCTTTAAGATCAAGATACATCTATGTAGAATCAAGATGAACAACATAGTGAGATCCATAAGCTTCAGCCAAAATCCTATCCCTCAAACCATCGATGTCAGGAACACATAACCTATCTTGGTATCGTAAGATACCATCACCACTGACCGCAAAGTGAACAACCTTTGCTGACCCACATTCCCCTTAATATTTATCAAATTATAATCGAACATTTGATTTTCCTGTATCTCAATAATTAGAGAAGACTATAATACTTAATGCACAAACACACCACCATTCTCAGAGTTCGTGAGACGAACTTCAAGACTAGAAAAATGGTGAATATTCTTCACCAACTCCTGCTTATCCTCATCCACATGCGCTAGGCTCCCCATGGATAACATGCTAAGAGTATTAGCAACCACAATAGCTTTACCTGGATGGTAATGGAGGCTCATATCATAGTACATCAGCAACTCAAGCCACCTCTTTTGCTTGAGATTCATCTCTTTCTGAGTAAACACATACTGTAGGCTCTTATGATCAGAAAATATGTTAACATAAACCCTATTGAGATAGTGATGCCAAATCTTCAACACTAATAATACAATCAATAGCTCCAAATCATGAGTATGGTAGTTCTTTGACACGACACGACCCAGGACTTATAGTAATAGGCATCCCAAGTCAAACTAGGACTGGGGAATGACCCATGTTTCCAAGCCCAACCACCTACATTCAGCCTTAGATGTGTTGAATTTTGAATATCTAACAAAATATCATTATTGTCCTCATTAAGACTCTAGGATAGTGTTACAACTGTGATCGAACCAACCGAGTTCAATCACACTGCACCAACTGACCAACCATGTATCCGCTCGACCACAGAAAATCCCAGCCAATGAATAGCACATCCCCCAATTTAAAATGTGACACACGCACATGGTCATTAAGGCCCCTTATATCGAAAAATATGAGTTTTTGGTTTTGTCCCCCTGGGACCGCCAGATTCCACGGCTTAGCTACACACCCCACCATTAATTCCCAATGAAAACCATGTCCAAACAATCCTTTTATCATTTATTTACCAAGTCTAATATTGGTAGTATCATCATACCACCTCTTACTTGCAAGTAATATCTATAACATTTAGGTTAAAGGGCCCTTAGGTCCCCTTCCAATTACCATATTACATCCACTTAGGAGACTTACATGTTCTCCACAAGCATAACCATTTAGCCTTTAGCCTTTTCAAACCAATTAAACCATGCATAAATCCATTATCCAATTTAAAACAAGCAAGTGTTCCATTAAAAGAAGTCAATGCAATGAACATACCTTTATAAGCATTTTATCAAACACCTTGGGGTATAATATACAAAACCAATCCCAAAGCCCATTAAACCATTACCACTCAATCGAATTGTCCAAATCCATCAGTAATACATATAAAAGCATAATCAAAACTATAGAAAAGCATAACCAAGCATTCAATATCAAAACCCCCTATAATAGTTGAAAACCAAATCTTGAAATAGTAAAATCATAAAATCAATCATATAAATCATGCATTTAGTTGAAATTACAATGAGGTAAGAGAATCATGCCTTATACCAAAGAATTGATTGAAAGAAATCACCAAGACAAGCCCCAAAGAAATACCGAAGACGAAACCCTCGCCTTCTTGCCCCAATGGTTTTTGAGAGAATTATGGAGTGTTTTGGAATACTTTCTAAGTGTGAATGAATAGAATATTAGGGTAAATAACTTTCTAAGTGTATTAGAAGTCATGGTTCCTAATTAGTTTAAGTAGGAAAATATCCAGAATACCCCCACTTAGATCCCTTAAAAATCCATCTCAGGGATACGACTAACTTATATGAGTGTACCCTCCTATACGATCGGTATCCACCACTCAAATATAAGCCTCAAAACTTAGATCAAACACTATGCAGTATACAAATTATCAAACCAGGTTGTAACCATAACATATTATCCATACCCATGACCTATATCCTGGTAGAATAAAATACTAGCAGGATCAAACTCTGCCCACCATATGAGTCCCTGCTATGACTCGTATCAAACCCTTACAACTCGCACCTCTCAGTCAAACCCATTCTAGTGACCAAAGCCATCCCACCAAATAATATTGGTTAGCATACGACAGGACCATTCTACTTATACCCCAGCATACGGCTCATACCCATGAGTCACATTGGGTCCAGAGAACGGATTTACAGGAAATTTTTGAAGGGTCAAAACCCAATATATTTCAAACTCCCCCACTAGGAATATTCATCCCCGAATGAAGGACAAGGTTGGGGTAACCACACACAGAGTTATTTGCATTACAAACATCCCTATAACAAAGTTTGAAAACAAAGAGGCAAAGATGTTATTCTTCCTTTAACAAACTCAGAAAATAAATATGTGTTCAAGACATATACCTTTCGCACGAATCCTAGGAGTAGAAAGAAAATTTGAATACGTGGAATTCATTTCTTCTTTCTCTTCCCAAGTAGATTGTTCCACCTTATGGTTCCGCCATAGAACCTTAACTGAAGCAACATCCTTGGTCGCAACCGACGAACATGCCTATCTAATATCTCAACTAGGACCTCTTCATAAAACAGAATCCAAAATACCCAATCTTTCCAAAGTAACAACCGAAGAAGGATGACCAAGACACTTTCTCAACATAGAAACATGAAAGATCAAATGAACCAAACTTAAGCTAGATGGAAACTCCAACTCATAAGCAACAGTGCCAACTCTACGCAAAATCACATAAGGACAAACATACTGAGGACTGAGTTTCCCTTTTTTGTAAAACCACACCACTCCCTTTATAGGAGACACCATGAGGAACACCCTATCCCTTACCTCAAACTCCAACTCTCTACACCTAACATCCACATAGGACTCTTGGTGACTTTAAGCAGTTTAAGCCTATCCCAAATCACCTTGACCTTATTCATTGCCTGATAAACCAAATCTAGACCAAACATGTCTTCTTTTCTAAGCTCAAACCATCCAATAGGAGATCTACACCCCCTACCTTACAATGCCTCAAAAGGAGCCATACCAATACTTGAATGATAACTATTGTTGTAATAAAACTCCACCAAAGGTAGATGCTCAAACAATTACAACAATAGTCAATCACACAAGCTCGAAGCATATCTTCCAATGTCTGAATAGTTTGCTCCACTTGCCCATTTGACTGTGGATGAAAAGCAGTACTCAGACTAACCTTAGTCACTAATCATTTCTGAAAAGACCGCTAGAAATAAGATAAAAACTGTATACCACAATTAGAGATAATCAAACTTCGTACCCTACGCAGCTTTACAATATCCTAAAGATACAACCTCACATAGTCCTCTATCAAAAAGGTAGTCCGCTATGGAAACAAATAAGCAGACTTAGTTATCCTATTTACGATTACCCAATTAAATCATACTAATTTCAATATCGACGAAGACCGATAATGAAGTCCATATTAATCATTGCCCACTTCCATTCAGGCAAATCAATTTCTTGATATAACCATACTGGCCTTATGTGCTCAACCTTAACCTATTTACACACCATACACTTGTCCATTAAATCAGCCGCATCCTTTTTCATGCCATATCGACATCCTTTTTTATGCCATTCCACTAGTAGATCTCCTTGACATTATGATACATCTTCATCGAGCTGGGATGAACAACATAGCGTGACTCATGCTCCTCAGACAAAACCCTTTGCCATAGTCTGTCGACATCATGAACACACAACCTTCCTTGGTACTGTAAAGTACCATCACCACTAATCTTAAACACCACTACCGTTCGCCTACCAATATCTTTCTTGATTTTTATCAAAATAGGACCAGCACTTGCTTATCTTTAATATTTGCACCAAGAAACGACCGAACCACCTCTTGCACCATCACACCATAATCCTTAGAGTCTAAGAAACGAACTCCAAGATTAGCCAAGCAGTGAATATCCTTCACCAATTCCTGCTAGCCTTCCTTTACATGAGCTAAAATCCTCATGGATAACCTGCTAAGAGAATCAGCAACTATATTAGCCTTGCGTGGGCGGTAGTAAAGAATCATATCATAATCCTTGAGAAGCTCAAGATACCTCCTCTGCTTGAGATTAAGATCTTTCTGAGTGAACAAGTACTGAAGATTCTTGTGATCAGAAAAGATATCAACGTGAACACCATACATATAATGCCATCATATTTTAAAAGCAAACAAAACCGTCAACATCTCCAAATCATAAGTAAGATAATTCCTCTCATCTACCTTTAACTGTCTTAAAGTATAGGCAATCACCTTCCCATGCTATATCAAAACACAACCAAGCCCTACCCGATATGCATCACAATAAACCACAAACCCCTCATTACCTTCCGACAAGGTCAGGATTTGAGCCAAAGTTAAATTATCCTTCAATTTCTCAAAACTCCCTCCTCAAGCATCTGACTAAGAAAACTTAACCTTCTTCTCAGTTAACTTAGTCAAAGAAGTAGCTATCAAAGAAAAGCTTTCCACAAATTGCCTATAATACCCGGCTAAACCCAAGAAGCTCTGAATATCACATAGAGTCATTAGCCTAGGCCACCTCTTTACCACAAAAGCCTTCTGTGGATCCACTATGATCCCTTTACTTGAAATAATATGGCCCAAAAAAGTCACTACGCTCAACTAAAACTAAAACTTAGAGAACTTGGCATATAACTATTGTTCCTTTAAGGTCTGCAATACTACACGAAGGTGAAAGCATAATTCACCTCACTCTTTGAATAAACTATAATGTCTTCAATAAACACACTGACGAAGAGATCTAAATACTACCTGACCAACCTATTCATTAAGTCCATAAATGGTTTCAGAGCATTAGTCAACCTAAATGATATCACCAAGAACTCAAAATGCCCATACCATATACGAAAATCCATTATTAGGATATCCACCTTGATAATATTAAGCTAATGGTACCCATATCGAAGACCTATCTTAGAGAAGAACTTGGCACCCTATAATTGGACAAACAAGTCACCTATCCAAGAAAAAGGATACTTGTTCTTGACCGTCACCTTGTTCAACTGCCTATAGTCAATGCACATCCGAAAGGAACCATCCTTCTTGCTGACAAACAACACTGGTGCACCCCATTGAGAAACACTAGGATGAATAAACCCCTTATCCAGAAGATCCTTAAGTTGCTCATTAAGTTTTCTCAACTCAACCGGAGCTATTATATATGGAGAAATAAAAGTTGAGCGAGTGTTCGAAAGCAAATCAATACCAAAATCAATTTCTCTATCCGGAGAAACACCGGGAAGATCATCCGAAAAGACCTCTGGAAACTCAGTAACTATAAGGATCAAAGAAAAAAAAGGACCTTCTGATTTAAAATCTTTAACCCAGACCAAGTGATAAAGACAACCCTTCGAGATTAACCTCTAAGCTCTAAGATAAGAAATAAACCCCCTTTAAAAGCTAAGAAACTACTTTCCTATTATATAATTAGTTCATCAGGAAACTTAAAGATAACCCTACGGATTTGAAAATCCACAGTCATATAACAAGAATACAACTAATACATACCTAGAATTACATTAAAATCTACCATATCCAACTCAAACAGATCCACCAACATTTGCTTGCCACCAATACCTACCACCCATATCCTGTAGACTCTCTTAGCTATAACCAAGTCATCTACTAGGGTAAAAATAGAAAAAGGATCTGAGTTAACTTTTGAATTGAAAGCAAAAGGCACATCTACATATGGAGTAACATAAGAAAGAGTGGACCCCATATCAAGCAAACAATATACGTTATGAGAGAAAATATGTAACGTACCAGTAACGATATTAGGTGATGCCTGGGATTCCTATGGGGATGCTAAAGCATACAACCTGTTCCAACTAATTCTAGAACCAGGAGATGTAATAGATATAGATACCATCCCAATAGGGGTAAGAACATAAGATAAAGCCACAAGAATCTTATTTTCTCTAATAGAAACCTTATTGACTAGAAAATCCATGAGCTAATGGCCTACCTGGCCATACTTAAAGAATTTGTCCCTTTCCTACTCACAATAATCCTGATGAGGACGACTGCAGAATTGACAAAGAGGACACGAATAAACTAACTGACCTTTGCTCACCGAAGATTGGTCAACTTGTACTTGATAATTCTCACCACCTTGATGACACCTGTCTCCCAACTAATAGGAAGCAGTAGCAGAAAAGGAGTCCGAACTCCTCTACTTCTTTTTCTGTCACTTGCCACTATCCCTACCAGCCTAAACTGAGAACCTCCCTGATAAGAAAACCTGCTTCTCTTTCCTTGCCTATACCTAAACTCTGCTTATTTTCTCTTCTTATCCTTAGCCTGCTGCATATGAATACTCAAACTTGAGATGTCTATATCTTTAATCAGCAAGACAGTTTTTCTCTCTAGAATCAAATCTCTATTTAACCCAGAAGCAAACTTCCTCATTCTCAACCTCATATCAACAACCAACTTAGGATCATACCTTGATTGCTAATGGAACTTCAAAGCATATTCTTTTACAGACATCCTTCCCTTCCTGGGGTTCACAAACTCCTCTATCTTTCCCTCAACTCTTGAGGAAAGAACCAATCAAAGAAGGAATTAGAAAAGGCCTCCCACAACCCTTCCTCAACTATATCACCTCTATCCCTATCCCACTCCTTATACCACTAATAAGCAATATTCTTGAGTTAATAAGCTACAAAGTTAACCCCCTCTATATTAGTAGCCTACATCACCTAAAAGATTTTTTCCATCTCATCCAAGAAGCCCTGTAAATCCTCCTTCACCTTCACCCCAATAAAATTTAGAGGACCCATCTTCAAAAATTGACCAACCCTTGTGGCCTCAGCAGAAAAAGCACCAGTCGTACCTCGCTCATCCTGAGAAGTAACCAATTAGGCAATAACATAAATAGACTAATGAAATTTTGCATTAAATATGTTTCCCTAAGGGAACTAAGGAGAACTAGCCAGAATAAGAGAAAATCCAGCACTATCAAGAATAGGACCATGAAATCAAAGATGTACTCCAGGTGAAAGATGCACCCCATCACCATTATCCCTAGATGGGATGGAAGAGTTTTCTTATGTTTTAGATCTAGGAGGCATTATCTGAAATATGAACAAACAAGAATTAGAGGAGATTCCAGTATTGAGAACTCAAGCTTGAAGATAGAACACCAAGAAAGTGAAATATTTCTAAATATCTTGTAGCGTCTCTCTTATGAGTATGGCGGGCTTCACATCCCTAAATAAGACTCTACTCGACACGAATTTATAGACTTTCTAGTTGACCATGAACCTAGGCTCTAATACAAACTTGACAGGACCTGAACCCGGGCCTTGTCATAATGGGCATCCCAAGTCCAACCAGGACTGGGGACCACCCTCTGTTACCCAACCCAACCAATTACATTCATCCTTAGATGGGCTGAATTACGAACATATAATAAGATAGTGTTATTGTTCTCATTAAGACTCTAGGATAGGGTTACAACCGTGACTGACCCAACTGAGTCCAATCGCACCACACCAACAACCTCACCATTCCAAACCAAGCCATAAACTATAAACCAAAGAGAATACCAAAACATATTATGAAAATCAATCCTAAAATGTAATAAGATGGAACAGTGAGAAATTATGTCTGATGATGCCAGCGTTAATATAAATACCAATGCTAAGGCTGACACCTATACTGATCCCGCCCATATCAACCCCTAGAAGTACCACAAAGCCCCTATCCAAAAGAGTAAAAAAATTTAATTGAGACATGCCTCTAATCATGGCCAAAAGCAATATCAAAAATAAAAGAGAAGTGTAATATGAAATGATACCTTCCGAAAGGATGAAAGTTCACTACTTCAGTCCAAATGTTGATACCAAATTGGCATGCTAAACAGAAAGAGTAGAATGGTTGGTTCCTATATAATATGGAATACAATGACCAGTAGATGTGGTTACAGAGTGACCACTAGCATGAATCTTACGATTAGGATAAAATAATGTCAGTTATAAAACCAAGTCAAACCATCCATAATGCATACAACCACGCATATATAAGTGCCGAGAAAGAGGACCGGGTTTAGCATGCATTTAAAACCTTTACCTGGGTTGTGTATCTTTGTTGTCCTTACTACCTATGGGCCATATGGGTTCAGCTCCCCAATCTAAAAGGGCTATAGTGCGTATAGCTATACAACCAAGGAATATCCCATGGGATGACTAGTACATCCCCCAATATAAATGTGACATACACATATGGTCATCAAGACCCCTCATCTCAAAAAATATGAGTTTTCGATTTTGGTTCCCTTGGGACCGACACCTTCTATGGTTTAGCTACACACCTTGCCATTAACGACCAATTAAAACCATGTCCAAACAATTCATTTACCATTATTAAACAAGGCCAATATTGGTAGTATAGACATACCACCCCGTACTTGCAAGTAATATCCATAGCCAAACTATTTAGGTTAAAGGGCCCTATGAGGTAACAGAATTATGCCTTATACCAAAGAATTGATGGAAAGATTCACCAAGACAAACCATAAAGCAATCTGTAAGATGAAATCCTAGCTTTCTTTCCCCAAAATCTCTTGAGAGAATAATGGGGTATGTTGGAATAGTTTTTAAGTGTTAATGAATAGAATATTATGGTGAATAACCTACTAAGTGTATTAGAAGTCGTGGGTCCTAATTAGGGTAAGTAGGAAATATTTAGAATACCCCCACTTAAATTCCTTAAAACCTATCACAGGGATACGACTGACTCATACGAGTCGTACCACCCTATACGAGCAATATCCACTACTCGTATCCAAGCGTTAACCCTTGGATCAAATATTGTCCAGTATATGACTCATCCAACCAAGTCATAACCATAGCATATGATCCATACCCATAACCCGTATCCTTGGCAGAATAAAATATCAGGAGGATCAAACGTTGCCCTATCATACGAGCCCCTACTATGACTCATACCAAATCCTTATGACTTGTATCTCCAAATTGTACCTATTTTCCAGTAAAAAAGACCATCCTACCAACTAACACTGGTCATTATATGATTGGACCACACTACTTGTACCCTAGCATGCATCTCGTAACCATGAGTCATAGTGGGGTTCGAACAATGGATTTCTAGGAAATTTTCTAAAGGTATAAACCCAGGATGTTTAATCCTTCTCATGAACTTTCAATTGCCCAGAATCATAAGACACCACCCTAAAATGCTGCAATATAACCAATCCCTATACAAGAAGTATCACAATACACTATGAAGCCATTATCACCCTTGAGTAAGGTCAAAACCAGAGTTGAAGTCAACTTATCCTTCAACTTCTCAAAACTACCCTCACATGCTTCTGAGAATAAGAACTTGACTTTCTTCTGAGTCAACTTAGTCAACGGGGAAACTAAAGTCCAAAAGCTCACATCAAATCTCTTATAAAAACTGGTTAAACCTAAGAAGCTCTAAATATCGGTCGGAGTCACGAGTTTAGGCCACTTCATAACCACCACAAACTTTTGTAGATCTACCATGATCCCTTCACTTGAGATAAAATGAACAAGGAAAGTCTAAGCCTTCAACCAAAACTCACACTTACAGAACTTGGCATACAAATATTGATCTTTCATGGTCAGTAACACAGCATAGAGGTGATTGACATAATTTACCTCACTCTTAGAGTATACCAAGATGTCATCAGTGAAGATAATGACAAACACATCTACAAACTGATGGAAGACCCAATTCATCAAGTCTATAAATATTGTTTGAGAATTAGTTAACCCAAAAGATATAATTAGGAACTCATAGTCACTATACTGGGTCCTAACGACAGTCTTAGTATAAGAATCTAACCTAAAACTAGAATAAAACAATGAAAAAAACGCATAGAAGAAAGAAAATGAAGTAGAAAATAATAAGAAGATTGCATTCAAAGAAGGAATAGCTCATGAGATATTCACCAACACTAATGAAAAGCACTAAAGTGTATATTAAACACTTAAACACACATCACAACATTAGATTACACCCAATTCTTAAGTGGACACAAAGGAATTCACACTCCTAAAATACTCGCCTTTCTTGTCAATTTGTCAACACATGTGAAAAAACGTCAAATATATCAACCCTAGTTTTGGATTCACTCTTAAGGAGTAGAAAATGAAATACAATATAAAGTCACTCATTAAATATGTCAAAACTAACAAAAATAAGAGATAAAATGTCTATCTAAACTAGTACAAGATAATAACTAAAATACCCTTAATGAAGGGTGCTCTTTTGGAGTATAAAATGAGAGATCAAAAAGACCTCCATGCCCTTAGTTGAGGGATCCCATGTGTTGTAGGGAATACAAGGCTTTCAAGGCTCATCCTCTTCATATTTAAGCAAGTACACTCCCTTGGTTGAAGGAATCATGCTCTCATAAGATCTCATTTGCATGAACAAGGCTTGAAGATATTGTAACTCCTTAGCTTGGCTTCGAGTGAAAGGCCTTCAGGGATTGATATTTGCATCATGTTCTTCATCTTGAAGAGATTTTGACCTCAAACTCACGAATTACTTAATATCAAGAGTGTCCACGGGTGAATGATCACAAATAATGAAAGTGGAATGTACTTGATAATTCGAGGGTAGATCAATTTGATAGCATTATCGTTGATCCTTTTGAGAACTTGGAATGGTCCATCACCCCGTGGCATAAGCTTTGCCTTTCTTTTATTTGGAAATTTCTCCTTTCTTAGGTAAACCCAAACCCAATCTCAGGGTTCAAGCATAAGCTTCCTTATTTCTTTGTTTACCTTTGTTGCAACTTCTTGGCTCTTCTTTTCAAGTTTGATCCGCACCTTCTTATGCATCATTTTTATTGCCTCAAATCTTTTGCTTCCATCTAGACTTATCATAAGATCACTAGAAAAAGGAGTGAGACTATAAGACCCCACAAAATTCTAAGCTCAACTCAGCCTTTTAAGCTTGCTAAGGGGTCCTAGACTTAGAAAATTCTAGCTAAACATTCAGACTTAGTATTATTTTGGCCTTCGTAAGTTGGAAACCCTATTTCATGAATCTTATAACCTAAAAGTTTTAATATTTAGGTTGATTCATGATCAGGAATGTCAGTAGGTGTTCCTAAATGAGTTCCATATTTTTTAGACCTCGTTTAAACCCAGTTTGGTAATCCAAAATAGTGAATCAATGCGATCTTAGTGCGGTGTGGAGGCTATCGCATCGATCAATATTTTTCTTTAGCTCCCAGTGGCAATTTCTAGTGAACAAATGCGGACTCAACGCGGTGCGTTGGCTATCGCATTGATGCCAATGATGCAATATGTCATCCTATGCATTGACAGTCTGGTTATCAAGGCTAAAATACCCTTGAAGAGTGATTCTTTGGAGTGTAAAAACAGAGATCAAAAAGACCTCCATGCCCTTAGTTGAAGGCACCCATGTATTGTAGGGAATACAAGGCTTTACAGGATCCTCCTCTTCATATTTAAGAAAGTACACTCCCTTGGTTGAAGGCATCATGCTCTCATAAGCTCCTATTTGCATGAACAAGGCTTGAAGATATTGTAACTCCTTAGCTTGGCTTTGGGTAAAAGGCCTTAAGGGGTTAATACTTGCATCACTTAGGGATATCCACCTCCCTAATCTTAAGTTGATGATAACCCGCCCTAATATAAATCATAGAAAAATACTTCACACCTTGAATTTGATCAAACATATCATCGATCCTAGGAAGAGGATATTTATTCTTTATAGTCACCTTATTCAGCTAACGATAATCAATACATATCTGAAAGGAACTATCTTTCTTATTCAGGAACAACACATGAGAACCCCAAGGATACACACTAGGACAGATAAAACCATTATATAAGAGATCCTTTAATTACTCCTTAATCTTATTCAATTTTGCTGGAGCCATTCTATAAGGAGGGATGAAAATTGTGTGAGTGTCCGAAATATGATCAATCCCAAAATAAATTTCCTTATTGTGAGAAATACCAGGAAGATCATCAGGGAAAACCTTAGGAAACTCATTAACCATAGGAATGGATTCTAGAGAAAGACCTTCCGATTTAGAATCTTTAACCCAGACCAAATAATACTAGCACCCTTTGGAGATCAGCTTTCGGGCACTAAGTTATGAGATGAACGTTCCCTTAGGCACTAAGGAACCTCCTTACCATATAATGAATGGATCATTAGGGAATTTAAACATGACCATATGGGTTCAAAAATCTAAGAAAACATAACACAAATGCAACAAATCTATCCCCAATATGACATCAAAGTAAACTATGTCAACTCTATCAAATCCATAAGAGTTTTTCTACTACTAACACATACCTCACACCCCCTACAGACTCTTTTAGTAATCACAGAGTTACCAACTAGGGTAGATATAGAAAAGGTTCTAAAATAACCTCAGTACCAAAACAAAAATGCACGCCTACAGATAGGGTCACATAAGAAAGAGTGAACCCTGGATTAAGTAAACAATATATATCATAGGAGAAAACTTTTAACATACCATTAACGACATAGGGAGATGCCTTAAAAACCTAATAAGACATAAGATCATATAACCAAATTAGGCCAGTTTCAGTACCAGAAGTAGAAATAGATATAAAAGTAGCATTCTTCGATGAAGGAGCAGATAAAGGGGAAATTGAGACCTTGTTATCCCAGAATCCATTCTAACATGATAGTCACACTACATGTGACCAATCTGACTACAATAAAAATATCTATTTTTCCTTCCTTATAGAAGCCATGGTGCGACTACCCATAAAATTTACAAGTAAAGTAGAAAGGAGCCGATTGAGCCCACTAGCATGAGTTAGGCACCCTGTGCTCGAAACTTACTATCATGCTGAGACAAACAATCACCCAATGGCTTCGGGTAAGAAGTACTAGTAGAGGAGAAAGAACCAAAACTCCTCCACTTCTTCTTTGGCCATTTACCACTATATCTACCACTTTGCTTAGAAGGCCTAAATTTTCTCCACTGTCTCTCACTAAACTCAACCTACTTCCTCTTCTTTTCCTCCACATGCTGCATGCATACTACCAACCTAGAGATATCCATGTCCTTGATCAACAAGACCACTTTATATTCCAGAATCAACTCATGAGACAATCCCAAAGTGAATTTATAAATTCTAGCCCTCATTTTATAAACCATCTATGGAGAATACAGAGATAAATGCAGAAATTTCAAGGCATACTCCTTAACTGATATCTTACCTTACTTTAGGTTTAGAAACTCTTTTTTCTTTGCTTTCCTAAACTCTTGAGAAAATAAATAGTCAAGCAAAGTATTAAAGAAATCCTTCCATAGAGCTGACGCATTACTGTCACCCGTCATTCCCCACCTCCCACTTGATCCCATTCTTAGTATTATTAGTACGCCACATCCTTCAATTGATAGGTTGTGAACTCCACAACCTCCACATTCATGCCATGCCTAATTTGGAAAACCATTACCATTTCATCCAGAAAACCTTGAGGATATTTCTCCACCTTAACACCAGTAACGGTTGGAAGACTCAACCTCATGAACTTGTCAACCCTTGTGGCCTCAGAAGATGGAGTAGCAGATACATAATAGTCAACATGAGAAGTTACCAACTAAGATAACATATTAATTGACTAACAACACTGAGCATTAGTCATGTCAACTTAAGAAGCTAGAGGAGGATAAAAGGAAATCGGTGGAACTCCAGTACAATAATGAACCATACCCATAGACCGGGTCTTGACTCTATCAGTAGAGTATATGCCATCAACATTGCCCCTAGTTGGGATAGAGGAACTTCTATGAGCTTCAGATCATTGAGGAGGCATGATCTTAAAAATGAGAAAGCTGAAATTAGAAGAATCCAAGACCTTAGACTTTATAGCTCAAACTAAGACAACAAGAAAGTGGAACATTCTTAAATGTATCATAGCCTCTCTCTTATAAGTGTGGTGCACTACACTCCCTACTTGACACAATTTTGTGTACACCCAACTAACCATGAACCTACGTTCTGATACCAACTTGACAGGGCCTAAACTTGGGCCTTATCGTAATGGGTACCCTAAGTTTAACAAGAACCAGAGATCACCATAATACCGAATCTAACCAAATAACATATATCCCAAGTTGGATAAATTACAAAACTATAACAATGTAAGATGATTAACAACACAAAGACTTTGGGATAAATAAAATACAATGACCAACCCAACCAACTCTAACCATCCAATGCCCAACCAACAACCATAACAAAATCAAAATAATAACCAAGTTTATACCTATACCATAATGTACCTAAGTCCACAAGTTTGTCCATATATATCCTCTAAAAGAAACCCAAGAATATTTGGTCAAGACATGCCCCCGACATAGCTAAAACCCATGTTCAAGTCTAAAGTAAAAAAATACATAGGAAAAATCCAAAGCAAGAGATAGAGCCTTCTGAAGTATAGAAGCTCACACATTAAGTTAACACAGGTTGTTCTTGAGTCCAATCACTGAGTAGAAGGTGCAAGGATATGACCAACAACTGCATTGCTTAGGGATACAATGACAAAGATGGTTAGTAGCTGGAGAACTAGCATGTAACTCAAGGATAAGGATAAAATAATGCAATGGTTCAAGTTAAATCATCCAATGTATATTACCAATGAAATACATATATATACATATATATACATATATATACCAAGTTGGGGTAGGGAACGAGATTATCATGAACTTTGAAATCATTAACCTGGGCTATGTTGAATAGCCTCATAAAACAAGGCACCTATAAGATATATATCCCAACTCCCCCTAGATAGAAAGGCCCCAGCGTGTGTAGCTGCATGAACCCGAGAATCTCCAAAACTATATATGCCTATATGATGGACTCAAACCTCCTGGCATAATCAAGGTAACTTATGCACCAGTACATGTATTATGGGGGACTCAAACCTCCCATTCATATATTCATTTGGGGGACTCAAGTCATTCGATCACAAATACACCCGCACCAGCTAGCGTTGTTTCCAGTATTATTCCTTAGGACTTTAATTTCATGGCCTGACTACATATCCCACTATTAAAGCCCAATATAAAACCATTATTTCACATACACAGCTATTAAGCAAATTACTTACCAAGGGCTCTTCATTGATATCATCATACCAACATCCCTCGCAAGCGTACAACATGCCATAACCATTATTTTTTCACTTTGGGACACAAACCCATTGTTTATACCAAGCCATCAATTCAATTTAATATTTAAGGACTCAAACCCAGTATCTAGTAAAGACATAAATTAATTTAATATTTAGGGACTCAAACCCTTTTAGCTAATTAAACTACCAAGGTTACAATTTAAATCATTACATGACCAACAAGGCCTTCCAAAAACCACTTACCAACCATTCATATTCATTAGGACGTTGCCTTAGTTCAAAACACCATTTACATGTGACTAGTTTATTCTCTTAGGCATTTTCACAAACACTTTGAGGGAATACAATTACCAAGACCAAAACCAAAGTTAGAACCATCACGTTTAGAGTGAACCATTACCTAATTGTTAAACCATATTTACCAAGCACCCATATGTGCAAACATCAACAAAAACAATATATAAACATAATTTAAGCCAAGAGTAGAGAATACTCAAAAATATACATCAAAAACCTCAATATTGGCTTTCAAAACCACCATTAAAGAAACATAATCAATGTTTAAAACTCATATTAATTGATAAATAACAATGAGGAAAGATTCACATGCCTTATTTATGAAGATTCATAGAAGAAAACCCTAACCCAATCATCAAGAGAGTGTTTAGAGAGGATTTAGATGTGTTTTGATCTTCCAAAGTATTTTATTAGAGGTCATAATATATTAGAAGTCATAGGGAATTAAGGGATTTAGGGTGGAAAATTTCTAAAATATCCTAAGCTTACAAGCTACAAAATGTGCACAAGAGTGTACGACTCCCCCTTAACTCGTACATAAGCATATGAGTGGCACCACCATTGATACCTAGGCGTCAAGTTAGACTCTAACTCTATCGAATATACGAGCCCTTAGACCAAATCATACCCAATTATATGATTAGTACCCCCTAACCTGATACGGGAAAAATAAGAGAAACACGAAACAACTCCAAAACAGTCCGCAAATCTTAAGGATTCGAGGACCAAGATGGAGACCACACTCGGATTTGCTACAACCACACAATAACAAGATAAAGAGGTGTATTTTCAACACCAAAACAACTACAAAACGTGAAGAACAATAGGAACAACAATAACACAAATTTTCAGATTCAACAAGGGACCCAAAACAGTCCACTACACAACAACAACAAGATGACAACAATAAAATGTAAAGATAGGTAGTGTGACATAGATTACTACAATAACTAAGAACCTAAGTGTAGATCCAACACTAAGACCCTTAATACCTGTAATAACAACACCGACACTCTTACGTGGACACAAGAGGAACATCAATCTCCTCAAGCACCCTCGTTTCTAAGCATGAATCCAACACGAGAGATTCCACCCTCAAGTTGAAAACCCTAGTTACATGGGTTTCGGCTATGGGAGCCTTTCTCCTAAGAGAGAAATGTTTTTAAGTGTGATATCACATCAATATTCAGAAAAAGTCCCCTACAAATGACCTAAAAGCTTCCTTATATAGTAGTTTACAAACAAGGTGTGAAATGTCCAAAATGACCCCTTAGTCTCAAGTCTTCAAGTGGGTGCCCTTTGAGAGCATTATATGGACGGTTTTGGACCCATTTTTAGTCCTCATTTGCACTTCACTTTCACACTCCAAGTCTCGGGTTTAATACATCTCACAAACATGCATCCTCGTGGTCGTACCCGTATCATAACCCATACCTTAGACAAAATCTTCTAGGTTAGACATAGTATATCATATGGTTAAGTACCATACTACTCGTAACCTAACATATAACTAGTAAGATGCCTAATCATACCTTGAATAGAATTTAACCAAACCACATTGATTTCTATATGAGTGGAGGGACCCTAAAGCGTACCACATCATAAGACTAGTACCCATAAGTCGTATGATATCCAGTAAGCTTAGAATAAAGAATTTTCTAATAGTGAAAATCCAAGGTATTTTAATTTTATCTTTCTTGCAGACTTTCTGGTTGGTTACATCATGGTTTTTGTGATGAGGGGAGGATCCCATATTTTAAATATGGCCTTATGGGATACATACTGAAGGATTTCCCTACGGGAAATGTTTTAACGAGGGTTAAAAAGATTCTGGTTTCCACATCATCAACTCCTACACCAAGAGGTGCCACTTATAATATCGCCACTTGTCAAAATCACTTGTATGATCTTACTATCCATCGGGAGTCTAAGGCATCCCCTGATGTTGTTACGAGTATGTTAAAACTCTTCTCTCATGATGTGTACTATTTACTTTATTCGGAGCCTACTCTTTCTTATGTGACCTTATTTCTGGCTGTGCTTTTTGATTTTGATATCGAGCATTTTTTAGATTCTTTTTTATTTATACCCTGGTAGGTGACTCAGTGGTTGCTAAAAAGTTCTATAGGGGTTGTGTGGTATTTATTGATGATAGAAAAACTTTGGTGGATCTGCTTGAATTAGACATGCTAGATTTCATATTATTTTGGGGATGGATTGGTTGGATTCATGCTAAGCCTCTTTATATTGTTAGACCCATAAGTTTATTTTTAAATTCCCCAGTGAGCCCATTATTGAGTGCAAAGGAAGTTTTTTAGTACCTAAGAAAAGGTTCATATCATATCTTAGAGCTTGAAAATTGATTTTCAAAGGGTGTTTTTATCATCTAGTTTGGCTTAAATATTTTAACTTGGAGGGTCCTTCTTTATAATTTGTTCCTATGGTTAGTGAATTTCTTGAGTTCTTCCCTGATAGTCTTTCGAGTGTCCCTCTCGATAATGAAATTGAGTTTGGGATTGATCTTCTTTCGGACACTCATCCTATCTATATCCCTCCTTATAGAATGGCTTCAATTGAGTTGAAGAAACTTAAGGAACAGTTGAACAATCTTCTTGACAAGGTTTTTCTCTTCCTTAGTATGTCTCTATGGGGTGACCTATTTTCTTTGTGCATAAGAAGGATTGTTCTCTTTGGATATGTATTGATTACCGTCAATTGAATAAGGTGATGTTGAAGAATAAGTACCCTCTTCCTAGGATTGATGATATTTTTAACCAACTTCAGTATGTTAAGTATTTCTTTAAGATTGAACTTCAGTTGGGTTATCATCAGTTAAAGATAAGGAAAGAGTATATTCCTAAGACTTCTTTTCATACCTGGTATGGAAATTTTAAGTTCTTGGTCATGTGCTTTGGGTTGAACAATGCCCTAACAACATTTATGGATATCATAAATTGGGCATTCTATCAGTTTTTGGACTTGTTCTTAATTGTGTTTATAGTTGATATTTTTGTATATTTGAAAAGTGAGATGGATTATGCCAATCACCTTCGGGTAGTATTGCAGACCATAAAAGATTAGCAATTGTATGCTAAGTTTCAAAGTGTGATTTTTGGTTGAATATTTTTCCTTTTCTAGGCCATGTTGTTTCTAGTGAAGAGATCATGATGGAACTACAAAAAGATGTTGTGGTTAAGAAATAGCCTAAACTCATGACTCCAACTGATAGTTGGAGTATCTTGGATTTATCTGGTATTATAAGAGGTTGGTGAAATGTTTGTTATTGATTGCTTTACATTTGACTAAGATAACTCAAATAAAGGTGAAGTTTCTGTGGTTTGATACTTGTGAGGGGAGTTTCGAGAAGCTGAAAGATAAATTGACTTCTTCTTTGGTTTTGACCTTGACCATAGGTAGTGATGGCTTTGTGGTTTATTGTGATATGTCCCGTATGGGAATTGGTTATGTATTAATACAGCATGGCAAGGTGGTAGCATATGCTTCTAAGTAGTTGAAAGATCATGAGATAAATTATTTGACTCATGGTTTGGAGTTGTTGGTTGTGGTGTTAGCATTGAAAATTTGGTGGCATTATCCATATGGGGTCCATATTGACATCTATTCATATAATAAGAGCCTGTAATATATATTTACCCATAAGTAGTTAAATCTTAGGCAAAAGAGATGGCATGAGTTGCTCATGGACTATGACATGAGTCTCCACTATCACTCAGGTAAGGCTAACATGGTTGATGATGCTCTTAGCAGGTTATCTATGGGGAGTCTATCCCATGTACAATCGGAGAAGTAAGACTTTGTAAGGTATATTTACCATTTGTCTAATCTTTGAGTCTGTCTCTTAGATTTTAAATATGGTAGCATGTTTGTGCAAGATATGGCAAAGTTATTTCTTGGTGCTGAGGTAAAACAAAATCATATGTTGGACACTATCTTAATGCAAATAAAGGATGATGTAGGTAGGCATAAGGTGATGGATTTTAAGATTAAGGGTGATAGTATCTTGAGGTACCAAGGGAGGTTGTGTGTTCCCGATATGGATGGGCTACGATGTAGAATTTTGGCTAAAGATCATAAGTCGTGTTATTCGGTTTATCCTAGTTCGACGAAGATGTATCATGACCTTAAGGAGATCTATTAGTGGAATAACTTGATGCGGGATATGGCTAATTTTGTGGATAAGTACATAGTATATCAACAAGTGAAGGTAGAGAACTTGAGGCCAGGTGGGTTGTCTCATGAAATTGAGTTTCTTGTATGGAAATGGGAAGTGATAAATATGGATTTTATTCTTGGTCTTCTACGGACTCGAAACCAGATTGGTTCTATTTGGGTCATCATGGATAAGATGACTAAGTCTTCTCACTTCTGGTAGGTGAGGACTAGTTATTTAGTTGTGGACTATGCAAGGTTGTTTATTCAAGAGATCATGAAGTTCTATGGTGTACCTGTTTTGACTATCTCTATTTAAGGTACTCAATTCTCATCACATTTTTGGCGCTCATTTCAGAGAGGTTTAGGGACTAAAGTGAGACTTAGTACCTCTTTCCACCTGCATACAAATGGACAAGCAGAAAGGGCTATTTAGACTTTGGAGTATATGGTTTAACCTTGTATAATAGACTTTGGTAGTAGCTAGGTTGACTATTTTCCTCTGGTGGAATTTGCATACAATAATTGCTATCACTCTTGCATTGGTATGGCTCCATTTGAGGCATTGTATGGTAGAAGGTGTAGGTCCCCTATTGGGTGGTTTGAAGCTGGTGTAACAAGGTTATTCGGTTTTGGTTTAGTTCATCAATCTATGGATAAGGTGAAGGCAATTCAGGATAGGCTTAAGACTACCCAAAGTCACCAAAAGTCCTATGCAGATGTAAGAAAAAGAGAGTTTAACTTCAATATCGGTGATTAGGTGTTCTTGAAAGGTGTCTCCCATGAAGGGAGTGATTTAATTTAGTAAGAAGGGGAAGCTTCGTCCCCGTAATGTTGGCCACTATTTGTTTTTTAAGAGAGTAGGAGATATTACCTATGAGTTAGAATTGCCTGCAAGCTTGGGTTCCGTTCACCTTGTGTTTCATGTGTCTATGTTGAAGAAATGCGTGGTTGATCCTTCCTTGGTGGTGCCTATTGAGAATTTTGATATCCAGAATTCCCTGTCATACGAGGAGGTCCTGGTGGAGATCTTAGATAGACAAGTTCATAGGTTGTAGAATAAAGATGTAGCTTCAGTAAAAGTCCTTTGGAGGAACCATAAGGTGCAAGAAAACACTTGGGAAGGGGAGGAAGATATGAGAGCTAAGTACCTATTTTTATTCCATGTGCTGGGCGAAGGATCTTAAGGTGTGAATTTCATTTTCCCTTATTATTGTTTGGGTTTATTATTTGATTCTGTTATAATATTGCTATTCTTGTGCGAGAAGTATCCTAGCTCGTCATTCAGGGACTAATAATCCTAAGGGGGAGATAATGAAACACCCTTAAATTTTGAGTATTTTTTTTATTTTTGGCCTCTCCATGTTTAAAACATTGATTTTTTGACTTAAATTGTACTTAGGTATGTTAAAGGAGTGTCTCTGGAGATTTTGGAATTTTTGGATGTGGTTTGGGATGGTTTGGGGTCACGAAGGCAATAAGCCTCCGTGATATCGACGTGCCACGAAGGCTGGCTTCCGTGATAGCCTCCGTGATACCGAGGCTAGTCACCGCTTTAAGGTTCGCGGCATGAAGGTTAGTCTCCATGATAAGGTCTGTACCACAGACCTATATAAATATCTATCTATTTTGTTCTATTTTAAATGGCATGAGGGATAATGAGGTCCTTTCACTTATAAACGACCATTAAAAACTATCTATATCAATTCTTATCATTTTCCACGATATTTAGGGCTATTACTTCACTTCCAAAAATTCTCTCTCAAATTTTCCCTTTCAAGTCAAGGCTAGAGTTTCAAGGAGGTGATCATCGAGGGTTCTAAGGGTGTTATCTTCTTCAAAATTCTTGGTTATTAAGGCATGTACCTCTTTATCTATATTTATTTTTTCTTTACGGTATGAATTGTTTATTATTATGCATGGTTTTGATGTTGGGTTTTGAACTATGGATTGAGGGTTTTGAATGTATTTGGTTTAGAGATGGTGAATGAATTTAGGGGTACATTGGATCATCTACCACCTGTAAATTGCAAAAAAAAAAAAAGACGTATAGAGATATTAGAACAATAATATTAAAACTAACCTTCCATACAAAAATATAGCACAAACACGACAACGAAATTAAATTTATAGTTAAGGAACAAGCGAAAAAGAATTGTCGGACAAGCCAAAAAATTAATTTCTATATAAAATTAAGGAAAAGATAGTCAAAAAAAAATTCAGCGAAATCATGGTTGTACTAATCAAAAACCCAAATCTTGGTTTAAATAGAATAAGTTGTAGATTTTTTCTTTTAATTAAAGTAGAATTCTAATTGATTTAGAAGTGTAAAACATTATGTTTTAGCAGTCCTTTATTTTATCAATATTTTAATTTAATTAAATAATAATTGGAAAAATCAATGAGCAGATAATTTTATCTATTGCGGAGTATTTTAATGAATGGTAAAAAGTTTAAATAATTTTTCTAAGGGTCTTCACACACACACATACATATATATACTAGTTGAGTAAAGCCCGTGCTAAGACCGAGCCTAACTTTATGATATAAGAATTAAAATTTAATTTTACAAAAAATATAAATTAAGTCACATTTTTATATACATAATTAATTTAATTTATTGATAAATTGATTATGTAAGTCATATCATTGTTAACGTTTTTTGTTATATAATTGGATAACTTTTAAATGACTTTATTTATAAGGAAGGAAGTATGAAGGAAAATTAACAAATACGAATCAACGTAGAATTCAATTTAAAATAAATAAATGGCGTGTTCAACATATTTTAATTTTTTAAATATTTAACTGGTTAGATTTTTGGGAAAAAAATAATTTCAATAGAGAATTAAATTTTTTAGGCTTATGAAAATGACTTCGTGAAAATAGAAAAATTATATTCCGCATGTTACATTTATTAATCTCTTCTTTCTTGAATACACCTTCTTTTCACTCCCTGCAGTAGCTTCCATCTCCATCACCCATTATCCCACCTCTCATAGTACTTATCTAAATTGCATATAAATAATTTTTAAATAATACTTTAATACTGAATATAAATCTGTAACGCCCCGGATCTACTACCCGGAAAGTTACACTGTGCTCATGAACCCGAAGGACCACAAGCTAGCCCATGACTGATATCTATACCTGAACACTAAAAAATATACTATATAATGCAGAAATAAAGGTTGTAAGGCCGTAAGGTTCAAAATTATAACATAACTGATAAGATATAATATCTAGATGGGGTATGAAATACCCAAAAATAATTGAAATAAACTATCTGAACATAATAGTCTGAAAAAACCTCTAACTATCTGAATAAGGAGTCGATGGGACATGTCCCTAACTAACTCCCTCAACTGAAAGCTAAACTAAGTACTGAAATGATAAAATAATGATCATTTTCTTGAAGGATGAGGACTCATTGTTGACTCTGACTACTTAGTACGGTAATGCTACTGATACTCTAGAGCTCGTACTTCTGAACCTATGATATAAAACACCATAGCGCAAATGCATCAGTACGATTGAATGTACTGGTATGTATGTGAGGTAGGCTGAATGCAAAGGTCATATATGCATGAAATGAACTAACTGACTATATAACATGAACATAAGAATGCATGTTTAAATGCATAATAACTGTAATTGAGTTTGTGACAACATGATTACTGAGCTTGAGTACTTATAACATAAGATACTGATAAATGTATAACTAAAATAATTGATATTGAGCGATTGTATCCGATAGTCTAGGTTCTAAGGGAACTAGCTGAGTTCCATAGTGTTCTGAGTTGATTGTGTCTGACAGTCCTAAATTCTGCAGAGCTATATAAGTTCTATTACTGAGACTGAATAACTGTATCTGATAGTCCTGATTCTGTCACTGAAACTGTGGGAAGTATTCATCTAACCGACATTCCTCAAATAAAACATTATAGCTGGATTGGGGTCCAATCTGTAACCCAATTGGAAGGGTCTAAATACCGCCCCACTGGTAAATACAAGTTGTAAGTGACCCTCATCTAACAGTGGCCCCAAAAAGAGTGGTGGGACCCTCAACTGTCATTGTTGATGTCCAACCTATGCTGGCTACATAGTTCTGAAATGCGAGGATTGCTTCTAAGGATCAAACCTTCATCTAACAGTGTGTGTTCCTATCCTTGGGTTCACTCAGAGCTAATTCCTACTACTATACGAATAGTCACTAAACATGATTAACTAAACTGGACTACACTGAATTCATGGAGTTTCATTAACTGGCGAAATACTATTGAGATTACCAAATTACTGAACTTTCCTGAGTCAAATGACTAATTGAGTTCTATGGATCATGGATTGATCGAGGATATTGTAAAAACATGTCACTGTCTCTAGTCACACAACTATATTTTTAAGGTACAAGTACCCCGAGGACTCGATAGAAGAAAACTGACATATCATGACCTTCTTGAATATAGGACCAACATCAACAATACATAATCCATTAGCTAAGAAATTTCACCAAACACTTGGCATACATAACATGTACACGAATGGGGATTTCACATTATTATGATAGTATGACACTTCACCTTCACATAGGCATTTAATCAAACACATGAGGAGCATGCTTTGGTTATAAAATAATCAACACATTTAATAATCAAGGATACATAAATCAACTTGTAAATTGAAGGGTTTATCATGAATATAGCATAAATCATCACATATTAGAATCAATTCTTGTAATTAACAGACTATAACATGGAATGAAACAAAACAACAATATGAACATAAAATTTCTATTCAATCAAATCATGAACATTCATCAATATACAAATCTTGGATTTTGAAACAAATATTCTTGAGCTTTATGGGTGAATGAGACCCATGAATCAATCCATGACATACCTTAGAATGTAACTCCGTAAAGATCCTTGGAGAGATTTTTTATGCTTGCCTTTGAATTTTTAAGATTAGGGTTTCTTGGCTTTGGGAGAGTATGAAGAAATTAGGGGAAATAGAGTGAATAATGATGTCCTTAGGTCATATAGGGTTAAATTTTGTGTTTAAGGTTGAACAAACATCAAGGTAAAAGTCTCATTTAACCCTGGTTGCATCGTTTAAATTTTGTGAAAAATTTGTCGACCTGGACTCCTGGCGTGACGTGGTGCTATCACGTTGTGTCACTGGAATTTGACAACTGGGAAATTGGATCACGAAGCTTCACTGGAATTTGACAATTGGGATTTGGGAGCCCTCCGTAATGCAGTGTAATCGCAGAGTCCTTCTGGAAATTGACAAATATCTTATGGCGCGGCGTGCCACTGACTGAGATGACGGTGTTTTATGATACAAACTTTAAATCTCCAAATCTTCTTATCCGGTTGTCGGATTTAGGTGAATTTGGTATCGATGGAAAGATTATTGAATTTCCCATAAAAAAGTGAAAATCTTGAAAATTACCCATGGAATAAACATCATTTAATTTAGAAGCTAATACTTGACATTCTTTAGAAGAAATTAGTTAAGAAACTTCAGGGTATTACAATATCTCCCCCTTGGAAACATTCGTCCTCAAATGAGACTGATTGAGATGGGAGAAATGATAAGAAGAAGTACATAATGATCATGAACAACTGAAACATGACAGACATTGATGAGATTTATACAGAGCATGCATATCTGATGCATGATTTTATGACTTAACAGACTCATGAACATAAGACTGAGATTTCTGATATCTGAATATCTCACTAGGAGAATACATATTTGATGCATGAACACATGACTAATTTGATATATTAACATATGACTGAATACGCAATGGTACTATTACCAAGTTTAAAATAGAATTCTGAACATGAAATTGATACAAAGTTGTAACTAAAATCTGAACATGAAACTGAAAAGCTTAAGGAGGACTGTTACCTTGAGCTAGATCTGAGTTAGTGAAGAAGTGGTGAGGATACTTGGTACGCATGTCTGCTTCTTCTTTCCATGTAGCTCCCTCAATGGACAGATTTCACTAGAGAACTTTGACTAGAGGGACTTTTTTGTTGCTAAGTCTACTAGTTTGGTAGTTTAGAATTTTGACTGGAATCTCTTTATAAGAGAGGTTGTTCTGAACATCTATGGACTGAATAGTGACTGCAACTGCTAGGTCACCTACACACTTTTTGAGCAAAGAGACATGGAAAACTCGATGGACTAAAGCTAGATCTGAAGGTAATTTGAGCTCATAAGCTACCTTGCCGAAGCGACTGAGAATTTTGAAGGGATTAACATATCGAGGACTGAGCTTTCCCTTCTTGTCGAATCTCTTTACTCCCTTTATGGGAGAGATCTTTAGATAAACATAGTTACCAATATCAAACTCGAGATCTTTCTGCGTACATCTGCATAAGACTTCTGTAGGCTCTAAGCAGCCCAGAGTCTTTGTCTGATCGACGGGACTTTCTCTAAGGCATCGAATACTAAGTCAGGCCCTATAACTAAAGCCTCACTAAGTTTGAAACAACCAACTAGAGATCTGTATCTCCTACCATAGAGATCTTCGAATAGAGCCATCTTAATACTGGAATGATAGCTATTGTTGTATGAAAACTCAATCAAAGGCAAATGGTCTTCCCAACTACACTTGAAATCAATTGCACACGCTCGCAACATATCTTCTAAAGTATGAATGGTTCTTTCTGCTTGACCAACTTTCTAAGGATGAAAGGTTATACTAAGATGGGCTTGGGTAACAAGACCCTTTTGGAAAGTTTCTAGAAATAAGAGGTGAATTGGGTACCTCTATATGAGATAATAGATAATGGAACACCGTGTAATCTGATCGACTCTCTGATATAGAGTTTGGCATAATCCTCAGTTGAATAAGAGGTATGGACTGGAAGGAAAAGAGCTGATTTAGTCATCTTGTCTACAATAATCCAAACTAAATCATATTGATGACGAGTACGACGCAAACCCATCGCAAAGTCCATGTTCACTTCTTCCCAATTCCAAGTGGGAATATTGAAATCCTACATGGACCCACTAGGCTTCTGATACTTTATCTTAACCTGCTGACATGTAGAACACTTAGCCATAATCTTTGTAACATCTTTATTCACCCCACTCCATCAATAGATCTCCCATAAGTTGTGGTACATCTTTATGGCCCTTGCATGAATAGAGTAGCGCGCACCATGCGCTTCTACAAGAATTCACTACCTCAATTCATCTACACCTGGAACATACAGATGGCGTTAGCAACGCAATACACCATCTCTCCCTTGGGAGAAAATCTTTACTTTCTGATCCTTGACTGACATTTGAACTTGACAAGGTTAGGATCTCTATCTTATTTTTAATTTACCTCAGAAACTAGAGAAAATTATGAACTACTCTGAACCCATACATCACCCTCCTCTTAATTGACTAAGAGAACACCTAGTCTGGCAAGATGATGGACTTCCTGAGCTAACTTTTTCTTACTGTCCTCAACATGAGAAACACTACCTATAGACAGTCTACTGAGAGAGTCGGCCACTACGTTGGCCTTGCTCGGATGATAAAGGACACTCATGTCATAATCTTTCAAAAGCTCTAACCACCTTCGCTGACAAAGATTGATATCTTTCTAAGAAATGACATACTAAATACTCTTACGATCTGTGAATACATCTACATGAACTTTGTATAAGTAATGCCTCCAAATATTTTAGGAAAATACTACGCTGCTAACTCAAGATCATGAGTAGGATAATTTTTCTCATGGTGTTTAAGCTGTCTAGAGGCGTAGGCTATGTCCTTACCATACTGCATGAGGACACAACCCAAACGTAATATGAATGCATCATATTACACTACAAACCAATCTGGACCATCTGGAAGAGCTAAGACTGGGGTTGAGGTAAGTTGAGTATTCAACTCTAGAAAACTCTTCTCATAAGGATCTGGCCACTTAAACTTAACTTTCTTCTGAATCAATCTAGACATAGGGGATGCAAAAAATGAAAATCCTTATACAAACCATCTATAATATCTAACCAAACCCAAGAAACTCCTGATATCTAATAGAGAGATAGGGCGAGGCCAGTTTCTTACTACTTTAGTCTCTTGAGGATCTACTCTAATGCCATCACCGGAAATAATATGACATAGGAATTCTACATACCTTATCCAAAACTTGAAGTTACTGAATTTGATGAATAGCTAATGATCTCTAAGAGTCTAAGAATAATTCTGAGATGGTCTGCGTGATCACGCTCATTGTGGGAATAGAGCAGAATATTATCTATGAAGACTATGACGAATGTTTCCAAGTACTGCCTGAACACCCGATTCATCAAGTCCATAAAAGCTGTTAGAGCATTGGTAAGACCAAAGGACATAGCCAAAAACTTGAAATGACCGTACGAAGTATGAAAGGCTATCTTCGAAATGTCATATTCTCTAACTCTGAGGTGATGATAGCATGATCTAAGGTCTATATTAGAGAAATAGCTGGCAACCTAAATTTGGTCAAATAAGTCATTGATTCTAGGAAGAGGATACTTGTTATTTACTGTGACTTTATTGAGATAATGGTAATCAATGCTCATTCTGAGAGAACCGCCTTTCATGTGCACGAATAGGAATGGTGCGCCCCATAGGGACATACTGGGTATGATGAATCCCTTATTTAATAGATCCTTTAATTGTTCTTTTAATTCTCTGAGTTCTATTGGTGACATTCTATTTGGCGAAATAGATATAGGCTGAGTATCTGGAAAATGATCAATGCCGAAGTCGATTTCCCTTTTGACAGGAAATTCCTAGAAGATCTTCAGGAAAGATATCTGAACATTTGTTCACTACTAGAACTGATTCAAGATAGGGAGTTTAAGAACTATAGTCGTTAATAGGAACAAGATGATAGACACATCCCTTAGATATTATTTCCCGTGCTCAAAGGTAGAAAACAAGCTGACCTCTGAAAACTGAAGTACTACCCTCTCCACTCTAGGGCGGGTTCATTCAAAAACTGAAACTGAACTATTCTATTTATGCAGTTAACTATGGTATAGAAGGAATGAAGCTAATCCATGCTGAGAATGACATAAAAATCAGTCATCTCTAATTTTACTAGGTCTGCTGAAGTGACTTTCTAAAATATCATAATCGAGCAATTCCTGTATACCCACTGGGCTATGATGATTTTACCCACTAGGGTAGATACTGAGAAGGGATCTGCTAGAATTTTAGGACTGACTCTGAAATCAACTGCTATGTAAGGAGTAACAAAAGACAAAGAAACTCCTAGATCTAGCAAAGTGTAAATATGCACATAAAAGATCTGTAATGTACCAGTAACTACATCAGGATAATTTTACTGATATTGCCTGGACTATAGAGTATAAAGTCGATTTGGATGTTGCCTACTAGTAGCACTGGAGGTGGCATGCTACTGATTCGGGGGATCGGACTAGGCTGAGGAACGGTTATGCTGACCCTGATAGCCTGACTTGGGGATAATCTCCAACTCTGTAGTCTGGCTTTCCATATCCAAAACAGACATTGCTACTAGCTCTATAAACACCCTTGTGGTTCTTACCACAAGTCTGAAAAATGGGATTAGTTTGGGCATTGCTAACACTGCCCTAAGACTTAGAGCCTGGTGTCTTATTTATATTACCATCCTTGAACTTAAGAGATGAAGCACTAACTGATTAAGGAGATAGAACTGATGACTTAGGATGAAACTAAGAACGGTTTCCTCCTTTTGACTTAGGCTGAGCAAAGTTGAAACTATCTGTAGTTGCTCTTTTATTCTACTTCCCCCTTATCTTAATCTTTTGCTATTCTATCTATTGAGCATGGGCCATAAGCCTAGCTATGTTCCTGTTACTATTCAGCATCGTGGACCTACACTCACTGACCACACTATCATTCACCCCAAAAACAAACTTACTCATCTTAGCCCTGTTGTCTGTCACTACATATGGAGCATATCTAGCTAGTTGAGTAAACTTAAGAGAATATTATTTAACTGTCATGGTACCTTTCCTGAGGTTGATAAACTCTAACTCCTTATCTTCTCTTAGGTCTAGGGAAAAAATCTATCTAAGAAGGCAGTGGTAAACTTCTCCCACTCAATAGGCCCAACATCTATGTAATGACCCAATTTGCTGAACCAAAATGCTACACTGTGCTCATGACCCTAAAGGACCATAAGATAACCCCTGACTGATATCTGTTCCTGTATACTTTATAAGATAACTTAATAATGTGGAAACATGCACTGAAAAGCCATAAGGTTTGATCATGAGCATAACTGAATAATGTAACATTTGTGAGGGGTAATAGAATACCTAAAACAAAAATGAAGTCTCAAATATAATAGTCTGTATCTAGTGTGCATCTCATATGAAAGCCTCTACTGTATGAAGAATCTAAACAAGGAGTTGATGGGACATGTCCCCAACTTACCCCAACTAATAAGCTAATCAATGAGATACTAGAAAATCATTATGTCCTCTAAGGATGAGGACTCACTTCTACTCTGCCTGCTAAATATGGAATCTACTGCTAATCTAGAATTCGTGTCTTTGGAACTATGGTGTAACATAAAAAGAAAGTACCATAGCACGAATACGTCAGTACATATGTACCGAGTATACCTGTGAGGTAGGCTATATGCAAGGGTTTGCATACATAAATAATGCTAACTGACTGTCTAACATAAACATGAGAATACATGCATAAATACGTAACTATAACTAACAACATGATTTTGTGATTTTTGAGTGTGTATACTGATAACGTGACATGGTAGTAACTGATCTAACTGATAACATAAAGACTATATCTAAAAAATACTGATAACATGGGTGACTATATATGACTATAACTAATAATGTAGGTGACTGTAGCTGATAGTCCTGAAACTAAAGGAACTATCTGAGTTCTGTATTGTATCTGAGTTGACTATGTCTGACAGTCTTGAAATCTTAAAAACTATCTGAGTTTTATTAATGAGACTGATTGACTGTATCTAATAGTCCTGATTCTATAACATAAAACTATGGAAAGTAGTATCTAATCGATATTCCCCAAAGTTGCTATGATAGTTGAGTAGGGGTCCAATCTATGCCCTGATTAGAAGGGTGTCAATACCGCGCCACTAGTAAGGACAACATGTGAGAAACCCTCATATAACAGGTAGCTCTACCGAGAACGGTGGCAATCCTCATATAACTGGTTACGCCACCTCATCTACCCTCATATAGCAGGCTGTGATGTCTCAACCTATGCTGGCTACATAGTTCTGGAATGCAAGGATTGCTTCTAGGAATCAAACCCTCGTATAATAGGTGAGTCCCCATCCTTGGGTTCACTCGGTGCTAATTCCTTCTCCTATCTAAATGGATACTGAACATGATTTATCGAACTGAACTGAGCATGGACTGAGTTACTAAATTTTTGTGGCTAATGGAATACTATTAATATCTGACAACTTACTGAGTCATGAGATCATGAAGATTTTTCCTGAGTCATAAGACTATCTAAAGTCTAAGAGTTCATAGCTTGATTAAGAGTATCATGAAAACTTGACATGGATCTAGGCGCACGACTAATATTTCGGGTACAAGTACCCCTAGGACTCCATGGAAGGAAACTGACATGACTTGATATTCTTGAATACATGATAATCACCACAATACATTTATTGAAGCGTTTCATCAAACGTCTAATAGGCATAATCTTGTACATTTATGGGTATTTTCATGATATCATGCTAGTTTGGCAAATTTCCTTCATCTAGGCATTTTATCAAACATATGGCAGACATAGTACATGTAAGCACATTATACAACAATTAAACATCATGCTTCATTTCCAATTTCATCATACAAGGTTTTAGTCATGAGATTTCATAAATCTTTATCTATACTAATCAACCCACATGGAATTTATCATCAAATTATGGAATAGAAATCAATTCCTTATTTATTAACATGAAAGAGAACATACAAAGCATGAAAATATGAAGAAAATCCATAACTTGTAGTTAAAAAGTATTCTTGGACTTCATGGACGAAAGGATTCCATGAATGAACACTATGCATACCTTAGATCGTGATTTCATGAAGATTGATGGTGAAACCTTCCAGAATTTGAATCCATAATAGAAACCCTAATTTATTATTGAGAGAAACTAATATGTTTTGGGTGAAAAGTGGCTGAATCACGTGTTAAAGCGATTATATAGGGGTAATAAGTTGACTAACCCTGGACATGTCATTAAATTTTTAGTAAAATTTCCCGAGTTGGGCCCTTGGCGCGATGTGGCGTTATCGCGCCATGTCACTGGAAATTGATAATTGGGACATTGCATGGTAGCGCGACACAGAGCTATCACGTTTCCACCTTATATACGACCTGGAAGTTTGGAATGAAGTATCATGGAGCAACACTAGAATTTGACAATTGACATTTGAGTTATCTCCGCGATGCGCTAAAGGCTCAGGTCAAACACTATCTCTTTAAAAAGGCTCTAACTCTTCACCCGGTTGTTGAATTTTAGCGAATTATATATCGATGGAAAGCTTATTAAATTTCCCACATGATAGGAAGTGAAAATTATGTAAATACCTTATGAATAAGAATGAATTCTAATTTCAAATCAAGTTCTAACATCCTTGAGATGATTTTCAAGCTAAGAAAAAGCACAGGTATTACAATCTATAGCCTGATCTCCTTTCCACTATTTGAACCATGTGTGAGCCATATCCTACAACTGATACACAACTATCTTAACACTCTCACTAGTGGTAACCCCCATGATATCTGTAACGTTCTAAACTTGATCAAAGAATTCCTGAGGGTTGTTATCTGTATTAGACCCAAAAAACATGGAGGATTCATTCGGGTGAAGTCCCAAATCCTGGCTGCAGTTGAATTGGACACTAGGTTGGCCGGAATGATAGTTGGTCGTTCATTCTGAGCAGCAACTGACTAAGCAAAAGTAGTGAATGCATCTCTAAACTCTTCATGAGAAACATGTTCTCCCAAAGGATCTTCGGGTTGAGGGGTTGACTGATTCCCGTTTCTTCTTTTAGGGGGCATGATTTGTAGAAGAAAGGTAGAAATAGATCAGATTGAGAGATTAACTTGAGATTATGCTCACTGGAATGACATGAATACTGAAAAAGGGAAACTATTCTTAAAACATCTCATATCCTCCTGCACATAAATGTGGCATGCAACACACCCATGGACAAGACTCGACTAGATGCAGCTTTTTGATTTCCTAGGACTCTATTGAACCTTAGGTTGTGATACCAAGTTTTTAACACTTCGAATCTGGTACCCAAAATGCTACACGGTTCTCATGACCCCGAAGGACCACAAGTTAATTCATGAATAATATTTCTACCTGAACACTACACAATATACTGTAAAATGCAGAAATAAAGGATATAAGGCCGTAAGGTTCAAAACTATAACATAACTGATAAAACATAACATCTAGATGGGGTATAAAATACCTAAAAATAATTGAAATAAACTGTCAGAACATGAAAGTATGAAAAGCCTCTTACTGTCTGAATAAGGAGTTAATGGGACATGTCCCCAACTAACTCCCTCTACTAAAAGCTAAACTAAGTACTGAAATGACAAAATAATGATCATATCCTTGAAAGATGAGGACTCATTATTGACTCTACCTGCTAATTAATGGAATTCTACTGATGCTTTGGAGCTCATATTTCTCAACCTATGGTATAAAACACCATAGCAAAAATGTGTTAGTATGATTGAATATACTGGTATGCTAATGAGGTAGGCTGAATGCAAAGGGTACATATGCATGAATTGAACTAATTGACTGTATAACATGAATGTGAGAATGCATGTATGAATACAAAATAAATTTAATTGAGTTTGTGACAACATGATTACTGAGCCTGAGTACTGATAACATGAGATACTGATAACTATATAACTGAAATAACGTATACTGAGCGAATGTATCTAATAGTATAGGTTCTGATGGAACTAGCTGAGTTCTGTATTGTTCTGAGTTGACTGTTTCCTACAGTCTTGAATTTTGTAGAGCTATCTGAGTTCTATTACTGAGACTGAATGACTATATCTGAAACTCCTAATTCTGTCATTGAAATTATGGGAAGTAGTCATCTAACCAACATACCCCAAATAATGCATTATATATGGGTTGGGCGGAAATTTATAACCCCAATTAAAAGGGTGTCAATAATGCGCCACAGGCAAAGACAAGCTGTGAGTGACCTAGATCTGAAAGTATCCCTAAAAAAAGAACACTGGGACCCTCATCTAGCAGTGTTAATCCACCTCATCAACCATAAACTTTCAGTGTTGATGTCTCAACCTATGCTGGCTATATAGTTCTAGAAGTCAAGGATTGCTTCTAAGGATCACACCCTCTTCAGACAGTGTGTGTTCCGATCCTTGGGTTCACTCAGTGCTAATTCCTACTCCCATCTGAATAGGCATTGAACATGATTAACTGAAATGGACTACACTGAATTCATGGAGTTATATAAAATGATGGAATACAATTGAGATTACAAAATTATTGAGGTTTCCTGAGTCACACGACTAACTGAGTTCTACGGATCATGGCTTGACTGAGGATATCATAAAAACATGTCACTTTCTTTAGGCACACAGCTATATTTTTCAGGTACAAGTACCCCTATGACTCGATAGAAGAAAACTAACAAAGCATGACTTTCTTAAATATAGGACCAACATCAACAATACATAATCCATTAGCTAAGATATTTCATCAAATACTTGACTTATATAACTTGTACATGAATGGGGATTTCATATTATCATACTAGTACGGAACTTTTCCTTCACATAGGCATTTAATCAAACACATGGGGATCATGCTTTGGTTATATAATCATCAACACATCTAATAATCAAGGATACATAAATCAATTTGTAAATTGAAGAGTTTATCATGAATATAGCGCAAATCATCACATATTAGAATCAGTTTTTGTAATTAATAGTGTATAATGTGGAATGAAACCAAACAACAACATGAACATCAATTTTCAATTCAATCAAATCATGAATATTCATAAATATACAATCTTGGATTTTGAAAAAAGATTCTTGATATTCATGGTTGAAAGAGACCCATGAATCAGCACATGACATACCTTAGAATGTAACTCCGTAAAGATCCTTGGAGAGATTCTTGATCTTGCCCTTGAAATTTTTAGATTAGGGTTTCGTGGCTTTGAGAGAGTATGAAGAAATTGGGGAAAATAGAGTGAATAATGATGTCCTTAGGTCATTTAGGGTTAAATTTTGTATTTAAGGATGAACTAAAATCATGGGAAAATACACATTTAACCCTAGATGCGCCCTTTAAATTTTGGGAAAAATTTCCCGACCTAGACTCCTGGCGTGATGCGGCGCCATCTCACTGGGTCACTAGAATTTGACAACTGAGAAATTAGACAACGGCGCAATGCGGGGTCATCGCAAATCTTTACTGGAATTTGACAATTGGGATTTAGGACCCTCCACGACATGGTGTAATTTCAAAGTCCTTCTGGAAATTGATAAATGTCATTTTGGCTTATGGTGTAACACGCCACTGACTGAGAAAATGGTTTTTTACGACTGAAATTTTAAATTGCCATATCTTCTTACTGGGTTGTCGGATTTTGTCAAATTTGGTATTGATGGAAATATTATTGATTTTCCCACATAACTAAAAGTGAAAATCTTAAAAATTCCTCATGGAATAAATATCATTCAACTTATAAGCTAATACTTGACATTCTAGGGATGAAATTAGTTAAGAAACTTTGAGGTATTACAATATCTCCCCCTTAGGAACATTCATCCTCGAATGAGACTGATTGACATGGGAGAAATAATAAGTTGAAGTACATACTGATCATGAACAACTGAAAGATAACTAAAATTTCTAATATTTCTACTGAGCATGCATGTCTAATACAAGATTTCATGACTTAACTGACTCATGAACACAAGACTGAGATTTCTGATAACTAAATTTCTCACTAGGAAAATGCATGTCTGATACGTGAACACAAAACTAATCTGATACATTAACATATGACTAAATATGCAATGGTACTTAGTACCAAGTATAAAATAGAATTCTGAATATGAAATTGATACCAAGTTGAAACTAAAATCTGAACATGAAACTGAAAAGCTTAACGAGAAATGTTACCTTGACCTTGATCTGAGTTAGCAGAGAAATGGTGAGGATAATTGGTACGCATGTTTGCTTCTGCTTCTAAAGTACCTCCCTCTATGGACTGATTCTGCCAGAAAACTTTGACTAGTGGGACTTCTTTATTCCTCAGTCTACGAGTTTGATAGTCTAAAATTTTGAATGGAATATCTTCATAAGAGAGGTTGTTCTGAACATCTATGCTCTGAATAGGTACTAAAACTGTTAGGTCACCTATACACTTTTTGAGCAAACAGACATGGAACAATGGATGGACTGAAGCTAGATCTGAAGGCAATTCGACCTCACAAGCTACCTTGCCAAACCGACTGAGAATTTTGAAGGGACCGACATATTAGGGATTGAGCTTTCCCTTCTTATCGAATCTCTTCACTCTCTTCAAGGGAGAGATCTTTAGATAAACATAGTCATCAATGTTGAACTATTCACCAATCTCGAACTCGAGATCTTTTCTACACACATCTACATAATACTTCTGTCGGCTCTGAGTAGCCTGGAGTTTTTCTTTGATCAACTGGACTTTCTCTAAGACATCGAATATGAAGTCAGGCCCTATAACTGAAGCCTCACTAACTTTGAACCAACTAACTAGAGATCTGCATCACCAACTATACAGAGCTTCGAATAGAGCCGTCTTAATATTGTAATGATAGATGTTGTTGTATGCAAACTCAATCAAAGAAAAGTGGTCATCCCAACTACCCTTGAAATTAATTGCACACCCTCGCAACATATATTCTAAAGTCTGAATGGTTCTTTCTCCTTGAACAACTGTCTGAGGATGAAAGGTTGTAGTGAGATGGGCTTAGTTACCAAGACACTTTTGGAAAGCTTTCCAAAAATGTGAGGTGAACTGGGTTCCTTTATCTGAGATAATAGATAAGGGAACACCGTGCAATATGACCAACTCTCTGATGTAGAGTTTGGCATAATCCTCAACTGAATAAGAGTGATGGAATAGATGAAAATAAGATGATTTGGTCATCCTATCTACAATGATCCAAACGGAATTATGCCGATGATGAGTACAAGGCAAACCCATCGGAAAGTCCATGTTCACTTCTTCCCACTTCCAACTGGGAATTTTAAACTCCTGTATGGACCCACTAGGCTTTTAATGCTCTATCTTAACCTGCTGACATGAAGAGCACTTAGCCACAAACTTTGTAACATATCAATTCATCCCACTCCACCAATAGATCTCTCGGAAGTAGAGGTACATCTTTATGGACCCTAGATTAATAGAGTAGCACGGACCATCTGCTTCTGTAAGAATTCGCTGCCTTAAGTCATCTACATTTGGAATACACAGACGACCTGACAATGCAATACACCATCTCCCCCTTAGGATAAAACCTCTACTTTCTGATCCTTGACTGACTTTTTTAACATGACAAGGCTAGATCTCTATCTTGTTTTTCTTTCACCTCGGAAACTAGAGATGATTCTGAACTACTCTGAACCAATACATCGCCCTTCTCTGAATCGACTAAGTGAACACCTATTCTGGAAAACTGATGGACTTCGTGACCTAACTTCTTCTTACTATCCTCAATATGAGCAACACTACCCATAGATAGTCTACTGAGAGCATCGACCACTAGTTGTCCTAGCCCAAATGATAAAGGACACTTATGTCATAATCTTTCAAAAGGTATAACCACCTTCTCTAAAAAAGATTAATATCTTTCTAAGAAACTACATACTGAATACTCTTATGATCTATGAACATATATACATTAACTCCATACAAGTAATGCCTCAAAATCTTTAAGGAAAATACTGTGGTTGCTAACTCAAGATCATGAGTAGGATAATTATTTTCATGGGGTTTAAGTTGTTTGGAGGCATAGGATATGACCTTACCATGCTGCATAAGGAAATATCCCAAACCTACTCTGGATGTATCACAGTACACTACAAACCAATCTAGACCATCTGAAAGAGCTAAGATTGGGGTTGAGGTGAATCGAGTCCTCAACTCCTTAAAACTCTTCTCGCAAGGATCTGACCACTAACACTTGACTTTATTTTCAGTCAATCTGTACATAGGGGATGCAATAGAAGAAAATCCCTCAACAAACCATCTGTAATAGCAAGACAAACCCATGAAACTCCTGATATCTGATAGAAAGATAAGGAAAGGCCAATTTCTTACCGCTTTAGTCTTCTGAGGATCTACTCTAATGATATCACCAAAAATGATATGACCAAGGAATGCTACTGACCTTATCCAAAACTCGCACTAACTAAATTTGGTGAATAATTGATGATCTCTTAGTCTAATGTATGATTGTGAGATGGTCTGTGTGATCACGCTCACTGTGGGAATAGACCAGAATATCGTCTATGAAGACTATGACAAACATGTTTAAGTACTACTTGAACACCTGGTTCATCAAGTCTATGAAAACTGCTAGGGCATTGGTAAGACCAAAGGACATGACTAGAAACTTAAAGTGACCATACCGAGTACGAAAGGTTGTCTTAAGAATGTCACACTATCTGAATTTGAGCTGATGATAGCCTGATCTGAGGTCCATCATAGAGAAATAGATGGAACCCTAAAGTTGGTCAAACAAGTCATCAATTCTAGAAAGGGGATACTTGTTTTTGAGCATGACTTTATTAATCTGACGGTAATCAATGCACATTCGAAGGAAACCATCTTTTTTGTACACGAATAAGGCTGGCACACCCCATGGGGACACACTAGATCCGATGAATCCCTTATCTAAGAGATCTTTTAACTGTTATTTTAATTCTCTGAGTTTTGCTAGTGCAATTGTATATGGTAGAATAGATATAGGCTGAGTATCTGAAAGAAGATCAATATCGAAGTCTATTTCCCTTTCGGGAGAAATTCCTGGAAGATCTTTGGGAAAGACATCTGAACATTCATGCACTACTGGGACTGAATCAAGACTGGGAGTTTTAGAACTATAGTTCTTAACATAAACAAGATGATAGACGTATCCCTTAGATACCATTTTCCGTGCCTGAAGGTAGGAAACAAGCTAACCTTTAAAAACTGAAGTATTACCCCTCCATTCTAGGATGGTTTCATTCAAAAACTAAAACTGAACTATTCTATTTCTGCGTTTGACTATGGTATAGCAAGAATGAAGCCAATCCATGCCGAGAATGATATCAGAATCAATCATCTCTAATTTGACTAGGTCTGCTAAAGTGACTTTCTAAAATATCATAACTGGGCAGTTCTTATATACCCACTAGGCTATGATGGTTTTACCCATTGGGGTAGATACAGAGAAAGGCTCTACTATAATTTCAGGACTGACTCCAAAATAAACTACCATGTAAGGAGTAACAAAAGACAGAAAACCTCCTCGATCTAGCAAAGTGTAAACATGTACATAAAAGATCTGTAATATACCAATAACAATAGGAGAATTTTCTTGATCTTTCCTGGACTGGAGAGCATAAATTTGATTTTGGCGTTGCCCACTAGTAGCACTAGAGGTGGCACCCTACTGATTCGGGCGACCGGACTGGGATGAGAAATAGTTATGCTGACCTTGCTAGCCTAACTGGGGACAATCTCTAACTCTGTGGCCTAGCTTGCCACATCCAAAATAGACATCGCTACCAGCTCCACAAACACCCTTGCGGTTCTTACCACAAGTCTAACAAATGGGATTAGTTCGCGCATTGCTAACACTGCCCGAAGACTTAGAGCCTGGTGCCCTATCTCTATGACCATCCCTAAACTTAGGAGTTGGAGCACTAGTTGAAGAAGAATATGGAACTAATGACTTAGGATGAAACTTAAAACGATTTCTTTGCTCAGACTAAGGCTGAGAAAAGTTGAAACTACCTATCTTTTCTCTTTTATTCTACTTCTCTCTCATCTTAATCTTTTGTTGTTCTATCTATTGAGCATGAGTAATAAGCCTATCTATATTTATGTCCTTATTCAGCAATGCATAGCTGCACTCATTAACCACGCTATCTTCACCGAAGAAACAAACTTACTCATCTTATCCCTGTTGTCTGCCACTACATGAGGAGCGTATCTAGCTAGTTGAGTAAACTTGTGAGAATAATCTTTTAAGTGTCATGCTACCTTGCCTCAGGTTTATAAACTCTAACACCTTAGCTTCTCTCATCTCTAAGGGAAAAAATCTATCTAAGAAGGCAGTGGTAAACTCTTATTGCTTAATAGGCCCTGCATCTATAGCCCTCTCTCCTTTCCACTATTTGAACCACATGTTAGCCACATCCTACAACTGATAAGCATCTAGGTTATCACTCTCACTAGCAGTAACCCCCATGATATCTGTAACCTTTAAAACATTATCAAGGAATTCCTAAGTGTCCTCGTCTG